>JAUNZO010001874.1:0-1424187 GCA_031894775.1 Chloris gayana | reverse complement strand
GGGATAATAGAAGAACCCGTAGACCGGTATGGAAACAAGACGGATACTAAGACCGGTATGTAATGACGTGAGAAGCAAGTTATAGAGCAATTTGTAGTCCGATTAGGACTCGGATCAATAAAGAAAGTTAGAGATAGAATCCCATATATGTAATTCATGTAATCGGATAGGACTCGATTGTAACCCTAGCTCCCCGGACATATAAGGCGGAGCAGGGACCCCCGAAAAGGATCTAAGACTTGGCAATTAGCAAATCGCTAAAGGCAATACATAACATACAGGACGTAGGGTATTACTCTCGATTCGAGGGGCCCGAACCCGTCTAAAATCGTGTGTTCCCGTGTGTTCCGTGTGTTGCACCATCGAATTCCACGCTCGTGAGGGACCCGGTAGTACTAGTGCCGAGTTTAAGACTCGACATTTGGCGCGCCAGGAAGGGGTCCCGGCGAGTTCCTAGCGAGTTCGATGGCCACTTCGTTTGTCGTCGACTTCGAGCCCGGCTTCAAGATTCGCTTCGGTCCCTCGACTTTGAAGCCGACTCGGATGGGAAATTGTCGCCGATGAATCCGACTCGTTGCCGGCCGCCGCTTCTAAAGCGCGATCACCCGCCACCGTTGATACCTCCGATTCGTAGCTTAGCGGGTCCGACGCAGCTTTAGCGCGAGACATCGAGCTCCCTACGCCTCCGCCTCGAACGGTGCCCGGCGGCAGTGCAAAGCTGTTCTCCCGAACCGGATACCGATTCCGACGAAGACGCTCCGGTCTTCTTCCAAGTGCTCATGACAGGACCTCGTGATACGCCAACTCACTCCCGAGGAAGCCGCCGAAGAAGCAGCAAGGATAGCGAGAGCTGAAACCGAACGCAATCGTCGTGAAGCGTAACAGGAAGACGGAGATGAACAACCTCCACCACCTTCAGCCGCGGATCCGCGCGCAAACGCTACGGCCTTAGCTGGAGGAAGCGCCCGCGACCGCTCCTCGGCTACGGGCCCGCTATCGGACCGAGCCCGGAGACGCGGATGAATCTCCAGGATACAACAATCGACGAGGATCTCGCGGCGGAAGACGCCATCGATCTTCTAGCGAGCTTTGGATTTAAGTTCCATGGAAGTAGAGATGAATGGCGCTCGGGTCTTCACATCGCCGGTCCACAATATTGTGGGAGTGAAACAGATTCTTGAAACGATACCGGAAGAAGTCCTCAACGCTACGCCAGGATTGCGCCGTGTGCTGAATTTAGTCGATGCGGCGGCTCGCAAACAAACCAGCTCGTCCATGATCGAGCGGAATCTTCCGGCCGCTCGCACTCCCATTCGTAACGACCAACAAGGGCCCGGTCTCGATGGAGCTTCTTCCGGAGGAAGGCTAGCACCTCGGCGCACCCCGATCGCAGATGCACATGCACAAGCACCCAACCAAGATTTGAGGGTACCGCTCAATGATAACCGGGATGTTCGGAACGTGCCGATTGATCGTCATGCGAAAGAGTGGAGGAGCGAACGAGACATGAGGAAGACGAGAGGCGACGGACCGGTCATGTGGATGATCGTCCTCGGAACTTGCCCCACCTCAGCCGTAACGGGCCGGCAGCTTCGGCGCCACCCACCAACGCAAATTATCCGCGCAACGATCATCGAGGGCATGGTAGTAGGCATGCTCATCGAGATGGACGACGCCGTGACAATAGAGACCGGGAGGGCGAGACAACCGGGACAGAAATGCCGAACCTCGGCGTACGTACAATGATCGTCGGCTGCACCTCCGCCTCCATCGCGACATGCGGAACCGGTGAACAATGATCGTCAAGCAGCCGCCACTACCTCCGCCTCCGCCTCCTTCACGGGACGCGGAGCCGCCGAATAATGATGGACAAGGCGGTTCGGGAGAAAGATATCGGGACGACCGTTACTACGACTATTCCGACGATGACAGGGATCGTAATTACCGGCATCGTCCTAGCCGTCGATCTCCGTCACCGATCCGGACCGGTCCGGAAGATGATGAATATTCCGTAATTCCCGCTTTTACGCGAGATTTACGCATCCGCAAATACCCCGTGGGATTTAAGCCCGGGGCCATTGACAAGTATGATGGCAAAGCGCCTCCGCCGAATGGCTCCGTATGTATACCACGGCTATCCTGGTCGGCAGGAGGAGACACGTTCGTGCTAGCCAATTATCTACCGATGTGCATGGAGCAGGCTGGACGCTTATGGTTGCAATCCCCGCCCGAGAAGTCTATTTCTTCGTCGGGAGACCTCACCAAAAAGTTCGTAGAAAACTTCCAGTGCGACTTGTGAGAAGCCAGGGAACTACTTCGACCTCAATAGGCCGAGCGTAAGCCCGACGAGACCCTCACCGATTTCATCAAGCGATTCTGTAATAAGAAGGCCTTAATCCCCAATGTTCCCGATCAGCAAGTGATTGCTGCATTTCAAGCCGGCGTCCGGAGTGAAGCGCCGGTTCATAAGATTGGGAGACGTAATCGAAACCTCACCATGACGGCGTCGAGTGCTTCAAGATAGCGGATGATTACGCTGCCGGAGAATCAAATGTAGTCAATCTGCGCGGGAACAAAGGGAAGGAGTCGAAGCACGACCAAGGCAACCGAGCCTGGATCCAGGAATGACAAGAAGCGCAAGGCTGATCACCTTGTTGCTCGCCGTTGACCGGCCTCATGGAGGAGACCGGCCAAGCACCCCCTAAGAGAGGTCCCGGAGAACGATTGTCGTTTGAAACACTTCTGGATGGCCCTTGTATGATCCACAATGGGAATCATAAAGCTAAAGAGTGCTTCCTGCTAAGGCCATTCGCTCAATTTGCCTTAAAGGTTGCACCTCGTCCGCTTACAGTGAATCGAAGGATGACAAGGGCAAGGATAAGGACCGTGAAGACAATGAGGATGGTGAAGGCTTTGAGGAACCAAGCACGAGAGGTGAACATGATTTATGGAGGCCCGGACGCATACGAGTCAAAGCGGAAGCAAAACCTGTCGTTAAGGGAGGTTAATGCTCGTTGCTCCCGCAACTCCCGAATATCTTCGGTGGTCCGAGGTCCCCATCACATTTAGCAGTGCAGCACCACCCGGAGGTATTACCGAAAGCTGGAAAATATCCACTCATCCTTGCCCCTATTGTTCGGAAGGTGCGGTTGAAGAGAACTTTCATTGATGGGGGAAGTCTGTTTGGATATCTTGTTCGCTAAGACTCGCCTCGAGCTTGGCCTCGACAGCCGCTGATTTAGAGCGCAAGTGTTTCTCCGTTCCATGGTATAATACCCGGGCGGAATAGTTACCCTTTGGGGCAGATTTCTCGCCGATGACTTTTGGGACGAAGGAAAATTATAGAAGGGAGAATATCATCTTCCGTGTGGCCGACATAGATTCAGCGTACCATGCTATTCTCGAAGACCGGCTCGGCGAAATTTATGGCCATCCCGAATTATCAGCACTTGATCGTTGAAGATGCCCGGGCCAAACGGGTCCCGTGATTCCGGGTGATATCAAGACCGCTTATGCTTGTGAGGTGCATAGCACGTAGTTGGCATCCCGGATCAATTCGAAGTTGAACGCCAAGAAATCGGAGAAGCGGCCGAAGCTTTGGAAGTCCATACAAGGATAGAGGATGAAGTACCGGTCAAAAAGATTGCTAAGGAGAAATTGAAGGCCGATACGGTGGTTTCTAAGACTGCTCAGCCTTGATGAGTCGACTCCTCTAAGGTCACCCATATAGGGGCTGACTTGGGGGATAAATAGGAAAGCGCGCTCACTCTTTTCCTCCAGGAAAATAGGGATATCTTCGCATGGCAGCCTTCCGACATGCCGGGTGTTCCTAGGGAGAAGATTGAGCACGCACCGTTGGTGCGTCCCGATGCGAGCCGTGAAACGAAGCTCCGGAGGTTTGCCCAAGACCGCAAGGAAGCTATCAAGAAAGAGATAACTAGGTTGTTAGCAGCTAAGTTCATTAGGGAGGTGTATCATCCAGATTGGCTTGCCAATCCAAGTGCTTGTACCAAAAAAGAATACTAAAGAATTAAGGATGTGCGTTGATTATACCGATCTCAACAAAGCTTGTCCCAAAGACCCTTTCACGCTGCCTCGAATCGACCAAGTTGTTGATTCGATCGCTGGCTGCGAACGTCTTAGTTTCCTTGATGCTTATTCAGAGTATCATCAAATACCGCTAAGAGTTGAGGATCAGATAAAAACCGCGTTTATCACCCCTTCGGAGCATATTGCTACACGACTATGCCGTTTGGATTGAAAAATGCTGGAGCTACGTATCGGCGTGGTATGCAACGTTGCTTGGATTCGCAATTGGGAAGAAACGCGAAGCTTATGTTGATGATATAGTGGTCAAGTCTCGTAAAACCGAAGATCTCCTCTCCGACCCGGCAGAGACCTTCAGCATCCGCGGAACTTTTCCATGAAGTTAAACCCAGGAAAATGTGTATTCGGAGTTCGTTCCGGGAAGTTACTAGGTTATTTGGTATCATGGAGAGGTATTGAAGCCAATCCGGAAAAATTCAGACAATTGTGAACATGCAACCCCCGAGTTGTTTGAAGGATGTTCGAAGTTGACTGGCAAGTATGGCAGCTCTTAGTCGTTTTATCTCACGATTGGGAGTTCGGGGACTTCCGTTCTTCAAATTACTTAAAAAGCAAGATAAGTTTGAGTGGACCGGTGAAGCACAAGCAGCGCTTGATCACCTTAAAGAGTATCTCAGTAATCCTCCGGCTTTGGTCCCGCCGGAGCCCGATGAGGTTATTCAGCTATATATCTCCGCAACAACCCACATGGTGAGCACGGTTCTGGCGGTTGATCGGAAGGAAGAAGGACATCTGCAGTTGGTGCAACACCCGGTCTATTTTGTAAGTGAAGTTCTTACCGAGTCTAAGATAAGGTATCTCCAATTGCAGAAGTTAATTTATGCTATAGTAATAACTTCTCGAAAGTTGAAACATTACTTCCAAGCGCATCCTATTGAAGTTAAGACTGGGTTTGCTATTGGAGATATTATTCGCAATCGAGAAGCAATTGGTCAAGTTGCTAAGTGGGCTATAGAACTTGGCCAATATGAGATTACGTTCTCTTCGCGGACAGCTATTAAGGGACAAGCATTAGCTGATTTCATAACAGAGTGGTTGGAAACACAAGTGCCGCGGGAGATTCAAGCATTGGAGTATTGGGAGATGTTCTTTGATGGGTCCCCGCAGCTTTCAGCGCGGGGCTGGTGTGGTCCTTTTCACTCCACAAAAGGAACCGCTCGTATACGTGTTGCAAATGCATTTCCGAGCTTCGAACAATACAGCAGAGTATGAAGCTTTGCTTCATGGGCTCGTAGTAGTCTGTTTCGTTGGGTGTTCGACGATTGGATATATATGGTGATTCGATGTTAGTGATCAGCCAAGTGAATAAGGTATGGGATGCTCATGATGAACATATGATTGCCTATCGACAAGAGGTTCGGAAACTTGAAGATAAGTTTGATGGTTTGCGCTTTTCTCATATACCGCGCGGAAATAATTCTGCTGCGGATGAGTTGGCTAGATCGGAATCTTCGCGACAAGCGGTTCCCCCGGCGTTTTTCTTCGTGTGTTGGATAAACCGTCTATAAAGGTGGAGCCTAAGGTTATCATTACAGAAATTGAAGATAAGGCGATCTCGTAAAGTCGGAGGAAAAAGCGGTCTTGAAGAACCAGTCCGATAGTACGGGTTTGCCAGGAAAGCTCGAAGGCGGATTCAATACCGGTGGTATTCAGCCATTGGATGTTATGATTATTGATTCCGATTGGCGTACTCCGTATCTTGACTATTTGCAATCTGGCAAAACACCGTAAGATAAGGTGGAGAAGCAAAGATTAGAAGTTCGGGCTCGCAGCTTATGTAATTCTCGAAGGAGAATTGTATAAGCGTGGGGCTAATATTCCGATGAAATGTGTGTCGCTTCGATGGCATTCAATTACTTGAAGACATACACAAAGGAATTTGTGGAAACCATGCTTCTTCGAAGACATTGGTTGGGAAGATATTCCGACAGGGATTTTATTGGCCAACAAAGAACGGATGATGCGCATAGAGTGGTTAAAAGTTGTCAAGGGTGCCAGCTTTTTGCAAGACAACCTCATACTCCGGCTCAGGAGTTGCAATTGATCCCAATAACTTGGCCTTTCTCTACTTGGGGGCTGGATATAGTGGGACCTTTTAAACGGGCACCAGGAGGATTCACGCATATTTTTGTGGCAGTAGATAAGTTTTCCAAATGGATCGAGGTCGAAGCGAGTTACTAGTACAACTACGGCACGCGCAATCAAGTTTTTGCGTAACATTTTTGTACGTTTTGGGGTTCCACACAGTATTATTACCGATAATGGGCCTCAATTTACTTCAGAATTCTTCAAAGATTATGCTCGAGAGTTTAGGGATCAAGGTGCAATATGCGTCGGTGGCGCATCCGCAGAGCAATGGACAAGTGGAACGAGCTAATGGAATGATTTTGACCGGTCTTAAACCGAGAATTTTTGACCGATTGAAGCCTTATGCGGGAAAATGGGTTAAGGAATTGCCCTGGGTGCTCCGGGGTTTGCGCACTAATGTTAGCAGAGCTACGGGACAGTCTCCTTTTTCTTTAGTATATGGATCGGAAGCCATGTTACCTATCGAAGTAAATATGGTGTCACTCGGGTTCAAGTATTATGATGAAGAAAAATATGATGATCGACGTCAAGTTGAATTGATTGCGGCGGAAGAATTGAGAGATCAAGCTCCGATTCAAGCCGCCAAATATCAACAAGGATTGCGTCGATATCATGATCGTAATGTACCGCACGCGGGAATTTCAAATCGGAGATTTGGTTTTGCGGAAGATTCAATCTAACAAGAACAGGCATAAGTTGTCACCGGTCCGGGAAGGACCTTTTTTGGTGAAGTCGAGTATCCGGACCGGGGCTTATAGGCTTATGACCTTGGAAGAGGAAGAAATTCCAAACTCTTGGAATATTGATCAACTTCGTCGTTTTTATACTTAAAGAGTATTTATTGTAAATTTTTTCTTATTATAATAAAGCAATTTTGTCTAATAATAATATGTTTGTTTTTTGTGTCTCCATACTTTAATTTTGAATTAAACTATTGAGCCAGGGGGCTACTATGATAAAGAGTAGTCTCGTGATATTTTTGTTATTCTCGCTATGATTAAGAGCAATCTGTGATATGCCGCTATTCTTGAATAATAAGACCAGTCATTTAGTTAATGGATTGTCTGTGATAAGAGCAATCCACTGAAGTGATAAGCTTGTGTTTAAGACTGGTATATTCAGGAAAGGATAGAGTCTAAGTTTTCTTTTTTATGAATACTCGTTGGTAAACTGTTGTATTAAGAACAGCTTTGGGAAATCTTACAAACTAGCTTTTTTGCTCATGTTATATCATATCTTGAGTAAATAAGTTAGTAAGCATAATGGTGAAACTAGTATTCATAAAACAAGAAAAAGTGACTAATATTCATAAAGCAAACAAGTATAATCGACAAAGATGTTAAGATTCAAAATGGCCCTATTACAAAATCTACTCAGCAGGACCGCTAGAGGTACCGGTATCGCCGATCCGAGGATTTCCTTCGAGCCTATCATCTAGAGTCTCTTCGTAATCGGAAGAAGTTACAATCAAATCTCTCGTCAAGGTCTTCGAAGGCATCTTCTATCGATTGTCCGGCGGCAGCTTGCAGCATCCCGAGCTTCTTGATCCAGGGCGAAAGCTGCTGGAGCTATGTTTAAAGGGATACCCGATGGATCAATCGGAACGTCTTCCACCAACTCGGAAACAGTACCAATGAGCGAGTTCCTCAGCTCATTGAACCGGTCTTCGGTGGTGTCGGATGGGCACCATTCCGGATAAAATTGAAATCACAATCTTCGACCGGAGTCCAAGATTGGATTATGGCGGCGATGTGTCCCCCTCCCGAAGCGGCGACCAACCTTGAATGCTCCTTGATCCTTCTCGGAACGGCCCGGATGGCGGACTCAAGGTCCATTTCATTGGGATCAAGAGACCGACCGCCATTAAGATATTCCAGGGTATGAATAGTGCCTGCAGTAAGTTCTGAAAAACAAGCCAATATTCAAGAGAAAAGACCGGTATTTTCAAAAGATGACGTAAGGATGAACAAGAAAGACCGGTACTTACGCCTATGCCGCATCTCGGCGGCTCCGAACCTGCCCTTGATTTTAGTATTTGATGCTCTCGGTTTGGCTTCGACTTTCGCAAATGTTGAATCTCGCAATTTTTTGCCCGGAGAGCGAGTTGGGCGGATTCTCGTGCGGTCTTCGTGGCTATCTCCTTGTCCACTTGAGCTGATTTTGCTGCTTCTAAGGCTTCAGCAAGTTCAGCCTTCAAGCTCGGCATTCTCGCTTTCAAGGATCTTGTTGGAGCGAAGGGTTTGAGCCAAAATGCTATCTTTAGCAAGTAAGTTCACCTTCGAGTTCTCCAATTCGGGCCGCCTGTTGTTCTTCAATACGAGAACCTTCTTCTAGTGCTTGTTCTTGAGCCGCTGCTTTTTCAAGCAAGAATTTCTTCAACCTTTTTATGAGCAGCGACAAGGTTCTCAAGTGCTGAAGTCAAAAGTAAGACCGGTCGTGAAGGGAGTTGGCCAAAAAATATATGTGAAATATGAAGAGAAAATTTGGGAATATTACTCGATTAATTTGACGAAGCCTTATGATTTCTTGCCGGCGCTCCTCCATCATTCGATGGGTGTTCCGCAAGTTGGCCTCTCTTTTTGAAGATCATCCTCTTTAGCCTTCGGACTAGCGGTCCGAGTTTCTAACTCACTCAATCGTTCTTGATTGGTGTGGAGTTCTTCCCTGCAGCGAGTGATAATAGCAATCTTGGCCTCGTAACTTTTTAGAAGAACCTAAAAGGAGAAAAGAAAGTGAGAAACATGATAATCAAAAGGGAATTGCTTGGAGGAATTATTAAAAGATAGGGATATACCCGGCCGGATTCTCGAGAAGCTCTTTAGGGCCTCTTCTTCTTGGAGGGCGTCCCATTGAGTCGTTGCGGTGAAGGTTCTAGCTCCACTAGAGCTATCCACTTCTACCTCTCCGACTACCATCCCGGCTAGTTTGGGTCCTCCAGGAGATTTGCGAGTTGTTCTAGCCCGGCGAGGAATTTCTTCCATCCAGATCGGTCCTAATGAGAGCTCCGGAGGAATTTGAAATAAGGTGGCCCGGGGAGGAGGGTTGCCGAAGAGGAGCTTTCAACGTTGGGAGCTTGCTTTTCGGCTTCTAAGTATGAGGCGGCAGGGAGTTCCTTTGTGGAGGCCGCACTTTGAGGATCAATTGAGATTGAAGTAGTGGGAGCAGAAGCGGGAATGTCACCGGTCCGAGGTGAAGCAGCGGTAGCAGATACTACTAACCGGTGGTGGATAAGCGCCGGGGATAGGGTCGATCCGTGATGCATCGTAGAGGCAAAAACACCGCCGGCGGGAGCTGTAACGTAGCTTTATTTCTTAGAAGCTAGCTATGCTAGCCCGGAAATTAGAAGGTACCCCGCAAAAAGAAAGCACTTTTAATAAGACCGGGATAAACATTGGTCGATTTTTGGAACTTCGACAGAGCGAGATAATTTAAAGAAGATTTAGACTTACGCGGAAGCCTTCTTGAAGCCAGTGGAGATCTTAACCTTCTTGGACGGGCCCCGGGTATCTCCACCACTTTTGTCTGCAGCCCTTTTTTCCACTCGGATTGACTTGTGGAGTAGGAGCTGCGATCGAAACATCGCTGTAACCGGTCCGGTGGCCATACCGGGACCTCTTGGGTACATTGGACAAGGGATCGGCCGAGGGAGGGATACTTTGAGTTTTTCCCAAAGAAGCTTCAAGAATAGCTCGGGCTGCCCGGCGATCCTTTTCCATAGCTTCTTCTTCACGTCGTTGATCTTCGAGTTTTTGTGCCTCCGAGCGAGTGTCGACGGGAGTGGTGGAAGAAGCAGATTTGCCAATGGTCAAGGAGGCGAGTACGTTTTCTCGGTATTAGGAGCTTGAACCACGGTCCCGGATTTGGTGATTTTTGGAGTGAGGCTAGGAGGTAAGGGAAATGACCGGTTTGAAGGCCTTTTATCTAGGCCGGCTTGGACAGCAAGAGGAGCGGTATTGTTGGTATAATCTTCCCCCCAAGTGTCGTTAAGAGGAAGTGGAGGATGACTCCTGTAGTTGTCCATTTTCTGCAATTACAAAGATTGTGTCTTTGTAAGTAAATAAAGATAATAAGTAATAAAGATCTGAAGGAACAAAAAAGAGATACTTACAGGGTCGCGAGGATTGCACGAACCGAAGGCCGGACCCACTCTTGTACATCCGGATAAATCTGGATTCGGCTGCAGCATTTGCTTGATGCGAACCTCTAACCGCTCTTTGTCGTGAAGAAGGGTTCCATCCAAAGGCATAGCGGTGTCTTCGTTAAAAAGCCAAGCTGGATGCTCTTGCCTCTTGAGCGGTTGAACTCCTCGCACTATGAAGCTCCAGCAGAACTGTTTCGGCGGTGACGCCTCTAACAGTCTTCAAGTATTTGATGTTGGCGAGGAGTGCAATAACTTCATTGTCTTCTTTGAGCTTTTCCCTAACTTCTGCAGAGGGAAAGTTCTTGGCTACTTTGGCACTCGAAGGCTGGAAGAGTCGGCCGAGGATTGTCGCAGAAGAACCATCCTTTTTTCCACCGAGCTATGCTCTTATTCGAGTGACGAGGAAAAATATTCGTCCGCGCTCCAACATTGGATTCCTACACCACCGATTGCAGCTTGGCGGTCCGATGATGGGAGTGGGCGGATTTGGAATAAATATTGGAATAATTTGAAGTGTGGGAGGACTCCAAGGAAGGCCTCACACGTATGGATGAAAAAAGCAATTTGCAGGATGGAGTTAGGGTTGAGGTTCACTAACTCCCATCCGTAAAAAGAGAAGCCCCCGAAGAAGGAACAAGCATGGGAGATTAAGACCACGGAGGAAAAAGGCCTTGAAGACCAGCTTGTTGAGATTCATCTATACCCCAGTGGAACTTGGTCGGGGGAAGGGACATTCCAGCTTAAGATGGGTTGAGGCGGAAGATACCCATCTTTAACCGCCTCATTCAAAGAGGATTCTCGTGACCTTGCCGGGACCAAGGTCTTGGACACCAAACGGAAGCCGATCGCGAGGAACAGAGGAAGAAGATGAGGGAACGGCGGTGGATTTCTTCTTGCCCATCTTGAGAGATGAAAGAAGAAAGGTTCGAATTGGTTGATGAAGAAGGAGAGCGTAACAGAATGAAAATGAATGGCGGGCGCGTATGAGCTTCGGAAGCGAGTTGACCTAGGTCGACTTTTCGTTTTCTTTTATAGACACTGGGATGGGCCCGGGGCTGGAAAGTTATTGGGCCGTTTTTAAGAGGCCCGAGGGATGTCGTGACTATGCAATTATGACCTAACGGCCATAAGGAAGTTAATGATCTCGTTATCTGCGTTAATTATGACTTAACGGTCATAAGAATAAACCGTTGTGCTTTTATAAAAAGAAAAAGCAGTCTGAAAAATGGAAATTTTCAGACAAAAGTTAAAGTTATGCAGAATTTTGTAATTCAGCAAGTATGAAAGAGTAAGATTTTAAATTACTCGGTGATAAAGGATGCCTTAGGCTATGGGTGTTAATCATCCGACTGATTATAGGCTTTAGAGACTCGAGTCGCTGTGAGAATATAAGGGATAGACTGGTCCGATCAACCGAATTGTGGTTTTTAGTGAAATTTTGATAAGTAAATTATAAGTCCAGGCTGACTTATGCGGTCCGTTATGTGAAATTAATAAAAACATACGAGAGGATAAGAAATTATAGCCGGTATGACCGGTCCTGGGAAATATGTTCTTAGCAAAAATTGCTTGAGAGGGATGTGATTTAGTGTAAAATAACCAAGCATAGTCTCTCAAGAAAGACTCTTGCATTATTTGTGATCCTCAAATGATACAAGAGTCGGGGCTATACCTAATTAGGTGCACCCGACCGGTGCACCGTATTCAAGAGTGGTCTGCGAAAATCTCGGGAAAGTCTCGGGAAGAGCGGTCTGCGCACCGTAAGGAAGATAAGTTTCGATTACCTAATTAGGTGATATAAAGGGTGAAAAACAATAATTTTTTCGGGCTTCTTGTTAAAGCACTTATGAAGAAAAAAGAACGAGTTTGCAGCAGATTGGAGTTCTTTTTAATTTTACCATGAATAGCGACCAACAAGTGAAGACTGGTTAGTTTTATTCAAGGTTAAATAAAAAATTACTCGGGAGCTGCTGTCGTATACTTGCCTTATGGGTATACGAGATGATGAAGAAATGGATACGCAAAGACATGGTAGCAAATCGGAGAAGATACGAGATAAGGGCGATAGGCAACGGATCGGTCTGCGACCGATGCTGGGATAATAGAAGAACCCGTAGACCGGTATGGAAACAAGACGGATACTAAGACCGGTATGTAATGACGTGAGAAGCAAGTTATAGAGCAATTTGTAGTCTGATTAGGACTCGAATCAATAAAGAAAGTTAGAGATAGAATCCCATATATGTAATTCATGTAATCGGATAGGACTCGATTGTAACCCTAGCTCCCCGGACATATAAGGCGGAGCAGGGACCCCCGAAAGGGATCTAAGACTTGGCAATTAGCAAATCGCTAAAGGCAATACATAACATACAGGACGTAGGGTATTACTCTCGATTCGAGGGGCCCGAACCTGTCTAAAATCGTGTGTTCCTGTGTGTTCTGTGTGTTGCACCATCGAATTCCACGCTCGTGAGGGACCGGGTAGTACTAGTGCCGAGTTTAAGACTCGACAATTACTCGAACCAAGGACAGCAATCACTCGAACAGAGAAACATAAAATTACCGAGACATAAATGAAAGGATGGAAGAACAAGGCTAGTAATTACCGAGAATGCATGAAAACGATGCACAAAAGAGTATCAAATTAGAATCAAAGTGTCGTATACTTACCTTATGGGTATGGAGTCGTCAAAGGAACGGATAATTAGAGATATGGTAGCAAATCAATGAAGATAAGACTGGTGGAGGGGGCCCACAAAGTGATGCCCGACCAATATGGAATAACAAAAGATTCCATATACCGGTATGGATATAAGGCGGGCGTAAAGACCGACATATGATGACTTGATTGACAAGTAAAGGAACAAGTTGTAGTCCGTCAGGAATCTGAATCAATAAGGAAAGCTTAGAGATAGAACTTCCGAATATGTAATCCATGTAGTCGACTAGGACTCCGCATGTAACCCTAGCTCCCCGGATATAAAAGGCGGAGCGGGGACTCCCCCAAAATGTCTATGGACAATTCACAATTAGCAATCTGCTAAGAGCAATACATAACACACAAGACGTAGGGTATTACTCTCCATCCGGAGGCATAAGCCTGTCTTAAATCGCGTGTTCTTGTGTGTTTCGTGTGTTGCACCATCGAATTCCACGCTTGTGAGGGACCGGGTAATTCTAGTGCCGAGTTTAAAACTCGACATTTGGCGCGCCGGTAGGGGTCCCGGTGAGTTCATGGCGAGTTCGATGGCTTCTTCGTTCGACGTCGACTTCGCACCCGGCTTCACGATCCGCTTCGGGTCTCTCGACTTCGAGGCTGATTCTACCGAAGAGTTACACCTAATGAATCCGATCCGCAATCCGGCCGCTGCTTTGGAAGCGCGATCACCGGATACGATCGAAACTCCCTTCACGGAACCCGGCGGGATCGTCGCAGCTTCGGCGCGAATCATCGGACCGCTAGGGCTTCCGACCGGTCTAGCCAATCGAGGCCAAGGCCATGACCGTTACCTAGTCCGTGGGGATAAGCATCTCTCTTGAGCTTGAAAGCGACTTCGAGGAAGGACCTCCGTTGGCGTTCTAAGCAGCGAGGGTAATGCTCACTTAACACACCGAACATGAGAAATGGAAAATGCAGAGTGTAAAAGAACAAAGTGGCGGGATAACAACTCTTAGGGTCCCTTTGATAGAGCTTCGGTTCCAAAGGCACTCCTTTGAACCTGCTCTTTGGTACGGTTTGACATATAATCCGAAGTTGAAGCTACTAGTAAAGCTGTACCAAAGGGACCCTTCCTATAAGCGATGCCAACTTGTTGATTTATATGTGTCTTTACGGGTGACCCTTGGGCTCCCTTTATAGTCCACGAAGCCACATTTTACAGGACCATTCCACCCTTGGCCAAACGCCCCAACTCTACTATAAGACGGTAACTCTCGGGGGCATTCCGAGAAAGCCGGCCGAGACCGCATTGCTCGCGGCTTAGCCGGCTGCTTAGCTGGGACGCACTCCGGCCCTTCGCTTCGCTCCGGTGCTCCGCTCCCGCGCCGCTTCACCTCACCGAGACGGTAGCTTCGCGAGCAACGGGCCTTCGCACCTCGGGCTGCCCTTGACTTCGCCTCGTGGTACCTCCTTTGCTTCGGGTGCCTCACATCATTCGGTGACTCGTGCTTGCTGCTCGAAGACAAATGTTGACGTTTGTGTGAGCAATATGTGCCGGAGGTCCTAGGCGTTTCCTCCGCGCGAAGCCCAACTCATGTCGGGCCCCCAACAGTAGCCCCTCAATGGGCGAGCTTGAAATACACGTAGATCGAGCGCGGGCAATCGGAACTTCGCCTCGCGCGTGCAGGCGAGCATGGGGAAACGCCACTCCCTAAACACTTTTACTTTGCTTGTTTGTTTTCGACCCGGTGGGCTCTACGTTTTGTTGTTTAGCTGTTGTGTGCTTTCCCTTTTTCGGCGCACTGTCATTTTTGCTTTCCTTTGAATTGAATGCTCTACGGCTGACAACGGCGGTGCCGCTTCCACTCTTGGTTGCTAGGTTTTACAGCCCCCTATAAAAGTGTGGTCTTGCGCCCAAGGCTTTCTACCCTTGACTCGGAATCTTGGTTTTTACCCTGCTGTTTGGTTTTCTTTGCCTGGAGCTTCTTCTTCCTTCGTCTTCTTGTTTCGTCTATGGGTTCGCGCTGCTTCCCCGACCCCTCCGCATTTATTTTTAAGTTGGCCTTTTCTAAAGTATTCGTTGTGGTGCGCAGGTTTTTCACTTCGATGGTTGACATTAAGACCACCGCCTGGCCCATTTTCAACTATGTTTTAGCTCGACTTGTGCCTATCGAGGTCGGGGTCATTTTGATTATGCCGTTGCCGTGGCCGGCGGTCTTGGCTCATCTTATACGGAGGATTGCGGCGTTGACGAGGATGTCATGGTCGATGTTGAAGGTTCGAGCGAAGGTACCGCGACGATTAGTGAGGCGGAGCCGGGGCATTTGTGGACACGGCGCCCCGGCCGACGGAAACGCCGAACCCTCGAACCTTTGTTACGAGAAAGTCAGCTATGCTAGAGGAGGACGCGAAGGCTCTTGTCGAGCGCGGTTATATTCCCGGGTACCGGATGCCGGGCGATGATGCGGAGCTTTTGCCCGAGGAAGACGAAGCCGTCGGGTTCCTTGATTGCTTCGCTGCTGGCCAATCCGTTCCCTGCCATCTCCTTGTTCAAGAGGTCCTGGATCATTACCGGGTGCAGATGCACAAGTTAACCCCTGGGACCTTCGCTCACATGAGTAAGTTTGTGTGGGCCCTGGTCGGCTTCGGAGGCGAGGCCGATATTAGAGTCTTTGCTCGACACTTCGTTCCGCAAGTTCACCCTCGTCGGATAAGGATTGGTGGTGTTGATCATGATTGCAATTATGCACTCGTATGATTTTTCCCCTTGTCGGTCGAAGAACATCGAGTTATGCACTCGTGGGAACAGCGATTGGAGTCCTGGGTGGACCGACAATTGGTTCTATTATAAGGTTCATGGGTTTGAGGCATTCCGACGAAGTGTCGAAGACTCTGTTTCCTCCGGCTTCGCGTCGCGTTAACCCGAATCCTCGACTTGGCCCTAGCTTCACAGCTCGGGGTAACGTCGACAACGAGCATGTTTATCACAACGCTTACTTTTGCGTTAGCAGCCGTGGCCTTGTTGAAGAGTTTCGAGCTGCGGGTGCCCGTCCGTTGTCTCGCGAGTTTGCCATCCCTCGCAGCGAACTCGTTCGGGTTATGTTTGATGTTGAAGGTATATCCGGTTACGTATTCTGCCCGCTCGTGAACTTGAAGCCGAGGGGTGAAGATGCGGAGAAGTTTGAACGGTTCGTCAGCCGCCTTGAGTAGGATAGTCTCTTTTACTATGGCAGCTATTCTACCGTGGAGCACGAGCTGGTTCTAGAGTGAGCTACGACACGAGGTCGGTTTAACCGGACTCTTCACCACTTCGGTATTCCTTATCCTCAACGAGAGGTCGAAGAGGGTCCGATCGCTTCGATTAAGAGGCGTAAACTTCTGCTGCTTGGATGGGTCGGCGGTGTCGAGCTTTTGTCCCGTAAGGTCCTTGCCCGCAGCGGAGCCGCCTCTCCGCCTAGACGCGAGGCTATGACTCGACGGTTTCATCTACGTGGCGGCTCAAGCGTGCGGTCGGTAGTTATGCCCGACGTTCGGCCGGCACCCTCGCACCCGCTGCCGATGCCGTGCGAGGTCCCGGTCCGGTGGCCGTTCACGAGGTCGCGGCCTCTCAAACAGATTCGCTGATTGTCCTTTTTATTAACACTACTGTTTTAGTGTTTGCCTCGTGGCTTACTTTTGTTGTATGTTTGTGTTGCTTCTCGGTTCCTGTCTCGCGATGCCGACTTCGCGCCAAGGGGGATGCGGCTTTGCACGTCCCATCCGCTAGTGCGCTGCTGCCCACATTTTTGGACTCAGCCTTAATGGCTGAGCTGTAGCTTTGCCTTCACCACGAGGATGAGGTCACGGGGGCTCGGCTGGTCACGAAGCTCGGTCAACCGAGCCGGCAAGGGATCCGGCGGAGCGAGACGAAGAAAATGCCCATCTTCGCGGAGAGCTGAGTTGTGTTGAAAGACTTGCAGCGAAGGAAACGCAAGCTGCGGCCGAGGCCAAGGAGGAGCTCGCCACTATCAAGGTGCAGCTCGAGGCCCTTAAGGCTGAGAACAGCAGCCTTAAGTCCTCTTCGCTTGCGTGGCGGGGTACTCTTGCACGACGAAGTGATTCTATTTGCTCTGCTTTCGCGGCCTCACTTGACGGGTATGGCGCTTGCGTTCCTCCGTTTGAGTCTGCGGCATGCGAAGATCCCGTGTACTCGGTTTTGGATTGGCTTGAGGTGCAACATCCTGTTGTACCGGATGTCATGGAAAAAAGGAGCCGTTATGCCTCCCTGTATTTAGTCGAGGCTGCACTCAATCGGCTTGAGCGCGGGGGATGCCGCCACGTCGAGGTGTTAAGTGACCCCAAGAGGACGGTGATTGGGGTAGGTAGCCGTGATGGGGCGAGCTATACTTCGCGGCTTGCGGCCGGGCGGATAACGTCGGAGTACTGGGTCGGCCATGGTCACGAGGAAGCTCGGTGCGAGTCGTTGCAAAGGTAGTTGTGCCTTACTTGTTCTTGTGTTGGTGCTTGTTACTTGCTTTCACGTCTTTGCTTACTATTTTCCTTCTTTGTTTTGAGTCTTTGGGCTTGGCGGGCGAAGGCGCGACGGGGGGGGCGGAGTCGCACAAAGTGATGGGTCTTTTGCTTCGGCAGATTCGGCGTAGCTTCACATTAGTTTTCTTAGTTTTTGGCTTATTTTCAGCGTTTTAGTATGTGTTTGGACAGAGAGGCGAATCCGGCCTTCGTAAATTATAGTACTAACTATCTTGCCTTTACTAATGCCACGACTCTTTTCACTTGGTTTGGATAAGGGTGACTCATCATGCTCGTGTCGTTTTGCCCGCTTTCGATGTTCACTTGTTCGCCTCGTTAATTTCTTTTTTGTTGCGAGGCTCCTCGTTTTATGTATAAAAATCGGGGAGTTGTAGGTGCTCTATTAGCGCCTCTAGTAGTTTTCGCTTCGGTAGCATGGGTTTTGGAGTTCCCTCCGCTTTGGGGCGTCCTCCTTGGGGTGAGCGCTTCGAACCCCGAACCGGAGGCCGCGCTTCGTCAATCGACTTCTATGGGTCCACGGCACGCTTCGCCAAGAGACTTCGGCTTTGCACGAGTGCGCGCGCGCGTCCCTGTCTCCTCGTGGGGTGGGGGGGCGTGCGGGAGCCCACCGTGTTCGACACTTCGCTTGGCCGTGCGTGGGCATCTCACCCTGTTTCGGCACTTCTTGCCATGATTGGGAGCTCCTTGCTTGACTCCGGGCGGTTGGTCTACGGTTGGAGGAGGTTCGGGCGCTAGGGGCTATTGCGGTGTTTGCCCTTCCTTTGCTGATTGTTGTGCAAAGGCGAAACATTGCTCTATTCTTTTTCATTTTCGTTTCTATATTATTCGGAGTGGCCTTCGAGTCCACTTGTTAGGTGTAACCTATTTTATGAATAACAATTGATGTTCGATGGTTTCGTCACGAATGCTTCGGTTGTTTAGGGGCGAAGTGAAAATTGCTTCGACGACAACGCGAGCCCCTTTGCGGCTTTACGCATCATTTTGTTTAAATAAAATGCCACTCGCCCCCCCCACTTAGTCATTTAGGGGCGAAGTACAAATTTGCTTCGAACGAAAACACAAGCCCCTTTGCGGCTTTATGCATCGTTTTGTTTAAATGAAATGCCACTCCCCCCCCCCACTTAGTCGTTTAGGGGCAAAGTGCAAATTTGCTTCGAACGAAAACGCGAGCCCCTTTGCGGCTTTACGCATCGTTTTGTTTAGATGAAACGACACTCTCCGCCACTTAGTCGTTTAGGGGCGAAGTGCAAATTTGCTTCGAACGAAAATGCGAGCCCCTTTGCAGCTTACGCATCGTTTTGTTTAAATAAAATGCCACTCCCCCCACTTAGTCGTTTAGGGGCGAGGTGTAGATTTGCTTCGAACGAAAGCGCGAGCCTCTTTGCGGCTTTACGCATCGTTTTGTTTAAATGAAACGCCACTCCCCCGCCCACTTAGTCGTTTAGGGGCGAAGTGTAGATTTGCTTCGAACGAAAGCGCGAATGTTCGGACTTCCATTATCTCGCTATTTGTTGTGCCCGACGGAGTACAACTATTTTGATGAGGCATTGCCTCACCGTCGAATGTTCGGACCATGCAGCTTTATATTGATTGTAGCTGCTATTACACATGCCGCCTCGCCTCGTTAAATACCTAGCGCCCTTTCGGTGTTTCCCCGTGAGGAAAAGAGTATGGTCTTTTTGCAGAAAAATTAAAATCTACTCACAGCTTCGCTTATAGTGCGCGAAGTCGTGTTTTTACAAGTTCTACTTTAGACGTAAAACGTGCGGAGATTGTCGGCGCTCCAATGTTGTAATCCCGGTGTCGAATTGAACACTTCCTCCGGGATAGTCTCCGAATCTGTTTTACCCCTTCGATGTTATGGATCGGCGACGTGAAGACTCGAACACCGTTTAATTCAACCTCCATGGAGCCCATATCCAACGCCCTACTCGGAAGAGAGATGATGTCCGCCGCCGCGAGATCCACATCGGTTATTATAACCCGGCGAATTCTCCACCGCATCCTTGGGTTGCTCGTCAAAGGTCCGGTAGCGGGCGGAGCCGTAGCAGGAACACCCTCTCCATCTTGGCTGGTGCCAACGATATTTGCTCGAGGAATTGAAGCTCGTGGAGGTGGATCTTCCCTATTTGTTCCGTCCGCCTCACGCTCGTCTCTCATCATCCTAGCCTCCTCCGCGGCGGCTTCCTCGAGGGTGAGTTCTTGAAGAAGCTGGGCCGATCATAAACACTTGGAAGAAAGCTAGAGACCCTTCCTCAAAGTCGTTATCAAGCTCGAGAGAGCTGCTTATTGCCAGAGACCGGCATGCGGTCCGAGCGCAAGCGGTCCGATGATTCGCGCTAAAGTTGCGTCGATCCCGGTGGATTCCATGCATAGAGCATCGATTGTGTCCGGTGATCGCACTTCAAAAGCTATGGCCAGATCGCGACTCGTATTCATCGAGCATAGCTTTCCGGAGGAATCAGCTTCGAAGTCGAGGAACCCGAAGCGGATCGTGAAGCCGGGCGCGAAGTCCACGTCGAACGAAGAAGCCGGCGGACTCACCGGAAACTTGCCGGGACCCCTACCTAGCGCGTCAAATGTCGAGTCTTAAACTCGGCACTAGAACTACCCGGTCCCTCACGACCGTGGAATTTGATGGTGCATCACATGAAACACATAAGAACACGAGATTTTAGACGAGGTTCGAGCCTCTCGAAAGAGGGTAATACCGTACGTCCTGTGTGTTATGTATTTCCTTTAGCGGATTGCTAATTGCTAGTTGTCGGAGAGTTTTCGGGGGTCCCTGCTCCGCCTTATATATCCGGGGAGCTAGGGTTACATGTAGAGTCCTAGTCGATTACATGGATTATATATTCGAAGCTTTATCTCTAAGCTTTCCTTATTGATTCGAGTCCTAACGGACTACAAATTGCTCCTTTACTTGTTAATCAAGTCATTATACGTCGGTTTTTTACGTCCGCCTTATTTCCATACCGGTTTATGAAATCTTCTGTTATTCCATATTGGTCGGGCACCACTCGTGGGCCCTCTCTCGCGATCTTATCTTCATTGATTTGCCACCATACCTCTAATTATGCATTCCTTTGACATCTCGTATACCCATAAGGTAAGTATACGACACTTCCCACTTTGGTTCGAGCTTTCCCTTCACTTCGTTCTCCGAGTTCGATTAGGACCAGGTCTCCCAAGTTGTAGGCCCTTGGGGCTATCTTTTTGTCTCTCCACTTTCCGGTTTCTTCTTGATACTTTTCTAGGTTTTCGGTTGCTTCGAGCCTATCTATTTCCATCATGTCTTTTGATATGGATTCGACTTGTCCTGTCGTGGCTAGCTATTGACCTTGTGCTCTTGTTCTTGATTTCTTCCGGTGTCATGGCTTCTTTGCCGAATAGCAATCGAAATGGTGTGAAGCCCGTTGTTCCGGACTCGGTTGTATTGTGCGACCGGATCGTGGTCGGCAGCTCTTCTACCCACTTGCCCTTCTTTTTATTTAGCAGCACTTTTTTCATTGCTTTGAAGATTATCGAGTTTGCCTTCTCTACTACTCGTTTGACTGCGGGTAGTACACCGAGACGAAGTCCATTTTAGTTCCTAGGCCGTGACAATATTCCTAGAAGCTCGTTGTCAAAATTCTTGGCGTTGTCCATGACGATCTCGTTTGGTACTCCGAATCTGCGAGACGATGTTTTGCCGGAGGAACTTTTTACCGTAGGTGCTGAGATGTTTGTGACTCGCTTTAGCTTCGATCCATTTTGGGAAATACTCTACCGCCACTATTGCATACTTGTAATTTCCCTGCGCCGCCGTGAGTTGGCCTACAATATCCATTCCCCACTTGCGAAGTGGCTAGATGGCCATGATTAGCTGCGATGGTCGTGATGGGGCTGAGCGCTTGCCTTATATCTTCTAGCAGGTTTCGCAAGCTTTGACTGTGTCCTTTGCGTCCTTTATCATACCGGGCTAAAAGAAACCTTGTCCGATCGCTTTTGCTACGAGGACGCGGGCACGGATGTGCGAGCCGAAAGTTCTTGAGTGGATCTCACGGAGGAGTTGCTTTCCGTCCTCTTGGCTTAGGCACTTGAGTAGCGGGCTAGATATCCCGGATTTGTATAAGTCCCCCTGCAGTATCCGGTAACTTCGTGCCTTTGCTGCAGCCTTATCTGTTCTATCTTCGACTCGGTTGGTAATAGCCATTGATGAAAGCCATGAGAGGTGCCCTCCGATCTTACGAGGCCATTGCTTGTATGAGCTTTGCTTGGCCTTGCGTGATTCGGGTTGATGGCTTTGTGATTACTTCGTAAATGACGTCGGCAGGCAGCGGTTGTCTTTTTGCTGCTGCTTTGGCTAGCGCGTCCGCCTCTCGTTGTTTTTTCTTTCAACACACTCGACGTTGAACCCTTTGAAGAATTTATCCATGCCTCGACTTAGAGCAGGTGCTTCGCAAGCTAGGGTTCTCTTGTTTCGTAATCTTTGTCGACGTGGCTTGCGACTACCTTTGAGTCTGTTTGGACCTTGCAGCTTTTCACGCCCAATGCCCTTACTTTTCTAAGCCCCAGCAGATCGCTTCATGTTCTGCCAACTTATTTGTGCATCTGTCATCCTCGTTTTCAAATTCTAGTCCGGCCGCATACCATAGCTTTATACCCGAGGGCGAGGTGACTATCGCTGCGACACCGGCACCTGCGGAGCCCCACGCGCCGTCGCATTGTATTACCCAGAATTTTTTCGTTACAAGACCTTTGCCCGAGTATCCTGGTGCTGTCCAGTCTGCTACAAAGTCTACCAATACTTGTGACTTCGCTACGCTTCGTCTTTCGAAGTCGATAAAATGGTCGGACAACTCCATTGCCCACTTTCCGACTTTGCTCGAAGCCTCTCTATTTTCGAAGATGTCGTTGAAAGGCTGGTTGGTGAGGACTCCAATTTTGTGTGCTTCGAAGTAATGCCTCAATTTTCTGGCCGCCATGACTACTCGCATAGCATATCTTTTCCATCTTCGAGTAGAACAGCTTCGACCTTGCCGGTGCTTCACCGACGAAGTATACCGGTACTGCTGAAAAAGCTCCTTTTCCTTTCTATTTTTGTCCATTATTGTTCTTATCCTTTGTCGAGTCTAAAACTCGGCACTAGTAGTACCCGGTCCCTCACGAGCGTGGAATTCGAAGGTGCAACACACAAAAACACACAAGTACACGCGATTTTAGACAGGTTCGAGCCTCTCGATGAGAGTAATACCCTACGTCCTGTATGTTATGTATTGCCTTTAGCAGATTGCTAATTGCAAGTTATCGAGAGAGTTTTCGGGGGTCCCTACTCCACCTTATATATCCGGGAGAGCTAGGGTTACATGCGAGTCCTAGTCGGTTACATGGATTACATATTGGGAAGCTCTATCTCTAATCTTTCCTTTTTAATTCAGAGTCGTAACAGACTACAATCTACTCTTTTGTGTGTCACTCAAGTCATCATACGCCGGTCTTGACGCCCGTCTTATTTCCATACTGGTATATGGAATCTTCTGTTATTCCATACCGGTCGGGAACCACTCGTGGGCCCTCTTTGCCAGTCCAATCTTCATTGATTTGTCATCGTATCTCTAATTATCCATTCCTTTATCATCCGGATACCCGTAAGGTAAGTATACGACATCCTTTTTTCCTATACTAGAGCTGCACCGATTGCGAAGTGGTTTGCCGACACGTATAATAGGAGGGCTTCGCCTTGCTCGGGCTGGCTAACCCGACAGCTTGCTTCGAGGTGTTTTTTCAGCTCTTCGAACGCTTTCTACTACTCTTCGGTCCATTCGATGTTTCCCGAGCCCTTGATTGCTTTGAGGAAGGGCAGGCTCTTTTCTCGCCGACTTGGAGATGAATCTGTTCGGTGCTGCCATTCTTCCAGCTTAGCTTCTGCACTTCTTTTATGGAGTGAGGGGGCTGCATGCTTGTTATTGCTTTTACATTTTCTCGGGTTTGCTTCGATTTCTTTTAAGTTTACTAAACACCCGAGCACTTTGCCTTTTTGGACGCCGAAAATGCATTTTTCTCGGGTTCGGGTTTAGCTTTACTGCTCTTAGGTTGGCGAAGGTTTCTACGAGGTCATCGGTGTGATCTTCTCTTTTTTTGCTTATGAGTATTACGTCGTCAATGTATGTGTGGACGTTCCTTCCGATATGTGACTCGAAGACTCTTCCGGACATTCCGCAAAAAGTTGGGCCTGCATTCTTGAGTCCCTCCGGCATTCGATGAAACAGTAGGTTCCGAACAGAGTGATGAAGCTTGTTTTCTCTTCGTCTTGTCTCTTCAGCCAGACTTGGTGGTATCCTGAAAAGCAGTCCAAGTAATGAGAGCATCTCACTTCCTGCGGCAGCTGATGAGGACATCACTATTTCCGTTACACCCACGCCTCCCACAACATCAATAACACCAACTCCAGCTGGCCCTCTTACCCGCGCTCGTGCTCGCCAACTAAACTATCAAGTGAGTTCATTCCTAAGCTCATGTCCATCTGATTTAGACTCTCGAGGCACGTGTGTTCTTGTTTTGCTTAGGAATGATGGAGAGGATAAGAAGGGGAGGGGATTCTCGCGTGTTGGATTCGGACTGCAGGACAGGGTCAACTTGTGACAGACGCCACGACTTCATCCGGACTCCGTTTTGGGCGTGCAAGCACAATTTGGAAAGCTTACAGAGTCTACTTTCCAACGGATTTGAGATCAACTCCATATCTGCTCCGAGTCGACCGCAATCGTCGTTTTGCTGCAGAGACATAAATCTGTCTAGTTTTGGGCCCGACGGGCCGTGTATCAAGTGGGGCCCAATAGGGGCCGCGTCTTAGGGTTTGGGGACGACCCCCACCACGTCCTGGTCGTCCTCCACCCTCCCATATACCCCATAGCCGCCACTTTTCAGATTGGGTTTTTGTTGATTAGAGTTAGCCTTTGCTACTTGTTGCAGCGTGCCTGTGCCGCCTGCCCGTTCATCTCCGGAACCCCACCATATTGTGTTTTCAGTTGTGAACCTTCAATTAAATCTAGCAATTTCAGTGCTTGTTCTACTTGTTCTTGCCAGTTCTTCGATTGCTTGCAGGACGAGTGCCCTCGTGGCCGGTGGTCGCGCTCCCACAAGATCGCGGCGACCATTGGAGGCGGTGTATCGGTTGCTAAGGCGCAACGTCCTTGGACGGTTGTAGTCGGGCCGTCCTTGGACGGTTGTAGTTGGAGAGGTGAAGAAGACGAGGAAGAGGTTGAGGACAACTCGGGGTGAAGACTATGGTGCGGATAGTGAGCTCAATGATCTTGACGCTCGTCCTCGCCGTCGACTACAGCGTAATCGTCGTGGTATGGGTGGTCACCGTCGCCGTGAGGTACGCAACGATGATGCATTTTCAAAGATTAAATTTAAGATACCTCCTTTTGATGGTAAATATGATCCTGATGCATACATTACTTGGGAGATAGCTGTTGATCAAAAGTTTGCTTGTCATGATTTTCCTGAAAATGCTAGAGTTAGGGCTGCTACTAGTGAGTTCACCGATTTTGCTTCTGTTTGGTGGATAGAACATGGCAAGAAAAATCCTAATAACATACCACAGACTTGGGATGCTTTAAAACGGGTCATGCGGGGTAGATTTGTACCTTCATATTATGCACGTGATCTGTTAAACAAGTTGCAAATTTTGAGACAAGGAACTAAAAGTGTAGAGGAATATTACCAGGAAATGCAAATGGGCATGCTTCGTTGTAATTTGCAGGAGGGAGAAGAATTTGCTATGGCTAGATTTGTGGGGGGTTTAAACAGAGAGATTTTTGACATTGTGCAATATAAAGATTACACTAACCTCACAAGTTTGTTTCATATTGCTTGTAAAGCTGAAAGGGAAGTGCAGGGATGACATGCAAGCTTCAAGGCTAACATTTCTGCAGGGAAAAATACTTCATGGCAGCCACGCACCTGTTACTTCTCCAAGTGCACGTGCTCCACCACCACCTTCTTCCTCCGCTCGGACGACATCTTCTACACCCAACAAGCCACGCTCTACTCCCTCTATTGCAGCAACCAAGGCTCCCATCAAGCCTACGGAGAGCGCTTCTTCGGTTGCATCTACAGGAAGAACTAGGGAAGTTCAATGTCATAGGTGCAAGGGCTTCGGACATGTGATGCGTGACTGTCCAAGCAAGCGGGTCTTGGTTATCAAAGATGATGGTTAGTATTCTTCTGCTAGTGATTTTGATGATGATACACTTGCATTGCTTGCGGCTGACCATGCAGGTAGTGATGGACATCTAGAAGAACATATTGGTGCAGCTGAAGCTGAGCGTTATGAGAGCCTCATTGTCCAACGTGTGCTCAGCACACAGATGGAGAAGGCGGAGCAAAATCAGCGACACACCTTGTTCCAAACAAAGTGTGTAGTTAAGGAGCGTTCATGTCGCATGATCATTGATGGGGGTAGCTGCAACAACTTGGCTAGCAGTGACATGGTGGAGAAGCTTGGACTTACTACCAAACCACATCCACATCCATATTACATTCAATGGCTGAATAATAGTGGTAAGGCAAAGGTAACTAGACTTGTGCGAATTAATTTTGCTATTGGCTCTTATAAGGATGTTGTTGAATGTGATGTTGTGCCTATGCAAGCTTGCAATATTCTGCTAGGTAGACCTTGGCAATTTGATAGAGATTCTATGCATCATGGTAGAACAAATCAGTACTCTTTTCTATACCATGATAAGAAAATTGTTTTGCATCCTATGTCTCCTGAAGCTATTCTACATGATGATCTAGCTAGAACTAGAAAGGTTAAATCTCAGGAGCTTGCTAAAAGTGAGAATGATAAGAATGCTAAATCTGAATGTGATAAGAAAAATGAGATATCTTTGAAGGGACAATGCTTGCTTGCTACTAAATCTGATATAACTGAACTAATTGCTTGCACTTCTGTTGCCTATGCTTTGGTATGCAAAGATGCTTTGATTTCCCTTCACGATATGCAACATTCTTTGCCTCCTGCTGTTGCTAACATTTTGCAGGAGTTTGCTGATGTGTTTTCAAGTGAAATACCACCGGGGCTGCCACCACTTCGAGGAATTGAGCACCAGATAGATCTCATCCCCGGTGCTTCATTGCCCAACCGTGCACCATACAGGACAAACCCGGAAGAAACGAAAGAGATTCAGCGCCAAGTGCAAGAACTACTTGATAAATGTTATGTGCGTGAGTCTCTTAGTCCTTGTGCTGTTCCGGTTATTCTAGTGCCTAAGAAAGATGGATCATGGCGTATGTGTGTGGATTGTAGAGCTATAAATAATATCACCATTCGATATCGTCACCCTATTCCACGATTAGATGATATGCTCGATGAATTGAGTGGTGCTGTTGTGTTTTCAAAGGTTGATTTGCGTAGCGGGTATCACCAAATCCGCATGAAACTTGGAGATGAATGGAAAACTGCTTTCAAAACTAAGTTCGGTTTATATGAGTGGTTAGTCATGCCTTTTGGGTTAACTAATGCACCTAGCACTTTCATGAGATTAATGAATGAGGTTTTGCGTGCTTTCATTGGAAAATTTGTTGTTGTCTACTTTGATGATATATTGATTTACAGCAAAACTATGGATGAACATCTTGATCATTTACGTGCTGTTTTTAATGCTTTACGTGATGCACGTTTATTTGGTAACCTTGAGAAGTGCACCTTTTGCACGGATCGAGTCTCTTTTCTTGGCTATGTTGTTACTCCATAGGGAATTGAAGTTGACCGGGCCAAGGTTGAGGCTATTGATGGGTGGCTCTGTACCTAAGACCATCACCCAGGTGCGGAGCTTTTTAGGACTTGCTGGGTTCTATCGCCGTTTTGTGAAGGATTTCAGCACCATTGCTGCACCTTTGAATGAGCTTACGAAGAAGGGAGTGCCCTTTTGTTGGGGCACCAAACAGGAGAACGCTTTCAACATGCTAAAAGGTAAGTTGACACATGCACCTCTTCTCCAACTTCCAGATTTTAATAAGGCTTTTGAGTTGGAATGTGATGCTAGTGGAATTGGATTGGGTGGTGTTTTGTTACAAGATGGAAAACCTGTTGCTTATTTTAGTGAGAAATTGGGTGGGCCAGTTCTGAATTATTCTACTTATGATAAGGAATTATATGCTCTTGTGCGTTCTTTAGAAACTTGGCAGCACTATCTGTGGCCCAAAGAATTTGTCATACATTCTGATCATGAATCTTTAAAGCATATTCGTAGTCAAGGAAAATGGAATCGTAGACATGCCAAATGGGTTGAATTCATTGAATCTTTTCCTTATGTTGTCAAACACAAGAAAGGCAAGGAGAATGTTATTGCTGATGCTTTGTCTAGGAGATATACCTTGTTGACACAACTTGATTACAAGATCTTTGGTTTGGAAACAATTAAAGAACAATATGTGAATGATGTTGATTTTAAAGATGTGTTGCTAAATTGTAAAGATGGAAAGGCATGGAACAAATTCATTGTTAGTGATGGGTTTGTGTTTAGAGCTAACAAGCTATGCATTCCAGCTAGCTCCGTTCGTTTGTTGTTGTTACAGGAAGCGCATGGAGGTGGTTTGATGGGGCATTTTGGAGCAAAGAAGACGGAGGACATACTTGCTGGTCATTTCTTTTGGCCAAAGATGAGGAGGGACGTGGAGAGATTTGTTGCTCGTTGCACTACATGTCAAAAGGCTAAGTCACGGTTGAATCCTCATGGTTTGTATATGCCTTTACCTGTTCCTAGCGTTCCTTGGGAAGACATTTCTATGGATTTTGTGTTGGGCTTGCCTAGGACTCGGAGGGGACGTGATAGTATTTTTGTGGTTGTGGATAGATTTTCTAAAATGGCACATTTCATACCTTGTCATAAAACCGATGATGCTACTCATATTGCTGATTTGTTCTTTCGGGAAATTGTTCGCTTGCATGGTGTGCCAAATTCAATTGTTTCTGATCGTGATGCTAAGTTTCTTAGTCATTTTTGGAGAACTTTGTGGGGCAAATTGGGAACTAAGCTCTTGTTTTCTACCACTTGTCACCCCCAAACTGATGGTCAAACTGAAGTTGTGAATAGAACTTTGTCTACTATGTTAAGGGCTGTTTTAAAGAAGAATCTTAAGATGTGGGAAGAATGTTTGCCTCATATTGAATTTGCTTATAATCGTTCGATGCATTCTACTACAAAGATGTGCCCTTTTGAGATTGTTTATGGGTTGTTGCCTCGTGCTCCTATTGATTTGATGCCTTTGCCTACTTCTGAAAAACTGAATTTTGATGCTAAACAACGTGCTGAATTTATGTTGAAGTTGCATGAAACAACTAAAGAAAATATTGAGCGCATGAATGCAAAGTATAAGCTTGCTGGTGATAAAGGTAGAAGGCAATTGATTTTTGAACCTGGAGATTTGGTTTGGTTGCACTTAAGAAAGGATAGGTTTCCTGAATTGAGAAAATCTAAATTGATGCCTAGAGCTGATGGTCCTTTTAAAGTGCTAGAAAAAGTTAATGAGAATGCATATAAGCTTGATCTTCCTGCAGATTATGGGGTTAGCCCCACATTTAACATTGCAGATTTGAAGCCATATTTGGGAGAACAAGATGAGCTTGAGTCGAGGACGACTCAAATGCAAGAAGGGGAGGATGATGAGGACATCACTATTTCCGTTACACCCACGCCTCCCACAACATCAATAACACCAACTCCGGCTGGCCCTCTTACCCGCGCTCGTGCTCGCCAACTAAACTATCAAGTGAGTTCATTCCTAAGCTCATGTCCATCTGATTTAGACTCTCGAGACACGTGTGTTCTTGTTTTGCTTAGGAATGATGGAGAGGATAAGAAGGGGAGGGGATTCTCGCGTGTTGGATTCGGACTGCAGGACAGGGTCAACTTGTGGCAGACGCCACGACTTCATCCGGACTCCGTTTTGGGTGTGCAAGCACAATTTGGAAAGCTTACAGAGTCTACTTTCCAACGGATCTGAGATCAACTCCATATCTGCTCTGAGTCGACCGCAATCGTCGTTTTGCTGCAGAGACATAAATCTGTCTAGTTTTGGGCCCGACGGGCCGTGTATCAAGTGGGGCCCAATAGGGGCCGCGTCTTAGGGTTTGGGGACGACCCCCACCACGTCCTGGTCGTCCTCCACCCTCCCATATACCCCATAGCCGCCACTTTTCAGATTGGGTTTTTGTTGATTAGAGTTAGCCTTTGCTACTTGTTGCAGCGTGCTCGCGCCGCTCGGCCGTTCATCTCCGGAACCCCACCATATTGTGTTTTCAGTTGTGAACCTTCAATTAAATCTAGCAATTTCAGTGCTTGTTCTACTTGTTCTTGCCAGTTCTTCGATTGCTTGCAGGACGAGTGCCCTCGTGGCCGGTGGTCGCGCTCCCACAAGATCGCGGCGACCATTGGAGGCGGTGTATCGGTTGCTAAGGCGCAACGTCCTTGGACGGTTGTAGTCGGGCCGTGAACGTCGACTTCATCACCAATCGAATTATCTTCCACTCTCATCGAAAGATCGACGCCAAAACCCTCACGGGTTCACATCAGCGAGCATCTACCACCTTGTCTATTCCGGGCACCGGGAAGTCGTCTTTGCGGCAAGACTTGTTGAGGTCCGTGAAGTCTATGCACATTCTCCACTTTCCGCTTTTCTTCTTTACCATGACCACGTTTGCCAGCCATTTTGGGTATTTTACTTCTATTATCACTTGAGCATCTAGCAGTCTCTATACTTCTACTCTCGCTGCCTCTACCTTTTCTTCCGACATTTTCCTCAATTTTTGCTTTTTCGGCTTCGCGTATGCGTCGATTTCTAGCTTATGCTCTATCACCTCTCTCGCTTACGCCTTCAAGGTCTCGTGATGACCATGCGAAGACATCTTTGTTTTTGAGTAGGAAACGGAGGAGTCTTCTTTCTTCGCTTGGCGTCGACCGGTTCCTATGATTACTCGATCGTCCGAGTACCATTTTGTCCGAGTAGTACCGATTTTGTTTCCTCGTCCGGCTGGATTGGTATTGCTTCGTTGTCCGCGTCCTTTCTTTCTCGCCTTCGCGTTTTTCTTGTCATGCTCCTTCTTGATTTGTCTTTCTTCTTCTTCGGCTGCGACCTCCGGGGCAGGGAGTCGATGGCGCCGATGTTTGTTGCTTCTAGGTCGAAGGCTCTCTCTATTGCTCTTGCTAGCTGCTGGTCTCCTTTTACCGTGATGACCCCGCCTTTTGCGGGCATTTTCATGCCAGGGTATAGACCATGGATCACTGCTTCGAACTTGCTTATTGCTGTTGTACCAAATATGGCAAGGTATGGATAGGCGAGTTCTATGATCTGAAATGTTATGAGCTCGGTCCTCGAGTTGCAAGTGTTACCGAAGGATACTAGCAGTGTGACTTCACCCAATGGCAGTATCCTTTTGCTTCCAAGGCCGTAGAGGCTCGGGCTAGAGTGTTTCGGGCTTTTGTCCTTGAAGCCCATCTTTCCGAATGTATCATAGAATATTACATCGATTTGGTTGTCGTTGTCAACCAGCACTCTGCTGATTTGTAAGCTGTCGATGTTTGCTTCGATGACGAACGCTTCTACGTGTGGGTAGATTTTGATGTCCGAATCCGCTTCGGAGAAGCTTATTGGGGCCCTTGTCCAGGTTGCCTTCACCGTGCTCTCTTCGTTTCGGTTATTGTTTGTGATGGAGAGGGAGGATGCGAAGGTGCTTGGACATTGTGCTTAGTGGTCTTTCTCGCTTGTAATGTTGGTTCTACGAGGGCTTTAGGTTGGTAGTGGTTGTAGGGACTCGTGTCGGAGTCCGCTCTTCGCTGAATTAGGCGGCTGTAGTTTGTGTGGTTCTGGACATCCCGAGCTTGGTTTTCTAGCTCACGCACGTTGGGCTCCAATGTTGGTGTGCTAAGCAGCGAGAGTAATGCTCACTTAACACACCGAACACGAGGAATGGAAAATACGGAGTGTAAAAGAACAAAGTGGTAGGATAACAACTCTTAGTATAAGCGAAGTCAACTTGCTGATTAAATGTGTCTTTACAGGTGACCCTTGGGCTCCCTTTATAGTCCAGGGAGCCACATTTTACAGGACCATTCTACCCTTGGCCAAACGTCCCAACTCTACTATGAGGCGGTAACTCTTAGGGGCATTCCGGAAAGCCGATCGAAACCGTGTTGCTCGCGGCTTAGCTGGCTGCTTAGCCGGGACACACTCCAGCCCTTCGATTCGCTCCGGTGCTCCTCTCCCGCGCCGCTTCGCCTCACCGGACGGTAGCTTCGTGAGCCACGGGCCTTCGCACCTTCGGCTTGGCCCCATCCTCGGGGCTTCCCTTGACTTCGCCTCGTCGTACCTCCTTCGCTTCGGGTGCCTCGCATCATTCGGTGACATGTGCGCGCTGCTCGAAGACAAATGTTGATGTTAGTATGAGCAATATGCACCGGGGTCTTGGGAGTTTCCTCCACGCGAAGCCTAGCTCGCGTCGGGCCCCCAACAACATCGGACTTCCTTCCAAATATTTATGGCTCGGGACTGTTCTTCGACGATCGCGTGGCGCTCGAAAAATTACAGCTGAAAGAGATAGAATGGCGAGAGAAGAAGCGGACCGCCGACAATGTGAAGCAAATGAGATGGATGGAGAAGACCCGCCTCCACTACCTTCGACGGTGATCGCAACGAACAATGCTCACACGAACGACGCCGGCACTAGCCAAGAGAGAGGTGGGGGTCTTGCTACAGCACCACCCGCCACCGGACCTCTATCGGAATAAGCCGCGGACGCGACGGACGATTCACCGGGTTATAATAACCGACGTGGATGTCGCGAGTGGAAGAAATCTTCGCTCTTCCGGTAGGGCTTTGAATTTGGGTTCCATGGAGGTCGAATTGAACGGTGCTCAAGTCTTCACGTCGCTAGTTCATAACATCGTAGAAGTGAAGCAAATTCTGGAGACTATCCCCGAAGAAGTGTTTAACTTAATGCCGGGGCTCCAACACGCCCTAAGTTTGGTAGATGCGGCGGCTCGCAAACCAATCAGCTCGTGCAAGATAGAGCTGAATCTTCCGATCGATCTCATTCACGCTCGGACCAGTATGCGAGGACTCGGTCCGAAGGAACTTCTTCGGGAGGAAGAATTGGACACCGATACACACCAATTGCGGATGAACATGACCGTGCGCCCGATCAAGATTTACGCATACCACTCAATGGTAATCATGATGCTCGTAATCTGCTCATTGATCGTCATGCTGAGAGAGTGGAAGATCGGCAGAGACGAGAAGAAGATGAGCGACGGCGGACTGGTCATGTCGATGATCGTCCAAGGGATCTCATGCCACCTCCTGCACCTATATCCGGTTCGGCTAGGCATAGGCGAGGCTGCTTCAGCGCTGCCCCGGCCGACAATCGCTAGCACAATGACAATCGAGGGTAGGGCAATCGGTCCATGCATCGCGATGACCGGCCAAGAAGAGATGATTACCGGGATAACGAGACCGGCGAGGACAAGACCGAAGGAACGGAGACGGAGAACCTCGACAAGGCAACAATAATTGTCAAGATCCGCCTCCGCCTCCGCCTTCGCCTCCGCCTCCACCTCCGCCTCCTCCGGCGTAGGGTAACAATGATGGCCTTGGTATAGGAGACCGGATGATTGTTATCATGACAATTCCGATGACGACAGGGATCATAATTGATGAGGACATCAACGACGTACATACGACGACGAACGACGACGAACGAACGACGACGAACGACGACGCCCCACTCCAAGCCGGTGCGCCTCCCCAAGCCGCGCCCCTCTAGTGGGCCGTCAAGATGGAAGCCCTATCATCAAGACGACGTATTCCGGTCCGATTACTCGGGCCCGTGCAAGAGAATTGAGCTTCGTCATACCGTTAAAGAACTTTGGGCCGTAAGACTAGAGGATGGGCCAACAAGAGGCCCATATGGGAGACTAGGGTTGGGCACCGGCCGCGCTACGCACCCACGGGTACCGTTCACGCGCCGCCCCCTCCCCCTATTTAGATAGAGACTCTCTTTTATTTCAGTACTTGAGTTTTGTTTTAGTATTAGCCTAGCTATACATTCCGTCCCTTCGACGTTGAATTCGTAACTCCACCTTCGTGCAATACATCGGATTGCTCGCCTCTTATTCTTGCTTGTTCTTCGATTGCTTGCAAGGATTGATCCTCGTGATCAGGTTGAATTTGTTTAACCGCAGGTTCAATAACCATCGGAAGTTGGTTCAGCGATTGCATTGGCGCTTCGGGCTTGCTCGTCGTAGTCGGATCGTGAGGGTCAACGTCCACCAATCGAAATTATCTACACTCACCGAAAGATCGGGCACTCTACACCTATCAAGTGGTATCAGATTTCCAGTGTTTCTCGGTGAGTTTATCCAAGCCACATAAACCAAAAACTACAAAAAATTGACCCCAGCACGGTTTTGAGCCTTGCACTTTCGTTCAATAATTTGCGTTGTTGAGTTTTTGTGCTTTCGCTTTTGATCGTTGCTCGGTACATCGTGTTTTCATCGTCTTCCGCCGCCGCTCATCCCACATCCGTTCCGCCGCATCCGATTTTTGCCGTCGAGTCGTGCCGCCGTTTTTCTTGTTTCGCTAGGTCACGCCGCCTTTTGGGTTATCATCCATCTAGTCGCACACCCTAGAGTCTTGGCCGATTTCATCTTTCCGTCGGCCGATTCTGTTTTCCACACCGATCCGGGTCGGTTTTCCCTACCACCTCGTGTTTGTTCGGCTCGGTTCCGTGTGCCGCCGTTTCGTTTTGGTTTCGCCACCTAGTTCCACGGAGACCCCAAGTCACAACCACGCCGCGTCCGAGCCAGCCTCGGATAGCGCCGCCGCAACCTTACTCTAGAGAGAGAGAGAGAGAGAGTGGTGACTTGGTAATTACCGTTTTACCGTTTTACCCCTGCTCTCTCCGGAAAAACTGTGTGTGGTGACTTGGTCATTTTGTTCCTCTTGTTCATATAATCCGTTTTTGAAGTTCGCCCCGTGAAAAAAAAAAAAAAAAAAAAAAACTGAAAAAAAGGGAAAACAGAAACAAAAAAAAAAAAAACAATTGAAAACTAAAAAGGGGTGAGCCGAGGTTCCAAGAGTCGCCACACTCCTTTTCCGTTTCAGCCTCGTCGGTTCCTTTGCGTGGTACTCTCCTTTCTTGTTTTCCTTCGTCGACCTTTGTTTTCTCCTCTTTCTTTTCACTTCACCTTTTCGTCTACACTTGTGCCGGCAGCAGTCTGTTTGCGTTTAGCACTTTTATTCAGCTTTGCAATTATTGTTTGAATTGTGCTAACCCTTGAATTGAGTGCAGCCTCCTAGCTCCACAAATTATCTACTACGAGCAGGTACCGTTCCCGTGCAATCGCTCCTCCAATCTTCCACCGGTTTTACCTGTGGTTGCAGTTCACACTTGCGTGCTTGGTAAGAACGAGTAAGAGTTTGATAACAGCTTTTCGATTGAGCTTTTTCATCCTCCATTAACCTCTCGTCGTAGGCTCTTTTTGTGGTTGTTTTGTTTTTGCTGGTGTTTCGATGACAGAACGGACTCGAAGTCGGAGGCGCCCTCCATCCAGGATGTCCAGGTGCAGGTTGATGGCCTCACGAATGACATGAAGCCGATGCACGAGCGACTTGATTCGACGATCCGGTCGTCGAATGCACGTTTTGATCAGCTCGACCTCGCCGATACGGCTGCCCACACTACACTCGAGACGATTTTGACACGTCTTGAGACCATGACGACGCAGCTTAGGACAGTGACGACGCAGCTCGCGGAGTTACGTACTACACGTGACTACGGCGCCGACACCGAGCAGGACGACGACAATCGTCGCGGTCGTGCTCGTAGGGTACGTATTCCTCCTAATGATTCCTTTGCCGAATTAAATTTAAGATTCCTACTTTTAATGGCAAATATGATCCCGCTGCTTATCTTGATTGGGAATTAGAAGTTGAACAAAAGTTTGCATGCCATGATATTCCCGCTAATTTACAAGTTAAGGCTGCTATTAGTGAGTTTACCGAGTTTGCTTTAATTTGGTGGCGTGAGTATACACAAAAATATCCCGATAATATTCCAGCCACTTGGGCAGAGTTAAAAACAGCCATGCGTCACCGTTTTGTCCCATCATATTTTGCTAGAGATTTGCTTAATCAAATGCAGCGTTTTCAACAAGGTTCGCTTTCCGTAGAGGATTATTATCAAGCTTTGCAAAAGGGTATGATTCGCTGTGGTTTAGTTGAACAGGAGGATGCTGCTATGGCTCGTTTTAGGGGTGGGTTAAATCGTGAAATTCAGGACATTCTTGATTATAAGGATTACAATGATATGACCACCTTATTTGAATATGCTTGTAAAGCTGAACGTGAAGTGCAGGGACGACGATCTTCGTCAAGAACTAACACTTTTGCAGGGTCCAAGACGCACACTTCAGCCCCACGGTCGGCGCCTCCTTCTTCCACATCGCGCGACCACACGTCGTCGACCACGGTGCCATCCACAACAGCGCGCGACCACTCTTCGTCGTCCAAGTCTAGCGCGCCGCCGGCAAAGCCTGCCTCGACCACGCCTTCTTCGTCGTCCGGACGAGCTCGTGACATTCAGTGTCACCGCTGCAAAGGGTTTGGCCATGTTTTTCGTGATTGTCCAAATAAGCGAACAATGCTGATTCGTGATGATGGTGAGTATTCTTCCGCTAGTGATTCCGAAGATGTTCCACATTCTCTTGTTGCTAACCATGCAGATAATGCGGAGCTTCATGTCGACTCTAGTGCCGCCGACAGTGTATGCAAATCTTGTTGTGCAGCGTGTTCTTAGTACACAGGTCGTTCAGGATGAGAAGAACCAGCGCCACAACATTTTTCATATCAAAGGCGTTGTGCAAGAAAGAGCGATTCGCATAATCATTGACGGTGGCAGTTGCAACAATTTGGCTAGTCTAACATTGGTGGAGCAGTTGGCATTGCCAACAAGGAAGCATCCACATCCCTATCACGTTCGGTGGCTGAATGATGGCGGTAAAATAAAGGTAACGCGCTCGGTACGTGTTCCTTTCTCTCTTGGTGCCTATTCTGATTTTGTGGATTGTGATGTTGTTCCAATGGAAGCATGCTCTTTGTTGCTTGGTCGTCCTTGGCAATATGATGTTGATAGTCTTCACCATGGTCGTTCCAATTATTATTCTTTCATGTTTAAGGGTCGGAAAATTGTTATTCATCCTATGACACCCGAACAAGTTTTAAAAGATGATATGGCTAGAGCGGCAAAAGCTGCAAAATTGCTTAAATCACCTCCTATTGCACCTGTTCAACCTGAGATTAAATTGAGTAATCCTATCTTGCTTGCTACACGTGCTGATTTTGATGAGTTACATGATGCTAATCTGCCTTGCTATGCGCTTGTTTGCTCTCGTATGCTTGTTTCACTAGATGAGGCGCCTATGTTGCATATTCCTCCTGCTGTTGCTAACCTTTTGCAGGACTATAAAGATGTGTTTCCCGCTGAATTGCCACCAGGACTTCCTCCAATTCGTGGCATAGAACATCAAATTGATCTCATTCCAGGCGCACAGCTCCCTAATCGCGCTCCGTACCGTACAAATCCCGAAGAGACGAAAGAAATTCAGCGTCAAGTGCAAGCATTGCTTGACAAAGGTTACATTCGTGAGTCTCTTAGTCCTTGTTCGGTTCCTGTTTTGCTTGTCCCTAAAAAGGATGGTTCATGGCGTATGTGTGTAGATTGTCGCGCAATTAACAATATTACAATTCGTTATCGATATCCTATACCACGCCTTGATGATATGCTTGATGAACTTAGTGGTGCCACAATTTTCTCTAAGGTTGATTTGCGTAGTGGTTACCATCAGATTAGAATGAAATTAGGAGATGAATGGAAAACGGCTTTTAAAACTAAATTTGGCTTGTATGAATGGTTGGTTATGCCGTTTGGTTTGTCTAATGCTCCTAGCACTTTCATGCGCTTAATGAATGAAGTTCTTAGACCTTTCATTGGAATCTTTGTTGTTGTCTACTTTGATGATATTCTTATATACAGCAAATCCATGAATGAGCATTTAGATCACTTGCGTGCTGTTTTTGATGCTTTGCGTGCTGCTCACTTGTTTGGTAACATGGAAAAATGCACTTTTTGCACGCAACGTGTTTCGTTTCTTGGATATGTTGTCACTTCGCAGGGAATTGAGGTAGATGGCAACAAGGTGGACGCCATACAAAGTTGGCCTCAACCGACGACGGTTACACAGTGTTCGCAGTTTTCTTGGTCTTGCAGGTTTCTATCGTCGTTTTGTGAAGGATTTTAGCACCATCGCTGCACCGTTGCACGAGTTGACCAAGAAGGGTGCGCCATTTGAGTGGGGTGCACCACAAGAATTTGCCTTCACCACTTTAAAGGAACGGTTAACCCATGCTCCTCTCTTGCAATTGCCTAATTTTGATAAAGTGTTTGAATTGGAATGTGATGCTAGTGGAATTGGTTTGGGTGCTGTTTTGTTGCAAGATCATAAACCCATTGCTTATTTTAGTGAGAAGTTAAGTGGTGCTGCTCTTAAATATTCCACTTATGATAAAGAACTTTATGCTTTAGTGAGAACTTTGCAAACATGGCAGCATTATTTATGGCCTCGCGAGTTTATTATTCATTCTGATCATGAGGCTTTGAAACATATTAGAACCCAAACTAATCTGAACCGTCGTCATGCTAAATGGGTTGAATTCATTGAATCTTTTCCGTACATCATTAAACATAAAAACGGGAAGGAAAATGTGATTGCCGATGCTTTGTCTCGTCGTTATACGATGCTGTCCCAACTAGACTTTAAAATTTTTGGTTTGCAAGCTTTGAAAGATCAATATGTGAATGATGCTGATTTTCATGATATTATGGTGCATTGTAAGGATGGCAAACCTTGGGGCAAATTTCATATGCAGGATGGGTTCCTCGTTTCGTGCTAACAAGCCGTGTATTCCAGCTTGGTTCGGTTCGTCTTTTGTTGTTGCAGGAGGCGCATGGAGGTGGTCTTATGGGTCACTTTGGCGTTTTCAAGACACATGAGGTGTTGGCTGACCACTTCTTTTGGCCACGGATGCGCCGTGATGTTGAGCGCCTTGTTGCACGCCGTACTACATGTCGAAGGCTAAGTCTCGTTTGGGTAATCATGGTTTGTATATGCCCTTGCCAGTCCCTCTTCTCCTTGGCATGATATTTCGATGGATTTTGTTTTGGGATTGCCTAGAACTAAGAAGGGGAGGGACAGTATTTTTGTGGTTGTTGATCGCTTCTCTAAAATGGCTCACTTTATACCATGTCATAAAACCGATGATGCCTCCAATATTGCTGCATTGTTCTTTAGCGAGATTGTTAGATTGCATGGAATTCCTAAAACAATTGTCTCTCGATCGTGATGCTAAGTTTCTTAGTCATTTTTGGCGTTCTCTTTGGAATAAACTAGGAACTAAGCTGCTGTTTAGTACTACTTGTCATCCTCAAACCGATGGGCAAACCGAGGTAGTAAATAGAACTTTGTCTCGCTATGCTTAGAGCTGTTCTTGATAAAAATTTGAGACGTTGGGAAGATTGTTTACCTCATGTTGAATTTGCTTATAATCGTGCTACACATTCTACCACCAAGATGTGTCCTTTTGAGGTTGTTTATGGCTATGTTCCTAGGGCACCTATTGATTTGTTTGCTATTGATGCTCGAAGATGAACCAAATGTTGATGCTCTTGCTCATATTGATCACATGAAACAATTGCATGAAGAAACCCAACAGTAACATTGCTGTTGCTAATAAAAAGTATCAAGTTGCTGGTAGTAAAGGTCGAAAACATGTTTCTTTTGAACCCGGTGATTTGGTTTGGTTGCACTTGCGTAAAGATAGATTTCCAACTTTGCGTCGTTCTAAATTGATGCCTCGTGCTGCTGGTCCTTTTAAAGTGCTAACCAAGATTAACGATAATGCTTATGTTCTTGACTTGCCCATGGAGTTTGGTGTTTCCACGAGTTTTAATGTTGCAGATTTGAAACCATACTTGGGCGAGGATGATGAGTTGCCGTCGAGGACGACTTCACTTCAAGAAGGGGAGGATGATGAGGACATCAACGACGTACATACGACGACGAACGACGACGAACGAACGACGACGAACGACGACGCCCCACTCCAAGCCGGTGCGCCTCCCCAAGCCGCGCCCCTCTAGTGGGCCGTCAAGATGGAAGCCCTATCATCAAGACGACGTATTCCGGTCCGATTACTCGGGCCCGTGCAAGAGAATTGAGCTTCGTCATACCGTTAAAGAACTTTGGGCCGTAAGACTAGAGGATGGGCCAACAAGAGGCCCATATGGGAGACTAGGGTTGGGCACCGGCCGCGCTACGCACCCACGGGCACCGTTCACGCGCCGCCCCCTCCCCCTATTTAGATAGAGACTCTCTTTTATTTCGTACTTGAGTTTTGTTTTAGTATTAGCCTAGCTATACATTCCGTCCCTTCGACGTTGAATTCGGAACTCCACCTTCGTGCAATACATCGATTGCTCGCCTCTTATTCTTGCTTGTTCTTCGATTGCTTGCAAGGATTGATCCTCGTGATCGGGTTGAATTTGTTTAACCGCAGGTTCAATAACCATCGGAAGTTGGTTCAGCGATTGCATTGGCGCTTCGGGCTTGCTCGTCGTAGTCGGATCGTGAGGGTCAACGTCCACCAATCGAAATTATCTACACTCACCGAAAGATCGGGCACTCTACACCTATCAATAATTATCGACACTACGGACGTCGTTCGCCATCGCCGGTAGGGAGCGGTCCGGAAGATGTCGAATACTCCATAATCCCAACATATACGCGGGGTCTGCGCATTTGCAAGTACCCTAGGGGATTTAAACCCGGGGCTATTGATAAATATGATGGCAAAGCTCCCCCTACCGAATGGCTTCGCATGTACACGATCGCCATCCGGTCGGCAGGAGGAGACACTTTTGTTTTGGCCTTCCGATGTGCATGGAGCGAGGCTGGACACTTGCGGTTACAATATCTACCCAAGGAATCTATTTCTTCTTGGGGCGATCCGACTAAAATGTTCGTTGAGAGTTTTCGGGCGACTTGTGAAAAGCCGGGGAACTATTTCGATCTCAACAGGTCGAAGCAGAAAACCGATGAGATGCTTACGGACTTCATCGGGCGTTTTTGCCGTAAGAAGGCCTTAATCCCCAATGTTTCGATTAGCGAGATAATTGCTACGCTCCAAGGTGGCATTAGAAGTCAAGCATTGGTGCACAAGATCGGTAGGCGTAACCGAAATCTTACCATGACGGCTTCGAGTGCTTCAAGATAGTAGACGATTATGCTTGCTGGAGAATCGAACGTGGTCAATTTGTGCGGGAACAAAGGGAAGGAGCCGAAGCACGATCATGGCAACCGATCCGGATCCAAGAATAACAAGCGCAAGGCCGACAACCTCGTCACTCGCTGTTGACCGGTCTCATGGAGGAGACCGGCCCGCACCGCCTAAGAGAGGGTCAAGAGAACGAGTCTTGTTTGAAGCTTTACTTGAAGGTCCTTGCATGATTCACAATGGGAATCATAAGAATAAGGAATATTTCTGTTGAGACCGTTTGCCTCATTTGCGTTGAAGGTAGCACCCCGATCCGGGCAGCACAACCAACGGGATGACAAGAGCAAAGACAAGAAGCACGATGATGATGGAGATGATGAAGGAGGCTTTGAGGAGCCATCTAGAGGGGTGAACTTCATTCACGGAGGGCACGATGCGTATGAGTCGAAGCGCAAGCAAAAGTTAGCATTCGGGGAGGTCAATGTCGTCGCCCCCACAACTCCCGAGTATCTACGATGGTCGGAGGTACCGATCACATTCAGCAGAGACGATCATTCGGAGGTCTTGCCTAAAGCTGGTTGATACCCGCTCATTCCGGCGCCAATCATCCATAAGGTGCGTTTGAAGAAAACCTTCACCGATGGGGTAGCTACTTGGATATACTCTTTGTCAAAACTCTACCGGAGCTTGGTCTCTCTGTGGCTGTGACACCCCGTGTCACAAAAATCAGGTTGTTACTGTACTACATAAAATCTTGCATATGTGAAACAGTAATCAACTGCCTGATCACATGAAATAATAGGTTGAAGTCCTATTAGGGTTTTATTGCCCCAAAACCCTAGCTCTTGAGATCTCAAACTTTCTCCAAAGTGGTAACCCCAAATTTTTGCACAATCTGGTAGAACACATCAAGACTTGAATTTAGGACATTTTTCCTGAATTTTTGGGTCAGCACAATTCCCTAGAAAAATCCAACTCTAAGCAGAAACAGCACCTGTTCAACAATTTTTATAAATTTTTACATTTCGAATTTGAACTTTGGCCTATAAGGAAAGTTGTTCCACATAATCCAAAGGACCCACAGAAATTTTGGTTTGCAAAAATGTCAAAAGGATCGAATTTTATGAGCCATTTACGGAGGAGGACAGCAGTGGCAAAACTGTAAATTTGGAGAATCCCATTTGAACAGGGGCCGGCACGATGGCCGGGGCCACCGTCAGCGGCGTTCGCCGCCGGTGCCCATGCCGGTTAGGCGCCGCCCGTCCTCGCCGCTCTGTGCAGCCCCACGCGTCGTCCATCGCCGGTTAGCTTCGCCCGAAGCGTGCTCGCACGGCCGTCGATGGTGAAGACCACCTTCCGCCATGGCCGCCGTCCGGTTCATCCCCCCGTGCGCTGCCTCTCCGCGTTGCCACGCCCTCATTTGCGTGAAACGCTTCGCCGGCTCCTTGCGCATCTCCCCGCCGGCTCCCGGCCTCCCTTCGCCTCCGAGGGCTACAAATTCCATAAAAATCCGACGAGCCACTGTCCTTCTCCTTCCGCGCCGGCGAGCTCGAATCCACCCCGCTCGGGTGAGCTCATGCTCCCCCTTGGCCTCGGAAGGGTGCGCGGGAACCTAACGCACCTCCCCGCCTCGCCCCGAGGTTGAACCGAGCCGCGGCGAGGAGAAAATCGCTTCCTTCTTCGTCGCCGGCCACCGCGCACCGCCACCCCGTCGACGCCGGCACTCTCCGGACCACCCCGGCCTGCACCGACCCCGCGCCGTTCATCTCCGTGCGAAGGTGAAGCTCCCCGCCTTGACCACCCCTTATTTCGCGCCATGGCGAGCACAAGCGACCACGCCGGAGTTGGCCCTTCCGCCATCCGCCGTCGCGAGCTATGCTCCGTTCCCTCACTCGCCTCGCCAACCCCACCAAACGGTGCGCCATCGAAAACCGTGCACAGGCGGCCAAGCCCGACCCCGGCGGCGAGCCCTAGCGTGCCGCCGGTGAGCTCCGCCGCCGCTCCGGCGAGCCCCCCCGCGCGCCACACTTAGAAAAATTTTCGAATCGTGCTGAAATTTCGTAACGGTTAAGGATTTTAGAAAAATCATATCTCGAGATTTACACCACGGATTTGAACGATTCAAAGCGCGTTGGAAAGTTTGTGACATGTACTTTAACATGGTGAACATGAACACCTATGGTTATATAGTAAAAATTAATTTTTGAGTGAGATGAAAATGCTATCGTGACCAAATGCATAAACAAGATTGCATTTTAAAAATGATATAACTTCTGGACCCCAGATCCAAACTACATGAGCAAGGGCTCTTTAGAAAGTAGATAACTTGTACTTTAACGTGGTAACATAATCCCAGTACTTCATGTGTAGAAAAATGAAGATTTAAGCGCTCTAAGATGCTAAACCGTTATGCCTGCGTGACAACTTGCCGTTTTTGAAATTCAATAACTTTTTGAATACAGCTCCAAATGAAACAACTATAGGCTCGTTGTAAACCTTGAGTTATGTACTTTACATTGACCAACATGAATCACCTAAGTTCTATAACAAAATATTAAGTTTTGAACACCTTACGATGGCTTCACGAGCAGCCTGTCAACCCGGACTTAGTGAAATAAAAATGGCTAAGTATGAGCTAAGCTCAAATTACCTTTTTACTTTCTGTGATGGCTAGATAATTTTCACACTTGCATAACACAATTAAACAGGTCATAATCACGTTTATCTTTTTGGGCAAGAACGGTCATGTATGACGTAGGTTAATCATAGCAAACCCACATGAAATGATAATTCTAGTGGTGCACGATGCATAACGAAGTGATAAAATTTCATTCTAAGAAATGAGCATCAACCTCTTGCATACTAAGTAATAAGGAATCATACCCTATTGTCTTGATCTCAAAAAACCGGCATGAACATTTATACTAAATGATGGAAGGTTTACCTAATTAGAAGGTTGTCCCCATGAAACGAACCACACTTACCACCATCATGACCGTATCATCACCACTCAAGAGCATGTTTAATTTATGCAAACGTTTCGTTAAACTATGTTATTGAGAAAGTTCCATGAACTATATAAATACGAATTCATCCATTGCTCATGCACTTCATATGCATTCATATAGGAACCCCGACCGGAACCGAAGATCAAGGAGGGCACCAACTTGAAGTGAGCGAATTCGAGAGTGCTGACTACGAGCCGCATCAAGGCAAGCCCCGGAGCATGACCTATGTTTTAAAGTTCTCTTTATTTTCACATACGTCTATGATGTATTGTGCATTTAAGTTTAGGAGTTGCTCGGAAACCTAGTTGCACTAGCTTTCGAATCCTGTGGTCTTGGTTAAGTATAAGCCTAATCGCTAGTGCTATGCTTAATAATTTCATCGGTAGCAACACCGAGTGATTTGGAGATCACCCGGTTTAGGGATTAAATTTGGTTACCCTCACATGATTAATTGGAGACCGTACGGGGAAGAGCATGTGTAGGATGCGGTGACAAGGTTGGCCCTTGTTCGCCATAGCCCCGTATGTGTCGGTCAAGGACCGTTCGTTGTGACTCCGCGAGCAAGTATTGAGTTGTGTACCAAATGCATACCTTCGTATGGGAGTTGGTAAACCGATGTAACTTGAGAGTCGTAGTGTTGGACGGTCACTCCACCCTTTGTGCAAAGTGTTGGTCACGGTGGATGCACGGGTTTGTGAGTAGACGGAGGGTGTGTTATTACCCTTGGACCCGACGCTACCGTGGTTGCATGTGGAATGCACACTCGGAGGGTGGACCCGGCTCATATCTATGGTGATCTTGTGAAAGGTGGCCATACGTGTTCTTAAATGATGCGTATGTCGTGCATTTGGGTTTCCCCGCAGGGTGTAAATCGATATATATCGCCGTCCCTCGCGGTGATGAGTACCACTTGTCTCGAGCAGATTGCATCGTAGTAACAAAGTGAATATGATGATTAAGCTTGCTGATTTTGGAGAATTACTTCATGTATTGCAACCATGTTTTGTTAGAAATGCTCACTAAATTTATATCCATGTTCCAACCCTCTTAACTTGGCTAAAATATGAGTTAGACAATTACTTTAAGTGCTGTTTTTGCAAGCTCCCGCAAGCCCGGTCAAGCCCCCTGCATGTTAGGGTCGGTTATTAGAACCATTTTGACGGGTAAGCCTTGCGGAGTATATTAGATACTCGGGGTTTGTGTTGCAACTGTTTTCAGGATTCCCGCAGCCCGACTTTTGTAATTGCTGCGGGAAGTATGTGTGTCAAAGCGAGGAACCTCGGGAGTGGACCGTGGAGTGGGTTCCCGCTTCACCGACCCAAGAGTGAGGCCATGCCGTATGGGCTGGTGTGGTTCTCCTAAGTTAAGCTATATATATATATGTACCGTCGAGATATTTACGCTTCCGCAAAGACCTTATCAAGTATTGTAAAATCACATTTCACTTATGTATTGTAAATCTGAAATTCGAACAATGGCTTGTAATAATTAAGAGATCATGTATGAAACTTGTTACTCAATTAGTGTTCTCTATGTAATAAAATGCTGAATGTATTCCCGATGTATGTGCAATGAACGTTCGCTTTGTCGAATGTCTCCCGATACGATCCTGTTCGACAATCCCTCTCGCTTCGCGAGGTAGGGGTGTCACAGCGGCAGACCTTGATCATAGCGTTTCGTCGTTTCACGGTATAATACCCGATCGAAACAGTTATCCTTTGGGGCAGATCACTCGCTAGTGACTTTTAGGACGAAAGAGAATTATAGAAGGGAGAACATCATCTTTCAGCTGGCTGATATTGATTACTGGGAAGACCGGCTCGGCTAAGTATATGGCTATTCCCAATTACCGGTATTTGATGCTTGAACATGCCTAGGCCCAAAGAAGTCTTGTCATTCCGGTATGATATCAAGACCGCGTATGCTTATGAAGTACATAGTACTGAGTTAGCAACTCACGTCCATTCGGAGGAAGAACGCCGAGAAATCGGGCAGGCGGCTAGTGACCTTGAGACACGAGCGCTGCTTGAGGAAGAAGCTCCACCCAAGAAGATTGTCAAGGAGAATGTGAAGCTCTGATGTGGTCGCTTCCAAGACTATTCAGCTTGATGAGACGAGTCCCCTCTAAGGTCGCCCGGATCGGATCGGATCCGGGGGACAAATAGGAAAGCGCGCTCACTCTTTTCCTCCAGGAAAATTGGGATATGTTTGCATGGCAACCTTCCGACATACCGGGTGTCCCTAGGGAGAAGATTGAGCATGCATCGTTGGTGCGTCCTGACGCAAAAGCCGATCAAGCGAAGCTACGGAGATTTGCTCAAGACCGCAAGGAGGCCATTAAGAAAGAGATTACTAGATTATTAGCAGCTAAGTTCATTAGGGAGGTGTATCATCCGGATTGGCTTGCCAATCCAGTTTTTGTACTTGAAGAAGAATACTAAAGAATTAAGAATGTGCATTGATTATATTGAGCTTAACAAGGCTTGCCCCAAAGACCCTTTTGCGCTGCCTCGGATCGACCAAGTTGTTAATTCGACCGCTGGCTACGAGCGTCTTTGTTTTCTTGATGCTTATTATGGATATTATCGATTCCCTCGAAGGTCGAAGATCGGATCAATACCGCGTTCATCACCCCCTTTGTAGCATATCGCTACACGACGATGTCGTTTGGTTTGAAGAATGCAGGTGCTACTTATCAGCGTGGCATGCAACATTGTTTGGATTCACAAATTGGAAGGAACACCGAGGCTTCGTTGATGATATAGTGGTTAAGTCCCGGAAAGCGGAAGATCTTCTCCGTGACCTGGTAGGGACCTTTAGCAATACTTTTCTATGAAGCTTAACCCTGGTAAGTGCGTGTTTGGAGTTCGTTCGGAAAATTGCTTGGATACATGGTGTCATGGCGTGGCATTGAACCTAATCCGGAAAAGATCCGGACGATCGGTAACATGAAACCTCCCAGCTGTTTGAAGGATGTACTGAAGTTAACTCGGATGTATGGCTACCCCGAACCGCTTCATTTCAAGGTCGGGAGTCGGAGGTCTTCCTTTCTTTAAATTACTCAAGAAGCAAGATAAGTTTGAGTGGACAGATGAGGCGCAACTCGCTTTTGAACAACTCAAGGGATATCTCGGTAATCCGGCGTTCTTAATACTGCCGGAACTCGATGAAACCATTCAATTATACATATCCGCAACCACTCATCTTGTGAGTACAGTATTGGTGGTCGATCGGAGGGAGGACGAATATCTATAACTGGTTCAACATCCAAGTATACTTCGTGAGTGAAGTCTTGACAGTCGTGGTTCAACATCCGATACTTGAGTGAAGTCTTGACGACGATATCTTCAAATGCAGAAATTGATATCTGCTCGTCGTGATAACATCCTGAAAGCTGAAACACTATTTTCAAGCACAACCAATCGAGGTTAAGACCGGGTTTGCTATTGGGGATGTAGTGCATAATCGGGAAGCGATTGGATAGGTTGCCAAGTGGACCATAGAGCTTGGTGAGTATGAGTGAAAGTCGCCTAGAGGGGGGGCGGAGGGTGAATAGGCGATCCTAAAAATTTTTGCGAAATAAGACACAAACAAAAACGTCAAATACCGGAACTTCCGGTGTAGGGTGAAAATTGCGGAATTAAACCCTACACAATTCTAGTGATTTGCAAGAAGGAAAAACACAGCCCTATGCAATTCTAGGAATTTAAAGGCGCAAAGGGAAACTAACGAGGCAACCTAGCAAAGTAAACAACAAAGCGCTTAAGTAAAAAGGAGAGAGCACACAAGACACGGATTTTTAACCGAAGTTCAAGCCTACCTAGGACTCTACATCTCCGTTGAGAAAGTCCACCAAGGACCGGGTTTCTTTCAACCCTATTTCTCGCTCAAGTCACCACCAAGGTTGAGCTTGAGTTTTTCACTATCAATGTCCCTTTCGGGACGGGTAATAGAAACTTCAGGGCGTCACCACACAAGTTGGGAGCTCACGAGCACGCCTAGCCGTCTAGAAGCTTAAAGCTCCAAGAATAACAAATCCAAATCACAAGCTTGACGGGAGTGAAGATGCTCAAGAATGGAATCAAGTCTCTCAATCTCTTGCTCAAAGTCACACTATGCTAATAAAGAATTTGCATGTGCAAAATAATAATCAATGGGCCATTTCATATAAAATGACATAATAGGGTTTAATTAGGGTTTTATTGACCAAAAACCCTAGCTGATGAGATCTCCACATTTTCCCATGATAGCAATCACATATTTTTACATAATCCGGTAGAGCACATCAAACTAAGATTTTAGGAAATTTTTCCTAAATTTTTGGAGTGGCACAAAGTCCTAGAAAAATTCAAACTAAGTTAAGAACAACACGTGTTCATCAATTTTTATCAAATTTTACAAGCCAAACTGAACTTTTGCCTCTAACAAAAGTTGTTCCTCATAATACAATGAACCCCTAGAAAATTTGGTTTGCAAAATTTCCAAGAGAATTAAACTTTATGAGCAAAATATAGAACGAGTGTTTAGTGCAAAATGGTAAATAGGGGAGAATATAATTTGAACAGAGTTGGCACAATGGCCGGGGCTACCCGCCAGCGGCGCTCGCTGCGGCGCCCATGCCGGATTAGGCGCCGCCCGTCCTCGCGCACTGTGCAGCTCCACGCGTCGAGCATCACCTCCTTCCTTCGCATGGAAGCGTGCGCGAGCGGCCGTCGATGGACGAGCAAATTTTCGCCATGGCCGCACCTCCCTAGGTTTTCCCGTGCGCCGCCCCTCTCCTCCCCCATAGCTTCCTCATTCACGCGCAAGTGCTTCGCCCAGCTCCTGCACGGCTTCCACCCCGGTTCCCGGCCTTCTCCTCCCCTCGGTGAGCTCCAATTGCCAAAAGATCCGGGCAGCGCTCCGTGCCGCCATTGATGACGACGAGCTCGATTGAGTGGTTCTTAGGTGAGCTCATGTTCCGCTTTTGCCTCCGGAAGGTGTGCAAGAACCTAACAGACCTCCCTGCTCTTTCCCGGGCCCAGCCGAACTAGGACGAGTGAAGAATCTCCCTTCTTCTTTGCCGCCGGTCACCGCGCCTCCGCCACCCCTCCGACGAGCTGCTACCTCCGGGGTCCCTCCTCCTTCTTCGACCCCGTGCTGAGCTTCCCCTCGAGCAGGTGATGCTCTCGGCCTTGGCCGCCCCTCCTTTCGTGCGGTGGCGAGCACGAGCTCCCACGCCGGAGTTTTCCCTTTCCGCCATTGCCGTCGCGAGCCGAGCTCCGTCGCCCCACCCGCCTCGCCGCCTCCACCGGTAGATGCGCCCTCTCGATTAACGCACAGGCGGCCAAGCACAGCCCTGCGGCGAGCCCTAGATCAACGCCGGCGAGCCCCGCCGCCGCTCCGACGACCCCCCCCGTGCGCCACACTAGAAAAATCTGAAACGCGCTGAAAATTCTGTGAACTCCAAGCATTTTAAAAATTGCACAACTTTAAATGTAGACGTCGGATTTGAATGATTCAAAATGTTTTGAAAATCTTGAGACTTGTACTTTAAAATGGAGGACATGAACGCATATGTTTATATGACAAAAATAAATGTTTGAGCAACCTCAAGTTGCTATCACGACCACGCAGCTTAACAGGATTGGATATTATAAATTGTGTAACTTTTGTATCCTGGATCCAAAATGTTTGAACAAATGCTCGTTGGAAAGTAGATGATGAGTACTTTGCCATGGTAGCATAATCTAGGCACTTACTCGTGGAAATATTAAAAGATACGAGTGCTTCAAAGTGCTAATCCGTTAAGGACCGTGACATCTTGGCATATTTGAAATTAAAATAAGTCAAATCCACATTCGTTGTAATCCTTGAAACACATACTTTACACGACACTATTTGGTTCACCCAAGTTCTATAGCAAAAATTTAAATTGGAGGCGCCTTAAGGTGGCCTCGCGGTGATGAGTACCACTTGTCTCGAGCAGATTGCTTCGTAGTAATAAAGAGAAGATGAAATGAAGTTTGCCGATTTCATAAGAATAAATTATGCATTGCAACCCCGATTGTTAGAATTGCTCACTAAATTTACGTTCATATCTTCACCCTCTTAATTTGGCTAAAACATGAAAGAGTTAAAATTCATAGTTGCTGTTTTCCGCAATTTCAGCAAGCCAGGTCAAGCCCCCTGTCGAGTCTTCAACTCGGCACTAGTACTACCCGGTCCCTTACGAGCGTGGAATTCGATGGTGCAACACACGGAACACACAGGAACACACAATTTTAGACAGGTTCGGGCCCCTCGAATCGAGAGTAATACCCTACGTCCTGTATGTTATGTATTGCCTTTAGCGATTTGCTAATTGCGAAGTCTTAGATCCTTTTCGGGGGTCCCTGCTCCGCCTTATATGTCCGAGGGAGCTAGGGTTACAATCGAGTCCTAGCCGATTACATGAATTACATATATGGGATTCTATCTCTAACTTTCTTTATTGATCCGAGTCCTAATCAGACTACAAATTGTTCTATAACTTGCTTCTCACGTCATTGCATACCGGTCTTAGTATCCGTCCTGTTTCCATACCGGTCTACGGGTTCTTCTATTATCCCAGACCGGTCGCAGACCGATCGTTGCCTATCGCCCTTATCTCGTATCTTCTCCGATTTGCTACCATGTCTTTGCGTATCCATTTCTTCATCATCTGTATACCCATAAGGCAAGTATACGACAGCAGACCCCGAGTAATTTTTGATTTGACCTTGAATAAAACTAACCAGTCTTACTGCTGTTTGGTCTTTATTCATGGTAAAATTAAAAAGAACTCCAATCTGCTGCAAACTCGTTCTTTTTCTTCATAAGTGCTTTAACAAGAAGCCCGAAAAAATTATTGTTTTTCACCTTTTATATCACCTAATTAGGTAGTCGAAGCTTATCTTTCTTACGGTGCGCCGGCTAGGCGCTCCCAATTGGGTATAGCCCCGACTCTTGGATCATTTGAACTCCTTTCAAATAATGCAAGAGTCCACTAGCTGATTCTTCATTATTTCCTTCAATATCCAATTGCTATAGATTGCTTCTTTTAAATTCCATCATTTTCCACTTCCCGAGATTTTCGCATACCGCTCTTGAATACGGTGCACCGGTCGGGTGCACCTAATTAGGTATAGCCCCCGACTCTTGTATCATTTGAGGATCATAAATAATGCAAGAGTCTTTCCCGAGAGACCACACTTGGTTATTTTCCACTAAATCACATCCCTCTCAGCAATTTTTTGCTAAGAACATATTTTCCGGACCGGTCATACTGGCTATAATTTCTTATCCTTTGTATGTTTTTACCAATTTCACATAATAGACCGACTAAATCAGACTAGACTTGTAATTCACTTATCAAAATTTCACTAAAAACCATAATTCTGGTTGATCGGACCAGTCTATCCCTTATATTCTCACAACGACTCGAGTCTCCAAAGCCTATAATCAGCTAGGATGATTAACACCCATAGCCTAAGGCATCCATTATCACCGAGTGATGTAAAATCTAACTCTCTCATACTGCTTGAATCACAGAATTCAGCATGGCTTTAACTTTTATCCGAAAATTTTCTATTTTTCAAACCGCTTTTTCTTTCATAAAAGCACGACGGCTTATCCTTATTACCGTTAAGTCATAATTAACGCAGATAACGGATCATTAACTTCCTTATGGCCGTTAGGTCATAATTGCACGATCACGACATCCCTCGGGCCTCTTAAAAGGCCCAATAACTTTTCAGCCCCGGGCCCATCCCAGTGTCTATAAAAGAAAACGAAAAGTCGACCTAGGTCAACCCCGCTCCCGAAGCTCATACACGTCCGCCATTCGCTTTCATTCACGTTACGCTCTCCTTCTTCATCAACCACTTCAAAGCTTCCTTTTTTCATCTCTCAAGATGGGCAAGAAGAAATCCGCCGCCGTTCCCTCATCTTCTTCCTCTGTTCCTCGCGATCGGCTTCCGTTTGGAGTCCAAGACCTTGGTCCCGAGCAAGGTCATAGAATCCTCTTTAAATGAAGCGAGTTAAAGATGGGTATCTTCCTCCCCAACCCATTTTAAACCGGAGTGTTCCTTCCCCAGACCAAGTTCCCTGGGGTATAGATGAATCTCAACAACTAGTCTTCAAAGCTTTTTTCCTCCGTGGCCTCGATCTCCCATGCTCGTTCCTTCTTCGGAGGACTTCTTTTCTTCTATGGATGGGAGTTAGTGAACCTTAACCCTAACTCCATCCTTCGGATTGCCTTCTTTATTCATTTATGCGAGGCTTTCCTTGGAGTTCTCCCCCACTTTAAAGCTGTTCCAATATCTGTTCCAAGTTCGCCCGCTTCCATCATCGGATCGCCAGGCTGCGGTTGGTGGTGTGGGAATCCGAGTCTTTGGAGCGCGGATGAATATTTCTCTTTATCCTTGAACAATAGCATAGCTCACTGGAAAAAGGGTGGTTTTTCCGTGACAATCCTCAACCGTCTCTCCCTGCCTTCAATGCGAAGGTAGCCAAGAATTTCCCCACCGCTGAAACCAGGAAAAAACTCAAAGAGGACGATGAAGTTCTTGCACTCCTTGCCTCGCATCGGATACTTGAAAGATGTCAAAGGCGTAACTCGCGAGACAATTCTCCGGAGCTTCATAGTGCGAGGCGTCCAACCACTCAAGAGGCAAGAACACCCTGCTTGGCTTTTCAACGAGGACACCGCCATGCCTGCGGACGGAACTTCCCTCCCCAACAAAGATCGGCTAGAAGTTCGCATTAGACGGATGCTTGCAGCCAAATCCAGACACTGTCCGGATGTACAAGAGTGGCATTAGCTTTCAGCTCATGCAATCCTCGTGGTGCCGTAAGTACTTCCTCCTGTTTTTCAAATCTTTATCATTTATCGCCACCATTTACTTATAAAGACTTAATCTTTGTAATCGCAGAAAATGGACAACTACGGGAGTTATCCTCCTCTTCCTCCTAATGACACTTGGGGAGAGGATTACGCCAATAACGCCGCTCCACTTGCTTGTTCAAGCCGGTCCGGCTCAAAAATCCACGAGACCGGTCTTTCCCTCTTCCTCCAAGCCTAGCCCCAAAAATCACAAAATCTGGGACCGTGGTTCAAGCTCCTAGTACAAGAAGACGTACTACTGCTCCGACCATCGGTAAACCTGCCGCCCCTCTCGCTGCCTCCGGCGATACCCGCTCGGAGGCACAAAAACTTGAAGAGCGTCGGCGGGAAGAAGACGCCGTCGAAAGGGATCGCCAAGCAGCTCCGGCCATCCTCATTGTCTTCACGGTCCTTATCCTTGCCCTTGTCATCCTTCCGATTCCCGTAAGCGGATCGAGGTGCAACCTTTAAGGCAAATTGAGCAAATGGCCTTAACAGAAGCACTCTTTAGCTTTATGATTCCCATTGTGGATCATACAAGGGCCGTCCGTAAGTGTTTCAAACGACAATCGTTCTTCGGGACCTCTCTTAGGGGGTGCTTGGCCGGTCTCCTCCATGAGACCGGTCAACAGCTGCAACAAGGTGATCAGCCTTACGCTTCTTGTCATTCCCGGATCCGGACCGGTTGCCTTGGTCGTGCTTCGGCTCCTTCCCTTTGTTCCCGCGCAGATTGACTACATTTGATTCTCCAGCGAGCGTAATCATCCGCTATCTTGAAGCACTCGACGCCGTCATGGTGAGGTTTCGATTACGTCTCCCAATCTTGTGAACCGGCGCTTCACTCCGGACGCCTGACTTGAAATGCAGCAATCACTTGCTGATCGGGAACATTGGGGATTAAGGCCTTCTTATTGCGAGAATCGCTCGATGAAATCGGTGAGGGTCTCGTCGGGCTTCGCTTCGACCTATTGAGGTCGAAGTAGTTTCCTGGCTTCTCACAAGTCGCCCGGAAGTTTTCTACGAACTTTTTGGTGAGGTCTCCCCACGAAGAAATAGACTTCTCGGGCAGGGATTGCAACCATAAGCGTCCAGCCTGCTCCATGCACATCGGTAGATAATTGGCTAGCACGAACGTGTCTCCTCCTGCCGACCGGATAGCCGTGGTATACATACGGAGCCATTCGGCCGGAGGCGCTTTGCCATCATACTTGTCAATGGCCCCGGGCTTAAATCCCCGGGGTATTTGCAGATGCGTAAATCTCGCGTAAGCGGGAATTACGGAATATTCATCATCTTCCGGACCAGTCCGGACCGGTGACGGAGATCGACGGCTAGGACGATGCCGGTAATTGCGATCCATGTCATCGTCGGAATAGTCGTAGTAACGGTCGTCCCGATATCTTTCTCCCGAACAGCCTTGTCCATCATTGTTCGCCGGCCCGCGTCCCGTGAAGGAGGCGGAGGCGGAGGTGGTGGTGCTGCTTGACGATCATTGTTCACCGGTTCCGCATGTCGCGATGGAGGCGGAGGTGCAGCCCGACGATCATTGTCCGCACGCCGAGGTTCAGCATCTCTGTCCCGGTTGTCTTGCCCTCCCGGTCTCTATTGTCACGGCGTCGTCCATCTCGACGAGCATGCCTACTACCATGCCCTCGATGATCGTTGCGCGGATAATTTGCGTTGGTGGGTGGCGCCGAAGCTGCCGGCCCGTTGCGCCGAGGTGGGGCAAGTTCCCGAGGACGATCATCCACATGACCGGTCCGTCGCCTCTCGTCTTCCTCATGTCTCGTTCGCTCCTCCACTCTTTCTGCATGACGATCAATCAGCACGTTCCGAACATCCCGGTTATCATTGAGCGGTACCCTCAAATCTTGGTTGGGAGCTTGTGCATCCGCATCTGCGATCGGGGTACGCCGGGTGCTAGCCTTCCTCCGGAAGAAGCTCCGTCGGACCGGGCTCTTGTTGGTCGTTCCGAATGGGAGTGCGAGCGACCGGAAGATTTTGCTCGATCATGGACGAGCTGGTTTGTTTGCGAGCCGCCGCATCAACTAAATTCAGCGCACGGCGCAATCCCGGCGTAGCGTTGAGGACTTCTTCCGGTATTGTTTCAAGAATCTGTTTCACTCCCACAATATTGTGGACCGGCGATGTGAAGACCCGAGCGCCATTCATCTCTACTTCCATGGAACTTAAATCCAAAGCTCTGCTGGAAGATCGATGGCGTCTTCCGCCGCGAGATCCTCGTCGATTGTTGTATCCTGGGGATTCATCCGCGTCTCCGGACCGGTCCGGTAGCGGGCCCGTAGCCGGGGAGCGGTCGCAGGGCGCTTCCTCCGGCTAAGTCCGTAGCATTTGTGCGCGGATCCGCGGCTAGAGGTGGCGGAGGTTGTTCATCTCCGTTTTCTCGTTACGCTTCACGACGATCGCGTTCGGTTTCAGCTCTCGCCATCCTTGCTGCTTCTTCGACGGCTTCCTCGGGAGTGAGTTGGCGTATCACGAGTCCTGTCATGAACACTTGGAAGAAGGCCGGAGCGTCTTCCTCGGAATCGGTATCCGGTTCGGGAGAACAGCTTTGCACTTGCAGCCGGGCACCGTTACGAGGCGTAGGCGTAGGGAGCCCGATGTCTCGCGCTAAAGCTGCGTCGGACCCGCTAAGCTTTGAATCAGAGGTATCAACGGTGGCAGGTGATCGCGCTTTTGAAGCAGCGGCCCGGCAACGAGTCGGATTCATCGGCGACAATTTCCCGTCCGAGTCGGCTTCAAAGTCGAGGGACCCGAAGCGAATCTTGAAGCCGGGCTCGAAGTCGACGACAAACGAAGTGGCCATCGAACTCGCTAGGAACTCGCCGGGACCCCTTCCTGGCAAGCCAAATGTCGAGTCTTAAACTCGGCACTAGTACTACCCGGTCCCTTACGAGCGTGGAATTCGATGGTGCAACACACGGAACACACGGGAACACATAATTTTAGACGAGGTTCGGGCCCCTCGAATCGAGAGTAATACCCTACGTCCTGTATGTTATGTATTGCCTTTAGCGATTTGCTAATTGCGAAGTCTTAGATCCTTTTCGGGGGTCCCTGCTCCGCCTTATATGTCCGGGGAGCTAGGGTTACAATCGAGTCCTAGCCGATTACATGAATTACATATATGGGATTCTATCTCTAACTTTCTTTATTGATCCGAGTCCTAATCGGACTACAAATTGTTCTATAACTTGCTTCTCACGTTATTGCGTACCGGTCTTAGTATCCGTCCTGTTTCCATACCGGTCCACGAGGTTTTTCTATTATCCCGGATCGGTCGCGAGACCGATCCGTTGCCTATCGCCCTTATCTATATCTTCTCCGATTTGCTACCATGTCTTTGCGCATCCATTTCTTCATCATCTGTATACCCATAAGGCAAGTATACGACACCCCCGCATGCTAGTGTCGGTTATTAGAACCATTTTTGACGGGTAAGCCTTGCGGAATCCCGTAGCCCGATTATTGTGGTTGCTGCGGGAAGTTTGTGTGCCAAGGTGAGGAACCTCGGGAGTGGACCGTGGAGTGGATTCCCGCTTCACCAAGTCAAGAGTGAGGCCACGCCATATGGGCTGGTGTGATTCTCCATCTAAGTTGTATATATGTATCGTCGAGATGTTTACGCTTCCGCAAATGTTCATTAAATACCGTAACCCTGAAATCCGCACTCTATAGTATTGTATTCGAATATAAATCTATATGTATTGTAATAACTACTTTATTTAATGTAAAAGTTGCTACTCGCACACTTCATATGACTCGTTAATGTATGTGCAATGTACGTTCGCTTCGTTGAATGTCTTCCGATATGATCCTGTGCGACAATCCCTCTTGCTTTGCAAAGTAGGGGTGTCACAGCTGGTATCGAAGCCATATCGGGATATGCCGTGCATTAAGGATCGTTCTAAAAATCACCACCACGTTGATACGGTGAGGAACGACCTAGAAAGCCCAATTAAGATCTATAATAGAAGTAGTTGTGGCAAACTAACCATGAGTTATGCTTGTTTAAATTTTGCAACTACGGCCCAGCCCAGGTATGTTTACAATTTTAAATTAGCGCTCCGTACCCGCGGAAGTAGTAATACGAGGACAATGTTGGGTCGTGGCAATCCACGGGGTGGTTCTTTCTATGAACCGTTACTATGAGAAAATGGATGAGATTGTGGAATATTTTTTTCATAGTTTCTTTTGAATTTGATGTAATGTTTCTGAAATGGTCTGCTGCAGGTACGCTAATCACGAAACATAGATCGTGTAGTTTACGAGATGAGACCGTGTGTGTGTTGCCACAAACAGCGAGTGGTCGGTTATATATGCCGGTCATGCCCCTTTTGTTTTGGAGAGGACGTAGGTCAAACGGCATTCCATGTCATCATTCATGCCATACATAACTTTTGCATATACACTTAATTAAGAATGCTAAGAAGATGATATCGAACAACTCGAGAAAAATTTCGACACAACGCAACTAGGCAATCGGAAATCGGGCATAAAATTTCACCCGATCGGCGCTAAAACCCTAACCGATTATTGATCTCACGAAACGGGCGTAACTTTCAAACCGTTCACTCAAACAAAACGATCAAATACAACCCGGAAAGCTTATGATGCGTACCATCACACTGTCATAATAACCAGAATAAAAGTGGCGTGGAAATAAGTTAAAAATGCCCTACCCGAGGCCCCGGCAAAAAGGTTGCCAGATTTTGCCGCGGCACCGGATTGGCAGATTCGGGTACCTCACAAGAATTGCCATAACTTTTGCGTTAATTGTACAAATGGAGTGATCTACCCCATTATGGAAAGCCCATAACATGCCCCACATTTTCTATAATATTAAGTTAGTCAGGAAAATTGGTTAAGGTAGCCAATTATACAAAAACAGAGAGCTACTTTTATGCTCCCGGCTATTCCAGAAACCCTGGCAGAAAACGAGAGCGTCGAAAATCGCCGTAACTTTTGATCCGCTTAAGCTTTTTACGTGTTTTAGGATGCGTTGGAAAGCTTAGGAAAGTCTCTTGCATCTAGTTATAAGTTTTGGTAATAATTACTGTCCAAACAGACGTGAAAATGGAGGATAACAGAGATAGTTTTGCACAGCCAGTTTACGTGGTAATTGTTTAAGTTCTGTTATTCTTCATTCTGATTAAATACATTATATTTCCTTTTTGAACACTTTAATGTTAATAACCTTGCTGCTTAAAATGTATTCTAATCATGATCTATAGATGGACGCGAGACAGCTCATGGCCGAAAGGAACCAGTTGAGGTTTGAGGTGGAAGATCTCACCGATCGGCTCACGGATGTCTCCGATGACTACTATCCGGCCGAGAGACGAGAATAAGCAGCTGACTGCCCGTATTGCTGAGCTGGAAAAGGAGAATGCTGCTCGACTGCACGTCTCAAGAAGTGCAGGACGACCTCGTCTTTAGCGATAACCTGCGTGTTGTCGCGGATCGGGCAAAGGACCGAGCTGAGCAGGAGAAAGTGGAACATGAGAAGATGGCCACTTTCTGTGATGAGGAACGCATCGAGGCGCTAAACGAGCAGAATGCAGCTAAGACAGCTATTGCTCATAAGGATGAGACCATCCACTCACAGCAGGCGACTATGTAGTTCCTCCGGGGACAGCTCGAGACCGCCCGGGCTAACTTGAACCAGCTTGTTCACGGAGATAGGAAATCTCCAGCACCGGTTAGCAGAGTTACAGCAGCAGCACCGGGCGGTGCTGGCAGCCCACTGGAACCTGTTGTAGCCACCACCACCTGCGAACAACGGGAATGACGCCGCTAGCGATGCTTCCGGCGTGAACTACCCGGAAGACACCGATAGTGATGCCAAGACTATTGGATAGCGCTAAGGAAAAAGATTTATAAAATTAATGGAAGTGTACTAAGAACTAAACCTAGTGGCTTGTACGTACGAAAGAACGTCGCGGTCGCTGTGTTTTGTGTAGATATGACGAGTGTAGAAGGTACGGATAATTAGCTAGGCCTGGATAAGTCCGGATGTGTGACCCACACGCTAGGAAGTGTTAATATCGCGCGCTTTTGTGTTCAAATGGGTTGCAAATCGAAATATATGAACCACTAAGCTTATGTTTAATAAATCTACGTCTTCTTCCATCATTTTCAGCACCGATGAAATTTTTTTCCTTTATGGATGCAATCTGAAATTTTATGTTCAAATTATGTCCTTTAATTATTATCATTGTCTATATCTCCGTAATGCTGAGACTGATGGTATGATTAAATTGTGTGACAGATGGTGAACACTCGTCGTATGGTGGGTCCTTCCGGAGAGGGTGTTTCGTCGCAGCCACCCAATCCGCCACCATTGACTCGCTGTGGAACAGCTCGTTCATAATCAGAACGAGATGTTTCGGCTGTTCTCGGCAAGCCGAACAACAATGCCCGAGCAGCAGCTCCTCCACCGCAGCCCCGTCCCACTTCCCATGGGGATTTACGGGCGACTCAGCCGCCATCGTTCTCTAAAGCAAAGGACCCCTTGGAAGCGAGATAATTTTCTGTGTATTGTGGAGTCCAAGTTTGCTCTCCTGAATCGCACCGAGGACCAGAAGACTCTGTTTGCAGCACAACAGCTCCGTGGGTCGGCTAGTGCGTGGTGGGCAAATTACACCGCTGCACTCCCCGCGGATCACCAGGTGCTTTGGCCGGAGTTCTCGGCAGCCTTCCGTGCACACCACATTCCTAACGGTGTCGTGAGAAGGAAGCTTCGAGAATTCGTCGTCCTGAAGCAAGGCTCCAGACACGGTGCAAGAGTATGCTCGGAAATTCAACTACCTTATCCAGTATGCTTCTTATCACGCCGATATCGACGCGAAGAAGTGTGAGTGCTTTCGGAAGGGCCTCGAATCCGAAGCCGCAAGACCGTCTTGCTCTCTTGAATGGCACGTTCAATGAACCGGTCGGTGCCGCTATTGTGCAAGAGGACGCCATCCGCGTCAATCAAGATGACAAGAAGAGGAAGCGCACCGCCGGAAGTTCATCCGATGCGCCATCTCACAAGTTCAAGCTTGCGGTGACCAGCCCCACCGGTCTGAAATTCCGTGTCCCCGTGCCTCCAATGGGTGCGCAACGCACTACTTTCCAGCAGCCTTATCGTGCGCCCCATAATTTCTATCAGCACCATGCTCACCAACATTCCTCACAGCAGCACAACCAGGGTGCCGGACCATCCCCACAGCAGTCGTGCTTTAATTCCGGCGGTGTGGGTCATTTCATCGAGAGAGTGCCCACATCCTCACCGCAACAACGGCAACAATGGTGGGAATAATCAGAATCAGCACAACCGCGATAATAATGGTAACAATAATAACCGCGGCAACAACAACAACAACAGCCACAACAAAACCCCCACCAAGACCGGCCGTGTTAATTTCACCACGGTCGAAGATGTGCAAGCCGGAGAACCAGTCCTCTCGGGTATATTTTCCATTTCCGAACATCCCACCTTCGTTCTTTTTTATTCCGGCGCCACACATGATTTTATTAGTCAAGCATGTGTGGATAAATTGCATCTGTCATCTACCATCATGCAAACTCCATACACTATCACATCTCCCGGTGGCCTCATTCACACAAACCGTGAAGCAAGAAACGTCTCCCTTGAACTAGCGAGAAAAATATATCCTTCTAGGCTAATTATTTTAAATAGTCGGGGAATAGATGTGATATTAGGAATGAAATGGATGAAACGACATAAAGCTGTCCTGCACATAGGTACTCGGGAAGTACATTTAAATTCACCTGTATACGGCCCATCGGTTTTATCCTTGCCATGTCCAAAAATTTCTAGAGCTCAAATTTAGCACCTAGAAGCAAAGAAATTAGAGGACATACCGGTAGTGTGTGAATTTCCCGATGTATTCTCGGATGATTTGCCGAGCATGCCACCCGATCGGGAAGTGGAATTTAAAATTGAACTTCAACCCGGTACCGCACCGATATCTAGAAGACCCTATAAAATGGCTCCAAAGGAATTAGCTGAACTTAAAGAGCAACTCAGCGACCTTATGGACAAGGGGTACATTCGCCCATGTGCTTCACCTTGGGGCTGCCCCGCTCTGTTTGTGAAAAAGAAAGATAAATCTCTCGAGGTTATGTGTCGATTATCGACCCCTCAATGCGGTAACCATCAAAAATAAATATCCCCTTCCACGCATTGATATGTTGTTCGATCAATTAGTTGGTGCTAGGGTGTTCTCCAAAATTGATCTTCGTTCCGGTTATCACCAAATTAAAATTCGGCCGGAGGATATTCCTAAAACCGCCTTCTCTACGAGATATGGACTTTTTGAATATCTCATAATGTCTTTTGGATCGACAAATGCACCGGCCTATTTCGTGTACCTCATGAACTCGGTATTCATGCCGGAGTTGGACAAGTTCGTGGTGGTATTCATCGATGATATCCTCATTTATTCCAAGTCGGAGGAAGAACATGCTCGAACACCTCCTCATTGTGCTTCAACAACTACGAGGTCATCAACTTTATGCAAAATTCAGGAACTGTGAATTTTTGTTGGATCGCGTTCCGTTCTTGGGTCATATCATTTCAGCGAGATGGAATTTCAGTCGACCCTAGTAAAGTAGGCGACGTGCTGAATTGGAAGACTCCAAAAACCGTAAAGCACATCCGTAGTTTTCTTAGACTTGCGGGATATTATCGGAAATTCATTCCAAATTTTTCTATCATCTTCAAGCCCATGACAAAATTATTGGAGAAAGATTCTACTTTTAAATGGAGTCTCGAGTGTGAAAATGCTTTCCAAACCTTGAAGAAGCATTTAACCACCGCTCTAGTTCTAGCTCAACCCAACATCACCAAGCCGCTCGACGTATATTGTGATGCGTCCGGCATAGGATTGGGTTGTGTTCTCATGCAAGAAGGCCGAGTTATTGCTAATGCATCCCGTCAACTCCGCAAACATGAAAAGCACTATCCTACTCATGATCTTGAATTGGCATCGGTAGTTCTTGCTCTCCTGGGAAATCTTGTACACCTCTACACCGATCATAAAAGCCTCAAATATATTTTCACTCAAGCAAGAATTAAATATGCGGCAACGAAGATGCCTGGAATTAATAAAAGATTATGAATTGGAAATTCATTATCACCCCGAAAAGGCTAACGTGGTTGCTGATGCATTAAGCCGCAAACACCAATGCAATCAACTCGAAATCTGCCCTATGGAGAATGTCAACAAATCTGAAAATGAAATAAATCCCTGCCTCCATATCATTCCTTATGGTGCATTGCACAATTTGGCTTCGTTCCTACTCTCCGAGAAGAAATTATTGAAGCCCGAGAAGAGGATGAGGGTATGGAACACATCCGACAAAAATTGGGTACCGAAAAGGCTAAGTGTTTTCGTCAGGATGAAACTGGAGTCTTGTGGTTTAATAACCGCCTCGTTGTTCCGAAGGATATGGAACTACGAAAGAAAATTCTTGACGAAGCACATCTGTCTAAATATTCCATACACCCCGGTAGTAACAAGATGTACAGTGGATTGAGAGAGAAATTTTGGTGGAGTCGCATGAAGCGACAAGTGGCTCGTTATGTTGCCGAGTGCGACACTTGCCAACGAGTCAAGGTTGATCATCTAAAGAAAGCAGGCCTCCTGCATCCGTTAAAGATTCCCGCTTAGAAATGGGAAGATATAGCTATGGATTTTGGTGTTGGATTACCTCTCACGTCCAAGAAACATGATTCCATATGGGTAATCGTCGATAGATCGACAATGTCGAGCACACTTTATTCCGGTACATACCACCTACAGTGCTATGAAGTATGCTGAACCGTATATTGCCCGTGTGCTATGTTTGCATGGGGTGCCAAAGACAATTATTTCCGATTGAGGTCCGCAATTCGTTTCTCGATTTTGGGAACAATTGCATGCTAGTCTTGGTACTACCTTAAACCGGAGCTCTGCTTATCATCCTCAAACCGATGGACAATCGGAAAGATTAATCCAATATTTGGAAGATATGTTGAGAGCCTGTGCTTTAACACAAAAGGGAAATTGGGATGAGCAGCTACCATTCATTGAATTTTCCTATAACAATAGTTATCAAGAAAGCTCGGAGTCACTCCCTTTGAGGCGCTATACGGACATTCTTGTCGTACGCCGTTAAATTGGTCCGAGTCGGGCGAAAGAATAATATTTGGTCCAGATATTGTTGAGGCTAAGGAAAAAGTGAGGGAAATCCAAGCTAATATGAAAGCTGCTCAATCCCGCCAAATAAGTTATGCAAATAAAAGGAGACGCCCGCTGGAATTTGAGGTCAATGACCAGGTCTACCTTTGTGTCTCTCCCAATAAAGGGGTGTCACGTTTTGGAATAAAAGGAAAACTTGCTCCCCGTTATATTGGACCATTTCCGATTGTGGAGAAGTTTAGCCCCGCGGCATATCGGTTGCAATTGCCGGAAAATTTGGAACGTGTGCACAATGTGTTTCACGTATCTCAACTCAAGAAATGTCTAAAACCACCCATCGATATCGTCATCTCCGACACCGAGCAATTGCAAGAGGATTTATCTTATCCAGAAACTCCCGTCCGGATTCTCGATAAAAAGGACCATGTTACTCGCAACCGCACAACCACCTTCTATAAAGTGCAATGGAGTAATCACACCGAGGATGAAGCCACTTGGGAACAAGAGGAATTTCCGGACAATCGTTTTCCCGAGTTCCTTGCTTCGCAATCGAGGTAACGCCGCACCCCCTTCAACCCTCCTTTTACCAATCTTAATCTCGGGATGAGATTTCTTTAAGGGGAGGGTTGTGACACCACGTGTCACAATTTCATAGTCACACTATTCTAATGAAGAATTTGCATGTGCAAAATAATAATCAATGTGTAATAGGGTTTAATTAGGGTTTTGTTGACCAAAAACCCTAGCTGATGAGATCTCCACATTTTCCCATGATAGCAATCACATATTTTTACATAATCTGGTAGAGCACATCAAACTAAGATTTTACGACATTTTTCCTAAATTTTTGGAGTGGCAGAAAGTCCTAGAAAAATTCAAACTAAGTTAAGAACAACACCTGTTCATCAGTTTTTATGAATTGTTACAAGCCAAATCTGAACTTTTGCCTATAACAAAAGTTGTTCCCCATAATACAATGAACCCCCAGAAAATTTGGTTTGAAAAATTTCCAAGAGAATAAAATTTTATGAGCAAAATACAGAACAGTGTTCAGTGGCAAAACGGTAAATAGGGGAGAATATAATTTGAACAGAGTTGGCACGGTCGCCATGGCCGCACCTCCCTAGGTTTTCCCGTGCGCCGGCCCTCTCCTCCCCCACAGCTTCCTTATCCGTGCGCACGTGCTTCGCTCAGCTCCTGCGCAGCTTCCATCCCGGTTCCCGGCCTTCTCCTCCCCTCTCGTGAGCTCCAATTGCCAAAGATCCGGGCAGCGCTCCGTGCTGCCATTGACGACGACGAGCTCGATTGAGCGGTGCTCAGGTGAGCTCATGTTCTGCTTCTGCCTCTGGAAGGTGCGCAAGCCTAGATCAACGCCGGCGAGCCCCGCCGCCGCCCGCACGACCCCCCCCTCGCGCGCCTCACTTAGAAAAATTTGAAACGCGCTGAAAATTCTGTGAACATCAAGCATTTTAAAAATTGCACAACTTTAAATCTAGACGTCGGATTTGAACGATTCAAAATGTTTTGAAAAGCTTGAGACCTGCACTTTAACATGGAGCCCATGAACGCATATGTTTATATGACAAAAATAAATGTTTGAGCAATCTCAAATTGCTATCACGACCACGCATCTTAACAGGATTGGATTTTAAAAATTGTGTAACTTTCATATCCTAGATCCAAAATGTTTGAACAAATGCTCGTTGGAAATTAGATGATGAGTACTTTGCCATGGTAGCATAATCCAGGCCCTTCCTAGGGAAAAATTAAAATATACGAGTACTTCATAGTACTAATCCGTTAAGGACCGTGACAACTTGGCATTTTTGAAATTCAATAACTTTTGAAATACAAATTCAAATAAGGCAAATCCACATTCGTTGTAATACTTGAAAGATGTACTTTACATGACCCTATTTGGTTCACCGAAGTTCTATAGCAAAAATTTAAATTGGAGGCATCTTAATGTGGCCTTGCGATAATCCTGACAACCAGACTTAGCCAAAATAAAATCGGGGAAATTAACTAAGTTCAAAATTTCCATTTTTCTTTTCTGTTATGATTAAACATTTTGCACACATCCCTGGTACATTTGAGCATGTCATGATCATGTTTATATTTTGGGCAAGAACAGTCGTATGTTATGTATGATTAATTGTAGAAAATCCGCATAAAATGTAATCGCTTAGAGTGCTCGATGTATAAAGAAATGATAAAACTTCATCCTAAGAAAATGTGCATCAACCTCTTGCATACTGATTAATAAGGAAAAGATTTAGTACTGATGTATACCAAGAAGTGCATGTAAATAAATTTATTCCTAGATTGTGTCATATAAATATTAATGCATAGATACAATTGCTATAAATAATCACATGGCAGCACCTAGTCATATGGTTATTTTGTCACACTCATATCAATAATGAACTCTGCCCTATCTTCTTGATCGCGAAATCAGCATGTGCATTTATACTAAGTAATGAATATTCCTTATAATTAGAAGGTTGTCTCCGTGACATAACCCATGTATTTCATCATCATGGCAAATCATCTCATCCCATGAGCATGTTTAATTTATGCAAACCTTTCATTGCATTTTATTATTGAGAAAGTTCCATGAACTATGTAATTATGATTTCGCTCATGCTCATGCACTCGCATTTGCATTCATATAGGAACCGCGACCGGAGCTGAAGATCAAGGAGGGCACCAGCTGGAATTGAGTGAATTCGAGTGTGCTAACTCGCGAACCCAACCAAGGCAAGCCCGGAGCATAACCCTATGTTTCTAAATTTTTATTTTATTTCACATAAGTCTATGTATGTATTTTGCATTTACGTTCAGGAGTTGCTCGGAACCTAGTTGCATAATAATTATGGTTACCCTCACATGAATAATTGGAGACCGTACGGGGAAGTGCATGTGTAGGATGCGGTGACAAGGTTGGCCCTTGTGCGCCATAGCCCCGTATGTGTCGGTCAAGGACCGTTCGTTGTGACTCCGCGAGCAAGTATTGAGTTGTGTACCAAATGCATACCTTCGTATGGGAGTTGGTAAACTGATGTAACTTGAGAGTCGTAGTGTTGGACGGTCACTCCACCCTTTGTGCAAAGTGTTGGTCACGGTGGATGCACGGGTTTGTGAGTAGACGGAGGGTGTGTTATTACCCTTGGACCCGACGCTACCGTGGTTGCATGTGGAATGCACACTCGGAGGGCGGACCCGGCTCATATCTATGATAATCTTGTAAAAGGTGGCCATACGTGTTCTTAAATGATGCGTATGTCATGTATTTGGGTTTTCCCTGCAGGGTGTAAATCGATATATATCGCCGTCCCTCGCGGTGATGAGTACCACTTGTCTCGAGCAGATTGCTTCGTAGTAATAAAGAGAAGATGAAATGAAGTTTGCTGATTTCATAAGAATAAATTATGCGCAACCCGGATTTGTTAGAATTGCTCACTAAATTTACGTTCATGTCTTCACCCTCTTAATTTGGCTAAAACATGAAAGAGTTAAAGTTGTTGTTTTCCGCAATTTCAGCAAGCCAGGTCAAGCCCCCGCATGCCCGAAGTGAGTCCCAATGATCACGCCCTTTTGCTTTCCATACCGATCGTCATACATGAACTCCGGAGATGCATCATCCGGTGGATCAAACACGTTGACATTGTTCTTGATTGAATCACCGTGATCAAATCCTAGAATCTCGAGCAAACTTACCATAGGTAACTTGAAGTCTGTTTCCATCAAGAGACCAATGCATGATGGAGTCCTCTTGACACTCTTCATCAAACTCGAGCCATAATGTGGCATAAAGCCGAGCCACCAATTCCGTGTTCCATGCATGCTCAAGTCCCATGATTCCAACCGAGTTTCTAGCAGCACACTCGGATCTGATTTGATTGAATACCAGATCATTTTGCATATCCATCCACTCCCAATCAATCCACTTCATCCCAATGATCTTATTTTTCAGCTTCATTACACACTTGTACCACTCAGCTTGTGTGTGATCCTAGAAGCGCACATCGTTCACTCCTCTCGTCCTTAGGTTTCACCCAAGGGCACTTGCTTCGTACTTTTGAACTTCATCCCTGTAGAAAGGAATGTTGTACCCTACATCGCCACTAACTAGAGGTGGCCTCATTTGATATTTGACGTTTCCCTGCAAAGGCCGAGCAGTAGGCAAGAACCAATTATCACCACCCACAGTACCACCCTGCTCCTCTTCTTCTTCTTCACCGGACACGGGAGCAGGAGGGGGTCGCCTCGGCAAAGCTTTTTTCCTTTGCCTTTTCCCTTGCCCTTTCCTCTTCCTCGACCAACTGCGCTGGACCCCATGCCACCTCCAGACGACTTGCCGCTTGGCAAGAGGAGGATTTCCCACACCAAAATCCGAGTCCGAACCATCGGAGTCGGAGCCGGAGTCATCACGACGTGGAGGTTGGCGCTTGGAGATGACCTCCTTTCTTCCACGAGTCATCCGATAGAGATTGATACATGTGTAAGAATACAACATACACAAAGTCGATGAATGAGGAAGGAGTACGGAGAAGATGCTCGATTGGAGGCTCCTAGACGGAACTTCCGGTAGGGAACCGGAACTTCCGATGGGGCCTTCAAGCTGTCGGAGCGTTACCCGTATCGAAACTTCCGGTAGCCTACCGAAACTTCCGGTATGGGTCAACCCTAACCCTAGCAGTGCGAAAAATGACATCTAGCCAAAGGATTTACTTTCTAAAAGCATGCTAGTGTCCTAGAACCGCTAATGATTCATGTAAGCAACAAGTACTCCTAGGGATTTAAGGAATCTACCCTAGATCTAGAAGTGAAGGATATGAAAGATACCTTCTCCTCTAGCTAGGAAGCTAGGAGATGACCGAGGGATGAGCTTGAAGGAACCTTGCCGAAGATTGCGACCGGAGGTTGAAGAACACCTCCGGTTGATGAGGAATCGAAGTGGAGGAGGAATAAATGAAGGAAAGTGGAGGAGTTACCATATGGGAGCCGTCCCTTTCAAGGGGACGGGCTCCCCTTTTATACTCGCTGCCCCGCACCGGGCTTCACGGTAGCCTACCGGAACTTCCGGTGCGGGCTCAAACCCTAGGTCAACGCCCCGCACCGGAACTTCCGATAGCATATCGGAACTTCGGTGTGGGCTTGACACCATAGGTGAGCTCCCGATCGGAGCTTCCGGTAGGGTACCGGAACTTCCGACTAGAAGGAAAAGATTCTTCCGTTCGACCTCCGGTCGGAACTTCCGGTGTCCTACCGGAACTTCCGACCGGGAAAAACATCGAGTGCCCTGAGCGCGCTCACGAATACCGACCACCCATACCGAGAGGAGAGAGATGAAATTTGGAGAGAAGTTTCAAAGATAGGTTTGATGGACTAGTGAGACATCTTGGCAATATGTGATCGGTAAACAATCAACAATCAAGGCTATGATCACATTTTGACAAGATTTGACCTTTTGGTCAAGAACCAAGAAATTGTTTTCAAAATCACTCAAATATTTTCGAAAGCATGCATTTTCGACTTAAGATCCAAGAACGATAAAAACAACAAGCGGATGTGCACGCCTCTACACCACATTACTAGAGTCAAGGATATTTAGCTCACTCCCGAGATAGCAAAACCGGCTTTCAACTAGTGGCTTCGTGAAAATATCGGCTAGTTGATTTTCGGTTTTCACATGACTCACTTCAATATCCCCTTTGATAGAATGATCTCTCAAGAAATGGTGGCGGATATCTATATGCTTTGTACGCAAGTGCTCAACGGGGTTATATGCTAGCTTTATGGCACTCTCATTGTCACATAGGAGAGGGACACGGTTCAACTTGTAACCATAATCCCTTAGGTTTTATCGCATCCATAATAGTTGTGCACAACAAGCTGCCAGCTGCAACATACTCCGCTTCGGCCGTGGATAGGGCAACGGAATTTTGTTGTAACAACTCTCGAGAAAATAATGCATTTTATGTCATCATGAGCATGTCATCAAATTGTTGCATTTTTGAAGATGTCAAATTTTGTGTTAACAACCTACACATAAAATATCAAAATAGATAAAGAAGAAAGGAAGTGTTTAAAAAGAAATAAAATAAGCGAGAAAATCCATGTTTAATATTTTCTTTGGCTCAATTATCATAAATAAAGATTTACAAAAATCTCCTGAAAGTATTTTGCTTTGTGAAATTATTTAGAAGAAATAAACAAAGCTTCTTTTATTAATTTAACTATGAATTTTTTTTAATCCACAAATGATTTGGAGTTTTACCCTGGACTTAATAGGAAAAATGCCTAAAATACTTTCACTAACACCCCGAAAAATTTGGGAATTTTTGGAGCACCGGAAGGTCCCTTTTTAATTATGCAAAAGGCTAGGGGTTTTTTTGTAAAATGGCCAAGCCGGGCCCGATCGTCACTCTCTTCTTCTCTCTCCCTCTCTCACCGCGTCTCAAGCATCGCTCGGGCCGCACCACCTCTCCGGCAGAGCGCCACGCCTCCAAGCCACGCAGCTGCTGGCCTAGCCGCCTTCACTTACCGCCTCTCCATGGGATAAGACCCCCCCCCCCGGGCCGTGCTTCTCTCTTTCTCTTTTTCCCTTCCGCCATTGCCGCGCTTCTGCGGAGCTCGACGCCGGGCCATTTCCGTCACTCCCCATCCACGCCATCGCCACCACAAGCTCCGCAATCACCTCACGAAGCTTCTCAACACTTGCAATTGTGCTCGAGTCGCATTGCTCCGTCGAGGCGAGGCCGTTTCCCCTCATCGGGCCCCCACCGTCGTTCTCCCACCGCTTCTTCAAATTTAAGCTGCGACGGTGAGTGATTGGTCGTCTTTTCTCTTCCTTGAGGTGCGCAAGAGGCTTCTCTACCCCTCGGTGCACTTACCATAGCATGTTTCATGCAGAGTGCCAAGGATTTGCCCATTTTCCGGAGCTCCGTTCACCGTCGTCCGCACTCTCACCGTGAGCTACCATTCCCGGCTATGCTCATGCTGCTAGAGCACACGGACGAGCTTGCGCATGCTCGTAGAAGCTTCCCACTTGTTTTCCCCAAGTTTTGTTCGGTGGAGAGAGCTCGCGCCATGGCCGGAGCTTCCGCCATGGTCGCCTCTCGCCGCCGGTACCTCTCCGGTGGAGCTCGTGTGCGCGCGTCCCCACCGGATGGTTCGCCCTGGTCGTGTAGAGTTTGAAGGCGTCGTCGCGGCGAGCTTTAGTCCAGTGTCCGGCCAACTCCGGTGGCCGCGCCGCCGCTGGCCCGCCGCCGCGGTGGTGCCACACCGCGGGCCACACGCGCGTGGGATCGCGTGTGGCCACGTGGGGATCCCGTGCGGTTAACCCCGTGGCCCCTCGTGTGGCATAGAACGGTTTTTAAATTTCAAAAATTCGTAGAAAATACATTAAAAATCAGAAAAAGGTCAAACAAAGTTTGTTACACTCAGAAAAATAAGATCTATTTATTTGTGAAATAAAATATTTATTTTCAGGAAATTTATTTTATAAATAGTACTTAATCACTTTCTTTTTTAAAGAAAGGTTATTATTTTATGTTAAATAAATGTTTAATGAAGAAAAATAATTTAATTAGATGAAGGAGATATCTGCAGACGAAAGTTATTATGAAAATTATTTTCCAAAATTAAACTTAAACTTTATTATTTTATGTGATCCCAATCTATTAGCCTTTTATCACATAAAGTAATGATTTATTTATTGCTTAATAAATCAGAATAATTTATTAATTATTAAACCTAAGTAATTAAGGAACAGGACTAATTAATAAATAATGACCTTGATTAAGCATTCATTAATCAGCTTAATTAATTGTTAACTATTGCTTAATGAACATGCTTATCCCTAATTTATTGATTAACTAAGGTGATTAAGCATTAATTATTAATTATTACTTATTGGACTCAATTAATGAATCTTTGCATAATTTTATCATGCGCATTCATGCATACATGATTGTGATTCGCAACGCATTGTCTGGTCGACTTAGGTTCGAAGTGATCGAGGTTCCACCCGAGGTCGAGTCGAGGCCGGAATCTCGAAGTCGACCCGACCGCGAGAAAGCTAACTCCGAACAGAATCAAGGCAAGCCCGGTGCATCCTACCTATGTTTTTAAATATTTTTTTATCACATAGTACACTTATGCTTGTGCATTAGGTGTTAGGGAATGATTGACACCCTAGTTGCATTATGGTAGGTTTCCATTTGTTTATTCTATACTCGGTACAGGTAGCTCAATAGAGGCTAAGCTTAATTCATAGTGGCAACGGTAGATGTTTTAGGGAATCCTAAACCATGGAGGCTTTAAGGGTTGTGTGATTACACTAAGATGATGAGAGTGTTAATGAAGTTGAGACCGGACGGGCCACATAGGAGAAAGGGCAAAGACAGAGTTGAGGTCTTGCAAGGTGGTAGCCCCGTCCGTGTCGGTCAAGGACCGTACCGTTGTCGGCTTAGTTGAACAAGATTGAACGTACCGTGCTACATGCTGGTATCATGGGCCCGAGCAAGCTGATGTACCCTATCGCCCAAGAGATGTAGCGTAGCCGGCTCCGTTTTACCGACTGTTAGTGAGAGGATAGTCTCACGGGAGGGAGATGGGTCGGCCACGAGGGAAGTCGTGGAGTCGCCATACTCCCGGGGAGTTGGAAATGGCTAGTCTTCCGTCAGGTGCTAGCGGGAAAGGTTGTCGTATACGATGAGTGTGATGCGCATACGTCGTGTAGTCGGGTTTTGCCGCCTAGTATAAAATCCTTAGCGTGCCATGTTGACGGGTCAGTCTTGCTGAGTATTAGAATACTCGGGGTTTGTTCGTTACCTTTCAGGGAACGAGTCGTTTTACCACGACTTGTATGGTAGCTTCCCGAAGAGGAGTAATGTCCGGAGGGAGGTTCCCTTCGGTGGGAACGTATCCCCACGCCATGAAGAGAGAGGACCGTGATGTACGAAGGGCTCGAGTGCATCACGTTGATCGTTTTAAGTCTTTTAAGTTGTATAATAGAACAAGCTTCCGCTGAATACTCGTAGGTTGTTAAACTTCAATAATGTTATATTTTCCGCTGCACGAATGTTTGTATTTTGAAAACTTGGTTGTATTATACCATGATGTATATATTTGGGCTTGTATGAGATGATGTTTCTGTTGTAACTCGCTTCGTCGAGTGTCCCTCTGTACCGATTCCTGGGTGTCCCGGAGGGGATGTCACATCCGGTATCGGAGCGGTTCGGAGGCAACGAGTACATCATTACAAGCCTATTTTCAAAACTTAACACGTTAATACGATAGACCACGAGATAGTACGGAGCCCTATAAGGATGTAGAATGTGACATCCCGTGTCACGATTAAGGCTAATCACGTAATTAGTACCCTAATCACAGCACTAATGGAGTACTAATGTTAATCACCCAAGCAGGAAAAAGAAAAATAAAAAGAAAAGGGGAAATCTAGTTAAGCCTCATCCTAAACCCTAGCACTAACCAAAATGCAAAAATCATAAAGACACTACCCCCATATTTTTGCACCACTGCATTGCTCATGTAAAAAGAGGAATTTACAGTATTTTTATAAAATTTTTGAACAAAGTTTTGAATGCCCAAAAATTCAAATTCAAATCTGAAACACTGTTACTTGTGAATTTCGTATGAATTTTTGGAAGCCGTTTTAGAAGTTCAAACTATAATATGGAAATTAAAGCATGTCATACTGGAGCTCTGCATATTTTTATTTCAAATTTTAGAGCACCAGAACTACGGTTTTCGTGCAAATTTTCAAACAGCAGATCCAAATTCAAAACTCGAGCTCGAGCTCTCGCCCGATGGGCAATGGCGGCTCCGACCCGCCGGTCCGGCAAACTGCCAGGCCGCGCACCTCCCCAACTGTCCCGTACCCGACGCCCAACCCGCGACGCCCCGAATTGAAGGCGCCGCGCCTCGCTCTGTCGGCCGCGCGACGTCCGTCCGGCCGTCCTTAGAAAAACGGCACAACGGCCAAGGATCGATCCCACTCGCGCCTCCCCAAGCACCAGCAATACCTGCCCCATCTCCCGGCGCCACCCCCAGCTCCATTCCCCTCCCCTAGCGCGCACCGGAGCGAGAAATCGGGCCGCCGCCGCCATGGACGCCGCCCCAAGCTCCTGCTTCTTGGCGAGCTTGCTCCTCCCCTTTTTCCCCCTCAATCAAGTGCGCCGGCACTTCCCCGGGCTGCTCCCGACCGGGTCTCCCTCAAGTGCAGTCCAGCTCGCGAACTTTGGGGACGAACTGCTGCCGCCGCCGCCGCCGTCGCCTCACCTCCGTCGAGCCCCCGTCCCGGTACTCCTCTCGCGCCAAGCAAGCCCATGCCGCCGGTCCCCAAGGTGAGGCGGAGCTCCTGCCCGAAACCTAGTCCCTCTCGCCCCCGTGCATCACGCGCGATGGAGCCGGAGTCGGCCCCGTCCGCCACGCCGTGGCCACCGGCGTCCGGCCGCCGCGCGAGCCCCGGCCTCCCCATGGGAGTGTTCCCCACGCCACGCCGTGCGGGTTGGACCCCCTCCCGTCCTCCCAAACCCACCGCAGCGCCCTATGACGCCAACGCCGGCGAGCTCGGGCCGCCTCCGGCGAGGACCCGCCGCGCGGGCCCGACCCCATTTTAAAATTACCCTCGTGGCGGAATCGTAATTAGATCCGAACTTCTTTCAAATTTGAAAAATTCATATCTGGCGTTTGGAATGTCCAAAAATTACAAACTAAAATGTCTTGGAAACTAGAGGACCTGTACTTTCATAAAAGTAACATGAGCTGGCCAGATTCGAACGTTTTCACATTGTTACAAAAATGACAAAAGTCAACCCCTAAAAACTTGACTAAGGCATAACTTTAAAACTATAGATCCCAATATAATGCCACTTGGCCAAACCTTCACCTAAACATACTTGAATTTCTGGCACTGAAAGATCTGCATTTCATTTCATATTTTTCAAGTTATTGCATTTCTTGCATTCTCTCGTATTTAATTTTTAATTAAATCCGTGTAAATTATTGTTGCATGAAACTTGGTAATTAATTCCCTCCTGGTACTGTGCATGTTTAGAAAAGTCCATGTTAATTTTTGAGCATGTTAAATAATTATTCTTGCAAACCCTAGATCTAAATCCATAAAGGGTTATTTTCAGCACATGTGTAATTGGCTTTATATTTCTAAAAGTTATGTTCCTGCATGTTTATGTAATTTTCCCCTGTTCACCATGTTCCCTAGCAATTCATGGCAGGATTAGTAAAAAGGTTGCATGTACTTCTCACACGTGTTAAATTTTGAGACCGAGTTCTTGTTTTAAAATGCGATCGTCATCGCATGTGATAATAGGCTTTAAGCGCTAAATTTCATCGAGTTGCATGCAAACTTGCTAATCCTTAGTTTCTCAACCTACATGAAACACAGCACTCCTGCCCCTGTTTTAAGTCCTTGTTCATGTATTAGTAGGGTTATGCTTATGCATGTAGTTAATTTCTCGTAAATAGAACAAGAGTTATAGTCATGCTTATTAGGGTTTAATTGAACAAAGCTTTTGGTTAAATTCGTTCATGTGCATCCTTACAAAAACAGCACACATGCATTGCCATCCCCATCGACCTTGTATTCATGTCACTTATGCATTGCATTTCATCTTATAGGTGACGACGTCGAATTGATTCCGCCGGAAGAGACGGTTGCTACGCTCAACGCTTGTGAGGCTAGTGCTAACTTCGATCACTCTCAAGGCAAGCCCCGGTGCATTCCTATTATTTTGAAATGTCTTTCTTTATCACTCTATTAAGGATGATGAATGTGTATTTAAGTTCTAGGAGTTGATTGGAAATCCACGTGCATAAAATTCCTATATGTCCTATGTTGCTTATGTGTCATATCCTCGTTAGACATGCTATGCTATATTTATGGAGTCAACGATAGATTTGGGGATCTCACTTATGACTCACGATTAAATACGAACATGATGAATTGATTAAAATTGAGAACACCCCATTGTGGCTCCGCGAACAAGTTTGAGTTGTGTACCACTTGCATACATTTCTTATGGGGATTGGTAAACCTATGTAGCTTGCAAGTTGTAAAGTGAGCCGGATATCTCACCGACCCGGAGGTGATGTGTTTGGCACGGTGCTTGCACGGGTTGAGGACCGTTGGAGAGTACATGGGTTAAGCCTTGGGCGCGTTGTTGAACGGTCGCAAGGGGACGTGTACTCGGGGTCGGTGGCCCCGTGATTTACTTTATGATGAACTCGCGAGCGGTGGCCATACGTGTTCTTAAATGATGCGTATGTCGTGCATTTGGGTCTTTTCCTGCAGGATTAATAATTCGATAATTATCGCCGTTTCCTCTCGGTTAATGAGTACCACTTGATTCGAGCAGTTCGCAATGTGTAGTGAAGAAAGGAGGATGAATGGCTTGCTGTTTTATATTGCTACAAATTTGTATTGCAAACTCTTGTCTTGCTAGTATGCTCACTAAAGTTCCTTTTATGCAATAACCCTATTAATTTGGGCGAAGTCATCAAATTGCCAACCTAATTAGCATAGGTGCTATTTATGCAAAATGCCAAGTTGAACCGGTCAAGCCCCATGCATCTAGGAGTCGGTCTTAGAAGGCCAATTTGACGGGTAAGACTTGCGGAGTATGTTAGATACTCGAGGCTTTGCCACTACATGTTTGTTTACGGGTTTCCCGCAAGCCGGGTTTTGTGATTGTTGTGGTAAGGTGGTTTGGGATGGAGAAGAGCCCAAAGAGTGGACCATTGAATGGGTCCCTAGCTCTCCGACCCATGATGAGTGAGCCATGGCCTAGGCCGGCATGGTTCATTTAAGTTATCTATGTATCGTCGAGTTATGTATTTCGCTTCCGCACTTTAATTTCGAACAAAGATCATGGCTATGTAAGACTTAATTTCGAACCTAATGTATCTTTATTTTGAACCCTATGTTGTAATCAAGACTTAATTATGTAAACTTGTAATTCGTGGATGTTTGTTAATGTGATGCTATGTATGGTTGCTTCGTCAATCATCTCCCATGGCGATCCGTACCACACTTTACTATCTTTCGGGATAGGGGTGTGACATAGAATAGTTAGATTTTTACTAACTCTTCGACGTTTGGGTTTTGGAAAGTGCTAACTATTCGTCATAGTTTTCTATACTATAGTGCGTATAGTTAGTTCACGAGCATGCATCATGTCATATTATGCACTAAATAAATATTAGGGTATGTACTTAGCTAGTTTCGTAGTACTCGTATAGGTTGTTCCGTTCGTTTTCTTCCGTGGGAAGAAGTGTTTAACTTGTTTAAACATGTTCCCTGCAGATGTCGGTGACTCGCGGTAGGAAGCGCGCTCGGGAGGAGGAGGACACGCGGGCTGCACGCGTTGCTCGAGCTGGAGCAGCAGGTCCACACCCTGGAGTTGAGGACGCAGAGCCGGGACCGACGGTTGGGTGCTTGGAAGCACCGCTGTCGAGTGGACTGCCGGGAGGTTCGGAGGTCCCACGCCGGGATCGCCGAGCTGGAGGAGCAGTTGGTGGAGGTGACACAGGACCGTGACGAGTTTCACGGGGCGGCCATAGCCTTGGACGCACGGCTAACCACCGTCACCGAGGAGCGAGACGCCGCTCGCGAGGCGGACGACGAGCACGAGCTACGGTTGGCCCGGATGACAGCGCAGCGTAACCACGCTGTGCATACGGTGGTTGTGGTGCAGGACTAGATGGCTCGGATCGAGGCGATGTTTGACGGGATAGCCGACGCACACCACGCCCCGATCCACGACCACGACGAGTTGCTCGGAGCAGTTCCAGCAGTTGCAGCAGCAGCAGCAGGGTCCACCGGACGACGCCGAGGAGGTCTCCGGGATGGACTAAGAGCCACCACCCGCCTCGCCGGCGAGAGGACGTCGAGTCGGACGCCGACAGCCACGTGCCGCCGGCTTAGTCGTGTTCTGTTTTCACCGATGTGGGAGGGTAGCCACATTTCATCGACGTAGGTCGGATGTAGATAGGGTACTAGCAGATGTTTGGTCGGTTGGGAGTGTATGGAAAAGTGGGTTTGAGTTGTACCAACAATAACTAATCGAAAGGAAGTGGTAATATTATATATATGCAGTTGCTAGAATAAAAAAAAAGATTTGCTGAAATATTAGGATTAGTTTCTACATGTATCCGATACTCTTACTTCTCCACAGAGATGGACAAGCACGAGTACTTGGTGTGAGTGAAGTAAGAGGACAAAGGGAGGATGTTCGTGTAGTCGAGTCGGAGAGACAGCTGCAGGAAAAGGAGGAGTTGTTAGCACTTAGGGAGGCGCAATTGCTAAACAAGGAGCAGCAGATTCAATTTAAGGATCAGCAAGCGGCAAACGCACATGCCCTAATCACTCGGTTAGAGCAAGATCTACTGCAAGCACACAATGCAATACTGAATGAAGCAATAGGACAGCAACCTCCGGAGGGTGAACCGATGAGTGCAGGAAAATCCTATGGAGGCTGAATCGAAGAGAAAGAGGAGGATCCTGAAGAGATAATGGACGTGGATTCAGTCATAGACTTTACGGAGATTCCACGACTAGAGGATGCGAGAATCCGAGACGGACAGTTCCATACGCCAGGAAGTGACATCCAGGCGTCGCGAAGAATAGTAGAGTGCTAGCTAGTAGCAAGTGAGAAAACTAGTATGTAAATTAGGCGCTAGTTAAATAACGAGCGTGATGTAACCACGCATAAGTGTATCTTAGGAATCGTTGTAACGTGGATGTATGAGCATATGTTTATGGATTTGGTGGTTGTCTAATAAAGATGGTTGTTGCATAAGATTCATTTGGAATTCCTCATCCATGTATTCCTGTTTCTTCCATTATTATTATGTTGGAATGAAGATGTCTAACGTAAACTTGTCTTGGACGAGAATGGTTGGAACAAGAAGACGTGATGAGCCCGAGAGTTCTCAACGCGGGCGGGAACACCACCACCACCCCCGACTCGGCGCGAGGCCATCGCCGGCTGATCTGGATTCTCGCGCGGAGCAGCGAGAATTATTGGAGCAATTGGTCCGCAACCCTGCTCCGCAAGAACGTCACCGGGGCTGCAATGCACCGGAAGAAAGGGTGACCTTCTCGGACTTCTTATCGGTTCGCCTCCCCCCGATCTTCTCGGATGCGGGTGAGCCCTTGGAAGCCGATAACCGGCTTCGCACCATCGAGTCGAAGCTTGAATTGTTCCCATGCACGGATCATCGGAAGACCCTCTTCGCTTCCCAGCAGTTGCAAGGATTTGCTGGAGCCTGGTGGGCCAATTACAAAGCAATGTTTCCTCCAGGACATCAAGTTTCATGGGCTGAGTTCACCAAATCTTTCGAGAGAGCACCATATCCCGGAAGGCTTAATGAATCAAAAGAGGAAAGAGTTCCATCCATCGAAGCAAGGGGACATGAATGTGCATACCTACTCCAAGGTATTTAACCGTCTTGCCCAATATGCCCTCGAACATGTGGACACGAGATGCCAAGAAGAAGAATCTGTTCAATGAGGGAATGAGTACCAAGCTGCAGTCTCGCTTGGTGTTAAACAAGACCGATAGCTTCACCGACTTTGTGAGTGACGCTATCGCTCTAGAAGATTCTATCCGTCTTCATCGGATGGAGAAGAACAAGAAGAGGCCGACTACTTGGACAAGGAAGTGGCGGACCATCAAAGTACGAGGCTGGTCTACACTGCACCGTCAGATCGGCGTTATCAGCATACACCTTCTCGTCCAAATTACTACCGGCAGTCTCAACCACCCCAGCAATTGCAGCAACAGTGTCGAATCAATATCGTCCGCCCTATCAGCAACAAAACACTCGGAATCCCGGACCGGTGAGTCAAGCACCGCAGCAGAATGGACCGCCATGTTTCAATTGTGGCCGTCCGGGACATTATTACCGCAGTTGTCCATATCCTCGAAAGCACCATATGCACCTAGACCTCAAGGACAGCCGCAGAACCAACAGAGGGCACCAGCCAAGAATGCTCAAGTGAAGACTGGTCGTGCCAACTTTACTACGGCTGAGGAGCTACTCGAAGGAGGACAAATCTTAGCGGGTATGTTTTCTATCGCTGATCATCCTGCTATGGTTTTATTTGATTCGGGAGCTACGCATAATTTCATCGGCAAGTCATATGTTGCTAAGCATCGCATCATGCCATCCAAGTTGCTATGTGCTCATATCATTTCAACACCTGGGGTAAAATTCTCACTAATGAAGAAGCTGCCAATATGCCATTAAGATTGGGTAGTAAGGTTTATTCCACTTTGTTAATCATATTGGATGGGCAGGGGTTAGATGCAATTATTGGCATGCAATGGATGAATTTCCATAAGGCAGTATTGGATATAGCATCTCGAGCCGTATATCCGAACTCCCCTGTTCATGGTCGAGATTGCTTACCCTTAACTTTTCCTCAAGCTATGCTACCAATGGTTAATAAGGCTATAGGTAAGAGTCCGGAGGATATACCCATAGTCCGTGAGTATCCGGATGTCTTTCCGGACGACTTGCCGGGACTACGGCCGGACCGAGCGGTAGAGTTTAAGATAGAGCTACAGCACTGGAACAGCACCAATATCAAGAAGGTCTGTATCGGATGCCGCCGAATGAACTGGCAGAATTGAAGGTGCAACTAAAGGAATTATTGGACAAGGGGTATATACGTCCAAGTTCATCAGCATGGGGATGCCCGACCTTGTTTGTGAAGAAGAAGGACAAGATATTGAGGCTATGTGTGGATTATAGACCAATGAATTCGGTCACCATCAAGAACAAGTATCCTCTTCCGAGGATTGATATCTTGTTTGATCAACCGATGGGAGCTAAAGTCTTCTCCAACATAGATCTTCGCTCAGGATATCATCAGATTAAGATAAGAGCTGAAGATATACCGAAGACTGCATTCTCCACAAGATATGGACTCTATGAGTACCTGGTCATGTCTTTTGGATTGACTAATGCACCAGCCCATTTCATGTATCTCATGAATTTGGTATTCATGCTCGAGCTGGACAAGTTTGTCGTGGTATTCATTGACGACATCTTGATCTACTCTAAGTCAGCGAGAGGAACATGCCAATCACTTAAGAGTTGTGTTGCAACGACTAAGGGATCATCGACTTTATGCTAAGTTCAGCAAGTGTGAGTTTTGGCTAAAGGAAGTACCGTTCCTAGGTCATGTGATATCAACCGAAGGAGTAGCCGTTGATCCCGGCAAAGTTCAAGAAGTGTTGGATTGGAAATCACCGAAGTCTGTCTCGCAGATCGGGAGTTTCTTGGGATTGGTTGGATACTACGGAAGGTTTATTCCAAACTTCTCAAAGATCGCCAAGCCAATGACTAAGCTATTGGAAAAGGATAAGAAGTACGTATGGAGCAAAGAATGTGAAGAAGCTTTTCAAACATTAAAGAAGTTGCTGACAACAGCTCCCGTACTTGCTCAGCCGGATCCGACGAAGCCTTTTGATGTGTATTGTGATGCATCGGGCACGGGACTCGGATGTGTTCTTATGCGGGAAGGTAGAGTGATTGCATATGCATCTCGACAACCGAGGCGTCATGAGGAACACTATCCTACGCATGATCCGGAATTAGCAGCGAGTGGTACTCGCATTGAAAGGTTGGAGGCACTATCTCTTGGGTAACTTGGTACATTTATACTCGACCACAAGAGTCTCAAGTACATCTTCACTCAAGCGGATCTGAATATGCGTCAACGAAGATGGTTAGAACTAATCAAGGATTATGAGCTGGAAATTCACTACCACCCGGGTAAGGCAAACGTGGTAGCTGATTGTGACATCCCATGTCACGATTTAGGGTTTAGCACGTAATCACTACCCTAATCACATCCCTAATCAGGTACTAATGCTAAATCACCCAACTAGGAAAAAGCAAATAAGAAAAATAAAAAGGAAAAAAGGAGAACCTAACCCTAAACCCTAGCCCTAACCAAAATGCAAAAAATTATAAAAACACTACCCACATATTTTTGCACCACTGGACTGCTCATGTAAAAAGATAAATTTACAATATTTTTACCAAATTTTTGAACAAGGTTTTGAATGCCCAAAAATTCAAATTCAAATCTGGAACACTGTCATTTGTGAATTTTGTAGGAATTTTTGGAAGCAAATTTAGAACTTCAAACTAAAAGATGAAAATTAGAGCACATCATCCTGAATCTTCCCATATTTTTGGTTTTATTTTTGGAGCAACAGAAACATGAATTTTTGTCAAAGTTTCAAACTGTAGATTTGAAATTCAAAAGAGCACCTCGAGCTACGGTTGCCCGGTGGGCAATGGCGGACCGACCGCCGGTCCGGCCAGCCTGGCCGCCGCCCGCGCGCGTGCCTGCCCCGTCCCATCGCCACGCCACCCCTGGCCGCTCCCCAACCGCCCCTGTACCCGCCGGCCAACAGTAGAGCGCCGGAGTTTAATTCTCCCCGCCCGACCGCTGCCCCCTCTGCCGCCGTCCTCCCCGCGGCGATAACTGGCACGGAGGCCAAGCTCCCATCGCCCCCGCGCCACAAAACGTTTCCCCAACTCCCTCCGTGTCTCACCGCACCGCCGCCCCGCTCCCTTCTCCTCCGTGGCTCGCGCACGGCCGGAATTTGGAGCCGCCGCCGCGACACGGCCGCCCCGAGCTTCCCGCCCCGCGCGCCGCCGAGGTAGGCCGCCTCACCCTCCCTTCTTCGCCAATACGTGCGCCAAGACGTGCTTGAGCTCCCCCTTGACGCACCCCCTCCACTAGCCCTAGGTCGTCGGGAATCCGAGGCGAAATCCGTCGCCGCCGCCGCCACCTCGCCACCCCTCCGTCGAGCACCCCCCCGGTCACCGTCAAGCTCGGGCAACCCCACGCCGTGCTCCTCCACACGCAGGTGCAGCTCCCCGACCAAACCCCGCCCCCTCTCTCCCTCTCGTGCTCCCGCGCGAGCTCGTCGGAGTTCCGCAAACGCTGCGCTCGCCGCGCCGCCCCTCCGGCCACCGCGGGTCCCCGTGGACCCCACCGGGGAGCTCCCCGTCACGCGCGCATCCTTTTCCCCAAAGGCCGGAGCATGAGCTCCAGCGTAGCGCCACCGCGGCGAACCTCGCCGGCGCCGGCCGCCGTCCGCCGGAGCCCGCGCGCCGCTCTGTTTTAAAAATGAACCGATGGCATTCTCGTAAATATACCCGAACTTCGTTTGAGTTTGAAAAATTCATATCTAGCGTTTGAATCCTCCAAAAATTATAAACTAAAATGTTTTGGAAACTAGAAGACCTGTACTTTCATAAAAGTAACATCAGCTCACCAGATCTGGTCATTTTCACATTTTTACAAAAATGACAAAAGTCAACCCCTGAAAACTTAACTAAGCCATAACTTTAAAAATATAAATCCAAATTAAAAGCCACTTGGCCAAAGTTTTCACCCAGACACACCTGAATTTTTCGCACTGGAAGATCTGCATTTCATTTCATAGTTTTCAAGTTATTGCATTTCTTGCATTCTCTGCATTTCATTTTTAATTAATTCTGTATAAATTATTTTTGCATCAAACTTGGCAATTAATTTCCTTTTGGTACTGTTCATGTGTAGAAAATCCCATGTTAAATTTTGAGCATGTTAAGTAATGATTTTTGCAAACCCTAGATCTAAATTTCTAAAGGGTCATTTTCAGCACAAGCATAATTAGTTTTATGTCATTAAAAATCATGTTCATGCATGTTTATGTAATTTCTACTGTTCATTATGTCCTTTAGCACCTCATGGTAGGTTTAGTCAAAAGGTTTCATGTATTTCACGTATGTATGAATTTTGAAATCGAATTCCTATTCTAAAAGGAAATCGTCATCGCATGTGATGTTAAAGTACATAAGCCTAGATTTCTTCGTATTATACTATGGAAACTTGCTAAGATATTAGTGCCAAAAACCTACACCAACCACAGCACTCATGTCGATGCCACCAAGTCATTACTCATTATATTAGTATGGTTATGCCTGTTCATGTAATGTGGGTCCCGTAAAAGAAAAACAAGAGGCGTGTTATGACCGCTAAGGGTTGAGCAAACAAACTTGTGATTAATATGTTCATGGGCATCTTTACAAAACAGCACACATGCATTACTCTCATCATCGACCTTGTATTCATATGACTTATGCATTGCATTTCATTCCTTAGGTGACGACGCCGAATTGATCCCGCCGGAAGAAGCTATTGCCACGCTCAACGCTTGTGAGGCTAGTGCTAACTTCGATCACTCTCAAGGCAAGCCCCGGTGCATTCCTATTATTTTGAAATGTCTTCTTTTTAATCACTATATTAAGGATGATGAATGTGCATTTAAGTTCTAGGAATTGTTTGGAAATCCACGTGCATAAATCCCTATATGTCCTATGTAGAGTATGTGTCATACCTCCGATAGAAATGCTATGCTCGGTTTATGGAGTCAACGGTAGAATGGGGAATCTCACCTATGGTTTATGATTAAACTTGAACATGATGAATGTGGTTAAAATTGAGAACACCCCATTGTGGCTCCGCGAACAAGTTTGAGTTGTGTACCACTTGCATACCTTTCTTATGGGGATTGGTAAACCTATGTAGCTTGTAAATTGTAAAGTGAGCCGGATATCTCACCGACCCGGAGGTGATGTGTTTGGCACGGTGGTTGCACGGGTTGAGGACCGTTGGAGAGTACATGGGTTAAGCCTTGGGCGCGTTGTTGAACGGTCGCAAGGGGACATGTACTCGGGGTCGGTGGCCCCGTGTTTTACTTTATGATGAACTCGCGAACGGTGGCCATACGTGTTCTTAAATGATGCGTATGTCGTGCATTTGGGTTCTTTCCTGCAGGATTAATAATTCGATAATTATCGCCGTTTCCTCTCGGTTAATGAGTACCACTTGATTCGAGCAGTTCGCAATGTGTAGTAATGGAAAGAGATTGAATAGCTTGCTGTTTTATATTGATATTAAATAGTATTGCAAACTATTGTCTTGCTAGTATGCTCACTAAAGTTTCTTTTATGCCACAACCCTATTAATTTAGCTAAGTAATAAAATTGCCAACCTAATTAGCATAGGTGCTATTTATGCAAAAAAAATGCCAAGTTAAACCGGTCAAGCCCCATGCATCTAGGAGTCGGTCTTAGATGGCCAATTTGATGGGTAAGACTTGCGGAGTATGTTAGATACTCGGGCTTTGCCACTACATGTTGATTTACGGGTTTCCCGCAAGCCGGTTTTTGTGATTGTTGTGGTAAGGTGGTTTGGGATGGAGAAGAGCCCAAAGAGTGGACCATTGAATGGGTCCCTAGCTCTCCGACCCATGACGAGTGAGCCATGGCCTAGGCCGGCACGGTTCATTTAAGTTATCTATGTATCGTCGAGTTATGTATTTCGCTTCCGCACTTTAATTTCGAACAAAGATCATGGCTATGTAAGACTAAATTTCGAACCTAACGTATCTTTTATTCGAACTCTATGTTGTAATCAAGACTTAATTATGTAACCTTGCAAATCGTGTATGTTTGTTAATGTGATGCTATGTATGGTTGCTTCGTCAATCATCTCCCAAGGCGATCCGTACCACACTTAACTATCTTTCGGGATAGGGGTGTGACACCGATGCATTAAGTCGCAAAGCTCATTGCAATAATCTCACGGCTCAACTTTTGATTCGAGCACCTCCATCCGAAGGTGAGGAACCAAATCTTAGGATCATTCCGTATGGAACCTTGACCAATTTGGCTCTTATCCCTACCATTCGTGAAGAGGTGGTAGCAGCTCAGCGAGAAAAATGTTGGTATGGAACACATAAGGAGACAACTCGGAAAAGGTGAAGTTAAATGCTTCAGAGAGGACGAGGCGGAGTCATTTGGTTCAAGAATCGATTGGTGGTACCAAAAGATCTACCATTTCGCAAGAAGATAATGGATGAAGCTCATATGTCCAAATACTCTATTCACCCCAGAACCAACAAGATGTATCAATATCCGAAGCAAAGATTTTGGTGGACACGCATGAAGCGAGAAATCGCCATGTATGTCAATGAATGTGATGTCTGTCGGCGGGTCAAAGCCGAGCACTTGAAGCAAGCAGGACCCTTACAACCTCCGAGTATTCCTAAATGGAAGTGGGAAGACGTCGGCATGGATTTCATCGTTGGGTTACCACTAAGCCCCGAAAGCATGACTCTATCCGGGTTATTGTGGACGGAGTTGACGAAGTCTGCTCATTTCATACCGGTACATACTCGGTACACTGCTGAGAAGTATAAAGAGCTGTACATTGCTCAAATTCTCTGTTTGCATGGAGTGCCGAAGACCATTATATCGGATAGAGGAACGCAGTTTGTCTCCAGATTTTGGGAACAACTACATGAATCCTTGGGAACGAAATTGATACGAAGCTCGGCATATCATCCTCAAACAGATGGACGGACAGAAAGGATCAATCAATATCTCGAGGATATGCTCCGAGCATGTGTCTTGACCTATGGTAAAGATTGGGAGAAATGTTTACCGTTGGCGAGTTCTCCTTCAATAACAGCTATCAAGAGAGTGCCGGAATGTCACCGTTCCAAGCTCTATATGGACGGAGTTGCCGCACACCCCCGAATTGGTCCGAGAGTGGGGAAAGAGTAATCTTCGGACCAGATCTAGTAAGAGATGCGAGAGGAACAAGTACGTCTCATCCAAGCAGAACCTTAAAAGGGCTAAATCTCGACATATCAGCTATACCGACAAAAGACGTCGGGAGTTAGTATTTCAGGTTGGAGATCAAGTCTATCTTCGAGTATCTCCTACCAAAGGTGCTCAAAGATTTGGAATCAAGGGCAAGTTAGCACCACGATACATTTGACCTTTTCCAATCCTGGAAAGATGTGGAGCCGTGGCGTATCGTCCGGAATTGCCCTCACACTTGGCAGGTATCCATAATATATTTCATGTATCTCAACTGAAAAAGTGTTTAAAACCACCAATGGATATACCAACAGTACGAGGTGGAACAGATTCATGACCAGACTTGACATATGACGAACGACCGGTTAAAGTTCTCAACACCAAGGATAGAGTGACTTGCCATTGTAACAACCCTAAAAACTGAAAGTGCATTGCATGGCATTCATCATCATGTCATCATGTGCATATGGGAAAAATATTTAATTTTGTGAAGAAATGCACATAAAATAATAACGTTAACCTAAGTTAAAGTTAAGTTCTTAAAAGAAGAAATTAAATAAAAGAAATTTTTGGAGTTTAACATTTTATGTTGCTTAAACATATTAAATAAAGATTTATAAAAGTGCCCTGATTTTATTTTGCTTTGTAAAAATATTTGCAAGAAATAAACAAAGCTTCTTTTATTAATTTATCTTTGAATTTTTAATTCGAAAACAATTTGGAATTTTAATGTGGACCTAAAAAGAAAAGTGTGTGAAATGTTTTTATTAACACCCCTAATTTTTCTTGGATTTTTCTGAGCTCGGTAAAGCTCGTTTTCAATTAAACTAAAACCCGAGGGTGTTTTTGTAAAACGACCGCAGCCCCACTGTCATTCTCTTTCTTCTTCCTCTCTCTCACGCACCGCCTCACCACCGCCTCAGCCCCGCCGCTCGGCACCCTGGCTGCGCGCCCTTAGCTCCTGCTGCCATGCAGCCGGCCCTGCCACCTCAAGCTCCAGCCCCATCAAGATAAAGGCCCCATCCGTGAGCTATTTCTCCTCTCTCTCCACAATCCGCACTCGAAGCACCGCCCGCCGTCCGCCCCTCCCATTCTCCACCCTCCGGCCGTTTCCCAACGAGCCACTACAACCCGCAGCTTCGCAAGCTCGTGCCGCACCTCAACATGATCCCCAAGCAAGCCGTACCGCCGTGAAGCCGGAGCTCGCGTCCGTTTTTCGTCGACGGTCACCGTCGGTATGTCGTCGCCTCTCTCCAAAATTCTCCCTGTCTCATGAGCTATTCCGCTTGATTCTTGATCTCGGACGTGCGCCATAGCTCTCTCTCTCCCTTTGGTAGCTTAGCGTTGAGTTTCCTTCACCGAGACGCCGGAATTTGTGTGTTTCGTCAAGTCCGCCGCCGCCACATCCGCGCCTCACCGTCGAACTCCACTTTCCGGCCATCTCCGGGGTCGACAACCGGGTGCCGCTCTTGCCCATCCTCGGTAGTTGCTCCGGGCGCTTGTTTCCCCAAATTTCATCCACCACAGCAAGCCCCGGTCACCGCCGAAGCCTTGCTCGAGTCACACCTCGCCGCCGGTGTGATTTCCCGCCACCACTACCGCCCTGGACCCCACCCCTTTGCTCGCCATGTCGCGGGGAGTCTTCCGGGCCCAATACCCAACCTCCTCACCTACTTCCGACCCCTCCGGCGTAGCACCGCCCGCCTCCGGCCACCGCGGCCATGGCTGGCGCGGTCCGGGCTGCGCACGGGCTTTTCTCGGCCGGCTCGGGTCCGAGTCGCTGGGCCGCCACGGTGCCGTTGGGCCCGGCCACTTTTGGCCCGATAGCTTCTCAATCCTTTTTACAAATTTGTTCATTTTCAGATTTTTTTCAAACTTCAAATATTCGTAGAATATTCATCCAAATTCAGAAAAATGCAAAACCAAGTTCAGTAGATTCATAAAATTATTTCCTAATTGTTTTTTTTAGGGCAAAATTATTTCCTAATTGATTATGTATTCAAATACCTATTTTGAGAAATTATAATTTCATTGTTTAATTAATTACCTTTCTTTAATTAAGAAAATCCATTATTTTATGCTAATTATTGTTTGATTTTGAGAAATAAATTTCTTTAAAAATTAGAGATACTGTAGACGAAAGTGTTTATGAAAACTGTTTTCCAAAATTAAACACAAACACCGTCATTTCATGTGATCCCAATTTAGTACCCTATGTATCATTGATTAATGATTAATCATGAATTGTTAATTAATGAACATGATTAATTGTTAATTAATGAACATGAGTATTTGTTAATTAATAAACAAGATTAATTGGTAACTAATGACCAGGATTAAGTATTAATTAACGAACTTGATTAATTGTTAATTGTTCGTTGTTAATTACTCGAACATAATGAATCGATAATTGTTAGTTGATGAACGTATTTAAGGAAACCCTTGCATAATCATGTCATATACATTCATGCATGCATGGTTGTGATTCGCGACATATTGTTGGTAGACCTAGGGCCTGGCGTGATCGAGGTTCCGTCCGAGGTCGAGACGAGAGACGGAACGTCGAAGTCGACCGAAGACACCGAGGAACTAACCCCGACTCGAATCAAGGCAAGCCCCGGTGCATCCCACCTATGTTTTTAAAGTCTTTTCTTTATCACGAGTTAATGAGTCGTGATTGTGCATTAGGTTATAGGTGTTGCTTGATACCCTAGATGCATGAGATAGGTTTCCATTTGTTTATGCTATACTCGGTACAGGTAGCTCAATAGAGTTCGATAACCTGCTAAGCTTATGTCATAGGGAATCGGTAGAAGTCGAGTGGTGGCATACACTACTCGCGAGATATAGGATAATGGCTGTTTCCATTTTATGCAAAGGAATGATAAGAGAAAGATGATAATGGAAGTGAGGATGTTAATAAAGTTGAGACCGGACGGGCCCCGTAGGAGAAAGGGCAAAGACGGAGTTAAGGTCTTGCAAGGTGGTAGCCCCGTCCGAGTCGGTCAAGGACCGTACCGTTGTCGGCTTAGTTGAACAGGTTTGAACGTACCGTACTACATGCTCGGTATCATGGGCCCAACAAGCCGATGTACCCTATCGCCCTAGAGATGTAGCGTAGCCGGCTCTCTTTACTGCGCGTTAGTGAGAGGATAGTCTCACGGGAGGGAGAGTGGTCGGCGACGAGGAAGTCGTGGAGTCGCCATACTCCCGGGGAGTTGGAAATGGCTAGTCTTCCGTCGGTGCTAGCAGGAAAAGTTGTCGTATACGACCGGTGTGGTGCGTATACGTCGTGTAGTCGGGATTTGCTAGCTGGTATAAAATCGATTCGAATCGCTGTCCCTCGCAGTAATGAGTACCGCTTGTTTAGCTCGTCACATCATAGTAATCAAGTGAAAGATGAGGATGAGAAATGAAAGAATTGTTGGTCACAAATGATCTTTTGTTGCAAACTTGATTGCAGTAGTTGTAGACGGCAAACTTTGGTTCCTAATGAACTTAATTGTGAGCTAAAACTTGAAAGTAAGGATCTATTATTAGTGCTGTTTTCGCAAGAGAGTCAACTCCACAGCAAGAAAGCCTTTGCATACTAGGCGTCGGCCTTAGCGTGCCTCGTTGACGGGTCGATCTTGCTCGAGTATTAGAATACTCGGGGTTTGCTCGTTATGTTTTCAGGACCCGAGTCGTACTTCCACGACTCGTACGGTAGCTTCCGGGAAAAGGAGAATTGTCTCGAGGGAGGGTCCCTCCAATGGGAAGGGATCCCGACGCCGTGAAGGATAAGGACCGTGGTGTACGACGGGCTCAGTACATCACGATGACGCTTCATAGCATTTTGTTGTAAAGTACAAGTTTCCGCTGCAAGACTCGTAGGTTGTTCAACTTCATTAATGTATTATGCTTCCGCTGTACAATGTTTGTATTTCGAAAACCTGGTTATATTATACCATGATGTATATATTCTGGCTTGTATGAGATGATGAACTCGTTGTAACCCGCTGCGTCGAGTGTCCCCTCGTACCGAGTCCTGGGTATCCCGGAGGGGATGTCACAGCTGGTATCGAGCAATACAGAGGCAACAAGTACATTGTTTACAAGCTCGTTTTCAAAACTTAACCCGTTTAGCACGTTTTTAGTACGCGAGAGTACGGAGCCCATAAGGATGTAGAATAGTTAGATTGTTACTAACTGTTCAACGTTCGGGTTTTGAAAGTGCTAACTATTCGTCATAGTTTTATATACTATAGTATGTATAGTAGTTCACGAGCATGCATCATGTCATATTGAGTGCTATAATAAAAGCTGGGGTTATAAGTTATACTTAGTTAGTATCGTAGTGTAGATTTAGTCCCTATGGATGGCACAAGAAGAAGTTTATGCTAGCGAAATAGAAGACGGGAAGAACTCTCATACGGAAGCAATGGAATGAGGAATTTAAGATCTTCCTCTATAGATGGTCAAAGGCAGGAACGATCATGTGTATTTATCAAGGAAGCCCCATAAGAGAGCTAGGGATTTAAAGGGATAGATTAAAGATGCAAGTATGAATGGGTACTATACGCAAATCTTGGGATGAACAACTTACAGCTGCCAAAGCCATAGTTAAACAACTAGATGCTGATCCGAGAAAGACACATGATGGGCTACTAGATCTTGAACAAGTCAATAACTTCCCAAGGAAGAGCAGAAGAACGAGATGTATGAGTAGAAGAATCCAGGAGCTAGTCACCGATGCCACTTCGATCGCTCCAGGCCTCATCCGGGCGAGATGACTGGTTAACTAACCTTTTGTAGCTACCAAAAGTTCTCTTTCCCTCTCCAAGTAATAGCCATTTTGATTTCTGTTCGGACTCTTCATCTCGACGGAACTTTCTGGACGATAAGATTCTAGTAATATGAGATGACTATTCCTAGTCCGAAAGTCATTCTCCTTCTTTCACTCAATTGCATCCGGAACTTATCTTTCCTTGAAGATTCTCGAGTGACTTCCATTTGAAGAAATAATAATTCCTTTTTGACTAGCCTAAGTTGTACTCGAAAGCTAGTTTGGAAATGGGTGTTTTGTATTTTCAAATTGCCATTTTGCCTTTGAATTGTGCCGGTTCGCCTAGGCGTTTCTCAAATCAAAACATGAGTGATATGGAAATGCATACTCTATTTTGAAACTAGAAGAGAATCCAAATATAATGTTCTTTTGAATGGATGGCGTATAACCTAGGTTACGCAACCGGAAAGAAGAATACTGTATTGGAAACTCATCGGTGCAATTATCTTTATCAATATCTTCGGCCTATATTTCCTTCAACACCAAGATAGACGAAAGCACTTGTCACATCTCTTGGTAATCCATGTTGTTTCATAAGCTCAACCATTCCAGTTAAATCTTTTCCTTCATCATTGACTTTCACCAACCCCTTATAAATCTCATGACTCCCGATCCCGGCATGAACGTTATATATATTGACAACAAACACCCTGACGTTCTAAATTTGGACCAAGGAGTTAGTCTAAATTGGTTATACGTGATGTTGTACTCATGGAGGATGCTCTTCGTGCTCATCAAGAAGAGAAGACTAAGAAGAGAGCAACCGATGAACAGGAAGTGAAGTACCTTCCAAGTATCATCTACTCTACACTTCTACAGCGGATCAAAGGTTCGAGCCTAAGCAATCGAGGTTCCATTTCTTACTGGCCACCTCGAGCATAAGTAACGGGTGTTCTCCGTTCAACGGTTCAACAATCGGATCGACCGAGTATACGTCCCTTATCCTCGACGCCACAATCCGTTGATCATCCATGCTATAACGGTGGTTGTCTCGGACAGCTTGGCTCAAGATTGTGTCGCACCAACAAAGCGAGAATGTTCAACACGTCCTCAAAGGAAAGCAGTTGGTCGACGAAGCCTACAAGTCAAAATGATAAATGAAGACCGGTCGTGTCAACTTTACCACATCCGAGGAGATTCCGAAAGGGTCACAAGTCATGACTGGTTTGTTCTCTATCAACCATCATGCTGCCAGTATTTTATTTGACTCGAGTACAACCCGCAACTTCATCAGCAAGAGGATATGTCCAAGATATAACCCTCCGTCATGCAAGATGATTTATCCACATCTCATATCATCACCTTGGGGTAACAGACTTGCAGATCAAAGTACTACGGAGATACCATTGAAATTGGGTCGTAAGGATTATCCCACCTCCTTTATAGTCTTAAATGGACAAGGATTGGATGCGATTCTTGGCATGAGATGGATGAAGTATCATAAGGCAGTATTGGATATAGATGCTTTTGCAGTTCACTCGAACTCTCCTCTTCACGGACGAGATTGCTTTCAGTTGACTTCTTCCCAAACTATTCCTCCAATGATTTATAAGACTATTGGTAAAAGTTTGGAAGACATTCCTATAGTCTCGTGAGTACCCCGATGTTTTTCCGGAAGACTTACCGGGTTTAACGCCGGATCGAGCGGTAGAGTTTAAGATCGAGTTACGACTGGAAACAAGCACAATATCAAGAAGGCCGTATCGGATGCCGCCGAATGAGCTAGCAGAGTTGAAGGTGCAATTAAAGGAATTATTGGACAAGGGATATATTCGTCCAAGTTCATCGCCATGGGGATGCCTAGCCTTGTTCGTGAAGAAAAAGGACAAGACATTAAGGTTATGTGTGGATTATAGGCCTTTGAATGCCGTGACCATCAAGAACAAGTACCCTCTCCCGAGGATTGATATCTTGTTTGATCAGTCGATGGGAGCTAAAGTCTTCTCCAAGATAGATCTTCGCTCAGGGTATCATCGGATTAAGATAAGAGCCGAGGATATACCGAAGACCGCGTTCTCCACAAGATACGGACTATACGAGTACCTGGTGACGTCATTTGGATTGACTAATGCACCAAGCACACTTCATGTATCTCATGAATTCGGTATTCATGCCCGAGCTGTACAAGTTTGTCGTGGTATTCATTGACGACATCTTGATCTACTCTAAGTCGGAAGAGGAACATGCCAATCACTTAAGAGTTGTATTACAAAGGCTCGGGGATCATCGGCTATATGCTAAGTTTAGCAAGTGTGAGTTTTGGTCGAAGGAAGTGACGTTCCTAGGTCACGTGATATCAGCCGAAGGAGTGGCCGTTGATCCACGCAAAGTTTAAGAAGTGTTGGATTGGAAGCCACCGAAGTCCGTCTCGCAGATCGGGAGTTTCTTAGGATTGGTCGGTTACTACAAAACGTTTATTCCAAACTTCTCAAAGATCGCCAAGCCAATGACTAAGCTATTGGAAACGGATAAGAAGTACGTATGGAGCAAAGAATGTGAAGAAGCTTTTCAAACATTAAAGAAGTTGTTGACAACAGCTCCCGTACTTGCTCGACCAGATTTGACGAAGCCCTTCGATGTGTATTGTGATGCATCGGGCACGGGACTCGGATGTGTTCTTATGCAGGAAGGTCGCGTGATCGCCTATGCTTCTCGACAACTTAGGCGTCATGAGGAACACTATCCCACACATGACCTGGAATTAGCAGCAGTGGTTCTTGCATTGAAGAGCTGGAGACATTACCTCTTGGGAAATTTGGTGCATCTATATACCGACCACAAGAGTCTCAAATATATCTTCACTCAAGCGGATCTAAACATGCGCCAACGAAGATGGTTAGAGCTGATAAAGGATTATGAGATCGAGATTCACTACCATCCCGGGAAGGCAAATGTCGTAGCCGACGCCTTGAGTCGAAAAGTTCATTGCAATAATCTCACCGCTCGGCTATTGATCGAAGCATCTAAAGAAGAAATGCGTGAGCCTAATCTTTGGATTCTTCCATATGGAGTATTGAGTAATTGGCTCTTAGTCCTACCATTCATAAAGAAGTGGTAGTAGCTCAAAAGAAAGAGGTTGGTATGAGTCACATTAAAAGACGAATTTAGAAGGAAGAAATGAAGTGTTTTCGAGAAGATAGTGAAGGCGTGAATTGGGTCAAGAACAGATTGGCAATGCCTAAGAACTTGGAACTTCACAAGAAGATAATGGATGAAGCACACCCATCCAAGTATTCTATTCGTCCTGGAACTAACAAAATGTATCAAGATCTAAAGAAAAGATTCCGGTCGACAACCATGAAGCGAGAAGTAGTGAGGTATGTCAACGAGTGTGATACTTGTCGACGTGTCAAAGCAGAGCAATTGAAGCAAGCGGGTCCACTTCCACCTTTGAGTATTACAGAGTGGAAACGGAAAGATATGAGTATGAATTTCATTACCGGCTTACCGTTAACTCCACGGAAGCACGACTTTGTGTGGGTCATAGTGGATAGGTTGACCAAGGTCAGCTCACTTCATACCGGTACATACTCGGTACACCGCCGAGAAATATGCGGAGCTATACATCGCCGCATTCTCTGTCTACATGGAGTACCAAAGACCATCATCTCGGATCAAGGAGCTCGGTTTGTATCCGGATTCTGGGAGCAAGTACATGAGTCATTGCGAACGAGGTTGATTCAAAGCCGAGCTTATTCTCCGCAAAACGGATGGACGGACAGAGAGAACCAACCAATATCTAGAAGATGTGCGTCAAGCTGGTGCCTTGTCATACAATCAAGATTGGGAAAGATGCCTACCGTTAATAGAATTCTTAAGCAACAACAGCTATTAAGAAGGTGCGGGAATGTTACCGTTTCAAGTTGTATACAATCATGGATGTCGCACGCTGTTAAATTGGTCCGAACGTGGAGAGAGAATAATATCTCGACCGAATCTAGCAAAGGATGCCGAAAAGCGAGTACGCCTCATTCAACAGAACCTAAATAGAGCCAAATATCGACAAATTAGTTCTACGGATAAGAGACGTCGAGAGTAGTGCTCAAAGCTGGAAACCAACTTACCTCCAAGTATCTCCTACCAAAGGTGTCCAGCAATTTGGAATCAAAGGAAAGTTAGCTCCACGGCATATCGGAACTTTTCAATAAAGCAAGATGTGGAGCCGGGACATATCGTTGGAATTGCCAAGCATACTTATCGGGGATTCACAAGGTATTCCACATATCTAAATTGAAGAAGTGTCCGAACCCACCGATAGACATACCGACAGCTGATGTGGAGCGGTTACAGACCAGATTTGACATATGATGCACATCCGATCGCAGTGCTCGTCACCAAGGATCGAGTGACTCGACATCAAACCATCAAGTTCTACAAGATTAAGTGGAGCAATCACTCGTAAGTTGAAGCCACTTGGGAACAAGAAAAGTTTCTCCGATCCAAGTACCCCAAATTCTTTAGCACCATCGTCTAGGCGCTTCAATCGTGAATCTCGGGACGAGATTCCTATAAGGGGGAGGGTTGTTCGTTGTTAGTTACCGAACATAATGAATCGGTAATTGTTAGTTGATGAACGTATTTAAGGAAACCCTTGCATAATCATGTCATATACATTCATGCATGCATGGTTGTGATTCGCGACGAATTGTTGGTCGACCTAGGGCCTGGCGTGATCGAGGTTCCGTCCGAGGTCGAGACAGGAGACGGAACGTCGAAGTCGACCAGCTTACCGAGGAACTAACCCCGACTCGAATCAAGGCAAGCCCCGGTGCATCCCACCTATGTTTTTAAAGTCTTTTCTTTATCACGAGTTAATGAGTCGTGATTGTGCATTAGGTTATAGGAGTTGCTTGATACCCTAGATGCATGAGATAGGTTTCCATTTGTTTATGCTATACTCGGTACCGGTAGCTCAATAGAGTTCGATAACTGCTAAGCTTATGTCATAGGGAATCGGTAGAAGTCGAGTGGTGGCATACACTACTCGTGAGATATAGGATAATGGCTGTTTCCATTTTATGCAAAGGAATGATAAGAGAAAGATGATAATGGAAGTGAGGATGTTAATAAAGTTGAGATCGGACGGGCCCCATAGGAGAAAGGGCAAAGACGGAGTTAAGGTCTTGCAAGGTGGTAGCCCCGTCTAAGTCGGTCAAGGACCGTACCGTTGTCGGCTTAGTTGAACAAGTTTGAACGTACCGTACTACATGCTGGTATCATGGGCCCAGCAAGCTGATGTACCCTATCGCCCCGGAGATGTAGCGTAGCCGGCTCTCTTTATCGGCTCGTTAGTGAGAGGATAGTCTCACGGGAGGGAGATGGGTTGGCCACGAGGGAAGTCGTGGAGTCGCCATACTCCCGGGGAGTTGGAAATGGCTAGTCTTCCGTCGAGTGCTAGCGGGAAAAGTTGTCGTATACGACCAGTGTGGTGCGTGTATGTCGTGTAGTCGGGATTTGCTAGCTGGTATAAAATCGATTCGAATCGCTGTCCTCGCAGTAATGAGTACCGCTTGTTTAGCTCGTCACATCGTAGTAATCAAGTGAAAGATGAGGATGAGAAATGAAAGAATTGTTGGTCACAAATGATCTTTTGTTGCAAACTTGATTGCAATAGTTGTAGATCGCAAACTTTGGTTCCTAATGAACTTAATTGTGAGCTAAAACTTGAAAGTAAGGATCTATTATTAGTGCTGTTTTCGCAAGAGAGTCAACTCCACAGCCGGAAAGCCTTTGCATACTAGGCGTCGGCCTTAGCGTGCTCGTTGACGGGTCGAGTCTTGCTGAGTATTAGAATACTCGGGGTTTGCTCGTTATGTATTCGGGACCCGAGTCATACTTCCACGACTCGTACGGTAGCTTCCCGAAAAGGAGAATTGTCTCGGGGAGGGTCCCTCCAATGGGAAGGGATCCCGACGCCGTGAAGGATAAGGACCGTGGTGTACGACGGGCTCGAGTACATCACGATGACGCTTCATAGTATTTTGTTGTAAAGTACAAGTTTCCGCTGCAAGACTCGTAGGTTGTTCAACTTCATTAATGTATTATGCTTCCGCTGTAAATGTTTGTATTTCAAAAACCTGGTTATATTATACCATGATGTATATATTCGGCTTGTATGAGATGATGAATTATTGTAACTCGCTGCGTCGAGTGTCCCCCTGTACCGAATCATGGGTATCCCGGAGGGGATGTCACAGCCATCGGACCATCAAGTTCTACAAGATCCAATGGAGTAATCACTCGGAAGTCGAAGCTACTTGGGAACAAGAAGAGTTCTTCGATCAAACTACCCGGAGTTCTTTAGTACTATCGTCCAGTCGTCTCGATCGTGAATCTCGGGACGAGATTCTCGTAAGGGGGAGGGTCAGTAACAACTCTCAGAAAATAATGCATTTTATGTCATCATGAGCATGTCATCAAATTGTTGCATTTTTGAAGATGTCAAATTTTGTGTTAATAACCTACACATAAAATATCAAAATAGATAAAGAAGAAAGGAAGTGTTTAAAAAGAAATAAAATAAGCAGAAAATCCATGTTTAATATTTTCTTTGGCTCAATTATCATAAATAAAGATTTACAAAAATCTCCTGAAAGTATTTTGCTTTGTGAAATTATTTACAAGAAATAAACAAAGCTTCTTTTATTAATTTAACTATGAATTTTTTTTAATCCAAAAATGATTTGGAGTTTTACCCTAGACTTAATAGGAAAAATGCCTAAAATACTTTCACTAACACCCCGAAAAATTTGGGAATTTTTGGAGCACCGGAAGGTCCCTTTTTAATTACGCGAAAGGCTAGGGTTTTTTTGTAAAATGGCCAAGCCAGGCCCGATCGTCACTCTCTTCTTCTCTCTCCCTCTCTCACCGCTCGGGCCGCACCGCCTCTCCGGCAGAGCGCCACACCTCCAAGCCACGCAGCAGCTTGGAGCCATGCAGCTGCTGGCCTAGCCGCCTTCACTTACCGCCTCTCCATGGGATAAGACCCCCCTCCCCCCCCGGCCGTGCTTCTCTCTTTCTCTTTTTCCCTTCCGCCATTGCCGTGCTTGTCCGGAGCTCGACGCCGGGCCGTTTCCGTCACTCCCCATCCACGCCATCGCCACCACAAGCTCTGCAATCACCTCCCGAAGCTTCTCAACACTTGCAATTGTGCTCGAGTCGCTTTGCTCCGTCGAGGCGAGGTCGTTTCCCCTCATCGGGCCCCCACCGTCGTTCACCCGCCGCTTCTTCAAATTTAACTGCGACGGTGAGTGATTGGTCGTCTTTTCTCTTCCTTGAGGTGCGCAAGAGGCTCCTCTACCCCTCGGTGCACTTACCATAGCATGTTTCATGCAGAGTGCCAAGGATTCACCCATTCTCCCGGAGCTCCGTTCACCGTCGTCCGCACTCTCACGGTGAGCTACCATTCCCGGCTATGCTCATGCTCGCTAGAGCACCCGGACGAGCTTGCTCATGCTCCGTAGAAGCTTCCCACTTGTTTTCCCCAAGTTTTGTTCAGCTGGAGAGAGCTCGCGCCATGGCCGGAGCTTCCGCCATGGTCGCCTCTCGCCGCCGGTACCTCTCCGGTGGAGCTCGTGTGCGCGCGTCCCCACCGGATGGTTCGCCCGGTCGTGTAGAGTCCGAAGGTGTCGTCGTGGCGAGCTTTGGTCCAGGTCCGGCCAACTCCGGTGGCCGCGCCGCCGCCGGCCCGCCGCCGCGGTGGTGCCACACCGCGGGCCACACGCGCGTGGGATCGCGTGTGGCCACGTGGGGATCCCGTGCGGTTAACCCCGTGGCCCCTCGTGTGGCACGAGAAGGTTTTTAAATTTCGAAAATTCGTAGAAAATTCATTAAAAATCGGAAAAAGGTCAAACCAAGTTTGTTAAACTCAGAAAAATAAGATCTATTTATTTGTGAAATAAAATATTTATTTTGAGGAAATTTATTTTGTAAATAGTACTTAATCACTTTCTTTGTTTAAAGAAAGGTTATTATTTTATGTTAATTAAATGTTTAATGAAGAAAAATAATTTAATTAGATGAAGGACATACTGCAGACGAAAGTTATTATGAAAATTATTTTCCAAAATTAAACTTAAACTTTATTATTTTATGTGATCCCAATCTATTAGCCTTTTATCACATAAAGTAATGATTTATTTATTGCTTAATAAATCAGAATAATTTATTAATTATTAAACCTAAGTAATTAAGGAACAGGACTAATTAATAAATAATGACCTTGATTAAGCATTCATTAATCAGCTTAATTAATTGTTAACTATTGCTTAATGAACATGCTTATCCCTAATTTATTAATTAACTAAGGTGATTAAGCATTAATTATTAATTATTACTTATTGGACTCAATTAATGAATCTTTGCATAATTTATCATGCGCATTCATGCATACATGATTGTGATTCGCAACGCATTGTCTGGTCGACTTAGGTTCAAGTGATCGAGGTTCCACCCGAGGTCGAGTCGAGTCGGAATCTCGAAGTCAACCCGACCGCTGAGGAAGCTAACTCCGAACAGTAATCAAGGCAAGCCCCGGTGCATCCTACCTATGTTTTTAAATATGTTTTATCACATAGTACAGCTTATGCTTGTGCATTAGGTGTTAGGGAATGATTGACACCCTAGTTGCATTATGGTAGGTTTCCGTTTGTTTATTCTATACTCGGTACGAGTAGCTCAATAGAGGCTAAGCTTAATTCATAGTGGCAACTCGTAGATGTTTTAGGGAATCTTAAAGCATGGAGGCTTTAATGGTTGTGTGATTACACTAAGATGATGAGAGTGTTAATGAAGTTGAGACGGGACGGGCCACATAGGAGAAAGGGCAAAGACGGAGTTGAGGTCTTGCAAGGTGGTAGCCCCGTCTCGTGTCGAGCCAAGGACCGTACCGTTGTCGGCTTAGTTGAACAAGATTGAACGTACCGTGCTACATGCTGGTATCATGGGCCCAGCAAGCTGATGTACCCTATCGCCCTAGAGATGTAGCGTAGCCGACTCTCTTTACCTAGCTGTTAGTGAGAGGATAGTCTCACGGGAGGGAGATGGGTCGGCCACGAGGGAAGTCGTGGAGTCGCCATACTCCCGGGGGAGTTGGAAATGGCTAGTCTTCCGTCGGTGCTAGCGGGAAAGGTTGTTGTATACGATCGGTGTGATGCGTATACGTCGTGTAGTCGGGTTTTGCTAGCTGGTATAAAATCGATTCGAATCGTCGTCCCTCGCAGTAATGAGTACCGCTTGTTTAGCTCGTCACATCATAGTAAATTATATGGAAGATGAAGATGAGAGATGAAAGGATTAAGATCTACTTTACCTTGTCTTGCAAACTTGATTGCAATAGTGATAGGTTGCGAACACCCGGGGCTAATGAACCGAACGTGAGCTAAAATACTGAAAGTAAGGACCCACCCTTTAATGCTGTTTTTCGCAAAGGAGTAAACCTCACAGCCGGAAAGCCTTTGCATACTAGGCGTCGGCCTTAGCGTGCCATGTTGACGGGTCAGTCTTGCTGAGTATTAGAATACTCGGGGTTTGTTCGTTACCTTTCAGGGAATGAGTCGTTTTACCACGACTTGTATGGCAGCTTCCCGAAGAGGAGCAATGTCCGGAGGGAGGTTCCCTTCGGTGGGAACGTATCCCCACGCCATGAAGAGAGAGGACCGTGATGTACGAAGGGCTCGATGCATCACGTTGATCGTTTTAAGTCTTTTGAGTTGTATAATAGAACAAGCTTCCGCTGAATACTCGTAGGTTGTTAAACATCAATAATGTTATATTTTCCGCTGCATGAATGTTTGTGTTTTGAAAACTTGGTTGTATTATACCATGATGTATATATTTGGGCTTGTATGAGATGATGTTTCTGTTGTAACTCGCCTCGTCGAGTGTCCCTCTCGTATCGATTCCTAGGTGTCCCGGAGGGATGTCACATTTGTTTCTTAGATGACCATGACACTAGGGACCTAACCAAGAATTGGCAAGTCCCGGAGGTACTCTTTCTATCCACTTTGTCCCCGGCATAATCCGCATCGGAATAGCCTATTAGGTTGAACTTTGAACCCTTGGGTTACCAAAGCCCTAGGTTTGGTGTGTGCACTAAATATCTCAAGATTCTTTTAACGGCCACCACGTGGCACTCCATAGGAGCGGCTTGAAAACGTGCACACATACACACACTAAGCATGATATCGGGCCTAGATGCACAAAGGTAAAGCAAGGAGCCGATCATAGAACGATATACCTTTTGATCAACCGACTTGTCCTTCTTGGTGAGGTCGAGATGGTCGTTTGTTGCCATGGGTGTTTTGGCGAGCTTTGCCTTGTCCATGTCAAACTTCTTCAATATGTCTTGAGTGTACTTGGCTTGACATAGGAAGGTGCCCTCCTTGAGTTGCCTCACTTAAAATTCCGGAAAGAATGTCAACTCTCCCATCATAGACATCTCAAACCTCTTTGTCATTATTTTGCTAAAATCATCACAAAACATTTGATTAGTAGAAAAAAATATTATGTCATCGACATAAATTTGGCACACAAATATATCATGGTCAAAATCCTTTGTGAAGAGGGTTGCATCGGCCTTGCCCATTTCAAAACCCTTTTTCAAAAGGAAATCCCTAAGGCATTCATACCATGCTCTTGGTGCTTGCTTAAGCCCATAGAGCGCCTTATGGAGTTTGTAAACATGGTTAGGATACTTTGGGTCTTCAAAGCCCGATGGTTGCTCCACGTATACTACTTCCTTGATTGGCCCGTTGAGAAATGCACTCTTCACATCCATTTGGTACAACTTGAAATTGTGATGAGTGGCAAACGCAAGTGGTATTCTTTTTGATTCAAGCCTTGCCATGGGGGCATAGGTTTCATCGAAATCCAATTCTTCTACTTGGGAAAATCCTTTTGCCACTAATCTTGCTTTGTTCCTTGTCACAACACCGCCTTCATTTTGTTTATTGCGGAACACCCACTTGGTGCCCACAACATTCTTGCCTCTTGGCCTTTCTTCCAATGTCCAAACTTCATTCCTTGTAAAGTTGTTCAATTCTTCTTGCACGGCCATCACCCAATCCGAATCCTCAAGTGCATCTTCTACTCTAAATGGCTCCAAAGAAGAGACAAAAGAGTAATGTTCACAAAAATTGCAAACACGAGAACGAGTGATTACCCCCTTTTCTATGTCTCCAAGGATTTGTTCCACGGGGTGATCACGTTGCAAACTTTGGTGGACTCTTGGGTGTGGTGGATGTGAGCTTGCTTGACCGCCATCTTGTTCAACCTCTTGATCATGTGATGTAGGTTCATCATCCTGTGCTTGAGCATGATCTTCATTGCTAACTTCTTGATCTTGATCAACGTGATCATGATTTGTGCATGGTTGGTCTTGACTTTGGGGAGGAGGTTGATCTTGATCATTTTGTTGTTCTTGCGGTCTCACATCACCAATGGCCATTCTCTTGATTGCTTGTCTAGGAGCCTCAACATCTATATTGTCAATAACATCTTGCTCCTCTTGAGAGCCGTTAGATTCATCAAACGTCACGTCCCGTGCAACTTCAACAAGCAAGAAACCATCATCAACTTTAGGGGAGAACTTTGAAGCCTTGGGTTTCTTGTTGAGCATGAAGCACTTGCTCCCAAAAACATGGAAATATGAGATGCTAGGCTTTTTACCGGTTAGTAGCTCGTATGGAGTTTTCCTCAAAAGTCGGTGGAGATACAACCGGTTCGAGGCATGACATGCGGTGTTGATTGCTTCGGCCCAAAAGCGATCGGAGGTCTTGTACTCATCAAGCATGGTTCTTGCCATCTCTATGAGAGTGCGGTTCTTTCTTTCGGCCACTCCGTTTTGTTGAGGGGTGTAGGGTGCCGAAAACTCATGCTTGAGGCCTTCCTCATCAAGGTACTCTTCAACTTGATTGTTCTTGAACTCGGTACCATTGTCGCTTCTTATGGCCTTGATCTTCACTTCAAATTCATTTTGTGCTCTTTTCAAGAATGAATTGAGTACATCCTTTACTTCACCTTTGTCACACAAAAAGAATACCCACGTGAAGCAAGAATAATCATCAACAATGACAAGGCCATATTTGTTACCGTCAATGCTAATGTAGGCAATGGGCCGAAGAGATCCATGTGTAGCATCTCCAACGGTCTTGTAGTTGTCACAATGTTCGTGGACGGATGTGGTGCTCCAACTTGCTTTCCGGCTTGACATGTACTCGCAAATTTTATTTTTCTCAAAGCAAACATCCGTTAGTCCAAGGATGTGACCGCCCTTTTGTAATTTGTGAAGATTTCTCATACCGACATGGGCTAGTCGTCTATGCCACAACCATCCCATGTCGGACTTTGCAACTAAGCATGTGTCAAGTTTTTCTTTATCCGCGGTAAAATCCATAACATAAAGCTTTCCTTTGAGCACACCCTCAAAAGCAATTAAGCCATCACTTCTCCTTGAGACAATCACACCCTTGTCGTTGAACAAGCAATTGTAGCCCATTCCACAAAGTAGTGAAATAGACAACAAATTGAAGTCAACATTATCCACAAGCATAACCTTCGAAAGTGAATGCGGAAAAGTTAAAGGAATGTTACCATAACCCAACACATAGCCTTTTCCATTGTCTCCAAAGGTGATATACTCATTTCTTTCTTTGTTTGGCTCAAATGATTCAAACATTTCTTGTCCCCGGTCATATGATTGGTGCATCCACTATCCACCACCCAAGATGAACCACCGGAGGAGTATTCTTACAAAACAATTTAAGCTTTATTTTTAGGTACCCAAATTTTCTTGGGTCCTCTCACATTAGTAACAAGTGCCTTGGGCACCCACACACAAGATTTGTGGGTCTTGTTGCGTGGCCCAACATATTTTGCATAGACACGGCCATGCGTGTTCCTCATTAGCACATAGGTTGCATCGAAATCATTAAAGAGAGCACAAGAGGGATTAGGCACGTTAGTACGCAAATCATAAATAAGAGAAGATTTATTAGTGTTCTTGATTGGCTTCTTCTTCTTGACTTGCTTATTTTGGTATTCACCCTCCTTGGTGAACTTGATGAATTCCGTGCAATTTTTGTTGATTCTTGCATTGTGCTTGTCACCTTGCTTGTAGCCAATGCCATCTTTCACATGTGGCCGCCTTGAATTGGTGTATGCACCTCTTGCATACTCGGCCTTGGCATCATCAATGGCCTTCACTTTTTTTGTGCTTGTTCTTCAAGCACTTGTACTTGCTTCTTCAAGTTATCAATGATCTTGACGTTTCTTGTGCAAGCTTCAATATCAATCTTGTGGCACCTAGCACATTCATTGCTAGATGAGGGGCAAGACGAAGATTGAGAGGAAGTAGTGTTACACTTAATTTCCTCAAATTGCACTTTAAGAGAGTTGTGAGCCTTTTGCAAGTCATCACACTTCTCTTGAAGTGACACATTTGTGACTTTAAGTGTCTCACTATCTTTTTCAGCCACTTTGAGAGACTTCACCAAGTCCTCATTTTTCTTCCTCTCAACTTCTAGGAGCTTCTCAAGTTCAAGCACCCATTGCTTCTCTTGAACAAGCATTTCCTCTTGTTTCTCAAGAAACTCCCCTTGCCTTTCATTAGTCTCCTTTTCCTGCTCAATGATGTCCAACAAGTCAAACATGTTAGGAATTTGAGAACTTTTATTCACATTTAAATTAGAGCCTTTGGCCATCATGCACTTCTGCCCGGTGTCATCTTCATCAGCCGTCAAGCTTCTAAACAAGGAGGTGTTGGTCGGCGTGAGTCCAATGGCAAGTGATGCAATGCCTCCCTTCTCTTCATCGGATTCCGACTCGGAGGAGGAGGATGATTCATCGGAGTTCCATTCTTGCCCAATGTGTGCTTCACCTCGACGGTACTTTCTATGCTTCTTGTACTTCTTGTCACCCTTCTTGTTTTGCTTGTTCTTGTAGTTCTCCAGGACACTCCGCGATGAAGTGACCTTTGTCTCCACAAATGTAGCACTTGTTTTTAGCTTTCCTCAATTTGCTCTTGTCTTGATCATTCTTCTTGAAGCTTCTTTTTGACATGAGCTTGTTGAACCTCTTTACAAAGAGAGCCATGTCATTTTTGCTCCCACTAGCTCGTTCCTTGTCCCTAAGCAAAGCATTCATCCTATTGCCTTGATCAATTTGCTGTTTTTGGGATAGCACTTTCCCAATCACTTCATCGGTGGTGAAATATCTAAAGCCATCTTTATCTCTTATGTGGGACACTATGTTGGCATCCCATGATTGCAAGTCTTGTAGCAACCTTCTATTGACATCCAAATCCGACATGTTTTCTCCAAGTGCCCTCCTCTTGTTTACTATCCTCATCATTCTTTCATGTGCTTCCTTTGTTCCTTCTTCCGATCTCATGACAAAGTAGTTAAACTCTTCTCTAAGCCCTTCTAGCTTAGACTCCTTTACACTATCAATGCCCTCATGAACCAATTCAAGCTTCAACCAAATTTGATGAGCATCCTCCAATCCGGCTATCTTGTCATACTCGGCGGGGCTAAGTGCGGACACAAGAGCACTCGCCGCCGTCACATTGCACCTTACATTGAACAAGTCTTGTGCGGTTGGCTTGCTTCTACATTCCCACAAGAATCCATTTTGAGTGACAATCCCGACATTTTGATGCATGGAATCCAAGTGTAGGAGCATCTTTGTTTTCCAATGATCAAAGTATTGACCATCGAAATAGGGAAGTCTTCCGAAGCCGGGTCCAATGTGCTCATCCTTTGCATCACTATAGGTGTAGGGCGTCTTGTTGTAGTGTATTGGCAAAGCATTGAACACATCTCCATCCTTAGCAATTCCTTTACCACTCTCAATCAACCTTTCCTTTCTTGCCTTGAGAGTTGCTTCATCCGGTGAGTTTTCATCACCTAATTCATGGGTTGGTTTTGGTGGAACTTCACCACTAGCGGTTGCATCTTTGCTTTGTTGGGGGTTTGTCATCTTTGATCTTCAAGCGGTGAGGCTTTAACGAAGATACCCGCTCCGATACCAATTGAAAGTCGCCTAGAGGGGGGGGGGTGAATAGGCGATCCTAAAAAATTCGGCGAAATAAGACTAAGACGAAAACGTCAAATACCGGAACTTCCGGTGTAGGGTGAAATTGTGGAATTAAACCCTACACAATTCTAGTGATTTGCAAGAAGGAAAAACATAGCTCTATGCAATTCTAGGAATTTAAAGGCGCAAAGGGAAACTAACAGGCAACCTAGCAAAGTAAACAATAAAGCGCTTATGTAAAAAGGAGAGAGCACACGAGACACGGATTTTTCACCAAGTTCAAGCCCACCTAGGACTCTATGTCTCGGTTGAGAAAGTCCACCAAGGACCGGGTTTCTTTCAACCCTATTTCTCGCTCAAGTCACCACCAAGGTTGAGCTTGAGTTTTTCACTATCAATGTCCCTTTTGGGACTGGTAATACAAACTTCTCGGGCGTCACCACACAAGTTGGGAGCTCACGAGCATGCCTAGCCGTCTAGTAGCTTAAAGCTTCAAGAGTAACAAATCCAAATCGCAAGCTTGACGGGAGTGAAGATGCTCAAGAATGGAATCAAGTCTCTCAATCTCTTGCTGAAAGTCTCTCAATCGAATCCTAGCTCAAGGATGGAATTTTTGCTTTTGGAGAGGATTTGGAGTGAGTGGAGTGTGGCTCAAGTGTGTTGGAGTTCGGAATGTGCAAGTGAGTATGAGTGAGGGGTGGAGTGTGGCTTATATACCACAGCTCTAAAAAGAGCCGTTGGCTCTGTCTGAAAGACCCGCACTCGAACTTTCGATGGAATATCGAAACTTTCGGTATGGCCGGATTTAGGATTAGGTCCGGATTTCCGGCCCGCACCGGAACTTCGGTGGTGTACCGGAACTTCCGGTACGTAGGTTTAGGGTTTGAAAACGGGGCCGCACCGGAGCTTCCGGTGTCCTATCAAAACTTCCGGTATGGCATTCCGGAGAGTTCAAAACTCTCTGTTAGCCTACCGGAACTTCCGGTATGGCATTCCGGAGAGCTCAAACTCTCTGTTAGCCTACCGGAACTTCCGATACCGGGGACCGGAACTTCCAGTATGGCATTCCGGAGAGCTCAAAGCTCGTGAGTGCCTACCGGAACTTCCGATACCACACCGGAACTTCCGGTGGGTCCCGAAAGAATAGGCTTGGGATGATTTTTCTTGGATTTTGTGAGCATCTTCATTCTTTGACAAGATTGTGATTTGCATCCTTCTTTATAGTACGGCATCCCTATCACTCGGAGCAAAGATAAAACAGAAGCTCAAGCTTTCGAGATAGGTCTTCTCCATTTTCTTCTTTATTGTTTTTCTCATTTCTTTTCTTCTTTTTTTGATCATACTTGCTATGCTTTCAAGTTCTTTGGATGTTCACTACACACATTCTCATGAAAACATCAGTCCAAATTTAATTGGGGATAATTGCAAAACAAGTCCTGTTCCGGAACCTAATTCTAAAAATGGTTCACTTTTTTTAAGTTTGCAAAATCGGTCCACTTCTTTGCAAAACAAGTCCACTTTTATTGCAAAACCGGTCCAGCTTTTTGAAAAATAGGACCTAGGTGCAGCTTCAGATTCAAAAAGTGGACCGATTTTGCAAACATGGAAAAAGTGAACCGTTTTCATAATTAAGATGCAAAATAGGACTTGTTTTGCAATTGCCCCAATTTAATTGTATTGATATCAATCGTCCAAAATAAAATGAGGGGCCTAGATGCACTATCAATGAGATCACCTTTTCTTTGTGTACAACTATTAAGGGGCAGGCATTAGTTGATTTTATTATGAGTGGCTTGAAACTCAAATACCGCTTTGCAATTCAGAATTTGGAATATTGGGAGATGTATTTTGATGGATCCCTACAGCTTTCGAGCGCGGGGCTGGAGTTGTGCTTTTCACTCCACAAAAAGATCCATTGAAGTATGTATTGCAGATGCACTTTCGTGCCTCAAATAATGCTGCATAGTATGAAGCTCGCTTCATGGATCGAGGGTAGCTATTTCATCTGGGAGGCAAAAGATTGGATATATATGGAGATTCAATGCTTGTGATTAGTTAAGTTAACAAAGTGTGCGATGCTCATGATGATCATATGATGGCTTACTGCCAAGAAGTAAGAAAGCTTGAAGATAAGTTTGACGGTCTACGTTTTTCTCATATATTGCGCGGAAATAATTCTCGCTGCAGATGAGTTAGCCGGATTGGGATCATCGAGACAAGCGGTGCCGCTCGGTGTATTTCTTCAAGTTTTAAGTAAACCATCTATTAAGATGGATCTCAAAGCTACTATTATGGAAATAAAGACCGGAGATGTCTGTCTTGGAAGAAAAGACCGGAGAGACAGTCATACAACATGAGGTTGAACAGAAGGTTCAAGAATGGAATCAAGCGGCGAAGTGGATCAATTGCATGAGGTTATGATGATAGATTCTCGACTGGTGCACTCCATACCTCGAATATTTGCAGTCTGGTAAAACCCCGGAAGACGAGAGATGAACGGCAAAGGATGGAGGTCGAGCAAGGAGTTATTTGCTTATTGAAGGTGAACTTTATCGTCGAGGGATCAACATTATGATTAAATGCGTACCTATTTCTCATGGAATTCAAATGTCTGGAAGAAATTCATAAGGGAATCTGCGGAAATCATGGTTCGTCAAAGACTACGGTTGGGAAAGTGTTTCGACAAGGATTTTATTGGCCTACGGCTGCTGACGGCGCGCATAAAGTAGTTCAAACTTGCCGGGGATGTCAATTTTTTACACGTCGGCCTCATACTCCTGCTCATGAGTTGCGTATGATTCCAATGACTTGACCTTTTGCAACTTGGGTGTTGGATATTGTCGGAGCGTTCAAGAAAGCGCCGGGAGGATTTACTCATATTTTTGTGGCACTCGGATAAATTGTCCAAATGGATTGAAGCTGAAGCGAGTCACTAGTACGACCATCTGCTCGAGCAATCAAATTTTTGCAAAATATCTTTGTCCGATTTGGAGTCCCGCATTGTATAATCACGAGATAATGGACCGCAGTTTACTTCAGAATTCTTCAACGATTATGCTTGAAAGCATGGGAATCAAGATACATTATGCATTAGTATCACATCTGCAAAGTAATGGGCAGGTAGAGCATGCCAATGGTATGATTTTAGCCGGTCTTAAGCCCAGAATTTTTGACCGCTTGAAACCATATGCTCGGAAAGTGGGTGAAGGAATTACCCTGGGTGTTATGGGGACTGCGTACAAACGTCAGCCGAGCCACGGGACAATCTCCTTTTTATCCGGTATATGGATTCGAAGCAATGTTGCCTACGAAGTGAATTTGGTGTCGGCCAGGGTGCGGTATTATGATGAAGAGAAATATGATGCACATCACCAAAACGAGTTAATTGCTGCAGAAGAGTTAAGAGATCAAACTTTGATTCGAGCGGCTAAGTACCATTAGGGGTTGTGTCGGTATCATGATCGCAATGTGCGCACGCGGCAATTTCAAGTGGGCGGTTTAGTGCTCGGGAAGATCCGAGTCTCATAAGAATAGGCATAAGTCGTCACCGGTCCGGGAAGGACCTTTTGTGGTCAAATCGGTTTTCGGACCAGGGGCTTATAGGCTTATGACGCAGGAGGAGGAGGAAATTCCAAATTCTTGGAATATTAATCAACTTCAGTCGTTTCTATACTTAAAGATTTTCTTGTAACTTGCTCAGTAATATAACATAAAGGATTTTGATTTCGGAATGAGTATATTTGTGTTTTTGGGCCTCCATATCTTAATTTTGAATTAACTTATCGTGCCAGGGGGCTGCTGTATTAAGAGCGATCAGTGAAATTATCAAAATCCTAAATATTAGTACCAGTCATTTATTCTATACAAGTATCGATAAAGACTGCGTCCATCAATTATATCTTGCGCTGATTAGAGCCAATGATTATATTGGAAAAGGTTTATGTAACATTAGTTATTACTTGTTTTAGACTCGACTAGTATATTTAGGAGGGGAAATTTTAGCATCTCTTCCGAAATACTGGTCATGTTATGATAAAGCTTGAAGTGTTCATTGTCTTTAACATTTTGAGTCGGAGGTCTGCTATCTTAAAGAGCGGTCTGTGATATTTTGTAATCTTAAATAAGACTGGTTGTTTTTTCTATACGACATGATTTTGTTAAAGTAAACTACTGCTTTGAGTTATGGTCTGTGCTGATTAGAGCCGAGTACTTAGTGATAGTTGGTTTAAGTTGAAATAACTGTCATTGCTTGGGTATAGAATTTGACTAGTAGGTTTAAGATGGTAAACTTTGATTGACCGAGTATGAAAAAGAGAAAGGAAACGAAGACCGATCACAATTAAAAGGATATAAATTATATTACAAAGCACTATGATAAAAATGTCTGTCTAGCATACATAAGACTGATTCTAGGAGAACATCTATGGGGCAGGCCCGCTAGAATCGCCGGTATCACCGGTCTTTGGATCTTCGACTAGCTTATCATCGATTGTTCCTTCGAATCAGATGGAGAAGGCAACATATCGGCATCTAGATCCTCATATTCATCTTCTACATTCTGTCCGAAGGTCGAGGCGGCATCTCGAGCTGCTGGTCCAAGGCGGGAAGTGTCGCGGCTTCATTTAGTGGGACGCCGATCGGTTCCGGAGGAACATCTTCAACAAGTTCAGTTATGGTGCCAATGAGTGAATTCCTTAACTCATCAAACCGTCTTCGATTGTCTCCGGATGGGCACCCGCTCCGATGAAGTTGAAAACGCAGTCTTCGATAGGAGTTCGGGACTCTTATGGCGGCGATATGTCCTCCTCCCACACGAGCAACCATCTTGGAGTGCTCCCTAATTCTTTGAGGGACGTCCCAGATTGCACTTTCTAGATCTATATCCTCTTGATTGATGGTCCGACCTCCGTTCGGATACTCAAGTATCCTCATACTGCTCGCCGCAAGCTACGAAGAAGAAAAAGTAAAAGAAAAATCAGAAGTGCAGACCGGTATTAAAAAGTCTTTTCTAAACAGATCGTGGGGAAGAAACTTTCGCTTATGCTCGAGGTCCAATGCTCGCTTTGATGTTGACATTAGAAGCTTTTAGCCTGGATTCGCTTTTCGGTAGGCGTTGAATTTCGTCTTCTTTTGCCCCGAGCGCAAGTTGGGCGGACTCGTGCGTGATCCTCGGGACATTTTCCTTCTCTACTTGAGCAGTCATGGCAGCTTCTAGAGCTTTTGCAAGCTCGGTCCGTAGCCGATCATTGTCGTTCTCAAGCATTTTATTGGACCTAAGGGTCTGCGTCGGGATGTTATCCTTGGCGGTGAGCTCGCCCTCTAATTCTCCAATACGGGCGGCTTGTTTTTCTTCAATCCGAGAGCCCTCTTGAAGGGCTAGATCTTGTGCAGCCGTTTTTCGAGTAAGAATTTCTTTAGCCTTTTTGTGAGATGCGACAAAATCATTATGGGCTGAATCAAACAGATCGGTTAGAATGCTCATAACAATAGGCAAGGTAATCAAGGTTAAGATCTACGCTTACTTTGGACCTCTTTCCGGAGTCGGATGATCCTACCGACGGTCTTCCATCATGCGATGAGTGTTCGGGAGATTTGCCCCCTCTGCCGTAGATCTTCTTCCTTGGATTTCGGACTAGTGGTCCGAGATCCGAGTTCGATCAATGGTTCTTGAGCCTGGTGAAGCTCTTCTTCAAGTCGAGCTATGATAGCGCTCTTGGCTTCCGAATTCTTTAGAAGAACCCGGAGAGGAGATGATTTTAAAGGAAAAATTGAAATATAATGAATAAAAAGCACGGAAAAGACTGGGTAAGGAGTAAAGATATACCTGGCCAAACCTAGAAAAGTTCTTCAAGGCCTCCTCTTCTTGAAGGGAGTCCCACCGGGCCGTTGCGTGAACAAGGCTCCGCTCGAGCTATCGATCTCCACATCACGAACCACCATCTTGGCGAGCCTTGGTGCATCTAGAGCCTTGCGAGGTATTTCTTCGATCCGGACCAGCCCCAATGGGAGTTCGGAGCGGTGCGGAATAAGGTGGCCTAAGGCGGGAAGTCACTTGTAATCGTGTCACTAACATCGGCTTCGGCGACAACCCGCTCCTCGACAACTTTGGTGAATTGTTCTTCCGTTGAGGTAGCGGGGGTTCCTTCGCGATTGTCGCGCTCTTGGCTTCGGAGGCATCCGCGGTACTTGACGTTGTTGGAGTTGGGGCTGGTGTTCCGCTAACTATCACGGGGTTAGCGGAGGGAATATTGGACCTATTCCTCAATAAGCCTGCAATGCTAGCTTGAAGATTAGATGGGATCCTGCAGAAAAAGAAAAGGGTTAACAAGCCGAGATAATGCGAGTAATGGTTCTAGACCATGCAAACATCAAAATAGACTAGGTTAGGGAAATTTACGAGGTTGCTTTCTTAAAGCCGAAGGAGGTCTTGCTTTTCTTCGGGGGGGGGGGACCACGAGAATCCCCGCTTGAAACCTCCACGCTCTGCTCGCTGCCGGGACTTGAGGTGCGGAGATGGTCCCTCCTGCAGGCGTCCCCGAAGTAACGGTCTAAGCGAGCATACCGCAACCTTCCGGGGATGTTGGCGAGTGAATCGGTTAATGGAGGGTCTCTTTGAGACCCACCGAGTGGAAGCTGCTTGAACCGCGGCCCAAGATGCTTGGTGGTCTCTTTCAACGACTTCTTGCTCCTTGCGCTGCTCTTTAAGTTTTTGTGCTTACGTACGGGTATCTCCCGACCCGGAAGCGTGGATTGACGCTGATTTATCAACGCTTTGCGCCGATGTGAGCCTTCTTGTGCTAGGAGCTTGGACTGCCTTCCCGGACCTCAAAATCTTCGGAGGTGGCCCGGTCCGAGGAAGAACAGATCGGTCCGGAGCCCCTTGAGCAAGAGTGGGGTGTGGCAGACCGGTCCGTGTAGGGATGCGAGCGGCGTTTGCTTCGTAATCTTTGCCCCCTGGATCGTTTGTCTGGAAGAGGAGGATGGCTTACGTAGTTGTCCAACTTCTGCGGTAAGTAAAAATACATGAGTAAGGAAATAGCGGTGTTGAAATACCGGTATTAAGTGAAAAAAAATGAATACTTACAGGATCGCGAGGATTAGAGGAGTTGAATGCCAAGCCTACCCTCCGACATCTCGCCTCATCAAACACGGATTGAAGCATTTTCTTCAATCGGTTGTTCAAGCGATCCGGACCGGGAAGAGCTGTTCCGTTAATTGGATGTTCTCATTGAAGGACCATCCTGGTGAGGCCTGCCTCTTGAGCGGTTGAATCCCTCGGACGATGAAGCTCTAAAGAATGGTCTCGGTTGTGACGCCCTTGACTTTCTTCGGGAACTTGATCATGGCCAGCAGGGTGATTACTTCTTCATCATGCTTGAGGTCTTCCCCGATGTTTTTTAGTTCTAGGAGGGAAGTTCCCTAGCTACACCGGCTCTAAAAGGGGAAGAGCGGGTTGAGGATTATCGCGAGATAAACCACTCGTTTTTCCAATTGGCTAAGCTCTTGTTGAGAGACAGAGGAAAGTACTCCTCGGCACTCCAACTTTGTATCCCCACTCCACCCATTGCATAGCGGTTGCTTGGAACATAGGAGCGGGCGGATTTGGAATATGTACCACAAGAGCTTGAAGTGAGGGCGAATGCCTAGGAAAGCTTCGTAGAGATGAATAAAAAAGGCTATTTGAAGGACGGAATTAGGGTTTAGATTTACTAATTCCCATCCGTAATAGAAAAGCAATTCTCCGAAGAAGGAACAACAAGAAAGGTCAAGGCCATGAAGGAAGAAGGACTTCAATACCAGCTGTTGAGAGTCGTCTATTCCCCATGGGACTTGACCAGGAGTGGGGGCGATCCAATTGAGGATGGGTTGGGGAGGAAGAATACCATCACGAACCATCTCCTAGAGAGTCGCTTCGTGATCTTGCTATCGCCCAATTCTAGAGCACCAATGGGAAGTTGATCGCAGGGAATGCCGGATGAAGAGGATGGATTGGCGGAAGATTTCTTCTTGCCCATCTCGAAGATCAAAAAAGGACAAGCTGGAGTTGGTTTCTTTGGGAAGGGAAGAATGCGAGAACTATGATCACGATGTCCGAAGAACAAGGAGATGTTTTGGGCGCGTATGGAGCTTCAGGAATAAGTTTGACCTAGGTCGACGCTTCGTATCTTTTATAGGTACCGAGTTGAGCTCGGGGGCTAAGAAGTTATTGGCCCACTTTCTACAACCCAATAAATGTTGCATGAGTGATTTATGTTCATTAAAGGCTTGGTTATGTAATTATGACCTAAGGGTCATAAGGAATAAGTCGACATGATTAATATAATCACGGGGGCTTTTCTGCACATAAAAAGCGGTCCGAAATATGAAATTTTCAGATCTTGGGATAATATTAGCACCAAATTTAATCATTTGGAGGTGTGGAAGAGTTAGATCAAAGACGGTTAGGTCTTGCCTAACTTAATTTTGAAAGTGGATGCCTTAGTTTTTGGATGTTAATCATCCGGCTGATTATAGGCCTTGGAGACTCGAGTCGATGTGGGAAAATGGAATAAAACTGGTCCGATCAACCAAGATTTTGGTTCTTAGTTTAATTTAATAAGTGGATTGTGAGTTCGGACTGATTTGGGCGGTCTGTTATGTCAACTTGGTGTGAATCTCCAAGAGGTATGAAGTTCGACCGAGTATGACCGGTCCGAAAATATGTTCTTGGCTGAAATCATTGAGAGAAATGTGATTTGATGGAAAATAATAAATAAAGCATAGTCTCTCAAGAAAGACTCTTGCATTATTTGCGATACTCAAATGATACAAGAGTCGGGGCTATACCTAGTTAGGTGCACCTGATTGGTGCACCGTATTCAAGAGCGGTCTATAGAAATCGCGGGAAGAGGAAAATAATGGAAATTGAAAGAAGTGGTCTCGTAGAGATTGCATATTGAAGGAAATAATGAAGAATCGTCTAGTAGACTCTTGCATTATTTGAAAGGAGTTCAAATGATACAAGAGTCGGGGCTATACCCAATTGGGTGCACTCGATCGGTGCACTTCAATTTTTAAAGAGCGGCTTGTGGAAATCGCAGGAAGTATACATGAATTTTTCATACCTAATTGGGTGGTATGGAGGATAAAATACAAACTTTTTTCGCTTTTTGAGGTCACCTTGAATAGAAAAGAAGTATTACAGAAGATTGGAGTTCTTTTTCATTTCACCATGGAATCGGACCAACATGCGGAAGACTGCTCGGTCTTATTCAAGGTCAAATAAAAAATTACTCGGGGATCTTGTCGTATACTTACCTTACGGGTATACGATCGTCAAAGAAACGGATAATTAGAGATATGGTAGCAAATCAATGAAGATAAGACTGGTGGAGAGGGCCCACGAGTGGTGCCCGACCAATATAGAATAGCAGAAGATTCCATATACCGGTATGGAAATAAGGCGAGCGTAAAGACCGACATATGATGACTTGATTGACAAGTAAAGGAGCAAGTTGTAGTACTGTCAGGACTACGAATCAATAAGGAAAACTTAGAGATAGAACTTCTGAATATGTAATCCATGTAATCGACTAGGACTCAGCATGTAACCCTAGCTCCTCCGGATATATAAGACGAGTAGGGACCCCCAAAATGTCTCTACACAATTCGCAATTAGCAATCTGCTAAGAGCAATACATAACACACACGACGTAGGGTATTACTATCCATCGAGAGGCTCGAACCTGTCTAAAATCGTGTATTCTTGTGTGTTTCGTGTGTTGCACCATCGAATTCCACACTCGTGAGGGACCGGGTAGTTCCGGTGCCGAGTTTAAGACTCGACACAAAGTCTACTATCTCTAAAACTTTCGAGTCATCAATTACAGACTTCCAATGAAAAGGCAAAAACAACAATATTTCCGAGTGGCCCATAACAAAACAATTATGGAATAATTGATTACGGAATAGTAGAAATATCATGTAAATAGTAATAACAAGGATGTTTTTACATGCAAGCGAGATAGCACTAGTGGCGAAGCTAGAGCAAAGTGGAGGGGGTGCGAGGCTTTGGCATAACTTTGGCATATGTATAGTTTTGAATAGTAAAGTGATATAGTAATAAATACACTAATATGAAAAGGTTTGTGACATGAACAAAATATTCTAAACATTGTGACATATATCAACAAACTTCAAGGTTCTTCGTAGCCTAAAATATATAATAAATTGTTTTTTCATAGAAGTGATCCTAAATAAATATATTACATTTTAGAATATTACCTTTTAATCATCATCAAATCTTCTTTCCTTCATTTTTATGAAGCGGTCAACTACAACTTCATTGGTAATTTTTCTCATCAATTCTTTTTCCACATAGTGAATAAGAATATGACTCAAGTGCTCATCGTCGATGCGGTTACGCAAATAAGTTTTCACAATCTTCATGGCTGAAAAGCATCTTTCAAGCTGTAACCGTAGCAACAGGCAATACTAGAACAAGCTTTAAAAGCCAATAAACCAAATGATAGACACGGTGCTTCCCATTCTCCACCATTTTTTAGAAAGTTCGACAATAGTTTGTATGTTGGAGAATCTGTCATCACCTCTCACGTCGGTGATGTAAAGGCAAAGTTGCTGGCTTAGGTCCCTCAAATTCATAGAACTGAAATCATCGGGATAAAGCTTTGCTAGACTCATCAAATTATCCACATTGAAATCATGAAATGAGTCTCTTGGACTAAATGCAGCTGCATAAATAAGCAATTGAGTGCTAGTCTCATTGAAGCGTCCGTCGATTTCTTGGAGTATCCAATCAAGAACTTCATTGAAACAATCAACTTGGTAGTGATGCTCATTTGTAATGCCAGATTTTTTCCTACGCTTCTTCGGATCAATATATGTATCTTCCAATGCTAACCTTATAATATCATGCTTGTCGGAAAATTCATATGCTTCCTCTAATACTTTTTCCCATCCATTTCTTCTCACTTCATCCGGATGGCTTCTAGTTGATTTCACACATTTCATGGCATTCGCAATGTCTTGGTCTTTCCTTTGCAATGTTTGAGACAAGCTGTTAGTAATTGATAATGTAGTCAACATGAGATGCAAATAAAAGACAAAATCAAAAGTGCTGGAAGTAGTCTAGAAGATTTGATGCTTTGTCTCCATTTTTCCAATCTCTTTCATCTTTTCTCACAATTTCAAGTACTTTGACTATTGTAGGAAACATGTCAAATAAACTTTTGAGAGTTTTATAGTGAGAACTCCAACGAGTATCTCCAGTGCCTTTGAAGACTTTGCTCCTGGTTCAGTCCTGTCCTGGTTTCAAGTTGTCCACAACCTAATGCTTTACTCAATGTTCAACATTTATATCTCTGACCAAGTCTCTTCTCTTAGCTGATCCACCTACAACATTCAACAAGTCATGGATCTTTTAATTTAATTCAATTAAAATTTCAATTAGATAGTATCAACTAGTAGAAAAAGAAACTATCATATCTTGTAATTTCTAAATAAGGATTATCAAAAACAAATAAATAAACACTAGTTACCTTTGCAAATGTGAGCACAGGTCGTAAGCAACTAGTGGTTGGATGACCAGGCGACCAACTATATAATATGAGTGTGCGACAGCCTCGGCTTCGGCTCCTTGATCCTCCGATCGGTATTGACGAATGGAGCTTCAACGCTGATTGAGATACTTCGTCACTTGGACCTAGTCGAGACACCCGACGATCGGCAAGGCGGGGGCCGAGGAGATGTTGTCAGTCGCCGCCACGAGATGGAGCCGGGCGACGAGTAGGGCAGCGATTTTGGGAATTATTGATCAATTTCGTGTAGGCAAGGAGCAGGCCAACAACTAATTAGGATCGATAATCTAAAAAAACTAATTAGGATCGATGCTTCCTTCCTGGTTCTGCTACTTTGATTTTTGGCCCAATACATTTGTATTGCTGCGTTGGGCTGTGGATGGGCTACATGCTTGTGCCTGTTAATGCTCTTTGCTGGGACGTCTGGGCCTTGGGGGTGCAGAGTTTTGGTCCGATAGGGGTGCAGACATGGTGAAAAATTATCACGTATAACAGAAATTCGATTTTGCTATGGGTGCATTCGCACCCAGCACACATAACATAGCTTCGCCCGTGGATAGCACACCATAACCAGTCACACCACCTAGCCTAGTTATCACAAATGTATAAAGTGTACATCGGGACACAAAGATGTATCAGCCATATACCCGATGCATTACATAGTGAAGGGAGCATACATCACAGAAAAAAGAAATAAAATAAGTGTTCATTGACAACATCTACATCGAGCAAGGATCCGCTTCATTCCTCGAGAGCCTAAGCATACAACAGTACTTCATCATTAAACCGATGATTCCGAGAAACCTAGAGGAATATCACTTTCCCTTCATGTATTGCTTTGTGACTCCGTATGAAGAACATGCTGCCACAGGTACTGCTTGAGGCAACTGAGACTTGGGTGCCTGCAAGTTTAAGAGACTCGTTCAGCAATCAATAACAAACACTGAAAAGTGTGACACCCTAATTTTAGACAACTTAAAAATCACCAAATAAATCATTTACTTACCTGTATTTTTATTCCTTTTAAAATCGAGTAAATCTAGAGAATTAAAATTAAGGAAGAGTTCTTCCCTTTAAATAAAATTGCTCTAAAAATAATGTTGGCACCCACCATGATTGTTATTTTATTTTAATGGCCTTATTTAAATTTTTCTGCTTCTTTTGAAGTTGGATTTATTCTATTTGGATTTTTATTTGCATTTATTCGATTTTAGAACCCAAATAGAAAAAAAGAAAAGGATTAAACCTTCAGTTGGGCCGTTCCTTCCCATTTCCGGCCCAGCCACCTCCCAAAGCCCAGCGTCGACCCAATACTTGAAAGAACTAGTAAGCAACGAATTGAATCATTTGGCTAAAAAATGGTTTGAAACAGCCAAAACTACTGAAGCTAAATTGGAAGGTCGCAAGAGAATTACTGAATAATTAAAATTCACCTCAACAATCCATAAAAGCCCAATCTAGATATATGGAGTCTGATACATAGCTAATCCATTGTCAGTGATGGAGAAATTACTGAATGGTAAAAATAATTGTCAAATTCACACAATTGATCCCATGTTGCTATAATTGTGTCAAAATTACTAAGGGGCAGCCCAACCAAATATGTAATCTACGGCAGCCTAATAAAAATTACTAGAAAATATCAACATGGGAATTACTATCTTGGGAAGCTAGACAATTACTAAATATCGGAAAAAGGTGAAATAATATGAGCCACAAAAAGATAATTTACAAAACTTCGAAGCGTGCAAAGTTATTGATTAAACTAATGAACATTCAAACATTCTCACAATAAGGCTAGAAGAAGCTTACAAAATTACTTAGTTACATGGATCAAGAATTACTAGATAATTATAAAAAAAAACTTACTGAGTAAGATACTAGGATAACTAATGAATAATTAAATTATTGGAGCTGATTAAATTACAAAAAATCTAAGCGACCAAGAAAACAAGGAGGCAGGGTCTAGCAGAAGAATTACTGAATGATTAAGCCATCAAAATACTGATAACTTGCAAAATTACTTAAGGTGGCATGACCATTACTAAATAATTAAACAAAACTACTGAAACATCAAATGACCAAGAGGATGGGTCAGTTTGGGTCCAGTTGGTTGGTTGTTAACGGGGTTAGATCATATGTATAGAATAGTTATTCTATGAAAAAAATGTCAAGAACTACTAGGGGATGAGCCTGGGTATTTTGATTTCACTCAGATTCTTTTTAATCTTGAAGCACATAAGTCAAATGGAACAAATATGCCTAGAGGTACTGGGTAGTTTTCTTTTCAATACTTGGACAATTGGTAAGTGTCGGTGACAGGGTTCACAAATGGACAAACATTTTTAGCAATGATCACTGAGCAGTATGTCGAAAATAGCAAAAACATAAAATTATTGGTGATAGATGGTTTAGGAACAATATCTTTTAGAAATAATCAATAAGCAGTCAGGAAACTAAGAAACACACATGACATACAACAAATAGGGATTATGTCTTCAGAATCATTAAATTTGTAAGCAAACATAGCAAAAATTACTGAGAAGTATGCATTGCGTTGAGAAACACATACATATAGGAAATTACTGGTGATAGACAAAAAGAATGGGTCAACAAGCAATTGTTCATGGAAAAAAATCTTTTAGCAAACGAGAAGTATGCAAGAAAGCGGCAAAAACGCACAATATAGAAAACCTACCGGAGGTGCAATATCCAGTTCATGACTAAGTAGCACTTTGATATGACATTATGGAAAAGGCGATGATGTGCGGTTAGCATGGATCCTGCTACATATGAATGAAAATTTATTAATTTAATAACTGGTCATTATTACTCAAAAATCATAGAATTACCATCCTGGTTTAACCAATCAAGTCTATAACCAAGCAGCGATTGTTAATTTCAACACAACCCAACTATGACGTGACCACTAGCTCTAATCAACACTAGATATAGCTCATAAAGGCGGTCTACTTAACAAAATCACGCTGTATAGAAAACATGACCAGTCTTAAGACTCGGGATTACAAATTATTACCGACCGCTCTCAAATAGCAGCCCCTGGCTCGGTATATTAATGTAAAATTAAAATTCGAGACATAAAACACTATGCGAGATAAGCACAACTTGATATATTTTATATTATCAAAAAGCTATCATGAACATAGCGGTACATAAGGAGATAATACAAAAAACTCAAGTATAAAAGCGACGTAGCTGGTCACAATTCAACGAATTCGATATCTCTTCTTTATCCTCGGTCATAAGCCTATAGGCACCCGGTCTAGAGACCGATTTAACTTTGAACGGCCTTTCCAAGACCGGTGACAACTTATGCCGATTCTTCTTAGATTGAATTTTCCTGAGCACCAAATCGCCCACTTGAAACTTCCCGACTCGAACATTGCGCTCATGATACCTCCGCAACCCTTGATGATACGTAGCAACTCGGACCAGCGCTCGATCACGAGTTCTTCCACAACAATCAACTCCATTTGACGTTGTTCATCATACTTGCTTTCATCATAACACCGAACTCGAGTAGAAATCATGTTAACCTCAATAGGTAACATTGCCTCCGATCCATAACTAAGACAAAATGAAGTCCGTCCTGTAGCACGATTAGTATTCGTACGCAACCCCCGCAAGACCCATGGCAATTCTTTCATCCACTTACCCGCATATGGCTTCAAGCGGTCGCAAATCCTTGGCTTAAGACCGGTCGGAAGCATCCCGTTTGCTCATTCTACTTGACCATTACTCGTGGATGCGAGACCGATGCATAATGAATTTTGATACCTAAATTCTCTGCATAATCTTTGAGAACTTCGAAGTAAACTGCAGTTCATTATCCATAATAACGCAATGTGGAACTCTAAATCGAGCAAAGATGTTCGAAGGAACTTGATCGCTCGCGCGTGGCCGTATGCATAACTACTTCCGCTTCAATCTACTCGAAGAATTTATCATTTGCGACGAACAACCGAGTGAAGCCCCGGTCTTGAATGGTCCTACAATGTCCAGCCTCCAAGTGGCAAACAAGCAAAGTCATCGGTATCATGCGCAACTCATGAGCGAGCACATGAGATTGGCGCGCAAAAAATGGCAACCTTCGCAAATCTTCACCACTCTATGTGCATCATCAACCATCGTTGGCCAATAAAATCCTTGTATGAACACTTTGGCGACCAATGTCTTTGAAGACGCATGATTTCCGCAAATACCGCTGTGAATTTCCTCGAGCAACCGAATACCATCGGTAGTAGGTATGCACTTCATCAAGATATTATCACCACCACGCCGATAGAGTGCGCCTTCTACAAGAATACAATTCCGAGCTCGATTTGAAGTCCGTGCCTTTCGGCTTTATCTTACAGGACAACACCGGACCGCAAATATTCAATATATGGGGTGTACCAATCAGTATTGATCATCATAACTTCCGCTTCCGGGACCGTGTCGATGAGTCCGTGCTGCGTCCAAGACCGCTCCACCGGTTTATGCTTCTTCCAAGACCACTCCACCGGTCCGTCCCGCTTCGGGACCACTCTACCGGTTTGAACGTCGGGAAGAGCAAGCTTCTTTGCAATCTTGATGGACGGTTTATCGAAGAAATACTCCGGGCGCTATCGCTCGCCTCAAAGAACCCAACCTGGCTAACTCATCGACAACGGAATTATTTCCGCGCAAAACATGAGAACCGATGAACTTGTCCTCAAGCTTTCGAACCTCTTGCCGGTATGCCATCATGTGATCATCATGCGTGTCCCATACCTTGTTGATCCGACTAATAACCAACATGGAGTCACCGTAGACATTCAAGTGCTTAACGCCAAGCGAAATTGCTACACGAGTCCATGAAGCAAAGCTTCATACTCCGCTGCATTGTTTGCTCGCCCTGAAATGCATTTGAAGAACATACGTCAACCGATCCTTCGTGGAGTCAACAATAGCACTCCGGCCCCTGCACCTAAAAGCTGCAGAGACCCATCAAAATACATCTCCCAATACCCCGAATTCGAAGGGTCGGAGGAATTTGCGTCTCCAACCACTTGGTAAAGAAATCGATTAATGTCCGGCCCTTGATTGCCATCCTCAAAGAGAAGGTAACCTCATACTGGTGTAACAACCCTACATTAATCATCATGTCATCATATTGCATTTTTGAAACCATTTAATTTTATGTCAAGAATGCACATAAAATGTCATTTTAACCTAAGTTGAATTAAGTTATTAAAAAGAATTCAAATAAAAATGAATTATTGTGTTTAACATTTTCCTGTTGGTCAAACATAAGAATAAAAGATTTATGGAGTTTTCTCTGAAATTATTTTCCTTTGTAAAAATGCCTACAAGAATTAATTAAAGCTTTACTTTTAATTTAAACATGAATTTTTAATCCGAAAAATAATTTGATTTTGCACCTAGACCTAAAAAGAAAAAGGTTGGAAATGTTTTTCTGAACACCCCTGAATTTTTGTAAATTTTTTTGAGCTTGGGAAATGTGTTTTTGAATTAATCGAAAACCGGAGGGCCTTTTTGCAAAAATGTTCGGAGCGGCCCACGGGCCGGTCTCTCTCTTCTCTCTCCGCGCTCGCCTCTCTCGGCGTCGCTCGCCACCGTTCGGCCGCGCGTCCCGCGCCCGCGCGAGCCACGCAGCGAGGCGCCTACACGCTTCACCACCTCCCCGGCCAGGATAAAGCTCGAGCCCCGGCCTTATCCCTCTCCCTCTCTCTCTCGGTCTTCTCCACCTCACCGCCATTACCGCCACCTCCCTGAATCAACGCCGCGGACCGTTCCGGCAGCTCCCCATCCAAACCCACACCATCACGAGCTCCGCAACAATCCACCACACCTCTCCATGATCACCAATCGGACCCAACCGCAGATAGCTCGCCCAATCGAGGAGTTTCTTCTCCACGGAACCTCACCGTCGTTCCTCCGCCGCGCCATCAAATTCGCCATCCACGGTGAGTCGTTTTGCGCGGTTGTTGTTTCCTTAGGTGCGCACCTTGATGTTCTTCATCTTTGGCAACTCACCAACTGTGACATCCTATGTCACATAACAGCATGTAAGCAATGTCAAAACCTTAATTACAGGAATTGAGTACTGATTAGAGGAGTGAACACATGAAATGATGAATTAGAGTATTTGAAAATTTTAAAATTTAAATCTAGTTTAAACCCAACAATTTAAAACTCAATGATCCTCAACAAAAGTATGCAAATATTTTTGCAGATCCTTGTAGAGGAGATCAAAACATGATTTGAGGACATTTTGGTGTAATTTTTCTCATGGCACAATTCCTAAAAAAATTCAAACTATGTTTAAAAACAGCAGTTGTTCATGAATTTTTGTAAATTTTTGCAAGCAAAATTTGAACTTATGCCTATAACAAAAGTTGCTCATCATAATACACCGAACCCCCACAAATTTTGGTTTGTCGAAATTCGGTCCGGAACGTTTGCTATGGAGAAAAATCAGCTAGTAGCAGAATGGCACAAGTGTAATTTCGTGGAACCTAGCAGCTACAGTAGTCGCACAGGAGACTCGGGCCACTGGCAGCGGCGCCGGCCACCATTGCCCATGCCGGCCGCCGTCCTTCTGCCACAGTCCGACTCACCATGCGTCGATCATCGCCGCAGCGTGACCGGCTGTTTTGCGGTCGTCCCCCTCCGGCCGTCCTTGCCGTGCCTAAGCCGGATAAGGCGGGCTCGAGCTCGAGCTCGAGCGTCTCCCCAGCAGACACCACTCCCAGCTTGCCACAGCTCGTCCAAGCTCGCGCATGTGTCCCTAGCTCCCTCCGCAACCTCCAGCCACGCTCCAATTCCATTTCTCCCCGCCCAGCCCAAGGGAACCGGAGTAAATCCCCGTCCTGCGCCACCGAGGAGGAAATAGCCGCCACCGTCGAGTAGCTCAGCCCCGGCCGATTCCTTCTCCTGGAAGGTGCGGAGGAGCCCGACGCATCACCCTGCGCATGCCCAAGCCATACCTTGCGGTATCCTCACCGGAATCCGGCTTATCCCCACCGCTGGCCGTGGCTGCGTGTGCACCTCCACGGTGAACACCTACTTCCCGACGCGGCCAACCCAAACCACGCCTGCCCCGGTCTTCCTCGTGCTCGTGCGGTGCTCCCCGACCTGGAAGCCCCTTCTCCGACGCCCTGTATGGGACGAGCGAGTGCCGCCGAACGTCCTTCGTTCTCCACCGCCCGTCGTCGGCTAGCTCCGGTGAGCCGCACCCCTATTCTCCCCTCCGTTGAGTTCGTCATGCCAAACCAGGGCTAGGCGGCCGGATCCGAGGTTCCCCTTGCTGATCCGCCCAACTCCGGCACCCCGCCGCCGGACGCCGGCAGGAGCGCCGCCGCGCGCGTGGCTCGGTTCAAATGGGCAGTGGTAATCTCGTAAATATGTGTGAACTTTTGTCAAATTTGCAAAAATCGTATCTTTAAAAATAAAAATAATAAAAATGCAAATAATAGCTTTTTGGAAAGCTTGAAACATGCACTCTGCAATAGCTCACTTTTCATACATGGTTCTGTGTGATAAATTGAACTTTTGGTTTAAAAGAAGTGGCAACATGTTAAGCAATTTAAACCTAGATTTAAATCTCAGAAACTACAAAAATCATAGCTCTAAAAATACAAGTCGAGAAAAATGCACTTGATAACTTTTTGGAAAGCTCAGAGCATGAACTTTACATTTCCCAACTTTGTTGTATAGGGTTCTGTGCAAAAATTCCAAGTTTCATGTAAGTTAAAGTGGAACATTGTTAAGCTCATAAATTCCTTAAATAATTCCCTAAAAATGTAAAATTCACCAAAAATTGGTATGTGCACTTTTCATTACATATGAGACCCCCTGGTATCTGAGTTTCATGCTTTCATACATATTTTGCCATCATAAGTATTATTGGCTTATGTGGTGTCTAATCGATTTAAATATTTCCTTTTAGAAAAATGTGAGGAAAATACATACGAGACATGCTCATCTAATTGCTTTAGTGCTCATCATGAGCAAATTTGTGCTTTGTCAACAAATCCTATCTAGAGATGTTTTAAAAAATCACATTTACATAAAACGGTAAGGTAGCTAGTCGCATAGTTGCTATGATGGTTTAAATGGGGAATTGCTTTACTTTGAGTAATAAGTAAAATAAAAGTCTAATTGTTTCTGATGGTCAATCGTAGGGAAGATCCCATTTCATCATGATGAGTTGTTAGAATTGTTCATTTCTTCAGTGCTAATAATGAATTACTAGGTTAAAGGGTGCATAAAATAACCAATAGTGCGAATTATAAAATACTAGGTTAAAGGGTGCATAACATGACCAATAACCTTAGTGTCGTATCAATTCAAGTGTGAAGTTCTCCGAGCAATGCTTATAAGTTCAGCGTGCATAATCATTGTATTTGAGGTGTGTTTGCATCATTTAGGAGTAACCCTGCTCAAAGCAACACTTAGCAGAATTTTGAAATCGCAGTGGCACAAGTGTAAAAACAGTAAATGTCAAGGATTTTAAGAAATTCATAACTTGAGCTTTACACCACGGATTTGAACGATTCAAAAAGCATTGGAAAGTTTGTAACTTGTACTTTAATATGGAGAACATGAACACCTATGGTTATATAGTGAAATTTAATTTTTGAGCAAGATGAAAAGGCTATCATGACCACGCTGCTTAACGAGATTGCATTTTGAAAATGGTGTAACTTCTAGGCTCTGGATCCAAAATTTATGAACACGGGTTCTTTGGAAAGTAGATGACTTGTACTTTAACGTAGTAACATAATCCAAGTACTTCATATGTAGAAAAATAAAGATATAAGTACTCTAAGATGCTAATCCGTTATGCCCGCGTGACAACTTGACGTTTTTAAAATTGAATAACTTTTTAAATACAGATCCAAATAAAACAACTATACGTTCATTGTAAACCTTGAACTACGTACTTTACATGACCCAACATGGTTCACCTAAGTTCTATAGCGAAATATTGAATTTTGGACACCTTAAGATGGCTTCACAGTCAGCCTGTCAGCCCAGACTTAGCTAAACAGACCGGCTGAGAATTTGCTAAGCCCAAGTTTGTTTATTTTGCTTGCTGTTTTGGTGAATCATTTTCCATAGTTGCATGGTATGTTTAAGCATGTCATAATCATGTTTATATTTTGGGCAAGAACAGTCATCTATCATGTATAAGTTATTGTATAAATTTTGCACAAATGAACATGAGTGCTAATTAATTAGGGGAAACGATGAGAACGTCACCCTAAGAAGTGAACATCAAGTTTTGGTATAATAAATTGATGAACACCAGATTGGTAATAGGCTATACTAGGAGATGTAAGGAAATAAATTACTCCAAGATTGGGTCACGTAAATATTGAGATATGACCACATCACTAAACGTCATCATATGAATATGCTTAACCAAATAAACATTACATTCCACTCATTCCAATGATGAAGCCTACCCTATTTTCTTGATCTGAAAATCAGCAGGTTCAACTATACTAAATGATGAAAAATTTACCTAATTAGAAGGTTGTCCCCATGAAATAAACCACGCGTACCAACATCGTGACCATGTCATCACGATTCGTGAACATGTTTAATTTATGCAAACGTTTCGTTGCATTATGTTATTGGGAAAGTTCCATGAACTAAACATCTGTGTATGCATCCATACTCACATCATGCATTGCATCCATATAGGGACCCCGACCGAAGAAAGAAATCGCGAAGAGGATGCCGCTGAATTAAACTTGATTGAGGATGCTAACTTCGAGCAAAGCCAAGGCAAGCCCCGGTGCATAATCCCACTTGTTTAGTTCTTTATGGTTTAAATTCACATATTTCTATGTTTATGTATTGTGCACTTACGTTTAGGAGTTGATCGTAACCCTAGTTGCATTATGTTCCCTATTGCCTATGGTCTTTGGATAGGTATAATCCTTTTTCGATAGAATGGCTATGCTTAAATGAGTCACCGGTAGCAACACCGAGTGGTTAGGAGACCTCTCGGTTTAGGTTTCAATTATTGTTACCTCTCACCTGATTAAATTGGAGACCGTACGGGGAAGAGCATGTGTAGGATGCGGTGGCAAGGTTGGCCCTTGTTCGCCATAGCCCCGTATGTGTCGGTCAAGGACCGTTCGTTGTGACTCCGCGAGCAAGTATTGAGTTGTGTACCAAATGCATACCTTCGTATGGGAGTTGGTAAACCGATGTAACTTGAGAGTCGTAGTGTTGGACGGTCACTCCACCCTTTGTGCAAAGTGTTGGTCACGGCGGATGCACGGGTTTGTGAGTAGATGGAGGGTGTGTTATTACCCTTGGACCCGACGCTACCGTGGTTGCATGTGGAATGCACACTCGGAGGGTGGACCCGGCTCATATCTATGATAATCTTGTGAAAGGTGGCCATACGTGTTCTTAAATGATGCGTATGTCGTGCATTTGGGTTTCCCCTGCAGGGTGTAAATCGATATATATCGCCGTCCCTCGCGGTGATGAGTACCACTTGTCTCGAGCAGATCGCATCGTAGTAATGACATGGAATATGATGATGAACTTGCTGTTTTTGAAGTATTAAATTCATGTATTGCAACCATGTTTGTTAGTCTTGCTCACTAAATTTATAATTATGTCACAACCCTCTTAATATGGCTAAAACATGAAATTTTAGACTTAGCATAGGTGCTGTTTTTGGCTAATTCCAGCAAGCCCGGTCAGCCCCCTGCATACTAGGAGTCGGTTTTAGAAACCATTTTTGTCGGGTAAGACTTGCGGAGTATATTAGATACTCGGGGCTTTGTTGTTAACATTTTTGTGCAGGTGAGATTGTCGAGAAGAATGGGCACATCTACGGGCTGATGTGTCACATTTTAGGCAACTATCGTCGAGATTTTCTTTACGCTTCCGCTCATTGTATATGGATTGAAATCTGAATTTTGAACTCTATGTATAATAATAACTTTAACTTCAGATGTAGAATATGTCACTCATGTAACACAAATATGTATAAGGAAATGGTGGATGTATCGTTAACGTATGTGCAATGAACGTTCGCTTTGTCGAATGTCTCCGATACGATCCTGTTTGACTATCCCACTCGCTTCGCGAGGTGGGGATGTCACACCAACGAGCTTATTCCCCAGGTCCGACAGAATTTGGCCGTCTTCTCGGAGCTACGCCCACCGCCGTCCGCACCTCGTCGGTGAGCATCCATCTCCGACCGTCTCCAAGTCCCCACAACCCTCTATCGTTGTTGCTTGTGTCAAGTAGATGCTTGGGGCACGATTTTTCCCCAATTTTGGGCAACCACGGCGAGCTTCGCACCGTGCCGGAGCTCCGCCGGGCCCGCATCTCACCGCCGGCGTGCTTCCGGCAAGGCATAGGCGAGCTCATCATCACCGCTGCATTCGCCTCACCGCGTAGATCATTTAAGCAAGCTTGCGGCGAGCTTTGGCTCAACGTCGGGCAACTCCGGCCACTGCGCCGCCGTGTCCTGGCTTCCACGGCGGTGCCACACCGCGGACCACACGCGCAGGATCGCGTGTGGCTACGTGGGATCACGTGTGGCCAAAACCTGTGGCCTTGCGTGTGGCACGGAACCATTTCCAATTTTCAAAAATTCGTAGAAAATTAAAGAAAAATCAGAAAAATGTGAAACCAATTTTGTTAGATTCAAAAAAAAATATTCTCTATCTGTTTATGAATTAAAATATCTATTTTGAGCATTTTAATTTCATAAGTATTAATTAATTACATTCTTTGATTTATACAAGCTATTATTTTATGCTAATTATTATTTAATTTTCAGAAAAGAAGTTGTTTAAAAGAAGGAGATACTGCAGACCAAAGTTTTTATTAAAAATGTTTCTCACAATTAAACCTAAACATCGTCATTTCATGTGATTATAATTTATTATTTCATATGTTATTGCAAATCGTTAATAAGTTATTAACTGTTAATTATCGAACATATCGATGAAAGCATTGCACATCATGTCATATACATTCATACACGCATGATTGTGATTCGCGACGTATTGATGGTCGACCTAGGTCCTGACGTAATCGAGGTTCCGTCCGAGGCGAGAGGCGGGAGACGTGAACATCGACGTCGACCCAACCACCGAGGAAGCTAACGTCGACGTGAATCGAGGCAAGCCCCGGTGCATCCTACCTATATTTTAAATATTTTATTTTTATCACATTAGTTAAGTATGTTTGTGCACTAGGTTATAGGGAATGATTGACACCCCGGATGCATGAGATAGGTTCCCTTTTATTCATGCTATCTCTGGTACAGGTAGCTCAATAGAAGCTAGGCTTAATTCATAGTCGCAACGGTAGTTGTTTCGGGTGATCTTAAAGCATGGAGACTTTAAGTGTTTGATGTGATTGTCGTTAATTTAAAGAGAGTGTTAATGAAATTGAGACCGGACGGGCCCCGTAGGTGAAAGGGCAAGACGTGGTCGAGGTCTTGCAAGGTGGTAGCCCCGTCCGTGTCGGTCAAGGACCGTACCGTTGTCGGCTCGGTTGAACAAGTTTGAACGTACCGCACTACATGCTGGTGTAATGGGCCCGGCAAGCTGATGTACCCTACCACCCCGGGGATGCGTCGTAGCCAACTCTCTTTGTCTGGCTGTTAGTGAGATCGGAGTCTCACGGGAGGGAAATGGGTCGGCCACGAAGGAAGTCGTGGAGTCGCCATATTCTCGGGGAGTTTGGAAACGGCTATTCTCCTGCCAGGTGTTAGCGGGAAAAGTTATCGTATACGACCGGTGGGGTGCGTATACGTCGTGTAGTCGGGTTTTGCCGGCTGGTATAAAATCGATTCGAATCGATGTTCCTCGTAGTAATGAGTACCGCTTGTTTAGCTCGTCGCATCGTAGTTAATCAAGTGAAAGATGAGGAAGAGAGACGAAAGAGCTATTGATCGGAGATAATCTTTTCTTGCAAACTTGATTGCAGTAGTTGTAGGCTGCAAACATTGGTTTCTAGTACACTTAATTTTGAACTAAAACTTGAAAGTAAGGATCCACCATTAGTGCCGTTTTTGTAAAAAAGTCAACCCCACGACCATAAAGCCTTTGCATACTAGACGTCGGCCTTAGCTTGCACTGTTGACGGTTAGTCTTGTCGAGTATTAGAATTCTCGGGGTTTGTTCGTTATGTTTTTAGGACCCGAGTCGTACTTCCACGACTTATACGGTAGCTTCCGGAAGAGGAGCGAGTGCCCGCGGGTGGTTCCCTCCGGTTGGAACGGATTCCGACGCCGTGAAAGATGAGAATCGTGATGTACGACGGGCTCGGTATATCACGCTAGTCGTATTAGGGGTCTTTTGTTGTAAAAAGAATAAGTTTCCGCTGCAAGGCTCGTAGTGTCCTAAACTTCGGTAATGTTTTATGCTTCCGCTGTCAAATGTTTGTATTTCGAAAACCTGGTTGTATTATACCATGATCTATATATTACGGCTTGTATGAGATGATGAACTGTTGTAACTCGTTTCGTCGAGTGTCCCCCTGTACCGACTCTCGGGTGTCCCGGAAGGGATGTCACAGCTGGTATCGAAGCGGTTCGAGAGCAACGAGTACATTGTCACAAGCCCGTTTTCAAAACTTAACACGTTTCGAGTACGCGAGAGTACGGAGCCCTATAAGGATGTAGAATAGTTAGATTCTTCCTAAGCTGTTCGACATTCGGGATCCGGGTAGTTACTAACTATTCGTTGTAGTTTCGTGTGCTTATAGTTCGTATAGTTAGTCTGCCGAGCATGCATCATGTCATATTGAATGCTATAATAAAAGTCGGGGATAGGCTTAGCTAGTCTCGTAGTACTTTGATAGGTTGTCTTTTCGTGTTCTTTTTCGTGGGAAGAAGTGTTTAACCGGTTTAAACATGTTCCCTGCAGATGCCGATGCTGCGCGTTACGAAGCGTGTTCGGGAGGAGGAGGACACTCGGGCTGCACGTGTCGGCAAGCTCGAGCAGAGGATCCACCACCCGGAGGCGCAGGTTCGGATTCGGGACCGACGGATGGCTGCTTGGAAGAACCGCTTCCGTGTGGACTGTCGGGAGATCCGAAGGTCTCACGCACGGATCGCCAAGCTGGAGGAGTAGTTGGTGGACCGTGTTGGGTTTCACGGGATGTCTATCGCCCGGACGAGCGGTTGGTCACGATTACGGCCTAGCGTGATGCGGCTCGCGACGCGGACGCAGCCCACCCAGCGAGCTAGCGGGAGTGACCGCACGAGCGTAACCACGCGGTGGAGAGTCCGATCGAGATCGAGAACCGGATGCGGGAGCTCGAGGCGATGTACGACGGACCGGCCGAGGCGCACCACGAGTTGTTGCACGACCACGACGAGCTGTTCGGGCGGTTCCAGCGAGTTGCAGCAGCAGCACCGGGGGTGATGGGCGGTCTCCTCCATGAGGCCGATTCACCGTAGCGACGAAATTATCTGCCTTGCGCTTATTGTTCTTGGACCTAGGCCGGTGTCCCTAATCTTGTTTCGGCTCCTTCCCTTTGCTGCCGCGAAGATTCACAACGCTGGACTCGTCGACAACATATTCGTCCGCTAACTCAAAGCACTACGATGCCGTAAGCGTGAGGTTGCGGTTGCGCCGACTAATCTTATGAACCAGGCCTTCGCTCCGGACGCTAGCTTGGAATGCAGCGATCGCTTGCTGATCGAAACATTGGGAATCAATGCTTTCTTGGCGCAAAACCGCTCGAGGCAATCTATCGATGACTCATCGGGCTTCGCCGATCCGGTTGAGCTCGAAGAAGTTCCCTATTTTCTCACATGTAGCCGGATGGACGTAGAGTACATGCAAAGCTCTTCCGCAAGTGGAGTTTTGTCGTCATACTTATCTATATTCCTAGGTTCGAAGTTCCCGGGATACTTGCAAATGTGCAAGTCCCGCGTAAATGCTGGGATTCCAAAATACTCGTGATCCTCAAAGCCGGTCCGGACCAATGATGGTGAGCAGCGATCGTAATGTCGATAATTGCGATCGCGATCATCCTCCTCGTCATCACTATAACGGTGATTCCTCTACCCTACACTCCGGCTGGGCTGACGATCATTGTTTTCCTGTGGCGAGGCGGAGGCGGTGGCAACGGTGGCGACGGCGGCGGAGCCCCATCGTTGTTGTCTTGTTCCGTCTCTCTGTCCTAGTTGTCGCGGTCATGCCCTCGGCGACATTCGTCTCTTCGTCCCGCATCCCGTCTATTTCGATCGTAGTAACGATCATCACGTCGGTTATAACACTCATCCCTTCTCGATCTATCATTGTGGCGTATTATGCGGTCGTCATGACCGCGCTGATTGCCGACTGGTGGCGGCGCTGGTGCTGCTCGCTCGTGATTCCCCGACCGATCGGCGGCGAGAGGTGGCGGTGGTACGGGAGGCTGTCGGACGATCGTCAACATGACCAGTCCAACGACGTTCCTCTTCCTCACTCCTGTGTTGTTCATCCGCTTGCTCTACATGACGATCTATCAAAACGTTCCTAGAATCACGATTCCCATTGATCGGGCCCCGCAAGTCCGGATAGGCGCTCGGTCATACACATCGGCGATTGGAGTTGCTCTGTTTCCGGCTCCTCCGCCGGATGAAGCTCCTTCGGATCGGGTCCTAGCAGCATGTTCCGACCATGACCGATCGAAGGATTCTCCTCGCTCTAGATCATGAGTCCGAAGGGCCGCAGCATCAACGAGATTCAAAGCACGCCTCGGGCCCGACGTTCAATTGAGCGCTTCTTCCGTCTAGAATTTGCTTAACCCCACGATATTGTGAAGGGGTGATGTGAAGACTCGTTCACCATTAAAATCAGCTTCCAAGGCGTCGATGTTAAGGACCCTTCTTAGTCGACTACGACCTCTTCCAACACAATTCCAGCGATCTGTTGTATGAAGGTGAAGTATCCCGTGCATCAACGACCGGCATAGCGGCAACCTGGTTCGTAGCAGCATGTGCTCCACTAGCGGGCACTCCCGTCCCTGCAGCTCTAGCTTGACTGGTTCCTGGAGAGTTGACATCCGTAGGTGGATTACGGATCGGTGCTACCGGTGGAGGGTGTAATTTTTTAGCATCAGCGGCTTCAGCAGCAACATCTTCTCGCAAGCGTTCATCATTGGCGTGCTTAGCCGATCTTTTAGCTTCAGCAACCCCTTCCTCGGGTGTACGTTGCACAATGATCGATCCGAGCATGAAGACTTGGAAAAAGGTTTGACGACCTTCTTCGATGTCGCTTTCGGGCTCATAGGACCCTCTCATCGCTATAGACTCGGTAGCGGTCAAGATCTTGGCATGATTGGCCAAACCGAAGGGAAACTCGACCGGTCCGATTGATCGCGCCATAAGATTGGCAACGTCGGACTTGTTGAAATCTGAAGTAGAGATTAAGATCTCATCCGGTGATCACGCTTCGATAGCAGCGGCCAGCTTGCGAGCAGGATTCATCACTTGAAGTTTGCCGGCGAAGCAACCTCGAAGTCCAAGGATCCGAAGCGATTGCAAAGCCGGGTGCAAAGTCGACGTCGAACGAAGAGGCCATCGAACTCGCCAAGAAACTTGTCTGGGACCCCATACATGAAGCACCAAATTTCGAGGAATAATCTCGGCACTAATACTACCTAGTCTCTCATGAGTCTAGAATTTGATGGTGCGACACACGGAAGACACAAGAACACGCGAGATTTTTAGATAGGTTCGGTCTCTCAATCGAGAGTAATACCCTACGTCATGTATGTTGTGTATTACTCTTAGCTGATTGCTAATTGCATATGTCCAGATTATTTTCGAGGGTTCCTTCCTCCGCATTATATATCCGGGAAGGTAGGTCTACATGCGAGTCCTAGTTGGTTACATGAATTACATATTCGGGAACTCTATCTTGGAGTTTCCTTATTGATTCAGAGTCCTAATCGACTAATTCAAATCCTTTACTTGAAGATCACGTCATATCTTGTCGGTCTTGAGCCCGCCTTTATTTCCGTACCGGTATACGGAACCTTCTGTTATTCTATATCGGTCGAGCACCACTTTGTGGGCCATCCCGACCAGTGTTATCTTCAACAATATGCCACCATATCTTCAATAAATCTTTTCTTTGTTTATATCATACCCATAAGGCAGGTATACGACACATGACATGATATTTATTATGAAAGAGGAAGGAAGCCTTTCATTAGGATGAAAGGGTAGTGACACTATTTCCAAGTTGATGAAAGGAGAATGAAAATGTTCATTGAGACTGTTTTTCTTTCATGTCTAGAAAAAAACAGATACTTATTGGTACATCTATGCAACCATTTGATATCATCTCCAACCTATGAAACTGTAAAATGAAATAGTGCACTAAGGGATGCACTTTCATTTTAGGCAATAAGAATGAAAGCTGATGTGTCACATTTGGAAGACGTGAAATGAAAGAGGCCACTGAGAATGGCCTAAACAGTATACACGTGTAGTGGATCAAGACATATATAGGACTAGTACTATATATAAATGTAGTTAATATAACAGAAAGGAGATGAAACGTGAACACTAAAAATAGCAAATGAGAGGGAGCGCATTGTGCATGTCAGGAAGCGGCTCATGGTGCCTGCCAGCCTCATGGCATTTCACGTGCTTCTTTCTTCCAAGCCTCCCGTTTGCATGGATCAAAGCCATTTGTAGGCTATAAAAGCTTGTTCCTGGAGGAGCCTCCCATGAGAAAGGAGGATACAGAGAGAGGTAGAGATACCGAACACCATCGGTGGCCTGCGGTGAAGAAAGAAGAGGCGATGGCTGCGGCTGGCAGTAGCAGGTTTGCTGTCATATGCGCGCTGCTGAGGCAGGAAATGAGAGAGCCGCACCTGGTGCAGGAAGAGATGGGCATTATCAGAACGTTTGGTGAACCGGTGGCTACGGATCAGGTTGAAACATCTGAGGCGGAGGATACCAGGACCATGCAGCTCTTCCCCACGCCATCCAATAAATCGATGCCATCGGTTGAGAAGTGAGTGAGTTTAGCGATCTCTTCGCTTTTACGATCGATAAATGTTGCAAGTGTGGAGATGCAAGGCATTTTTTGTGATATTGAGATGTTCTTTTGTTTTGGCAAAAAAAAAAATCATGGTGTAAGTGCATTTCATCTGCAGACTGGGTGCACATACTTTGACCATTTTCTACCAGGGACGAGTGCTACAGTTTGAGAACTTCCCGTCGGGCAAGGTCAAGGAGCTGGTGGATTTTGCCGCATCAAAGGTTTCCTCACCAGTACGAGAAAACAAAGTGCACGCATCATCAGGAATGTCAGTCACCACCGAGCAATCGACTGGGCTTGAGCAGCCCATCGCAAGGAAGGCGTCCCTTCAACGGTTCCTTCAAAAGAGGAAGTACAGGTGAGGATCCCAGCGGATTATGTGATGCGTGAGATGTTCCCTGATTTTGTTAATTGTAAATACTAGGCACACGTTCCTAGCTATACAGTGTCTGCCCTTTTTCCATGATGTTTTCTAAAATTGCTTTTAGCAAGAATAATACTGCATGGTAATTGATGTGTGCGGATTGTTTGAAGGGCTGTCACCGCTGAATCAGACCATAAGGTGTTGACATTACAACCGCCGCTGGAGAAAGATATCACTGGCACTGGAAAGGAAATGAAATATTGTCCTTCTACCACTAATTGGCTTACCCTCCAAACTCCATAAATCTTGAGGGGAGCATATAGACGAGAAGCAAAAGGAGTATTGAATAAGTATCATTCCTGGTGATTGAAGGTTGTCTCTGTTTGAGTATTATTTGGAAGTCTAATAAATTATTTACTTTTCCGGGCACACTTCCAACGTATTCCAGAATAATTAATGTGCAAGCAGACATTTTTGTTCTGCGGATTCAACCATGTGGTGATTTCTTCTATTTTCTTTTCAAGGGAGGTGCTGTATCATTTTCTACAATGCCACACCTCCTAATTTCATGTGCCGAAAATTAAAAGAGTCCTTATTGGTCGACAGATTTTGAATGTGGTGGGTGCTGAGCCTGGCTTTGGATTTGGGCTGTGGGAGAGACAACCAAAGATCATTCGATGGATTCCGTCAATTGTCATTTGAAACAGTTAGCTAGTAACATCAATGATTTAAGTGTGTTTAATTTAATTCTAAGTCACTACCGTGAGGGTAATATTTTAGGATGGCATTGATTTGATCCGTCAAGTGGATCGGAGACCGAATTAACTGGTTACAGATAAATTATAAACCTCAGCTATTTGATAACAGGTTTGAGACAAATTCTTCCTTTAAAATCAATGTACATTTTTAGCAAACACAGAAGGCGGAGATGAGAGGGTCAACTGAGAGTAATTCTCTATTTTTATGTCATGCCAATTCAGGAGAATATGACGATTCTTATACGCGAGCCCATTCCAGAAAATTAAAACATGATCATGCGGGTCTCTTTTCTTGTTGATGATGTTAGATTTGCTGGTTCTTTTGACCGATACAGTCTGGAACAAAGTATAGTCATTTAGGCGAAAAATAACATTAATATTTGCCAATAGTACTTTATAACCAAATTATTTGAATCAATGGTGCCAACCGCTGGCTGTTGGCATCATTCTTAAAAAATAGTATCTTATTTACTGCTAAAAGTGCTCACAGGCTCTTTTGGTGATCGATCTTGTGGGGTGTGTTGAATTCATTTGGTGGCACGTATCTCCGGTTCTAGTTTGGCATTCTCAAAGCAACAAATAAAATCCCTGTGGGGCACCCTCATATTGTCAGAGTTAATGCATGTAAGAAAACTTAATACATATGTGCATATGTGCAGTACACGACTACAAAAGAAGCCTGCAATAGCATCTCGCATTTTTCAGTAACACTACTACAAAACAAGATTATTATAACATATTCTTGTAACACATAGAGTGATGTGTTACAAAATATTTTATAGTAACACGAAATTTTTTGTTACAAGTATGTTTGTAACATATTGTTTTTATCCCATAATTATGTGTTACAAGAAGTGATTGCAGTAACACAAAATTTATGTTACATGCATAGTGTTACAAAGATTGTGATTATTCCATATATATCAAGTGTGAGTGTTACAAGAAAAATCTTGTTGGAACACAAAATAATGTTACAACGAGGGACCAAAAGTTATGTGCTAATTCAATAAGTCCCTAAACTCCAGATGTGTGATGATCCAAAATATTTCTCGAATGACAATAAACGCACTATCGAGTCTAAACTACTGCCATATATTAACATATTATAAGTTGTCCTGGCTAATAGGAGAGTCAACTACATATCATTATAGGTGGCGATGCAATCAAACCTTAAGTATGATACATGAGCTTATATTTGGAGTTATGTTTTATGTCATAACAAGTAACACTCGCTTGTAGAAAGTAACACATATATGTGTTACAATTGCCTTTAATTATACTCTTTCATGTTACAAATTGATTAAATAGTGATGAAAGTCACAATTATGTCTTAGCTCGGGTGCTATAGGCACTAACCTACAAATATACGACCAGTGTTCAATTCTTGGTAAACACATATTTTTTATATTTAGTATTATTTTTTGTGCTACAAATGTAACCCTTTTCTTAAACAAGTAACACATATATGTGTTACAATGGGTTGTTCCTGTATCACGTATGTTTACAAACAGTAACACATGTGTTTGTTACAACAAATTTTACTTGTATCGGTTTTAGTTCCACGTAGTAACGAGATATATGTGTTACAACAAAATTTGCTCTAGTAACGGCGCAACCTAGATCACTTATTAAATGTGTTACTATAGACCTCAGTAACACTTATCTCCTCTTCCAGTAACACATATATGTGTTACTAGAGAGTTGACCTAACGTAGTGTAATAGCGAGCGAAAATTTTTTCGCTATTATACTGCATAGTTTCTAACGTCATCGTGGGCGACGCCCTATTGCGAGCTCCACTATAATAGCGGGCGGTGATGACATCGGCGACGATCGATATTAAAAATGGTCGGTAATAGCGGGCACAATGACGTCATCTTGGACTCGATATTGAAAATGTTACTGTAATATCGTGCAAACCGACATCTTCTTAGGACCGATATTGTTGTACCTCCGCCAGCTCGAATTCAAAGCCTACCAACCCGTTTATATATATATGCACACATTACGGTTCGGAAAAATGACCAAGTCCTCGGCCGCCACTCCAACTCCCTCTATCTCTGTCTCTCCCCCCCGCCCCCGACCGCTCCCTCTCGACGGGCCTCGTCGGCCGCTCCCACCCCGGCGGCTCTCGTCACCAGCGAGGCCGCCCCTTCCTAGCGGCCCTCAACGGCGCCCCTCCACGCCGGCCCTCGTCGACCTCTCCCACACCCGGTCGGCCTCCCCTCTGCGGTGCCCATCCCGATCGGCGACGCCGCATCGGTCGAGGAGGACGAAGAGCCCCGCGTCGAACCCTCCCCCGCATCAAGCCTCCCCGGCCGCCCCCTTCCCGACGCCCCTCCTTGGTCCCCTCCCCCGGGCGCCCCTTTCCCTCCCTCCCCGCTCTCGCGCCGCCCCTCCTCGATATCGGATTTGGCGAGGAGGCCACACGCCGCTCCCTAGAGCTGGATCCGACACCCGAGGCGTCGTGCCCCTCCCCGGCGGTGGATGCGGCCGGGACGAGGGTGGCGACGAGCGATCGACCACGACGCGGGCGGCGGCAGGCGGGTCTAGGCTAGGCTCGGCCCACCCCGATTTCTTTTTTTTGTATTACTTTTTCCTCAATGCTAGTAGTATCGGGCAGCAAAGACGCTACCGGAAACCTTTGATTTTTAATAACGCTCACGTAATATTTGGCGATTTGCCCAATATTATAGGGCCTTTTGTCGATACTCGCAGGGTGTTATTCCAAAGTAGTGGTAGTAGGCTAGGCAAAAAATCTTAGGCAGATCCCCATGGGTTTGTAAATTTGATGTGGCTGTGCATAAATGCATGTATGTTTGTTCCAATTTGTATACCCTCTCTAGAGAAAGATTAAGAGTTAATATTTATTTGTTTCTTTGGCAATTTCGTACTTTCATGCACATCATATTTTTTATAGCATATTTTTCAATGAATTTCTGGTTGCTGTACATTTTTTCATTCATTAGTGTAGAATGCAAAACAGTGCTCACTGAAAATGCAGATCAAGTTTTTTGAGTTTGCATACATGTGATACGTTCTTCCGAGTTCTAGGAAGATCTCCAAGTTACACTTGTTTCTTTATAATTTCAAATTAATAAACTAAAGAAAAAGGATAACAGATAATAGAGAAGTAAGCACTACTATAAAAAAGCTCTATAGTGACGAACACTATTTTGGCCACAAGTGACGGACATTCTAAAACCACCACTATTTTAGGCCGAACAGTAAGGTCCGCTACTAAACTACAAAATTAGTGGTGGCCACCTTATGTCCGCTACTAGGAGGAACAAGCCCGCTACTAAATTATACATATAGTGGCGGGCCTCATTCCGCCACTAAATCCGGGCTATCTATAACCGTTGGATCAAAAATTAACTATGTAGATTCACTCTAACTATATTTCACAATAACCCTAGCATATAAAAGAAACACCCTTCCCACCTCCCTCGCCCACTCCCACCCTCACCGTCGCCGCCTCCTCTCTCTCTCTCTCTCTTCTCTTCTCTCTCGTCTCTCTCTCTCTCTTCTCTTCTTCTTCTCTCTCTCTCTCTCTCTCTCTCGTGTGTGTCTCTCTCTTACTCTCTTTGAGTTTTTTTCCTACCGCAGAGCCGCCCCCACCGGCCCATCTCCGTGCCGGGCCCCCTCACCGTCGGGCCCCTCCGCGCCGGCCCCTTCCTCTCGGGGCCCCTCACCGCCGGCCTCTCCGGCGGTGGCGCAACTCGGCTCCTCGCCCAACGGCGTGGGTCGGCTCCCTCTCCGTGTGGCGGTCCCCTCCCTCCTCGGCCATGTTGAGGGGCCCATATCCGGCGGTGCCACCCTCCCGGCAACGACCCTCCCCCCTCCCCCACCCCCGCCTCCAGCAACCTTCCCACGGTCGGATCTACCGGTGCCTCCCTCCCGAGCCCCGACCAGCGATAGACCCGGCAGGTGGGGAGGCAGATTATTTTTATTTTCCTGTATGAAATTTAGTGGCGGCCCATCGATGGACCTTTGTCCGCAACTAAATTTTCTCGTCAAATAGTGTCGGTTCTCGAAAGTTGCTAAGAGGGGAGGGGGTGGAGGGTGAATAGGCAAACCTAAAAATTCCTGTGAAATTAACTAGATTCAAACATCAAATACCGGAACTTCCGGTGTAGGGTAGAAAATGCAGAATTAAACCCTACACAATTCTAGTTACTTGCAAGAAAGAAAAACACAACCCTATGCCATTCTATATAATTAAGGGCACAAAGGAAAACTACCAAGCAATCTAAACAAGATAAACAACAAGCGCTTCAAGAAAAGGGAGAGCATATAGGACAACGATTTTTCACCGAAGTTTGAATCCAGCTAGCATTCTACATCTCCGTTGAGAAAGTCCACCAAGGACCGGGTTTCTTTCAACCCTATTTCTCGCTCAAGTCACCACCAAGGTTGAGCTTGAGCATTCCACAATCAATGTCCCTCACGGGATGGATAATATAAACTTCTCGAGCGTCACCACACAAGTTTGGAGCTCACGAGCATGCCGAGCCGACTAGGACCCCAAAGCTCCAGGAGTAACAAATCCAAACCACAAGCTTGACTAGGGTGAAGATGCTCAAAAATTGAATCAAGGCTCTCAATCTCTTGCTAAAAGTGTCTCACTCAAATCCTTGCTCTAGGAATGAATTTTTAGCTTTTGAGAGGATTTGTGGTGACAGGAGTTTGGCTCAAGTAGGTTGAATCTCGGAATGTGCAAGAGAGAGTGTTTGGAGTGTGGGGTGTGGTATTTATACCATAGCCCCAAAAGAGCCGCTGGGCTATCCGAACGTCCCGTAGTAGAACTTCCGATACACGGTCGGAACTTCCGGTATGGGTCAATCTAGGGTTAGATCTAGATTTTTAGCCCGCACCGGAACTTCTCATAGACTACCGGAACTTCCGGTTCATAGATATAGGGTGCAAGGCTCGAGCCGCACTAGAACTTCGATGCACCATGGGAACCTCCGATATGGACGTTTCAAAGGTCCCAAACTTTTTGAGTTCCTACTGGAACTTTCGGTATGAACTTCGGAACTTCCGATGTGGTCATCCTAGAGAGTCCGAGAATCTCTGTGTATATATCGGAACTTCGATGTCCAGTACTGGAACTTTCGGTATGGCATTCTAGAGAGTCCAAAACTCTCTGTGTGCCCTACTGGAACTTATGATGTCCGTATCGGAACATCGAGTAGCCTACCGAATTTCCGATGGGTCGGGATGCAGGAGCTATTTTGTGAAATTTTTCATGGGATCTTTTTGTGAGCATTTTCATCCGTACCCATGAGTGTGATTTGCATCCCTCTTTATAGTTCGGCATCCCCGTACTTAAAGAAAAGATAAAAACTCAATGTGGCACAAATTGAGTGGGATTTTCTTCCTTCTCCATATTTTTGAGCTTGCCCCTTTTTCTTTTCTCTTTTTCATCCAAACTTGTAATGCTTTCACGTTTTATAGATAATAACTACACACATTCTCATGAAAACATTAGTCCAAATTTAATTGTATTGATATCAATCATCCAAAACAGAATGATGGGCCTAGATGCACTTACAATCTCCCCTTTTTGGTGATTAATGCCAATACAGCTTGAATTTATAAAAAGATATGTCGAGAAGCGCAATAATCAAAGATAAAAGATGAGCTCCCCTTAATATGTGCATGAATTTGAATTTCAAGCTTCGGCCTTTGCAATACCAAATGCACATTTTGAAATAACAACCAAGGGAGCTCCCCCTTTATCTATGCATCCATATCATAATAAGAGAGAAAAGCAAAACACAAATGCATTATGACATACAAATTTTCACACGAATGCAACTAGAATGATAAACAACATTACATCATCACATAAGCATGAACCATCACATATATAAATAAAACCACGTCATAACATTAAAATCATCCATAGGTTCAAACATAAATTTTGTCCAACACTTAGTCCATCACGATAAAAGGAAAACAACATAGATAGATAGATAGAAATTTCTTCTCCCCCTTTGGCAACAAATCACCAAAAAGAGAAAAGAAGCAAAGTGATGCCGAAAGTAGATCACTCCTTGACGTCGTTGTCCTCGTGCTCCTCCTCCTCATCCTCACTCTCAATCTCTCCGGCGCCCGAGCAGCTGCGGTAGCACTCGCTGCTCGCTGGTAGGGAGCCCACGGTTCTTCCCACTAACATGGCATAACCGGAGGAAAATCCAACGGGGGTGGTGGAGGAATCCGATGCTCGTTGTGCAACGTGCACAAGATACCGCTAATGTCTCTCATTGATGCGGCACTCGCTCCATCCCAGCTCATAAATGTCCTCATTGTTTGCCTTGCACATGCGGAAGATCTTGTTCAACATCGAGCCAAGGAAACCGGACTTGCTACAAGCACGGTGAGAGGAGGACTTAGGAATATCATGAGCTGCTTGTGTTGCTCGGAGGTGGAGGAGGGGGTGCTCGACCAACCGGGGATCCCTAAGGAGATCGGATGATAGCAAATCTCTTGGGGTGCACACCCGGATGGGGCCGATCGTGTGCAAACTACATCATCGTCACATGCTCTATCATCTTCATGATATAAGGAGCAAACTGCAAGCTTGTCTTGTGATGAGGACATCACACCCTCGGATATAACCAAAACTCCTCCAATACACATACATAATTCAAGGACAAAAACTAGAGAACGACAATTGAATTTACGGGTGAGCACGTTCCTAATGATCTCTTTATTTATATTTGAGAATATAATACTACCTAATGAGTTAATTATTGTTAGGAACCATGGAGATGATGATAATATGGTTAAGGAGGAGGTTGGAGGCGTGGAGGGCCAGCAAGGGCGTCCATGTCAAGTTGGAGGCCCAAACAAAGCCAACTTTGAGTCCGTTTCGGAGTCCGAAACAGACCCGCACTAAAACGGACGCCCAAGTTGCATACGAGGTCTGTTTGGGACGTTCTTTATATGGATGGAAACATAATTTGATGAACTTCCCATTGGCTCTGGTCCCATATTTCTCCGGAGACGTCGGAAATTGCCAAAATAAGAAGGCATCTAGAATCTATCCCGGTGTTGCACCACCTTCTTTTGGCCTTTGGGCCGTGTATTTTGTTGAGCCCATTTAGGCCTACGTCCTGGGGAGGATGGATGACCCTAGGGACCTCATAAGAAGTCGCCGCCCCTTCCTTAGGGTTTGGGGGTTTTGCTTAGATTATTCTCGTCAAGAACAGTTTTGCCGTTTTGTCGGTTTGTGAGACCCCAACTCGTGAGTTGAATCATATATTTGCAATTTGGTTGCTTCTATCTTTGTTGTTGCTTGTGTTCTTCGATTCACGGGCAAGGATTAGCCTTCTTGGTGAGGTCAATCATGCTTGCGGGGTTGATAACCGGAGCAGCACGTGGTGCTGCGTTTGGGGGTTCCGAACGTGTTGTTCGAGCAGCCGGTTCGACGTGTGTCATCTGTTTGCCAAATCAAGAGTTATCCGAACCATTCGGAAGATTCGGACCTTATTCCACATCGGTTGGTATTAGAGCTTCGGGTGCACCGTCAGGTTCCTCGTAACAACCATGATAAATGAAAGTGCATCTCATGTCATCATGTTGCATTTGTGAAACCATTTGATTTATGTCAAGAATGCACATAAAATGTCAATTTAACCTAAGTGGAAGTTTTTCTTAAAAAGAATGCAAATAAAAATAAAATTATTCTGTGTAACATTTTCTTTTGGTCAAACATAAGAATAAAAGATTTATGGAGTTTTCTCCGAAATCATTTTCCTTTGTAAAAACAACTACAAGAATTAATTAAAGCTTTACTTTTAATTTAAACATGAATTTTTAATCCGAAAAATATTTTGATTTTGGACCTGGACCTAAAAAGAAAAAGGTTGGAAATGTTTTTCTGAACACCCTTGAATTTTTGTAAATTTTTCTGAGCTTGGGAAATGTGTTTTTCAATTAATCAAAAACCGGAGGGCCTTTTTGCAAAAATGTTCGGATCGGCCCACAGGCCGTCTCTCTCTTCTCTCTCCCGCGCTCGCCTCTCTCGGCGCCGCTCACCGCCGTTCTAGCCGCGCGTACCGCGCCCGCGCGAGCCACGCGACGAGGCCGCCCGCTCGCTTCACCACCTCCCGGCCAAGATAAAGCTCGAGCCCCGGCCTTATCCCTCTTCCTCTCCCTCGTCGGTTCTCTCCACCTCACCGCCATAGCCGCACTCCCTGGTTCCACGCCGGCAGGCCGTTCCGGTAGCTCCCCATCCAAACCCACACCACCACGAGCTCCGCAGCAGACCCCTGAAGCTCCTTAGAGCCTCCAATCGAGCCGAGCCGCTCTATTCCGTCGAATCGAGGTCGTCTTCCCCAACGAGGCCCTCACCGTCGTTCCACCGTCGCGCCCTCAAATTTGCAACCGGTGGTGAGCCGTTTCTTCCCTTTCTTCTTCTTGATGATGCGCAACTCATTCCTCTACGTTCTTGGCCGCTCATCATCCAGTTTCATTCACGAGGAGCCGTGGAATCGCAGTTTCTCTAGAGTTCGGTCCGCCGTCGTCGTCCTGCTCGTCGACGAGCCATTTCTACGGCCGGATCTAAGGTTGATTACCCCTTTGCCAAGCTTGCTCATGCTCCGTAGAAGCTTCCCGCATGATTTCACCAAATTTGGGCAACCACGGTGAGCTTCACACGTTGCCGGAGCTCCACCGCGCCCGCATCTCGCCGCTCGCGTGCTTCCAGCAAAGCTCATGCGAGCTCATCATCACCACTGCGTTCGCCTCATCGCGTAGAACATTTAGGCTAGCTCGCAGCGAGCTTTGGGGCAAGTCCGGACGTCTCCGGTGGCCGCGCCACCGTATCCTGGCAGCTGCGGCGGTGCCACACCGCGGGCCACACGTGCGGGATCACGTGTTGCTACGTGGGATTTCGTGTGGCCCAACCCCGTCGCCCGCGTGTGGCACAGAACCCTTTCTCGATTTTCAAAAATTCGTAGAAAAATAAAGAAAAATCAGAAAAATGTGAAACCAATTTTGTTAGATTCATTAAAATATTCTCTATCTGGTTATGAATTAAAATATCTATTTTGAGCATTTTAATTTCATAAGTATTAATTAATTGCATTCTTTGATTAATAGAAGTTATTATTTTATGCTAATTATTATTTAATTTTAAGAAGAGAAGTTGTTTAAAAGAAGGAGATACTGCAGATGAAAGTTTTTATTAAAAATGGTTCTCACGATTAAACATAAACATCGTCATTTCATGTGATCATAGTTTATTATTTCTTGTGTTATTGCAAATCATTAATAAGTTATTAAGTGTTAATTAACGAACATGTCGATGAAAGCATTGCATACCATGTCATATACATTCATTCACGCATGACTGTGATTCGCGACGTATTGATGGTCGACCTAGGTCCCGACGTGATCGAAGTTCCGTCCGAGGCGAGAGGCACATCGACGTTGAACCAATCACCGAGGAAGCTAACATCGACGTGAATCGAGGCCAGCCCCGGTGCATCCTACCTATGTTTTAAAATATTTTACTTTTATCACAGTAGTTAAGTATGTTTGTGCACTAGGTGATAGGGAATGATTGACACCCTAGATGCATGAGGTATGTTTCCTTTTATTCATGCTATACTCGGTACAGGTAGCTCAATAGAAGGTAGGCTTAATTCATAGTCGCAACGGTAGTTGTTTCGGTGATCTTAAAGCATTGAGGCTTTAAGTGTTTGATGTGGTTGTCATTAATTTAAAGAGAGTGTTAATGAAATTGAGACCGGACGGGCCCCGTAGGGAAAGGGCAAGACGTGGTCGAGGTCTTGCAAGGTGGTAGCCCTGTCTCGTGTCGGTCAACGACCGTACCTTTATCGGCTTAGTTGAACAAGTTTGAATGTACTCGTACTACATGCTGGTGTAATGGGCCCAGCAAGCTGATGTACCCTACCACCCCAGGGATGCGTCGTAGCCAACTCTCTTTTGTTGGCTGTTACTCGAGATCGGAGTCTCACGGGAGGGAAATGGGTCGGCCACGGAGCAAGTCGTAGAGTCGCCATATTCCCGGGGAGTTTGGAAACGGTTATTCTTATGCCACGTGTTAGCGTATACATCATGTAGTCGGGTTTTGCTAGCTGGTATAAAATCGATTCGAATCGCTGTCCCTCGCAGTAATGAGTACCGCTTGTTTAGCTCGTCGCATCGTAGTTAATCAAGTGAGAGATGAAGGAAAGAGGAGGAAGAGCTATTGATCGAGAGATAATCTTTTCTTGCAAACTTGATTGCGGTAGTTGTAGGCTGCAAACATTGGTTTCTAATAAAGTTAATTTTGAGCTAAAACTTGAAAGTAAGGATTCACCATTAGTGTTGTTTTCGCAAGAAGTCAACCCCACGACCATAAAGCCTTTGCTTACTAGGCGTCGGCCTTAGCGTGCCTCGTTGACGGGTCGATCTTGCTCGAGTATTAGAATACTCGGGGTTTGTTCGTTATGTTTTCGGGACATGAGTCATACTTCCACGACTTATATGGTAGCTTCCCGGAAGAGGAGCGAGTGCCCGAGGGTGGTTCCCTCCGGTGGGAACGGATCCCGACGCCGTAAAGGATAAGGACCGTGGTGTACGACGGGCTCAAGTACATCACGCTAGGCTTACTAGTGGTCTTTTGTTGTACAAAGAATAAGTTTCCGCTACAAGACTCGTAGTGTTCTAAACTTCAGTAATGTTTATGCTTCCGTCTGTCAAATGTTTGTATTTCGAAAACCTGGTTGTATTATACCATGATGTATATATTACGGCTTGTATGAGATGATGAACTGTTGTAACTCGCTTCGTCGAGTGCCCCCTATACCGACTCCTAGGTGTCCCGGAAGGGATGTCACAGCTGGTATTAGAGCAGTTCAGGGGCAACAAGTACATTGTCACAAGCCCGTTTTCAAAACTTAAAATGTTTCGAGTACGGTAGAGTACGGAGCCCTATAAGGATGTAGAATAGTTAGATTTTTCCTAACCGTTCGACGTTCGGGATCTGGATAGTTACTAACTATTCGTTGTAGTTTCGTGTGCTTATAGTTCGTATAGTTAGTCTGCCGAGCATGCATCATGTCATATCGAGTGCTATAATAAAAGCTGGGGATAGGCTTAGCTAGTCTCGTAGTACTTTGATAGGTTGTCTTTTCATGTTCTTTTCTCGTGGGAAGAAGTGTTTAACCAGTTTAAACATGCTCCCTGTAGATGCCAATGCTGCGGGTTAGGAAGCGTGTTCGGGAGGAGGAGGACACCTAGGCTGCACGTGACACCGAGCCGGAGCAGAGGATCCACCACCCGGAGGCGCAGGTGTAGAGTCGGGACCGTCGGATAGCTGCTAGGAAAAACCGCTTCCGTGTGTACTGCCGGGAGATCCGTAGGTCTCACGCACGGATCGCCGAGATGGAGGAGCAGTTGGTAGAGGTCACCCGAGCACCGTGACGGCTTTCACGAGATGTCGATGGCCCCGGACGAGCAGTTGGTCATAGTTACAGCCCAGCCGTGACGCCGCTCGCGATGCGGACACAGCCCACCCGGCAAAGTTGGCAGGAGTGACCGCACAGCGTAACCACGCGGTGGAGACCCCGATCGAGATCGAGAACCGGATGCAGGAGCTCGAGGCGATGTACGACGGACCGGCCGAGGCGCACCACGAGTTGTTGCACGACCACGACGAGCTGTTCGGGCAGTTCCAGCGAGTTGCAGCAGCAGCACCGGGGTCCGCCCGACGACGCCGAGGAGGTTTCGGGTGTGGACTACGAGCCACCGCCGACCCCACCGGAGGAGGACGCCGAGTCGACGCCGATGCAGCCACGTGCCGCCGACTTAGCTAGTGTTGGAGCAGTATCGATGTAGGATAGTTAGGTCGGGAGTAGGATGGTAGCCATATTTTGCCGACGTATGTCGATTGTAGCATAGGGTAGTAGCAGGTGTTGGTAGTGTGGCGGTGTTCGGGAAAGTCTGGATCAGATGTGTACAACAAATATTGTATAAAGAAAATATGGTAGTGTATAATATATGTGCAGTTGGTAGTGTAGTATATAAGGGCTTGAGTTGTTGAAGTACTCGGAATAAGAATGGTTTCTCGCTTATGCTTGATATGCTTATTTCTCCGCATAGATGGATAGCACAAGTAACGTCATCGGTGACGCGAGAGGACGGGCGGAGGATGCACATCTATTAGAGTTGGAGAGGCAGCTGAAAGAAAAGGAGGAGTTGCTAGCAATTAGAGAGGCGCAGCTTGTTGAATAAGGAAGAGCAGATTCAAGTCAAAGATCAACAATCGGCGACCGCAAACGCCATGATTCACCAGTTGGAGCAAGATTTACTCCAAGCACACAATGCAATACTGAATGAAGAGCTTGGACAACAACCCCTTGAGAATGAACCGTAAGTGCACGAGAACCCCGTAGTAGAAGAATCCGAGGAAGAAGAGGAGGATCCCGAACAAATAATGGACGTGGACTCGGTAATAGATTTCACGGAGATTCCACGATTGGAGGATGAAGGGTCCGAGACGAGCAGTTCCAAGAGCCAGGAAGTGACGTCCGTAATTCGCGAAGAAGAATAGAGTGGTAGCGAGTAACGAGTGAGGAAGTTAGCATGTAATATAAGTATCGGCTTAATAACGAGCGTGGTGTAACTATACACGAGTGTCGCAATAAGAATCGTTGTAAACTGGATGGTTGGATATGTGCATATGGATTTGGTGGTCGTTATAATAAGACTCGTTGTTGCATAAAAGTTATCTTGGAAATTTCTCATCCATGTATTCCTGTTCCATCCAAAATTATGTTGGAATTGAGATGTCTAACGTAATTTTTTCATGGACAGAATGGTTGGGACAAGGAGACGCGATGAGCCGGAAAGTTCTCGGCGAGGGGCGGAAACACCACCACCACCCCCAACCTTAGCACGAGCGATTGCAGCATCGTGCTGGATTCCAGGACCGAGCAGCGAGAATTGTTGGAGCAGTTGGTCCGAAACACCGCTCCACAGGGAGGTCCCCAAGGTCGGAATGCCCCGGAAGAACGGGTGACTTTCTCGGATTTCTTATCGGTTTGCCCACCGGTTTTCTCGGATGCGGGTGAACCATTGGAGGTTGATCACCGGCTCCGCACTAGAGTCTAAGCTGGAGTTGTTCCCATGTACCGATCATTAGAAGACTCTATTCGCTTCCCAACAACCGCAAGGGTTTGCTGGAGCATGGTGGGCCAACTACAAGGCGATGTTCCCTCGAGGACATCGGGTTTCTTGGGCTGAATTCACCAAAGCTTTCAGGGAGCATCATATTCCAGTAAGGATTGATGAATCGGATAAGGAAGGAATTTCTATCATCGAAGCAAGGCGACATGACTGTACATGCCTACTCCAAGGTATTCAACCGTCTTGCTCGGTATGCCCCCGAGCACGTGGACACGGATGCGAAGTGAAGCATCCCTCCGGGACACCCAGGAATCGGTACGAGAGGGACACTCGACGAAGCGAGTTACAACAGAAACATCATCTCATACAAGCCGAATATATATATCATGGTATAATACAACCAGGTTTTCGAAATACAAACATTCGTGCAGCGGAAACATAACCTTATTGAAGTTTAACATCCTAACATCCTACGAGTATACAACGGAAGCTTGTTCTATTATACAACTCAAAGACTTCAAACGAAACAACGTGATGCACCGAGCCCTTCGCACATGACGAGTCCTCTCTCTTCACGGCGTGGGAATACGTTCCCACCGAAGGGAACCTCCCTCCGGACATTGCTCCTCTTCGGGAAAACTGCCATACAAGTCGTGGTAGTACGACTCGTTCCCTGAAAGGTAACGAACAAACCCCGAGTATTCTAATACTCAGCAAGACCGACCCGTCAACATGGCACGCTAAGGCCGACGCCTAGTATGCAAAGGCTTTTTGGCTGTGGGGTTTACTCCTTTGCGAAAAACATCATTAAAGGGTGGGTCCTTACTTTCGATATTTAGCTTACATTATGTTCATTAGCCTTGATGTTTGCAACCTATCACTATTGCAACCAAGTTCTCAATCAAGATAAAATAGATCTTAAATCTTCCATCTCTCACCTTCATCTTCCATATAACTTACTACAATCGACGAGCTAAACAAGCGGTACTCATTACTGCGAGGGACAGCGATTCGAATCGATTTATACCAGTCGGCAAAACCCGACTACACGACGTATACGCATCATACCGATCGTATACGACAACCTTTCCCGCTAGCACCGACAGCAGACTAGCCATTTCCAACTCCCCGGAAGTATGGCGACGCCACGACTTCCCTCGTGGTCGACCCATCTCCCTCCCGTGAGACTATCCTCTCACTAACAGCCGATAAAAGAGAGCCGGCTACGCTACATCTCCGGGGTGGTAGGGTACATCAGCTTGCTGGGCCCATGATACCAGCATGTAGAGCGGTACGTTCAAACTTGCTTAACTAAGCCGACAACGGTACGGTCCTTGACCTCATCTCCGTCTTGCCCTTTCTCCTATGGGGCCCGTCCGGTCTCAACTTCATTAACACTCTCATCATCTTTAGTGTCAACACAAAACCCTTAAAGCCTCCATGCTTTAAGTGCCCTAACCATCTACCGTTGCCGGTATGAATTAAGCTTAGCCTCTATTGAGCTACCCGTACCAAGTATAGACTAAACAAACGGAAACCTACCATAATGCATCTAGGGTGTCAACCATTCCCTAACACCTAATGCACAAGCATAACCGTACTATGTGATAAAGTAAAATATTTAAAAACATAGGTAGGATGCACCGGGGCTTGCCTTGTTCGAAGTTAGTTTCCTCGACGACTAGGTCGACGTCGAGATTCCCGGCTCCTGGTTCGCCTCGGGTGGAACCTCGATCACTTCGAACCTAGTCGACCAAAGCAATACGTCGCGAATCACAATCATGTATGCATGAATGCTCATGATGGAAGTATGCAAGAATTCATTGATTACGTCCAATAAGCAATAATTAACAATTAATGCTTAATCACCTTAGTTAATGAACAAATCGGGGATAAGTATGTTCATTAATCACTAATTAACAATTAATTATGCTGATTAATAAATGTTTAATCAAGATCATTATTAATTAGTTCTGTTTCCTTAATTACTTAATTAAGTTCACTAATTACTTAAGTTTAATAATTAATAAAATATTCTGATTTATTAGGCAATAAATAAATAATTACTTTAAGTGATTAAAGGTTAATGGATTGTGATCACATAAAATAATACGAGTTTAAGTTTAAATTTGGAAAAATAAATTTCATCATTAATTTCGTCTGTAGTATCTCCTTTATCAAATAAAATTATTTTTCATAATTAAACATTTTATTTACATAAAATAATAGCCTTTCTCTAATCAAAGAAAGTAATTAACAACTAATTATAAAATAAATTTACTCAAAATAAATATTTTATTTCACAAATAATTAGATCTCAATTTTCTGAGTCTAACAAAGTTGGTTTGGCATTTTTTCAATTTTTAACGAATTTTCTACGAATTTTGGAAATTTAAATTCGATTCTCGTGCCACACGGAGGGCCACGGTGGTTGGCCACACGAGATCCGCCGTGGCCACACGCGATCCCACCCGTGTGTGGCCCGCGGTGTGGCAGCACCGCGGCGGCGGCCCAGCGGCGGCGCAGCCACAGGAGTCGGCCGGCGATGGCCCAAAGCTCGCCGTGAGACCACTTACGAGCTCTACTCGACGCGGGGAACACTCGGGTGTGAACGAAAGAGCATGAGCTCGGCCGGAAGCATGCCGGCGGCGAGGTGCGGCCATGGCGGAGGCTCCGGCGCGACGCGAAGCTCACCCGGAAGCTCGAAATCTAGAGAAAAAGCTCCGGGAGCATCTACGCAACATGACCAAGCTCATCATGGTGTTCTAGGAACATGAGCAAGCGCGGAAAGGGTGCTCACCGTGGAAGGCGGAAACGGCGGCGACCGGACCTTGGGGAGAACCGTGATTGCTCGGCCTTCCGTGGAGCAAAAGCAAAGATTATTTACTCGGAACCGAGAGCAGTAAGGCGCGCACCAATGCGAAAAGAAAAGAGAGCAAACGGCTCACCACGACTCATCGATTTGGAGGTGCGGCGAAGGAACATGGCTGGGTGCTCGAGAGAGGAAGATGGCTTGATTGGCGAGAGCTTCGGCAGTTGGTGAGAGTTGATGGTCACGGAGAGTTGAAGGGTGTCCCTGCGGAGCTTTTGGTGGCGGCGGATCTGCGGAACGGTGCGCTGGAGCGGCCCTGGCGAGGTAGCTCCGGGGACGACGGCTATGGCGGGGAGGCGAAGTGAGAGGGAGAGGGAGAAAAATGAGGGCCGGCGGGGTCTTTATCTCCCACCCGAGGCGGTTCCGCGCCAGCGTAGCCGCGTGCGCCGCGTGGCGGGGGCGTGGTAAGCCGGCCGGAAGCGGTGCGGCCGCGGGCGGCGTCGAGAGCGCGGTGAGCGAGGGAGAGAGGAGAAGAGATCGGCGCCCGGGCCCGGCTTGGCCATTTTACAAAAAACCCCTAACCTTTCGCGTAACTAAAAAGGGGCCTTCCGGTGCTCCAAAAATTCCGCGAAAAATCCGGGATGTTAGTGAAAGTATTTTAGGCATTTTTCCTATTAAGTCGAGGGTAAAACTCCAAATCATTTTCGGATTAAAAATTCATAGCTAAATTACTAAAAGAGACTTTGTTTATTTCTTGTAAATATTTTCATAAATCAAAATCTTTTCAGGACATTTTCATAAATCTTTATTTGTGATAATTAAGCTATAGAAAATGTTAAACATGAATTTTCTTCTCATTTTCTTTCTTTTTTAACACTTCCTTTCTTCTTTATTTAATTTGTTATTTTATGTGCTTATTATTAACACCAAATGTGATATCTTAACAAATGCAACAATGTGATGACATGCTCATGATGACATGAAATGCATTATTTTCTCGAGAGTTGTTACAGCCCTCCCCCTTACAGGAATCTCGTCCCGAGATTCACGGTCGAAACGACTAGGCGATAGTGCTAAAGAATTCGGGGTAGTTTGATCGAAGAAACTCTTCTTGTTCCCAAGTAGCTTCGGCTTCCGAGTGATTACTCCATTGGACCTTATAGAACTTGATGGTCCGATGACGAGTCACTCTATCCTTGGTGTCGAGAACTTTAACCGGTCGTTCGTCATATGTCAAGTCTCGTCTGTAACCGTTCCACCTCTAGCTGTCGGTATATCCATGGGCGGTTTTAAACACTTCTTCGGTTGAGATACATGAAATATGTTATGGATACCTGCCAAGTGGGGTGGCAATTCCGGTCGATACGCCACGGCTCCACATCTTCCCAAGATGGGAAAAGGTCCAATGTATCGTGATGCTAACTTGCCCTTCATTCCGAACCTTTGAACACCTTTCGTAGGAGATACTCGAAGATAGACTTGATCTCCAACCTGAAATACTAACTCTCGACGTCTTTTGTCGGTATAACCGATCCGTTAAGATTTAGCCCTCTTGAGGTTCCGTTGGATGAGATGTACTTGTTCCTCCGCATCTCTTACTAGATCTGGTCCGAAAATTACTCTTTCTCCACTTTCGGACCAATTCAAGGGTGTACGACAACTACGTCCAAATAGAGCTTGGAACGGTGACATTCCGGCACTCTCTTGACAGCTGTTATTGTAGGAGAACTATGCCAAAGGTAAACACTTCTCCCAATCTTTACCATAGGTCAAGACACATGCTCGAAGCATATCCTCGAGATATTGATTGATCCTTTCCGTCCGCCCATCCGTTTGAGGATGATATGCCGAGCTTCGTATCAACTTCGTTCCCAAGGATTCTTGTAGTTGTTCCCGTAATCTGGAGACAAATTGTGTTCCTCTGTCCGATATAACGGTCTTCGGCACTCCATGCAAACAGAGAATTTGAGCAATGTAGAGTTCTCGCATACTTCTCGGCGAGTGTACCGTGTATGTACCTAGGTATAAAGTGAGCAGACTTCGTCAACCGGTCCACAATAACCCGGATAGAGTCATGTTTCCGTGGACTTAGTGGTAATCCCACGATGAAATCCATGCTGATGTCTTCCCACTTCCATTCAGGAATACTCGGAGGTTGTAAGGGTCCTGCTTGCTTCAAGTGCTCGGCTTTGACCCGTCGACGGACATCACATTCATTGACATACTTGGCTATTTCTCGCTTCATGCGCGTCCACCAAAATCTTTGCTTCGGATCTTGATACATCTTATTGGTTCCGGGATGAATAGAGTATTTGGACGTATGAGCTTCATCCATTATCTTCTTGCGAAGTGGTAGATCTTTTGGTACTACCAATCGATTCTTGAACCAAATAACTCCTGCTTCGTCCTCCCCGAAGCATTTAACTTCACCCTTCCCGAGTCGTCTCCTTATGTGTCCCATACCAACGCTTTTCCGTTGAGCTGCTACCACTTCTTCACGAATGGTAGGAATTAGAGCCAAATTAGTCGAGGTTCCAGTATGGAATGATCCTAAGATTTGACTCCTCACCTTCAAATGGTTGTGCTTGAAAATGTTGAGCCGTGAGATTATTGCATTGGGCCTTGCGACTTAATGCATCGGCTACCACGTTTGCTTTTCCTGGGTGGTAGTGAATTTCCAGCTCATAATCCTTGATCAGTTCTAACCATCTTCGCTGTCGCATATTCGGATCCGCTTGGGTGAAAATGTACTTGAGACTCTTGTGGTCCGTGTATAAATGTACCAAATTACCCAGGAGATAGTGTCTCCAACCCTTCAATGCGAGAACCACTCGCTGCTAATTCCGGATCATGCATAGGATAGTGTTCCTCATGACGCCTTAGTTGTCGAGAAGCATAGGCAATCACTCGACCCTCCCGCATTAGAACACATCCGAGTCCTGTTCCCGATGCATCACAATACACATCAAAAGGTTTCGTCGGATCCGGCTGAGCAAGTACGGGAGCCGTTGTCAACAACTTCTTCAACGTTTGAAAAGCTTCTTCACATTCTTTGCTCCATACGTACTTCTTATCCTTTTCCAATAGTTTAGTCATTGGCTGGGCAATCTTTGAGAAGTTTGGAATAAACCTTCCGTAGTAACCAGCCAATCCTAAGAAACTTCCGATCTGTGAGACCGACTTCGGTGAATTCCAATCCAACACTTCTTGAACTTTGCCGGAGTCAACGGCCACTCCTTCGGCTGATATCACATGTCCTAGGAACGGCACTTCCTTTAGCCAAAACTCACACTTGCTGAACTTGGCATCGAGCTGATGATCCCTTAGTCGTTGTAACACAACTCTTAAGTGGTTGGCATGTTCCTCTCGTGGACTTAGAGTAGATCAAGATGTCGTCAATGAATACCACGACAAATTTGTCCAACTCGGGCATGAATACCGAATTCATGAGGTACATGAAATGTGCTCGGTACGTTGGTCAATCCAAATGACATCACTAGATACTCATAAAGTCCATATCTCGTGGAGAATGCAGTCTTCGGTATATCTTCGACTCTTATCTTAATCCGATGGTATCCCGAGCGAAGATCTATCTTGGAGAAAACTTTAGCTCCCATCAGCTGATCAAACAGGATGTCAATCCTCGAAAGAGGATACTTGTTCTTGATGGTAACTCGAATTCGAGGTCTATAATCCACACATAGCCTCAATGTCTTGTCTTTCTTCTTTACGAACAAGGTCGGGCATCCCCACTGGCGAGGAACTTGGGCGTATATAACCTTTGTCCAACAATTCCTTTAGTTGTACCTTCAATTCTGCCAGCTCATTCGGCGGCATCCGATACGGCCTTCTTGATATTGGTGTTGTTCCAGTGCTGTAACTCTATCTTAAACTCTACCGCTCGGTCCGGCGGTAGTCCCGGCAAGTCGTCCGGAAAGACATCCGGATACTCACGGACTATGGGTATATCCTCCGGACTCTTACCTACAACCTTATTGACCATTGGCAGCATAGCTTGAGGAAAAGGTAAGAGCAAGCGAGTCTCGACCATGAACAGGAGAGTTCGGATATACGGCTCGAGATGCTATATCCAATACTGCCTTATGGAAATTCATCCATTGCATGCCAATAATTGCATCTAACCCTTGCCTATCCAGTATGATTAATGAAGTAGGATAAACCTTGCTACCCAATCTTAATGGCATATTGGCAGCCGCTTCATTGGTAAGAATTTTACCCCCAGGTGTTGAGATAATATGTGTCCATGTCAACTTATATGGTGCGATGCAATGCTTGAGCAATATATGACTTGTCGATGAAATTATGCGTAGCTCCCGAATCAAATAAAACCATAGCAGGATGATCAGCGATAGAAAACATACCCGCTAGAATTTGTCCTCCTTTGGGTAGCTCCTCGACCGTAGTAAAGTTGGCACGGCCGTCTTCACTTGTGTATTCTTGGCTGGTGCCCTCGGTTGGTTCTCGTGGCTGTCCTTGAGGCCTGGGTGCATATGGTGCCTTCTAGGGATATGGACAACTGCGGTAATAATGTCCTGAACGGCCACAATTGAAACATGGCGGTCCATTCTGCGGTGGTGCTTGGCCCATCGGTCCGGGATTTTGAGGGTTCTCGTTGCTGATAGGGCGGACGATATCGATTCGACCGCTGCTGCTGAGATTGCTCGGGGTGATTGATTCTGCCGGTAGTAATTGGGACGAGAGGGTGTATGCTGATAACGCCGACCCGACGGTGCGGTGTAGACCAGCCTGTACTTTGATGGACCCCCACTTCCTTGTCCCGTGGCCGGCCTCTTCTTGTTCTTCTTCGTCCGATGAAGACGGATAGAGTCTTCCAGTGCGATCGCGTCACTCACAAAGTCGGTGAAGTCTGTCGGTCTTGTTCAACACCAAGCGAGACCGTAGCTTGGTACTCATTCCCTCCTTGAACAGATTCTTCTTCTTGGCATCTCGTGTCCACATGTTCAGGAGCGTATCGAGCAAGGCGGTTAAATACCTTGGAGTAGGTGTGCACATTCATGTCCCCTTGCTTCAGCGATAGGAACTCCTTCCTCTTCCGATTCATTAAGCCTTCCGGGATATGATGCTCTCGGAAGGCTTTAGTGAACTCCGCCCATGAGATTTGATGTCCTGGAGGAAACATCGCTTTGCAGTTGGCCCACTAGGCTCCCGCAAATCCTTGCAATTGTTGGGAAGCGAAGAGGGTCTTCTCGATGATCCGTGCATGGGAACAGTTCAAGCTTCGACTCGATAGTGCGTAACCGGTTGTCGGCTTCCAAGGGCTCACCCGCATCCGAGAAGACCGGGGCGAACCGATAAGAAGTCCGAGAAGGTCACCCTTTCCTCTCGGTGCATTGCGGCCTTGGTGACGTTCCTGCGGAGCGAGTGTTGCGGACCAATTGCTCCAACAATTCTCCGCTGCTCCGCGCGAGAATCCAGATCTGCAGCGATGGCTCGTGCCAAGGTCGGGGTGGTGGTGGGGTTCCCGCCCCGCGTTGAGAACTCTCGGGCTCATCGCGTCTCCTTGTTCCAACCATTCTCGTCCAAGAAAAGTTTACGTTAGACATCTTCATTCCAACATAATAATGGAAGAAACAGGAATACGTAGATGAGAACTCCAATCTTATGCAACAATCCACCTTTATTAAAGCACCACCAAATCCAAGTAACACATGTTTATACATCCACGTTACCACGATTCCTATGATACACTTATGCGTGGTTACATCACGCTCGTTATTTAACTAGTGCCTATTTTACATACTAGTTTTCTCACTCGCTACTAGCTAGCATTCTACTCTTCTTCGCGACGCCTGGATGTCACCTCCTGGCTTATGGAACTGCCTGTCTCGGATTCCGCATCCTCTAGTCGTGGAATCTCCGTGAAGTCGATGACCGAATCCACGTCCATTATTTCTTCAGGATCCTCCTCTTCTTCTTCGATTCAGCCTCCATAGGATTTTCCTGCACTATCTGGTTCATCTCCTGGAGGTTGTTGTCCTATTGCTTCATTCATTATGGCGTTGTGTGCTTGCAGTAGATCTTGCTCTAACCGAGTGATCGGTGCATGTGCGTTTGCTAGTTGCTGATCCTTAAATTGAATCTGCTGCTCCTTGTTTAGCAACTGCGCCTCTCTAAGTGCTAACAACTCCTCCTTTTCCTGCAGCTGTCTCTCCGACTCGACTACACGAACATCCTCCCTTGATCCTCTTACTTCACTTACACCCGTACTTGTGTCTGTCCATCTCTCGTGAAGAAGTAAGAGCATCGGATACAAGTAGAAACTAATTCTAATATTTCAGCAAATTTGTTTATTCTAGTAACTGCATATATATTAGTACCACTTCCTTTCCACTAGTTATTGTTGGTACAACTCAAACCCACTTTTCATACACTCCCAACTGCACCAAACACCGGCTAGTACCCTATCTACATCCGACCTACGTCGGCAAAATGTGGCTACCCCCTACATCGGTGAAAACACAACCCAACTAGGCCGACGGCGCGTGGTCGTCGCCGTCCGACTCGACGTCCTCGGCTGGTGAAGCGGGTGGTGGCTCGTAGTCCATCCCGGAGACCTCCTCGGCGTCGTCCGGTGGACCCTACTCGCTGCTGCTGCTGCAACTCGCTCGAACCGCTCAACCAGGTCGTCGTGGTCGTGGAGCAGTGCGTGGTGTGCCTCGGCTAGCCCGTCAAACAACGCCTCGATCCGAGCCATCCGGTCCCGTACCACGATCGGTGTATGCACGGCGTGATTACGCTGCGCCGTCATCTGCTCCAACCGCAGCTCGTGCACGTCGTCTGCCGCGCGGGCGGCGTCTCGCTCCTCGGTGATCGTGGTCAACTCGCTCGTCCAAGGCTATGGCCGCCCGTGGAACTCATCACGGTCCCGGGTCACCTTCACTAGCTGCTCCTCCGGCTCGGCAATCTCGGCGTGGGACCTCCGAACCTCCCGACAGTCCGCTCGACAGCGGTGCTTCCAAGCACCCAACTGTCGGTCCCGACTCTGTGTCCTCAACTCCAGGCTGTGGAGCTGCTGCTCCAGCTCGACCACACGTGCAGCTCGTGCGTCCTCCTCCTCCTGGGCGCGCTTCCTACCGCGAGTCACGAGCATCTGCAGGGAACATGTTTAAACAAGTTAAACACTTCTTCCCACGGAAGAAAACGAACGGAACAACCTATACGAGTACTACGAACTAGCTAAGTATATACCCAAATATTTATTTAGTGCATAATATAACATGATGCATGCTCGTGAACTACTATACGTACCATAGTAAAGAAAACTACGACGAATAGTTAGCACTTCCCGACTCCAAACGTCGAATAGTTAGTAAAAATCTAACTATCCTATATCCTTATAGGCTCCGTACTCTCTCGTTGTCTATCGGATGAACGTGTTAAGTTTTGAAAATAGACTTGTAATGATGTGTCTGTTGCCTCCGAACCGCTCCGGTACCGGTTGTGGCATCCCTCCGGGACACCCGGGAATCGGTACGAGAGGACACTCGACAAAGCGAGTTACAACAGAAACATCATCTCATACAAGCCGGAATATATATATCATGGTATAATACAACCAGGTTTTCGAAATACAAACATTCATGCAGCGGAAACATAACCTTATTGAAGTTTAACATCCTACGAGTATACAGCGGAAGCTTGTTCTATTATACAACTCAAAGACTTCAAACGAAACAACGTGATGCACCGAGCCCTTCGCACATCACGGTCCTCTCTCTTCACGGCGTGGGAATACGTTCCCACTAAAGGGAACCTCCCTCCGGACATTGCTCCTCTTCGGGAAAACTGCCATACAAGTCGTGGTAGTACGACTCGTTCCCCGAAAGGTAACGAACAAACCCCGAGTATTCTAATACTCAGCAAGACCGACCCGTCAACATGGCACGCTAAGGCCGACACCTAGTATGCAAAAACTTTTTTGCTGTGGGGTTTACTCCTTTGCGAAAACATCATTAAAGGGTGGGTCCTTACTTTCAGTATTTAGCTCACATTATGTTCATTAGCCTTGATGTTTGCAACCTATCACTATTGCAACCAAGTTCTCAATCAAGATAAAATAGATCTTAATTCTTCCATCTCTCACCTTCATCTCCCATATAACTTACTACGATGTGACGAGCTAAACAAGCGGTACTCATTACTGCGAGGGACAGCGATTCGAATCGATTTATACCAGCTGGCAAAACCCGACTACACGACGTATACGCATCACACCGATCGTATACGACAACCTTTCCCGCTAGCACCGACAGCAGACTAGCCATTTCCAACTCCCCGGAAGTATGGCGACGCCACGACTTCCCTCGTGGTCGACCCATCTCCCTCCCGTGAGACTATCCTCTCACTAACAGCCGATAAAAGAGAGCCGGCTACGCTACATCTCCGGGGTGGTAGGGTACATCAGCTTGCTTGGCCCATGATACCAGCATGTAGAGCTGTACGTTCAAACTTGCTTAACTAAGCCGACAACGGTACGGTCCTTGACCAGACACGGACGGGGCTACCACCTTGCAAGACCTCATCTCCGTCTTGCCCTTTCTCCTAGGGGGCCCGTCCGGTCTCAACTTCATTAACACTCTCATCATCTTTAGTGTCAACACAAAACCCTTAAAGCCTCCATGCTTTAAGTGCCCTAACCATCTACCGTTGCCAGTATGAATTAAGCTTAGCCTCTATTGAGCTACCTGTACTGAATAGACTAAACAAACGGAAACCTACCATAATGCATCTAGAGTGTCAACCATTCCCTAACACCTAATGCACAAGCATAAGCTGTACTATGTGATAAAGTAAAATATTTAAAAACATAGGTAGGATGCACCGGGGCTTGCCTTGAGTCCGTTCGAAGTTAGTTTCCTCGGCGGTCGGGTCGACGTCGAGATTCCCGGCTCCTGGTTCGCCCTCGGGTGGAACCTCGATCGCTTCGGAACCTAGTCGACCAAGCAATACGTCGCGAATCACAATCATGTATGCATGAATGCTCATGATGGAAGTATGCAAGGATTCATTGATTACGTCCAATAAGCAATAATTAACAATTAATGCTTAATCACCTTAGTTAATGAACAAATCAGGGATAAATATGTTCATTAATCACTAATTAACAATTAATTATGCTGATTAATAAATGTTTAATCAAGATCATTATTAATTAGTTCTGTTTCCTTAATTACTTAATTAAGTTCACTGATTACTTAAGTTTAATAATTAATAAAATATTCTGATTTATTAGGCAATAAATAAATAATTACTTTAAGTGATTAAAGGTTAATGGATTGTGATCACATAAAATAATACAGTTTAAGTTTAAATTTGGAAAAATAAAATTCATCATTAATTTCGTCTGCAAGTATCTCCTTTATCAAATAAAATTATTTTTCATAATTAAACATTTTATTTACATAAAATAATAGCCTTTCTCTAATCAAAGAAAGTAATTAACTACTAATTATAAAACAAATTTACTCAAAATAAATATTTTATTTCACAAATAATTAGATCTCAATTTTTCGAGTCTAACAAAGTTGGTTTGGCATTTTTCCGATTTTAACGAATTTTCTACGAATTTTGGAAATTTAAATTCGATTCTCGTGCCACACGGAGGGCCACGGGGTTGGCCACACGAGATCCGCCGTGGCCACACGCGATCCCACCCGCGTGTGGCCCGCGGTGTGGCACCACCGCGGCGGCGGCATAGCGGCGGCGCAGCCACCGGAGTCGGCCGGCGATGGCCCAAAGCTCGTCGTGAGACCACTTACGAGCTCTACTCGACGCGGGGAACACTCGGTGTGAACGAAAGAGCATGAGCTCGGCCGAAGCATGCCGGCGGCGAGGTGCGGCCATGGCGGAGGCTCCGCGCGGCGCGAAGCTCGCCCGGAAGCTCGAAATCTAGAGAAAAAGCTCCGGGAGCTTCTACGCAACATGACCAAGCTCGTCATGGTGTTCTAGGAACATGAGCAAGCGCGGAAAGGGTGCTCACCGTGGAAGGCGGAAACGGCGGCGACCGGACCTTGGGGAGAACCGTGATTGCTCGGCCTTCCGTGGAGCAAAAGCAAAACTTATTTACTCGGAACCGAGAGTAGTAAGGCGCTCACCAATGCGAAAAGAAAAGAGAGTTGATGGTCACGGAGAGTTGAAGGGTGTCCCTGCGGAGCTTTTGGTGGCGGCGGATCGAGGAACGGTGCGCCGGAGCGGCTCGGCGAGGTAGCTCCAGGGACGACGGCTATGGCGGGGAGGCGAAGTGAGAGGGAGAGGGAGAAAAATGAAGGCCGAAGGGGTCTTTATCTCCCACCCGAGGCGGTTCCGGCCGAGCACTGCGTGGTCGGGGGCGTGGCAAGCCGGCCGGAAGCGGTGCGGCCGCGGGCGGCGTCGAGAGCGCGGTGAGAGAGGGAGAAGAGATCGGCGCCCGGGCCCGGCTTGGCCATTTTACAAAAACCCCTAACCTTTCGCATAATTAAAAAGGGGCCTTCCGGTGCTCCAAAAATTCCGCGAAAAATCAGGGATGTTAGTGAAAGTATTTTAGGCATTTTTCCTATTAAGTCCAGGGTAACACTCCAAATCATTTTCGGATTAAAAATTCATAGCTAAATTACTAAAAGAGACTTTGTTTATTTCTTGTAAATATTTTCATAAATCAAAATCTTTTCAGGACATTTTCATAAATCTTTATTTGTGATAATTAAGCTATAGAAAATGTTAAACATGAATTTTCTTCTCATTTTCTTTCTTTTTTAACACTTCCTTTCTTCTTTATTTAATTTGTTATTTTATGTGCTTATTATTAACACCAAATGTGATATCTTCACAAATGCAACAATGTGATGACATGCTCATGATGACATGAAATGCATTATTTTCTCGAGAGTTGTTACGTAAGTTTTTCTTAAAAAGAATGCAGATAAAAATAAAATTATTGTGTGTAACATTTTCTTTTGGTCAAACATAAGAATAAAAGATTTATCGAGTTTTCTCTAAAATTATTTTCCTTTATAAAAACAACTACAAGAATTAATTAAAGCTTTACTTTTAATTTAAACATGAATTTTTAATCTGAAAAATATTTTGATTTTGGACCTGGACCTAAAAAAAGGTTGGAAATGTTTTTCCGAACACCCCTGAATTTTTGTAAATTTTTCCGAGCTTGGGAAATGTGTTTTTCAATTAATCGAAAACTGGACGGCCTTTTTGCAAAAATGTTCGGATCGGCCCACGAGCCGGTCTCTCTCTTCTCTCCCGCGCTCGCCTCTCTCGGCGCCGCTCGCTGCTCGTTCGGCCGCGCGTCCCGCGCCCGCGCGAGCCACTCCGCGAGCCGCCTGCCTGCTTCACCACCTCCCGGCCGGGATAAAGCTCGAGCCCCGACCTTATCCCTCTTCCTCTCTCTCTCGGTTTCTCTCCACCTCACCGCCATTGCCGCACTCCCCGGTTCCACGCCGCGAGCCGTTCCGGCAGCTCCCCATCCAAACCCACACCACCACGAGCTCCGCAGCGGACCCCCGAAGCTCCTCGGAGCCTCCAATCGAGCCGAGCCGCTCTATTCCGTCGAATCGAGGTCGCCTTCCCCAACGGGCCCTCATCGTCGTTCCACCGCCGCGCCCTCAAATTTGCAACCGATGGTGAGCCGTTTCTTCCCTTTCTTCTTCTTGATGATGCGTAGCTCATTCCTCTACGTTCTTGGCCGCTCATCATCTAGTTTCATTCACAGGGAGCCGTGGAATCGTCATTTCTCCGGAGCTCGGTCCGCCGCCGTTGTCCCGCTCGTCGACGAGCCACTTCTACGGCCGGCTCTAAGGTTGATTACCCCTTTGCCAAGCCTCGCTCATGCTCCGTAGAAGCTTCCCGCATGATGTTCCCCAAATTTTGGCAACCACGGTGAGCTTCGCACGTTGCCGGAGCTCCACCGCGCCCGCATTTCGCCGCCGGCGTGCTCCTAGCAAAGCTCCTGCGTGCTCATCATCACCACCGAGTTCGCCTCATCACGTAGAACGTTTAGGCTAGCTCGCGGCAAGCTTTGGGCCAAGTCCGGCCGTCTCCGGTGGCCGCGCCACCGTGTCCTCGGCTGCTGCGGCGGTGCCACATCACGGGCCACACGCGCGGGATCGCGTGTGGCTACGTGGGTTTTCGTGTGGCCCAACCCTATGGCCCCGCGTGTGACACGAGAACCCTTTCTAGTTCTCAAAAATTCGTAGAAAATTAAAGAAAAATCGAAAAAAATGTGAAACCAATTTTGTTAGATTCATAAAAATATTCTCTATCTGGTTATGGATTAAAATATCTATTTTGAGCATTTTAATTTCATAAGTATTAATTAATTGCATTCTTTGATTAATAGAAGTTATTATTTAATTTTAAGAAATGAAGTTGTATAAAAGAAGGAGATATCTGCAGACGAAAGTTTTTTTTAAAATTGTTTCTCACGATTAAACATAAACATCGTCATTTCATGTGATTATAGTTTATTATTTCTTGTGTTATTGCAAATCCGTTAATAAGTTATTAACCGTTAATTAACGAACATGTCGATGAAAGCATTGCATACCATGTCATATACATTCATGCACGCATGATTGTGATTCGCGACGAATTGATGGTCGACCTAGGTCTCGACGTGATCGAAGTTCCGTCCGAGGCAGAGGCGAGGAGACGTGAACATCGACGTTGAACCAACCACCGAGGAAGCTCAATAGAAGCTAGGCTTAATTTATAGTCGCGACGGTAGTGGATTTAGGTGATCTTAAAGCATGGAGGCTTTAAGTGTTTGTTATTGTTGTCGTTAAATTGAATCGAGTGTTAATGAAATTGAGACCGGACAGCCCATGTAGGAGAAAGGGCAAGACGGGGTCGAGGTCTTGCAAGGTGGTAGCCCATCCGTGTCGGTCAAGGACCGTACCGTTGTCGGCTTAGTTGAACAAGTTTGAATGTACCGTACTACATGCTCGGTGTAATGGGCGCAGCAAGCTGATGTACCCTACCACCCCGAGGGATGCGTCGTAACCAACTCTCTTTTGTCGGCTGTTACTCGAGATCGGAGTCTCACGGGAGGGAAATGGGTCGGCCACGGAGGAAGTCGTGGAGTCGCCATATTCCCGGGGAGTTTGGAAACGGCTATTCTTCCGCCGGTGTTAGCGGGAAAAGTTGTCGTATACGACCGATGGGGTGCGTATATGTCGTGTAGTCAAGTTTTGCCAGCTGGTATAAAATCGATTCGAATCGTTGTCCCTCGCAGTAATGAGTACCGCTTGTTTAGCTCGTCGCATCGTAGTTAGTCAAGTGAGAGATGAAGGAAAGAGGAGGAAAAGCTATTGATCGGAGATAATCTTTTTCTTGCAAACTTGGTTGTAGTAGTTGTAGGCTGCAAACATTGGTTTCTAATAAAGTTAATTTTGAGCTAAAACTTGAAAGTAAGGATTTACCATTAGTGTTGTTTTCGCAAGAAGTCAACCCCACAGCCATAAAGCCTTTGCATACTAGGCGTCGGCCTTAGTGTGCTCGTTGATCTGAGTCGAGTCTTGCTGAGTATTAGAATACTCGGCGTTTGTTCGTTATGTTTTCGGGACATGAGTCGTACTTCCACGATTTATACGGTAGCTTCCGGAAGAGGAGCGAGTGCCCCGAGCTGGTTCCCTCCAGGTGGGAACGGATCCCGATGCCGTAAAGGATAAGGACCATGGTGTACGACGGGCTCAGTACATCACGCTAGGCTTACTCGGTGGTCTTTTGTTGTACAAAGAATAAGTTTCCGCTGCAAGACTCGTAGTGTTCTAAACTTCAGTAATGTTTATGCTTCCGCTGTCAAATGTTTGTATTTCGAAAACCTGGTTGTATTATACCATGATGTATATATTACGGCTTGAATGAGATGATGAACTGTTGTAACTCGCTTCGTCGAGTGTCCCCCTGTACCGACTCCTAGGTGTCCCGGAAGGGATGTCACATTCCCCCTAGCCTCGTTATTTTGTTTCGTCCTACAATAATATTTATTCATCGTGTATCTATTGTCCTATGTGCCCTTTGTGCCTCGCAATTTTTTAGTTTGGTTTGTGTTAATGAATTCTTGTCCTTCGGATTGTCATTGTGTCACTGGTCTTAAAATGTTTCACTCTTTTGTCTAGTTCGATGTGTGATTTGTTGAGTCCTTTGTTTAGCGTCGGCTAAAATTTTTTTAAAAAAGCTTAGTTGTGTTTGTCCCTGTTTTTAAAGAAGATTCCTGTTTTTTGGGCTTGTGTCACGTGGAAAAAAACAAAAGAGAAGTGTCTTGTTTTGTGGCTTGTGTCACGAGAAAAAAGAGCAAAAAGCAAGTCCTAATTCGAAGTTATTTTTGTTTTGAAATATTGTTTTAGGTTGGCTAGTTCACCATCATGCACTCCGCTGTTTAAAAAGGGAGCAACACCATTTATCTATTGGAATAATTTTTTTCCTTCCTTGGAGATCCCCATATAGAATAAAAAAACCCAGATATATGTTGGACGTACGTGTGTGCTCTATTGTCTGATATGATTAGTGGACCTTTCCTTTGACCAAGTTATTTTTTTCCAAGACAAGGAAGGTTATTCCTTTGGCAGTAGTAGCTTGTTTTTTTTTGCTTGCAGTGTGAGTTGTGCTCTAGTTCAATCAAAAATTAAGTTTCCTGCACTCTCTTGTATATAGAAGGTGCTAAAAAAAAGAATAGAAAGAGCCGCACCTAAAAGAAAAAATAAAAAAAAATATCGAGTTGCTTGCAACCTTTGTGTCATTTGTTGAGTCATTGCTTCTTGCTTGCTTGAACTAGGTGAGAGACAAGTTTAGGCCGGTGATATTGACTTACTTGGGACTATTATTCAGTTTTGCAATTCCTTGCTACTATATTTTCCCTATCCAAACTCCACATATATCCTTCGAACAATCACAGAGTTGGACCCTCGCAATTGTTGGCTCATACTCTCCAGGTATCCTTTGCTTTGCTAATAGTAAGAACCTTGGAAGAGCTTGGTTACATGCTTCTATTTGCATATTGAGAGTTTTCACTATTCATACATAGTAGTGATAGCAAAATATACTTCGTGTGTTTTCTTGTTTGCCGCTAACAACAACAGGTGATGATATGAGTATTCTAGCACAACGAGTGCTGAGTTCTCAAATGGAGAGGATGGAGCAAAATCAAGTCAATAATTTATTCCAAACTTTCTTTGTTGTGATGAATCGACGTTGTCATGTCATAATTGACGGTGAAACTAGCCGCAACATTGCAAGTGCCGAGTTGGTCGAGAGGCTTGGCTTGACCACACAACCACACCCACATCCATACTATATTCGATGGGTAAATTGTTGGTGAGAAGATTAAGGTAACAGAAATTGCACTCGATTAATTTTTTATTGGTATTTATAAGGATAGTGCAGATTTTGATATACCGCCTATGCAAGCATTTCATTTGTTGCTTGCTAAACCTTGGATTCGTACAAATGATGTTTTGCACATTACAATCACCAATAGTTATACATTTAAATACAATAAAAGAAACATTATTTTTAAACCTTTGAGTGCTATTGAAATTTTAGAAGCTGATCTACAAAGATTAGAGAGAAGAAAGATTGAACCTTTCGAGAAAAGAATGGGCGGTTTCAAATGTTGCAACACTCTCATCTAAATCTGAATTGACAAAAGAGCAACAAAGCTTCTTGCCTATAGTTCCAGCTAATACCTTTCAGGATATAAAAAAGGATGAGGATGAAGTGGAAGAAAATGAGATGTTCACGAGCCCATGTGAAAGTTCGAAACCATCATTTAATCTTGAACCTATTACTTCTACTAAAAGTGAGAGTAAAGGTATTGCTCATAATGCTACACTCACGGAGGGTGAGAAATTTCTTGATGTGCTAAATTTTTCTACCAATCCTGCTATTGTAGAGCAACATGTGGTCGAACCATTTATTGATTTACCTTTGTCACAAGTTGATTTGCTTGATTTGCCTTGTGATAAAGAGAAGTTGTGTGCTGATGCTTCACTTATACCTTTGCAACAACTAATCAATGAGAATGGTTGTGCTAATAATATAACTTTGCTTTCGATTGCTACTGAAATTGATGAGTTAAAATTGTTGTCTTCTTTAAGTACTTTAGTTTACATTGAATTTGATACTCTATGTGATCTAATTAGTTTGGAGAAGAAAATTTTATGTGCTGAATTGCCTTCGTTGCCTAGACATACCTATCACTATATAGGAAACTATAATTGTCAAGGACAATATATGGTGCATCGAGTTTATATTTGTTCAAAACAGAAATCTTTTTTGTTTGGGCAACAATGTGACGAATTAGAGGGCTACAAGAACACTAATCATGTAAAATCCAGTTGCTCTAGTTTTATTTTCAAGAAACATGCTATCGTCCGAGAAGGGGAGCATTGGTGGTTTTCACCTACGATATCTTGTACTGATCGTGGTCAAACCGAGGACAGATTGCTTTCAAGAAGAGGAGAATGATAAGGAAATGATATCCTTCGAAATGATCATTCAAGCACCAACGACGCCGAGGATGGCTTTTCATCAAGAAGGAGAGGATGATGAGGACATCACACCCTCGGATATAACCAACATTCCTCCAATACACATGTATAATTCAAGGATAAAAACTAGAGCACGACAATTGAATTTACGGGTGAGCATGTTCCTAATGATATCTTTATTTACATTTGAGAATTTATTACTACCTAATGAGTTAATTATTATCAGGAACCATGGTGATGATGATATTATGGTTAAGGAGGAGGTTGGAGGCGTGGAGGGCTAGCAAGGGCGTCCATGTCAAGTTGGAGGCCCAAACAAAGCCGACTTCGAGTCTATTTCGGAATCTAGAAACATTCTACACTAAAATGAACGCCCAAGTTGCATGCGAGGTCCGTTTGGGACGTTCTTTATATGGATGGAAAGATAATTTGGTAACCTTTACATTGGCGCTGGTCCCATATCCAAGTTCCTCACGAGACGTCGGAAATTGCCGAAATAAGAAGGCATGCAGAATCTGTCCCGGTGTTGCACCACCTTCTTTTGGCCTTTGGGCCGTGTATTATGTTGAGCCCATTTAGGCCTGCGTCCTAGGGAGGATGGATGACCCTAGGGACCTCATAAGAAGTCGCCGCCCCTTTCTTAGGGTTTGGGGGTTTTGCTTAGATTATTCTATCAAGAACAGTTTCACCGTTTTGTCGATTTGTGAGACCCCAACTTGGAGTTTAATCATATATTTGCAATTTGGTTGCTTCTATCTTGTTGTTGCTTGTGTTCTTCGATTCACAGGCACGGATTAGCCTTCTTGGTCAGGTCAATCATGCTTGCACGGTTGATAACCGGAGGAGACATGGTGCTGCGATTGCGGGGTTCCAAACGTGTTGTTCGGGAGCCGGATCGACGTGTGTCATATGTTCGCCAAATCAAGAGTTATCCGAACCTTTTGGAAGATCGGGACCCTAGTCCACATCATCTTGTGTGTGTAGGAGTTGTTGATGATCATGGTCCAAATGTGCTCAAACACACTAAACGGCTCAGCTCCGGGCGCATAGCACATAGAAGAGTCTTGGTGGTGGCATGCAAAGAGGAGGCATCACCAAAATTAGGTTCCAAGGTGTACTCGAACATTTTGCTCGATAGATGGTAGTATGGATGCAATCCAAAGTGCATGCCGAGAACCATACCCTTAGGCTGATCATACTTGGTTGTCATACATGAACTCCATGGCAATATCGGTTTGAGGCTCATGAATGTTGATGTTGTCCTTGCGGCCATCCAGGTAGTCAAAACCTAGATTCTTGGCGAACTAAAAGTATGTGAGTTGATAGCGATTGTCCTCGAGTATCTTCTTGACTCTCCTCATCAAACTCAAGCCACAGGGTAGTGTAGAACCGAGCCAAGCAACTCGGTGTTCCACCATGTGCAAGCTCTAAGATATCCACTAGATTCCTAATTGCACACTCGGCCTTGATTTGATCATGTCGTAAACTTACCTTATGGGTATACAATCATCACAGGAATGGATAATTAGAGATATGGTGGCGTATCAATGAAGATAAGACTGGTGAAGGGGGCCCACGAGTGGTTCTCGACCGATATGAGATAGCGAGAAAGTTCCATATTACGATATGGAAATAAGGCTAACGTAATATGACTTGATTGACAAGTAAAGGAGCAATTGTAGTCCGTTAGGACTCGAATCAATAAGGAAAGCTTAAAGATAAAGCTTTCGAGTATGTAATCCATGTAATCGACTAGGACTCTACATGTAACCCTAGCTCCCCGGATATATAAGGCGGAGCAGGGACCCACTGAAAGCTCTCTGGACAACTCGCAATTAGCAATCTACTAAAGGCAATACATAACATACGGGACGTAGGGTATTACTTTCCATTGAGAGGCTCGAACACTGTCTAAAATCTTGTGTTCCTGTGTGTTTCGTGTGTTGGACCATCGAATTCCAAGCTCGTGAGGGACCGGATAGTTCTAGTGATACGTTTAAGACTCGACATTTGGCACGTCAAGCGGGGGTCCCTGCGAGTTCATAACGAGTTCGATGACTTCTTCGTTCGACGTCGATTTCGCACCCGGCTTCATGATCCGCTCGGGTCTCTCGACTTCGAGGCTGATTCCGCTAGAAAGCTCCACTTGATGAATCCGATTCGCAATTCGGCCGCTGCTATCGAAGCGCGATCACTAGATGCGATCGGAAAATCTTCCGTGAAACCTAGTGGGATTGACGCAGCTTCGAGCACGATCAATCGGACCGTCTATGTTTCCAATCGGTCTAGCCAATAAGGCCAATATCATGACCGCCACCTAGTCCGTGGCGACAAGTAGCTCTCTTGAGCACGAAAATGACTTCAAGGAGGGACCTTAGACCTCATTCCAAGTATTTATGACTGGAACTGTCCTTCGACCATGCACGACGCTTGAGGAGATTGCGGTTGAAAGAGATAGAATGGCAAGAGAGGAAGCGGATCGTCGGCAACGTGAAGCGGATGAGACGGATGGAGAAGACCCGCCTCCACCACCCTCGTCGGCAGCTCCGACGAACATTGTTGGTACTAGCCAAGCTCGAGGTGGGGCTCTGCTGCGGGTTTGCTCGCCGCAGGACCTCTGTCGGATCAAAGCTGTGGATGCGATAGACAATTCACCGGACTATAATAACCGTCGTGGATGTCGCAGCGAGAAGAAATCACCGTTCCTCCAACGAGGCCTTGAATTTGGACCCTATGGAGGTCAAGTTAAACGGCGCTCGAGTCTTCACGTCGCCATTTCATAACAACGTTTGCGTGAAGCAGATTCTAGAGACTATCCTTGAGGAAGTGTTCAATTCGACACCGGGATTACAACGCGCCTTGAGCTTAGTCGATGCGGCTGCTTTGCAAACCAACCAACTCGTGCGAGATAGAGGAGAATCTTCCGGTCGGTCTCATTCGCGCTCGGACCGATATGCGAGAACCCGGTCTGAAGGAGCTTCTTGTGGAGGAAGAATCGGGCACCGACATACGCCAATTGCGGATGAACATGATAGTGCGCCCGACCAGGATTTGCACATACCGCTTAATGGAAATCATGATGATCGTAATGTGCTCATTAATCGTCACGCCGAAAGAGTGGAAGACCGGCGAAGGCAAGAAGATGATGAACGACGACGGACCGATCATATCGATGATCGTCCGGTGGACCCCGCACCGCCACCCGCACCGGCGATCGGTTCGATTGGGTTTAGGCGAGGCAACTTTAGCGCTGCCCCAGTCGATAATCGTCAAGGCAATGATAATCCATGGCGAGATAATCGGTCCACACACCATAATGACCGGTCGAGAAAAGATGACTACCGTGACGATCGAAACCGACGGGGACGAGACCGTAGAAACAGAGACGAGAGAACCTAGACGTGGCAACAATGATCGTCAAGATCCTCCTGCGCCTCCGCCTCCGCCTCCGCCTCTGCCTCCGCCACCGCCTCCGTCTTCACCTCCGCCTCCTCCGGTGTAGGATAACAATGATCGCCGGGTCGGTCCCGATCGTTGGAATCCGGGATGATCGTTATCTTGATAATTCTAATGACGACAGGGATCGCAATTAACATTCCATGTCACTGTTAGGGACTAATGAACTAGTTAGGCTCTGTAAATTACCATTTGCAAAACCCTAATGCTAATCCCTAATTAAATCAAGAAAAGAAAATGGGAAAACATTAATTTAAAAAGGACAAACCCTAGTCCTTGAGAAACTTTAAATTTTATAACAGTACTACCCTCATAGTTTTGCACCATCATGTTGTCCATGCAATACCATGATTTTAGAGCATTTTTGCGAAAATTTTGAACAAAGTTTGAAAAGCTCAAAAATTCAAATTTAAATTCAAAACAGCACTGCTTCATGAATTTCTACAAAATTCTACGAGCAAAATCTGAACATGGCCCCAAAAGGAAAAATGTAGATCATGTCGTGCTGAACAACCCTGCAAATTTTCATAAAATACTGATCCATGTAGATCACGTTTTTGATTTAAATTCAGAAGCTGCAGAAAGTCAGCCGAAAATTCCATACCTTCTCTACCTAGATCATTGCCTGCCGGTCATGGCTGTTCCGACCGCTTGTCCAGGCTACCAGCCAGCTAGCCACGCTGCCGGAGCAGCACTTAAGGCACCCTCCCATCTTTCCATCTGCCCCTGTCGCTCCTCCAATAGACGGCAAGGCGCTCCCCTATGAGATCCACCGAATTTGGGTACGATCTGTACGGGCGGCCAATTTCTTCTTTCCGACACTCGTAATAACTCTAATAAATAAAAATGCATTTCATGTCATTAATCATCATAGCATCACACTGTATTTTTGAAACCATTTAATTTTATGTCGAAAATGCACAAAAAATGTCATTTTAACTTGAGTTGAATGTATTTCTTCAAAAAGAATTCAAATGAAAATAAATTAGTGTGTTGACATTTTCTTTTAGTCACGCATAAGGATAAAAGATTTATGGAGTGTTCCCTGAAATTATTTTTTTGTAAAAACACCCACAAGAATTTATTAAAGCTTTAGTTGTATTTTAAACATGAATTTTTATTCCGAAAAATATTTTGAATTTAGACCTGGACCCGAAAAGAAAAATGTTGGAAATGTTTTTCTCGAGCACCCCTGATTTTTGGTAAATTTTTCCGAGCTTTGGAAATACGTTTTGCAATTAACCGAGAAATGCGAGGGCCTTTTTGCAAAATTTCCAAAGCAGGCCTAGCGTCAATCTCTCTCCTCTCCTTCTCTCTCGGCGCCGCTCGTGCCGTTCCCTCCCGGCCGTGCGTCCCACGTTGCCCCCGCCACGCGGTAGCTCGCCTCCACGCAGCTGTCCGCTTCGAGCATCCCTCGGCCAGGATAAAGCCCAAGCCCCGGCCTTATCCCTCTCTCTCTCCCATTTCTTCTCCACCCGCCACCGCCACCTCCCGTGCTCCGGTCCAACGCCGGCAGCCTGCCCTGGTGGGTCTCCACTTGAGCCAACGCCGCCGCCACCTCCGCCGGCCTCCATCGCTACTCGTGAACCTTCATTCGTCCTCAAGCCGCTCTAAACCCGGTGAATCGAGCCGTTCCCCATGAAGCTCACCGGCTGGGCCACCATCACCGCAACTCAAAATTCTTCCGCTTCGGTGAGCCCCTAGGCAATTTCTTTGCATCCACTCGTGCGCAACTTGCTACTCTACGGCCTTGTCCACTCAAAATCATGTTTCATCCCCGGGTTCGACGAAATTTGGCCGTCCTTTCGGAGCTTCGTCCGCCGCCGTCGTCTCCGCTCGTCGACGAGCCCCTTCTCCGGCCGGCTCTAAGGTTGACTACCCCGCTGCCACGCTTGCTCATGCTCTGTAGCAGCTTCCGGTAGGATTTTCCCCAACTTTGCATGACCACGGTGAGCTCCGTGCATCACCGGAGTTCCGCGCGGCTCTCTGTTCGCCGCCGGCGTGCTCCGCGCGAGCCCCGGCGAGCTCATCCACACCACTTTACTCCCCTCGTTGCGTAGAGCGCGTAGGCAAGCTCGCGGCGAGCTTTGGTCCACTTACGGCCATCTCCAGCCACGGCGCCGCCGTGCCACGACCGCCGCGGCGGTGCCACACCGCGGGCCACACGTGCGGGATCGCGTGTGGCTACGCGGGATTCCCTGCGGCCAACTCCGTGGCCCTGTGTGTGGCACTGAAAAATTAAAGATCGAGAAAAATATGAAACCAATTTTCTTAGATTCATAAAAATATTCTCTATTTGTTTATGAATTAAAATATCTATTTTGAGCATTTTAATTTCATAAGTATTAATTAATTGCATTCTTTGATTAAGAGAAATTATTATTTTATGCTAATTATTATTTAATTTTAAGAAAAGAATTTGTTTAAAAGAAGGAGATACTGCAGACCAAAGTTTTGTTGAATTTGTTTCCCAAAATTAAGCATAAACATCATCATTTCATGTACTCTTAGTTTATTATTGCATGTGTCATTGCATATCGATAATTAGTTGTTAACTCGTTAGTTAACGAACTTGTAGATGATAACATTGCACGTCATATCCTGCGCATTCATGCACGCATGTTGCTGATTCGCGACGTATTGATGATGGACCTAGGTTCCGACGTGATCGACGTTCCGTCCAAGGCAAAGGCAGGAGACGTGAACATCGACGTCGACCCAACCACCGAGGAAGCAAACACCAACGTGAATCAAGGCAAGCCTCGGTGCATCCTACCTATGTTTTAAAATATTTTAATTTTATCACAGTAGTTAAGTTATGTTTGTGCACTAGGTGATAGGGAATAATTGACACCCTAGATGCATGAGTTAGGATTCCGTTTATTCGTGCTATACTTGGTACAGGTAGCTCAATAGAAGCTAGGCTTAATTTATAGTCGCAACGGTAGTGGATTTAGGTGATCTTAAAGCATGGAGGCTTTAAGTGTTTGCTGTTGTTGTCGTTAAATTGAATCGAGTGTTAATGAAATTGAGACCGGACAGGCCATGTAGGAGAAAGGGCAAGACGGGGTCGAGGTCTTGCAAGGTGGTAGCCCCGTCCGTGTCGGTCAAGGACCGTATCGTTGTCGGCTTAGTTGAACAAGTTTGAACGTACCGTACTACATGTCTGGTGTAATGGGCCCGACAAGTCGATGTACACTACCACCCCATGGATGTGTCGTAGCCAACTCTCTTTTGTCGGCTGTTAGTGAGATCGAGTCTCACGGGAGGGAAATGGGTCACCCACGGAGGAAGTCGTGGGGTCGCCATATTCCCGGGGGAGTTTGGAAACGGCTAGTCCTCTGCGCGGTGTTGGCGGGAAAGGTTGTCGTATATGACCGATGGGATGCGTATACGTCGTGTAGTCGGGTTTTGCCGACTGGTATAAAATCGATTCGAATCGCTGTCCCTCGCCGTAATGAGTACCGCTTGTTTAGCTCGTCGCATCGTAGTTAATCAAGTGAAAGATGAAGAAGAGAGACGAAAGAGCTGTTGGGCAGAATAATCTTTCTTGCAAACTTGATTGCAGCGGTTATAGGCTGCAAACAAGTGGTTAAGTAATAAACTCAACATGAAGCTAAAACTTGAAAGTGAGGATCCACCATTAGCGCGGGTTTTCGCAAGAAAGTCAACTCCACGACCATAAAGCATTTGCATACGGGCGTCGGCCTTAGCGTGCTCGTTGACGGGTTAGTCTTGCTGAGTATTAGAATACTCGGGGTTTGTTCGTTATGTTTTCAGGATATGAGTCGTACTATCACGACTCGTACGGTAGCTTTCGGGAGGAGGAGCGAGTGCTCCGAGGGTGGTTCCCTCTAGTGGGAATGGATCTCGACGCCGTGAAGGATGAGGATCGTGGTGTACGTCGGGCTCGGTGCATCACGTTAATCGTCCTAAGTAGTCTTTTGTTGTAAAAAGAATAAGTTCCACTGCCGGACTACGAGCGTTTCAAACTTCGGTAATGTATTATGTTTCCGCTGTACGATGTTTGTATTTCGAAAGCCTCGGTTGTATTATACCATGATGTATATATTCGACTTGTATGAAATGATGAACTGTTGTAACTCGTTTCATCGAGTGTTCCCCTGTACCGATTCCCGGGTGTCCCGGAAGGGATGTCACAACACTCCTCGCTGCAGCGGCCCTCCTCTTTAAGCCAGCCCCTCTCGGGCATCTAGCTCCTAGAAGCAGCACCTATTCAACCGCTCAAGCAACCCTCCGACCTCAAAAAGCGCTTTTCCCTTCCTTCCCCGGTGAGACAACGGTGCGCAAGTCCCCCGCCTCCAAACAAAGAGAACGCCATGGTAGCCGTCGTCGATTGGCAAGGTGCTACTCCCCATACCCAGCTCGAATCGACGCTGCTCGACTTCCTCCACAACGGTCTTCTACTCGCTCCCGTGAATCTCCTGAAGGAAACGGCGCTCGGTTTTGTGCGTCCTACCGAGCGTACGACCCCGCCGAACTTCGTCGGATTACGTGCTCGGCCATCCTCCACCGAGCCCCCATCCCCGGAATCCCTTCTTCGAGGCTTGTCTTGACGGGTGCTACAATCTGGTGAGGTCCCCATCCCAATCCCCTCTCAAATACTGCTCCCGCAAGTTTTCCGGCGAGGCCCAGAGCCACCGTACGTGCCATGGCTGTTTCGTTCCGGTCGATGGCAAACTTGTAAATATGGCCGAACTGTGTTTGAATCTTAAAAATTCCACATCTCGAGTTTGAAAAGTCAAAAATTGCCAAACTAAAATTCGTTGGAATCTATGAAACATGAATGTTTCAAAAAGTAACATGAGCTCATGTGTTTTTGCCATTCATGTAATTTTAAAAATAATTTAAATGCAGCCCTTGTAAGCTTTATAAATTCATAACTATTTAAATGAAACTCATATGGATGTGAAACTTGGACACCATGTGCATCTTGGCATAGACGAACACCCTGCACAAGAATTTTGTACTTCTATCACATATTTGTCAAGTTATTGCATTATTGGCTTTTTCTGTAATTAATTTTGCATTAATTCCGTATAAACTTGGTAGAATTACTCTCCCTAGTCCTGTACACTTGCACAAAATTCCATGTTTAATTTTGAGCACCATGGAAAATTGTTCTGCAGATCGTTTTGTTTAAATCCATGAAATGTAAAATTCAGAATAAGGAATTGTGAAGTCATGCTTACAATTTATATTACCTATATGCTTATGGTCTTATTTACTCGATCATATAGTATGATTAGTCCCTCATTGTCGAAGTGCTACATGATGCCATGGCCATATGCTTAGGGTCCTTGCTTAAGTAAATTCTTTAATCACAATGCCTAATAGACATCACATGCAATGATGAAAATACACCTCATGCACTAAAGTTATTTACCCTTTCCTCATGTTTTGCTCATCACTTTAAATCTAAACATTAGTGAGTAGTACACAACATCCATGTTATTTGACATCATCATTGCTAATGCCCATGTTGTGCTCATAATTGTTAATTTAATTAAGTCAATAAGAGTAGCAATATATATGTATATGCAAGCCACCACTCCTATGGGATTTGATTTTACTCATTTATGCATATGGAACATGTACAAACAGCACACATGCATAACCATCACAATTGACCTTATATTCTTGTGACTCATGCATTGCATTTCATTCCATAGGTAACGACGTCGAAATAATCTCGCTGAGAAGAAGCCGTTGCCGATCTCAACGCTTGTGAAGCTAATACTAACTTCGATCACTTCCAAGGCAAGCCTCGGTGCATTCCCACTATTGCAAATTGCTTTCTTTTGTCACTATATTAATGATGATGAATCTGCATTTACGTTCTAGGAATTGCTTGGAAATCCACGTGCATAATTTCCCTATATGTCCTATGTAGAATATGTGTCAATCCCTCGATAGAAATGCTATGCTATGCTCATGGAGTCAACGATAGAATGGGACACTCACATATTGCTTACGATTACACTTGGATATGATGAGTTGGTAAAATTGAGAACACCCCATTGTGACTCCGCGAACAAGTTTGAGTTGTGTACCACTTGCATACCTTTCTTATGGGGATTAGTAAACCTATGTAGGTTGTGAATTGTAAAGTGGGCCGGATATCTCACCGACCCGGAGGTGATGGGTATGGCACGGTGGTTGCACTCGGTTGAGGACCGTTGGAGAGTACACGGGTTAAGCCTTGGGCACGTTGTTGAACAGGTCGCAAGGGGGATGTGTACTCGAGGTCGGTGGCCCCGTGATTTGCTTTATGATGAACTCGCAAACGGTGTCCATATGTGTTCTTAAATGATGCGTATGTCGTGCATTTGGGTCGTTTCTGCAAGATTAATAATTCGATAATTATCGTTGTTTCCTCTCGGTTAATGAGTACCACTTGTTTCGAGCAGCTTACAATGTTTAGTAAGAAGAAAAGTATGAGATGCTCGCTGTTTTATATTGATATTATTTTGTATTGCAAATTCTTGTATTGCTTAGTATGCTCACCAAAGTTCCTCTTATGCAACAACCCTATTAATTCGGCAAACCTTAAAAGTGCAAACCTAATTAGTTAGGTGTTGTTCTTATGCAATTGCCAAGTGAAACCGGTCAAGACCCCATGCATCTAGGTGTCGGTCTTAGACGACCAATTTGACGGATAAGACTTGCGAAGTATGCTTGATACTCGGGCTTTGCCACTACATGTGTATTTTCGGGGTTCCTGCATGCCGGGTTTTGTGATTGTTGTGGTAAGGTTGTGTGGGATGGAGAGGAGCCCAAAGAGTGGACCATCGAGTGGGTTCGTAGCTCTCCGACCCATGAGGAGTGAACCGTGGCCTAGGCCGGCATGGTTCACCTAAGCTATCTATGTATCGTCGTGTTATGTAATTGCTTCCGCACTTTATTTCGAACAAAGATCATGGTTATGTAACTTTAATTTGTGAACCTAATGTACCTTTCATTTGGAACTCAATGTTGTGATTTGAGACTTAATTATGTGAACTTGCAAGTCGTGTATGTTTGTTATTGTGATGCTATGCATGGTTGCTTCGTCAACCATCTCCCAAGGCGATCCATACCACACCAATCCATCCGTCGGGATAGGGGTGTGACATGTTGTATCGAGCCGACTTGGGATTTGCATCACGCTAACACTCATTCCAAAAATATTAAACCTCGTTTTGTGTCACGATGAGGTAAGGGTCTAGAAAGGCCAATATAAGAACTATATAGAATGGTGGCAAAACTAACCCCGTGCTATGATTGTTTAAATATTTGCATCTACGGCTTTGGCTAAGGTATGTTTGCAATTTCAATTAGCGCTCCGTGTCCGCGGAAGTAATAATACAGGACAATGACGGCTCGTGGTGATACCACGACGCGGTCCTTTCCATGGATCGTAAGAGTAGAATTGTGATTTGTTTTGGTAGTTTCTTTTATTTTGATATATTGTTTCTGGAATCACTCTCTTGCAGGTACATAACAATGTTTTAGTTTGTGTAGTTGACGTGTGAGTGGTGTGTGTGCCACCGAGTTGCTTGTCCGGTATTTATATCGGCGAGCGTTGTCAATCTTGATTTCGGTGAGGACGTACAAATGACATCTTGAGCATCCATCATACTTGCATCTCAGTGCATCATGTCATCCACATTCTCATGAAATCACCTTAATTGAACAACTATGAAAAAGTTGGCCACACAACTCAAATGTTGCAAACAATCGGAAACCGGAACAGATTAGTGATAGATTTGCTAGGTTTCACAAAAATGAGCACAACTCTCTCAATACTTAACCAAACAAGGCAAATAAATACTTTTCGGAAAGCTTGTAATGTACACTACAACATTCTTCTAGGATCATGGTTTGAAAAAAATCGGGAGCGTGGTCGAAACAGGCAATGTCAGAGAGCAAATTCTGGTTTTCCAGAATGGTGCTCCGGTTCTGTCCACGTCAAAGATTGAGCATATCTCTCAAACGACAAGTCGGATTGAGCTGTTATAGACGGAGTTGGAAAGATTAGGAAATTCTCCACAACTTTTGTAACACCCCAAAAATTTAGTTTTGCTCAGAACCTTAAGTAAATAGTCGAATTCCAAAAACGGTTACAATCTGCCAATAACGGGTAGTGTTAGGTCTAGTTTGCAAAGTGCTTTATTGCATGTTTTTGCAATATATTGCTATCCATCTCTCATGCTCTGTTGTGTATCATGTATTTTGTTGTATGTGAAGTTTTGACTTGACCTTTTTCAAAACTTCCAACAAATGAGTGTTGGTTAGCTCATGTTAGAGAGGCACCGTTTTCAACCGCTCGTATCCATGATTGGAGGATCACGCTTTAGACCGAGACTACAAGTGTCATAACCTCAAGTCTATGGTTGCCCCTCTATGATCAGTTCACCTCTTGTTCTACGAGGCTCCCAAGGCCAAAGTGATCACATAAGAGAAAGAAAGCTAAGTTGGACAACAAGTTGTTTATTGATGGTGCATTCGGCATCGACTCTAAGGCATCAACGTCACCGGATTACATGGATTGTCCTCCTATGGTGACCTCCACATGCCACGAGCATAGGTGTATGTCGGAGTACTAATTGGTAACATTGGAATTAATCCGGAGACGCATAGAACCGTATGTCGGTAGTATCAACCCTTTCGTGTTTTCATGAACCTAAACTCTCCAAGATAATTTGTTAGCATTAGGTGCCTATCAAGATGTAATATCCTCATACAAGGAGATGCAACATCCTGAGGGAGGATGGTCGATCATATCCGGAATCGATGAAATATGCGTTCGTCTATGTCTTGTGCCTATTTCATTGTCCTTTCTTTCGAACATGCAATCTAAAATTCATTGATTTCAATGCCAAACATTTTGGTACCTTCCACCATAGCTCAATCGATGGTCGAGCTAATGTAAGACCATTCATTTGACTTGATGAGCATCACAATTTTTCAAAGAGATGGCATTCGTTCTCGTAAAAGAAAAGGACAAGATGAGAAAGTGTACTATAGGAAATTCATCCTGCTCCGCACCACCCAAGCACAAATTGGCTATCACTTCCCCGTTTGGACATAAGTTTTGAGCCGCATCACCGCCAACGGGAGGTTTTCATCAATCCTTTCCGTAGAAGCCCCGCCACTACTGTGGTAGGCTCGATCTTTTGGTGGAGAATTGTAGATTGCCGAAGCACACTCGAAACCACAACACGACATGAACTTCTCAACACCGCAAACTATTCAACGGCAACCCATTCATCATGAAATGAAGGTTGTTCTTATCCCTTGACCCCATTGTATCACAACCTTGGTTTCTTGCAAAACCTTCGAGTAACTTGATCTTGAGACAAGCAACCAACTCACTCCCTAATGTGTTAGGTTCTACCGAGAGCCGAGTTTTGTGAAGGATATGTGTTTCTAAATTGCCGTTTGTCTTTGAATTGTGCCGGTTTGCCCGGGCGCTTCCCAAAGCCAAAATATAGGTGATCCGGGGAACACACTTCTTTATGAAAGTCGGTAAGATAATTTAAGTATGACGACATTTTGGACGGACGGTGTATTACTCGAGGTACGCAACCAAAAAGAAAGACGTTGTGCTTGGAGACTCATTGGTATTATTGGCCATATCCCTAATGTAAGATCCCTCTATTCTTCTTTCATAATCCTCGGAAGACAAAGCATAGATTTTATTCTTGGTATGAGGTGGATAAAACTCCATAAAGCCGTTCTACACATCGATTCGCGAGAGGTCCATCTAAATTCACCGTTGCATGGTCCATCTATTCTTCGATTACCATATTCCAAAACCTCCACATAAATAGTCTACCATCTTGAGGGAGAAAAAATTGAGGATATTCCGATAGTATGTGGGTCTTCCGATGTGTTTCCGGATAATTTACCCGCATGCCACCCGATGGGGATGTTGAGTTTAAAATTGAGCTCCAACCCGGTATGACACCAATTTCCCGTAGGCCGTACAAGATGGCTCCTAATGAGCTAGCGGTGTTAAAAGAGTTATTGAGTTAGCTTATGGATAAAGGATATATTCGCCCTAGTTCATCTCCGTGGGGATGTCCCGCTCTCTTTGGGAAAAAGAAAGACAAGACGCTACGTCTATGTGTGGATTATCGCCCTCTCAATGCCCTCGGATTGATATTCTCTTTGATCAATTAGTTGGTGCTAAGGTCTTCTCTAAGATTGATCGCCGATCCAAGTACCATCAAATCAAAATCCGAGACGAAGATATTCCAAAAACCGCATTCTCTACGCGATATGGTCTCTTTGAATATCTTGTTATGTCTTTTGGGCTTACAAATGCTCCGGCTCATTTCATGTCCTTGATGAATTCGGTTTTTATGCCCGAGTTGGATAAGTTTGTCGTGGTCTTCATTGACGACATTCTTATTTATTCGAAGTCCGAAGAAGAGCATGTCGAACACCTTCGCATCGTTCTCCAACGGCTTCGTGATCATCAATTATATGCCAAATTTAGCAAATGTGAATTTTGGTTGAAGCAAGTTCCTTTGTTGGGTCATATCATATCTGCGGAAGGTGTTGCCGTTGACCCGAGTAAAGTTGAAGAAGTGCTTACTTGGAAGTCCCCAAGATCGGTGAGACAAATCCGAAGCTTTCTCGGTCTTGCCGGTTATTATCGGAAATTCATTCCTAATTTTTCGAGTATAGCCAAGCCTATGAAAAAATTATTGGAGAAGGATGCTAAGTTTAAATGGAGCCGTGAATGCGAAGAAGCTTTCCAAACTCTCAAAAAGTATTTGACCACCGCTCCGGTGTTAACACAAGCCGGCATCACCAAGCCGTTCGACGTATATTGTGATGTGTCCGGCACCGGTCTAGGATCTCGTGCTAATGCAAGGAGGTCGTGTCATTACTTATGCTTCCCGTCAACTACGCTAGCACGAACAACACTATTCTACCCAGGACTTGGAATTAGCCTCGGTTGTTCTTGCATTGAAAACTCGGAGGCAATATCTACTTGGACATCTTGTCAATCTCTACACCGATCATAAGAGTCTCAAATATATCTTCACCCAACAAGAGTTGAATATGAGGCAATGTCGATGGACGACGATCGGATTCGTCTCTCGCCATCCTTTCTTCTTCTTCAGCAGCTTCCTCGGGATTGAGTTGGCGAATAACTGGTCCTCGTCATAAACACTTGGAAGAAGACCGGATGTTCTTCCTCAAAGTCATTAACAAACTCGCAAGAGCGGCTTATCTTTACATATTGAGCAACAATCCGAGATGCGGGCGGTCCGATTGTTCACGCTAAAGCTGCGTCGGATCCGCCGAGTTCTAAGCCCATGGTGCCAACCGTGGCGGGTGATCGCACTTCGAAGCTGCGGCCCGACAACGAGTCGGAATCATCAAAAGCAGTTTTCCGGCCGAATCAGCTTCAAAGTCGAGGGACCCGAAGCGGATCTTGAAGCCGGGCTCGAAGTCGACAGCGAACGAAGAGGCCATCGAACTCGCTAGGAACTCGCCGGGACCCCTTCCTGGCGCGCCAAATTTCGAGTCTTAAACTCGGCACTAGTACTACCCGGTCCCTCACGAGTGTGGAATTCGATGGTGCAACACACAAAACACACAGGAAAACGAGATTTTAGACGAGTTCGGGCCCCTCAAATTGAGAGTAATACCCTACGTCTTGTATGTTATGTATTGCCTTTAGCGGATTGCTAATTGCAAGATCTCGGAGAGCTTTCGGGGTCCCTGCTCCACCTTATATATCCGGAGGAGCTAGGGTTACATGCGAGTCCTAGTCGATTACACGGATTACATATATGGGAGTTCTATCTCTAGCTTTCTTTATTGATTCGAGTCCTAACGGACTACAAATTATTCCTTAACTTGCTTCTCAAGTTATCATACGCCGGTCTTGATACCCGCCTCGTCTCCATACCGGTATATGGAATCCTCCGTTATTCCGGACCGGTCGGGAACCGATCTGTTAGCTATCTCTATCACCTTTATCTTCATTCATTTGTTACCGTGTCTTTGCGCATCCATTCCTTTATCATCTCGTACACCCATAAGGCAAGTATATGACACGGCTCACGAGTTGCGTATGATTCCAATGACTTGGCCCTTTGCAACTTGGGGGTTGGACATTGTTCGACCATTCAAGAAGGCACCTGGGGGCTTCACTCATATCTTTGTGGCAGTTGATAAATTTTCCAAATGGATAGAAGCCGAGGCCGTTACCGGTACAACTACTGCTCGAGCAATCAAATTTTTGCAGAATATATTTGTTCGATTTGGAGTTTCGCATTGCATAATTACGGATAATGGACCGTTACTTCGGAATTCTTCAAGGATTATGTTGAGAGCTTGGGAATCAAGATACCTTATGCTTCGGTATCACATCCGCATAGTAATGGGCAAGTAGAGCGTGCAAAAAGTATGATCTTAACCGGTCTTTAGCCTAGAATGTTTGGACCGTCTAAGACCATATGCAGGAAAATAGGTAAAGGAGTTACCTTGGGTGTTATGGGGGTTGCGCACGAATGTAAGTCGTGCCACGGGATAATCTCCCTTTTCTCTAGTATACGGATCTCGAAGCAATGTTACCTACGGAAGTAAATATGGTTTCCGCCAGAGTGCAGTATTATGATGAACAACATCAAGTTGAGTTAATTGCTACGAAGAATTATGAGATCAAGCATTGATTCGAGCGGCCAAGTACCATCAAGGATTACGGAGATATCATGATCGTAATGTGCGGAGGTGGGAATTTCAAGTGGGCGATTTAGTGCTCGGAAAGATTCGGTCTAATAAGAATCGGCATAAGTCGTCACCGGTCCGAGAAGGACCATTTGTGGTCAAGTCGGTTTCTGGACCGGGGGCTTATAGGCTTATGACCCAAAAGGAAGAGGAAATTCCAAATTCTTGGAATATTGATCAACTTTGGCAGTTCTACACTTAAAGATCTTTGTATCCGACATTTTTTATAACTTCATATGGATGATAATATATTGCTTTTTGATTCATGATGATGATTATGTTGTGTTTTTATCTCGGTCTATTAATTTTGAATTAACATACCGAGTCGAGGGCTGTCTGTATTAAGAGCATTCCGTGAATTTATGAAAATCCTAAGGTTTACTACCAGTCCTTTATGCTACATGGTATGATCTTGTTAATAAGACCACCTCTATCAACAATATCTTGTGCTGATTAGAGCCAATGATTACGTTGTAGTAGGTTTGTGTGAAATTAACCATCATTGCTTGGTTATAGATTTGACTGGTAGACTTAGGAGGAGAAATTTGGAAATTTTTTATTGAGTATTCATCATATTGTGTTATGGCTCAAAGTATTAATGTTCTTTAACATTTTGAGCCAGGGGCTGCTTGTTTTGAGAGTAGTCTAGGATAATATGTAATCTTAAGTATTATGACTGATCATTCTTTCTATATGGCACGATTTTGTTAAGTAAATCGCCACTATGAGTTATATTCTATGTTGATTAGAGCCGGTAGTTAATCATAGTTGGTTTGAACCTCAATGACTATCGTCGCTTGGTTATAGACTTGACTAGTGGGCTTAAGATGGTAAAATTGGAATTCTGGAAAGATGGTTATTCAAATCAACATTATAAACCGGTTTGGACCTCGCGGTCTTGTGCATAAGGATTTTGCTATATATGAAAAAGAATGAAGCATGGACATAATTGAAACGACTTGTATTAGGAAACATTCACACATAGTATTTTTGCAAACACAAAAAATTAAATTACACAAAAGAGTTTATTGAGTAGGACCGCTTGAGTCACCGGTATCACCGGTCTTGGGACCGGCGGTCAACCTATCATCTACTGTTCATTCGTAGTCGGATTCCGAAGATAGAAGATCCATGTTTAGATCATCAAATTCGTCTTATAAATTCTGCTCGAAGGCTGCAAGCGAGCATCTTGTGCGGCTTGGTCTAGGGCGGGAAGAGCCGTAGCCTCATTCAGCTGGGCACCAAGTCGGTCCGGAGGAATATCTTTGATGAGCTCTATCATGGTTCCATGGAGAGAATTCCTTAGCTCGTTGAACCGGTCTTCGGTAGTCTCCGGATGGGCGCCCGCTCCGATGAAGTTGAAATCACGGTCTTTGACAGAGTCCAAGACCGGATTGTTGCGACAATGTGCCCTCCTCCCGCGGCAGTAATTGTCTTGGAATGCTCCCCGATTCTTCGAGGAGCATCCCAAATGGCACTTTCCAAGTCCATGTTTTCTTGTCGAAGAGGCTGACCTCCATTCGGATATTCAAGCACCCACTTACCGCTCGTTGCAAGTTCTATAGAAGGAGATTCGGAAAAATATTAGAAACACAGATCGGTAGTTACAGTATCACTTCTCGTAAAGAAAGAGGAGAAAGAACTTACGCCTATGCCCGATGTCCAGATCGCCGAATCTGCCCTTGAAGTTGATATTGGAAGTCCACAGCTTGGCCTCACTCTTTAATAGACGTTGGATTTCGTCTTCCTTTGCCTTGAGTGCTAATTGAGCAGATTGGTGGGCAGTTTTGATGGCATTTTCTTTCTCTCGCTTGAGTGGTCTTCGCGGCTTCAAGCGCTTCCGCAAGATCAGCTTTGATCCGGGCGTTTTCATTCTCAAGGATCTTAATAGATATGAGAGACTCGCGACGAATGTTGTCCTTAGCGGTCAGCTCGCCCTCCAGCTTGCCAATGCCGGCAGCTCAGTATCCGCTCGACTCGTGAACCTTCTTGAAGAGCTAGTTCTTGTGTAGCGGCTTTTTCAGCGAGAACTACTTCCGCCTTCTTCCGTGCTGCAACAAGATCATCAAGAGCTGCAGAAAAATGTTCAAGACTCGGTTAGGACATTTGAGGCGGATGCAATATATTCAAGCTTGATCGATTTATTCAAGGCTTACTTTGGATTTCTTGCTTAAGGAGGATGATTTTTCATCGGCGATCCTCCATCGGACGGTTAGTGTTAAGGAGGTTTGATTCCCGACGCCGGATATCTTCTTCTTTGGATTTCGGATCGGCGGTCCGAGACCCGAGCTCGATTAGTTGTTCCTGAGTCCGGTGCAGTTCTTCTTCTAATTGAGCTATGATAGCGCTCTTAGCTTCGAATTCTTAAGAAGAACTCGAAAGAAAGATAAATATAACAAAATTGCGGTATGAAGATTGTAAAGGAAGAAAAATACCGGGTTAGGAATAAGACATACCCGACTAGACTCGCTGAAGTTCTTCGGGGCTTCCTCTTCTTGGAGTGAATCCCATTTGGCCGTTGTCGTGAATGTACGGGCTCCGCTGGAACTCGTCAATTTCTACGTCGCCAATTACCATCTTAGTGATCTTTGGTCCAGTTGGAGCCTTGTGAGTGGTTCTTGCCCGGCGGGGAACTTCTTCGATCCGGACCGGTCCTAGCGGGAGCTCCGGAGCGGTTTGAAATCATGTAGCCTCGAGGAAGGAAACCACTAGCTGTTGTGTCAGAATGCAGCAGTCTCAGTGGCCATCCTCTCCTCGTTGACTTGAGTGGATGGAGCTTCTTCGGTTGTTTGTTCTTCCGATAAGGCGGTAGGGAGTTCCTCCGTGGTTGCCCCACTCTTAAGTTCCGAGCTCTGTCCGGCAGATGATGTCTTGGGAGCTGTGGTCTTGTTGCTGCCATATGTAGGGGTGATATTTGAGAAGTTTGGCCTATTTCTTAACAAGCCAACAATATTGGCTTGAAGGTTTGGAGTGATCCTGCAGATAAGATAAAGTTAGAGGCTAGAATAACATAATGATGATTCCGGATAGTGAAAAGATGAAGAAGGATTGAGTGAACAATGTTATGTAGTCGCTTTTTGAAGACGTCGAAGGTCCTGGTTTTCTTTGTTGGGGGACCTTGGGAGCCTCCGCTAGATTCTTCCGCACTCCTCTTGGCTGCCGACGGCGTTGAGGGAGCAGAAGTAGAATCTCCTGCGGTATTGTCCGGGGTACCGGTCCGAGACGCGTCATCGGGACCTCCGAGGAACATTGGCGAGGGAATCGATCAATTGCGGGTCTCCTTGAGATCCTCCGCTTCATGACCCCCGAAATGCGGCCCGGGCTGCTTGGTGGTACCTCTCGAATGTGTCCTCGCTCTTTCTTCCGGTCTTCGATCTTTTGTGCCTCTCGTAGATCTTTTGTGCCTCCGTAGGGGTATCTACGAGCAGGGAAGCGAGGATAGAGACCGACTTACGCTTCTTCATACTAGGGGCTTGGATTGCACCTCCGGATCTAGAGAATTTTTGTGATGGCCCGGTTGGAGGAAGGGTGGGAGTTGGCGGACCAAGTATGCGTAGGATTTGGGGAGAGCATTGGCTTCGTAATCTTCACCCCATGGATCATTTGCTTGGAAGAGGGGATGATTTTTGAATTTGTCCAAGGCATGCGTTAAATGAAAATACGTGTTAAGAGAATAGCAACACAAAAATAAAAGAATTTGAAATACCGGTATTAAGTAAGAAAAGAGGTACTTACAGGATCACGAGGGTTGGAAGAGCTGAAAGCTAGACCCACTTTCTCGGCATCCGGAATCGTCAAAACCCGATCGCAGACATCTTCTTTAGGCGGTTGGTTAGACGATCCGGACCGGGGCGGGATGTCCCGTCGCTTCGTTGATGTTGTTTTCATTGATATTCCATCCGAGGCTCGGATTGCATCTTGAGTGATTGCACTCCTCGGACTATGAACTCCAAAGGATAGTCTCTACGAGTAACGCCTTTTGCTTCCTTCGGATCCTTGATCATAGCAAGTAAGGCAATTACTTCTTCGTCTCGTTTGAGAGTTTCTCCGATATTTTTGGAGTTCCAGGAAGGAAGCTCTTTGGCTACACTGGCTTCGAAGGGAGGAAGAGCGGGATGTGGGTTATCACGGATGAACCACTCTTGTTTCGAATTAGCTATGTTTTTGTTGAGGGAAAGAGGGAAGTACTCTTCGGCATTCTAGCTTTGGATCCCAACTCCACCAACCGCGTAACGGTTGTTGACAGATTGGATCGGGCGGATTTGGAATATATAGCGGAAGAGATTAAAGTGGGGGCGGATGCCTAGGAAGGCTTCTCAAAGGTGAATAAAAAAGGCTATTTGAAGGATGGAGTTATGGTTTGGATTCACTAACTCGCATCCATAGAAGAAAAGAAGGCCACGAACGAAGAAAGATAGAAGTACCGGTTGTTGGGAATCACCGATCCCCCATGGGACCTGACCGGATGTAGGAGCAGCCCAGTTAAGAATGGGTTTTGGATGAAGAATTCCATCGTGAACCATCTCCTCGAGGGCTGCCTCGGTAATACAATTGTCCCTCAATTCCCGAGCACCAAATGGGAGTTGATCGCGAGGGGTGGTGGATGAGGAGGAAGGATTGGCGGAAGTTTTCTTCTTGCCCATCTTGAAGATCGAAAGGGAAAATAGGAATTGGATTTTTTGGAAAGGATGGATGCAAGAACTAAGATTGTAATGTCCGAAGAACAAGGAGACATGGCGGGCGCGCTATGGTGATTTGGGAACGGGTTTGACCTAGGTTGACCCTTCGTATCTTTTATAGGTACTCGAGTTGGGCTCGGGGCTGAAAGTTACTCGGGTCGTTTTTTACGGCCCCATGATTTTTACGTGGGTAAATTATTCATTTAAGACCCAGTTATGTAATTATGATCTAACTGGCATAAGGAATTAGTCAATGTGATTAATGTAACCACAGGGCTCTTTTGTGAAAATAAGGCGGTCTAAAATACTTCGATCATTGGACTAGTATAAGCACCAAATTGAATCATTTGGAGGTACGATAAAGTTAGATCAAAGTCGATTAGGTCTTGCCTAACTATTATTTTGTGAAAATGGATGCCATAGGCTTTGGATGTTAATCGTCCAGCTGATTATAGGCCTTGGAGACTCGAGTCGATGTGAGAAGATGAGAAAAAATTGGTCCGATCAACCGAACTTTTTGTTCATAGGTCAATATGATTAAGGAAAATTGTTTTCAGCAGATCTGTTGCAACAGACCAACCCACGGATCGTGATTCCCGAGGTCTTGTTTAAGCAGATACTTGATAATACAACAACTAGCCAACTTTATATTACAACATGGGGAAGAACTTCATAAATTACATCCGAGTTTATTAAGTTGAAAACAGTGGAAGTTAAACCAGTTCAAGTTTAGAAAAGTGCGGAAGCTAACGTTGATAATTTTCGACGATTATACAACAAAAGGTGATAAATCCGAGCCCATACGGATTATCACGTAGCCAAGCACATTATCGCGGCAGACTAGGCTCCTAGTGGGAAGTCCAGCCCTCCGGAATCCGTATATCCCAGGGCATAACACCAACAGGGCAATCTAATGCATCATTACCCGAAACTAAAAACAACAAAGGCACAAGGCCCGAGTAACTAGAGCTTAGCAAGACCGACCCGTCAAAATGGCACTCTAAGGCCGACGTCTATACATGCAAAACTCGGAGGGTGTAGCTGGTTTTGATAACAATGCAGCGACTAAGCCATTGATCCTTACTTCCATGATTTTAGCATTTATTAACTTGTACATAAAATAACAAAGATATGAGCATCGGGAAGGATATAAAAACAAGTAAGGCATAAATAATTATCAACATAAGCAACTATGATTATCCAAAGCATAGTTCAAGTTGTTAACTACGATGTGACTCGGTTCACAAGCGGTACTCATTACTGCGAGGGACAACATACGCATCGATTTATCACCAGCTGGAAAACCCAAAGTAGACGACATACGCATCATTTAAGAACACGTATATCAACTGTTCACCATGACATCCTACAACTTTGTAGGGTCCAAATCCTCGAGTGGGCAGCCATTCAACGAGTACCTCGGAACTCGTCCATCCCAACGGATCCTACGACCAAGGATTCTCGTAACCTATGCCATTGCAAGCTGTTAAGGTTACGTAGGCTTACTAGTTCCCATAAAACTAGCATGCACTCGAGCATCGTTTAATACTTGCTCAAGCGGGGCCAACAACGACACGGTCCTTAACCGATGATAGACGGGGCTACATCCTTGCAAGCCATGTCCTCCGAAGGCACATGCAGCTTGCCCTTTCACCTACGGGGCCCGTCCACGTCTCAACTTTTAGTTGTTTACACGAACGATCTGCCACCTTGCGACACAAGCCCTCTCCAGGCCCTTGCCTTCACTCTTTCCAAATAGACTCGTTCGGTCTCAAGATTAGCTTTTCGGATTCATTAACTTCCAAGTCTCAAAGCCTCCATGCTCCGAGTACACTTAAGCAATTTATACCGATAAACTTATGACATAAGCATAGCCGGTTTTGTATCTAACTACCTGTACCAGTATATCACTAACATAGGTCATACGGAAACAATGCAGGTGGCTTTCATACAACACCTACACTCAATGCACAAACACCCTAGACACCTAGTAGTGTTATACCGAAAGGAAAACATTTATAATCCGGGAGGATGCACCGGGCTTGCCTTGTGCCACGAGAGGAAATGTTAGCAACTTCTGCTGCCGGTTCTTGTGTTGATTCCTTCGAAGATCCTCGACCGACACTTCATCATTTCCTAAATTAACGATATGTCAATAGCGATAAATGTAGACGATGCAAAGGTATGATGATGCAAATGTCGATGATACAAACATAGCTAGGTTACACACATAGTTCTTGAAGACATATGCATAAAAATATGAAATTCATTTTGAAGTGAACCTATCATTTCATGAGAGTTTGCAAAATAAAACATGATAAATTGCAACATAAATCCTATACAACTAGGATTACCTTTTGACCTACTTATATATCAGGACTATGTGACATGAACTACTAAACATGCATGCACCAATATAAATTTAAAAGACGCATAATTATTCATAAACAAATAAACATGTTATGCACAAATTAAATAATACCATGCACACATGCATATACAAGATCATCGAGTCATACTAATGGATAGACCACCTCAAAAGAAAATGGATAATCTTGGAACCGAACCAATGGGAAGCGAGCCACACGAGAGGGCTACGAGTTAAGGATTACTAGTGCCTATGGCCACACAGGATCCGTGCCGGTGTGGTCTGCCATGTGGCCATGGTGGACGGCCTGCCGGAGGCGACGGCGACTCGTCGGAGTTGGTCGGAGAGCGACCAACCTCAACGGAAATACGGCTATAGTCTCATCAAAGCTAGGCGGACATGGTGGTGGGCATGGCTTAGCCGGAAGACGGCCGGAAGGATGCGGGCGGCGAGTGGCACCTCGGGCGGAGGTTCGGCGACGGCTACAACTCGCCTCCGTTGACTAACATCGGGGAAACATGGCTCCTAAGGATCTACGGGACACAAGCAACAACCGCACGGTGGTGTGAGACCTCGGGGACGGCCGGAGACCGGTGCGTGTCGACGAGGTGGGGAACTACGACGGTCGAACTCGGGGAAACGGCCAAATTCACACCAACGTGTCAACGAAACTTGATGGTGAGCTGCCGAAGGCCGAAGGAATAGGTTGCGCATCATTGAGAGCAAAAATTGGTTCGAACGGCTCACCGGAGAGAGGGAATCGAATGGTGCGGCATTGACAAGCATGGCGGCGGCCTCCCGTAGAAAATCGCGTCAATCTCGGACCTCAAGGCGGCTCGACGTGATTGGATGCCATGGGGAGGTTCGGAGCATCCTTGTGGAGAGTTTGGCATTAGTTGTTCGCCGGGGATGGACCGAGACGGCCGGGTGATGGGGAGGCAGAGCGAGTGGACGGTGGTGTCGTGTTGGTTTTGCTCGAGCCCGAAACAAGAAGGAGGAAAAGCCGGTCCCGGCTTTATCCGAGCGAGAGGAGGGAAGCGGAACAGCTGCGTGGCCGATTGTCCGCGTGGCGCGCAGGGGCAGAGGCACGATAGCACAGGCGCAGAGCGAGGCGGCGCCGAGCACGAGAAGAAACCAACGTTGGGGTTAAGGTTGGCAAAGTTGCGGAACGGCGCTCGCTCTTTGATTTAATTCAAAACTTCATGTGACATCCCCTTCGAGACCACCCAGGAATCGGAACAGAGGAACACTCGACGAAGCGAGTTACAACAGAAACATCATCTTATACAAGCCAGAATATATACATCATGGTATAATACAACCAAGTTTTCGAAATACAAACATTCGTGCAGCGAAAAGATAACATTATTGAAGTTTCAACATTCTACGAGTATTCAGCGGAAGCTTGTCTATTATACAACTCTCAAGACTTCAAACTAAACAACGTGATGCACCGAGCCTTCGTACATCACGGTCCTCTCTCTTCAAGGTGTGGGGATTCGTTCCCACCGAAGGGAACCTCCCTCGGGACACTCGCTCCTCCTCGGAAAACTGCCGTACAAGTCGTGATAGCACGACTCATTCCCCGTAAGGTAACGAACAAACCTTGAGTATTCTAATACTCAACAAGACCGACCCGTCAACATGGCACGCTAAGGCCGACGCCTAGTATGCAAAGGCTTTCCGGTCGTGGGCTTTACTCCTTTGCGAAAAACAGCATTAAAGGGTGGGTCCTTACTTTCGATATTTTAGCTCAGAGTTATGTTCATTAGCCATGGTGTTTGCAACCTAACTCTATTCAATCAAGTTTCCAAACAAGATATAATAGATCTTTATCCTTCGATCTCTCATCTTCCTCATCTTCCATAAAAGTTACTACGATGTGACGAGCTAAACAAGCGGTACTCATTACTGCGAGGGACAGCGATTCGAATCGATTTTATACCAGCTGGCAAAACCCGACTACACGACGTATACGCATCACCCCGATCGTATACGACAACCTTTCCCGCTAGCACCGACAGCAGACTAGCCATTTCCAACTCCCCGGAAGTATGGCGACGCCACGACTTCCCTCGTGGTCGACCCATCTCCCTCCCGTGAGACTATCCTCTCACTAACAACCGAGTAAAGAGAGTTGGCTACGCTACATCTCTCGGGGCGATAGGGTACATCAGCTTGCTGGGCCCATGATACCAAGCATGTAGCACGGTACTTTCAAACTTGTTCAACTAAGCCGACAACGGTACGGTCCTTGACCGACACGGACGGGGCTACCACCTTGCAAGACCTCATCTCCGTCTTGCCCTTTCTCCTGCGGGGCCCGTCCGGTCTCAACTTCATTATCACTCTCAACAACTTTAATGTCAACACAAAACTCTTAAAGCCTCCATGCTTTAAGTGTCCTAACCATCTACCGTTGCCACTATGCATTAAGCTTAGCCTCTTTGGAGCTACCTGTACCAAGATAGAATAAACAAACGGAAACCTACCATAATGCATCAAGGGTTTCAACCAAACCCTAACACCTAATGCACAAGCATAACTCGTACTATGTGATAAAGTAAAATATTTAAAAACATAGGTAGGATGCACCGGGGCTTGCCTTGAGTTTGTTCGAAGTTAGTCTCCTCGGCGGCTGGGTCGACTTCGAGATCCCCGACTCCCGACTCGCCCTCGGGTGGAACCTCGATTACTTCGAACCTAGTCGACCAGACAACGCATCGCGAATCACAATCATGTATGCATGAATGCGTATGATGAAAGTATGCAAGGATTCATTTATGAAGTTCCATAGATAATAGGTAATGATTAATGCTTAATCACTTTAGTTGATTAATAGATTAGAGATAAGTATGTTCATTAAGCATTAATTAATATTTAATTATGCTGATTAGCAAATGTTTAATTAAGATCATTATTAATTAATTTTGTTTCCTTAATTACTTAATTAAGGTCACTAATTACTTAAGTTTAATAATTAATTACTCTGATTTATTAGGCAATAACTAAATAATTACTTTAAGTGATTAAAGGTTAATACATTGTGATCATATAAATTAACATAGTTTAAGTTTAATGTTGGAAAAATAAATTTCATCAATAATTTCGTCTGCAAGTATCTCCTTTACTAAATAAAATTATTTTTCATAATTAAACATTTTATTTACATAAAATAATAGCTTTTCTTCAATCAAAGAAAGTGATTAAATACAAATTATAAATAAATTTATTCAAAATAATTATTTTATTTCACAAATGGATAGATCTCATTTTTTTGAGTCTAACAAAGTTGGTTTGGTATTTTTCTGAATTTTATTGAATTTTCCACGAATTTTGAAAATTTAAAAACACTTCGTGCCACACCGGGGGCCATAGGGTTGGCCACACCCGATCCCACCCGCGTGTGGGCCCGCGGTGTGGCACCACCGCAGCGGCGAGCCGGCGGCGGCGCAGCCACCGGAATCGGCCGGCGATGGCCCAAAGCTCGCCGTGAGACTACCTAGAGCACCTACACGACGCGGGGAACACTCCGAGTGTGCACGACGGAGCATGAGCTCGGCCGGAAGTATGCCGGCGGCGAGGTCCGACCAGAGCGCAACCTCCGGCGGTGGCGCGAGCTCGACACGGACTACGTAAATTGGGGAAAACTCGCCGGCGCGGACTACGGAGCATGCGCAAGCTCGTCGTGGACTCAAAAGTACATGAGCAAGGCTCGGGAGGGGTGCTCACCGTGGATGGCGGAGACGGTGGCGGCCGGAGCTAAGGAAAAACGATGATTGCCGGACTTCCGTGGAACAATGTGGACAATAAGTGATCGGGAGTAGAGAGTATCAAGTTGCGCACTTAGGAAACCAAGGACCCGGACGAGAGGCTCACCGGAGGTCACGAATTTGGAGTTGCGACGGAGGAGCACGGTCGGAAGCTCGGGGAAGAAGATGAGCTCACCTCGTCGGAGTGGAGCGGCTCAAGCTAATTGATCACGGGACCAAGCTTCGCGAGGACCCGGCGGGGCTCCGGGTGGTGGTGGCGTGGACGGGGAGGCACCAGAGCAGCCTCGGCGACGGTGAGGTTTGAGGTGCGGCAATGGCGGGGCAAAAGGAGGGGGAGAGGAAGGAAAAATGGGAGCCGGCGGGGCTTTTATCCCCTCCCGTGGCGGTTCCCGGCCACGCGCAGCTGCGTGGCCCGGGTCGTGGCACCACGCCGGAGAGGCGAGTGCGCCGCGGGCGCGCGAGCGCGCGGTGAGAGAGAGAGAGAGAGAAGAAGAGGCCGACGCCCGGGCCTGTCTTGGCCATTTTGCAAAAAGGCCCTCTCGCTTTCGCGAAATTAAAAAGTGGCTTTCCCGAGCTCCAAAAATTCCCAAATTTTTCAGGGGTCTAAATGAAAACAATTTAAGCATTTTTCCTATTAAGTCCCAGTAGAAACTCCAAATCATTTTCGGATTAAAAATTCATAGCTAAATTAAATAAAGAGACTTTGTTTATTTTCTGCAAATATTTTTACATGACAAAATGCTCTCAGTAAATTTTCATAAATCTTTATTTGTGATATTTGAACCATAGAAAATGTTAAACTTGAATTTTCTTCTCATGTTATTTCTTTTTAACACCTCATTTATTCTTTAGTTACTTTGATATTTTATGTGCTTATGATTAATACCACATGCTTAATGATCTCACAAATAAAATGCGATGACATGCTCATGAATGCCATGAAATGCATTTTATTGCTGTGGGTTGTTACAGCCCTCCCCCTTACAGGAATCTCGTCCCGAGATTCACGATCGAAACGACTAAGCGATAGTGCTAAAGAACTCGGGGTAGTTTGATCGAAGAAACTCTTCTTGTTCCCAAGTAGCTTCAGCTTCCGAGTGATTACTCCATTGAATCTTGTAGAACTTAATGGTCCGATGTCGAGTCACTCGATCCTTGGTGTCAAGAACTTTGACCGGACGTTCGTCATACGTCAAATCTGGTTGTAACTCGTTCCACCTCAGCTGTCGGTACATCCACTGGTGGTTTCAAACATTTCTTCGCTAGAGATACGTGGAATATGTTGTGTATACCCGACAAGTGTGCTCGGCAACTCCAAACGATATGCCACAGACTCCACATCTTTCTAGGATTGGAAAAGGTCCGATGTATCGTGGTGCTAACTTGCCTTTGATTCCAAACCTTTGAACACCTTTGGTAGGAGATACTCGAAGATAGACTTGATCTCCAACCCGAAATGCCAACTCTCGACGCCTCTTGTCGGTATAACCGATCCGGCGAGATTTAGCTCTCTTGAGGTTCTCGTTGGATGAGACGTACTTGTTCTTCCGCATCTCTTACCGGATCCGGTCCGAAGATTACTCTTTCTCCGCTCTCGGACCAATTCAAGGGTGTACGACAACTACGTCCATATAGAGCTTGGAACGGCGACATTCCGGCACTCTCTTGATAGCTGTTATTGTAGGAGAACTCTGCCAAAGGTAAGCACTTTTCCCAATCCTTACCATAAGTTAAGACACATGCTCGAAGCATATCCTCGAGATATTGATTGATCCTTTTCGTCCGGCCATCCGTTTGAGGATGATATGCCGAGCTCCGTATCAATTTGGTTCCCGAGGATTCTTGTAGTTGTTCCCGTAATCTGGAGACAAATTGTGTTCCTCTCGTCCGATATAATGGTCCTCGGCACTCCATGCAAACAGAGAATTCGAGAAATGTAGAGTTCTCGCATACTTCTCGGCAAGTATACCGTGTATGTACCGGTATAAAGTGAGCAGACTTCGTCAACCGGTCCACAATGACCCATATAGAGTCGTGTTTCCGTGGACTTAATGGTAATCCCACGATGAAATCCATGCCGACGTCTTCCCACTTCCATTCAGGAATGCTCGGAGGTTGTAAGGGTCCCGCTTGCTTCAAGTGCTCGGCTTTGACCCGTCGACGTACATCACACTCGTTGACATACCTTGCTATCTCTCGTTTCATTCTTGTCCACCAAAATCTCTTCTTCAAGTTTTGATACATCTTATTGGTTCCAGGATGAATAGAATACTTGGACGTATGGGCTTCATCCATTATCTTCTTGCGAAGTTCCAAGTTCTTAGGCACTACTAGCCTATTCTTGAACCAGATAACACCTTCGTCATCTTTTCGGAAACACTTGACTTCACCCTTCTGGAGTCGTCTTTTGATGTGTTCCATACCAAGCATCCTTCTCGCTGAGCCGTTACCACTTCTTCACGAATGGTAGGAATAAGAGCCAAGTTGGTCAATGCTCCATACGGAATAATCCGAAGGATTGGCTCTTCACTTCCTTGTGGAGATGCTTGAATCATGAGTTGAGCCATGAGATTATTGCAATGAACCTTGCGGCTTAAGGCATCGCCTACCACGTTTGCCTTACCGGGGTGGTAGTGGATTTCCAGTTCATAATCCTTGATTAGTTCTAACCATCTTCGTTGTCGCATATTCGGATCCGCTTGAGTGAAGATGTACTTGAGGCTCTTGTGGTCCGTGTATAGATGTACCAAATTACCCAAGAGATAGTGTCTCCAACCTTTCAACGCTAATACCACCGCCGCTAGTTCCAGGTCATGGGTAGGATAGTGTTCCTCATGGCGCCTTAGTTGTCGAGACGCATAGGCAATCACTCGACCTTCCCGCATTAGAACACATCCGAGTCCCGTCCCCGATGCATCACAATACACATCGAAAGGCTTCGTCAAATCTATCCGAGCAAGTACGGAGCCGTAGTCAACAACTTCTTCAACGTTTGAAAAGCTTCTTCGCATTCTTTGCTCCATACGTACTTCTTATCCTTTTCTAGTAGCTTAGTCATTGGCTTGGCGATCTTTGAGAAGTTTGGGATAAACCTTCTATAATAACCAGCTAATCCCAAGAAACTCCCGATCCGTGAGACGGACTTCGGTGATTCCCAATCCAACACTTCTTGAACCTTGCCCGGGTCAACGGCCACTCCTTCGGCTGATATCACGTGACCTAGGAACGGTACTTCTTTTAGCCAAAATTCACACTTGCTGAACTTTGCATAAAGCCGATGATCCCTTAGTCGTTGTAACACAACTCTTAAGTGGTTGGCATGTTCCTCTTCCGACTTAGAGTAGATCAAGATGTCGTCAATGAATACTACGACAAACTTGTCCAACTCCGGCATGAATACCGAATTCATGAGGTACATGAAATGTGCTGGTGCATTGGTCAATCCAAATGACATCACCAGATACTCATAAAGTCCATACCTTGTGGAAAAGGCGGTCTTCGGTATATCTTCAGCCTCTGATCTTAATCCGATGGTATCCCGAGCGAAGATCTATCTTGGAGAAAACTTTAGCTCCCATCGCTTGATCAAACAAGATATCAATCCTCGGAAGAGGATACTTGTTCTTGATGGAAACCGAATTCGCAGGTCTATAATCCACACATAGCCTCAATGTCTTGTCTTTCTTCTTTACAAACAAGGTCGGGCATCCCCATGGTGATGAACTTGGACGTATGTATCCTTTGTCCAACAATTCCTTTAGTTGTACCTTCAATTCTGCCAGCTCATTTGGCGGCATCCGATACGGCCTTCTTGATATTGGTGCGGTTCCAGGCTGTAACTCTATCTTAAACTCTACCGCTCGGTCCGGCGGTAGTCCCGGCAAGTCGTCCGGAAAGACATCCGGATACTCACGGACTATGGGTATATCCTCCGGACTCTTACCTACAACCTTATTGACCATTGGCAGCATAGCTTGAGGAAAAGTTAAGAGCAAGCAATCTCGACCATGAACAGGAGAGTTAAGATATACGGCTCGAGATGCTATATCCAATACTGCCTTATGGAAATTCATCCATTGCATGCCAATAATTGCATCTAACCCTAGCCCATCCAGGATGATTAATGAAGTAGGATAAACCTTGCTACCCAATCTTAATGGCATATTGGCAGCTTGCTTCATTAGTAAGGATTTTACCCCCAGGTGTTGAGATGATATGTGTCCATGTCAACTTAGATGGTGTGATGCAATGCTTGAGCAATGTAGGACTTGTCGATGAAATTATGCGTAGCTCCCGAATCAAATAAAACCATAGCAGGATGTTCAGCGATAGAAAACATACCCGCTAAGATTTGTCCTCCTTCGGGTAGCTCCTCGGCCGTAGTAAAGTTGGCACGGCCCGTCTTCACTTGTGTATTTTTGGCCGGTGCCCTCTCGCCGGTTCTCGCGGCTGTCCTTGAGGTCGGGTGCATATGGTGCCTTCCGAGGATATGGGCAGCTGCGGTAATAATGTCCCGAACGACCACAATTGAAGCTTGGCGGTCCATTCTGCTGCGGTGCTTGACTCACGGGTCGGGGATTCCGGAAGTTATGTTGCTGATAGGGCGGACGATACCGACTCGGCCGCCGTTGCTCGAGGTTGCTCGGGGTGATTGATTCCGTCGATAGAAGTTGGGACGAGAGGGTGTATGCTGATAACGCTGACCTCGATGGTGCAGTGTAGACCAGCCTCGTACTTTGATGGTCCCCCACTTCCTTGTCCCGTAGCCGGCCTCTTCTTGTTCTTCTCCGTCCGATGAAGACGGATAGAGTCTTCCGAGTGCAATAGCATCACTCACAAAGTCGGTGAAGCCGTCGGTCTTGTTCAACACCAAGCGAGACCGTAGCTTGGTACTCATTCCCTCCTTGAACAAATTCTTTTTCTTGGCATCTCGTGTCCACATGTTCGGGAGCGTATTGAGCAAGGCGGTTGAATACCTTGGAGTAGGTGTGAACATTCATATCCCCTTGCTTCAGTGAGAGGAACTCCTTTCTCTTCCGATTCATTAAGCCTTCCGGAATATGATGCTCTCCGAAGGCTTTAGTGAACTCTGCCCATGAAATTTGATGTTCCGGAGGAAACATTGCTTTGTAGTTGTCCCACCAAGCTCCAGCAAATCCTTGCAACCGCTGGGAAGCGAAGAGGCTCTTCCGATGATCCGTGCATGGAAACAGCTCCAGCTTCGACTCGATGGTACGCAGCCGAGTTGTCGCCTTCTAAGGGCTCACCCGCATCCGAGAAGACCGGGGGCGAACCGATAAGAAGTCGGAGAAGGTCACCCTCTCCGGTGCATTGCGGCCTTGGTGACGTTCCCGTGGAGCAGTGTTGCGAACCAATTGCTCCAATAATTCTCGCTGCTCCGCGCGAGAGTCCAATACTCGCAGCGATGGCCTCGTGCCAAGGTCGGGGGTGGTGGTGGTGTTCCCGCCCGCGCTGAGAACTCTCGGGCTCATCGCGTCTCCTTGTTCCAACCATTCTGTCCAAGAAAGTTTACGTTAGACATCTTCATTCCAACATAATAATGGAAGAAACAGGAATACGTAGATGCGGACTTCCAGGGAATCTTTATGCAACAAGCCATCTTTATTAAAGCAACCACCAAATCCAATAACACATATTTCTACACTCACGTTACAACGGTTCCTAGGATACACTCATGCGTGGTTACATCACGCTCATTATTTAACTAGCGCCCGTTTTACATACTAGTTTTCTCACTCGCTACTAGCTAGCACTCCACTACTCTTCGCGACGCCTGGATGTCACCTCCCGGCTTATGGAACTTCCTCGTCTCGGATTCTCGCATCCTCTAGTCGTGGAATCTCCGTGAAGTCTATGACCGAATCCACGTCCATTATCTCTTCAGGATCCTCCTCTTCTTCTTCGCATTCAGCCTCCATAGGATGTTCCTGCACTATTGGTTCATCTCCTGGAGGTTGTTGTCCTATTGCTTCATTCATTATTGCATTGTGTGCTTGCAGCAGATCTTGCTCTAACCGAGTGATCGCTGCATGCGCGTTTGCTAGTTGCCGATCCTTAAATTGAATCTGCTGCTCCCTCGTTTAGCAACTCGCGCCTCTCTAATTGCTAACAACTCCTCCTTTTCCTGCAGCTGTCCCTCTAGCCCGACTACACAAACATCTTCCCTTGATCCTCTTACTTCACTCACACCCGTACGTGTGCTGTCCATCTCTCGTGAAGAAGTAAGAGCATCGGATACAAGTAGAAACTAATCCTAATATTTCAGCACATTTGTTTATTCTAGCAACTGCATATATATATAGTACTACCACTTATTTCCCATTGTTATTGTTGGTACAAACTCAAACCCACTCTGCGTACACTCCCAACTGCCCAACCTCCGCTAGTACCCTATATACATCCGACCTATGTCAGCAAAATGTGGCTACCCTCCTACATTAGTGAAAACACAACACAACTAAGCCGACGACGCGTGATCGCCGCCGTCCGACTCGACGTCCCAAGCCGGCGAAGCGGGTGGTGGCTCGTAGTCCATCCCGCAGACCTCCTCGTCCGGTGGACCCCGCTGCTGCTGCTGCTGCTGCTACCACCGCTGCTGCAACCGCTCGAACTCCTCAATCAGGTCGTCGTGGTCGTGGAGCAGAGGCGTGGTGTGCCTCGGCTAGCCCGTTGTACCGCATCCGCAGCTGACCCAGCTCGACCTCTCTGGTGACCAGCACCTCCACTAAGTGGTCCCGCTGCGCCGTCACCATCTCTCGCCCGTAGCTCGTGCGTGTCGCTCGCTGCGCGGGCGGCGTCTCGCTCCTCGCTCATCGTAGTCAGCTGCGTGTCAAAGGCGATGACCGCCTCACGGTACTCGTGACGCGCGCGGGTCACCTCCACTATCCGCTCCTCCAGCTCCGCGATCCCGGCATGGGACCTCCGGACCTCCCGACAGCCCACTCGACAGCTGGTGCTTCCAAGCACCCAACTATCGGTCCCGACTCGTGTCCTCGCCTCCAAGCCGTGAAGCCGCTGCTCCAGCTCGGCGACACGTGCAGCTCGTGCCTCCTCCTCCTCCCGGGCGCGCTTCCTACCACGAGTGACCGGCATCTCGCAGGGAACATGTTTAAACAAGTTAAACACTTCTTCCCACGTAAGAAAAACGAACGGAACAACCTATAAAGTACTACGAACTAGCTAAGCACATACCCAAATATTTATTTAGTGCAGAATATAACATGATGCATGCTCGGGAACTAGCTATACGTACCATAGTAAAGAAACTATGACGAATAGTTAGCACTTCCCAAAAACCCAAACGTCGACCAGCTTAGTAAAAATCTAACTATTCTATATCCTTATAGGCTCCGTACTCTCTCGTTGTCTATCGTATAAACGTGTTAAGTTTTGAAAATAGACTTGTAATGATGTGTCTGTTGCCTCCGAACCGCTCCGATACCAGCTGTGACATCCCTTCGGGACCACCCAGGAATCGGAACAGAGGAACACTCGACGAAGCGAGTTACAACAGAAACATCATCTTATACAAGCCGAATATATACATCATGGTATAATACAACCAAGTTTTCGAAATACAAACATTCGTGCAGCGAAAAGATAACATTATTGAAGTTTCAACATTCTACGAGCATTCAGCGGAAGCTTGTCTATTATACAACTCTCAAGACTTCAAACTAAACAACGTGATGCACTCGAGCCTTCGTACATCACGGTCCTCTCTCTTCAAGGTGTGGGGATTCGTTCCCACCGAAGGGAACCTCCCTCGAGACACTGCTCCTCCTCGGAAAATCGCCGTACAAGTCGTGATAGCACGACTCATTCCCCGTAAGGTAACGAACAAACCTTGAGTATTCTAATACTCAGCAAGACCGACCCGTCAACATGGCACGCTAAGGCCGACGCCTAGTATGCAAAGGCTTTCCGGTCGTGGGGTTTACTCCTTTGCGAAAAACAACATTAAAGGGTGGGTCCTTACTTTCAGTATTTTAGCTCGAGGTTATGTTCATTAGCCATGGTGTTTGCAACCTAACTCTATTCAATCAAGTTTCCAAACAACATATAATAGATCTTTATCCTTCCATCTTTCATCTTCCTCATCTTCCATAAAAGTAACTACGATGTGACGAGCTAAACAAGCGGTACTCATTACGGCGAGGGACAGCGATTCGAATCGATTTTATACCAACCGGCAAAACCCGACTACACGACGTATACGCATCACCCCGATCGTATACGACAACCTTTCCCGCTAGCACCTGACAGCAGACTAGCCATATCCAACTCCCCGGAAGTATGGCGACGCCACGACTTCCCTCGTGGTCGACCCATCTCCCTCCCGTGAGACTATTCTCTCACTAACGACCGAGAAAGAGAGTTGGCTACGCTACATCTCTCGGGGCGATAGGGTACATCAGCCTTGCCGGCCCCATGATACCAACATGTAGCACGGTACGTTCAAACTTGTTCAACTAAGCCGACAACGGTACGGTCCTTGACCGACACGGACGGGGCTACCACCTTGCAAGACCTCATCTCCGTCTTGCCCTTTCTCCTACGGGGCCCGTCCGGTCTCAACTTCATTATCACTCTCAACAACTTTAATGTCAACACAAAACTCTTAAAGCCTCCATGCTTTAAGTGTCCTAACCATCTACCGTTGCCACTATGCATTAAGCTTAGCCTCTATTGAGCTACCTGTACCAAGATAGAATAAACAAACGGAAACCTACCATAATGCATCTAGGGTTTCAACCAAACCCTAACACCTAATGCACAAGCATAACCGTACTATGTGATAAAGTAAAATATTTAAAAACATAGGTAGGATGCACCGGGCTTGCCTTGAGTTTGTTCGAAGTTAGTCTCCTCGGCGGTCGGGTCGACTTTGAGATCCCCGGCTCCCGACTCGCCCTCGGGTGGAACCTTGATTACTTCGTAACCTAGTCGACCAGACAACGCATCGCGAATCACAATCATGTATGCATGAATGTGTATGATGAAAGTATGCAAGGATTCATTTATGAAGTTCCATAGATAATAGGTAATGATTAATGCTCAATCACTTTTGTTGATTAATAGATTAGAGATAAGTATGTTCATTAAGCATTAATTAATATTTAATTATGCTGATTAGCAAATGTTTAATTAAGATCATTATTAATTAATTTTGTTTCCTTAATTACTTAATTAAGGTCAATAATTACTTAAGTTTAATAATTAATTACTCTGATTTATTAGGCAATAACTAAATAATTACTTTAAGTGATTAAAGGTTAATACATTGTGATCATATAAATTAACATAGTTTAAGTTTAATGTTGGAAAAATAAATTTCATCAATAATTTCGTCTGCAAGTATCTCCTTTATTAAATAAAATTATTTTTCATAATTAAATATTTTATTTACATAAAATAATAGCTTTTCTTCAATCAAAGAAAGTGATTAAATACAAATTATAAATAAATTTATTCAAAATAATTATTTTATTTCACAAATGGATAGATCTCATTTTTTTGAGTCTAACAAAGTTGGTTTGGTATTTTTCTAAATTTTATTGAATTTTCTACGAATTTTGAAAATTTAAAAACACTTCAGTGCCACACGGGGGCCACGGGGTTGGCCACACCCGATCCCACGTAGCCACACGCGATCCCACCCGCGTGTGGCCCGTGGTGTGGCACCACCGCAGCGGCGAGCCGGCGGCGGCGCAGCCACCGGAATCGGCCGGCGATGGCCCAAATCTCGCCGTGAGACTACCTAGAGCACCTACACGACGCGGGGAACACTCCGAGTGTGCACGACGGAGCATGAGCTCGGCCGGAAGTATGTTGGCGGCGAGGTCCGACTCGGAGCGCAACCTCCGGCGGTGGCGCGAGCTCGACACGGACTACGGAAATTGGGGAAAACTCGCCGGCGCGGACTACGGAGCATGCGCAAGCTCGTCGTGGACTCAAAAGTACATGAGCAAGGCTCGGGAGGGGTGCTCACCGTGGATGGCGGAGACGGTGGCGGCCGGAGCTAAGGAAAAACGATGATTGCCGGACTTCTCGTGGAACAATGTGGACAATAAGTGACTCGGGAGTAGAGAGTATCAAGTTGCGCACTTAGGAAACCAAGGACCCGGACGAGAGGCTCACCGGAGGTCACGAATTTGGAGTTGCGACGGAGGAGCACTGGCCGGAAGCCCGGGGAAGAAGATGAGCTCGCCTCGTCGGAGTGGAGCGGCTCAAGCTAATTGATCACGGGACCAAGCTTCGCGAGGACCCGGCGGGGCTCGGGTGGTGGTGGCGTGGACGGGGAGGCAGCAGAGCAGCCTCGGCGACGGTGAGGTTTGAGGTGCAGCAATGGCGGGGCGAAAGGAGGGGGAGAGGAAGGAAAAATGGGAGCCGACGGGGCTTTTATCCCCTCCCGTGGCGGTTCCCGGCCAGCAGCTGCGTGGCCGCGAAGCAGCTGCGTGGCCCGGGTCGTGGCACCACGCCGGAGAGGCGGTGCGCCGCGGGCAGCGCGAGCGCGCGGTGAGAGAGAGAGAGAGAGAAGAAGAAGAGGCCGACGCCCGGGCCTGTCTTGGCCATTTTGCAAAAAGGCCCTCCCGCTTGCGCAAAATTAAAAAGTTGCTTTCTCGAGCTCCCAAAATTTCCAAATTTTTCAGGGGTCTAAATGAAAACATTTTAAGCATTTTTCCTATTAAGTCCCAGTAGAAACTCCAAAACATTTTCGGATTAAAAATTCATAGCTAAATTAAATAAAGAGACTTGTTTATTTTCTCGCAAATATTTTTACATGACAAAATGCTTTCAGTAAATTTTCATAAATCTTTATTTGTGATATTTGAACCATAGAAAATGTTAAACTTGAATTTTCTTCTCATTTTATTTCTTTTTAACACCTCATTTATTCTTTAGTTACTTTGATATTTTATGTGCTTATGATTAATACCACATGCTTAATGATCTCACAAATAAAATGCCATGAAATGCATTTTATTGCTGTGGGTTGTTACACTTTATTTCCAAACCACAAGAAAAATAAGGAAACATTCCAGGCTGTAAAGAAAATCATACTTGAGCAACTTTCCTTATTGGCCAAAGATCCAATTCGGCTCCCAAAAATTTATAAAAATTCCACAATACATGTGACTTAGTATTATCTTTTTAATTCTTTGGGCATTTATCCTTTTTGAAAAATTCTAGTAAATTCCTCATACTTTCCTTTCATTATGCCCAATCCAATAAAAATATAATATGCATATACTTTTCTTGAGGAAATGCATATTTTTGCCAGCCTTAACCTTTGACCTTTATTGATGTATTTTGCTTAATTTTCGGGTGTGAATCCCTTATCTCGTGGTACATAGGTGATGGAGATGCTTCTAGTGACACAGGTGTCACAACCCTCCCTCCTTAAAGAAATCTCGTCCCGAGATTTAAGGCATACTAAAGGAAGCTAAATGCATTAACGTTTCATACCGAAAAGTTGATGAAGAAATCCTAGACAATGGGTATGAAGAAATTCTCATTGTTTCCAGGTAGCTTCATCTTCGAGTGATTTCTCCATTGAACCTTATAGAACTTGAGATTTCGTTTCCGAATGATGCGATCCTTCTCATCGAGTAATTTTACTGGGTACTCGGAATAAGTGAGATCAGGTTGTAATTGTTCAACATCTTCCAAGATAGTGTCCACCGGAGGCTTGAGACACTTCTTCCATTGGGATACGTGAAAAATGTTGTGTACTTCGGATAATTTGATTGGCAATTCTAGTTTATAATCTACAGTGTCCACATTGTTCCAATATTTTTAACGGTCCGATATAACGAGGTTCCAATTTTCCATTTATACCAAAACGTTGAATGCCCCTCATAGGAGATACTCGTAGATAGACATAATCGTCCTTGTGGGTCGACGACGCTTGTTTGCATACATCTCCCGACGTTGCTTGGCAGCCTTTAAATTAGCTTGAATAACTCGAACCTTTTTCTTCAGCTTGTTGTACTAGATCTGGTCCAAAGGTGACTCTTTCTCCACACTCGACCAATTTAGAGGGGTTCGACAACCTGCGTCCATATAACACTTCAAATGGCGTCATACCCGCACTCTCTTGATAATTGTTGTTGTAAGAGAACTCAGCGAGAGGCGGATATTCATCCCAATTACCTCCATGTTTTAAGACATAAGCCCTAAGCATGTCTTCCGGAATCTGATTGACACACTCTGTTTGTCCATCATTAGTCGGGTGATAAGCTCGAACTACGAATTAACTTAGTACCTAGAGATGCATGAAGTCTGCTCCCAAAATCTTGCCACGAATTGAGAACCTCGATCTGAAATAATTGTCTTGGGCACACCATGTAAGCATAAAATGCTAGAGATATAAAGTTCGGCATACTCGGCGAACTAAGTAGCAAGTGTTGACTGGTATGAAATGAGCTGACTTAGTGAGTAGGTCAACAACAACCCGGATGGAGTCATGCTTACGACTCGTGCGAGGAAGACCAACAATGAAATCCATACCGATGCCATCCCACTTCCAAGCAGGAATACTTAATGGTTGCGGAAGACCCGCTTTCTTCAAATGGTCAGCCTCAATCCTTTGACAAGTATCACACTCAAGCAACGTAGCAAGCAACTTCCCGTTTCATCCTACTCCACCAAAAAATATCTCTTAATCCTTGATACATCTTGTTACTATCTCGGATGAACAGAATACTTCGATTGGTGTGCTTCGTCGAGAATCTTATGACAGAGTTCAAAATCCTTAGGTACAACCGATCGATCGTTAAACCATAGAGTACCATTATCATCTTGTCGAAAGCATGTTGCCTTGCCATCTTGATTTTTTTCGAATATGAGCCATACCTGGATCCTTATTCGAGTAGCAATTACTTCTTCTCCGATAGTAGAATGGACTCGCTAGATTGTGAATAGCTAGATTGTGAATAGCTACCATGGGTATAATGTGGGTGCTTAGTTCATTAGTGGAAACATCTTCATTGTTGACCAACAATTGTCACACCAAATTATTGCAATGCTCTTTACGACTCGATGCGTCGGCAACGACATTGGCTTTACCAGGGTGATAATGCACTTCCAACTCGTAGTCTTTTATTAACTCTAACCATCTTCTCCGGCGCATGTTCAGATCCGATTGTGTAAATATATACTTAAGGCTCTTGTGATCCGTGTAGATATGCACCAAATTGCCTAGCGAGATAATGTCGCCAAATCTTGAGTGCTAGTACCACTGCAGCTAACTTCAAATCATGTGTAGGATATTGTTCTTCATGCTTACGTAATTGCCGAGATCCATAAGCAATAACACAACATTTTTGCATAAGAACGCATCCAAGTCACGTACCGGATGCATCACAATACACATCAAAGGATTAGTGATGTCCAGCTGAGCCAATACTGGAGCAGATGGTTAGCAACTTCTTCAAATTTTGAAAAGCTTCTTATTCCATTCAAACTTTACTTCCTTCTTCGAGTAGCTTCGTGATAGGTTGTTCTAGCTGTGAAAAATTGGGGATGAAACGCCGATAATAACCCGCTAGTCCAAGAAAACTTCGAATTTGTGAGACAAACTTTGGTGGCTTCCAATTCAATATATCCCGAACCTTTCCAGGGTCAACAACAATGCCTTCACTTGAAACCACATGACCAAGGAATGGAAGTCGATCCAACCAAAATTCACACTTGCTAAACTTGGCATAAAACTTATGATCCCACAAGTGTTGTAGTATAATCCGAAGATGTTCGGCATGCTCTTCTTTATTCTTAGAGTATATGAGAATATCATCAATGAAGACCACTACAAATTTATCCAGCTCGGCATGAACACCGAGTTCATTAGATACATGAAGTAGGTCGGAGCATTGGTTAATCTAAAGGACATTACTAGATACTCATAAATACCATATCTAGTAGAGAAGGCAGTCTTCGAATATCTTCTTCTCGAATCTTGATCTCATGGTACCCCGAATAAAGATGAATTTTTGAAAACACATTTGCACCAACCAATTGATCAAATAGAATGTCAATACACGGTAAGGGATATTTATTCTTGATGGTCACTTCATTCAACGGTCCATAATCAACGACAAGACGCAGACATTTGTCCTTCTTCTTCACAAAGATAGCGAGGGCAACCACAAGGTGACGAACTTGGGCATATGTACCTTTGTCCAACAAATCCTTCAGCTTGGATTTTCAGCACTTTCAACCGATTATGTGCCATCTTATACGGTTGTCGAGAAACTAGAGACGTCCCCGGTTGGAGTTCGAGTTTGAATTCAACATCTCGGTCAGGAGGAAGACCAAGAAGATCATCGGGGAATACATCGGAAACTCACGGACAATTGGAATATTCTTCAAGGATTTTTCCTCGAGATGATGGACAACATGAGTTTTGGTTGGAACCGGACTCAAAGGAATGGAATCCGGTCCATGAATTGGAGAATTCAAATGAAGGATTGTGACGTCCCTTCCGGGACACCCGGAGTCGGTACGGGGGACACCCAGTGAAGCGAGTTACAAAAGTTCATCATCTCATACAAGACAGAATATATACATCATGGTATAATACAACCAAGTTTTTGAAATACAAACATCGTACAGCGGAAGCATAAACATTATCGAAGTGTGTAACACTACGAGTCTTACAGACGGAAACTTAATCTAAAACAAAAGACCAGTAGAACGTCTAACGTGATGTACTGAGCCCGTCCTTCTCCTTTACGGCGTCGCAATCCGTTCCCACCGGAGGGAACCACCCTCGGGACACTCGTTCCTCTTCCGGAAGCTACCGTATAAGTCGTGGAAGTACGACTCGAGTCCCGAAAACATAACGAACAAACCCCGAGTATTCTAATACTCGACAAGATCGACCCGTCAACGAGCACGCTAAGGCCGACGCCTAGGATGCAAAGCTTTATGGCTGTGGATTTGACTCTCTTGCGAAAAACAACACTAATGGTTGATCCTTACTTTCAAGTTTTAGCTCACAATTAAGTTTATTAGAAATCAATGTTTGCGATCTACGACTACCGCAATCAAGTTTTCAAGAAAAGATTAATTCCGACCAACAGTTCTTTCATCTATCCTCTTCATCTTTCAGTGGATTATCTACGATGTGACGAGATAAACAAGCAGTACTCATTACTGCGAGGGACAACGATTCGAATCGATTTTATACCAGCTGGCCAAACCCGACTATATGACGTATACGCACCACACTCGGTCGTATACGACAACTTTTCCCGCTAACACCGGCGGAAGACTAGCCGTTTCCAAACTCCCCGGGAATATGGCGACTCCACGACTTCCTCCGTGGCCGACCCATTTCCCTCCCGTGAGACTCCAATCTCACTAACAGCTAGCAAAAGAGAGTTGGCTACGCTGCATCCCTGGGGTGGTAGGGTACATCGACTTGCTGGACCCATTACACCGAGCATGTAGCTCGGTACGTTCAAACTTGTTAAACTAAGCCGACAACGGTACGATCCTTGACCGACACGAGATGGGGCTACCACCTTGGAAGACCTCAACTCCATCTTGCCCTTTCTCCTACATTGCCCGTCCTGGTCTCAACTTCATTAGCTCTCTCCTTAAATTAACGACAACAACATCAAGCACTTAAAGCCTCCATGCTTTAAGATCACCTAAAACATCTACCGTTGCGACTATGAATTAAGGCTTGCTTCTATTGAGCTACCTGTACCGAGTATAGCATGAATAAAAGGAAACCTATCTCATGCATCTAGGGTCTCACTCATTCCCTAGTGTCGTATACTTGCCTTATGGGTATACGAGATGATGAAGGAATGGATACGCAGAGACATGGTGACAAATTAAGGAAGATAAAGATGGTGGCGATAGGCAAAAGACCGGTCCTTGACCGGTCCGGGATAACAGAAGATCCCGAATACCGGTATGGAAGCAAGGCGGACATTAAGACCGGTATACAATGACTTGAGGAGCAAGTTATTGAGCATTTCGTAGTCCGATTAGGACTCGAATCAATAAAGAAAGTTAGAAATAGAACTCCATATATGTAATTCATGTAATCGATTAGGACTCGCATGTAACCCCGACTCCCTCGGATATATAAGACGGAGCGGGGACCCCCGAAAACTCTCCGAGATCTTGCAATTAGCAAACCGCTAAAGGAAATACATAACATACAGGACGTAGGGTATTATTCTCGATCCGAGGGCCCGAACCTCGTCTAGAATCACGTTTTCCGTGTGTTCCGTGTGTTGCACCATCGAATTCCACGCTCGTGAGGGACCGGGTAGTACTAGTGCCGAGTTTAAGACTCGACATTTGGCGCGCCAGGAAGGGGTCCCGGCGACTTCCCGCCGAGTTCGATGGCCTCTTCGTTCGTCGTCGACTTCGAGCCCGGCTTCAAGATCCGCTTCGGGTTCCTTGACTTTGAAGCCGATTCGGCGGAAAACCGCTTTTGATGATTCCGACTCGTCGTCGGGCCGCAGCTTCGAAGCGCGATCACCTGCCACAGTTGACATCCTAGGCTCGAACTTGGCGGATCCGACGCAGCTTTAGCGCGAACAATCGGACCGCCCGCATCTCGGATTGAAGTTCAATCGCAGAGATGAGCCGCTCTAGCGAGTTCATTGATGACTTTGAAGAAGAATGTCCAGCCTTCTTCCAAGTGTTCATGACAGGACCGATCATTCGCCTACTTACTCATTAGGAAGCTGCTGAGGAAGAAGCAAGGTCGGCGAGAGAAGAATCCGATCATCGGCACCGTGAAGAAGAAGAAGCGGACAGAGATGAACAACCTCCACAACCTTCGCTTGCAAATCCGCGCGAGTGCTGCCGATCGAGCCGGAGGAAGCGTTCCCGCGATCGCTCCCCAGCCACGGGCCCGTTGCTGGACTCGGTCCGGAGATACGGAAGAAGCATCCCCAGAATATAACAGCTGACGTGGGTGTCGTAGTGGAAGGCGACATCGTTCTTCGAGCGAGCTTTGGATTTGAGCTCCATGGAAGTGGAATTAAATGGCGCCGGGTCTTCACGTCGCCGATTCACAATATTGTGGGAGTGAGACAAATCATCGAAACAATACCGGAAGAAGTCTTCAATGCGACGCCGGGGTTGCAGCGCGCCTCGAATTTGGTAGATGCGGCTGCTCTACAAACAAACCAACTCGTCCATGACAGGTCGGAATCTTCAAGCCGCTCGCGTTCTCTCTCGGAGCGGCCTATGAGAGCTCGGTCCGAAGGAGCGTCTTCCGGAGGAAGGCTTGGGCCTCGGCATACCCCGATTGCGAACGCACATGAACGAGCTCCGGACCTGGATTTGCGTGTACCGCTTAATGGCAACCGGGATGCCCGTAATGTCCTCATCGATCGCCATGCGGAGAGAACGGAGGAACGTCGAGTCATGAAGAAGATGAGAGACGTCGCACCGGTCATGTGGATGATCGTCCGCGGGACCCTGCCCCGCCTCGCCCGCACGTGGACCGGTTCGCCTCGGCGTGGACCGGCCGCTTCGGCGCCGCCCCGGTGGAAATCCTCCGTGCAATGACTAGCGAGGGCATGGTAGTCGACATGCTCATCGGGATGACCGGCCGAGACGAGATAATCGCCGTGATAACAGGGGTCGAAGAGAACGCGACGACAGGGACAGAGACGGGGAGCCTCGACATGACGCTAATGATCGCCGGGCGGCGCCTCCGCCTCCGCCTCCGCCCCCTCCTTCGCGAGCCGCACAACCGGCTAACAATGATCGTCGGGATGGACCAGGAGATAGGTATCAAGATGATCGTTATTATGACTACTCCGATGATGATAGAGATCGAAATTATCGGCATTACCCTCACCGACGATCCCCTTCACCGGTCCGGACCGGTCCGGAGGACGATGAATACTCGTGATTCCCGCTTTTACGCGAGATTTACGCATTTGCAAATACCCCGTGGGATTTAAGCCTGGGGCCATTGATAAGTATGATGGTAAAGCACCTCTTGCCGAGTGGCTACGCATGTACACCACCGCCATCCGCTCAGCAGGAGGAGATACGTTTGTGCTAGCTAATTACCTCCCCATGTGCATGGAGCAGGCCGGACGCTTATGGTTGCAATCCCTACCCGAGAAATCTATTTCTTCTTGGGGCGATCTCACCAAAAAGTTCGTAGAGAATTTCCAAGCGACTTGTGAGAAGCCAAGGAATTACTTCGACCTCAACAGTCGAGCGTAAGCCCGACGAGACCCTCACCGACTTCATCGAGCGTTTCTGCAATAAGAAGGCCTTAATCCCCAATGTTCCCGACCAGCAGGTGATTGCTGCATTTCAAGTCGGCGTCCGGAGTGAAGCTTTGGTTCACAAGATTGGAAGGCGAAATCGGAACCTTACCATGACGGCGTCGAGTGCTTCAAGATAGCGGACGACTATGCTGCCGGTGAATCGAACGTGGTCAATTTGTGCGGGAACAAAGGGAAGGAACCGAAGCATGATCAAGGCAACCGATCCGGATCCAAGAACAACAACAAGCGCAAGGCTGATCACCTTGTTGCAGCTGTCGACCGGCCTCATGGAGGAGACCGGCCGCCACCTCCCAAGAGAGGTCCGAGAGAACGATTGTCATTCGAAACACTTCTAGAAGGCCCTTGTATGATTCATAATGGGAATCATAAAGCCAAGGAGTGCTTCCTGTTAAGGCCTTTCGCCCGGTTCGCCTTAAAGGTCGCACCCCGATCCGCTCATCGGAATCGGAGAGATGACAAGGGCAAGGAGAAAGAACACGATGACAATGGGGATGATGAAGGTTTCCAGGAACCGGCTCGAGAGGTGAACATGATTTTTGGAGGCCCGGACGCTTACGAATCAAAGAGAAAGCAAAAGTTGGCGTTTCGAGAGGTTAATGCCGTCGCTCTCGCTACACCCGAGTACTTACGATGGTCCGAAGTGCCCATTACCTTCAGCAGAGCCGATCATCCCGAGGCGTTGCCAAAAGCCGGCAGATATCCGCTCATCTTGGCCCCCATTGTTCACAAGGTGCGGTTGAAGAGAACCTTCATTGATGGCGGGAGTTGCCCGGATATCTTGTTCGCCACAACTCGCGCGAGCTTGGCCTTTCCGTAGCTGATTTGGAGCACGGTGTCTCACCGTTTCATGGTATAATATCCGGGCGGAAAGCTATCCTTTGGGGCAGATTTCTCCGCCGGTGATCTTTGGGACGAAGGAGAACTACAGGAGGGAGAATATTATCTTCCGGGTGGTGGATATTGATTCAGCGTATCATGCGATACTTGGAAGGCCGGCTTTGGCAAAGTTTATGGCTATTCCAAATTACCAGTACTTGATGCTAAAGATGCCGGGGCCAAATGGAGTTTTGTCGTTTCGAGGCGACATCAAGACAGTCGACGCTCTAGAAGTCCGGGCAAGACCGGAGGATGAAGTCCCGACCAAGAAGGTTGCAATGGAGAAATTGAAGGCCGATGCGGTGGTTTCCAAAACTATTCAGACTTGATGAGTCGGACTCCTCCAAGGTCACCCATATAGGGGCTGACTTGGGGGATAAATAGGAAAGCGCGCTCATTCTTTTCCTCCAGGAAAATAGGGATATCTTTGCATGGCAGCCTTCCGACATGTCGGGTGTTCCTAGGGAGAAGATTGAGCACGCACCGTTGGTGTGTCCCGATGCGAAGCCGTTAAACGAAGCTCCGAAGATTTGCTCAAGACCGCAAGGAAGCTATTAAGAAGGAAATAACTAGATTATTAGCAGCTAAGTTTATATTAGGGAGGTGTATCATCCAGATTGGCTTGCCAATCCGGTTCTTGTACCAAAAAGAATACTAAAGAATTAAGAATGTGTGTCGATTATACCGATCTCAACAAAGCTTGTCCCAAAGATCCTTTCGCGCTGCCTCGAATTGACCAAGTTGTTGATTCGATCGCTGGCTGCGAGCGTCTTTGTTTTCTTGATGCTTACTCGGGATATCATCAAATACCGCTAAGAGTTGAAGATCAAATAAAGACCGCATTTATTACTCCCTTTGGGGCATACTCGTTATACGACTATGCCTTTTGGATTAAAGAATGCTGGAGCTACATATCGGCGTGGTATACAACGTTGCTTGGATTCACAATTAGGGAGGAACGCAGAAGCTTATGTTGATGATATAGTGGTCAAATCTCGAAAACCGAAGATCTTCTCTCCGACTCGGCAGAGACCTTCGATGATCTGCGGAATTTTTCCATGAAGCTAAACCCTGGAAAGTGTGTGTTTGGAGTTCGTTCGGGAAGCTATCGGGTTATTTGGTGTCATGGAGAGGCATTGAAGCTAATCCAGAAAAAATTCAGACAGATTGTTAACATGCAACCCCGAGTTGCTTGAAGGATGTCCGAAGTTGACGAGCAGTATGGCAGCTCTTAGCCGTTTCATCTCAAGACTGGGAATACGTGGACTGCCGTTCTTCAAGTTACTCAAAAAGCAAGATAAGTTTGAGTGGACGGATGAAGCACAAGCTGCGCTCGATCAACTTAAAGAGTACCTTAGCAACCCTCCGGTATTGGTGCCGCCGTAACCCGATGAAGTTATTCAGTTATATATCTCCGCAACGACCCATGTGGTAAGCACGGTTACGCGAGTTGATCGGAAGGAGGAAGGACACCTGCAATTAGTGCAACATCCGGTCTATTTTGTAAGTGAAGTTCTTACCGAATCAAAGATACGATATCTCCAATTGCGAAGTTAATATATGCTATAGTGATAACTTCTCGGAAGCTGAAGCATTATTTCCAAGCACACCCTATTGAGGTTAAGACTGGGTTTGCCATTGGAGATATTGTCCGAAACCGAGAAGCGATTGGCCAAGTTGCTAAGTGGGCTATAGAACTTGGCTAGTATGAGAGTACGTTTTCTTCACGAACGGCTATTAAGGGACAAGCATTAGCTAATTTCATAACAGTAATGGCTGGAGACACAAGTGCCGCGAGAGATTCAAGTATTGGAATATTGGGAGATGTTCTTTGATGGGTCCCTGCAGCTTTCGAGCGCGGGGCTGGGGTGGTACTTCTCACCCCGCAAAAGGAACCACTCGGATATGTGTTACAAATGCATTTTCGAGCCTCCAACAATACAACGGAGTATGAAGCTTTGCTCCATGGGCTTAGAGTAGCCGTTTCGCTAGAAGTCCGACGGTTGGACATTTATGGTGATTCCATGTTGGTGATAAGTCAAGTTAACAAGGTGTGGGATGCTCATGATGATCATATGATTGCTTACCGTCAAGAGGTTCGGAAACTTGAAGACAAATTTGATGGTTTGCGATTTTCTCATATACTGCGCGGAAATAATTCTGCTGCGGATGAGTTGGCTAGACTGGGATCTTCACGACAAGTAGTTCCTCCCGGCGTCTTTCTTCAAGTATTGGATAAACCATCTATAAAGATGGAGCGTAAAGCTACTATTACGAGAGATCGTGGACGAATCGGTCTTAAAGAGTCGGGAGGAGAAAGCGGTATTGAAGGACCGATCTCGAGGAGGCGGTCTTACCGGAAAAGATAGCAAGCGAGTCCAATGCTAATGATATTCAGCCATTGAATGTTATGATTATTGATTCCGATTGGCGTACTCCGTATCTTGACTATCCGCAATCTGGTAAAACTCCGGAAGATAAAGTGGAGAAGCAAAGATTGGAAGTTCGAGCCCGTAGTTATTTAATTCTCGAAGGAGAATTATATAAGCGCGGAGTTAATATTTTGATGAAATGTGTATCGGTTTCGATGGCATTCAATTGCTTGAAGACGTACACAAGGAAATTTGCGGAAATCATGCTTCTTCAAAGACATTGGTTGGAAAGGTATTCAGACAAGGATTTTATTGGCCTACGACGACGGATGATGCGCATAGAGTGGTTAAGAATTGCCAAGGATGTCGGTTTTTTGCAAGACAGACCTCATACTCCGCTCAAGAGTTGCAATTGATCCCAATGACTTGGCCTTTTTCTACTTGGGGGCTGGATATCGTTAGACCTTTTAAGCGGGCGCCGGGAGGATTTACGCATATTTTTGTAGCAGTAGACAAGTTTTCCAAGTGGATTGAGGCTGAAGCGAGTTACTAGTACAACCACAGCTCGCGCAATCAAGTTTTTGCAGAACATCTTTGTACGTTTTGGGGTCCCATACAGTATTATTACCGATAATGGGCCTCAATTTACTTCAGATCTCTTCAAAGACTATGCTCGAGAGTTTAGGTATCAAGGTGCAATATGCATCGGTGGCACACCCGCAAAGCAATGGACAAGTGGAGCGAGCTAATGGAATGATTTTGACCGGTCTTAAACCAAGAATTTTTGACCGATTGAAGCCGTATGCAGGAAAGTGGGTTAAGGAACTGCCCGGGTACTTTGGGGGCTGCGCACTAATGTTAGTAGAGCTACGGGACGAGTCTTTATTTTCTTTGGTGTATGGATCCGAAGCCATGCTACCTACGTAAGTAAATATGGTGTCAGCTCGAGTACGATATTGTAACAACCCTAGAGAATGAACCTGCATTTCATGTCATGTATCATATCATCATGAGCATTTGTGGAAAATTATTTATCTTTGTGAGAAGAGGATGCACATAAAATATTAATTAACTAAAGAATAGAGTAAGTGCTAAAAAGAAATAAAATAAGAAGAGAATTCATGTTTAACATTTTCTTTGGCTCAAATATCTTAAACAAAGATTTATAAACCTATCCTGAAATTATTTTGATTTATGAAAACATTTACAAGAAATAAACAAAATCTCCTTATTAATTTTAGCTATGAATTTTTAATTCAAAAATGATTTGGAATTTCTACCTGGACTTAACAGGAAAAGTGTCTAAAATATTCTCAAAAACACCCCTGATTTTTCACGGAATTTTTGGAGCCCCGGAAACCTGCTTTTTAATTAGCCGGAAACCCGGGGGTTTTATGTAAAATGGCTCGGGCCCCTTTTGTCACCCTCTCTTCTCTCTTCTCTCTCGCGCCGCCTTACGGAGCCGCGGCTGGCGGCTCCGGCCGCGCGCCCTCCGGCCGCAGCGCCACGCGAAGCTTGGCTCCACGCAGCTACCCGGCTGCCTGCTCCGACCGACTTCCGAGGGGGATAAGAACCGGCCAAGCTCATCCATTCTTTCCCTCGGCTTCCTTCCGTTCGGCCCGCGCCCTGTCTTCCTCCCCGCCCGGCCGTCTCCGGCCATCTCCCGACAAGCCACCACCACCGCGCCGCTCCGCACGCTTGTGCTCGGAGCTGCGCATGGTCTCCATTCCCGACGAGCTGCCCTAACCTCGAAGACCGAAGCCGTCCTTCCCAAAGCGGCAACCCCAGACGTGTCCGGCGCCGCTCCGAAATTCTCCTGCTCCGGTGCGTTATCTTCTTCATTTCTTCTTCCATGGTGTGCGCTATACTACTCTCTAGTCTTTAGGCCATCTCTTGGTTTCATTTTTCAACCACGGTGGCCGGAATCCGGTTTTTCCCAGAGTCCGACCGCCGGTTCCCCGCCGGCCTCCGATGCGGGCCCTGTTCCGGCCATCCTTCACGTCAACCGTGTTGACGCCGGTCAAGCCCACACTCCCGTGATGCTATAGGAAGAAGCGGCGGGGGATTTCGTGCATCGTGGACCGCGGACGACCCCGCCGAACGTCCGGTGGAGCCATCTCTCGCCGCCGGCACATCTCCGGTCATCTTCCGGTGCCGGTGACCCCACCAACGGAATCCCCATGTCGAGCTGCCCCGGTAGAAGAGTTTCCGTCGCAGCTTGGTCGCCGTCCGGTCCAACACAGCAACCCGCCGCCGCCGTCCGCCGCTTCGGCGCCATAGCTGGCGAGCCCGAGCTCGAGCCGGGCCGCGCACGGGCTGCTGGGCCGAATAGGCCGCTGGGTCGCTAAGGCGCCGGATGGGCCGGCTCTGTTTCGGCCCAATAGCTCATCAATCTTTTTCCGAATTTATCCATTTCCGATTCATTTCAAAATTTAAAAATTCGTAGAATATTCCACAAAAATCAGAAAAATGTCCAACAAAGTTCTTTAGACTCATAAAATTATTCTCTATTTATTTATGTATTCAAATGCCTATTTTGAGTAGATTTATTTTATAATTAGTAGTAATTACTTTCTTTGATTAAAGAAAGATTATTAATTTATGTAAACAAAATGTTTAATTATGAAAAATTAATTGTATTTAATAAAGGAGATACTGCAGACGAAATTAATAATGAATTTTTTTTCCAACATTAAACTTAAACTATGTTAATTTATATGATCACAATGCATTAATCTTGAATCATTTAAGGAAATTATTTAATTATTGCCTAATAAATCAGAATAATTCATTAATTATTCAACTTAAGTAATTAGTAACCTTAATTAAGTAATTAAGGAAACAACCTTAATTAATCATGATCTTAATTAAACACGTGTTAATCGAGCATACTTAATTGTTAATTACTCGTTTAATGAACATACTTATCTTTAACTCGTAAATCAACCAAGGTAATTAAGCATTAATCATCGTTTATTTTGCAAGACTTAATTCATGAACCATTGCATCCTCTCATCATATGCATTCATGCATACATGATCGTGATTCGCGATGCATTGCTGGTCGACTAGGTTACGAAGTGATCGAGGTTCCACCCGAGGGCGAATCAGGAGCCGGGAATCTCGAAGTCGACCCGACCACCGAGGAGATTAACTTCGAACAAACTCAAGGCAAGCCCGGTGCATCCTACCTATGTTTTTAAATATTTTCTTTTATCACATAGTACGGTTATACTTGTGCATTAGGTGTTAGGGTTTGGTTGACACCCTAGATGCATTATGGTAGGTTTCCATCCTGTCTATATCCTATACTCGGTACAGGTAGCTCGATAGAGGCTAAGCTTAATCCATCGTGGCAACGGTAGTTGGTTAGGGCACTTAAAGCATGGAGGCTTTAAGAGTTTTTGTGTTGACACTAAAGAGGACGAGAGTGTTGATGAAGTTGAGACCGGACGGGCCCCGTAGGAGAAAGGGCAAGACGGAGATGAGGTTTTTCAAGGTGGTAGCCCCGTTTGTGTCTGGTCAAGGACCGTACCGTTGTCGGCTTAGTTGAACAAGTTTGAACGTACCGCACTACATGCTGGTATCATGGGCCCGAGCAAGCTGATGTACCCTATCACCCCGGAGATGTAGCGTAGCCGGCTCTCTTTATCGGCTGTCGGTGAGAGGATAGTCTCACGGGAGGGAGATGGGTCGACCACGAGGATAGTCGTGGCGTCGCCATACTTCCGGAGGAGTTGGAAATGGCTAGTCTGCTGTCAGGTGCTAGCGGGAAAGGTTGTCGTATACGATCGGTGTGATGCGTATACGTCGTGTAGTCGGGTTTTGCTAGCTGGTATAAATCGATTCGAATCGCTGTCCCTCGCGAGAATGAGTACCGCTTGTTTAGCTCGTCACATCGTAGTAAATACTGGAAGATGAAGATGAGGGATGAAAGGACAAATGATCTATATTATCTTGTCTTGCAAACTTGTTTGCAATAGGGATAGGTTGCAAACCCCAAGGCTAATGAACTTAATACCGAGCTAAAATATCGAAAGTAAGGACCCACCCCTTTAATGCTGCTTTCGCAAAGGAGTAAACCCCACGACCTGTAAAGCCTTTGCATACTAGGCGTCGGCCTTAGCGTGCCATGTTGACGGGTCGGTATTGCTGAGTATTAGAATACTCAAGGTTTGTTCGTTACCTTACAGGGATGGAGTCGTGTTATCACGACTTGTACGGCAGCTTTTCCGAGGAGGAGCAGTGTCCCGAGGGAGGTTCCCTTCGGTGGGAACGTATCCCCACACCTTGAGGAGAGAGGACCGTGATGTACGAAGGGCTCGGTGCATCACGTCGTTGCGTCTTACGGTTGATGAGTTGTAATAGAATAAGCTTCCGCTGAACACTCGTAGGATGTTAAACTCCAATAATGTTAAATTCCGCTGCACGAATGTTGTATTTTGAAAACCTGGTTGTATTATACCATGTTGTATATATTCTCGCTTGTATGAGATGATGTTTCTGTTGCAACTCGCTTCGACGAGTGTTCCTCTGTTCCGATTCCCGGGTATCCCGGAGGGGATGTCACGAGATATTATGATGAAGAAACGTATGATGATCAACGTCAAGTTGAATTGGTCGCTGCGGAAGAATTGAGGGATCAAGCTCCGATTCAAGCCGCTAAATATCATCGGGGATTACGTCGTTATCATGATCGTAATGTTCGCACTCGGGAGTTCCAAGTAGGAGACTTGGTTCTTCGGAAGATTCGATCTAACAAGAACAGGCATAAGTTGTCACCGATCCGGGAAGGACCTTTTTTGGTTAAATCGGTCTCCGGACCAGGGGCTTATAGGCTTATGACCTTAGAGGAGGAAGAAATTCCAAATTCCTGGAACAATGATCAGCTTCGTCGTTTTTATATTTAAGAGTATTTATTGTAAAGATTTTCATATTATAATAAAGTAATTTTATCTAATGATGATGTTTGTTTTTTGTGTCTCCATACTTTAATTTTGAATTAAATTATTGAGCCAGGGGGCTGTTATGATAAGAACGATCTGTGATAGTTTGCTATTCTCGCTATGTTAAGAGCAATCTATGATACTTTGCTATTCTCGCTATGTTAAGAGCAGTCTATGATATTATGAATATTGATTGGTAGACTCGTTGTGTTAAGGACGATCTGTGAAATCTTGAAATCCTACAAACTAGCTTTTTGCTTATGTTACATGATCTTGTTAAAGTAAGCTATAATTATGAATTTTGATCTCGTGCTGATTAAGACCCGGAATTGGATCATAATTATTCAGTTGAAATAACCATCATGTCTTAAGTAAATAAGTTAGCAAGTATGATGGTGAAACCAGTATTCATATAGAAAAGAAAAGTAACTGATATTTAAAATATGATGATCAAGATGTCCGATTCCAAAATAGCCCTATTACAAAGTCTACTAAGCGAGACCGCTGGAAGTACCGGTGTCGCCGGTCTTAGGATTTTCCTCAAGCCTATCATCCAGCGTTTCCTCGGAATCGGAGGAGGATACTGGCAAATCCCTATCAAGATCTTCGAAGGCGTTTTCTATCGTCCGTCCGGCGGCGATTGCTGAATCCCGAGCATCTTGGTCCAGGGCAAAAGCTGCCGGCGCTACGTTGAGAGGGACGCCTATTGGATCAAGCGGAACATCTTCCACCAACTCCGAAACAAGTGCCATTGAGTGAGTTCTTCAGCTCATTGAACCGGTCTTCGAGTAGTATTAGGGTGGGCGCCATCCTCGATAAAATTGAAATCACATTCTTCGACCGGAGTCCAAGACCGGATTATAGCGGCAATGTGTCCTCCTCAAGCAGCAATCATCCTTGAATGTTCTCGGATTCTTCTTGGGATTGCCCGGATGGCGGACTCAAGGTCTATCTCGTTGGGATCAATAGTTTGACCGCCATTGAGATACTCTAGAGTACGCACCGTGCTCTGCAGTAAGTTCCGAAAAAACAAGTACAAATTTAAGACCGGGATATTGTCGAAGACCGGTATTTTCAAAAGATGACATAAGAGTAAACAAGAAAGGTGGGACTTACGCTCGTGCTCGATCTCAGCAGCTCCGAATCTGCCATTGATGTTTGTGTTGGATTCTTTTAGCTTTTGGGCAGTCTTCAAGGCCCTCTCTTTGTCTCGCTTGTGCTGATTTCGCCGCTTCTAAGGCTTCGACTAGTTCAGCTTTCAAGCGAGCGTTCTCGGTCTCTAGCATCTTGTTGGAGCGAAGTGCTTGAGCTAATATGTTATCTTTAGCAGTAAGCTCGCCTTCGAATTCTCCAATAAGCGCCGCCTACTCGTTCTTCGACACGAGAGCCCTCTTCCAGTGCTTGCTCTTGAGCGGCTGCTTTTTCGTGAGGACCTCTTCGACTTTCTTATGAGCAACAACAAGACTCTCGAGCGCCGAGATCATGATACATCCGGGCCCGGTGGGGTTGGAAAAGTGCGACACACCGACCCGATTCTAGATCCACGACTTGAACCTGCAGTCTTAGCACCACAACTCCGGTAGCACGACACACCGATCCGGCTCGGTACACACGACCTGGCCCCCGCAATCTTAGCACCGCAACTCCGGCGCACCCACTCGGGGAAAGGCCCAATCTCCCTAAAAGACTAGTCCGGTAGGGAAAGGGTGGCTCTCCCTTTTAAGGTGGTTTCCACTTCCCAAGCTAAGCAAGATGGGATTATTCGGAGGCTCACACGGTCGCCGCCCGACTACAACCGGGACTAGCCCATCTTTGTTGCGTCTTTGCCGACGGGTAATAATGGAGGATGTCCTCATCATTCTGCCCTTCCTAACATGGGTCCAGCTACGATACCAAATGATACATCCGGGCCCGGTGGGGTTGGAAAAGTGCGACACACCGACCCGATTCTAGATCCACTACCCGAACCTGCAGTCTTAGCACCACAACTCCGGTAGCACGACACACCGATCCGGCTCGGTACACACGACCTGGCCCCCGCAATCTTAGCACCGCAACTCCGGCGCACCCACTCGGGGAAAGGCCCAATCTCCCTAAAAGACTAGTCCGGTAGGGGAAGGGTGGCTCTCCCTTTTAAGGTGGTTTCCTCTTCCCAAGCTAAGCAAGGTGGGATTATTCGGAGGCTCACACGGTCGCCGCCCGACTACAACCGGGACTAGCCCATCTTTGTTGCGTCTTTGCCGGCGGGTAATAATGGAGGATGTCCTCATCGGATCAAGAATGGGATTAATCGGGAAGGAAGATAGCGGAAAAAATGTGGAATGTATAAGACAAATTGAGAATATTACTCCGATTAATTTGACGGAGCTCGATGATTTCTTGCCGGCGCTCCTCCATCATTCGATGGGTGTTCTGCAGACCGGCTTCTCTCCTCTGGAGATCATTTTCCTTGGCCTTCGGATCGGCGGTCCGAGTTTCCAGTTCACCCAATCGTTCTCGATTGGCGTTCGGCTCCTCCTCGTAAGCGGGCGATAATGGCGGTCTTGGCCTCGGAACTTTTGAGGAGAACCTAAAGGAAAGATTGAGGGAACCAATAATTAGAATGTGATTGCTTAGAGAGATTTTTGAAGTAGAGGATATACCCGGCCGGATTCTGAAAAATTCTTTAAAGCTTCTTCTTCTTAGAGAGCCTCCCATTGATCCGTAGCGATGAAAGTTCTGGTCCCGCTTGAACTGTCAACCTCCACGTCTCCAACTACCATTCTAGCCAGCTTTGGTTCTCCAGGAGCTTTGCGTGTTGTCCTAGGCCGGCGAGGAATTTCTTCCATCCGGACCGGTCCCAATGATAACTCGGAGGAATCCGGAATAAGGTAGCTTGAGGAGGATTACCGGAAGATGAGTCTTCGGCGGTGGTAACCTGCTCTTCAGCCTTCTACGCTCGGGGCGGCAGGGAGTTCCTCCGTGGATGCCGCACCTCGAGGTTCAATTGTGATTGGAGTAGTGGGAGCGGAAGCAGGAGCGCTACCGATCCGAGAGGAAGCGGCAGGAGCGGTACTAGGTTGAGAAGCGCCGGGGTAGGACCAACTCGTGGTGCATCCGGAGTAGAGGCAGAAACACCACCGGCGGGGGCTGTTGAAGAAGCTTTATTTCTTAAAAAGCTAGCTACGCTAGCTTGGAAATTAGAAGGGACCCCGTAAGAAGGAAGCACATTTAATAAGACCGGGGTAAGGAGCTTCGGCAATTTTGGAGCTTTAGCAGATGAAATAATTTAGAAAAGAGTTAGACTTACGTGGAAGCCTTCTTGAAGCCGGTGGAGGTCTTGATCTTCTTGGACGGGCCTTGGGTATCTCTACCACTTCGTCCGCAACCCTTTCTCCGCTGGATTGACTTGCGGAGTTGGAGCTGCTTCGTGGCATCACTAGGACCGGTCCGGTGGCCATACCGGGACCTTTTGGGTACCTTGGATAAGGGATCGACCGAGGAGGAGGTACCTTGAGTTTTTCCCAAGGAAGCTTCAAGAATGGCCCGAGCAGCTTGGCGATCCCTTTCGACAGCCTTCTTCCTCGCGTCGTTGCTCTTCAAGCTTTTATGCCTCCGAGCGAGTATCGCCGGGAGCGGTGGAAGAAGTAGCAGGTTTGCCAATGGTCAAGGAAGTAGTACGTTTTATTGTACTAGGAGCTTGAACCACGGCCCCGGATTTGGTAATTTTTGGAGCAAGGTCGGGAGGTAAGGGAAAGGGCCGGTCCGAGGGCCTTTGAGTCGATCGGCTTGAACAGCTAGAGGAGCGATATTGTTAGCATAATCCTCTCCCCAAGTGTCATTAGGAGGAAGAAGAGGGTGACTCCCGTACTTGTCCATTTTCTACAATTATAAAGATTGAGTCTTTGTAAGTAAATGATGATAATAAGCAACAAAGATTTGAAGAAACAGAAAGAGATACTTACGGGGTCGCGAGGATTGCATGAGCTGAAAGCCGGACCCACTCTTGTACATCCGGATAGATCTGGATTCGGCTGCAGCATTTGCTTGATGCGAGCTTCTAACCGCTCTTTGTCGGGAAGAAGGGTTCCATCCAAAGGCATAGCGGTGTCTTCGTTGAAAAGCCAAGTCGGGTGCTCTTGCCTTTTGAGGGATTGAACTCCCCGCACTATGAAGCTCCGGAGAATCGTCCCGGTAGTAACGCCTCTAACGGTCTTCAAGTATTTAATGCAAGCGAGGAGCGCAAGAACTTCGTTGTCTTCTTTGAGCTTTTCCCTGGTTTCTGCAGTAGGGAAATTCTTGGCTACCTTAGTACCGAAGGCGGGAAGAGCCGGGCTGGGGATTGTCGCAGAAGAACCATCCTTTTTTCCAATGGGCTATGCTCTTGCTCGTGGACAGTGGAAAAATATTCCTCTACGCTCCAAAGATTGGATTCCTACACCGCCAACCGCAGCTTGGCGGTCCGATGACGGAAGTGGGCGGATTTGGAACAAGTACTGGAATAGCTTGAAGTGGGGGAGAACTCCAAGGAAAGCTTCGCACAAGTGGATGAAAAAGGCGATTTGCAGGATGGAGTTAGGGTTGAGGTTCACTAACTCCCATCCGTAAAAGAAAAGAAGTCCTCTAAAAAGGAACAGACAAGGGAGATCGAGACCGCGAAGGAAAAAAGCCTTGAAAACTAATTGTTGAGACTCGTCTACTCCCCATGGAATTTGGCTAGGGGAAGGGACGCTCCAATTTAGGATGGGTTGAGGAGGAAGATACCCATCATTCACCGCCTCATTGAGGGATGTTTCGGTGACCTTGCCGCTACCAAGGTCTTGGACGCCGAAAGGAAGCCGATCACGAGGAACAGAGGAAGAAGATGAGGCGACGGTGGTGGATTTCTTCTTACCCATCTTAAGAGATGGAAAAGGAAAGCTTGAGATTGGTTAATGAGGAAGGAGAGAGCAACGACGCAAAGGTGAATGGCGGACGCGTATGAGCTTTTGGGAGCAGGGTTGACCTAGGTCGACCTTTCGTTTCTTTTTATAGACACCTGGGATGGGCCCGGGGCTGGAAAGTTATTGGGCCATTTTGAATGGCCCGATGGATTTTTATTGTTAATAACCACTGTCGTAACTATGCAATTATGACCTAACGGCCATAAGGAAGTTAATGATTTATTATCTGCGTTAATTATGACTTAACGGTCATAAGAATAAGCCGTCGTGCTTTTATGAAAGTAAAAAGCGGTCTGAAATACGGAAATTTTCAGATGGAAATTAAAGCAATACTGAATTTTACAATTCAGTAGTATGAGAGAGTTAGATTTTACATAACTCGGTGATAAAGGATGCCTTAGGTCTGTGGGTGTTAATCATCCGACTGATTATAGGCTTTGGAGACTCGAGTCGCCGTGATAATATAGGGAATAAACTGGTCCGATCAACTAGAAATTTTGGCTCTTAGTGAAATTTCACTAAGCGGATTATGAATTCAAGCTGATTTAGGCGGTCTCGTTATGTGAAAATGGTGAAAATATACAGGAGATATGAAATTCTGAACGGAATGACCGGTCCGAAAAATATGTTCTTGGCGAAAATTTGTCGAGAGGAATGTGATTTGATGGGAAATGATAAAGTATAGTCTCTCAGGAAAGACTCTTGCATTATTTGCGATTCCCAAATGATACAAGAGTCGGGGCTATACCTAATTAGGTGCACCCGACCGGTGCACCGTATTCAAAGAGCGGTCTATAGAGATTTTGGAAGCGGAAAAAGATGGAAACCGAAAGGAGCGGTCTGCAGGAATTGCATATTAAAGGAAATAATGAAGAATCAACTAGTGGACTCTTGCATTATTTGAAAGAAGTTCAAATGATCCAAGAGTCGGGGCTATACCAAATTGGGTGCGCCTATTCGGCGCACCGTGAGAAGAATAAGCTATGATTACCTAATTAGGTGGTATGAAAGGTGAAAAACAATAATTTTTTCGGGCTTCTTTTAAAGCACTTGTGAAGGAAGAAGAACAAGTGCAGCAGATTGGAGTTCTTTTAATTTTACCATGAATAAAGACCAACATGTAGAAGACTCGGTTAGTTTTATTCAAGGTTAAATCAAAAATTACTCGAGGGCTGTCTGTCGTATACTTGCCTCATGGGTATACGAGATGATGAAGGAATGGATACGCAGAGACATGGTGACAAATTAAGGAAGATAAAGATGGTGGCGATAGGCAACAGACCGGTCCTTACCGGTGCTGGGATAACAGAAGATCCTGAATACCGGTATGGAAGCAAGGCGGACATTAAGACCGGTATACAATGACTTGAGGAGCAAGTTATTGAGCAATTCGTAGTCCGATTAGGACTCTAAATCAATAAAGAAAGTTAGAAATAGAACTCCATATATGTAATTCATGTAATCGATTAGGACTCTGCATGTAACCCCGACTCCCTCGGATATATAAGGCGGAGCGGGGACCCCGAAAACTCTCTCGAGATCTTGCAATTAGCAAACCGCTAAAGGCAATACATAACATAAAGGCAATGTTCTTAATGACATATTTAATAATTGTCGGTTAATAATTAATTATTGACATGCAATGATACATGAAATAATAAACTAGGATCACATGAAATGACGATGTTTATGTTTAATTTTGGGAAACATTTTTCATAAAAACTTTCATCTGCAAGTATCTCCTTCATTTAATCAAATTATTTTCTTAAAATTAAATATTAATCAGCATAAAATAATAACTTCTATTAATTAAAGAATACAATTAATTAATACTTATGAAATTAAAATCCTCAAAATAGATATTCTATTTCATAAACGGATAGAGAATATTTTTTTGAATCTAACAAAATTGGTTTCACATTTTTTTAATTTTTAGTAAATTTTCTACGAATTTTCGAAAATAGAAAAGGGTTCCGTGCCACACGCGGGGCCACGGGGTTGGCCACACGCGATCCCCACGTGCCCACACTCGATCCTGCGCGTGTGGTGCTGCGGTGTGGCACCGCCATAGAGCGAGCTCACGGCAGCGCGACCACCGGACTTGGCCGGCGTTGAGCCAAAGCTCACCGCGAGCCTACCTAAATGGTCTACGCGACGGGGCGAACGTGATGGGGATGATGAGCTCGCATGAGCTGCGCCGGAGACATGCCGGCGGCGAGGTGCGGCGTGGTGGTGCTCCGGCACGGTGCGGAGCTCGCCGTGGTGCCTAAAATTTGGGGAAAAACATGCGGAAATCTTCTACGGAACATGCGCAACACCGTTAGAGGGTTGGGTGAGCTTGACAACGGCCGGAGGTGGATGCTCACCGTGGATGGTGCGGACGGCGGCGGTGGAACTCCGAGAAGACGGTGAAATCTCGTCGGACTTGGAGAGAAAACTCAAGAATGAGTGCCCAAAGAGTAAGAGCATCAAGTTGCGCACCCGCCGAGGCAACAACGAGTTGAAGAAGCTCACCAAGCAACGCGAATTTCCCGGCGCGGCGAAAGAACACGGTGAGGTCCCGATGGGGAAGACGACCGGGATTGGGCGAGCTATCGCGGTTGGTTTTGATTGGTGGCCACGGGAGCTGCGGCAGGGTGTTGCGGAGCTCGCGGTGGTGATGGCGTGGAGGGGAGCTGCCGGAGCGACCCGGCGGCGTTGCTCCGGAGAGGGTGGCAATGGCGGTGGCGAGAGGAGAAAATGGGAGAGAGAGAGAGAGAGAAGGATAGGACCGGGGCCTGCTTTATCCCGGCCGGAGAGGGTGAAGCGAGCAGCTACGTGGCGAGCGAGCTGCAGCGTGGGGGGCGCGTGGACGCGCGGCCGAGGCGGCATCGGCGGCGAGCGACGCCGAGAGAGGCGAGCGCGGAGAGAGAGAAGAGAGGCCGACGCCCGGGCCCGATTTGGAAATTTTGCCAAAACACCCTCCGGTTTTCGATAAATTGAAAAATATCTTTCCAGGGCTCAGAAAAATTTATAAAAATTCAGGGGTGTTAATAACAACATTTCTAATCGTTTTCTTTTTAGGTCCAGGTCCAAACTCCAAATATTTTTCGGACTAAAAAATTCATGTTTAAAATTAAAAGGAAAGCTTTTATTAATTCTTGTAGACATTTTGACAAAAGAAAATAATTTCAGAGAAACTCTATAAATCTTTTATTCTCATGTTTGACCAACAGAAAATATCAAACACAATAATGTATTTTTATTTGCATTCTTTTTAAGAACTTAATGTAACTTAAGTCAAATTGATATTTTATGTGCATTCTTAACACAAAAATTAAATAGTTTCACAACCGCAACATGATGACATGATGATTAATGACATGAGATGCACTTTTATTTGTTGGGGTTATTACAACAATGCGAGGTGCGATGTCTAGCAAAGCCTTATAAAAAGTCATTCATTGCATACCTAAAATAAGATCTATCTCTTGCCGTTCTAGCATAATAAAGTTGGTAGAATAACTTCCGATTCAATTCCACCGGTGTCTTTCCTAGGATTTTATCAGCATGAATTTGATCACCAGGAGATCAATAGTATAAGGATTTTTAGTGGTATAGGTAGATAAGTTATGCCTTCGAATGCAAGACTCGGCTAACAAAATTATGAGAAGCACTTGAATCGAACAAAATGACAACGGGGCGAAGATGTAGCAAGAACATACCCGCAAGAACAGGCTCACCTTCGGGGATGTCATCCGGACTTGTGAAGTTCACACGACCAGTCCTATTAGAAGAACCTCGTTGTTAAATTGCAGCTTGCCCTTGTGATCGCTCGTTACCATTCTTCTCGGAAATGGACAACTATTGATGAAATGACCAGTTTCACCACAATTGTAACACCCTTTAGGATTATTCTCGCCTGGCTTGAGGAACCCTACGTGCGAGGCTGATTTGCTTGCTGTTGAGGTGGTGCACTTTGAGCATACTGCTGCTGCTGGGGTGGCCTATCATAACCTTGCTGCGGCGGGCGATAATATTGTTTGCTTGGGTGCTGCCCGAAAGCGTTGTCCGGTGGGTGAAGTGTACACCAAACGATACTTCTATGGAGGACCAGGAGGTGTACCACTTGGTGGAGCCTTCCTCTTGCGCTCATCGGCTAGCACTTCACGTCGAGCATCCTCTTGAATGATAGTTGCATTAACCGGATCATTAAAAGTTCTAGTGGACTTAGCCCTTTTGAGGTTTTGTTGAATGAGGCGTACTTGCTCCTCTCGCATCCTTTACCATATCAGGTCCGAAAATTACTCTTTCTCCACTTTCGGACCAATTCAAAGGTGTGCTACGTCCATATAGAGCTTGGAACGGTGACATTCCGGCACTCTCTTGATAGCTATTGTTGTAGGAGAACTCGCCGGTGGTAAACATTTCTCCCAATCCTTGCCATATGTCGGGGCACATGCTCGAAGCATATCCTTGAGATAATGATTGATCCTTTCCGTCCGTCCATCCGTTTGAGGATGATAAGCCGACCTCCGAATCAATCTCGTTCCTAGTGACTCATGTAATCTGCTCCCAAAATCCGGAGACAAACCGAGTTCCTCGATCCGACATAATGGTCTTCGGCACTCCATGTAGACAGAGAATGCGGGATATGTCTAACTCTGCATATTTTTGGGCGGTGTACCGAGTATGCACTGGTATGAAGTGAGCCGACTTAGTTAACATGTCCACAATAACCCGGATGGAATCGTGTTTTCGTGGGCTCAATGGTAACCCAACAATGAAATCCATGCTGATGTCTTCCCACTTCCATTCAGGAATACTCAAGGGTTGCAACGGACCAGCTTGCTTCAAGTGCTCTGCTTTAACCCGTCGACGGATATCACACTCATTAACATACTAGGCTATTTCCCGTTTCATTCGTGTCCACCAAAATCTTTTCTTTAGATCTTGATACATCTTGTTGGTTCCAGGATGAATAGAATACTTAGACGTATGGGCTTCACCCATTATCTTCTTGCGAAGTTCCAAGTTCTTAGGTACTACTAGTCAATTCTTGAACCAAATAACTCCTTCATCATCTTCTCTGAAACATTTGACTTCACCCATCTTGAGTCGCCTTCTAATATGCTCCATTCCAACATTTTTCGTCGAGCTGCTACCACTTCTTCACGAATGGTAGGAACGAGATTGGTCAAGGCTCCATACGGAAGAATCCGAAGATTTGGCTCGCCACTTTCTCGTGGAGGTGCTTGAATCAAGAGTTGAGCCGTGAGGTTGTTGCAATGAACCTTGCGACTCAAAGCATCGACTACTACATTTGACTTGCCCGGGTGATAGTGAATCTCAATTTCATAATCCTTGATTAACTCTAGCCATCTTCGTTGACGCATATTCGGATCCGCTTGTGTGAAGATGTACTTGAGATCTGTTGTGGTACGTGTACAAATGTACCAAATTTCCCAAGAGGTAGTGTCTCCAGCTCTTCAATGCAAGAACCACTCGCTGCTAATTTCAAGTTATGTGTGGGATAGTGTTCCTCATGACGCCTAAGCTGTCGAGAGGCATACGCAATCACTCAACCTGCATTAGAACACATTCGAGTCCAGTTCTCGATGCATCACGAGTATACATCAAAAGGCTTTGTCGGATCCGGCTGAGCGAGTACTCGGTGCTTGTTGTCAACAACTTCTTCAACGTCTGGAAAGCTTCTTCACAATCCTTGCTCCATTCATACTTCTTATCCTTTTTCAACAATTTGGTCATTGGCTTGGCAATCTTCGAGAAGTTTGGAATGAATCATCCGTAGTAACCGACCAGTCTTAAGAAACTCCGATTTGGGAGACCGACTTCGGTGGCTTCCAATCCAACACTTCTTGGACTTTGCTTGGGTCAACGGTCACTCCTTCGCTGATATCACGTGCTCTAGGAACGACACTTCTTTTAACCAGAACTCACACTTGCTTAACTTGACATATAGCTGATGATCCCTTAGTCGTTGCAAGTACAATCCTCAAGTGATTGGCATGTTCCTCTTCCGACTTGGAATAGATCAAGATGTCGTCGATGAATACCACGACAAACTTGTCCAGTTCCGGCATGAATACCGAGTTCATGAGGTACATAAAGTGTGCTGGTGCATTGGTCAATCCAAAAGACATCACCAAATATTCATAAAGTCCATATCTCGGTGGAAAATGCTCGTCCGGTATATCTTCGACTCCGATCTTAATCTGATGATATCCCGAGCGAAGGTCTATCTTAGAGAAGACCTTGGCTCCCATCAATTGATCAAACAAGATGTCAATCCTCGGAAGAGGGTACTTGTTCTTGATGGTCACGGCATTCAAAGGCCTATAATCCACACATAGCCTTAATGTCTTGTCCTTTTTCTTCACGAACAAGGCTGGGCATCCCCATGGTGATGAACTTGGGCGAATATACCCCTTGTCCAATAGTTCCTTGAATTGCACCTTCAACTCTGCTAGCTCATTTGGTGCCATCCGATACGGCCTCCTTGATATTGGTGTTGTTCCAGGTTGTAACTCTATCTTAAACTCTACCGCGCGATCCGGCGGTAGTCCCGGTAAGTCGTCCGGAAAGACATCCGGGTACTCACGGACTCACTGGTATATCCTCCGAGTTTTACTTATAATCTTATTAACCATTGGCAAAATAGTCTCGGGAAGAGTTAAAAGTAAGCAACCTCGACCATGAATGGGAGAGTTCAAATAGACGGCTCGAGATGCTATATCCAGATCTGCCTTATGGAAATCCATCCATTGCATGCCAATAATTGCATCTAACCCTTGTCCATCCAATATGATTAATGATGTGGAATAAACCTTGCTACCCAATCTTAATGGCATATGGGCAGCGGCTTCATTGGTAAGGATTTTACCCCAGGTGTTGAAATGAGATGTGCACATAGCAACATGGATGGCATGATGCGATGCTTTGCAACATATGCTTTGTTGGTGAAATTATGTGTGGCTCCCGAATCAAATAAAACCATAGCAGGATGATCAGCGATAGAAAACATACCCGCTAGGATTTGTCCTCCCTTTGGTAATTCTTCGGCAGTAGTAAAGTTTGCACGGCCAGTTTTCACTTGAGTATTCTTGGCCTCGAGTCCTCGGCTGGTTCTCGCGGCTGTCCTTGTGGTCGTGGTGCATAAGAAGCCTTCCGTTAGTAGGGACAGCTGCGGTAGAAATGTCCCGGACGGCCACAATTGAAACATGGCGGTCCATTCTGCTGTGGTGCTTGATTCATTGGTCGAGGATTCGGAGCATTCTACTCGCTGATAGGGCGGATGATACTAGTTCGACCGCTGTTGTTGAGATTGTTGTGGCTGCTAAGGCTGCCGATAATAATTTGGACGAGAAGGCATATGCTGATATCACCGACCTGATGGTGCGGTGTATACCAGCCTGTACTTTGATGGTCCGCCACTTCCTTATCCAGCTGCTGGCCTTTTCATGCTCTTTTCCGCTTGATGGAGGCGGATAGAATCTTCCAAGGAGATAGCATCGCTCACAAAATCATTGAAGCTATCGGTCTTGTTTAGTACAAGCCGCGATCGCAGCTTGGTGCTCGATCCTTCCTTGAAGAGATTCTTCTTCTTGGCATCGGCGTCCACATGCTCGGGTGCATACCGAGCAAGACGGTTGAATACCTTGGAGTAGGCATGTACAGTCATGTGGCCCCGCTTCGATGGATGAAATTCCTTCCTCTTCCGATTCATCAACCCTTTTGGAATATGATGCTCTCTCGAAAGCTTTGGTGAATTCAGCCCATGAAATCCGATGTCCTGGAGGACACATCGCTTTGTAGTTGGCCCACCATGCTCCAGCAAATCCTTGCAATTGCTTGGGAAGCAAATAGAGTCTTCTGGTGATCGGTGCATGGGAACAACTCTAGCTTAGACTCGATGGTGCAGAGCCAATGATCAGCCTCCGGTGGCTCACCCGCATCGGAGAAGACCGGTGGGCGAACCGATAAGAAATCCGAGAAAGTCACCCGTTCTCATCGGGGCATTTTGTCCTTTGGGACCTCCCCGTGGAGCGGTGTTCCGGACCAATCTGCTCCAAATATTCCCGCTATTCAGCCCGGGAATCCAAGCACAGCTGCAATAGCCTCGTGCCAAGGTTGGGGGTGGTGGTGGTGTTTCCGCACCTCGTTGAGAACTTTTCGGTTCATCGCGTCTCCTTGTTCCAACCATTCCGTCCAAGAAAAATTTACGTTAGACATCTCAATTCCAACATAATTATGGAAGGAACAGGAATACATGGATGAGAAATTTCCAAGATAACTTTTATGCAACAACGAGTCTTATTATAACAACCACCAAATCCATAAACACATATCCAGTCATCCACTTTACGACGATCCTTATTGCGACACTCATGCATGGTTACACCACGCTCGTTATTATACCGATACCTATATTACATACTAACTTCCTCACTCGCTACTTGTTACCACTCTATTCTTCTTCGCGAATTCGGACGTCACTTCCGGCTCTTGGAACCGCTCGTCTCGGATTCTCGCATCTTCCGATCGTGGAATCTCCGTGAAGTCTATCACGAGTCCACATCCATTATCTCTTCAGGATCCTCCTCTTCTTCCTCGGATTCATCCGCTACGGAGTTCTCATGCACTTCTGGTTCATTCTCGGGGGTTGCTGTCCAATCTCTTCATTCAGTAGCACATTGTGTGCTTGGAGTAAATCTTGCTCTAACCGATGAATTATGGCGTTTGCGGTCGCCGGTTGTTGATCTTTGACTTGAATCTGCTCCTCCTTATTCAACAACTGCGCCTCCCTAATTGCTAACAACTCCTCCTTTTCTTTCAGCTGCCTCTCCAACTCCGATAGACGAGCATCCTCCGCTCGTCCTCTCACGTCACCGATGACGTTACTTGGGCTGTCCATCTCTATGGAGAAATAAGCATATCAAGCACGAGCAGAAACCATTCTTAATCCAAGTATTACGACAAGCTCTTTTATACTATACTACCAACTGCATATATATTATACACTACCACACTTTCCTTTTTACATTATTTGTTTTACACATCTGATCCAACTTTTCCATACACTGCCACACTACCATCACCTGCTATTACCCTATGCTACGGTCCGACCTATGTCAGCAAAATATGGCTACCATCCTACTCCTGGCCTAGCTATCCTACATCAGCATTACTCCAACACTAACTAAGTCGGCGGTGCATGGCTGTCGGCGTCCGACTCGGCGTCCTCCTCGCGGCGGGGTCGGCGGTGGCTCGTAGTCCACACCGGAAACCTCCTCGGCGTCGTCCGGCGGACCCCGGTGCTGCTGCTCTAGCTGCTAGAACTGCCTGAATAGCTCGTCGTGGTCGTGCAACAACTCATGGTGCGCCTCGACCAGTCCGTCGTACATCGCCTCGAGCTCCCGCATCCGGTTCTTGATCTCAATCGGGGTCTCCACAGCCGTGGTTACGCTGTGCGGTCACTCCTGCCGGCTACGCCAAGTGGGCTGTGTCCGCATCACGAGCGGCGTCACGTTGGGCTGTAACCGTGACCAGCTGCTCGTCCAAGGCGATAGACATCCCGTGAAACCCGTCACGGTCCTGGGTGACCTCCACCAACTGCTCTTCCAGCTCGGGAGTCCGTGCGTGAGACCTCCGGATCTCCTGGCAGTCCACACGGAAACGGTTCTTCCAAGCGCCGATCCGACGGTCCCGACTCGCACCTGCACCTCCGGGTGGTGGATCCTCGACTCCAAGTGACACGTGCAGCCTGGGTGTCCTCCTTGTCGAGTCTTAAACTCAGCACTAGTACTACCCGGTCCCTCACGAGCGTGGAATTCGATGGTGCAACACACGGAACACACAGGAACACAAGATTTTAGACGAGTTCGGGCCCCTCGAATTGAGAGTAATACCCTACGTCCTATATGTTATGTATTGCCTTTAGCAATTCGCTAATTGCAAGATCTCGCAGCCTTTTCGGGGTCCCTGCTCCGCCTTATATATCCGGGGAGCTAGGGTTACATGCGGAGTCCTAGTCGATTACACGGATTACATATACGGGAACTATATCTCTAGCTTTCTTTATCGATTCGAGTCCTAACGGACTACGAATTATTCCTTAACTTGCTTCTCAAGTCATCATTCACCGGTATTGGTATCCGTCCGATCTCCATACCGGTATATAGAATCCTCTGTCATTCCGGACCGGTCGGGAACCAGTCATCCGCTATCTCCATCACCTCAATCTTCATTGATTTGTTACCGTGTCTCTACGCATACATTCCTTTATCATTTGTATACCCATAAGGCAAGTATACGACAGTAGCTCCCGAGTAATTTTTGATTTGACCTTGAATAAGACCGACCAGTCTTCCGCATGTTGGTCTTGATTCCATGGTAAAATTAAAAAGAACTCTAATCTGCTGCAATAATTCTTCTGTCTTCGAAGCGCTTTTTAAAAAGCCAAAAAATTATTATGTTTATCCTTCATATCACCTAATTAGGTAATCATTACAAATTCTTCTCTCGGTGCACCGACTAGGTGCACCCAATTGGGTATAGCCCGCGACTCTTGGATCATTTGAACTCCTTTCAAATAATGTAAGAGTCCACTAGTTGATTCTTCATTATTTTTCTTTGATGCGCAATCATTACGGACCACTCCTTTTATCTTTCCATTAGTTTCCATCTCCCGCAGTCATTATAGACCGCTCCGAGATACGGTGCACCGGTCGGGTGCACCTAATTAGGTATAGCCCCGACTCTTGTATCATTTGAGGATCGCAAATAATGCAAGAGTGTTTCTGGAGAGACTATACTTTACTATCTTCCATGAAACCATATCCCTCTTAGCAATTTCTGCCAAGAACACATTTTTCGGACCGGTTTGACCAGTCATATCACATTTAACTAAAAATTCTAGTTGATCGGACCAGCTTTATTCCCCATATTCTCCCATCGACTCGAGTCTCCAAGGCCTATGATCACCCGGATGATTAACACCCACAGACCTAAGACATCCATTATCCTTGAGTCAGATAAAGTCTAACTCTTTCATACTGCTAAATTACAAAATTTAGCATTACTTTAATTTCAATCTGAAATTATCATATTTCAGACCGCTTTTTTATTCACATAAAGCACAACGGCTTATCCTTATGGCCGTTATGTCATAATAAACACAAATAGCAGATCTTTAATATCCTTATGGCCGTTAGGTCATAATAAACGCAAATATCATATCTTTAATATCCTTATGGCCGTTAGGTCATAATTGTGTATTCATGACATAAGTCATTTAATGCTAAATCCATCGGGCCTTGCAAAATAGCCCGATAACTTTTCAGCCCCGGGCCCATCCCAGTGCCTATAAAAGGAAACGAAGAGTCGACCTAGGTCAAACCTATTCCCGAAAGCTCACTTGCGCCCGCCATTCGCCTCTCGTTCTTCGTTTCGTCTTTCGATCAATCCAATTTCAAGTTTTCCTTTTCCATCTCTCGGGATGGGCAAGAAGAAATCCACCACCGCCCCGCGTCTTCTTCCTCTCGTTCCTCACAGTCAACTCCCTTTTGGCATTCACGATCTTGGTAGCAGCAAGATCACCGAAACCACTCTCAATGAGGCGATTCGTGACGGATATCTTCCTCCTCTCCCAATCCCGAATTGGAGCGTCCCTTCTCCCGGCCAAATCCCATGGGGAATAGACGATTCTCAACAGTTAGTCTTCAAGGCTTTTTTCCTCCGCGGCCTTGATCTTCCCCGCTGTTCCATTTCTAGGGGACTTCTTTTCTTTTACGGATGGGAGTTGGTTAACCTCAACCCTAACTCCATCCCGCAAATCGCCTTTTTCATCCATCGATGCGAAGCTTTCCTTGGAATTCTCCCCCACTTCAAGTTATTCCAGTATTTGTTCCAAATTCGCCCACTTCCTTCATCGGACCGCCAAGCTGCAGCTTGGCGGAGTAGGAATCCAATGCTCGGAATACGGAGGAATATTTTTCTCTTTCCTTGAATAAAAGCATAGCCCATCGGAAAAATGGATGGTTCTTCTGCGACAATCCCCATCCAAGCACTTCCCGCCTTCGAGCACCAAGATAGCCAAGAATTTCCCTACCGTAGATAGTAGGGAAAAACTCAAAGAAGACAAGTGAAATTCTTGCGCTCCTAGCTTGCATTAGATACTTGAAGGACGTCGGAGGTGTCACCGCCGAGACAGTTCTTTGGAGCTTCATAGTTTGAGGAGTCCAACCTCTTAAAAGGCAGGAACATCCAGCTTGGTGTTTTGACGAGGATACCGCCATGCCGTTGGATGGGACTCCTCTCCCCGACAAAGAGCGATTAGAAGCTCGCATCGGGCAAATGCTCCAGCCAAAACCAGATCTATCCGGATGCACAAGAGTGGGTCCGGCTTTTAACTCATCGAACCCTCGCGATCCCGTAAGTATATTTTTCTGTTTCTTCATATCTTTGCTGTTTATTACCATCATTTTCTTACGCAAACTCAATCCTTCTATTGCAGAAAATAGACAACTTCAGGAGTCATCCTCCTCTTCCCCCCAACGACACTTAGGGAGAAGATTACGCAAACAACGCCGCTCCTCCGGTTGTTCAAGCCGGTCCGACTCAAAGGCCTTCGGACTGGTCCTTTCCTTTACCTCCCGAAGCATAGCTCCAAAAATCTCCAAATCCGGGACCGTGGTTCAAGCACCTAGTACGAGAAAACGTACTACTTCCTTGACCATCGGTAGACCTACGACTTCCTCCACCGCTCCCGGCGATACTCGCTCGAGGCGCAAAAACTTGAAGATCGGCGACGAGAACAAGAAGCCGTTGAAATGGATCGGCGACGAGAAGAAGAAAGCTTCCTCGTAAGTCTTTTATATTATTAATTCTGTTCCGAATTGTCCTTACCCCAGTCTTATTACTTCGCTTGTTTTCACAGGATTCCTTCTAACTACCAAGCTAGCATAGCTAGTTTTTTGAGAAATAAAGTTTCTTCCACGGTTCCAACCGATGGTGTTTACGCTTCGGCTCCTAGCGCATCTCGGACCGGTACTCGCTCCTCTTTCCTCGTCTCGACCGGTAGTACTCCCACTACCACTCCTGCCGCTTCGATCCACAGAATCTCAAAGCGCGGCACCCACAAAGGAACTCCCCGCCGCCTCACACACGTAAGCCGAAGAGCAGGCTACCGTCGAAAGCTCTTCTTCCGGCAACCCTCCTCCCCAAGCTACCTTATTCCAAATCCCTCCGGAGCTGCCATTAGGGCCGGTATGGGTAGAAGAAATTCCTCGTCGGCCCAGGACAACACGCAAATTTCAAGGGGAACCCGGATCGGCCAAAATGGTAGTCGGAGACGTGGAGGTGGACAGCTCCAGCGGTGCTAGAACTTTTATCGCTACAGCCCAATGGGACGCCCTCCAAGAAGAAGAGGCCCTAAAGAACTTCTCGGAATCCGGCCAGGTACATTCTTCTCGTCTCAATGATTTCTTCAAGTAATTTCCTTTTAATAATCAAATCCCTTACTCCTTCATTCTTCTTTAGGTTCTTCCGAAAAACTCCGAAGCTAAAAGCGCTATAATTGCTCGCTCGGAGGAAGAGCTATGTACCAATCAAGAACGATCGGTCGAATCGGAATCTCGGACCGCCAACCTGAAATCCAGGGAGACCGATCTGCAGAGGAGAGAAGCTAATCTGCTGAACACCCATCAATTGATGGAAGAATGACGGCAGGAAATCATCAAGCTCCGCCGAGAAATCCAGAGTAATACTCTTAATTTTTATCTATGCATTCCATATTTCTTCTTGTAGCATTCTTTCCTGATTGGCCCTACTCCTCGTCTCGAGCACTTGAAAGCCTCGTTGCTGCTCACAAGAAGGCGGAAGAAGTCCTTTCCGAGAAGGCGACTGCTCAAGAACGAGCACTTGAAGAGGGCTCTCGTATTGAAGAGCAACAAGCAGCTCGGATTGGAGAACTTGAAGGCGAGCTTACAGCCAAGGATAACATCCCGACTCAAGCACTTCGCTCCAACAAAACGCTCAAAACCGAGAATGCTCGCTTAAAGGCCGAATCGGTCGAAGCCTTAGAAGCGGGAAAACAGCAGTGCAGTCGACAAAGAGAATGCTCGAAGACCGCTCGTGAATCCGCTCGGCTAGCTCTCCAAGCAAAAGATCGCGAGATTCAGCGTTGTAACAACCCTAACAAATCAAAGTGCATGTTCATGTCATTTATCATCATGTCATCATGTGCATTTGGGAAAAAGATTTAATTTTTGTGAAGAAATACACATAAAATAACAACTTAACCTAAGTTAAAACTAATGTCTTAAAAGAAGTAATTAAATAAAAGCAAATTATGGTGTTTAACATTTTCTAGTGTTTAAACACAAAAGTAAATAATTTCTGAAGTTGCTGCCAATTTATTTTATTTTGTAAAAATGTCTACAAGAAATAATGAAAGTTTCTCTTTTTATTTTAAACATGATTTTTTTTATCCGAAAATAATTTGGGATCTGAACTTGGACCTAAAAAGAAAAGTGTGTGAAATACTTTCAAATACCTCCCTGTATTTTTCGTCGAATTTTTCGAGTGCTAGAAATGCGAGTTTTAATTAAGTCAAAGACGAGGGGTTTTATGTAAAACCGCCGCAGCCCCAAATCCTTTTCTTCCTTCTCTCCCTCCGAGCCGCTCGACCCGCACCGCCTCTCGGCGCCACCACAGCTCGCCCCGGCCGCGTGCCCTCCCTTCCCCGGCGCCACGCAGCTGCTATCTCACCGCCTTATCCTCTCGCCCGGGGAGATAAAAGCTTCGGCTCGCGGTTGTTCTCTCTCTCGCTCTCTCTCTCCGAGCTCACACCGAAGCGCCGTCCGCTCCTCTCTCGTGCTCCACCGCCGGGCCAGCTCGGGCCGTCCCCCGCCGAGCCACCACCCCAAAACGCTGCGCCCTTACCTCCCGAAACTCGCCCGGCGACCAAACAAGCTATCCAGGCACTAGAGCCCGAGAATCGAGCCGTTCTTCCTCCGGGCGTCGCCACGGTCGGTTGCCGTCATTCTCTCAAATTGGAGGTCTATGGTGCGTCCCCTACTTCGATTTTTGCTCTCCGTAATGCGCTAGGCCTTCCTCTACCTTTCGGGCAACATGAACTTGGTGTTCCCTCTCGAGTCCGGCCGGATTCCACCATTTTTTCCCAAGCTCGGACCTCGCCGGCTCGCCTCGCCGGGGAAGACCACCCTCCGGCCAGCTCACGGGTAAACCGTCGTCGTGCCGCTATTGCTCATGTCCCGTGGATTCTTCCCACGATTTTTCTCTAATTTTTCGTGCACCACGGCGACCCCTAGACCTCGCCGGAGCCGGGCGCAGGTCGTGACCCGCCGCCGGTGACTTTCCGGGCCGCCACGGCCGCCGTGGACCCCACCTCCTTGCTTGCCGTGCTGCGTGGAGTCGACAGGGGCCAACCACCCGGCCTCCCCACCGTCTCCGGCGCCGCTCCGGCGGGCGCGCCACCTCCGGCCACCACGGTTGCCATGACCGTGGTGTTCCTGGAGTTGGGCCGCGCGCGGGCCTGCTGGGCCGGATTGGGCCACTAGGCCGCCTCGGAGCCACATGGGCCTGGCCTTTCGGCCCATTGGTCCATTATTCATTTTGCGAATTTATTCATTTTCGGTTTCCTTTCCAACTTCAAAAATTCGTAGAAAATTCCAGAAAAATCGGAAAAATGCCAAACAAAGTTCTTTGGATTCATAAAATTATTCTCTATTTATTTATGAATTCAAATATCTATTTTGAGAAATTATAATTTCATAGTTTAATTAAGTCCCTTTTCTTTAGTTAATATAACCTATTATTTTATGCTAATTATTATTTAATTTTGAAAAATAAATTTCTTTAAAAATTAGAGATACTGCAGACGAAAGTTTTTGTTAAGTTAATTTTCCAAAATTAAACATAAACACCATCATTTCATGTGATCACAAATTAATAGCTTAAGTGTTATCACATGTCGTTAAGCACTTATTATTGTTGTTTAAAAATATGATTAATTATTAATGAATGAACCTGATTAATTAGTAAGTAATGAACATGATTAATGTTTAATTATTAATTAATGACCTTGATTAAGCAAGTAATTAACGAGCATGATTAATTGTTAATTGTTAGTTGATAATTACTGAACATAATGAATCGATAATTGTTGGTTAATGAACAAATTTAACAAAAACTTTTGCATGATCATATCATCTTCATTCATGCATGCATGGTTGTGATTCGCGACGTATCTGTTGGTCGACCTAGGTCCCGGCGTGATCGAGGTTCCGTCCGAGGTCGAGAAAGGAGACGAAAGCTTCGGAGTCGACCAAGCACATCGAGGAAGCTAACCCCGACTCGAATCAAGGCAAGCCCCGGTGCATCCCACCTATGTTTTAAAGTCTTTTCTTTTATCACGAGTAATTGTGTCGTGATTGTGCATTAGGTTTCAGGAATTGCTTGACACCCTAGATGCATGAGTAGAATTCCTATGTTACTCGTTATCCATGTTGGTTTTGTGTCTCGATAGATGCTACGCTTAATTCACAGGGCTACGGTAGAAGTCGAGTGGTGCCTGAGCACACTCGCGAGCCGGTACTGGTCCGATCTTAAAGCATGGAGGCTTTAAGTTGATTGATGTCGTTCAAGTTGAAGTTAAGGATGAAGATGAAAATGAAATGGAGACCGGACGGGCCCTGTAGGAGAAAGGGCAAAGACGAGGTCTTGCAAGGTGGTAGCCCCGTCTCGTGTCTGGTCAAGGACCGTACCGTTGTTGGCCCCGCCGAGCAAGTATTTGAACGTACCGATTTACATACCGGTGTTTATGGGGCCAGGAAGCCGATGTAACCTAATTGCCACAGCGGTTGGACGTAGCCCATCCCCTAATTGGTTGGAGAATGAGGTGAGGCCTCATGTCTCAAAGGGAGAGGAATGGGTGGTCGCTCACGGATAACGTCGAGGACGGGTATCGCGTGGGGTCCCTAGGTTCTCGGGCGGATGGGAGACTAACCCGGCCACCGCCAGGAATTAGCGTGAAAGGTTGTCGTATGCGACCATTGGGGTGCGTATACGCCGTGTAAACGGGTTTTCCCAGCTGGTGAAATCGATTCGAATCGCTGTCCCTCGCAGTAATGAGTACCGCTTGTTCACCGTGTCACATCGTAGTTAATCAAGTGAAAGATGAAGGAAGATGGATGAAAGGATTGTTGTTTGGAACTAATCTTTTCCTGCAACTTGATTGCAATAGTGATAGTCTGCAAACCTAGAGGTTAATGAACTTAACGTGAGCTAAAATACTGAAAGTAAGGACTCAACCTTTAATGCTGTTTTCGCAAAGGAGTAAACCCCACGACCAGAAAGCCTTTGCATACTAGGCGTCGGCCTTAGCGTGCCATGTTGACGGGTCGATCTTTGCTGAGTATTAGAATACTCAAGGTTTGTTCGTTATGTTTTTCAGGAATCGAGTCGTACCTTCACGACTTGTACGGTAGTTCCTGGAAGTGGAGTGTCCCAGGTGTGGTTTCCACCAATGGGAACGGTTTCCGACGTCGTGAAGAGGAAGGACCGTGATGTACGAAGGGCTCAGTGCATCACGTTGATCGTTTAATAGTGTTTTGGTGTTCAAAGTTCAAGTTTCCGCTGTAATACTCGTAGGTTGTTAAACTTCCGTACAATTTATATTTCCGCTGCACCAATGTTTGTATTTCGAAAACCTGGTTGTATTATACCATGATGTGTATATATGCTGGCTTGTATGAGATGATACACCGTTGTAACTCGCTTCGTCGAGTGTCCCTCTGTTCCGATTCCCGGGTGTCCCGGAGGGGACGTCACAGCTGGTATCGGAGCGGTTCGGAGGCAACAGTTCATCATTACAAGCTTGTTTTCAAAACTTAACCCGTTTAGCACGTTTAGAATACGAGAGAGTACGGAGCCCTATAAGGATAGAGAATAGTTAGACTTTTTACTAACCGTTCGACGTTTGGGTTTTGGAAAGTGCTAACTATTTGTGGTGGTTTTATAGACTATAGTACGTATAGTTAGTCTACCGAGCATGCATCATGTCATATTGAGTGCTATAATAAAAAGTCGGGGTTATACTTAGATAGTATCGTAGTGTAGAGTTAGTTCCCTATAGACGGTTCCATAAGGAGTTTATGCAAGTGAAATAGAAGACAAGCGAACTCTTCCACCGAGGCAATGGGATGAGTAATTTCAAGATCTTCATCTACAGATGATTAAAGGACGATCGAGAGAGAAGGATGATCAGGTGTAGTTATCAAGGAGCCCTATGAGAGCTATGAATTTAAAAGGATAGATTAAAGAGGCTCGTATGAATGGGTACTACAAGTAAATCTAGGGTTGGAATGAGAGATAGTGCACCTCTTCTATAGACACTCGCTTATGCTTTGGAACTTTAACGTATTCTACCGTCGGTATACTTATTTGGATCGGTGACACTAATACCAAGTTTATAACGGAATGGAACAAACCGGAAGAGGAAACCATCCCGAAAGCTCCCAACAAGATGTTCGAGAGTCGGCATCAACTCCATCTACTCCGGCACAAGCTATTGCCACTATATTGGAGTCTCGTGAAGAGCAACGGGAACTTCTTCAAGCAACTTGTTCGGAATACGGCTCCACGAGCCGGTGGTCAAGATCAGCATGCTCCACCAGTTCACGTTACATATTCGGATTTCCTGGCTACTGGTCCGCCTAATTTTTCGGATGAGGGAGATCCTCCGGAAGCGGATCATTGGTTACGTACTATCGAGTCTAAGCTGGAGCTCCTACCATGCACTGAGTATCGGAAAACTATCTTTGCTGCTCGAGCAACTAGAAGGATTTGTCTGGAGCATGGTGGGCTAACTACAAGGCAATGATTCCCGAAGGTCACTAAGTACTATGGCAAGAATTCACAAAGGCTTTTCGTGAACATCATATTTCCGAAGGTATCCTGAACCAAAAGCGTAAGGAGTTTCTAGCGCTGAAGCAAGGTGATATGACCGTACACTCCTATTCAAAGTTGTTCAACCGTCCGGCTCAATATGCTCCTCGAATGTGGACACCGACGTCAAGAAGAAGGAATGCTTTAAACAAGGGCTTACTACCAAGTTACAATCCCGGCTTGTTTTGGACCGAGGAGTTAGTTTCAATGAGTTGGTAAGTGATGCTATACTTATGGAGGATGCTATTCGTGTTCATCAAGAAGAAAAGGCTAAGAAGAGAGCAGCCAATGAACAAGGAAGTAAGGTGCCCTCCAAGTATCGTCTAGTCCACATTTCTGCAGCGAGATCGGAGATTCGAGCCTATGCCATCGGATCCCATTTCTTACCGGCCACCTCAGTATCAGCAACGGGTGTTTCCCCGTTCAGTGGTCCAACGATCGGATCTATCCGAGCATACGCTCCTTATCCCAAACTCCACCATCCGTTGACCATCCCTGCTATAACGATGGTTGTCATGGACAATTGGCTCAAGATTGTGTCGCACCAACAGAGCGAGAAATTGTCAACACGCCCTCAAAAGAAAGCAGTTGGTCGACGGAAGAATGCATTGAAATATAGTAAGATGAAGACTGGTCGTGTCAACTTCACCACCGCCGAAGATATCCCGAAAGGATCCCAAGTCATGGCTGGTTTGTTCTCTATCAACCATCATGCTGCCATTATCTTATTTGACTCGGGAGCAACCCACAACTTCATCAGTAAAGGATATGTCCAAAGGTATAATCTACCATCATGCAAGATGACTTACCCACATCTCATATCATCGCCCGGAGGTAATATACTTGCAGATCAAAGTACTACAGAGCTACAATTGAACTTGGGTCGTAAGGATTATCCTACTTCCTTTATAGTCTTAAATAGACAAGGATTGGATGCGATTCTTGGGATGAGATGGATGAAGTATCATAAGGCATGTATTGGATATTGATGCTTTTGCAGTTCACTCGAACTCTCCTCTTCACGGACGAGATTGCTTTCAGCTTGACTTCTTTCCAAACTATTCCTCCAATGATTTATAAGACTACCGGTAAAAGTTTGGAAGACATTCCTATAGTCTGTGAGTACCCCGATGTTTTTCCGGAAGACTTACCGGGTTTACCGCCGGATCGAGCGGTAGAGTTTAAGATAGAATTACAGCCTGGAACAAGCACCAATATCAAGAAGGCCGTATCGGATGCCGCCAAATGAGCTAGCAGAGTTGAAGGTGCAATTAAAGGAATTATTGGACAAGGGATATATTCGTCCAAGTTCGTCACCACTGGGGATGCCCGACCTTGTTCGTAAAGAAGAAGGACAAGACATTAAGGCTATGTGTGGATTATAGGCCTTTGAATGCTCGTCACCATCAAGAACAAGTACCCTCTTCCAAGGATTGATATCTTGTTTGATCAACCGATAGGAGCCAAAATCTTCTCCAAGATAGATCTCCGCTCAGGATATCACCGGATTAAGATAAGAGCCGAAGACATACCAAAGACCGCATTCTCCACAAGATATGGACTCTATGAGTATCTGGTCATGTCTTTTGGATTGACTAATGCACCAAGCACACTTTATGTACCTCATGAATTCCGTATTCATGCCGGAGCTAGACAAGTTTGTCGTGGTGTTCATTGACGACATCCTGATCTACTCTAAGTCGCAAGAGGAACATGCCAATCACTTAAGAGTTGTGTTGCAACGACTAAGGGATCATCAGCTCTATGCTAAGTTTAGCAAGTGTGAATTTTGGCTGGAAGAAGTACCGTTTCTAGGTCACGTGATATCAGCCGAAGGAGTGGCCGTTGATCCAGGCAAGGTTCACGATGTATTGAATTGGAAATCACCGAAGTCTGTCTCCCGAATCGAAGTTTCTTGGGATTGGCTGGTTACTACGGAAGGTTTATTCCAAACTTCTCAAAGATCGCCAAGCCAATGACTAAGCTATTGGAGAAGGATAAGAAGTATGTATGGAGCAAAGAATGTGAAGAAGCTTTCCGGACATTAAGGAAATTGCTGACAACAGCCTCGATACTCGCTCGACCGGATCCGACCAAGCCTTTTGATGTGTACTTGCGATGCATCGGAACAGGACTCGGATGTGTTCTAATGCAGGAAGGACGAGTGATCGCCTATGCATCTCGACAACTTAGGCGTCATGAGGAACACTATCCCACACATGATCCGGAATTAGCAGCAGTGGTTCCGGCATTGAAGAGCTGGAGACATTACCTCTTGGGAAATTTAGTACATCTATACACGGACCACAAGAGTCTCAAGTACATCTTTACCCAAGCGGATCTAAACATGCGCCAACGAAGATGGTTAGAGCTGATAAAGGATTATGAAATCGAGATTCACTATCACCCGGGCAAGGCAAATGTGGTAGCCGATGCTTTAAGTCGCAAGGTTCATTGCAATAATCTCATGGCTCAACTCATGATTCAAGCATCTCCTCGAAGGGAGTGAAGAGCCGAATCTTCGGATTATTCCGTATGGAGCATTGACAAATCTGGCTCTTATTCCTACCATTCGTGAAGAAGTGGTAGCAGCTCGACAGAAGGATGCTGGTATGGAACACATCGAAGACGACTCCGGAAGGGTGAAGTCAAGTGTTTCCGAAAAGATGACGAAGGCGTTATCTCGGTTCAAGAATAGGCTAGTAGTGCCTAAGAACTTGGAACTTCGCAAGAAGATAATGGATGAAGCCCATATGTCCAAGTATTCTATTCATCCTGGAACCAATAAGATGTATCAAGACTTAAAGAAGAGATTTTGGTGGACAAGAATGAAACGAGAGATAGCAAGGTATGTCAACGAGTGTGATACATGTCGGCGTGTCAAAGCGGAACATTTGAAGCAAGCAGGTCCACTTCAACCTTTGAGCATACCTGAATGGAAATGGGAAGATATCAGTATGGACTTTATAGTTGGATTACCAATGACACCACGGAAACACGACTCTATCCGGGTCATAGTTGACAGATTGACCAAGTCAGCTCACTTTATACCTGTACATACCAACTACAAGACCACGCAATATGCAGATCTATATATTTCACGTATTCTATGTTTGCATGGAGTACCCAAGACCATCATCTCGGATCGAGGAGCTCAATTTGTCTCTAGATTTTGGGAACAGCTGCATGAGTCGTTAGGAACGAAGTTAATTCGAAGCTCAGCATATCACCCCCAAACGGATGGACAAACAGAAAGAATCAATCAATATCTCGAGGATATGCTTCGAGCATGTGTTCTAACCTACGGTAAAGATTGGGAGAAATGTTTACCGCCGGCGAGTTCTCATACAACAACAGCTATCAAGAGAGTGCCGGAATGTCACCATTCCAAGCTCTATATGGACGTAGCTGTCGCACTCCTCCGAATTGGTCCGAAAGTGGAGAAAGAATAATCTTCGGACCCGACCTAGTAAAAGATGCGAGAGGAACAAGTACGTCTCATTCAACAGAACCTCAAGAGAGCTAAGTCTCGACGGATCGGCTATGCCGATAAAAGACGTCGAGAGTTGGTATTCAAGATAGGAGACCAAGTCTATCTTCGAGTATCTCCCACCAAAGGTGTTCAAAGGTTTGGAATCAAGGGCAAGTTAGCACCACGATACATCGGACCTTTTCCAATCTTAGAAAGATGTGGAGCTGTAGCATATCGTTTGGAGTTGCCAACACACTTGTCGGGTATACACAACATATTCCACGTATCTCAACCGAAGAAGTGTTTGAAACCACCGGTGGATATACCGACAACTGAGGTAGAACAATTACTGACCAGATTTGACCTATGATGAGCATCCGGTCAAAGTTCTCGACACCAAGGATCGAGTGACTCGTCATCGGACCATCAAGTTTTACAAGGTCCAATGGAGTAATCACTCGGAAGCTGAAGCTACTTGGGAACGAGAAGAGTTTGTTCGATCAAACTACCCCGAGTTCTTTAGTACTGTCGTCCGAGTCGCTTTAATCGTGAATCTCGGGACGAGATTCCTGTAAGGGGAGGGCTGTAACAACCCTAACAAATCAAAGTGCATGTTCATGTCATTTATCATCATGTCATCATGTGCATTTGGGAAAAAGATTTAATTTTTGTGAAGAAATACACATAAAATAACAACTTAACCTAAGTTAAAACTAATGTCTTAAAAGAAGTAATTAAATAAAAGCAAATTATGGTGTTTAACATTTTCTAGTGTTTAAACACAAAAGTAAATAATTTCTGAAGTTGCTGCCAATTTATTTTATTTTGTAAAAATGTCTACAAGAAATAATGAAAGTTTCTCTTTTTATTTTAAACATGATTTTTTTTTATCCGAAAATAATTTGGGATCTGAACTTGGACCTAAAAAGAAAAGTGTGTGAAATACTTTCAAATACCTCCCTGTATTTTTCGTCGAATTTTTCGAGTGCTAGAAATGCGAGTTTTAATTAAGTCAAAGACGAGGGGTTTTATGTAAAACTGCCGCAGCCCCAAATCCTTTTCTTCCTTCTCTCCCTCCGAACCGCTCGACACGCACCGCCTCTCGGCGCCACCGCAGCTCGCCCGGCCGCGTGCCCTCCCTTCCCCGGCGCCACGCAGCTGCTATCTCACCGCCTTATCCTCTCGCCCGGGGAGATAAAAGCTTCGGCTCGCGGTTGTTCTCTCTCTCGCTCTCTCTCTCCGAGCTCACACCGAAGCGCCGTCCGCTCCTCTCTGTGCTCCACCGCCGGGCCAGCTCGGGCCGTCCCCGCCGAGCCACCACCCCAAAACGCTGCGCCCTTACCTCCCGAAACTCGCCCCGGCGACCAAACAAGCTATCCGGCACTAGAGCCCGAGAATCGAGCCGTTCTTCCTCCGGGCATCGCCACGGTCGGTTGCCGTCATTCTCTCAAATTGGAGGTCTATGGTGCGTCCCCTACTTCGATTTTTGCTCTCCGTAATGCGCTAGGCCTTCCTCTACCTTTCGGGCAACATGAACTTGGTGTTCCCTCTCGAGTCCGGCCGGATTCCACCATTTTTTCCCAAGCTCGGACCTCGCCGGCTCGCCTCGCCGGGAAGACCACCCTCCGGCCAGCTCACGGGTAAACCGTCGTCGTGCCGCTATTGCTCATTGTGACACCCCGTGTCACAAATTCACCATGTTACTGTGCTAACAGAAGAATTGCATGTGCAAATCAAGGATCATCCGGCTAGTCACATGAAATAATAAGATTAAGGCCTATTAGGGTTTTTATCGTCCCGAAACCCTAGCTCTTGAGATCTCAAATTTTCTCCAAAGTAGTAACCCCATATTTTTGCACAATCTGGTAGAACATATCAAGACATGAATTTAGAGCATTTTTCCTGAATTTTTGGAGCAGCACAAATCCCTAGAAAAATCCAAACCTAAGCAGAAACAGCATCTGTTCAACAATTTTTATAAATTTTTACAATTTGAATTCGAACTTTTGCCTATAAGGAAAGTTGTTCCACATAATCCAGAGGACCCACAGAAAATTTGGTTTGCAAAAATGTCAAAAGGATCAAATTCTATGAGCAAATTACAGAGAGGGACGGCAGTGGCAAAACTGTAAATAGGAAGAATAACCTTTAAACAGAAATCGGCACGGTGGCCGGGGCCACCGTCGGCGGCGTTCGCCGCCGGTGCCCATGCCGGTTAGGCGCCGCCCGTCCTCGCCGCTCTGTGCCCTCCCCACGCGTCGTCCATCGCCGGTTAGCTTCGCCCCGAAGCGTGCTCGCTCGGCCGTCGATGGCGGAAAGAGAAGCTCGCCATGGCCGCCGACCGGTTCATCCCCCGTGCGCCGCCCCCTCTGCAGTTCAACACTCCCCATTTGAGAGCAAGCCGTTCGCCAAGTCCCCGAGAAGCTCTAGCCCCGGTTCCCAGTCCTCTCCTCTCCCCGTGAGCGCCAATCGCCAAAAATCCGCAAGGGACGCCGCCTCCACCATGAACGCCGGCCAGCGCGATTGAGCGGTGCTCGGGTGAGCTCATGTCGTGTCGCTGCCACTGGAAGGTGCGCAAGTCCCTAACGGACCTCTCTGCCCCTCCCCGGGTTCAGCCGCGCCGGAACGGAGAAGAAACGACTCGTCTTCTTCGTCGCCGGTCCACCGCGCCCCGCCACCCCGTCGACGCCGAGCAACCTCCAGGCCACCTCAGCCTGCACCGACCCCGCGCCGTTCGTCTCCGTGCGAAGGTGCAACTCTACGACCCAACCGCTTCCTTCCTCTTGCCCTGGCGAGCACGAGCTCCCACGCCGGAGCCGCCGCACCCGCCATAGCCCGACGCGAGCGAAGCTCCGTCCACCCACTCGCCTCGCCACCCCCACCAAACGGTGCGCCGTTAAAATCCGTGCGCAGGCGGCCAAGCCCGACCCCGGCGGCGAGCCCTAACGCGCCGTCGGTGAGCGTCGCCGCCGCTCCGGCGAGCCCCTCCCGCGCGCAACACTTAGACAAATTTCCGAAACGTGCTGAAACTTCGTAACGGTTAAGTGTTTTAGAAAAATCATATCTCGAGATTTACACCACGGATTTAAATGATTCAAAGCACATTCGAAAGTTTGTAACATGTACGACAACATGGTGAACATGAACTCCTATGGTTATATAGAAAAATTTAATTTTTGAACACGATGAACATGCTATCGTGACCAAACGCATAAACAAGATTGCATTTTAAAAATGATGTAACTTCTGGATCTCAGATCCAAAATACATGAGCAAGGGCACTTTGGAAAGTAGAAAACTTGTACTTTAACGTGGTAACATAATCCCAGCACTTCATGTGTAGAAAAGATGAAGATTTAAGCGCTCTAAGATGCTAAACCGTTATGTCCGCGTGACAACTTGCTATTTTTGAAATTCAATAACTTTTTGAATACAGATCCAAATGAAACGATTTTTGGCTCGTTGTAAACCTTGAGTTACGTACTTTACATTGACCAACATGAATCCCCTAAGTTCTATAACAAAATATTAAGTTTGAAACACCTTAAGAGGGCTTCACAAACAGCCTGTCAACCCTAACTTAGGGAAATAAAATGGCCGAATATGAGCTAAGCCCCAATTGCCTTTTTACTTGCTGTTATGGTAGCTAATTTTTCACACTTGCATGGCACCATTAAACAGAGCATAATCACGTTTATCTCTTTTTGGGCAAGAACGGTCGTATGATGTAGGTTTAATCGTAGCAAAACCACATGAAATGATGAGTACTCCTGGTGCACGATGTATAACGACATGATCAAACTTCATCCTAAGAAGTGAGCACCAACCTCTTGCATACTAAGTAATAAGGAATTATACCCTATTATCTTGATCTCAAAAACTAGCATATACATTTATACTAAATAATGGAAACTTTACCTAATTAGAAGGTTGTCCCCATGAAACGAACCTTACTCACCACCATCATGACCATATCATCACCACTCAAGAACGTGTTTAATTCATGCAAACGTTTCGTTGCATTATCTTATTGAGAAAGTTCCATGAACTATAACAATATGAATTCATTCATTACTCATACACTTCATATGCATTCATATAGGAACCCCGACCGGAGCTGAAGATCAAGAAGGGCACCAAATTGAAGTGAGCGAGTTCGAGCGTGTTAACTACGAGCCGAATCAAGGCAAGCCCCGGTGCATAACCCACGCTTTTAAAAGTTTTGCTTTACTTCACATGTGATGATGTCATGTATTGTGCACTTAAGTTCAGGAGTTGATCGTAACCGTAGTTGCATTATTATCCCTTTATGCCTATGGTCTCATTGGATAGGTAAAATCCTTTTTCGTTAGAAATGCTATGCTTAGTAAGGAGTCATCGGTAGCAACACCGAGTGATTTGGAGATCACCCGGTCTAGGGATTTAATTTTGTTACCTCTCACATGATATTGATGAAATTGAGACCGTACGGGAAATGCATGTGTAGGATGCGGTGGCAAGGTTCGCCTATGTCCGCCATAGCCCCGTGCGTGTCGGTTGAGGACCGTGTGACTCCGCGAGCAAGTATTGAGTTGTGTACCAAATGCATACCTTCGTATGGGAGTTGGTAAACCGATGTAACTTGAGAGTCGTAGTGTTGGACGGTAACTCCACCCTTTGTGCAAAGTGTTGGTCACGGTGGATGCACGGGTTTGTGAGTAGATGGAGGGTGTGTTATTACCCTTGGACCCGACGCTACTGTGGTTGCATGTGGAATGCACACTCGGAGGGCGGACCCGGCCCATATCTATGGTGATCTTGTGAAAGGTGGCCATACGTGTTCTTAAATGATGCGTATGTCGTGCATTTGGGTTTCCCCTGCAGGGTGTAAATCGATATATATCGCCGTCCCTCGCGGTGATGAGTACCACTTGTCTCGAGCAGATCGCATCGTAGTAACAAAGTGAATATGATAATTAAGCTTGCTGATTTTTGAAGAATTACTTCATGTATTGCAACCATGTTTTGTTAGAAATGCTCACTAAATTTATATTCATGTTTCAACCCTCTTAACTTGGCTAAAATATGAGTTAGACAAATACTTAAGTGCTGTTTTTTGCAAGTTCCCGCAAGCCAGGTCAAGCCCCCTGCATGTTAGGGTCGGTTCTTAGAACCATTTTTGACGGGTAAGCCTTGCGGAGTATATTAGATACTCGGGGTTTGTGTTACACTGTTTTCAGGATTCCCGCAGCCCGACTTTTGTGATTGCTGCGGGAAGTATGTGTGTCAAAGCGAGGAACCTCGAGGAGTGGACCGTGGAGTGGGTTCCCGCTTCACCGACCCAAGAGTGAGGCCATGCCGTATGGGCTGGTGTGGTTCTCCTAAGATAACTCTATATATATGTATCGTCGAGATGTTACGCTTCCGTAAGACATTATCAAGTATTGTAAAATCACACTCCACCTATGTATTGTAAATCTGAAATGCAAACAATGGCTTGTAATAATTAAGAGATCATGTATGAAACTTGTCACTCAATTAGTGTTCTCTATGTAATAAAATGCTGAATGTATCCCCGATGTACGTGCAATGAACGTTCGCTTCGTCGAATGTCTCCCGATACGATCCTGTTCGACAATCCCTCTCGCTTCGTGAGGTACGGGTGTCACAGCTGGTATCGAGCCGTGTCGGGATATGCCGTACACTACGGGTCATACTAAAAATCACCAACACCTTTATACGGTGAGGAACGACATAGAAAGCCCAAGTAAGGTCTACGGTAGAAATAGAAGTGGCAAACTAACCCTGGGTTATGCTTGTTTAAAATTTTGTAACTACGGCCCGGCCCAGGTATGTTTGCAATTTAAATTAGCGCTCCGTGCCCGCGGAAGTAATAATACGGGACAATGTTGGCTCGTGGCAATCCACGGGCGGTTCTTTCTATGAACCGTTACTATGAGAAAGATGATGATGATAAGGAAGATGATGAGATAGTGGCACACTTGTTTTCGTAGTTTCTTTTGAATTTGATGTAATGTTTCTGCAATGGTCTCTTGCAGGTACGCTAACCACGGACCTTAGATCGTGTAGTTTCCGTGATGAGATCGTGTGTGTGTTGCCACAAAAAGCGAGTGGTCGGCTATATATAGTCCGATCACGTATTTTATTTTGGAAAGGACGTAGGTTAACGGCATTTCATGTCATCATTCATGCCATGCATCCCAAATTGCATAAGACAATCGATCAAGAATGCCAAAAACACGGTCTCGAACAACTCACTAAAATCCCAACACAAGTCGTGCATGCTATCCAAGAATCGGGCAGAAAATCCCACCCGATCGAGAACTAAATCTAACCGATTATCGTTTTCACAAAAACGGTCACAACTTTTGAATCATTCACTCAAACGAAACGGTTCAACACAATCCGGAAAGCTCATAACACGTACCATCACCCTGGCATGATAACCCAAGTAAAAGTGGAGTGGAATCCTACTAAAAATAACTTACCCGAAAATCTGGCAAAAGGTTGCCAGATTTCGCCGAATCGCCGGATTGGCAGATTCGGGTGCCTCACGAAAATCGCTATAACTTTTGAAGTGCTTATCCAAATAAAATGATCTACCCCAATCTGGAAAGCTTGTGTTATGCCCCACATTTCATCTAATATCAGGTCAGCAAGGAAAATTCGTTAAGTCGGTCAAATAAGCAAAAACAGAGAGCAAATTTTTGGTTCCCGGTATTCCAGAAAATCTGGCAGAAAATCCGTCGAGTCGGAAATTGCCATATCTTTGGATCCGCTTAAGATTTTTCCGTGTTCTAGGATGCGTTGGAAAGCTTAGGAAATACTCTAGCCTCTAGTTATAAATTTTGGTAAATTTTACTGTACGAACAGAGATGAAAATGGGGAAAAACAGAGAGGGTTCAGAACCGGTTACGTGTAAAGGATGTCCGTTTCTTTCTGTTATCTTTCAGCATGCCACTTGAGCTTTTATTTCCTCAAATTATTGATAATAATGCTGCTTAAAATATGTTCCTAACCATGGTCTATAGATGGATGCAAGACAACTCATGACTGAAAGGAATCAGCTGAGATCTGAGGTGGATGAAGTTGCATAGGGCAGTGCTACACATAGATACTCGGGAAGTGCATCTAAATTCACCTATATATGGCCAATCGGTCTTGTCCCTGCCGTGTCAAAAAATTTCTAGAAACCAAATTCAGCACCTAGAAGGAAAGAAACTAGAAGACATACCGGTAGTATGCGAGTTTCCCGATGTGTTCCCGGATGATTTGCCGGGAATGCCACCTGATCGGGAAGTAGAATTTAAAATTGAACTTCAACCCGGAACCGCACCAATATCTAGAAGACCATATAAAATGGCTCCAAATGAATTAGCTGAACTTAAGGAGCAACTCAACGAACTTCTAGACAAGGGGTACATACGCCCAAGTGCTTCGCCTTGGGGCTGCCCCGCTCTTTTTGTGAAGAAGAAAGATAAATCATTAAGGTTATGTGTCGATTATCGACCTCTCAATGCGGTAACCATCAAAAATAAATATCCCCTTCCACGCATTGATATGCTATTTGATCAACTAGTCGGTGCAAAAGTATTCTCAAAAATCGATCTTCGCTCCGGCTATCACCAAATTAAAATTCGGCCAGAGGACATTCCTAAAACCGCTTTCTCTACGAGATATGGACTTTTTGAATATCTCGTAATGTCTTTTGGATCGACAAATGCACCGGCCTATTTCATGTACCTCATGAACTCGGTATTTATGCCGGAGTTGGACAAGTTCGTGGTGGTATTCATTGATGATATCCTCATTTATTCCAAGTCGGAGGAAGAACATGCTGAACACCTCCGCATTGTGCTTCAACGACTACGAGATCATCAACTTTATGCAAAATTCAGCAAGTGTGAATTTTGGTTGGATCGAGTTCCATTCTTGGGTCATATCATTTCAGCTGAAGGAATTTCCGTCGATCCAAGTAAAGTTGTTGACGTGCTAAAATGGAAGACTCCCAAAACCGTCAAGCACATCCGTAGTTTTCTCGGACTTGCGGGATATTATCGGAAATTCATTCCAAATTTTTCTACCATCTCCAAGCCAATGACCAAATTGTTGGAGAAGGACTCTACCTTCAAGTGGAGCCCGGAGTGCGAAAATGCCTTCCAAACCTTGAAGAAGCATTTAACCACCGCTCCCGTTCTAGCTCAACCCGACATCAACAAGCCGTTTGACGTATATTGTGATGCGTCCGGCATCGGATTGGGTTGTGTTCTCATGCAAGAAGGCCGAGTCATTGCCTATGCCTCCCGTCAACTCCGCAAACATGAGAAGCACTATCCCACTCATGATCTTGAATTGGCATCAGTAGTTCTTGCTCTCAAAACTTGGAGACATTACCTCTTAGGAAATCTGGTGCATCTCTATACCGATCATAAAAGCCTCAAATATATTTTCACGCAGCAAGAATTAAATATGAGACAACGAAGATGGCTGGAATTGATAAAAGATTATGAATTGGAAATTCATTACCACCCCGGAAAGGCTAATGTGGTTGCCGATGCATTAAGCCGCAAACACCAATGCAACCAAGTTGAAATCTGCTCTATGGAAAACTGCAGCAAATCTGAAAATGAGAGTAATCCTTGTCTTCATATCATTCCCTATGGTGCATTACATAATTTGGCTCTTGTTCCTACTCTCCGAGAAGAAATCATTGCTGCCCAGAAAACGGATGAAGGTATGGAACACATCCGACAGAAGTTGGGTACCGAAAAGGCTAAATGTTTCCGTCAAGATGAGGAGGGAGTTCTATGGTTCAATAACCGTCTCGTTGTTCCTAAGAACCTGGAACTACGGAAGAAAATTCTTGATGAAGCCCATCTCTCTAAATACTCCATACACCCCGGTAGTAACAAAATGTACCGTGGGTTGAGAGAAAAATTTTGGTGGACTCGCATGAAGCGAGAAGTGGCTCGTTACGTTGCCGAGTGCGACACTTGCCAACGAGTCAAGGCTGATCATCTAAAGAAAGCCGGACTATTGCACCCATTGAAAATTCCCGCTTGGAAATGGGAAGACATAGCCATGGATTTTGTTGTTGGATTACCTCCCACCTCCAAGAAACATGATTCCATATGGGTAATCGTCGATAGACTGACGAAATCAGCACACTTTATTCCGGTACACACCACCTACAGTGCTAAGAAGTATGCTGAATTGTATATTGCCCGTGTGCTATGTTTACATGGTGTGCCGAAGACCATCATTTCAGATCGTGGTCCACAATTTGTTTCTCGATTTTGGGAACAATTGCATGCTAGTCTTGGTACTACCCTTATCCGGAGCTCTGCATATCATCCTCAAACAGATGGACAATCGGAAAGGTTAATTCAATATTTGGAGGATATGTTGAGAGCGTGTGCTTTGACTCAAAAGGGAAGTTGGGATGATCAGTTACCATTCATTGAATTTTCCTATAACAACAGCTATCAAGAAAGCTCTGGAGTCACTCCTTTTGAGGCGTTATACGGACATTCTTGCCGTACGCCGTTAAACTGGTCCGAGTCGGGCGAAAGAATAATATTTGGTCCGGATATTGTTGAGCAGGCCGAGGAAAAAGTGAGAGAAATACAAGCTAATATGAAGGCTGCTCAATCCCGCCAAATAAGTTATGCAAACAAAAGGAGACGCCCGCTGGAATTCGAGGTAAACGATCATGTTTATCTTCGTGTCTCTCCAAATAAAGGTGTGTCACGTTTTGGTATAAAAGGAAAACTTGCTCCCCGCTATATTGGGCCATTTCCAATTGTGGAGAAGTTTAGCCCCGTGGCATACCGGTTGCAATTGCCGACCAACTTGGAACGTGTGCACAACGTGTTCCATGTGTCGCAACTCAAGAAGTGTCTAAAACCACCCATTGATGTGGTCATCTCCGACACCGAGCAATTGCAAGATGATCTATCTTATCCGGAAACTCCCGTCCGAATCCTCGATAAAAAGGATCGTGTTACTCGCAACCGCACTATCACATTCTATAAAGTGCAATGGAGTAATCACACCGAAGATGAAGCCACTTGGGAACAGGAGGAATTCCTGGAGAATCATTTTCCCGAATTCATGGCATCACAATCGAGGTAACGACGCACCTCCCTTCGACCACTCTTTTATCAATCCTAATCTCGGGACGAGATTTCTTTAAGGGGAGGGCTGTGACACCCCGTGTCACAAATTCACCATGTTACTGTGCTAACAGAAGAATTGCATGTGCAAATCAAGGATCATCTGGCTAGTCACATGAAATAATAAGATTAAGGCCTATTAGGGTTTTTATCGTCTCGAAACCCTAGCTCTTGAGATCTCAAATTTTCTCCAAAGTAGTAACCCCATATTTTTGCACAATCTGGTAGAACATATCAAGACATGAATTTAGAGCATTTTTCCTGAATTTTTGGAGCAGCACAAATCCCTAGAAAAATCCAAACCTAAGCAGAAACAGCATCTGTTCAACAATTTTTATAAATTTTTACAATTTGAATTCGAACTTTTGCCTATAAGGAAAGTTGTTCCACATAATCCAGAGGACCCACAGAAAATTTGGTTTGCAAAAATGTCAAAAGGATCAAATTCTATGAGCAAATTACAGAGAGGGACGGCAGTGGCAAAACTGTAAATAGGAAGAATAACCTTTAAACAGAAATCGGCACGGTGGCCGGGGCCACCGTCGGCGCGTTCGCCGCCGGTGCCCATGCCGGATAGGCGCCGCCCGTCCTCGCCGCTCCGTGCCCTCCCCACGCGTCGTCCATCGCCGGTTAGCTTCGCCCGAAGCGTGCTCGCTCGGCCGTCGATGGCGGGAAAGAGAAGCTCGCCATGGCCGCCGACCGGTTCATCCCCCGTGCGCCGCCCCCTCTGCAGTTCAACACTCCCCATTTGAGAGCAAGCCGTTCGCCAAGTCCCCGAGAAGCTCTAGCCCCGGTTCCCAGTCCTCTCCTCTCCCCGTGAGCGCCAATCGCCAAAAATCCGCAAGGGACGCCGCCTCCACCATGAACGCCGGCCAGCGCGATTGAGCGGTGCTCAGGTGAGCTCATGTCGTGTCGCTGCCACTGGAAGGTGCGCAAGTCCCTAACGGACCTCTCTGCCCCTCCCCGGGTTCGGCCGCGCCGAACGGAGAAGAAACGGCTCGTCTTCTTCGTCGCCGGTCACCGCGCCCCGCCACCCCGTCGACGCCAGCAACCTCCGGGCCACCTCAGCCTGCACCGACCCCGCGCCGTTCGTCTCCGTGCGAAGGTGCAACTCTACGACCCAACCGCTTCCTTCCTCTTGCCCTGGCGAGCACGAGCTCCCACGCCGGAGCCGCCGCACCCGCCATAGCCCGACGCGAGCGAAGCTCCGTCCACCCACTCGCCTCGCCACCCCCACCAAACGGTGCGCCGTTAAAATCCGTGCGCAGGCGGCCAAGCCCGACCCCGGCGGCGAGCCCTAACGCGCCGTCGGTGAGCGTCGCCGCCGCTCCGGCGAGCCCCTCCCGCGCGCAACACTTAGACAAATTTCCGAAACGTGCTGAAACTTCGTAACGGTTAAGTGTTTTAGAAAAATCATATCTCGAGATTTACACCACGGATTTAAATGATTCAAAGCACATTCGAAAGTTTGTAACATGTACGACAACATGGTGAACATGAACTCCTATGGTTATATAGAAAAATTTAATTTTTGAACACGATGAACATGCTATCGTGACCAAACGCATAAACAAGATTGCATTTTAAAAATGATGTAACTTCTGGATCTCAGATCCAAAATACATGAGCAAGGGCACTTTGGAAAGTAGAAAACTTGTACTTTAACGTGGTAACATAATCCCAGCACTTCATGTGTAGAAAAGATGAAGATTTAAGCGCTCTAAGATGCTAAACCGTTATGTCCGCGTGACAACTTGCTATTTTTGAAATTCAATAACTTTTTGAATACAGATCCAAATGAAACGATTTTTGGCTCGTTGTAAACCTTGAGTTACGTACTTTACATTGACCAACATGAATCCCCTAAGTTCTATAACAAAATATTAAGTTTGAAACACCTTAAGAGGGCTTCACAAACAGCCTGTCAACCCTAACTTAGGGAAATAAAATGGCCGAATATGAGCTAAGCCCCAATTGCCTTTTTACTTGCTGTTATGGTAGCTAATTTTTCACACTTGCATGGCACCATTAAACAGAGCATAATCACGTTTATCTCTTTTTGGGCAAGAACGGTCGTATGATGTAGGTTTAATCGTAGCAAAACCACATGAAATGATGAGTACTCCTGGTGCACGATGTATAACGACATGATCAAACTTCATCCTAAGAAGTGAGCACCAACCTCTTGCATACTAAGTAATAAGGAATTATACCCTATTATCTTGATCTCAAAAACTAGCATATACATTTATACTAAATAATGGAAACTTTACCTAATTAGAAGGTTGTCCCCATGAAACGAACCTTACTCACCACCATCATGACCATATCATCACCACTCAAGAACGTGTTTAATTCATGCAAACGTTTCGTTGCATTATCTTATTGAGAAAGTTCCATGAACTATAACAATATGAATTCATTCATTACTCATACACTTCATATGCATTCATATAGGAACCCCGACCGGAGCTGAAGATCAAGAAGGGCACCAAATTGAAGTGAGCGAGTTCGAGCGTGTTAACTACGAGCCGAATCAAGGCAAGCCCCGGTGCATAACCCACGCTTTTAAAAGTTTTGCTTTACTTCACATGTGATGATGTCATGTATTGTGCACTTAAGTTCAGGAGTTGATCGTAACCGTAGTTGCATTATTATCCCTTTATGCCTATGGTCTCATTGGATAGGTAAAATCCTTTTTCGTTAGAAATGCTATGCTTAGTAAGGAGTCATCGGTAGCAACACCGAGTGATTTGGAGATCACCCGGTCTAGGGATTTAATTTTGTTACCTCTCACATGATATTGATGAAATTGAGACCGTACGGGAAATGCATGTGTAGGATGCGGTGGCAAGGTTCGCCTATGTCCGCCATAGCCCCGTGCGTGTCGGTTGAGGACCGTGTGACTCCGCGAGCAAGTATTGAGTTGTGTACCAAATGCATACCTTCGTATGGGAGTTGGTAAACCGATGTAACTTGAGAGTCGTAGTGTTGGACGGTAACTCCACCCTTTGTGCAAAGTGTTGGTCACGGTGGATGCACGGGTTTGTGAGTAGATGGAGGGTGTGTTATTACCCTTGGACCCGACGCTACTGTGGTTGCATGTGGAATGCACACTCGGAGGGCGGACCCGGCCCATATCTATGGTGATCTTGTGAAAGGTGGCCATACGTGTTCTTAAATGATGCGTATGTCGTGCATTTGGGTTTCCCCTGCAGGGTGTAAATCGATATATATCGCCGTCCCTCGCGGTGATGAGTACCACTTGTCTCGAGCAGATCGCATCGTAGTAACAAAGTGAATATGATAATTAAGCTTGCTGATTTTTGAAGAATTACTTCATGTATTGCAACCATGTTTTGTTAGAATTGCTCACTAAATTTATATTCATGTTTCAACCCTCTTAACTTGGCTAAAATATGAGTTAGACAAATACTTAAGTGCTGTTTTTTGCAAGTTCCCGCAAGCCAGGTCAAGCCCCCTGCATGTTAGGGTCGGTTCTTAGAACCATTTTTGACGGGTAAGCCTTGCGGAGTATATTAGATACTCGGGGTTTGTGTTACACTGTTTTCAGGATTCCCGCAGCCCGACTTTTGTGATTGCTGCGGGAAGTATGTGTGTCAAAGCGAGGAACCTCGGGAGTGGACCGTGGAGTGGGTTCCCGCTTCACCGACCCAAGAGTGAGGCCATGCCGTATGGGCTGGTGTGGTTCTCCTAAGATAACTCTATATATATGTATCGTCGAGATGTTACGCTTCCGTAAGACATTATCAAGTATTGTAAAATCACACTCCACCTATGTATTGTAAATCTGAAATGCAAACAATGGCTTGTAATAATTAAGAGATCATGTATGAAACTTGTCACTCAATTAGTGTTCTCTATGTAATAAAATGCTGAATGTATCCCCGATGTACGTGCAATGAACGTTCGCTTCGTCGAATGTCTCCCGATACGATCCTGTTCGACAATCCCTCTCGCTTCGTGAGGTACGGGTGTCACACTCATGTCCCGTGGATTCTTCCCACGATTTTTCTCTAATTTTTCGTGCACCACGGCGACCCCTAGACCTCGCCGGAGCCGGGCGCAGGTCGTGACCCGCCGCCGGTGACTTTCCGGGCCGCCCTGGCCGCCGTGGACCCCACCTCCTTGCTTGCCGTGCTGCGTGGAGTCGACAGGGCCAACCACCCGGCCTCCCCACCGTCTCCGGCGCCGCTCCGGCGGGGCGCCGCCACCTCCGGCCACCACGGTTGCCATGACCGTTGTGTTCCTGGAGTTGGGCCGCGCGCGGCCTGCTGGGCCGGATTGGGCCACTAGGCCGCCTCGGAGCCATATGGGCCTGGCCTTTCGGCCCATTGGTCCATTATTCGTTTTGCGAATTTATTCATTTTCAGTTTCCTTTCCAACTTCAAAAATTCGTAGAAAATTCCAGAAAAATCGGAAAAATGCCAAACAAAGTTCTTTGGATTCATAAAATTATTCTCTATTTATTTATGAATTCAAATATCTATTTTGAGAAATTATAATTTCATAGTTTAATTAAGTCCCTTTTCTTTAGTTAATATAACCTATTATTTTATGCTAATTATTATTTAATTTTGAAAAATAAATTTCTTTAAAAATTAGAGATACTGCAGACGAAAGTTTTTGTTAAGTTAATTTTCCAAAATTAAACATAAACACCATCATTTCATGTGATCACAAATTAATAGCTTAAGTGTTATCACATGTCGTTAAGCACTTATTATTGTTGTTTAAAAATATGATTAATTATTAATGAATGAACCTGATTAATTAGTAAGTAATGAACATGATTAATGTTTAATTATTAATTAATGACCTTGATTAAGCAGATAATTAACGAGCATGATTAATTGTTAATTGTTAGTTGATAATTACTGAACATAATGAATCGATAATTGTTGGTTAATGAACAAATTTAACAAAAACTTTTGCATGATCATATCATCTTCATTCATGCATGCATGGTTGTGATTCGTGACGTACTTGTTGGTCGACCTAGGTCCCGCCGTGATCGAGGTTCCGTCCGAGGTCGAGAAAGGAGACGGAAGCTTCGGAGTCGACCGAAGCACATCGAGGAAGCTAACCCCGACTCGAATCAAGGCAAGCCCCGGTGCATCCCACCTATGTTTTAAAGTCTTTTCTTTTATCACGATAATTGTGTCGTGATTGTGCATTAGGTTTCGGGAATTGCTTGACACCCTAGATGCATGAGTAGAATTCCTATGTTACCTCGTTATCCATGTTGGTTTTGTGTCTCGATAGATGCTACGCTTAATTCACAGGGCTACGGTAGAAGTCGAGTGGTGCTCGAGCACACTCGCGAGCTAGTACGGTCCGATCTTAAAGCATGGAGGCTTTAAGTTGATTGATGTCGTTCAAGTTGAAGTTAAGGATGAAGATGAAAATGAAATGGAGACCGGACGGGCCCTGTAGGAGAAAGGGCAAAGACGAGGTCTTGCAAGGTGGTAGCCCCGTCCGTGTCTGGTCAAGGACCGTACCGTTGTTGGCCCCGCTGAGCAAGTATTTGAACGTACCGATTTACATACCGGTGTTTATGGGGCCAGGAAGCCGATGTAACCTAATTGCCACGGCGGTTGGACGTAGCCCATCCCCTAATTGGCCGGAGAATGAGGTGAGGCCTCATGTCTCAAAGGGAGAGGAATGGGTGGTCGCTCACGGATAACGTCGAGGACGGGTATCGCGTGGGGTCCCTAGGTTCTCGGGCGGATGGGAGACTAACCCGGCCACCGCCAGGAATTAGCGTGAAAGGTTGTCGTATGCGACCATTGGGGTGCGTATACGCCGTGTAAACGGGTTTTCCCAGCTGGTGAAATCGATTCGAATCGCTGTCCCTCGCGAGTAATGAGTACCGCTTGTTCACCGTGTCACATCGTAGTTAATCAAGTGAAAGATGAAGGAAGATGGATGAAAGGATTGTTGTTTGGAACTAATCTTTTCCTGCAACTTGATTGCAATAGTGATAGTCTCGCAAACCTAGAGGTTAATGAACTTAACGTGAGCTAAAATATCGAAAGTAAGGACTCAACCTTTAATGCTGTTTTCGCAAAGGAGTAAACCCCACAGCCGGAAAGCCTTTGCATACTAGGCGTCGGCCTTAGCGTGCCATGTTGACGGGTCGATCTTTGCTGAGTATTAGAATACTCAAGGTTTGTTCGTTATGTTTTTCGGGAATCGAGTCGTACCTTCACGACTTGTACGGTAGTTCCTGGAAGTGGAGTGTCCCAGTGTGGTTTCCACCAATGGGAACGGTTTCCGACGTCGTGAAGAGGAAGGACCGTGATGTACGAAGGGCTCGGTGCATCACGTTGATCGTTTAATAGTGTTTTGGTGTTCAAAGTTCAAGTTTCCGCTGTAATACTCGTAGGTTGTTAAACTTCCGTACAATTTATATTTCCGCTGCACCAATGTTTGTATTTCGAAAACCTGGTTGTATTATACCATGATGTGTATATATGCTGGCTTGTATGAGATGATACACTCGTTGTAACTCGCTTCGTCGAGTGTCCCTCTGTTCCGATTCCCGGGTGTCCCGGAGGGACGTCACAAGCGTTTGCTGAAAATCGAAGCCAAACCGAGAGAATCAAATACGAACATCAAGGGAAGATTCAAAGCGGCTGAAATCAGGCATAGGCGTAAGTGCCATCTTTCTTGTTCATTCTTATGACATCCTTTTAAAGATACCGGTCTGCATCACATATCTTTTTCTTAAATTTTTTTGTCTTTTCGGAACTTACTCGCAGGTACAGGTGCGCGCTCCGGAATATCTCAATGGTGGTCAAGCTATTGATCCCAATGAGATAGATCTTAAGTCCACTATTTGGGCGATCCCTAGAAGAATCAAAGAACATTCAAAGATGGTTGCTGCTGCAGGAGGAGGACACATCGCCGCTATAATCCGAGTCTTGGACTTCGGTCGAAGAGTGTGATTTCAATTTTATCAAGGATGGCGCCCACCCCGACACTATCGAAGACCGGTTCAACGAGCCGAAGAATTCACTCATTGGCACCGTAGTAGAGTTGATAGAAGATGTTCCTCTTGATCCAACGAGCGTCCCTCTAAACACAGCGCCAGCAGCTTTTGCTTTGGATCAAGATGCTCAGGATGCAGCGATCGCCGCTAGGCAAACAATTGAAGACAGATTTCAAGATCTTGATAGGGATTTACCAGTACCCTCTTCCGATTCCGAAGAAACGCTGGATGATAGACTTGAAGAAAATCCTAAGACCGGTGATACTCGGTACTTCCAGTGGTCTTGCTGTTTAGATTTTGTATTAGGGCCATCTTATTTTTGTAATCGAACATCTTGATCATCATGCTATGGTGATTTCTTTTCTATATGAATACTGGTTTCACTATCATACTTATTAACTTTTCTGCCCAAGATATGATGGTTATTTCAGCTGAAACTAACTATGTTTAAATTCCGCTCTAATCAGCACAGATTCATAGTTATAGCTTACTTTAACAAGATCACATAACCCGAGGAAAAAAGTTAAGATTTGACAAACTGCTCTCATTGCAGCTTTACATTCAATATTCATAAGAAAAATGCTACATTATTTTCCTTCCTAAACATACCGGTCTTAAACTAAAAAGAAACAGATCGCTCTCAATACAGCAGCCCACCGACTATATAACCGGTCTTATTATTCAGGAATAGCACAATATCACGGATCGCTCTTAACACAAGCAGCCCCCGGCTCGATAATTTAATTCAAAATTAAAATATTGAGACACGAAAAGCAAACACATTCTCATTAGACAGAATCACTTTATCATAATATGAAAAGGAAAAATTTACAAGAAGTATTTTTAAGTATAAAAACGACGAAGCTGTTCAATGTTCCAAGAATTTGGAATATCTTCTTCTTCTAAGGTCATAATCCTCTAAGCCCCTGGTCCGGAGACCGATTTAACCGGAAAAGGTCCTTCCCAGACTCGGTGACAACTTATGCCTGTTCTTGTTGGACTGAATTTTCCGAAGAACCAAGTCTCCTACTTGGAATTCCCGTGTTTGGACATTGCAATCATGATAACGACGCAATCCTCGATGATACTTTGAAGCTTGAATCAAGGCCTGATCCCTCAATTCTTCCGCAGCAATTAATTCAACTTGGCGCTGATCTTCATACTTCTCTTCATCATAGTATTGTACCCGAGCTGACACCATATTCACTTCGTAGGTAGCATGGCTTCAGCATCCATACACCAAAGAGAAAGGAGATTGCCCCGTAGCCCTACTAACATTAGTGCGCAGTCCCCAAAGCACCCAGGGCAATTCCTTAACCCACTTTCCTGCGTACGGCTTCAAAAGGTCAAAAATTCTAGGTTTAAGACCGGTCAAAATCATTCCATTAGCTCGTTCCACCTGTCCATTGCTTTGCGGATGTGACACCGACGCATATTGTATCTTGATTCCCAAACTTTCAACATAATCCTTGAAGAATTCTGAAGTAAACCGAGGCCCATTATCGGTAATGATATCGTGCGGGACTCCAAAGCGCACAAATATGTTTTGCGTAAACTTGATCGCTCCGGCCGTAGTCGTACTAGTAACAGACTTCAGCCTCAATCCATTTAGAGAACTTATCTATTGCCACAAAAATATGCATGAATCCTCCTAGGGCCCTTTTGAAAGGACCAACTATATCCAGATCCCCAAGTAGAAAAAGGCCAAGTCATTGGAATTAATTGCAACTCGTGAGCTGGAGTATGAGGTCGTCTCGGCGAAGAATTGACATCCCCGACAACTCTTGACCACTCTATGCGCATCATCCGCCGCTGTAGGCTAGTAGAATCCTTGTCTAAATACCTTCCCAACTAGAGTCTTTGAAGAAGCATGATTTCCACAAATTCCCTTGTGCACGTCTCCTAGCAATTGAATGCCATCGAAACAGTATACACATTTCATCAGAATATTAACTCCACGCGTATATAACTCTCCTTCGAGAATCAAATAACTTCGTGCTCAAACCTCCGATCTTTGCTTCTCCACTTTATCTTCCGGCGTTTTACCGGATCGAAGATAATCAAGGTAGGGAGTATGCCAATCGGAATCAATAATCAAAACATCAAGTGGCCGAATATTGTCGGCATCGATTCCGCTCACTGTTTTATCCGGTAGGGCCGCTCCTTCGGATCGGTCTTTCAAGACCGCCTTCTCCACCCGATCCTTCAAAGCCGCTTGATCCGCAATCTCCGAAATAGTAACCTTGCGCTCCATCTTTATGGATGGCTTGTCCAATACTTGAAGAAAAACACCGGGTGGAACCGCCTGTCTCGAAGATCCCGATCCGGCTAACTCATCCGCAGCGAGAATTATTTCCGCGCAGTATATGAGAAAATCGCAAACCATCAAATTTGTCTTCAAGTTTTCTAACCTTCTCGTCGATAAGCGATCATATAATCATCATGAGCATCCCATACTTTATTGGTTTGACTTATCACCAACATTGAATCACCATATATATATCCAACCGTTTGACTCCTAACGAAATAGCTACTCGAAGTCCATGAAGTAGAGCTTCATACTCCGCAAGTATTATTTGAAGCTTTGAAATGCATTTGTAATACCTATCCGAGTGGTTCCTTCGTGGGGTGAGTAGTACAACCCCAACCCCGCGCTCGAAAGCTGCAGGGACCCATCAAAGAACATCTCCCAATATTCCAACATTTGAATCCCTGCGGGACTTGTGTCTCCAACCATTCTCGTTATAAAATCGGCTAAAGCATGTCCCTTAATAGCGGTCCGCGAAGAAAATGTAATCTCATATTGGCCAAGCTCTATAGCCCACTTAGCAACCCGACCCATCGCCTCTCGATTCCGCACAATATCTCCAATAGCAAATCCAGTCTTAACTTCAATGGGGTGCGCTTGGAAATAATGTTTCAACTTTCGAGAAGTTATCACTACTGCATATATCAATTTCTGCAATCGAAGATATCGCATCCGAGATTCAGTAAGAACTTCACTTACAAAATATACCGGATGCTGCACCAACTGTAAATGTCCTTCTTCCTTCCGATCGACAGCCAAAACTCGTACTCACCACATGAGTTATTGCTGAAATATACAACTGAATGGTCTCGTCCGGCTCTGGAGGTACCAATACCGGAGGATTGCTAAGGTATTCCTTCGAGTTGATCAAGCGCAGCGTGCGCCTCATCGATCCACTCAAACTTATCTTGCTTCTTAAGCAACTTGAAAAACGAAAGTCCACGAACCCCCGAGTCTTGAAATGAAACGGCTAAGAGCCACCATACTACCCGTCAACTTCGAACATCCTTCAAGCAACTCGGAGGTTTCATGTCGATTATCGTCTGGATTTTTTCGGGTTGGCTTCAATGCCTCGCCATGACACTAGGTAACCCGGTAATTTCCCGGAGCGAACTCCAAATACACATTTTCCAGGGTTGAGCTTCATGGAAAAATGCCGCAGATATCGAAGGTCTCTACCAGGTCGGAGAGAAGATCCTCGGTTTTCGAGATTTTACCACTATATCATCAACGTAAGCTTCGCGTTCCTTCCCAATTGCGAACCCAAGCAACGTTGTATACCACGCTGATATGTAGCTCCAGCATTCTTTAATCCAAAAGGCATATCGTATAGCAGTATGCTCCAAAGGGGGTAATAAATGCGGTCTTTATTTGATCTTCAACTCTTAGCGGTATTCGATGGTATCCTGAGTAAGCATCAAGAAAACAAAGACGCTCGCAGCCAGCGAGTCGAATCAACAACTTGGTCAATTCGAGGCAGCGCGAAAGGGTCTTTGGGGCAAGCTTTGTTGAGATCAGTATAATCGACACACATTCTCAATTCTTTAGTATTCTTTTTTGGTACAAGAACCGGATTGGCAAGCCAATCCGGATGATACACCTCCCTAATAAACTTAGCTGCTAATAACCTAGTTACTTCCTTCTTAATAGCTTCCTTGCGATCTTGAGCAAATCTTCGGAGCTTCGTTTAACCGGCTTCGCATCGGGACGCACCAACGGTGCGTGCTCAATCTTCTCCCTAGGAACACCCGGCATGTCGAAGGCTGCCATGCAAAGATATCCCTATTTTCCTGGAGGAAAAGAATGAGCGCGCTTTCCTATTTATCCCCCAAGTCAGCCCCTATATGGGTGACCTTGGAGGGGTCCGACTCATCAAGCTGAATAGTCTTGGAAACCACTGCATCGGCCTTCAATTTCTCCTTTGCGACCTTCTTGACCGGAACTTCATCCTCCGGCCTTGCCCGGACTTCTAGAGCCTCAACCGCTTCTCTCGATTTCTCGACGCTCATCCTCCGAATTGGCCCGAGAGGCCAACTCGGTGCTATGTACTTCACAAGCGTAAGCGGTCTTGATGTCGCCTCGAAACGACAAAACTCCATTTGGTCCTGGCATCTTCGACATCAAGTACGGTAATTTGGGATGGTCATAAACTTTGCCAAAGCCGGCCTTCCAAGTATCGCATGATACGCTGAATCAATATCAGCTACCTGGAAGATAATATTCTCCCTCCTGTAGTTCTCCTTCGTCCCGAAGATCACCGGCGAGAGAAATCTGCCCCAAAGGATAGCTATTCCTCCCGGGTATTATACCATGAAACGGTGAGACGCTGCACTCCAAATCAGCTACGAGAGGCCAAGCTGCGGCGAGTTTTGGCGAACAAGATATCCAAGCAACTCCCTCCATCAATGAAGGTCCTCTTCAATCGCACCTTGTGAACTATGGGGGCCAAGATGAGTGGATATTTACCAGCTTTTGGCAATACCTCGGGATGATCGGCTCTGCTGAAAGTAATGGGCACCTCGGACCACCGTAAGTACTCGGGTGTAGCAGGAGCGACGGCATTAACCTCTCGAAACGCCAACTTTTGCTTTCTCTTCGATTCATAAGCGTCCGGACCTCCAAAAATCATGTTCACCTCTCGAGCCGGTTCTTGAAAACCTTCATCATCCCCATTGTCATCGTGCTCTTTGTCCTTGCCCTTGTCATCTCTCTCGGTTCCGATGAGCGGATCGGGGCGACCTTTAAGGCGAACCGAGCGAATGGCCTTAACAGGAAGCACTCCTTGGCTTTATGATTCCCATTATGAATCATACAAGGGCCTTCTAGAAGTGTTTCGAACGACAATCGTTCTCTTGGACCTCTCTTAGGAGGTGCCGGCCGGTCTCCTCCATGAGATCGGTCGACAGCTGCAACAAGGTGATCGGCCTTGCGCTTGTTGTTGTTCTTGGATCCAGACTGGTTGCCATGGTCATGCTTCGGTTCCTTCCCTCTGTTCCCGCGCAAATTGACCACGTTTGATTCTCCAGCGAGCATAATCATATGCTATCTTGAAGCAATCCGACGCCGTCATGGTGAGGTTTCGGTTGCGCCTTCCAATCTTGTGAACTAAGGCTTCACTACGGACGCCGGCTTGAAACGCCGCAATTACCTGCCGATCGGGAACATTGGGGATTAAGGCTTTCTTGTTGCGAAACGCCCGATGAAATCTGTAACGAGGTTCCTCGGGCTTCGCTTCAGCCTATTGAGGTCGAAGTAATTCCCTGGCTTCTCACAAGTCGCTTGGAAATTCTCTACGAACTTTTTGGTGAGGTCGCCCCAAGAAGAAATAGATTTCTCGGGTAGGGACTGCAACCATAACCGTCCAGCCTGCTCCATGCACATGGGGAGGTAATTAGCTAGCACAAATGTATCTCCTCCTCGCTGACCGGATAGCGGGGGTATACATGCGTAGCCACTCAGCAGGAGTTGCTTTACCATCATACTTATCAATGGCCCCGGGCTTAAATCCCCGGGGTATTTGCAAATGCGCAAATCTCGCTTGAAAGCGGGAATCACGGAGTACTCATCATCTTCCGGACCGGTCCAAACCGGTGAAGGGGATCGTCGGCGAGGGTAATGCCGATAATTGCGATCTCTATCATCATCGGAGTAGTCATAATATTGATCATCTTGATATCTATCTCCTGGCCCATCCCGACGATCATTGTTAGCCGGTTGTGCGGTCTGCACAGGGGGAGGCGGAGGCGCCGCCCGGCGATCATTATTGTCATGTCAAGGCTCCCCGTTGTCGAGTCTTAAACTCGGCACTAGTACTACCCGGTCCCTCACGAGCGTGGAATTCGATGGTGCAACACACGAACACACAGGAACACGCGATTTTAGACGAGTTCGGGCCCTCGAATCGAGAGTAATACCCTACGTCCTGTATGTTATGTATTGCCTTTAGCGATTTGCTGATTGCGAAGTCTTAGATCCTTTTCGGGAGGGGGGGGTCCCTGCTCCGCCTTATATGTCCGGGGGAGCTAGGGTTACAATCGTAGTCCTAGCCGATTACATGAATTACATATATGGGATTCTATCTCTAACTTTCTTTATTGATCCGAGTCCTAATCGGACTACAAATTGTTCTATGACTTGCTTCTCACGTCATTGTATACTGGTCTTAGTATCCGCCTTGTTTCCATACCGGTATACGGGTTCTTCTATTATCCCGGATCGGTCGAAGACCGATCTGTTGCCTATCGCCTTTATCCGTATCTTCTCCGATTTGCTACCATGTCTTTACGTATCCATTTCTTCATCATCTATATACCCATAAGGCAAGTATACGACACCCGTCTCTGTCCTCGTTGTCGCGTTCTCTTCGATCCCCGGTATCACGGCGATTATCTCATCTCGGCCGGTCATCCCGATGAGCATGTCGGTTGCCTTGCCCTCGCTGGTCATTCCGCGGAGGATTTCCACCAGGGGCGGCGCCGAAGCGGCCGGTCCACGCCGAGGCGAATTAGTCACGTGCGGGCGAGGCGGGGCGGGGTCCCGCGGACGATCATCCGCATGACCGGTCGACGCATCTCATCTTCTTCATGTCTCCGACGTTCTTCCGTTCTCTCCGCATGGCGATCGATGAGGACATTACGAGCGTCCCGGTTGCCATTAAGCGGTACACGCAAATCTTGGTCCGGAGCTCGTTCATGTGCATCCGCGATCGGGGTGTGTCGAGGTCCAAGCCTTCCTCCGGAAGAAGCTCCTTCGGACCGAGCTCTCGTAGGCCGCTCCGAGCGAGAACGCGAGCGGCTTGAAGATGTCGACCTGTCATGGTGTGACATCCCCTTCGGGACACCCGGGAATCGGAACGGAGGGACACTCGACGAAGCGAGTTACAACAGAAACATCATCTCATACAAGCCAGGAAATATACATCATGGTATAATACAACCAAGTTTTCGAAATACAAACATTCGTGCGAGCGGAAAGATAACATTATTGAAGTTTAATATCCTACGAGTATTCAGCGGAAGCTTGTCTATTATACAAGTCACAAGACTTCAAACGAAACAACGTGATGCACTCGAGCCCTTCGTACATCACGGTCCTCTCTCTTCAAGGTGTGGGGATACGTTCCCACTGAAGGGAACCTCCCTCGGGACACCTGCTCCTCCTCGGGAAAACTGCCGTACAAGTCGTGGAAGTACGACTCGTTTCTGAAAGGTAATGAACAAACCCTAAGTATGCTAATACTCGGCAAAGACCGACAACCGGCAAAGAGAGCCGGCTACGCTACATCTCTAGGGCGATAGGGTACATCAGCTTGTCGGGCCCATGATACCAGCATGTAGTGCGGTACGTTCAAACTTGTTCAACTAAGCCGACAACGGTACGGTCCTTGACCGACTCGGACGGGGCTACCACCTTGCAAGACCTCATCTCCGTCTTGCCCTTTCTCCTACGGGGCCCGTCCGGTCTCAACTTCATTAACACTCTCATCATCTTAGTGTTAACACAAAACTCTTAAAGCCTCCATGCTTTAAGTGCCCTAAACATCTACCGTTGTCACTATGAATTAAGCTTAGCCTCTATTGAGCTACTCGTACCGAGTATAGAATAAACAACCGGAAACCTACCATAATGCATCTAGGGTTTCAACCAAACCCTAACACCTAATGCACAAGCATAATCGTACTATGTGATAAAGTAAAATATTTAAAAACATAGGTAGGATGCACCGAGGCTTGCCTTGAGTTTGTTCGAAGTTAGTCTCCTCAGTGGCTGGGTCGACTTCGAGATTCCGGCTCTCGACTCGCCCTCGGGTGGAACCTCGATCACTTCGAACCTAGTCGACCGAGCAATGCGTCGCGAATCACAATCATGTATGCATGAATGCTCATGATGAACGTATGCATGAATTTACTAATTAAGTTCCATAAATAATAATTAATGATGAATGCTTAATAACTTTAGTTAATTAACAAATTATGGATAAATGTGTTCATTAAGCATTAATTAACAATTAATTATGCTTGATTAAGAAATGTTTAATCAAGATTATTATTAATTAGTTTTGTTTCCTTAATTACTTAATTAAGATCACTAATTACTTAAGTTTAATAAGTAATTAATTATTCTAGTTTATTAGGCAGTAAATAAATAATTATTTTAAGTGATTAAAGGCTAATAACTTGTGATCACACAAAATAATACAATTTAGGTTTAATTTCGGAATAAATAAATTTCATTATTAATTTCGTCTGCAGTATCTCCTTCATCATCAAAAATTATTTTTTTATAATTAAACATTTTATTTACATAAAATAATAGCTTTTCTTTATTCAAAGAAAGTGATTATTTACAAATTATAAATAAATTTATTCAAAATAATTATTTGATTTCACAAATAAATAGATCTTATTTTTCTGAGTCTAACAAAGTTGGTTTGGTATTTTTCTGAATTTTAACGAATTTTATACGAATTTTGAAAGTTTAAAAATCAAATCTGTGCCACACAAAGGGCCACGGGGTGGCCACACCTAATCCGCACGTGGCCACACGCGATCCCACCCGCGTGTGGCCCGCGGTGTGGCACCACCGCTGCGGGGGCCCGCGGCGGCGCGGCCACCGGAGTTGGCCGCCGTTGAGCCAAAGCTCGCCGCGACGACACCAACGTGCTCTACGCTACAAGGCGAACCCAACCGTGGTGAGCGACTTGCATGAGCTCGCCTCTAGGCACGCCGGCGGCGAGGTCCCGACCCGGCGGTGCCCTCGGCACGGTGCGGGGCTCGCGAGAGAGCTCGAAACTTACAACAAGCGGCACGGGGAGCTTCTACGGCACATACACAACATCGGCAACAGGTCTACGGAGTATGCGCACTATCGGAGAGTGGAGCTCACCGTGGGTATGGCGGCGGCGAGTGAAGAAACTACGAGGAGACGGTGAAATCCCGATGAACCTGGGAAGGAAGGCTGGATGAGCTCTTGCTCTAAAGCTAGCGAGAGATAGTTGCGCATCAATTCCTGGAAGAATGAAGGGCTATGGCTCACCGGAGAGCTCCAATTGCCGTGCGGGGCGAAGGAACGACGGTGATGGCCCGATGAAGGAAAACGGCTTCGCCTCGACGGAGTGAAGATGCTCAAGCAAATTGACCGGTTGGGGAAGCTTCACGGTGGACTAGCGGAACTCCTGGTGTTGGGGCTCGGACGGGGAATGACCGGGACGGTCCGCCGACGGTGGAGCAGGGGGGGTGCGGCAATGGCGGTCGAGAGGAAAATGAGAGAGAGAGGAGAGGAGAAGATGAGGCCGGCGAGCCTTTAGCGGGTCCGGGGAGGCGGTGCGGGCGCCGAGCGGCGAGCTGCGCAAGCAGCTGCGTGGCCGCACCGCCGAGAGGCGGTTCCCGCGGCGGTGGCGAGTCGGGGTGAGAGAGGGAGAGAGAAGAAGAGAGTGACGGCCGGGCCTGGTTTGGCCATTTTGCAAAAAGGCCCTTCCCCTTTCTCAAAATTAAAAAGTGATCTTCCCGAGCTCCAAAAATTCCCAAATTTTTTCGGGGTGTTGGTGAAAGTATTTTAGGCATATTTCCTATTAAGTCCCAGTAGAAAAATCCAAACCATTTTCGGATTAAAATTCATAGCTAAATTCAATAAAGAGACTTTGTTTATTTTCTCGCAAATATTTTTACATGACAAAATGCTTTCGGTAAATTTTCATAAATCTTTATTTATAATATTTGAACCATAGAAAATGTTAAACTTGAATTTTCTTCTCATTTTATTTCTTTTTACATTTCCTTTATTCTTTAGCACATTTGGTATTTTATGTGCATTTTCGTAACACAAAGTAACTAATTTCACGGATGCTCATGATGACATGATGATAATGGCATGAAATGCAGGTTTATTCCTTAGGGTTGTTACAGCCCTCCCCCTTACAGGAATCTCGTCCCGAGATTCACGATCGAAACGACTAGGCGATAGTGCTAAAGAAACTCTTCTTGTTCCCAAGTAGCTTCGACTTCCGAGTGATTGCTCCATTGGACTTTGTAGAACTTGATTGTCCGATGGCGAATCACTCTATCCTTGGTATCGAGAACTTTAGCTGGTCGTTCGTCATAGGTCAAGTCTGGTTGTAACTCGTTCCACCTCGGCTGTCGGTATATCCATGGGTGGTTTTAAACAGTTCTTTAGTTGAGATACATGAAATATGTTATGGATGCCCGCCAAGTGGGGCGGCAACTCCGGTCGGTACGCCACGGCTCCACATCTTTCCAATATTGGATAAAGTCCAATGTATCGTGGTGCTAACTTGCCCTTGATTCCAAACCTTTGAACCCCTTTGGTAGGAGATACTCGAAGATAGACTTGATCCCCAACCCGAAATACTAACGCTCGACGTCTTTTGTCGGTATAGGCGATCTGTCGAGATTTAACCCTCTTGAGGTTCTGTTGGATGAGACGTACTTGTTCCTCTGCGTCACTTACTAGGTCTGGCCCGAAGATTACTCTTTCTCCACTTTCGGACCAATTCGGTGGTGTACGACAACTACATCCATATAGAGCTTGGAACGGCGACATTCCAGCACTCTCTTGATAGCTGTTATTGTAGGAAAATTCCGCTAACGGTAAACACTTCTCCCGGTCTTTACCATAAGTTAAGACACATGCTCGAAGCATATCCTCGAGATATTGATTGATCCTTTCGGTCTGTCCATCCGTTTGAGGATGATATGCTTGAGCTTCGTACCAACTTGGTTCCCAAGGATTCTTGTAGATGTTCCCAGAATCTGGAGACAAATTGTGTTCCTCTGTCCGATATAATGGTCTTCGGCACTCCATGCAAACGAGAGAATTCGAGCAATGTAGAGCTCCGCATACTTCTTAGCGAGTGTACCGTGTATGTACCGGTATAAAGTGAGCGAGACTTCGTCAACCGATCCACAATAACCCGGATAGAGTCATGTTTCCGTGGACTTAGTGGTAATCCCACTATGAAATCCATACCGATGTCTTCCCATTTCCATTCGAGGGATACTTAGTGGTTGTAAGGGTCCTGCTTGCTTCAAGTGCTCGGCTTTGACCCGTCGACGGACATCACATTCATTGACATACTTGGCTATTTCTCGTTTCATACGCGTCCACCAAAATCTTTGCTTCGAGATCTTGATACATCTTATTGGTTCCAGGATGAATGGAATATTTGGACATATGAGCTTCATCCATTATCTTCTTGCGAAGCGGTAGGTCTTTTGGTACTACCAATCGATTATTGAACCAAATAACTCCTGTTTCGTCCTCCTCGAAGCATTTGACTTCACCCTTCCTGAGTCGTCTCCTTATATGCCCTATACCAACACTTTTCCGTTGAGACGCTACCACTTCTTCACGAAGGGTAGGAATCGGAGCCAAATTAGTCGGGGTTCCATACGGAATGATCCTAAGGGTTGGCTCCTCACCTTCGGGTGGATGTGCTTGAATCATGAGTTGAGCCGTGATATTATTGCAATGGGCCTTGCGACTTAATGCATCCGCTACCACATTTGCCTTGCCCGGGTGGTAATGAATTTCCAGCTCATAATCCTTGATCAATTCTAACCATCTTCGCTGTCGCATATTCAGATCTGCTTGAGTGAAGATGTACTTGAGACTCTTGTGGTCCGTGTATAAATGTACCAAGTTACCCAGGAGATAGTGTCTCCAACCTTTCAATGCGAGTACCACTGCTGCTAATTCCGGATCATGCGTAGGATAGTGTTCCTCATGACGCCTTAGTTGTCGAGATGAATAGGCAATCACCCGACCTTCCTGCATTAGGACACATCCAAGTCCTGTTCTCGATGCATCACAATACACATCAAAAGGCTTCGTCAAATGCGGCTGAGCAAGCACGGGAGCTGTGGTCAACAATTTCTTCAACGTTTGGAAAGCTTCTTCACATTCTTTGCTCCATACGTACTTCTTATCCTTTTCTAGTAGCTTAGTCATTGGCTTGGCAATCTTTGAGAAGTTTGGGATAAACCTTCTATAATAACCAGCTAATCCCAAGAAACTCCCGATCCGTGAGACAGATTTCGGTGATTCCCAATCCAACACTTCTTGAACTTTGCCTGGGTCAACGGCCACTCCTTCGGCTGATATCACATGACCTAGGAACGGTACCTCTTTTAGCCAAAATTCGCACTTGCTGAACTTAGCATAGAGTTGATGATCCCTTAGTCGTTGCAACACAACTCTTAAGTGGTTGGCATGTTCCTCTTCCGACTTAGAGTAGATCAAGATGTCGTCAATGAATACTACGACGAACTTGTCCAACTCCGGCATGAATACCGAATTCATGAGATACATGAAATGTGCTTGGTGCGTTGGTCAATCCAAATGACATCACCGAGATACTCATAAAGTCCATACCTTGTGGAAAATGCGAGTCTTCGGTATATCTTCGGCTCTTATCTTAATCGATGATATCCCGAGCGAAGATCTATTTTGGAGAAAACTTTAGCTCCCATCGGTTGATCAAACAAGATATCAATCCTCGGAAGAGGATACTTGTTCTTGATGGTAACCAAATTCGGAGGTCTATAATCCACACATAGCCTCAAAGTCTTGTCTTTCTTCTTTACAAACAAGGCTGGGCATCCCCATGGTGATGAACTTGGACGTATATAACCCTTGTCCAACAATTCCTTTAGTTGTACCTTCAATTCTGCAGCTCATTCGACGGCATCCGATACGGCCTTCTTGATATTGGTGCGGTTCCAGGTCGTAACTCTATCTTAAACTCTACCGCTCGATCCGGCGGTAGTCCCGGCAAGTCGTCCGGAAAGACATCCGGATACTCACGGACTATGGGTATATCCTCCAGGACTCTTACCTACAACCTTATTGACCATTGGCAGCATAGCTTGAGGAAAAGCTAAGAGCAAGCAATCTCGACCATGAACAGGAGAGTTCGGATATACGGCTCGAGATGCTATATCCAATGCTTGCCTTATGAAAATTCATCCATTGCATGCCAATAATTGCATCTAACCCTTGCCCATCCAATATGATCAACGAAGTAGGATAAACCTTGCTACCCAATCTTAATGACATATTGGCAGCTTCTTCGTTAGTAAGGATTTTACCCCCAGGTGTTGATATGATATGAGCACATAGTAGCTTGGATGGCATGATGCAATGCTTAGCAATATATGACTTGTCGATGAAATTATGCGTAGCTCCCGAATCAAATAAAACCATAGCGAGGATGATCGGCGATAGAGAACATACCCGCTAAGATTTGTCCTCCTTCGGGTAGCTCCTCGGCCGTCGTAAAGTTGGCACGGCCCGTCTTTGCTGGCGTATTCTTGGCTGGTGCCCTCTGTTGGTTCTGCGGCTGCCCTTGAGGTCCAGGTACATATGGTGCCTTACGAGGATATGGACAAGCTGCGGTAATAATGTCCTGAACGGCCACAATTGAAACATGGCGGTCCATTCTCGCTGTGGTGCTTGACCCACTGGTCGGGGATTCCGGAAGTTCTGTTGCTGATAGGGCGGACGATACTGATTCGGCCGCTGTTGTTGAGGTTGCTTGGGGTGATTGATTCTGCCGGTAGAAATTGGGACGAGAGGGTGTATGCTTGGTAACGCCGACCTGATGGTGCGGTGTAGACCAACCTCGTACTTTGATGGTCCCCCACTTCCTTGTCCCGTGGCCGGCCTCTTCTTGTTCTTCTCCGTCCGATGCGGACGGATAGAGTCTTCCGAGTGCAATAGCGTCACTCACAAAGTCGGTGAAGGCTGTCGGTCTTGTTCAACACCAAGCGAGAGCGTAGCTTGGTACTCATTCCCTCCTTGAACAAATTCTTTTTCTTGGCATCTGTGTCCACATGTTCGGGAGCGTATTGAGCAAGGCGGTTGAATACCTTGGAGTAGGTGTGCACATTCATATCCCCTTGCTTCGAGCGATAAGAACTCCTTCCTCTTCGATTCATGAAACCTTCGGGGATATGATGCTCTCGGAAAGCTTTAGTGAACTCTGCCCATGAAATTTGATGTCCTGGAGGAAACATCGCTTTGTAATTTGCCCACCGGGCTCCGAGCAAATCCTTGCAATTGCTTGTGAAGCAAAGAGGGTCTTCGATGATCCGTGCACGGGAACAGCTCCGGCTTTGACTCGATGGTGCGTAGCCGGTTGTCGGCTTCCAAGGGCTCACCCGCATCCGAGAAAACCGGGGGCGAACCGATAGGAAATCGGAGAAGGTCACCCTTTCTTCCGGTGCATTGCGGCCCTGGCGACGTTCTGTGGAGCGGTGTTGCGAACCAATTAATCCAATAATTCTCGCTGCTCCGCGCGAGAATCCGAGCTACTGCAGCGATGGCCTGTGCCAAGGTCGGGGGTGATGGTGGTGTTCCCGCCCCGTGCCGAGAACTCTCGGGCTCATCGCGTCTCCTTGTTCCAACCATTCTGTCCAAGAAAAGTTTACGTTAGACATCTTCATTCCAACATAATAATGGAAGAAACAGGAATACGTAGATGAGGACTCCACTCTTATGCAACAACCCATCTTTATTCAAGCACCACCAAATCCAGTAACACATATTTCTACACTCACGTTACAACGGTTCCTATGATACACTCATGCGTGGTTACATCACGCTCATTATTTAACTAGCGCCTATCTTACATACTAGTTTTTCTCACTTGCTACTATCTAGCACCCTACTCTTCTTAGCGACGCCTGGATGTCACCTCCTGGCTTATGGACCTCCCTGTCTCGGATTCTCGCATCCTCTAGTCGTGGAATCTCCGTGAAGTCTATGACTGAATCCACATCCATTATCTCTTCGGGATCCTCCTCTTCTTCTTCGATTCAGCCTCCATAGGATTTTCTGCGCTATCGGTTCATCCGCTGGAGGTGGTTGTCCTATTGCTTCATTCATTATTGCATTGTGTGCTTGCAATAGATCTTGCTCTAAGCGAGTGATCGGTGCATGTGCGTTTGCTAGTTGCTGATCCTTAAATTGAATCTGCTGCTCCTTGTTTAGCAAGCTGCGCCTCTCTAAGTGCTAACAACTCCTCCTTTTCCTGCAGTTGTCTCTCCGACTCGACTACACGAACATCCTCCCTTGATCCTCTTACTTCACTCACACCCGTACTTGTGCGGTCCATCTCTGTGAAGAAGTAAGAGCATCGAGTACAAATAGAAACTAGTCCTAATAATTTAGCACATTTTGTTTATTCTAGCAACTGCATATATATATATATATATATTACTACCACTTCCTGTCCATTAGTTATTGTTGGTACAAACTCAAACCCACTTTTCGTACACTCCCAACGGCCCAACCTCCGCTAGTACCCTATACACATCTGACCTACGTCAGCAAAATGTGGCTACCCCTACATCGGTGGAATCCCAACACAACTAAGCCGACGGCGCGTGATCGCCGCCGTCCAGGCTCGACGTCCTCGGCTGGTGAAGCGGGCGGTGGCTCGTAGTCCATCCCGGAGACCTCCTCGGCATCGTCCGGTGGACCCTGCTGCTGCTGCTGCAATTGCTCGAACTCCGCAACTAGGTCGTCGTGGTCGTGGAGCGGTGCGTGGTGTGCCTCGGCTAGCCCGTCAAACAACGCCTCGATCCGAGCCATCCGGTCCTGTACCACGATCGGTGTATGCACGGCGTGATTACGCTGCGCGATCATCTGCTCCAACCGCCACTCGTGCAAGTCGTCCGCCGCGCGGGCGGTGTCTCGCTCCTCGGTGACGGTGGTCAGCTGCTCGTCCAAGGCTATGGCCGCCCCGTGGAACTCGTCACGGTCTTGGGTCACCTCCACTAGCTGCTCCTCCGGCTCGGCGATCCTGGCGTGGGACCTCCGGACCTCCCGACGGTCCACTCGACAGCGGTGCTTCCAAGCACCCAAGCGGCGGTCCCGGCTCTGGGTCCTCGGCTCCAAGGCGTGGAGCTGCTTGCTCCGGCTCGGCCACACGTGCAACTCGTGCGTCCTCCTCCTCCTGGGCGCGCTTCCTACCGCGAGTGACCGGCATCTGCGGGGAACATGTTTAAACAAGTTAAACACTTCTTCCCACGAGAAGAAAAACAAACGGAACAACCTATAAAGCACTACGAACTAGCTAAGTACATACCCAAATATTAATTTAGTGCATAATATGACATGATGCATGCTCGTGAACCAACTATACGTACCATAGTAAAGAAACTACGACGAATAGTTAGCACTTCCCAAAACCCGAACATCGAACAGTTAGTAAAAAACTAACTATTCTATATCCTTATAGGCTCCGTACTCTCTCGTTGTCTATCGTATGAACGTGTTAAATTTTGAAAATAGACTTGTAATGATGTGTTGTTGCCTCCGAACCGCTCCGATACCAGTTGTGACATCCCCTTCGGGACACCCGGGAATCGCAACAGAGGGACACTCGACGAAGCGAGTTACAACAGAAACATCATCTCATACAAGCCAGGATATATACATCATGGTATAACACAACCAAGTTTTCGAAATACAAACATTCGTGCAGCGGAAAGATAACATTATTGAAGTTTAATATCCTACGAGTATTCAGCGGAAGCTTGTCTATTATACGACTCACAAGACTTCAAACGAAACAACGTGATGCATCGAGCCCTTCGTACATCACGGTCCTCTCTCTTCAAGGTGTGGGGATACGTTCCCACTGAAGGGAACCTCCCTCGGGACACTTGCTCCTCCTCGGGAAAACTGCCGTACAAGTCGTGGAAGTACGACTCGTTTCCTAAAAGGTAATGAACAAACCCCGAGTATGCTAATACTCAGCAAGACTGACCCGTCAACATGGCACGCTAAGGCCGACGCCTAGTATGCAAAGGCTTTCGGCTACGGGGTTTACTCCTTTGCGAAAACAACACTTAAAGGTTGGGTCCTTACTTTCGGTATTTTAGCTCGGGTTAAGTTCATTAGCCTTGGTGTTTGCAACCTATCTCTATTTCAATCAAGTTCTCAATCAAGATAGAAATAGATCTTTATCCTTCCGTCTCTCATCATCATCTTCCATAAAATTTACTACGATGTGACGAGCTAAACAAGCGGTACTCATTCTTGCGAGGGACGACGATTCGAATCGATTTTATACCAGCTGGCAAAACCCGACTACACGACGTATACGTATCACACCGATCGTATACGACAACCTTTCCCGCTAGCACTCGACAGCAGACTAGCCATTTTCAACTCCCCGGGAGTATGGCGAAGCCACGACTTCCCTCGTGGTCGACCCATCTCCCTCCCGTGAGACTATCCTCTCACCGACAGCCGGCAAAAGAGAGTCGGCTACGCTACATCTCTCGGGGCAATAGGGTACATCAGCTTGCTGGGCCCATGATACCGAGCATGTAGTGCGGTACGTTCAAACTTGTTCAACTAAGCCGACAACGGTACGGTCCTTGACCGACTCGGACGGGGCTACCACCTTGCAAGACCTCATCTCCGTCTTGCCCTTTCTCCTACAGGGCCCGTCCGGTCTCAACTTCATTAACACTCTCATCATCTTAGTGTTAACGCAAAACTCTTAAAGCCTCCATGCTTTAAGTGCCCTAAACATCTACCGTTGTCACTATGAATTAAGCTTAACCTCTATTGAGCTACCTGTACCCGTATAGAATAAACAACCGGAAACCTACCATAATGCATCTAGGGTTTCAACCAAACCCTAACACCTAATGCACAAGCATAACCGTACTATGTGATAAAGTAAAATATTTAAAAACATAGGTAGGATGCACCGGGGCTTGCCTTGAGTTTGTTCGAAGTTAGTCTCCACAATGGCTGGGTCGACTTCGAGATTCCGGCTCTCGACTCGCCCTCGGGTGGAACCTCGATCACTTCGAACCTAGTCGACCAGCAATGCGTCGCGAATCACAATCATGTATGCATGAATGCTCATGATGAACGTATGCATGAATTTACTAATTAAGTTCCATAAATAATAATTAATGATAAATGCTTAATCACTTTAGTTAATTAACAAATTATGGATAAATATGTTCATTAAGCATTAATTAACAATTAATTATGCTGATTAAGAAATGTTTAATCAAGATTATTATAATTAAACATTTTATTTACATAAAATAATAGCTTTTCTTTATTCAAAGAAAGTGATTATTTACAAATTATTAATAAATTTATTCAAAATAATTATTTGATTTCACAAATAAATAGATCTTATTTTTCCGAGTCTAACAAAGTTGGTTTGGTATTTTTCTGAATTTTAACGAATTTTCTACGAATTTTGAAAGTTTAAAAATCAAACTCTGTGCCACACAAAGGGCCACGGGGTGGCCACACCTAATCCGCACGTGGCCACACGCGATCCCACCCGCGTGTGGCCCGCGGTGTGGCACCACCGCGGCGGGGGCCCGCGGCGGCGCGGCCACCGGAGTTGGCCGCCGTTGAGCCAAAGCTCGCCGCGACGACACTAACGTGCTCTACGCTACAAGGCGAACCCAATCGTGGTGAGCGACTTGCATGAGCTCGCCTCTAGGCACGCCGGCGGCGAGGTCCCGACCCGGCGGTGCCCTCGGCACGGTGCGAGGCTCGCCGGAGAGCTCGAAACTTACAACAAGCGGCACGGGGAGCTTCTACAGCACATACACAACATCGGCAAAAGGTCTACGGAGTATGCGCACTATCGGAGAGTGGAGCTCACCGTGGGTATGGCGGCGGCGGTGAAGAAACTCCGAGGAGACGGTGAAATCCCGACGAACCTGTGAAGGAAGGCTGGATGAGCTCTTGCTCTAAAGCTAGCGAGAGATAGTTGCGCATCAATTCCTGGAAGAATGAAGGGCTATGGCTCACCGAGAGAGCTCCAATTGCCGTGCGGGGCGGAGGAACGACGGTGATGGCCCGATGAAGGAAAACGGCTTCGTCTCGACGGAGTGAAGATGCTCAAGCAAACCGACCGGTTGGGGAAGCTTCACGGTGGACTGGCGGAACTCCCGGTGTTGGGGCTCGGACGGGGAATGACCAGGACGGTCCGGCGACGGTGGAGCAGGGGGGTGCGGCAATGGCCGTCGAGAGGAAAATGAGAGAGAGAGGAGAGGAGAAGATGAGGCCGGCGAGCCTTTAGCGGGTCCGGGAGGCGGTGCGGGCGCCGAGCGGCAGCTGCGCAAGCAGCTGCGTGGCCGCACCGCCGGGAGGCGGTTCCCGCGGGCGGTGGCGAGTCGGGGTGAGAGAGGGAGAGAGAAGAAGAGAGTGACGATCGGGCCCGGTTTGGCCATTTTGCAAAAAGGCCCTTCCCCTTTCTCAAAATTAAAAAGTGATCTTCCCGAGCTCCAAAAATTCCCAAATTTTTTTCGGGGTGTTGGTGAAAGTATTTTAGGCATATTTCCTATTAAGTCCCAGTAGAAAAATCCAAACCATTTTCGGATTAAAATTCATAGCTAAATTCAATAAAGAGACTTTGTTTATTTTCTCGCAAATATTTTTACATGACAAAATGCTTTCGATAAATTTTCATAAATCTTTATTTATAATATTTGAACCATAGAAAATGTTAAACTTGAATTTTCTTCTCATTTTATTTCTTTTTACATTTCCTTTATTCTTTAGCACATTTGGTATTTTATGTGCATTTTCTTAACACAAAGTAACTAATTTCACGAGATGCTCATGATGACATGATGATAATGGCATGAAATGCGGGTTTATTCCTTAGGGTTGTTACACATGGACGAGTTGATTTGTTTGGAGAGCAGCCGCATCTACCAAATTCGGAGCGCGTTGTAACCCCGGTGTTGCATTGAAGACTTCTTCCGGTATCGTCTCGAGGATTTGTTTCACTCCCACAATGTTGTGAACCGCGACGTGAAGACCCGAGCGCCATTTAATTCCACTTCCATGGAGCTCAAATCCAAAGCCCCGCTTGAAGAACGATGTCGCCTTCCACTGCGACACCCACGTCGGCTGTTATATCCTGGGGACGTTTCTTCCGGGTCTCCGGACCGGTCCGGCAATGGGCCCGTGGTCGGAGGAGCGATCGCGGGAACGCTTCCTCCGGCTCGACCAGCAGCATTTGCGCGCGGATTTGCAGCTGAAGGTTGTGGAGGTTGTTCATCTCTATTTGCTTCTTACGCTTCACGGCGACGACGATCGGATTCTTCTCTCGCCGGCCTTGCTTCTTCTTCGGCGGCTTCCTCATGAGTAAGTTGGCGAATAACTCGGTCCTGTCATGAACACTTGGAAGAAGACCGGACGTTCTTCCTCGAAGTCATCAACGAACTCGCAAGAGTGGCTTATCTTTGCGGATTGGGCTCCAATCCGAGATGCGAGCGGTCCGATTGTTCGCGCTAAAGCTGCGTCGGATCCGCCAAGTTCCGAGCCTAGGGTGCCAACCGTGGCGGTGATCGCGCTATAGAAGCTGCGGCCCGACAACGGGTCGGATTCATCAAAAGCGGTTTTCCGGCCGAATCGGCTTCAAAGTCAAGGGACCCGAAGCGGATCTTGAAGCCGGGCTCGAAGTCGACGACGAACCAAGAGGCCATCGAACTCGCTAAAAACTCGTCAAGACCCCTTCCTAGCGCGCCAAATGTCGAGTCTTAAACTCGGCACTAGTACTACCCGGTCCCTCATGAGCGTGGAATTCGATGGTGCAACACACGAAACACATAGGAAAACGAGATTTTAGACGGATCCGGGCCCCTCGAATTGAGAGTAATACCCTACGTCCTGTCCGTTATGTATTGCTTTTAGCAATTCGCTAATTGCAAGATCTCGGAGCCTTTCCGGGGGTCCCCGCTCCGCCTTATATATCCGGGGGAGCTAGGGTTACATGCGAGTCCTAGTCGATTACACGGATTACATATACGGGAACTCTATCTCTAGCTTTCTTTATTGATTCGAGTCCTAACGGACTACGAATTATTCCTTAACTTGCTTCTCAAGTCATCATACACCGGTATTGGTATCCGTCCGATCTCCATACCGGTATATAGAATCCTCTGTCATTCCGGACCGGTCGGGAACCGGTCTGTCCGCTATCTCCATCACCTCAATCTTCATTGATTTGTTACCGTGTCTCTACGCATACATTCCTTTATCATTTGTATACCCATAAGGCAAGTATACGACACTCCTCCTCCCGAACATGCTTCCTAACGCGCGGCATCGGCATCCGTAGGGAACATGTTTAAACCGGTTAAACACTTCTTCCCACGTAAAAGAACACGAAAAGACGACCTAATAAAGTACTACGAGACTAGCTAAGTCTATCCCCTGCTTTTATTATAGCACTCAATATGACATGATGCATGCTCGGCGGACTAACTATACGAACTATTGTACACGAAACTACAATGAATAGTTAGTACTACCCAAAACCCAAACGTCGAACAGTTAGAAAAAAATCTAACTATTCTACATCCTTATAGGGCTCCGTACTCTCTTGTACTCTAAACGTGCTAAACGTGTTAAGTTTTGAAAACGAGCTTGTAAACAATGTACTCGTTGCCCCTGAACTCGCTCTAATACCAGCTGTGACATCCCTTCCGGGACACCCGAGAGTCGGTAAAGGGGGACACTCGGCGAAGCGAGTTACAACAGTTCATCATCTCATACAAGCCGAATATATACATCGTGGTATAATACAACCAAGTTTTCGAAATACAAACATCGTACAACGGAAGCATAAATATTATCGAAGTGTGTAACACTACGAGTCTTACAGACGGAAACTTATTCTTTGTACAATAAAAGACCACTAGAACGTCTAACGTGATGCACCGAGCCCGTCGTACACCACGGTCCTTCTCCTTTACAGCGTCGAAATCCGTTCCCACCGGAGGGAACCAACCTCGAGACACCTGTTCCTCTTCCGAGAAGCTGCCGTATAAGTCGTGGAAGTACGACTCGAGTCCCGAAAACATAACGAACAAACCCTAAGTATTCTAATACTCAGCAAGACCGACCCGTCAACGAGCACGCTAAGGCCGACGCCTAGTATGCAAAGCTTTATGGCTGTGGAGTTGACTCTCTTGCGAAAAACAACACTAATGGTTGATCCTTACTTCTAAGTTTTAGCTCACAATTAAGTTTATTAGAAACCAATGCTTGCAGTCTACGACTACCGCAATCAAGTTTTCAAGAAAAGATTAATCCGACCAACAGTTCTTTCATCTCTCATCTTCATCTTTCGATGGATTATCTACGATGTGACGAGCTAAACAAGCGGTACTCATTACTGCGAGGGATAGCGACTCGAATCGATTTTATACAAGATGGCAAAACCCGACTACACGACGTATACGCACCACACTCGGTCGTATACGACAACTTTTCTCGCTAACACCTGGCACAAGACTAGCCGTTTCCAAACTCCCCGGGAATATGGCGACTCGAGGACTTCCTCCGTGGCCGACCCATTTCCCTCCCGTGAGACTCCAATCTCACTAACAGCCGACAAAAGAGAGTTGGCTACGCTACATCCCCGGGGTGGTAGGGTACATCAGCTTGCTCGGGCCCATTACACCAGCATGTAGCTCGGTACGTTCAAACTTGCTCAACTAAGTCGACAACGGTACGATCCTTGACCGACACGGATGAGGCTACCACCTTGCAAGACCTCAACTCCATCTTGCCCTTTCTCCTACATGGCCCGTCCGGTCTCAACTGCATTAACTCTCTCATTAAATTAATGACAACAACATCAAGCTCTTAAAGCCTCCATGCTTTAAGATCACCTAAAACATCTACCGTTGCGACTATGAATTAAGCCTAGCTTCTATTGAGCTACCTGGACCGAGTATACCATGAATAAAAGGAAACCTATGTCATGCATCTAAGGTGTCACTCATTCCCAAGCACCTAATGCACAAACATAACTTAACTATTGTGATAAAACAAAATACTCTAAAACATAGGTAGGATGCACCGGGGCTTGCCTCGATTCACGTCGGGGTTAGCTTTCTCGGCGGTTGGGTCGACGTCGATGTTCCCGTCTCCTGCCTCGGCCTCGGACGGAACTTCGATCACGTCGGGACCTAGGTCAACCAATAATACGTTGCGAATCAATGATCATGCGTGCATGAATGTATATGACATGATACACAATGTTCTTAACGACATATTTAATAATTGTCGGTTAATAATTAATTATTGATATGCAATGATACATGAAATAATAAACTAGGATCACATGAAATGACGATGTTTATGTTTAATTTTGGGAAACATTTTTCATAAAAACTTTCGTCTGCAGTATCTCCTTCATTTAATCAAATTCTTTTCTTAAACTTAAATATTAATTAGCATAAAATAATAACTTCTATTAATTAAAGAATACAATTAATTAATACTTATGAAATTAAAATGCTCAAAATAGATATTTTAATCATAAACGGATAGAGAATATTTTTCTGAATCTAACAAAATTGGTTTCATATTTTTCTGATTTTTATTAATTTTTCTACGAATTTTCAAAAATAGAAAAGTGTGCCACACGCGGGCCACGGGGTTGGCCACACGTGATCCCCACGTGGCCACACGCGATCCTGCGCGTGTGGTCTGCGAGTGTGGCACCGCCGCGAGGCGAGCTCACGGCGGCGCGGCCACCGGACCTGGCCGGTGTTGAGCCAAAGCTCGCTGCGAGCCTACCTAAATGCTCTACGCGACGGGGCAAACATGATGGGGATGATGAGCTCGCATGAGCTGCGCCGGAGACATGCCGGCGGCGAAGTGCGGGCGCGGCGGTGCTCCGGCACGGTGCGGAGCTCACCGTGGTGCCTAAAATTTGGGGGAAACGTGCGGAAATCTTCTACGGAACATGCGCAACACCGTTAGAGGGTTGGGTGAGCTTGACAACGGCCGGAGATGGATGCTCCGTGGATGGTGCGGACGGCGCCGGTGGAACTCCGGGAAGACGGTGAAATCTCGTCGGACCTAGAGAGAAAACTCAAGAATGAGTGGCCAAAGAGTAAGAGCATCAAGTTGCGCACTCGCCGAGGCAACAACGAGTTGAAGAAGCTCACCAAGCAACGCGAATTTCCCGGCGCGGCGAAAGAATACGGTGAGGTCCCGATGGGGAAGACGACCGGGATTGGGCGAGCTATCTGCGGTTGGTTTTGATTGGTGGCCACGGGGAGCTGCGCCGAGGTGTTGCGGAGCTCGTGGTGGTGATGGCGTGGAGGGGAGCAGCCGGAGCGACCTGGCGGCGTTGCTCCGGAGAGGGTGGCAATGGCGATGGCGGGAGGAGAAAATGGGAGAGAGAGAGAGAAGAATAGGGCCGGGGCCTTCTTTATCCTAGCCGGGAGAGGGTGAAGTAGGCAGCTGCGTGGTGAGCGAGCTGCTACGTGGGGGGGCGCGTGGACGCGAGGCCGAGGCGGCATCAGCGGCGAGCGGCGCGAGAGAGGCGAGCGCGGGAGCGAGAGAAGAGAGGTCGACGCCTCGGCCTGATTTGGAAATTTTGCAAAAACACCCTCCGGTTTTCGATAAATTGAAAAACATCTTTCCAGGGCTCGGAAAAATTTATAAAAATTCAGGGGTGTTAATAACAACATTTCCAATCTTTTTCTTTTTAGGTCCAGGTCCAAACTCCAAATATTTTTCGGACTAAAAAATTCATGTTTAAAATAAAAAGGAAAGCTTTTATTAATTCTGGTAGACATTTTGACAAAAGAAAATAATTTCGGAGAAACTCCATAAATCTTTTATTCTCATGTTTGACCAACAGAAAATATCAAACACAATAATGTATTTTTATTTGCATTCTATTTAAGAACTTAATGTAACTTAAGTCAAATTGATATTTTATGTGCATTCTTAACACAAAAATTAAATAGTTTCACAACTGCAACATGATGACATGATGATTAATGACATGAGATGCACTTTTATTTATTAGGGTTATTACAACAATGCGAGGTGCGATGTCTAGCAAAGCCTTATAAAAATTCATCCATTGCATACCTAAAATAAGATCTATCTCTTGTTGTTCTAGCATAATAAAGTTGGTGGAATAACTTCGATTTAATTCCACCGGTGTCTTTCCTAGGATTTGATCAGCATGAATTTGACCACCAGGAGATCAATAGTATAAGGATTTTTAGTGGTATAGGTAGATAAGTTATGCCTTCGAATGCAAGACCGGCTAACAAAATTATGAGAAGCACTTGAATCGAACAAAATGACAACGGGGCGAAGATGTAGCAAGAACATACCCGCAAAAACGAGGCTCACCTTCGGGGATGTCATCCGGACTTGTGAAGTTCACACGACCGGTCCTATTAGAAGAACCTCGTTGTTAAATTGCAGCTTGCCCTTGTGATCGCTCGTTACCATTCTTCTTCGGAAATGGACAACTATTGATGAAATGACCAGTTTAACCATAATTGTAACACCCTTTAGGATTATTCCGCCCAGCTTGAGGAACACTACGTGCGAGGCTGATTTGCTTGCTGTTGAGGTGGTGCACGTTGAGCATACTCGCTGCTGCTCGGGGTGGCCTATCATAACCTTGCTCAACGGGCGATAATATTGTTTGCTTGGGTGCTGCCCGAAAGCGTTGTCCGGTGGGTAAAGTGTACACCGGACGATACTTCTATGGAGGACCGGGAGGTGTACCACTTGGTGGAGCCTTCCTCTTGCGCTCATCGGCTAGCACTTCACGCCGAGCATCCTCTTGAATGATAGTTGCATTAACCGGATCATTAAAAGTTCTAGTGGATCGCCAAGTTAATTTCTCCTTTAACACGGGGTTCATGCCCCTTCGGAAAGCAGCACGCTTCTTGTCTTCGGTGTCCACATAAAGAGGAGCATATTGAGCCAAATGATTGAACTTTTCAATATACTCAAGGACAGATCCTCCCTCCTTGTTTCAAATCTTGAAATTCTTGTAGCTTTCTTTCCATCAATGCGGTAGGAATATTACGAGCGCGAAAAGCCATTTTGAATTCGTCCCACTACACTATGTGTCCTTACGGGAGAGAAGCCAAATAATTTGCCCACCAAGCACTAGCGGGTCCTTGCGATAGTTGTGCTCGCGAAGAGAGGCTTCTATGCGTTGGTGCACTACAGCAATCCAAACTTGGACTCTATGCCACGGAGCCAATGATCGGCGTCCGGGGGCTCGTTGGCATGCTCAAATGGTACTAGATGAGTCGACAAGAAATCTTAATAAGTGCTCTGTCGTGGATGATCGTCACGACGTCCACCATTGCGACGAGTTATGAGCTATTTCTCCGAGCAACTCAATGTCCTCTCGCCTTGACTCGAGCAACGGGCGAGAATCTGTTCCAATGTAGCCGGAGGTGGCGGTGGAAGTGCATTATTGCGAGCTCCTTGCTGGCAACTCTCGGCCTCGGAGCGATTGCGAGTGTTCATCATGCTGAAATGAAATTGCGGATGTACTTTAGTTCCTTACTCCTTGTAGACCAACACAATCCTTTTAGGAACATCAATGTACATGACAAGGAAATTTCAGAATAGCAAACCGGTAATGAAGTTGAAGATCTTTCAAGACATTCAAGATCAATTACAAGGATTTTCAAGGATTAGGATTTGGAACAAAATCAAGATTGAAACTTGAAATTTTTGGGACATCCTTAAGTCAAACTTTAAGTTCTTGATTATTCCAATTTTTTCAAATAGCAACCAGAATGTTGAAAAGTGAGATAAGGCATATTTTAGTTCTGTTATTTTATGTCATGCCATGATGCAAGTTTCATTTTTGAACCTAACCATTCCTCACTCAAAAGAAAATAGTACTTCCGTCTTAGCGATGAAACGAAACTTCGGTGGCGACCCGTACTCAACCACGTAAGTTAATCTAAGTTTTCGATACACAACACACTAACGTGGTTAGTGTACTTGTAGAAGATCCATTTCGAAACAATACATCAAATTCAAAAGAAACTACGAAAAGAAGAGCAGTCCCACTAGTAACGGTTCATGGAAAAGGATCACCCCGTGGTATCCAACGAGCCAAAAAGTGATGAGGACATCAGCAACCTAGGAGCGCTCAAGCTACGGTTTCCTCCAAGTTACAAGTTACCTCCAACTCCGCCGGCGCATCCGATTCGGATTCAACAAACCTATTTGAACGAATTTGATAATATCTCCTTCATACGACATCGAAATGAGGCGTTTCCGGAGGTGTTAGAAAGAGGACGACTACACGGTCGTTTTGGTTCTGGTCCTAGGCTGTAGAACCATCGTGGATCATCCTGTGTGATTCCGACAAGGTGCTTGGGTCACCTTTTGGGTTGACTCGGCTTTGTATCGTGTCGGGCCTTAAGCCCATGTTGAGGATGCCCATCCTGGTTCGTCCTCAACCCCAACACGTCCCTAGGCTATAAGACTCGGTAGCCGCCGCTGTTTAGACTTGGGTTTTGTTTAGTTCGAGTTTTCCGGAGAGAAATTACGATTGCATCATTGTAACCGTGGCGACAAGTCCTTTTACTGTGATCCGGGGCCCATGTTCTTGTTCTCCTCAAGCTGTGGCGATTAGTCCTTTCGAACCGAGTGCTAGAACTCTTTTAATTCCGAGTGTCAATTCCTATTTGCAATTTCAGATTGCGTGTTTATCCCTTCTTGCTTGTGTTCTCGATTCGCTTGTAGGAAAAGCCTTCTCGGCGAGGTCAATCAAGTTGTGCATGGTTGATTACCTGCGTGGTTGATAACCAACGGAGCGATGGTGTAGCGGTTGCGGGATCGAATCGTGTTGATTTGAAGCCGGACTGTCAACGTCGAGTTCTCCAAATTCGAGTTTACTCCCTCTACCTCTCGGAAGATCGGCCTAGACCATATCAAAAACGGTCTTGTATACGTCTGCGGGCACGGACACCGATATCCGCATGTCGATCCACGCACGTACCTTCGTTGAAGATTTCGTAGATGTAAATAATTAAACAACCATAACCCAGGGTTAGTTTTTGCCACCAACTCTAACATCCTTATACAATTGGGCATGCTAACGTATCCTCACTCATAACTACGCCGTAGTTTTCAAAAATATGGCCTAGTTGTTGCATTACCATGGAATTGGCTCGATAGCTGCAACGAGACTAACCCACGGATCATGATACCCGAGGTGATGTTTAAGCAAACACTTGATAATACAACAACTAGCCAACTGTATATTACAACAGGGGAAAGAACTTCATAAATTATATCATAGTTTATTAAGTTGAAAACAGCGGAAGTTAAACAAGTTCAAGTTCAAGCTAACATAACGTTGATACGTCTCGACGATTATACAACAAAAGGTGATAAAATTGAGCCCATACGGATTATCACGTAGCCAAGCACATTATCATGCGGCAGACTAGGCTCCCGGTGGGAAGTCCGACCCTACGGAATCTACATATCCCAGGGCATAACACCAACAGGGCAATCTAATGCAACATTACCTAAAACAAAAAAAACAACAAAGGCACAAGGCTCGAGCAACTAGAGCTCAGCAAGACCGACTGGTCAAAATAGCACTCTAAGGCCGGCGTCTATACATGCAAAGCTCGGAGGGTGTAGCTGGTTTTGATAACAAAGCAGCGACTAAGCCATTGATCCTTACTTTCATGATTTTGGCATTTATTAACTTGTACATAAAATAACAAAGATATGGGCATCATAAAGGTATAAAAACAGTAAGGCATAAATAATTATCATCGTAAGCAACTATGATTATCCAAAGCATAGTTCAAGTTGTTAACTACGATGTGACTCGGTTCACAAGCGGTACTCATTACTGCGAGGGACAACGATACACATCGATTTAACACCGATTGGGAAAACCCGAAGTACACGACATACGCATCATTTAAGAACACGTATATCAACCGTTCACCATGACATCCTACAACTTTGTAGGGTCCAAATCCTCGAGTAGGCAGCCGTTCAACGATGACGTCGTGAACCTGTCCACCCCAACGGATCCTGCGACCAAGGATTCGGGTAACCTACGCCATTGCAAGCCGTTAAGGTTACGTAGGCTTACTAGTTCCCATAAAACTAGCATGAACTCGGTATTGTTCAATACTTGCTCAAGCAGGGCCAACAACGACACGGTCCTTAACCGACGGTAGACGGGGCTATAGCCTTTCAAGCCATGTCCTCTAAAGGCACATGCACTTGTCCTTTCACCTACGGGGCCCGTTCATGTCTCAACTTTTAGTTGTTTACACCTCTCCGGGCCCTTGCCTTCGCTCTTTCGAAACAGACTCGTTCGGTCTCAAGATTAGCTTTTCGCATTCATTAACTTCCATGTCTCGAAGCCTGCATGCTCGAGTACACTTAAGCAGTTTATACCAATAAACTTATGACGTAAGCATAGCCGTTTTCTATCGAACTACTCGTACCAGTAAATGCAGGTGGGTTTCATAAACACCTACACTCAATGCACAAACACCCTAGACACCTAGTAGTGTTATACTGAAAGGAAAACATTTATAAACCGGGAGGATGCACCGGGGCTTGCCTTGTGCCACATGGGAAATGTTAGCAACTTCGGTGTCGGTTCTTGTGTTGATTCCTTCCGAAGATCCCGGACCGACACTTCATCTTTTCCTAAATTAACAATGTTAATATGTCAATGGCGATAAATGCAGACGATGCATAGGTATGATGATGCAAATGTCGATGATACAAACATAGCTAGGTTACACACATAGTTTTTGAAGACATATGCATAAAAATATGAAATTCATTTTGAAGTGAACCTATCATTTTATGTGACTTTCATAAGAGTTTGCAAAATAAAACACGATAAATTGCAACATAAATCCTATACAACTAGGATTACCTTCTGACCTACTTATATATCAGGACTATGTGACATGAACTACTGAACATGCATGCAGCAATATGAATTTAAAAGACGCATAATTATCATAAACAAATAAACACATGTAATGCACAAATTAAATACTACCATGCACACATGCATATACAAGATCATCAGGTCATACTAAGGGATAGAACACCTCAAAAGAAAACTAACAAAGTTGATTTTGCACTTTTATCACATATTAGCAAATAAATATGATTTAATTAGTGTTTTGGATGTCCTGCTCAATATTGGAAAAACCATCAAGAATTTCGGGTGTTTAACAAGACCAGAGGCTAGCGCATGAAACAAGGAATCCAACAAAATTGGATTGACTCAATTTGGAGTTCGGAATCAAAAGATATGATTTTTGGAAGGTTAAAGCATTTTCTGGAATTATTAATTCGCGAAGATGGAAAATCCTGGAACTGAACCAATGGGAAGCGAGCCACACATAGGGCTATAGAGTTAAGGATCAGCAGTGTCAATGGCCACATAGGATCCGCGCCAGTGTGGTCTGCCATGTGGCCATGGTGGACGACCTGCCGGAGGCGACGACGGCTCCCCGGAGTTGGTCGGACAGAGACCAACCTCAACGGAAACACGACTACAGTCTCATCAAAGCAAGGCGGACACGATGGTGGGCACAGCTTCGCCGGAAGACGGCCGGAAGGACGCGGGCGGCGAGCGGCACCTCGGGCGGAGGTTCGGCGACGGCTACAACTCGCCTCTATTGACTAACATTGGGGAAACAAGGCTCCTAAGGATTTACACAACACAAGCATCAACGGCACGGTGGTGTGAGACCTCGGGGATGGCCGGAGACCGGTGTGCGTCGACGAGGTGGGGAACGGCGGCGGTCGGAACTCCGGGGAAACGACCAAATTCACAGCAACCTGTCAAGGAAACTGGATGGTGAGCTGCCAGAAGGCTGAAGGAATATGTTGCACATCATTGAGAGCAAAAATTGGTTCGAACGGCTCACCAGAGAGAGGGAATCGAATGGCACGGCAGTGACAGCACGGCGTCGGCCTCCCGGAGAAAATCGCGTCGATCTCAGACCTCAAGGCGACTCGACGTGATTGGATGCCATGGGGAGGTTCAGAGCATCCTTGCGGAGAGTTTGGCGTTAGTTGTTCGCTGGGGGATGGACTGAGATGGCCGGGTGATGGGGAGGCAGAGCAGGCGTACAGTGGTGTCATGTTGGTTTTGCTCGAGCGTGAAACAAGAAGAAGGAAAAGCCGGTCCTGGCTTTATCCAAGCAGAGAGGAGGGAAGCAAAGCTGCTGCGTGGCCAATTGTCTGCGTGGCGCGCAAGGGCAGGGCACAGCAGCACAGGCGCATGCAGGAGGCGGCGCTGAGCAGGAGAAGAAACCAGCGTTGGGGATAAGCTTGGCAAATTTGCAGAAAGGCCCTCGCTCTCTGATTTAATTCAAAACTTCATTTCCAAGCCACAGAAAAATATGGAAAAATTCCAGACTGTACAGAAAATCATATTGAGCAAATTTCCTTATTGGCCAAAGATCCAATTCGGCTCTCAAAAATTTATAAAAATTCCACAATACATCTGACTTAGTATTTTCTCTTTAATTCTTTGGGCATTTATCCTTTTTGAAAAATTCTAGTAAATTCCTCATAATTTTCTTTCATTATGCCCAATCCAATAAAAATATAATATGCATATACTTTTCTTGAGGAAATGCATATTTTTGCCGACCTTAATCTTGGACCTTTATTGATCTGTTTTGCTTAATTTTCGGGTATGAATCCCTTATCCGTGGTAATTAGGTGATGGAGATGCTTCTAATGACACCGGTGTTACATCTGTTATGTAATAAGATTTGAAATCCAGGAAATTGTGTTGCTAAGATCGGGAGACCGGTCTCGAAATACACGCTTAATGGAATTCAGTTGGTATGAGTTATGATTGTGTAGAATTGAATGTGGCATAATCCTTCGAAAAGGACTCTTGCATTATTTGCAATATCCAAATGATACAAGAGTCGGGGGCTATACGGAATTAGGTGCACCACGTTCAAGAGTGGTCTCGTAGAAATCGCGGGAAGTGGAAAATCAAGGAAATTAAAAGGAGCGATCTATAGAGGATGAAGAAAATAATGAAGAATCAAATAGTGGACTCTTGCATTATTTAAAAGGAGTTCGAATGATACAAGAGTCGGGGGCTATACCCAATTGTGTGCGCTCGAACGGTGCACTATATTTTGAGAGCGGTCCGTACCGATCGTAGGGAGTATACAGGATTTTTCATAATACCTAATTAGATGGTATGAAGGAAAAAATACCATTTTTTGGCTTTTTGAAGTCATCTTGAAGGGACAAGAAGTATTACAGAAGATTGAAGTTCTTTTTAATTTCACATCGGAATCGGACCAACATGCGTAAGACCGATCGGTCTTATTCAAGGTCAAATCAAAAATTACTCGGGGTCTGTCGTCGTATATTTACCTTATGAGTATACAATCGTCAAAGGAATGTATAATTAGAGATATCGTGGCGTATCAATCAAGATAAGACTGGTGAAGGGGGCCACGATGTGGTACCCGACTAGTATGAGATAGCGAGAAGGTTCCATATACCGATATGGAAATAATGCGGATATAAAGACCGATGTAATCCGACTTGATTGACAAGTAAAGGAGCAATTGTAGTCTCGTTAGGACTCGAATCAATAAGAAAAGCTTAAAGATAATGCTTCGAGTATGTAATCCATGTAATCGACTAGGACTCGCATGTAACCCAAGCTCCCCGGATATATAAGGCGGAGCAGGGACCCCCAAAAGCTCTCTCGGACAACTCGCAATTAGCAATCAGCTAAAGTCAATTGTGACATCCCTTCCGGAACACCCAGGAATCGGCACAGGGGAACACTCGACGAAGCGAGTTACAACAGTTCATCATCTCATACAAGCCGAATATATACATCATGGTATAATACAACCAGGTTTTCGAAATACAAACATTGTATAGCGGAAACTTAATACAATACCGAAGTTTGAAACACTAAGAGTCCGGCAGCGGAACTTATTCTTTTTACAACAAAAGACCACCTAGGACGACTAACGTGATGCGGTGAGCCCGTCGTACACCACGATCCTCGTCCTTCACGGCATCGGGATCCCTTCCCACTAGAGGGAACCACCCTCGGGGCACCTGCTCCTCCTCGGGAAGCTAACCCCGAGTATTCTAATACTCGAGCAAGATCGACCCGTCAACGAGCACGCTAAGGCCGATGCCTAGGATGCGAAGGCTTTATGGTCGTGGGTTTGACTTTCTTGCAAAAACAGCGCTAACGGTGGATCCTTACTTTCAAGTTTTAGCTCCATGTTAAGTTCATTACCTAACTACTGTTTGGAGCATATAACTACAGCAATCAAGTTTGCAAGAAAAGATTATCTTTGACCAACAGCTCTTTCTTCTCTCTTCTTCATCTTTCACTTGACTAACTACGATGCGACTCACCGAACAAGCAAGTACTCATTTCTGCGAGTGACAGCGATTCGAACCAATTTTATACAGCTGGCAAAAACCCGACTACACGATGTATACGCACCACACCGGTCGTATAGGACAACCTTTCCCGCCAACACCTGGTAGAAGAATAGTCGTTTCCAACTCCCTCGGGAATATGGCGACCCCATGCGACGTCATCCGTGGGCGACCCATTTCCCTCCCGTGAGACTCCTATCTCACTAACAACCAGCAAAAGATAGTTGGCTACGACACATCCCTCGGGGTGGTAGGGTACATCGTCGAGATCCCTTCCTTCCGTGGGATGACCTCACGTTCTATGGTGAATAATGGTACATCGCGAGTTAATATCATGCATGCATGATTATGCATTATATGACATGTGACAAATGCATCGACGATCGACGATTAGTAGCTGAAGTCTACACTACGAGCAACATGAAATAATGACATGAAATGATGCATAGAATGACGATGTGGATTACATGAAATGATAAAGGAATATGCTTATTTATGGAAAATAAAAATAATACAAACTTTCATCTGCAGTATCTCCTTCTTTTAAACAAATTATTTTCTTAAAAATAAACAATAATCAGCATAAAATAATAACTTATCTTAATAAAAAATTCAATTAATTAAAACTTATGAAATTAAAATTCTCAAAATAGATAGTTTAATACATAAACAAATAGAGAACAATTTTATTTATCTAAAAAACTGGTTTTATATTTTTCCGATTTTTCTTTAATTTTCTATGAATTTTTAAAATGTGGAAAAGGTTCTCGTGCCACACCCTTGGCCACAAGGTTGGCCGCATGGGATCCAGCCGTGGCCACACGGAATCCAGGCCGTGTGGCCCGCGGTGTGGCGCCGCCGTGGCGGCCAGGAGAATGGCCGAGCTCGCTATGACTACTCCTACACCTACTACTCGACACGGCACACCCGATGGTGGGGCCGGCTCCGCTAGGGGCTCATCGGACATGGACCGACAACGAGCGATGGCTCGCTCGGGGCTCCGGCGAGGTCCAGACAAGCACCGTGAGGCACGAAAATTGGGGGAAAATGGGCTGCGAGGTTCATAAGACGATGAGCAAGGGTGGCGTCGTGTTTGTAGACCTTGGAGACGATCGAACGAGGGCGCGCGTCGACGAGGTGAAGACGATGGCGGTCGGAGCTTCGGAGACACGGCAAAATCCACATGGACCTATGAGTGGAATGCCAAGGTAAGTCGACTAGGTGGTAGAGGAAGGAGTTGAGCACAACCGGGATCAAAATCTAGCAAAGAGGCTCACCGACAATCGAGAATTTTGGAGTCGACGTATCGGTGGGCAATGGTGACTTGCTCGGGGAGAGCGGCCTTGATCCGCGAAGCCGGGGCGAGGGAGCTCGATTGAGCGGCATGGGAGCTGCGCCGGAGTGTGGCGGAAGGTTTGGGGGTGGTGGTTCGGGTGGAGAGCAACCGAGCCGCTTGCCGGCGTGAAGGCGAAGAGCGAAACGTGTGTGGTGCTTCGCGTGCGAGCCAAAGGGAGGAAAAATTGGAGGCCGACCCAAGCTTATCTCTCGCCGGGGCGAGCCAACGAGCGAGCAGCTACGTGGCGCGTGCTCGAGAGGGACGCGCGGCCGTAGAGGCGCTCCCGTAACGGCGGCGGGCCGAGAGCAGAGAGGAAGGAGAAAGGGAGGTCTGTCTCGTGGGCCTCTCCGGTATTTTTACACAAACACCCTCCGGCTTTTGACAATTTGGAAAAGGGACTTACTAATCTCGGAAAAATTCCGAAAAACCCAGGATTGCTTAAAATCAATTTTACACACTTTTTGTTTTAAGAAAAAGTCCAAATTCGAATTATATTTTGGGATAAAAATTCAGGTTTAAAATAAACTAGGGCTTTAATTAATTCTCGTATGTGTTTTTACAAAGGACAATTAATTTAGGGCAAAACTCCATAAATCTTTTTATTTTATGTTTGACCGAAGAAAATGACAAACACAATAATTTATTTTATTTACACTCTTTTTAAAGAAAGTAAACCGACTTGTGTTAAAACGACATTTCATGTGCATTTTTGACATAAAATCAAACGGTTTCAAAAATGCAGCGTGATGCCATGATGCTCAATGACATGAAATGCACTTCTATTTAGTGGAGTTGTTACAGCCCTCCTCCCTTACAAGAATCTCGTCTTGAGATTCACGATCGAAGCAACTAGACGAGGGTACTAAGGAACTATGGATAATTGGATCGAAGGAAATCTTCTTGTTCCCAAGTAGCTTCAGCTTCCGAGTGATTGCTCCATTGAATCTTGTAGAACTTCATGGTTCGATGTCGAGTCACTCGCTCCTTGGTGTCGAGAATTTTGATCGGATGTTCATAATACGTCAAGTCCGGTCAGTAATCGTTCCACATCTGTCGTAGGTATGTCCACCGGTGGTTTTAGACACTTCTTCAATTGAGACACATGGAACATATTATGAATTCCCGATAGGTGTGCTCGGCAGCCCTAAACGATATGCCACGGCTCCACATCTTTCTTGAATGGGAAAGGGTCCAATTGTATCATGGAGCTAACTTGTCTTTGATTCCAAATTGTTGGACACCTTTGGTAGGAGACACTCGAAGATAAACTTGATCTCCAACATTGAACACTAACTCTCTATGTCTTTTATCCGTATAACCGATCCGTCGAGACTTGGCTCTTTTCGGATTCTGTTGAATAAGGCGTACTTGCTCTTCCGCATCTTTTACTAGATCCGGTCCAAATATTACTCTTTCTCCACTTTCGGACCAATTCAATGGTGTGCGACAGACTACGACCATATAGAGCTTGGAACGGTGACATTCCAACGCTTTCCTGGTAGATGTTGTTGTATGAGAATTCCGCTAATGGCAAACATTTCTCCCAATCCTTGCTATAAGTTAAGACACATGCTCGAAGCATATCTTCCAGATACTCGATTGATTCTTTGTCTTCCATCCGTTTGTGGGTGATAAGTCGAGCTTCAAATTAACTTCGTTCCTAATGACTCTTGCAACTTTTCCCAAAATCTGGATACAAATTGAGCTCCTCGATCCGAGATGATGGTCTTGGGTACTCCATGCAAACATGGGATGCGGGAAATATATAGATCCGCATACTCGCTTGGTCTTGTAGTTGGTATGTACCGGTATAAAGTGAGCCGACTTGGTCAATCTGTCAACTATGACCCGAATAGAGTTGTGCTTCCGTGGAGTCATTGGTAATCCAACTATGAAGTCCATGCTGATATCTTCCCATTTCCATTCGGGTATGCTCGGAGGTTGAAGTGGACCTGCTTGCTTCAAATGCTCCGGTTTGACGCGTCGACAGTGTATCACACTCGTTGACATACCTTGCTATCTCCCGCTTCATTCTTGTCCACCAAAATCTTTTCTTCAGGTCTTGATACATCTTGTTGGTTCCAGGATGAATAGAATACTTAGACGTATGGGCTTCATCCATTATCTTCTTGCGAAGTTCTAAGTTCTTAGGCACTACTAGCTTATTCTTGAATCGGATGACCCCTTCACCATCTTCTCTAAAGCATTTGACTTCACCCTTCTTGAGTCGTCTTCTAACGTGCTCTATACCAATATCCTTCTTCCGAGTTGCTACCACTTCTTCACGAATGGTAGAGAGGGTTAGGACCCCATAAGGAAGAATCCGATGATTAGGCTCACTATCTTCCTCTCCGGATGCTTCGTCGTAGGCTGAGCTATGAGGTTATTACAATGAGCTTTCCGACTCAAGGCATCGACCACGACATTCACTTTGCTAGGGTGGTATTGAATCTCTCGTCTCATAACCCTTGATCGGTGCTAACCATCTTCGTTGACGCATATTCAGATCCGCTTGAGTGAATATCCTTTCTCCAATAAATCCTTCAATTGTACCTTAAGTTCTTGCTAGCTCATTAGGTGACACTCAATACGGTCCTTGAGATATTGGTGTCGTTCCTAGTTAAAGTTCTATCTTAAATTCCACTTCTCAATCTAGTGGTAGTCCTGGTAAATCAACTGGGATGGCATTTGGATATTCTCGGACCATTGGTATTTTCTTCCACATGTGTACCGTTGATCTTATGAATCACCAAGAGAAAAGTTCCTTCTAAGACCCGTTAATTGTAGTAAGGTTGATGAATCTTCACTTAGCGTTGTCGGGTAGGTTCTTCTCGGTAGATTGGTCCTTGTCCTTGAGGCTGAGGTGAATGACTCGTTGAGAGCTTGCTAACTCATCTCTTCCTCGCACCTATATCATTGTTCTCCCTATTTGGTTCTACCTACGGATGATGTTTACACTCCCATGTTCTGATATGTAACCCGTGGGGTTTATTCCCGATCTTTCGATGAGAGTAGAAGATAGTTCGATTGTTGATGAAGTCGACGTTCACGGCCCGACTACAACCGCCCAAGGATGTTGCGCCTTAGCAATCGATACACCGCCTCCAATGGTCGTCGTGATCTTGTGGTGCACGACAACCCGGCCACGAGGGCGGTCGTCCCGCAAGCAATCGAGAACAAGCAAGAACAAGTAGAAACAAGCACTGAATTGCTAGATTAAATTGAAGGTTCACAACTGGAAACACAATATGGTGGGGTTCCAAAGATGAATGGCAGGCGGAAAACGCGTGCTGCAGCAAGTAGCAAAAGCTATCTCTAATCAACAAAACCCGAGTGTTCTTGACGGCGGCCAAGGGATATAAAAACGTGGAGGGACGACCACAGGGGTGCTGGAGTCGTCCTCCAACCCTAGGACGTGTCCTTAGTGGACTCAACTTGATACACGGCCCGTTGGGCCAAAACTGGACAGTTCTGATATCTCTGCACTTAAATGAAGATTGCGATAGACTCGGAGAAGATATAGACTTGATCTCAGATCCGTTGGAAAGTAGACTCCATCATCTTTCCATGCTGTGCTTGAACACCCCAAACGGAGCTCGGACGAAGTCGTGGCAGCCATCAAAATTCAGCCTTTTTATGGACTCCGAATCCAGCCAGCGTGAGTCCGTTTCCCTGTCCATCGTTCCTAAGCAAAACAAGAGTGCAAACGTTTCCATGGTCTAAACAGGATTGAAAAGAGCCTAAAAACGAACTCACTTGATTGTTCAATTGTCGAGCACGAGCACGCGTAATTGGTCCAAGTAATAGGGTCTTGTGTAGGTATGGACCTATCGATGGTGTTGATGTCCTCATCATGTTCACCTAAGGTTGAGAGCTTAGCGACTACCTTAGTCCTCAAGATGATTACAGTGTGTCCGAAGGCTGCAGAGATCCTTGAAGACTTATAAACTCACCGATTAGGATACGGACAATGACTCACTGGTCCAAATTTAAAATGTCATGGTGTTTGTTGTTAATATCTATCACTTTCATGCCAAGATCGGAATCCTCACTTATTCAGGAGTCGCGAGATTTATAAGGGGTTGGTGAAAGTCAACGATGAAGGAAAAGATTTAACTGGAATGGTTGAGTTTATGAAACAACATGGATTACCAAAAGATGCAACAAGTGCTTTCGTCTATCTTGGTGTTGAAGGAAATATAGGCTTAAGATATTTATAAGGATAATTGCACCGATGAGTTTCAAGACAGTATTCTTCTTTCCGGTTGCGTACCCTAGGTTATACGCCATCCGTTCGAAGAACATTATATTTGGATTTTCTTCTAGTTTCAAAATAGAGTATCCATTTCCACATTGCTCATGTTTGACTTTGAGAAGCACCCGAGTGAACCGGCACAATTCAAAGGCAAAATGGCAATTTGAAAGTGCAAAACACCCATTTCCAAACTAGCTCTCGGTACAACTTAGTCTAGTCGAAAAGGGGATTATTATTTCTTCAAATGGAAGTCACTCAAGAACTTCAAGGAAAGATAAGTTCATGATGTAATTGAGTGAAAGAAGGAGAATTATTTGCAGACTAGGAATAGTCAGCTCATAATACTCGGAATTTTATCATCCAAGAATTTCTGTCGAGATGAAGAGTCCGAACGGAAATCAAAATGGCTATTACTCGGAGAGGGAAAGAGAACTTTTGGTAGCTACAAAAGTGGTAGTTAACCGGTCATCCGCCAGGATGAGGTCTAGATCGATCGAAGTGGCATCGGTGACTAGCTCCTGGATTCTTCTACTCATACATTTCGTCCTTCTGCTATTCTTTGGGAAGTTATTGGGCTTGCTCAACATCCAAGTATCTCATCATGGTCCTTATCGGATCTGCATCTAGTTGTTCAACTATTGCTTTGGCAGCTACAAGTCGTTCATCCCTAGCGGCACTCGACTTATCCTTTTTTTCTATGTAATTGTTGATAAAGTTTCTATAGCTGCTAAGGACGCATAGTCTTTAACTCGTAAGTCTTGATAGTACTCTACTTTGCATTCCTTTTCCAAGCAAACCAATTGTAGCTAGTGGTGTTGGTCCCTCCAAGTACTCCCATATGTCTATCCTTCTTTTGAGTTGCATGTACCGTATGTAGATGAAGGTCTTGAATTCTTCTCGTCAAGTTCCTCAATGTAAGAGCCCTTCTTGTCTTATATCTCACTAGCACACTCCTTTCCTCGTGCCATCCGTAGGAAAGATGTTAAAATTGATCAAACACTTCTTTCGCACGATAAAACAAAGCTAAAGGAAACCGATCGTGCAAGTATTACAATACTAACTCCATCTATTCCCAAAACTTCATATTATAGCACTCAAAAAGACATGATGCATGCACTACTCCGAATTAGTCAAACGACCGAAAGCTAGCACGTACTAACACTAATAGTTAGTGACTACCCACAAAACCCCGAACTTCGAACCGTTAAAAAGCTACTGTTCAAAATCCTTAGATGGGCTCCGTACTCTACCGTACTCGAAAATGTGTTAGGTTTTGAAAAACTAGCTTGTGAACGAGGTATCGTTGCCCCTGAACCGCTCGATACCAGCTGTGACATCCCTTCCGTGACACCCAGGAATCGGCACAGGGGAACACTCGACGAAGCGAGTTACAACAGTTCATCATCTCATACAAGCCTGAATATATACATCATGGTATAATACAACCAGGTTTTCGAAATACAACATTGTACAACGGAAACTTAATACAATATCAAAGTTTGAAACACTAAGAGTCTAGCAGCGGAACTTATTCTTTTTACAACAAAAGACCACCAAGGACGACTAACGTGATGCACCGAGCCCGTCGTACACCACGATCCTCGTCCTTCACGGCGTCGGGATCCGTTCCCACTAGACGGAACCACCCTCGGGCACTCGCTCCTCCTCGAGGAAGCTACCGTACGAGTCGTAGTAGTAGGACTCGTGGCCTAAAAACATAACGAACAAACCCCGAGTATTCTAATACTCAGCAAGACCGACTCATCAACAGGCACGCTAAGGCCGACGCCTAAGATGCGAAGGCTTTATGGCTGTGGGTTTGACTTTCTTGCAAAAACAGCGCTAACGGTGGATCCTTACTCTCTAGTTTTAGCTCCATGTTAAGTTCATTACCTAACTACTGTTTGCAGCCTATAACTACTGCAATCAAGTTTGCAAGAAAAGATTATCTTTGACCAACAGCTCTTTCTTCTCTCTTCCTCATCTTTCACTTGATTAACTACGATGCGACTCACCGAACAAGCGGTACTCATTTCTGCGAGTGACAGCGATTTGAATCAATTTTATACCAGCTGGCAAAAACTCTACACGAGGTATATGCACCGCACGGGTCGTATATGACAACCTTTCCCGCCAACACCTGCGGAAGAATAGCCGTTTCCAACTCCCCGGGAATATGGCGACCCCACGCGTCGTCATCCGTGGGCGACCCATTTCCCTCCCGTGAGACTCCTATCTCACTAACAGCCAGCAAAAGAGAGTTGGCTACGACACATCCCTGGGGTGGTAGGGTACATCAGCTTGCCGGGCCCATTACACCAGCATGTAGCACGGTACGTTCAATACTTGTTCAACCGGGCCGACAACGGTACGGTCCTTGACCGACACGAGACGGAGCTACCACCTTGCAAACCATGTCCTCGTAAGGCACATGTGCTTGCCCTTTCTCCTATGGGGCCCGTCCGGTCTCAATTTCATTAACACTCTCTTCAAAATTAACGACAACAACATCAATCACTTAAAGACTCCATGCTTTAAGATCTTCCGAATCAACTACCGTTGCGACTATGAATTAAGCTTAGCTTCTATTGAGCTACCCGTACCAAGTATATCACGAATAAAAGGAAACCTATCTCACGCATCTAGGGTGTCAATCAATTCCTATCACCTAGTGCACAACCAAAACTTAACTATTGTCATAAAAGTAAAAGACTTTAAAACATAGGTAGGATGCACCGGGGCTTGCCTTTAACTGCAGCGTAGTTAGGTTCACTCGGTGCGGCGTTAGTGTCGATGATCTCTCCTCCTTGATTCACCTCGGTTGCTTGTCACACGACTTCACAATCTGTTTCCTTCGGTGTAGTCGACTTTGACGATCACCGCTTCGAGATCCCTTGCTTCGTGGGATGACCTCACGCATGGGAGCTGCGCTGGAGTGTGGCGGAAGGTTTGGGGGTGGTGGTTCAGGTGGAGAGCAACTAGAGCCGCTTGCCGGCGTGAAGGCGGATTGCGGGACGTGGGTGGTGGTTCGCGTGCGAGCCAAAGGAAGGAAAAATTGGAGGCCGGCCCGAGCTTATCTCTTGCCAGGGCGAGCCAACGAGCGAGCAGCTGCATGGCGCCGGTCAGCCGCGTGGCGCGTGCTCGAGAGGGACGCACGGCCATCGAGGCTCTCCCGGATCGGCGGCGGGCTGAGAGCGAGAGAGGAAGGTGAAAGAGAGGCTGCTCGTGGGCCTCTCCGGTATTTTTACACAATTACCCTCCGGTTTTTGACAATTTGGAAAAGGGACTTACCGATCTCGAAAAATCCCGAAAAACACAGGATTGCTTAAAATCAATTTTACACACTTTTTGTTTTAAGTCAAAGTCCAAATTCGAATTATATTTTGGGATAAAAATTCAGGTTTAAAATAAACTAGGGCTTTAATTAATTCTCGTAGGTGTTTTTACAAAGGACAACTAATTTAGGGCAAAACTCCATAAATCTTTTTATTTTATGTTTGACTAGAAGAAAATGACAAACTCAATAATTTATTTTATTTACACTCTTTTTAAAGAAAGTAAACCGACTTATGTTAAAACGACATTTAATGTGCATTTTTGACATAAAATCAAACGGTTTCAAAAATGCAGCGTGATGCCATGATGCACAATGACATGAAATGCACTTCTATTTAGTGGAGTTGTTACAGCAATACATAACGAGACATGACGTAGGGTATTACATTCAATTGAGAGGCCCGAACTCGTCAAAAATCTGGTGTTCCTGCGTGTTTCGGGTGTTGCACCATCAAATTCCAAGCTCGTGAGGGACCGAGTAGTTCTAGTGCCGAGTTTAAGACTCAATAGATCAAACAAGTAGATCATTCTCGCCTTTCCATCCACGCCCGATCAATCCACTTCATGGTCCAAGTTAGTTCAACACCCGATCTATTTCGTCGGTGAGGTCTTGATCGAATCCCGGTACATTATCTTAGATGCAAAATTTAAATATGTTGTCGTTATTACTTCGCCAAAGCTCAAGCACTACTTCCAAGCACACCCGGTGGAGATGTGGTGTGGAATCGTGAAGTGATTTGATAGGTTTCCAAGTGGGTTGTCGTATACTTGGCTTATGGGTATGATATAATCAAAGGAATGACTTATTAAAGATATGGTGGCATATTGATGAAGATAAGACCGGTTGGGAGGGCCTACGAGAGCGGTGCCCGATCGATATGGAATAACAGAAGATTATGTATACCGGTATGGAAATAAAGGCGGACTCAAGACCGATAAGATGTGACATGATCGTCAAGTAAAGGAGCTAAATTAACCGATTAGGACTCTAAATCGGTAAGGAATCTTCAAGATAGAGCTTCCGAATATGTAATTCATGTAACCCACTAGGATTCCGGATGTAACCCTACCTCCCCGGATATATAAGGCGGAGGAGGGACCCCTCAAAAACGATCCGGACATACACAATTAGCAGTCTACTAAAGGAAATACATAACATACGAGACGTAAGGTATTACTCTCGATTGAGAGGGATGAACCTGTCTAAAATCTCGCGTGTTCTTGTGTATTATGTGTGTTGCAACATTGAATTCCATACTCGTGATGGACTAGGTAGTATTAGTGCCGAGATTATTCCTCGACATTTGGTGCCCTAGGAAGGGGTCCCGACGAGTTTCTTGGTGAGTTCGATGGCTTATTCGTTCGACGTCAACTTCGCTCCCGGCTTCGCAATCCGCGTCGGGTCCCTGGACTTTGAGGGTGATTCCGCCGGCCATCGCTACTCGAAGCGTGATCACGAGATGCGATCTTGATATCCCTTCGGATTTCGACGTGTCGGAAGTTTCCGATCTTGTGGCACGATCAATCGGACCGGTTGGGTTTCCCTACGGTTTGGCCAATCAGAGCCAAGATCTTGACCGCTACCAAATCTGCAGCGATGAGCAGCTCTTCGAGCTTGAAAGCGACTTTGAAGAAGGTCCTCAAACCTTTGTCCATGTCGTTATGACTGAAGCAGCCCTTGAGCAATGTACGCAAAGAGCTCGATTGACCGAAGATGAACGTCTGCGAGAGAACGCTGCCGACGAGGCCGCGAATGCTCGAAGATTCACACCCTCCGGTGGCAGTACCGGTCAACAATCCGCCTACGGATGTTAATGCTCCAGGAACTAGTCAAGCTAGAGCTTTAGGGACCAGAGTTCTCGTGAGTTGAGAACCCGCTGCTACAAACCAGGCTGCTATAGCACCGATCATTTATGCGCGGGATACTTCACCTTCGCATAACGATCGAGGGAATCGTGCTTGGAAGAGTCCACGATCAGCCAAGCGGGGTCCTTAACATGGACGCCTTGGAAGTTGATTTCAATGGTGAACGAGTCTTCATGTCACCACTCCACAATATCATTGGTGTCGAGTCTTAAACTCGGCACTACGACTACCCGGTCCCGCACGAGCGTGGAATTCGATGGTGCAACACACAAAACACACAAGAATGCGTGATTTTAGACATGTTCGAGCCTCTTGATTGAGAGTAATACCCTACGTCCTGTATGTTATGTATTGCTTTTAGCAGATTGCTAATTGCAAGTTATCGGAGAGTTTTTATGGGGTCCCTGCTCCGTCTTATATATCCGGGGAGCTAGGATTACATGTAGAGTCCTAGTCGAATACATGGATTACATATTCGAAGCTCTATCTCTCAGCTTTCCTTGTTAATTCAGAGTCATAACATACTACAAATTGTTCTTTTACTTGTTGTTCAAGTCATCATACGTCGTGCTTGACGCCCGCCTTATTTCCATACCGAAATATGGAATCTTCGTTAATCCGTACTGGTCGGAGCCACTCGTGGGCCCTCTTCGCCGATCCAATCTTCATTGATTTGTCATCGTATCTTTAATTATCTATTCCTTTATCATTTGCATACCCGTAAGGTAAGTATACGACAACAACCCCGAGTAATTTTTTATTTGATCTTGAATAAGACCGACCAGTCTTCCGCATGTTGGTCTCGATTCCATGGTAAAATTAAGAAGAACTCTAATGTTATGCAATACTTCTTCTTTCTCCAAGACGCTTCAAAAAGCCAAAAAATGGGTATTTTGTCCTCCATACCACCTAATTAGGTGTGCAAAAACAAAAAATATTTTCCTTCCGGTGCGCCGATTAGGTGCACCCAATTGGGTATAGCCCCCGACTCATTTGAACTCCTTTCAAATATTGCAAGAGTCCACTAGTTGATTCTTCATCATTTCCTTCAATATGCAATTTCTACAGACCGCTGCGTTCAATTTCCATTATTTTCCACTTCCCGAGATCTCTGCAGGCCGCACTTGAACACGGTGCATCGGTCGAGTGCACCTAATTAGGTATTGCCCCCGACTCTTGTATCATTTGAGGATCGCAAATAATACAAGAGTCTTTCTTGAGAGACTATGCTTTATTATTTTCCATCAAATCACATTCCACTCAAGCAATCTCTGCCAAGAACTTATTTTTCGGACGGTCGAACCGGTCATGTCGTATGTAACGGACCGCTTAAATCAGTCTTAACTTTGATTTACTTGGCGAAGCGGCTGCGCAAGAAATGGAGGGGCTGTGGTGCGGGCAGGGCGGCACGCGGGGAAAAGCTAGGGACGGCGGCCATGGCGAAAACGACTTCCGCCATCGACGGTCGTGCGCGCACGCTTCCGGCGAAGGCAACCGACGATGCTTGACGCGTGGGGAGGGCACAGCACCGCGACGACGAGCGCGGCCTAACGCGGCATGGGCGCCGGCGGCGAGCGACGCCGGCAGTGGCCCCGGCCACCGTGTCGAGCTCTGTTCAAATGTTATTCTCCCCTATTTACAGCTTTGCCACCCGGTACTGTTCCTGTGTTTTGCTCATAAAATTCAATCCTTTTGGTATTTTTTCAAACCAGTTTTTGTGGGGAATCAGTATATTTTGAGGAGTAACTTTTGTTATAGGCAAAAGTTCAGATTTGGCATGTAAAAATTTATAAAAATTCATGAACAGGTGCTGTTTTGAATCCAGTTTGAATTTTTCTAGGAATTTGTGCCACTCCAAAAATTCAGGTAAAATGTCCCAAAATTTTGGTTTGATGTGCTCTACTAGAATATGTAAAAATATGTGGTCACTATCATGGGGAAATTTGGAGATCTCAACAGCTAGGGTTTTGATCAATAGAAACCCTAATTAAAACCCTATTAGGTCATTTTATGTGAAATGGGCCATTGATTATTATTTTGCACATGCAAATTTTTCTTTAGCATAGTGTGACTATGAATTTGTGACATCGGGTGTCACATAGAGAGAGTGGAGGAACGCAGGAGACGAGAAGATGATGAGCGACGACGGACCGCTCTTGTGGATGATCGTCCACGGGATCCTGCTCCACCCCGCCCACGCATAACTAGTTCGACTAGGCATGGGCCGGCTGCTTCGGCGCCGCCCCGAGCGGAAATCCTCCACGTGATGATCATCGAGGGCACGACAGTCGCTATGCTCATCGTGATGACCGATCAAGAAGAGACGATGGACGAGATAACCGAGATCGACGGGGACGACTCGTTAATGTATGTGCAATGTACGTTCGCTTCGTCGAATGTCTCCCGATATGATCCAGTGTGACAATCCCTCTTGCTTTGCAAGGTAGGGGTGTCACACTCGCATGACGGTCGATGAGCACATTACGAGCGTCGCGATTGCCATTGATTGGTACACGTAAATCTTGATCCGGAACGCGTTCGTGTTCGTCCGCAATTGGGGTATGTTGAGGTCCAATTCTTCCTCCGGAAGAGGCTCCTTTAGACCGGGCTCTTGCAGGCTGCTCCGAGTGAGAACGCGACCGATCGGAAGATTCGGCTCTGTCATGGACAAGTTGGTTTGTTTGTAGAGCAGCCGCGTCCACCAAGCTCAAAGCGTGTTGTAGCCCCGGTGTTGAGTTGAACGCCTCCTCCGGGATTGTCTCCGAATTTGCTTTACCCCCACAATGTTGTGGACTGGTGACATGAAGACTCGGGCGCCGTTTAATTCAACCTCCATGGAGCCCAAATTCAATGCCCTACTAGAAGAACGATGGCATCCGCCACTACGGCATCCACGTCGACTATTATAGCCGGGCGATGTTTCCGCCGGGTCTCTAGACTGCTCCGGTAGTGATCCGGTGGCGGGCGCAGCCGTGGCGAGAACACCCTCTCCACCTTGGCTGGTGCCAACGATGTTTGTGCAAGGGTTTGCGGTCGAAGCTCGTGGAGGTGAATCTCACGTCCGTCCCGTCCGCTTCACGCCGGCGGTGGTTTGCTTCGTCTCTCGCCATCCCGGCCTCTTCAGCAGCAGCTTCCTCGGGGGTGAGTTCTTGAAGGACCGAGCCGATCATAAACACTTGGAAAAAGGCGGGACATCTTTCCACGAAGTCGTTATCGTGCTCGAAAGAGCTGCTCAATGTCACGGACCGGGTGTCGGTCCGATGATTCGCGCTAAAGGTGCGTCGGTCCCGCTAGGTTTCATGTATAGGGTTTCGATCATGTGAGGTGATCGCGCTTTAGAAGCTGCGGCCGGATCACGAATCGGATTCATCAAGCGTAGTTTTCCGGTGGAATCGGCTTCGAAGTCGAGGGACTCGAAGCGGATCTTGAAGTCGGGCGCGAAGTTGACGTCGAACGAAGAAGCCATCGAACTCGCTGGGAACTCGTCGAAACCCCTTCCTGGCGCGCCAAATGTCGAGTCTTAAACTTGGCACTAGTACTACCCGGTCCCTCATGAGCATGGAATTCGATGGTGCAACACACAAAACACACAAGAACGCGCGATTTTAGACGAGTTCGGGCCTATCGATTGAGAGTAATACCCTATGTCCTATATGTTATGTATTGCTTTTAACAGATTGCTAATTGCAAGTTGTCGAGAGAGTTTTTAGAGGGTCCCTGCTCCGCCTTATATATCCAGGGAGCTAGGATTACATGCAGAGTCCTAGTCGATTACATGGATTACATATTCGGAAGCTCTATCTCTAAGCTTTCCTTGTTAATTCAGAGTCATAACAAACTACAAATTGTTCTTTTACTTGTTGTTCAAGTCATCATACGTCGGTCTTGACGCCCGCCTTATTTCCATACCGGTATATGGAATCTTCTGTTAATCCATACTGGTCGGGAACCACTCTGTGGGTCCTCTTCGCCGATCCAATCTTCACTAATTTGTCATCGTATCTTTAATTATCTATTCCTTTATCATCCGTATACCCCTAAGGTAAGTATACGACAATTGGGGTCAATCAAATTCTGGAGACTATTCTAGAATAAGTACTTAATCGGACGCTTGGACCGAGGCGTGCTTTGAATATGGTCATGCAGCTGCTCTTCGGACTCATGATCCGGAGCAAGGAGAATCGTTCGGTCGGTCGCGATTAGGACGACCTCCTAGGACCCCGTCTCAAGGAGCTTCATCCGCGGGAGCGGGGCCCAATCAATGAGAGTCGTGATGTCGGGAATGTTTTTATAGATCGCCATGCAGAACAGGTTGATGAACGATGGAAGCGTGAAGAAGAAGAACGCCACCGGAGTGGTCATGTTGATGATCACCCGACAGGTCCCGTACCGCCACCGCCGCCGTATGGTCGTGGAAATCCCGAGCGAGATAGCTCCATTGTCGCCGTCAGCTGGCAATTAGAGTGGTTATGATGACCACACAATACTCTATAATGACCGGGCAAGGAGAGATGATCGTTACAACCGACATGATTATCGTTACTATGATCGTAACAGATCGGAAGCGAGGACGAAGGGACGGAGGCCACCGAGAACGTGACCACGACAATTGAGACAGTGAGCTGGAGCTGGGCAGCAACGTTTGACAAGCTTCGCCGCCGCCTCCGCCTCCGCCACGGACGAACAATGATCGTCGGCCCGGCCCGAATGCGGGGCGGAGGAATCATCGCTACAACATTCGCCGCTCACCATCACCGGTCTAGACCGGCTTTGAGGATGATGAGTATTCTGGAATCCCAGCATTTACGTGGGACTTGCTCATTTGTATGTATATCCGGAACTTCAAGATTGGAAATATCGACAAGTATGATGGCAAGACCCTTCCTACGAGAATGGCTTTGTATGTATTCGACGGCCATCCGAGTCCGCAGAGGGTGATACCTTTGTTTTGGCCAATTATTTGTCCATGTGTATGGAACAAGCTAGTCGCCTAGGGTTACAATCTCTCCCTAAAGAGTCTCTTTCATCCTACGGAGAACTAACCAAGAAACTTTTGTGAATTTCCGGACTAGTTGTGAGAAACCGGGCAACTTCTTTGAGCTCAACGGGATCGGGTAGAAGCCCGATGAGTCACCGACCGGCTACCGCAGATCGATTTTGTGCCAAGAAAGCCTTGATCGCCAATGTTCCCGATCGGCAGGTCATTGCTGTGTTCCAATCTAGTGTCCGGAGTGAAGGCCTAGTCCACAAGATCGGTCGGCGCCACTGCAACCTCACCCCGACGGCGTTATAGTTCTTCAAGATAGCAGATGATTATGCTCGCTGGTGAGTCCCGTGTCATGAATTTGTGCGGGAATAAAGGAAAGGAGCCGAAGCAGAACTAGGGACACCGGTCTGGTTCCAAGAACAATAAGCACAAGACGGATAATTTCGTCGCTGCGGTGGACCGGTCTCATGGAGGAGATTGCCCAGCAGCCCCCAAAAGAGGTCCGAAAGAATGAGGGTCATTCGAAGACCTTTTGGAAAGGCCCTGCACTGTTCATGATGGCAATCATAAGGCCAAGGATTGTTTTCTATAAAGGCCCTTCGCCCGGAATACCTTGAAGGTGGCTCCTCAAAGCCGACGGGATTACATGGATGGGAAAGGCAAGGACAAGAAGGAAGATGATGATAAAGGCTTTTAGGAACCACATAGGGAAGTGAACTTCATCCGTGGCGATCGTGACGCTTACGAATCTAAGCGCAAACGAAGCTTGCATTAAGAGAGATTAACGTTGTTGCTCCTGCAACCCCTGAGTATTTTTAGTAGTCCGAGGATCCCATTACTTACGGTAGAGCTGATCATTCGGAGGTCTTGTGTAAAGCCGGTCGGTACCCACTCGTGCTAGAGCCAATTGTTCGGAAGGTCCAACTGAAAAAACCTTCATCGATGGAGTAAGTTGCTTGTACATCCTCTTCGCAAAGACTCTTCCGGAGCTTGGTCTCTCGGATGATGATTTGCAGCCTAGCGTTCGCCGTTCCATGGGATTATGCCCGGCCGATCATTGTTGTCCTTTGGGGCAGATCACTCGCCGAGTAACTTTCGGCACCAAGGAGAATTACGAGAAAGGAGCTCATCACGTTCTAGGTGCCCGATATAAACTCTATGTGCCATGCTATAGTTGGTAGACCGGCTCTCGCCAAGTTCATGGCGAACCCGAACTATCAGTACCTCATGTTGAAGATGCAAGCGCCCAATGGAGTCTTGTCATTCGGGTCCGATATCAAGATCGCATATGCTTGTGTGGTACACAGCCTTTAGTTGGCCAATCGGGCCAATTTGGAGCTAGAGCGTCGAAATGTCGAGCAGCTGCTATAGTTGTCAATGTAGCAAAGGAAGTGCCGCTTGATGAGGAAGCACCAAGAAGATGGCGAAGGAGAAGCTCAAGGCGGATGCGGTGACTTCCAAGACCATCTAGCTAGACGTTGCGAGACCCCTCCAAGGTCGCCCACATTGGGTCCGAGCATGGGGGTAAATAGGAAAGTGCGCTCACTATTTTCCTCCGAGAAAAGTAGGAATATCTTTACATGACAACCTTCCGACATGTCGAGAGTTACTAGGGAGAAGATTGATCACACACTCGTTGGTGTGTCCTGACGCGATGCCGGCTAAGCAAAAACTCCGGAGGTTTGCTCAACACCACAAGGAGGCTATCAAGAAGGAGCTTACTAGGTTACGAGCTGCTAGGTTCATTAGGGAGGTGCATCATCCAGATTGGTGGCTAATCCAGTCCTTATACCCAAGAAGAATACTAAGGAATTAAGAATGTGCGTTGATTATACTGATCCGAATAAGGCTTATCCTAAAGACCCTTTCGCGCTACCTCGGATCGACCAAGTTGTTGTTGATTCGACCGATTATGAACGTCCGTGCTTTATATACGCTTAGTCCGGATATCACCAGATTCCTTTGAAGGTTGAAGACCAAATTAAGACCGCTTTTATCACCTCCTTTGGAGCCTACTTCTATACGAATATGTAGTTCGGTCCGAAGAACACCGGCGCGACTTATCGGCGCGGTATGCAACGCGGCCTTGATTCTTAGATTGGCCGGAACGCTGAAGCGTTTGTAGATGAGATAGTGGTTAAGTCCCGGAAAGCTGAAGATCTTCTCTCTCTCCGAAAGGGACATTTAGTAATCTGCAGAACTTTTCTATGAAGGTTAACCCAAACAAATGCGTGTTTCGAGTTCGATCAGGAAAATTGTTAGGATACTTGGTATCGTGGCGAGGTATAGAGGCAAATCTAGAGAAAATCCAAACGATCATTGAGCCCCCTAGTTGCTTGAAGGATGTACAGAAGTTAACCGACAGCATGGCAGCCACGATGTCGAGGAATAATCTCGGCACTAATAGTACCTAGTCCCTCACGAGTATGGAATTTGATGGTGCAACTCACGAAACACACAACAACACACGAGATTTTTAGACAGGTTCAGGCCTCTCAATCAAGAGTAATACCCTACATCACGTATGTTGTATATTGCTCTTAGCAGATTGCTAATTGCCTATGTCCGAGATCCTTTTCGAGGGGACCCTGCTCCGCCTTATATATCCGGGAGGTAAGGTTACATGCGAGTCCTAGTCGGTTACATGAGTTACAAATTCTAGAGCTCTTTCTTAAAGATTCTTTATTGAATCGGAGTCCAAATCAACTAATTCAAATCCTTTACTTGACGATCAAGTCATATCCTATCGGTCTTGAGTCCGCCTTTGTTTCCATACTCGGTATTCGAACCTTCCGTTATTCTATATCGGTCGAGCACCACTACGTGGGCCCTTCCGATCGGTCTTATCTTCATTATTATGCCACCATATCTTCAATAAGTCATTCCTTCGATTATAACATACCCATAAGGCAAGTATATGATAGCAGCCCCGAGTAATTTTTGACTTTGCCTTGAATAAGACCGACTAGTCTTCCGCATGTTGGTCTAATTCCAGTGCGAAATTAAAAAGAACTCCACCTTTGAGAATAATTTCTTGCAATTTGGCTTCGAGAATAACTGTTATTTTATGTGATCCCCAAATTATTATCTTATGTGTTATCACATGTCATTAAGTTAATATTAATTGTTGATTAATAAGCATGATTAATTATTAATTAATGGACATGATTAATTATTAGTTAATGATCACGATTAAGCATTAATTAACGCGCATGATCAATTGTTAATTATTGATTAATGAACCTGATTAATTATAAATTGTTAATTAGGAATTGATGAATATAATTAATTATAGATTGTTAACTAATAAACTGATGAATTATTAATTGTTAATTGTTGATTGTTAATTACTGAACATAATTAATCATTAATTATTAGTTGATGAACATAATTAATAAAACCTTTGCATGATCATATCATGTTCATTCATGCATGCATGATTGTGATTCGCGACCCATTGTTGGTCGACCTAGGTCCTGATGTGATCGAGGTTCCGTCCGAGGAGAGACAGGAGACGGACACTTCGAAGTCAACCAGCCCACCGAGGAAGCTAACCCGGACTCGCATCACGGCAAGCCCCGGTGCATCCTACCTATGTTTTTAAATATTTTATTTTATTACATAGTTAAGTTATGTTTGTGCATTAGGTGTTGAGGAATGGTTGACACCCTAGATGCATGAGATAGGTTTCCGTTTGTTTATACTATACTTGGTACAGGTAGCTCAATAGAAGCTATGCTTAATTCGAATCGTTGTCCCTCGCAGTAATGAGTACCGCTTGTTTAGCTCGTCACATCGTAGTTAATCAACATGGAAGATGAGGATGAAAGATGAAAGAAATGTGGATATATTCTGATCTTTTCTTGCAAACTTGATTGCAATAGTTATAGATTGCAAACATCAAGGTTAAGGAACTTAATGCTCGAGCTAAAACATTGAAAGTAAGGATCCATCTTTTAGTGTTGTTTTCGCAAAGGAGTAAACCCCACATCCGGAAAGCCTTTGCATACTAGGCGTCGGCCTTAGCGTGCCATTTTGACGAAGTCAGTCTTGCTGAGTATTAGAATACTCGGGGTTTATTCGTTACCTTTCAGGGAACGAGTCGTACTTTCACGACTTGTACGGTAGCTTCCCGGAAGAAGAGCAATGTCCGGAGGGAGGTTCCCTCCAATGGGAACGTATCCCCACGCCGTGAAGAGGAAGGACCGTGATGTACGACTGGCTCGAGTACATCACGTTGATCATTTAGTAGTATTTTGTTGTATAAAGTACAAGTTTCCGCTGCAATACTCGTAGGATGTTAAACTTCAATAATGTTTATGTTTCCGTTGTGCGAATGTTTGTATTTCGAAAACCTGATTGTATTTATACCATGATGTATATATATTCTGGCTTGTATGAAATGATGCACTCGTTGTAACTCGCTTCGTCGAGCGTCCCTCTGCTCCGATTCCCGGGAATCCCGGAGGGGATGTCACAGCTGGTATCGGAGCGGTTCGGAGGCAACAGAACATCATTACAAGCTTGTTTTCAAAACTTAACACGTTTAGTGCGTTTAGAATACGAGAGAGTACGGAGCTCTATAAGGATGTCGAATAGTTAGATTTTTACTAACTGTTTGACGTTCGGGTTTTGGGAAGTGCTAACTATTCGTTGTAGTTTTATATACTATAGTACATATAGTTAGTCTACCGAGCATGCAACATGTCATGTTGAGTGCTAAAATAAAATATTGGGGTATACTTAGCTAGTACGTAGTACTCGTATAGGTTGTACTTTCATTCTCTTTTCTGTGGGAAGAAGTGTTCAACCGGTTTAAACATGTTCCCTGCAGATGCCGATGACTCGCGTTAGGAAGCATGTTCGGGAGGAGGAGGACGCACGGGCTGCACGCGTCACGGAGCTAGAGCAGCGGATCCACCACTTGGAGGCGCGGACGCGGAGTCGGGACCGACGGATAGGCGCTTGGAAGAACCGCTTCGAGTGGATTGCCGGGAGATCCGGAGGTCCCACGCCAGGATCGCCGAGCTGGAGGAGCAGCTAGTGGAGGTCACTCGGGACCGCGATGGTTTTCACGGGATGTCCATAGCTTTGGACGAGCAGCTGGTCACGGTCACCGCTCGGCGCGATGCCGCTCGCGAGGCGGACGAGGCACACGTGGCGAGTTGGCAGGGATGACAAGCACATCGTAACCACGTCGTGGAGACTCGATTAAGATGGAGAACCGGATGGGCCAGCTTGAGGGACCGTACGACGGTCCGCGGATGCGCACCACGCACCGTTGCACGACCACGACGCACTATTTGTGCAGTTCTAGCAGCAGCAGTAGCAGCAGCGAGGGTCCACCGGACGACGCGGAGGAGATCTCGGGTGTGGACTACGAGGCATCACCCACCCCACTAGAGGAGGACGCCGCGTCGGACACCGACGACCACGCGCTGTCGGCTTAGTTTGTGTTGTAGTGATACCGATGTAGGAGGGTAGTCACATTTTGCTGACGTAGGTCGGATTGTAGAATAGGGTAGCAGCAGGAGTTGGACATGTGGGAGTGTACGAAAGGTTGGGTCGGATGTGTACAAACAATAAATAATGAAAGGAAGTGGTAGTAATATATCTATGCAGTTGTTAGTATAAAAGAGTTGCTGAAATATTGGATTAGTTTTTGCTTGTATCTGATATACTTACTTCTCCACGGAGATGGACAACACAAGTAACGTCGTTAGTGACGTAAGAGGACGAAGAGAGGATGTTCGTATAGCGAAGTTGGAGAAGCAACTACAGGACAAGGAGGAGTTGTTAGCAATCGAGAGGCGCAGTTGCTAAATAAGGAGGCGCAGATTCAATTCAAGGATCAACAACTGGCAACCGCAAACGCCCCGATCACTCGGTTAGAGCAAGATTTACTCCAAGCACACAATGCACTACTAAATGAAGCAATTGGACAGCAACCTCCCGAGGATGAACCAGCGAGTGCAAGAAAATCCAGTAGTGGATGAATCGAAGAAGAAGAGGAGGATCTTGAAGAGATAATGGACGTGGATTCAGTCATAGACTTCACGGAGATTCCACGACTAGAGGATCAAGAATCCGAGACAGGAAGTTCCATGAGCCAGAAGTGACGTCCAGGCTTCGCGAAGAAGAATAGCGTGCTAGCTAGTAGTGAGTGAGGAAAACTAGTATGTAAAATAGGCGTTAGTTAAATAACGGACGTGATGTAACCACTCACGAGTGTTACAATAAGGATCGTTGTAACTTGGATGTATGAGTATGTGCTTATGGATTTGGTGGTTGCTTTAATAAAGATGGTTGTTGCATAAGAGTTATTTGGAACTTTATCGTCTATGTATTCCTGTTCCTCCCATAAATATGTTGGAATTGAGAGGTCTAACGTAAAGTTTTCTTGGACAGAATGGTTGGAACAAGGAGACGCGATGAGCTGGAAAGTTCTCAACGCGGGCGGGAACACCACCACCACCCCCGACATTGGCACAGGCAATCGCAGCTGTGCTAGATTCTCGCGCGGAGCAGCGAGAATTGTTCGAGCAGCTGGTCCGAAACACCGCTCCATAGGAACGTCACCAAGGCCGGAATGCACCGAAGAGAGGGTGACTTTCTCGGACTTCTTATCGGTTCGTCCCCGGTTTTCTCGGATGCGGGTGAACCACCGGAGGCTGACCACCGGCTCCGGACCATCGAATCAAAGCTGGAGTTGTTCCCGTGCACCGATCACCGGAAGACACTCTTCGCTTTCCAGCAATTGCAAGGATTTGCTGGAGCATGGTGGGCCAACTACAAGGCGATGTTCCCTCCAGGACATCAAGTTTCGTGGGCCGAATTTACTAAAGCCTTCGGGGAGCACCACATTCCGGAAGGTTAAATAAACCAGAAGAGGAAGGAGTTCCTATCTCTTAAGCAAGGCGACATGAACGTGCATACCTACTCTAAGGTATTCAACCGTCTTGCTCAATATGCTCCGGAACATGTGGACAACGATGCCAAGAAGAAGAATCTATTCAAAGAAGGGTCGAGTACCAAGCTGCGATCGCAGCTTGTGTTGAACAAGACTAGGGTTAGGCGTTCGGTTTATGCGGTTATTACGGTTCGGTTATTTCGGTCATATGAAAATTCGGTTTTAACAAAATTAAAAACCGAAATTTTTTATAGAAAAATCAAAACTGAACCTAATTAACCGAAATATTTCGGTTCGGTTTTCGGTTTTAACCTAAATTTGAAAAATAACACTATTTCATATAAAACTTTTAAGATATTAATTAGAATAAATACAAATATGGTAGTAACAAATCAAATAAGTCATAAATACTAATATATGTGATGTTGAGTGGTAATGAAATCTTTGTAGACCAATCTTTCTTCTAGATAATTGACAATTATACACGTAGCAAAATAAACAAATAGTTTCTAACGTATGATATAAAAGAAGTTCGGTTATTTTGGTTAATTCGGGTTTGCAATATTAAAAACCTAAATAATTTCGGTTAACCTAATTACTCAATTTTAGTAACCGAAATATATTTCGGTTAACCGAATAAAGTAAAATATCGGTTATATCGGTTCGGTTTCGGTTTCGGTGTTCGGCTTTCGGATTTTTTGCCTAGTCGTAAACAAGACTAATAGCTTCAATGACTTTGTCGGTGATGCTATCTCATTGGAAGATTCTATCCGCCTTCATCAAGCGAGAGAAGAACAAGAAGAGGCCAGCCGCTGGACAAGGAAGTGGCGGACCGTCAAAGTACAGGCTGGTCTATACTCGCACCATCAGGTCAGCGCTACCAGCACACGCCTTCTCGTCCGAATTACTATCGGCAGCCTCAACAGCCACAACGAGTCTCAACCGCAGCGGTCGAATCAATATCGTCCGCCGTATCGCAACGAGAATGCTCGAGCTCTAGACCGGTGAATCCAGCACCATCACGGTATGGACCGCCATGTTTCAATTGTGGTCGTCCAGGACATTTCTACCGTAGTTGTCCGTATCCACCGAAGGCACCTTATGCACCTCGACCTCAAGGACAACCGCAGAATCAGCCAAGAACGTCGGCCAAGAATGCTCAAGTGAAAACTGGTCGTGCAAACTTTACCACGGCTGAGGAGCTACCCAAAGGAGGACAAATCTTAACGGGTATGTTTTCTATCGCTGATCATCCTGCTATGGTTTTATTTGATTCGGGAGCCACGCATAATTTCATCGACAAGTCATATATTGCTAAGCATCGCATCATGTCATCCAAGTTGCACTCGTGCTCATATCATTTCAACACCTGGTGATAGAAACCCGCGAGGGTTTTGGTGCCGATCTTTCGATGAGAGATGAAGATAACTCGATTTGGTGGATGAAAACGACGTTCACGGCCCGACTACAACCGTTCAAAAATGTTGCGCCTTAGCAACCGATACACCGCCTCCAATGGTTGTCGCAATCTTGTGGAAGTGCGACCACCGGCCACGAGGGCACTCGTCCCGCAAGCAATCGAAGAACTAGCAAGAACAAGTAAACAAGAACTGAAATTTCAAGATGGAATTGAAGCTCACAAACTGAGTTCAACTATGGTGGGGTCCTGAATACAAGTATACGAGCGGTTTAGCCAACGCGCGCGTGTACGATGAAGTAGCTAAGCTAACTTGGAAATAAACAAAACCCGAGTGTTCTTGGCGGCGTCCAAGGGGTATAAAAATGTGGAAGGATGACCACAGGGGTGCTGGAGTCGTCCTCCAACCCTAGGACGCGTCCTTAGTGGACTCAACTTGATACACGGCCCGTTGGGCCAAAACTGGACAGTTCTGATATCTTTGTACTTAAATGACGATTGCGGTCGACTCGGAACAAATATGAACGTGATCTCGGACCCGTTGAAAAGTAGACTCCGCGATCTTTACATGCTGTACTTGAACACCCAAAACGGAGTTCAGACGAAGTCGTGGCAGCTATCAAAAATCTGTCTTTTTCTGGAGCCCGAATCCAGCCAGTGCGAGTCCGTTTCCCTTTAGCTCCTGTCCATCGTTCCTAAGCAGAACAAGAGTACAAACATTTTCATGGTCCAAACAGGATTGAAAAGAGGTTAAGAACGAACTCACTTGATTGTTCAATTGTTGAGCACGAGCACGGGTAATTGGTCCAAGTAATAGGGTCTTTTGTAGGTATGGACGTATCGATGGTGCCGATGTCCTCATCACCTGGGGTAAAATTCTTACAAATGAAGCAACTGCCAATATGCCATTAAGATTGGGTAGCAAGGTTTATTCCACTTCATTAATCATATTGGATGGGCAAGGGTTAGATGCAATTATTGGCATGCAATGGATGAATTTCCATAACGCAGATCTTGGATATAGCATCTCGAGCCGTATATCCGAACTCTCACTGTTCATGGTCGAGATTGCTTACTTTTACCACTTCCCGAGACTATTCTACCAATGGTTAATAAGGTTATAGGTAAGAGTCTAGAGGATATACCAATAGTTTGTGAGTACCCGGATGTCTTCCCGGACGACTTACCGGGACTACCGCCGGATCGATCGGTAGAGTTTAAGATAGAGTTACAGCACTGGAATCGCACCAATATCAAGAAGGCCGTATCGGATGCGGCCGAATGAGCTAGCAGAGTTGAAGGTGCAATTAAAGGAATTATTGGACAATGGATATATTCGTCCAAGTTCGTCACCATGGGGATGCCCAGCCTTGTTCGTAAAGAAGAAGGACAAGACGTTAAGGCTATGTGTGGATTATAGGCCTTTGAATTCGGTTACCATCAAGAACAAGTACCCTCTTCCGAGGATTGACGTCTTGTTTGATCAATTAATGGGAGCTAAAGTCTTCTCTAAGTTAGATCTTCGCTCAGGATATCATCCGATTAAGATAAGAGCTGAAGATATACCGAAGACGGCATTCTCCACAAGATGTGGACTTTATGAATACCTGGTGATGTCTTTTGGATTGACCAATGCACCAGCACACTTCATGTATCTCATGAATTCTGTATTCATGCCGAAGCTGGACAAGTTTGTCGTGGTATTCATTGACGACATCTTGATCTATTCCAAGTCGGAAGAGGAACATGTCAATCACTTAAGGGTTGTGTTGCAACGCCTAAGGGATCATCAACTCTATGCTAAGTTCGGTAAGTGTGAGTTTTGGCTAAAGGAAGTGTCGTTCCTAGGTCATGTGATATCAGCCGAAGGAGTGGCCGTTGACCCAAGCAAAGTTCAAGAAGTGCTGGATTGGAAGCCACCGAAGTCGGCTTCGCAAATCGAAGTTTCTTAGGATTGGCTGGTTACTACATAAGGTTTATCCCGAACTTCTTGAAGATTGCCAAGCCAATGACTAAATTATTGGAAAAAGATAAGAAGTATGAATGGAGCAAAGAATGTGAAGAAGCTTTTCAAACATTACGGAACTTTTTGACAACAGCGCCAATACTCACTCGACCGGATCCGACAAAGCCGTTTGATGTGTATTGTGATGCATCGAGAACAGGACTTGGATGTGTTCTAATGCAGGAAGGTCGAGTGATCGCCTATGCCTCTCGGCAACTTAGGTGGCATGAAGAGCATTATCCCACCCACGACCTGGAATTAGCAGCGGTAGTTCTCGCATTAAAGAGTCGGAGGCACTATCTCTTGGGTAATTTGGTACATTTATACACCAACCACAAGAGTCTCAAGTACATCTTTACCCAAGCGGATCTGAATATGCGTCAAAGAAGATGGCTAGAGTTAATCAAGGATTATGAGCTGGAGATTCACTATCACCCGAGCAAAGCGAACGTGGTAGCTGATGCTTTAAGTCACAAGGTTCATTGCAATAATCTCACGGCTCAAACTTTGATTCAAGCACCTCCACGAGAATGTGACGAACCTACTCTTCGGATTATTCCATATGGAGCCTTGACTAATTTGGCTCTTATCCCTACTATTCGTGAAGAAGTGGTAGCAGCTCAACGGAAAAGTGTTGGTATGGAACATATAAGAAGACGACTCAAGAAAGGCGAGGTTAAATGCTTCGGAGAAGATGATGAAGGAACCATTTGGTTTAAGAATCGATTGGTAGTGCCGAAGGATCTATCACTTCGCAAGAAGATCATGGATGAAGCACATACATCTAAATACTCAATTCATCCTGGAACCCACAAGATGTATCAAGATCCGAAGCCAAGATTTTGGTGGACACGCATGAAGCGAGAAATAGCCAAATATGTTAATGAGTGTGATGTCTGCCGAAGGGTCAAAGCAGAACACTTGAAGCAAGCGGGTCCATTGCAACCCTTAAGCATTCCCGAATGGAAATGGGAAGATATCAGCATGGATTTCATCGTTGGGTTACCACTAAGCCCACGGAAACACGACTCCATCCGGGTTGTTGTGGACGAGGTTGACTAAATCAGCTCACTTCATACCAGTACATACTCGGTACACTCGCCGAGAAGTATGTAGAGCTGTACATCGCTTGCATTCTCTCGTCCGCATGGAGTACCAAAGACCATTATATCGGATAGAGGAACGCAGTTTGTCTCTAGATTTTGGGAGCAACTACATGAATCATTGGGAACAAAACCGATACGAAGCTCGGCGTATCACCCTCAAACAGATGGACAGACGGAAAGGATCAATCAATATCTAGAGGATATGCTTCGAGCATGTGTCTTGACATACGGTAAAGATTGGGAGAAATGTTTACCGCTGGCAGAGTTCTCATACAACAACAGCTATCAAGAGAGTGCCGGAATGTCACCATTCCAAGCTCGTATGGACGTAGTTGTCGCACCCTCCGAATTGGTCCGAAAGTGGAGAAAGAGTAATCTTCGGACCTGACCCGGTAAAAGACGCGAGAAGAACAAGTACGTCTCATTCAACAGAATCTCAAAAGAGCTAAATCTCGACGGATTAGCTATGCCGATAAAAGACGTCGTGAGTTGGTATTCAAGGTTGGAGATCAAGTTTATCTTCGAGTATCTCCTACCAAAGGTGTTCAAATGTTTGGAATCAAGGGCAAATTAGCACCACGATACATCGGACCTTTTCCAATCCTAGAAAGATGTGGAGCTGTGGCATATCGATTGGAGTTGCCAGCGCATTTGTCGGGAATCCACAATATATTCCACGTGTCTCAACCGAAGAAGTGTTTGAAACCACCGGTGGATATACCGACAGTCGAGGTGGAACAGATTACAGCCGGACTTGACATACAACGAATGTCCGATCAAAGTTCTCGACACCAAGGATCGAGTAACTCGACATAGGACCATCAAGTTCTACAAGATTCAATGGAGTAATCACTCGGAAGCTGAAGCTACTTGGGAACAAGAAGAGTTTCTCCGATCCAATTACCCCGAATTCTATAGTACCATCGTCTAGTCGCTTCAATCGTGAATCTCGGGACGAGATTCCTGTAAGGGGGAGGGCTGTAACAACTCTCGAGAAAATAAAGTGCATTTCATGTCATTCATGAGCATGTCATCATGTTGCATTTATGCAAGTATTAATTTTGTGTTAAGAAATGCACATGAAATATTAAATTAACCTAAGTTAAAATTAAATTCTTAAAAAGGAATTAAATAAAAGCAAATCAGGGGTTTAACAATTTCGATCGATAAAACATAACAATAAAAGAATTATGAAAGTTCTCTGAATTTATTTTGCTGGGTAAAAATAATTACAAGAAATAATTAAAGTCTTTCTTTTGAATTTAAGCATAAATTTTTAATCGGAAAACTATTTGGAATTTTAACTTGGACTTAATAGGAAAAATGTTTGAAATAATTTTATTTACAACCCTAAATTTTTGGGAAATTTTCCGAGCTCGGGAAGGTTACTTCTTAATTAGCCGAAAGCGAGAGGGGCCTTTTTGCAAAATGATCGGGCCGGACGCACGCGTCGGTCTCTTTCTTCTTCCTCTCTCCCTCCCGTGCCTCGGCGCCGCGCACGGCAGAACCGCCTCCGGCCGGGCCACCACGACTCCCGCCACGCAGCTGCTTGCCGTTGCCGCCTCCCCGCCGGATAAACCCCCCTCTCCCCCCCCCCGGCCCTATCCTCTCCCCTTCCTCCCTCTCATTTCCTCCACACCTCACGGCCACCACCGCCGCCTCCGGAGCTCGCCGCCAGGCCGCTCCGGCGACCCCCGCTTCGAACCAACACCGCCGGAGGTCCCGCCATCACCTCGCGAAGCTCCTCCACCCTTTCAATCGCGCCGAGCCGCTTTGTTCCGTCAAGGCGAGGCCGTCTTCTTCCCGGGACTCTCACCGTCCGTCCGCCACCGCGCCACTAAATTCGTGATCGGTGGTGAGTCGTTGTCTTCCTTTTTCTTCCCACCGATGCGCAATCGGAATTTCTTCATCCTTGACAACTCACCCGTAGGTTTGCTCCTCGGGTCCCACGGGATTTCGCCGTTTCCCCGGAGCTCCATCGCCGCCATCCACGCCACTCACGGCGAGCCAACCCTTCCGGCCGTGCTCAAGCTTCTAGGGCACCATGTCGAGCTTGCTCATGCTCCGCGGTAGCTCCCCGTCGTTTTTCCCCAATTTTCGAGCTCTCGGGCGAGCTCCACACCGTGCCGGACCGCCGTCACGCCTCGGACCTCGCCGCCGGCGTGTCTAGGGTTGAGCTCATGTGAGCGCCTCCATACCGGAGCGCTCGCCACGAGGAGTAGATGGTTTTGGCAGCCTCGCGGTGAGCTTTGGAGCACCCGCCCCCGCCCCCGGTCATCTCCGGTGGCCGCACCGCCGTGGGCTCGCCGCCACGGCGGAGCCACACCGCGGGCCACACGCGCTGGATCGCGTGGGGCTACGCGGGATCCCATGTGGCCAACCCCGTGGCCCGGCGTGTGGCACGAAACATTTTAAATTTTTGAAAATTCGTAGAAAATTCAATAAAAATCGGAAAAATATGAAACCAATTTTGTTAGACTCGAGAAAAATAAGATCTATCTGTTTATGTAATAAAATGTCTATTTTGAGTATTTTTATTTCATAGATATTAATTAATTACATCCTTTGATTAATAGAAGCTATTATTTTATGTTAATTAAATAATTAATTTGAGAAAAGAATTTAATTAAATGAAGGAGATACTGCAAACGAAAGTAATTATGAAATTTGTTTTCTAAAATTAAACATAAACACTCGTTGTTTTATGTGATCCCCAAATTATTATCTTATGTGTTATCACATGTCATTAAGTAAATATTAATTGTTGATTAATAAGCATGATTAATTATTAATTAATGAACATGATTAATTATTAATTAATGATCATGATTAAGCATTAATTAAAGCGCATGATCAATTATTAATTATTGATTAATGAACCTGATTAATTATAAATTGTTAATTAGGAATTGATGAATATAATTAATTATAGATTGTTAATTAATAAACCTGGTGAATTATTAATTGTTAATTGTTGATTGTTAATTACTCGAACATAATTAATCATTAATTGTTAGTTGATGAACATAATTAATAAAACCTTTGCATGATCATATCATGTTCATTCATGCATGCATGATTGTGATTCGCGACACATTGTTGGTCGACCTAGGTCCTGACGTGATCGAGGTTCCGTCCGAGGGAGAGACAGAGACGGACACTTCGAAGTCGACTCAGCCCACCGAGGAAGCTAACCCCGACTCGCATCAAGGCAAGCCCCGGTGCATCCTACCTATGTTTTTAAATATTTTATTTTATTACATAGTTAAGTTATGTTTGTGCATTAGGTGTTGAGGACTGGTTGACACCCTAGATGCATGAGATAGGTTTCCGTTTGTTATACTATACTCGGTACAGGTAGCTCAATAGAAGCTAGGCTTAATTCATAGTCGCAGCGGTAGATGTTTTAGGGATCTTAAAGCATGGAGGCTTTAAGGGTTGAAGTGTTGACACTAAGATGAAAGAGAGTGTTAATGAAGTTGAGACCGGACGGGCCCCGTAGGAGAAAGGGCAAGACGGAGATGAGGTCTTGCAAGGTGGTAGCCCCGTCTCGTGTCGGTCAAGGACCGTACCGTTGTCGGCTTAGTTGAACAAGTTTGAACGTATCGCACTACATGCTGGTATCATGGGCCCGACAAGCTGATGTACCCTACCGCCCCGGAGATGTAGCGTAGCCAACTCTCTTTTATCGGTTGTTAGTGAGAGGTGAGTCTCACGAGAGGGAAATGGGTCGGCCACGATGGACGTCATGGAGTCGCCATATTCCCGTGGGAGTTTGGAAATGGCTAGTCTTCCGTCGAGTGCTAGCGGGAAAAGTTGTCGTATACGACCGATGTAGTGCGTATACGTCGTGTAGTCGGGTTTTGCCAGCTGGTATAAATCGATTCGAATCGCTGTCCCTCGCGAGTAATGAGTACCGCTTGTTTAGCTCGTCACATCGTAGTTAATCAACATGGAAGATGAGGATGAAAGATGAATGAAATGTTGATATATTTCGATCTTGTCTTGCAAACTTGATTGCAATAGTTATAGATTGCAAACATCAAGGTTACGGAACTTAATGCTGAGCTAAAACATTGAAAGTAAGGATCCATCTTTTAGTGTTGTTTTCGCAAAGGAGTAAACCCCACAGCCGGAAAGCCTTTGCATACTAGGCGTCGGCCTTAGCGTGCCATTTTGACGGGTTAGTGTTGCTCGAGTATTAGAATACTTAGGGTTTATTCGTTACCTTTCAGGGAACGAGTCGTACTTTCACGACTTGTACCGTAGCTTCCGGAAGAAGAGCAATGTCCGGAGGGAGGTTCCCTCCAATGGGAACGTATTCCCACGCCGTGAAGAGGAAGGACCGTGATGTACGACGGGCTCGAGTACATCACGTTGATCGTTTAGTAGTATTTTGTTATATAAAGTACAAGTTTCCGCTGCAATACTCGTAGGATGTTAAACTCCAATAATGTTTATGTTTCACTGTGCGAATGTTTGTATTTCGAAAACCTGGTTGTATTATACCATGATATATGTGACATCCCTTCCGGGACACCCAGGAATCGGTACAAAGGGACACTCGACGAAGCGAGTTACAATAGAAACATCATCTCATACAAGCTTGAATATATACATCATGGTATAATACAACCAGGTTTTCGAAATACAAACATTCGTGCAGCAGAAAGATAACATTATTGAAGTTTAACGATCCTACGAGTATTCAGCAGAAGCTTGTCTATTATACAACTCTCAAGACTTCAAACTAAACAACGTGATGCACCGAGCCCTTCGTACATCACGGTCCTCTCTCTTCATGGTGTGGGGATTCGTTCCCACCGAAGGGTGGGTCCTTACTTTCATTATTTTAGCTCGAGTTATGTTCATTAGCCATGGTGTTTGCAACCTAACTCTATTCAATCAAGTTTCCAAACAAGATATAATAGATCTTTATACTTCCATCTCTCATCTTCCTCATCTTCCATAAAAGTTACTACGATGTGACGACCTAAACATGCGGTACTCATTATCGCGAGGGACAGCGATTCGAATCGATTTTATACCAGCTGGCAAAACCCGACTACACGACGTATACGCATCACCCCGATCATATACGACAACCTTTCCCGCTAGCACCGACAGCAGACTAGTCATTTCCAGCTCCCTCGGAAGTATGGCGACGCCACGACTTCCCTTGTGGTCGACCCATCTCCCTCCCGTGAGACTATCCTCTCACTAACGACCGATAAAGAGAGTTGGCTACGCTACATCTCTCGGGGCGATAGGGTACATCAGCTTGTCGGGCCCATGATACCAGCATGTAGCGCGGTACGTTCAAACTTGTTCAACTAAGCCGACAACGGTACGGTCCTTGACCGACACGGACGGGGCTACCACCTTGCAAGACCTCATCTCCGTCTTGCCCTTTCTCCTACGGGGCCCGTCCGGTCTCAACTTCTTTAACACTCTCATCATCTTTAGTGTTAACACAAAACTCTTAAAGCCTCCATGCTTTAAGTGCCCTAAACATCTACCATTGCCACTATGAATTAAGCTTAGCCTATATTGAGCTACCTGTACCAAGTATAGAATAAACAAACGGAAACCTACCATAATGCATCTAGGGTTTCAACCAAACCCTAACACCTAATGCACAAGCATAACTATACTAGGTGATAAAGTAAAATATTTAAAAACATAGGTAGGATGCACCGGGCTTGCCTTGAGTTTGTTCGAAGTTAGTCTCCTCGGCGGCTGGGTCGACTTCGAGATCCCCGGCTCTCGACTCGCCCTCGGGTGGAACCTCGATCACTTGTAACCTAGTCGACCAGACAATGCATCGCGAATCACAATCATGTATGCATGAATGCATATGATGAAAGTATGCAAGGATTCATTAATGAAGTCCCATAGATAATAATTCATGATTAATGCTTAATCACTTTAGTTAATTAACAAATTATGGATAAGTATGTTCATTAAGCATTAATTAACAATTAATTATGTCTGGTTAATACATGTTTAATTAAGATCATTATTAATTAATTTTGTTTCCTTAATTACTTAATTAAGGTCACTAATTACTTAAGTTTAATAATTAACACATTAATCTGATTTATTAGTCAATAAGTAAATATTTACTTTAAGTGATTAAAGGTTAATACATTGTGATCATATAAATTAACATAGTTTAAGTTTAATGTTGGGAAAATAAATTTCATCATTAATTTCGTCTGCAGTATCTCCTTTATTAAGTAAAATTATTTTTCATAATTAAACATTTTATTTACATAAAATAATAGCTTTTCTTTAATCAAAGAAAGTGATTAATTACAAATTATAAATAAATTTATTCAAAATAATTATTTTATTTCACAAATGGATAGATCTCATTTTTCCGAGTCTAACAAAGTTGGTTTGGTATTTTTCTGAATTTTATTGAATTTTCTACGAATTTTGAAAATTTAAAAACACTTCGTGCCACACGGGGGCCACAGGGTTGGCCACACCCGATCCCACGTAGCCACACGCGATCCCACCCGCATGTGGCCCGCGGTGTGGCACCACCGCAGCGGCGAGCCGGCGGCGGCGCAGCCACCGGAATCGGCCGGCGATGGCCCAAAGCTCGCCGTGAGATTACCTAGAGCACCTACACGACGCGGGGAACACTCCAGTGTGCACGACGGAGCATGACCTCGGTCGGAAGCATGCCGGCGGCGAGGTCCGACCAGAGAGAAACCTCCGGCGGTGGCGCGAGCTCAACACGGACTACAAAAATTGGGGAAAACTCGCCGGCGCGGACTACGGAGCATGCGCAAGCTCGTCGTGGACTCAAAATTACATGAGCAAGGCTCGAGAGGGGTGCTCACCGTGGATGGCGGAGACGGCGGCGACCGGAGCTAAGGAAAAACGACGATTGCCGGACATCCCGTGGGACAAAGTCGACAATGAGTGACGGGGCGTAGAGAGTAACAAGTTGCGCACTTAAGAACCCCAGGACCTGGACTAAAAGCTCACCGGAGGTCATGAATTTGGAGTTGCGACGAAGGAGCACGGTCGGAAGCTCGGGGAAGAAGATGAGCTCGCCTCGTCGGAGTGGAGCCGCTCAAGCCGCTTGCTCAAGGGAATAAGCCGCGCGGGTCCCGGCGGAGCGCCGGGTGGCGGCGGCATGGACGGGGAGGCACCGGAGCAGCCTGGTGACGGTGGGGGCTCGAGGTGCGGCAATGGCGGGGCGAAAATGAGAGGGAGGGGGAGAAAAATGGGAGCCGGCGGGGTCTTTCTCCCTCTCCCGTGGCGGTTCCAGGCCAGCAGCTGCGTGGCCGCGAGCGCCTGCGTGGCCCGGGTCGTGGCACCCGCCGGAGAGGCGGTGCGCCGCGAGCGCGAGCGCGCAGTGAGAGAGGGAGAGAGAAGAAGAGGCTGCCGTTGGGCCGAGCTTGGCTATTTTACAAAAAAGCCCTTCTTCTTTCCCGAAATTAAAAAGTGGCTTTCTCGAGCTCCAAAAATTCCCAAATTTTTCAGGGGTTTAAATGAAAACATTTTAAGCATTTTTCCTATTAAGTCCTAGTAGAAACTCCAAATCATTTTCGGATTAAAAATTCATAGCTAAATTAAATAAAGAGACTTTGTTTATTTCTTGTAATTATTTTCATAACTCAAAATCTTTTCAGGACATTTTCAAAAATCTTTATTTGTGATAATTAAGCTATAGAAAATGTTAAATTTAAATTTTCTTCTCATTTGCTTTATTTTTAACACCTCATTTATTCTTTAGTTACTTTGATATTTTATGTGCTTATAATTAACACCAAATGCTTAATGATTTCACAAATAAAATGTGATGACATGCTCATGAATGCCATGAAACGCATTTTATTGCTGTGGGTTGTTACAGCCCTCCCCCTTACAGGAATCTCGTCCCGAGATTCACGATCGAAACGACTAAGCGATAGTGCTAAAGAACTCGGGGTAGTTTGATCGAAGAAACTCTTCTTGTTCCCAAGTAGCTTCAGCTTCCGAGTGATTACTCCATTGAATCTTGTAGAACTTAATGGTCCGATGTCGAGTCACTCGATCCTTGGTGTCAAGAACTTTGATCGGACGTTCGTCATACGTCAAATCTGGTTGTAACTGTTCCACCTCAACTGTTGGTATATCCACCGGTGATTTCAAACATTTTTTCGATTGAGATACGTGGAATATGTTGTGTATACCCGACAAGTGTGCTGGCAACTCCAAACGATATGCCACAGCTCCACATCTTTCTAGGATTGGAAAAGGCCCGATGTATCGTGGTGCTAACTTGCCCTTGATTCCAAACCTTTGAACACCTTTGTTAGGAGATACTCGAAGATAGACTTGATCTCCAATCTGAAATACTAACTCTCGATGCCTCTTGTCGGTATAACCGATCCGTCGAGATTTAGCTCTCTTGAGGTTCTGTTGGATAAGATGTACTTGTTCTTCCGCATCTCTTACTAGATCCGGTCCGAAGATTACTCTTTCTCCACTTTCGGACCAATTCAAGGGTGTACGACAACTTCGTCCATATAGAGCTTGGAACGGCGACATTCCCGCACTCTCTTGGTAGCCGTTATTGTAGGAAAACTCCGCTAAACGGTAAACACTTCTCCCGCCTTTACCATAGGTCAAGACACATGCTCGAAGCATATCCTCGAGATATTGATTGATCCTTTCTGGTCCGTCCATCCGTTTGAGGATGATATGCCGAGCTTCGTATCAACTCGGTTCCCGTGGATTCTTGTAGTTGTTCCCGTAATCTGGAGACAAATTGTGTTCCTCTCGTCCGATATAATGGTTTTCGGCACTCCATGCAAACAGAGAATTCGAGAAATGTAGAGTTCTCGCATACTTCTCGGTAGTGTACCGTGTATGTACCGGTATAAAGTGAGCAGACTTCGTCAACCGGTCCACAATAACCCGGATAGAGTCATGTTTCCGTGGACTTAGTGGTAATCCCACGATAAAATCCATGCCGATGTCTTCCCACTTCCATTCGAGAATACTCGGAGGTTGTAAGGGTCCTGCTTGCTTCAAGTGCTCGGCTTTAACCCGTCGACGTACATCGCATTCATTGACATACTTGGCTATTTCTCGCTTCATGCGTGTCCACCAAAGCCTTTGCTTCGGATCTCGATACATCTTGTTGGTTCCAGGATGAATAGAATATTTGGACATATGAGCTTCATCCATTATCTTCTTGCGAAGTGGTAGATCTTTTGGTACTACCAATCGATTCTTGAACCAAATAACTCCCGCTTCGTCCTCCCCGAAGCATTTGACTTCACCCTTCCCGAGTCGTCTCTTTATGTGTCCTATACCAACGCTTTTCTGTTGAGCTGCTTCCACTTCTTCGAGAATGGTAGGGATCGAGCCAAATTAGTCAAGGTTCCATACGGAATGATCCTAAGGGTTGGCTTCTCACCTTCGGATGGATGTGTTTGAATCAAAAGTTGAGCTGTGAGATTATTGCAATGGGCCTTGCGACTTAATGCATCCGCTACCACGTTTGCTTTGCCCGGGTGGTAGTGAATTTCCGGATCGTAATCCTTGATCAGTTCCAACCATCTTCGCTGTCGCATATTCAGATCCGCTTGAGTGAAGATGTACTTGAGACTCTTATGGTCCGTGTATAAATGTACCAAGTTACCCAGGAGATAGTGTCTCCAACCTTTCAATGCGAGTACCACTCGCCGCTAGTTCCGGATCATGTGTAGGATAGTGTTCCTCATGACACCTTAGTTGTCGAGACGCATAGGCAATCACTCGACCTTCCCGCATTAGAACACATCCGAGTCCTGTTCTCGATGCATCGCAATACACATCAAAAGGCTTCGTCAAATCTGGCCGAGCAAGTACGGAACCGTGGTCAACAACTTCTTCAACGTTTGAAAAGCTTCTTCACATTCTTTGCTCCATACGTACTTCTTATCCTTCTCCAATAGCTTAGTCATTGGCTTGGCGATCTTTGAGAAGTTTGGGATAAACCTTCTATAATAACCAGCTAATCCCAAGAAACTCCCGATCCGTGAGACAGACTTCGGTGATTCCCAATCCAACACTTCTTGAACCTTGCCTGGGTCAACGACCACACCTTCGGCTGATATCACGTGACCTAGGAACGGTACTTCCTTTAGCCAAAATTCACACTTGCTAAATTTAGCATAAAGCTGATGATCCCGTGACCTAGGGCGGCGCGAGCGCATAGTGAGAGAGGGAGAGAGAAGAAGAGGCTGCCGTTGGGCCAGAGCTTGGCCATTTTACAAAAAAGCCCTTCTTCTTTCCCGAAATTAAAAAGTGGCTTTCCCGAGCTCCAAAAATTCCCAAATTTTTCAGGGGTTTAAATGAAAACATTTTAAGCATTTTTCCTATTAAGTCCCAAGTAGAAACTCCAAATCATTTTCGGATAAAAAAATCATAGCTAAATTAAATAAAGAGACTTTGTTTATTTCTTGTAATTATTTTCATAACTCAATATCTTTTCAGGACATTTTCAAAAATCTTTATTTGTGATAGTTAAGCTATAGAAAATGTTAAACTTAAATTTTCTTCTCATTTGATTTATTTTTAACACCTCATTTATTCTTTAGTTACTTTGATATTTTATGTGCTTATAATTAACACCAAATGCTTAATGATTTCACAAATAAAATGTGATGACATGCTCATGAATGCCATGAAACGCATTTTAGTGCTGTGGGTTGTTACAATGTATATATATTCTGGCTTGTATGAAATGATGCACTCGTTGTAACTCGCTTCGTCGAGTGTCCATCTCGCTCCGATTCCTGGGTATCCCGGAAAGGAAGTCACACTTTTTTCATCCATCTCTCGCGAAGCCTTCCTAGGTGTCCGTCCCTATTTTAATTTATTCTGTTATATCTTTCAAGTCTGTCCTCTCCAAGCTGCCAAGCAATTGTCATGCTATTGGTGGTTTCGAATCCGGAGCCGAAATTCCCGATGAATATTGATGAGGACATCAACGACGTACATACGACGACGAACGACGACGAACGAACGACGACGAACGACGACGCCCACTCCAAGCCGGTGCGCCTCCCCAGCCGCGCCCCTCTAGTGGGCCGTCAAGATGGAAGCCCTCTCATCAAGACGACGTATTCCGGTCCAATTACTCGGGCCCGTGCAAGAGAATTGAGCTTCGTCATACCGTTAAAGAACTTTGGGCCGAAGACTAGAGGATGGGCCAACAAGAGGCCCATATGGGAGACTAGGGTTGGGCACCGGCCGCGCTAGCGCACCCACGGGTACCGTTCACGCGCCGCCCCCTCCCCCCTATTTAGATAGAGACTCTCTTTTATTTCAGTACTTGAGTTTTGTTTTAGTATTAGCCTAGCTATACATTCCGTCCCTTCGACGTTGAATTCGAACTCCACCTTCGTGCAATACATCGATTGCTCGCCTCTTATTCTTGCTTGTTCTTCGATTGCTTGCAAGAATTGATCCTCGTGATCAGGTTGAATTTGTTTAACCGCAGGTTCAATAACCATCGGAAGTTGGTTCAGCGATTGCATTGGCGCTTCGGGCTTGCTCGTCGTAGTCGGATCGTGAGGGTCAACGTCCACCAATCGAAATTATCTACACTCACCGAAAGATCGGGCACTCTACACCTATCAAGTGGTATCAGATTTCCAGTGTTTCTCGGTGAGTTTATCCAAGCCACATAAACCAAAAACTACAAAAAATTGACCCCAGCACGGTTTTGAGCCTTGCACTTTCGTTCAATAATTTGCGTTGTTGAGTTTTTGTGCTTTCGCTTTTGATCGTTGCCGGTACATCGTGTTTTCATCGTCTTCCGCCGCCGCTCATCCCACCGTTTTCCGCTTGAGTCCCGCCGTCGCGCCCACCATCGATCACGCGCGCCGTTGTCATATTGTGTTTTCCTTTCGCCAAGTTTTTTTTTCCTCTCGCGTCCAAGAGTCCTACTCCGGTTCTATCGTCGTGTTTTTCCTTTGCAGGAGTCCGTTTCGTCTTTCCTTCTGGTCGCACGTTGCCAAGGCGAGCACGTGAGTTGTGTTGGTCGTTTTTCTTCCGTCACCGTGAGTCGGTTTCGTCTTTCCTTCGATCGCGTATTGCTTCGGCCGTTTAGCCGAGTCGGTTTCGTCTTTTGGTGTCCCACAATCGTGGTCGATTTGGTCGCGTTTGGTTCGGCCGCGTGGTCGTTCTTCCTCCAACGCCGAGAGTCCGACTTGTGTTCACGGTCGCTTTCTTCTTTTGTTTCCTCGCCGAGTCTTGCCCCGTCTCACGAAGTTAAGAGCAGCCGCACAACAACAAGTTTCGGCCTTACTCTAGAGAGAGAGAGAGAGAGAGAGTGTGTGGTGACTTGGTCATTTTGTTCCTCTTGTTCATATAATCAGTTTTTGAGGTTCGCCCCGTGAAAAAAAAAAAAAAAAAACAACCGCAAAACAGGGAAAACAGAAAAAAACAAAAAAAAAAAAATTGAAAACAAAAAAAGGGGTGAGCCGAGGTTCCAAGAGTCGCCACACTCCTTCTCCGTTTCAGCCTCGTCGGTTCTTTTGCGTGGTACTCTCCTTTCTTGTTTTCCTTCGTCGACCTTTGTTTTCTCCTCTTTCTTTTCACTTCACCTTTTCGTCTACACTTGTGCCGGCAGCAATCATTTTGCGTTTAGCACCATTATTCAGCTTTGCAATTATTGATTGACTTGTGCTAACCCTTGAATTGAGTGCAGCCTCCTAGCTCCACAAATTTTCTACTACGAGCAGGTATCGTTTCACCAGGCAATCGCTTCCTCCAATCTTCCACCGGTTTTACCCGTGGTTGCAGTTCACTTGCGCGCTTGGTAAGAACGAGTAAGAGTTTGATAACAGACTTTCCGATTGAGGCTTTTCATCCACCATTAAACCTCTCGTCGTAGGCTATTTTTGTGGTTGTTTGGTTTTTGCTTGTGTTGCTATGACAGTAACCAGGCTCGAAGTCGGAGGCGCCCTCCATCCAGGATGTCCAGGTGCAGGTTGATGGCCTCACGAGTGACATGAAGCCGATGCACGAGCGACTTGATTCGACGATCCGATTGCCGAATGCACGTTTTGATCAGCTCGACCTCGCCGATACGGCTGCCCACACTACACTCGAGACGATTTTGACACGTCTTGAGACCATGACGACGCAGCTTAGGACAGCTGACGACGCAGCTCGCGGAGTTACGTACTCACACGTGACTACGGCGCCGACACCGAGCAGACGACGACAATCGTCGCGGTCGTGCTCGTAGGGTACGTATTCCTCCTAATGATTCCTTTGCCGAATTAAATTTAAGATTCCTACTTTTAATGGCAAATATGATCCTGCTGCTTATCTTGATTGGGAATTAGAAGTTGAACAAAAGTTTGCATGCCATGATATTCCCGCTAATTTACAAGTTAAGGCTGCTATTAGTGAGTTTACCGAGTTTGCTTTAATTTGGTGGCGTGAGTATACACAAAAATATCCCGATAATATTCCAGCCACTTGGGCAGAGTTAAAAACAGCCATGCGTCACCGTTTTGTCCCATCATATTTTGCTAGAGATTTGCTTAATCAAATGCAGCGTTTTCAACAAGGTTCGCTTCCGTAGAGGATTATTATCAAGCTTTGCAAAAGGGTATGATTCGCCGTGGTTTAGTTGAACAGGAGGATGCTGCTATGGCTCGTTTTAGGGGTGGGTTAAATCGTGAAATTCAGGACATTCTTGATTATAAGGATTACAATGATATGACCACCTTATTTGAATATGCTTGTAAAGCTGAACGTGAAGTGCAGGGACGACGATCTTCGTCAAGAACTAACACTTTTGCAGGGTCCAAGACGCACACTTCAGCCCCACGGTCGGCGCCTCCTTCTTCCACATCGCGCGACCACACGTCGTCGACCACGGTGCCATCCACAACAGCGCGCGACCACTCTTCGTCGTCCAAGTCTAGCGCGCCGCCGGCAAAGCCTCGCCTCGACCACGCCTTCTTCGTCGTCCGGACGAGCTCGTGACATTCAGTGTCACCGCTGCAAAGGGTTTGGCCATGTTTTTCGTGATTGTCCAAATAAGCGAACAATGCTGATTCGTGATGATGGTGAGTATTCTTCCGCTAGTGATTCCGAAGATGTTCCACATTCTCTTGTTGCTAACCATGCAGATAATGCGGAGCTTCATGTCGACTCTAGTGCCGCCGACAGGTATGCAAATCTTGTTGTGCAGCGTGTTCTTAGTACACAGGTCGTTCAGGATGAGAAGAACCAGCACCACAACATTTTTCATATCAAAGGCGTTGTGCAAGAAAGAGCGATTCGCATAATCATTGACGGTGGCAGCTTGCAACAATTTGGCTAGTCTAACATTGGTGGAGCAGTTGGCATTGCCAACAAGGAAGCATCCACATCCCTATCACGTTCGGTGGCTGAATGATGGCGGTAAAATAAAGGTAACGCGCTCGGTACGTGTTCCTTTCTCTCTTGGTGCCTATTCTGATTTTGTGGATTGTGATGTTGTTCCAATGGAAGCATGCTCTTTGTTGCTTGGTCGTCCTTGGCAATATGATGTTGATAGTCTTCACCATGGTCGTTCCAATTATTATTCTTTCATGTTTAAGGGTCGGAAAATTGTTATTCATCCTATGACACCCGAACAAGTTTTAAAAGATGATATGGCTAGAGCGGCAAAAGCTGCAAAATTGCTTAAATCACCTCCTATTGCACCTGTTCAACCTGAGATTAAATTGAGTAATCCTATCTTGCTTGCTACACGTGCTGATTTTGATGAGTTACATGATGCTAATCTGCCTTGCTATGCGCTTGTTTGCTCTCGTATGCTTGTTTCACTAGATGAGGCGCCTATGTTGCATATTCCTCCTGCTGTTGCTAACCTTTTGCAGGACTACAAAGATGTGTTTCCCGCTGAATTGCCACCAGGACTTCCTCCAATTCGTGGCATAGAACATCAAATTGATCTCATTCCGAGCGCACAGCTCCCAAATCGCGCTCCGTACCGTACAAATCCCGAAGAGACGAAAGAAATTCAGCGTCAAGTGCAAGCATTGCTTGACAAAGGTTACATTCGTGAGTCTCTTAGTCCTTGTTCGGTTCCTGTTTTGCTTGTCCCTAAAAAGGATGGTTCATGGCGTATGTGTGTAGATTGTCGCGCAATTAACAATATTACAATTCGTTATCGATATCCTATACCACGCCTTGATGATATGCTTGATGAACTTAGTGGTGCCACAATTTTCTCTAAGGTTGATTTGCGTAGTGGTTACCATCAGATTAGAATGAAATTAGGAGATGAATGGAAAACGGCTTTTAAAACTAAATTTGGCTTGTATGAATGGTTGGTTATGCCGTTTGGTTTGTCTAATGCTCCTAGCACTTTCATGCGCTTAATGAATGAAGTTCTTAGACCTTTCATTGGAATCTTTGTTGTTGTCTACTTTGATGATATTCTTATATACAGCAAATCCATGAATGAGCATTTAAATCACTTGCGTGCTGTTTTTGATGCTTTGCGTGCTGCTCACTTGTTTGGTAACATGGAAAAATGCACTTTTTGCACGCAACGTGTTTCGTTTCTTGGATATGTTGTCACTTCGCAGGGAATTGAGGTAGATGGCAACAAGGTGGACGCCATACAAAGTTGGCCTCAACCGACGACAGCTACACAGGTTCGCAGTTTTCTTGGTCTTGCAGGTTTCTATCGTCGTTTTGTGAAGGATTTTAGCACCATCGCTGCACCGTTGCACGAGTTGACCAAGAAGGGTGCGCCATTTGAGTGGGGTGCACCACAAGAATTTGCCTTCAACACTTTAAAGGAACGGTTAACCCATGCTCCTCTCTTGCAATTGCCTAATTTTGATAAAGTGTTTGAATTGGAATGTGATGCTAGTGGAATTGGTTTGGGTGCTGTTTTGTTGCAAGATCATAAACCCATTGCTTATTTTAGTGAGAAGTTAAGTGGTGCTGCTCTTAAATATTCCACTTATGATAAAGAACTTTATGCTTTAGTGAGAACTTTGCAAACATGGCAGCATTATTTATGGCCTCGCGAGTTTATTATTCATTCCGATCATGAGGCTTTGAAACATATTAGAACCCAAACTAATCTGAACCGTCGTCATGCTAAATGGGATGAATTCATTGAATCTTTTCCGTACATCATTAAACATAAAAACGGGAAGGAAAATGTGATTGCTGATGCTTTGTCTCGTCGTTATACGATGCTCGTCCCAACTAGACTTTAAAATTTTTGGTTTGCAAGCTTTGAAAGATCAATATGTGAATGATGCTGATTTTCATGATATTATGGTGCATTGTAAGGATGGCAACCCTTGGGGCAAATTTCATATGCAGGATGGGTTCCTCGTTTCGTGCTAACAAGCTGTGTATTCCAGCTTGGTTCGGTTCGTCTTTTGTTGTTGCAGGAGGCGCATGGAGGTGGTCTTATGGGTCACTTTGGCGTTTTCAAGACACATGAGGTGTTGGCTGACCACTTCTTTTGGCCACGGATGCGCCGTGATGTTGAGCGCCTTGTTGCACGCCGTACTACATGTCGAAGGCTAAGTCTCGTTTGGGTAATCATGGTTTGTATATGCCCTTGCCAGTCCCCTCTTCTCCTTGGCATGATATTTCGATGGATTTTGTTTTGGGATTGCCTAGAACTAAGAAGGGGAGGGACAAGTATTTTTGTGGTTGTTGATCGCTTCTCTAAAATGGCTCACTTTATACCATGTCATAAAACCGATGATGCCTCCAATATTGCTGCATTGTTCTTTAGCGAGATTGTTAGATTGCATGGAATTCCTAAAACAATTGTCTCTCGATCGTGATGCTAAGTTTCTTAGTCATTTTTGGCGTTCTCTTTGGAATAAACTAGGAACTAAGCTGCTGTTTAGTACTACTTGTCATCCTCAAACCGATGGGCAAACCGAGGTAGTAAATAGAACTTTGTCTGCTATGCTTAGAGTTGTTCTTGATAAAAATTTGAGACGTTGGGAAGATTGTTTACCTCATGTTGAATTTGCTTATAATCGTGCTACACATTCTGCCACCAAGATGTGTCCTTTTGAGGTTGTTTATGGCTATGTTCCTAGGGCACCTATTGATTTGTTTGCTATTGATGCTCGAAGATGAACCAAATGTTGATGCTCTTGCTCATATTGATCACATGAAACAATTGCATGAAGAAACCCAACAAAACATTGCTGTTGCTAATAAAAAGTATCAAGTTGCTGGTAGTAAAGGTCGAAAACATGTTTCTTTTGAACCTGGTGATTTGGTTTGGTTGCACTTGCGTAAAGATAGATTTCCAACTTTGCGTCGTTCTAAATTGATGCCTCGTGCTGCTGGTCCTTTTAAAGTGCTAACCAAGATTAACGATAATGCTTATGTTCTTGACTTGCCCATGGAGTTTGGTGTTTCCACGAGTTTTAATGTTGCAGATTTGAAACCATACTTGGGCGAGGATGATGAGTTGCCGTCGAGGACGACTTCACTTCAAGAAGGGGAGGATGATGAGGACATCAACGACGTACATACGACGACCGAACGACGACGAACGAACGACGACGAACGACGACGCCCCACTCCAAGCCGGTGCGCTCCCCAAGCCGCGCCCCTCTAGTGGGCCGTCAAGATGGAAGCCCTCTCATCAAGACGACGTATTCCGATCCAATTACTCGGGCCCGTGCAAGAGAATTGAGCTTCGTCATACTCGTTAAAGAACTTTGGGCCGAAGACTAGAGGATGGGCCAACAAGAGGCCCATATGGGAGACTAGGGTTGGGCACCGGCCGCGCTACAGCACCCACGGGTACCGTTCACGCGCCGCCCCCTCCCCCTATTTAGATAGAGACTCTCTTTTATTTCGGACTTGAGTTTTGTTTTAGTATTAGCCTAGCTATACATTCCGTCCTTCGACGTTGAATTCAGAACTCCACCTTCGTGCAATACATCGATTGCTCGCCTCTTATTCTTGCTTGTTCTTCGATTGCTTGCAAGAATTGATCCTCGTGATCAGGTTGAATTTGTTTAACCGCAGGTTCAATAACCATCGGAAGTTGGTTCAGCGATTGCATTGGCGCTTCGGGCGTGCTCGTCGTAGTCGGATCGTGAGGGTCAACGTCCACCAATCGAAATTATCTACACTCACCGAAAGATCGGGCACTCTACACCTATCAAATATTTTTCAATCCCACTCAACAAGAGCATAGGAGTTGATCAAAGGTGAACAAGTAGCTACTCTGCTGGCCATGATCAAAGACCTCAAAAAAGAGAATAAGGTTTCAAGCAGAGACCATTATTTGGAGCTTCATTGTCCGCGGGGTTCAGCCCATCAAATGCTAGCCCGAGCTTGGATGCATGTTAGAAGAGAACAAGGACAACACCAGTGACGGCACCAACCACCCAAACCTCCAACCCAAAACTAGGCTCTTGAAGAAAATGCTTCAATCGGACTACGATAGGTCCGGTTGTAATAAGGTCAATCCGGCTTAAAACACTACTAACCCCCGAGCTCCGGTATGTATGATTTCTCAAGAACAAAACTAGTATTGCAATATTTCATACCTCATGATAAGTTTTCTAATTCTCAATTGTTATATCGTAGGAACCGGATAGGTTCAAGAGCCATCCCCAACTCCCCGAAGGAGATGAGTGGGGTGAAGATTACGAGTCAAAGCTGCTCCGAATCATCCACCCGTCGGTTTGTCATGAAAGGTGACTCGGTCCGGAAAGACCGTTTAAGCCCTCGGCTCTCAACGGCGAAAACTAGTTCTCAACACCAACGATGATGTTCATGAGATTGTCCCCACCGTGCCACGTGTCGTATATTTGCCTTATGGGTATACAATTGACGAAGGAATGATTGATCGGAGAGATGGTGGCATACTAATGAAGATAAGATCTGGTTGAGAGGGCCCACGAGTGGTGCCGACGTATGGAATAATAGAAGGTTTCATACACACGTATGGAAAGAAGGCGGACATAAAGACCAACGTAATATGACTTGATTGACAAGTCAAGGAGTAATTGTAGTTTGTTAGGACTCGAATCAATAAGGATAGCTTACGGATAGAGCTTCCGAATATATAATTCATGTAATCGATTAGGACTCTACATGTAACTCTAACTCCCCGGATATATAAGGCGAGAGCAGGGACCCCCCGAAAACTCTTGACAATTCGCAATTAGCAATTTGCTAAACGGAATACATAACATACAGGACGTAGGGTATTACTCTTGATTCGAGGGCCCGAACCCATCTAAAACCTCGTGTTCCTATGTGTTTCATGTGTTGCACCATCGAATTCCACGCTCGTGAGGGACCGTGTAGTTCTAGTGCCGAGTTTAAGACTCGACATTTGGCGCGCTAGGAAGGGGTCCCGACGAGTTCATAGCGAGTTCGATGGTTTCTTCGTTCAACATCGACATCGCGCCCGGCTTCACAATCCGCTTCGGGTCTCTTGACTTCGAGGCTGATTCCGCCGTCAAGCTTCACTTGATGAATCCGATTCGCAATCCAGCCGCTGCTATCGAAGCGCGATCATCGATGCGATAGTAAACCCTTTTGTGAAACTTAGCGGGACTACACCGTGGTCAATCGGACCGTTTATGTTTCCGATTGGTCTAGCCAATCAGGCCAAGATCATGACCGCTACCCAGCTTTGTAGCAATGAGTGGCTCTCTTGAGCTCGAAAGTGACTTCGAGGAGGAACCCCGATCCTCCTTCCAAGTATTTATGATCGAAACCGTTCTTCGACCATGCATGACGCTAGAGGAGATTGCGGATGAGAGAGATAGAATGGCAAGAGAGGAAGCAGACCGTCGGCGACGTGAAGCGGATGAGACGGATGGAGAGGATCCGCCTCCACCACCATCGTCGGCGGCTTCGATGAACAATGCTCGCATGAACATCGTTGGTACTAGCCAAGCTGGAAGTGGAACTCCTGGCTGCGGTGCTACCCGCCACAGGTCCCCCGCCAAGCCAAGCCGCAGACTCGACGGACGATTCGCTGGGTTAGAATAAATGACGTTGATGTCACGGAGGAAGAAATCATCGCTCCTCCAATAGGGCCTTGAACTTGGATCCTATAGAGGTTGAATTAAATGGTGCGCGGGTCTTTACGTCACCCGTCCACAACATCGTGGGCGCGAAGCAGATTTTGGAAACTATTCTAGAAGAGGTGTTCAATTTAACACTAGGACTACAGCGTGCTCCCGAGTTTAGTTGATGCGGCTGCATTGCAAACCAACCAACTTGTGCAAGATAGAGGAGAATCTTCCTGTCGGTCTCATTCGTGTTCGGACCGGTATGCGAGAACTCGGTCTCGAAGGAGCTTCTTCTAGAGGAAGAATCATGAACGAGCACACACCGATTGCGGATGAACACGAGCGGGCACTAGATCAAGACCTGCGGGTCCCGCTTAATGGTAATCGTGATGCTCGTAATTTGCTTATTGATCGTCATGCCGAGAGGGTAGAAGACCGGCGAAGGCGTGAAAAAGATGAACGACGACGGATCGGTGATGTTGATGATCATCCCGCGAATCTCGTATCGCCACCCGCATCGGTGCGGTTCTTCTTCTAGTCAAGCTATGATAGCACTCTCAGCTTTCCGAGTTCTTCGAAGAACCCGAAAAGAAGGCAAATAATATAAAAATTGTAGTTATGAAGATTACAGGGAAAGATAAATATCGGGTAAGGAATGAGAAATACCTGGCCGGACTCAAAGAAGTTCTTCAAAGCCTCCTCTTCCTGGATCAAATCCCATTTGGCTATCGCAGATAAATGTTCGAGCTTCGCTGAACTGTCGATTTCTACGTCACCAATCACCATTTTGGTGAGTTTTGGTCTAGTTGGAGTCTTGTGAGTGGTCCTTGGCCGGAAGGGTACTTCTTCGATCCGGACCGATCCTAGTGGGAGCTCCGGAGCGGTCCGGAGGATTAGAGATATGGTAGCAAATCAATGAAGATAAGATCGGCAGAGAGGTCCCACGAGTGGTGCCCGACCGAGTATGGAATAACGAGAAAATTCCATAAACCGATATGGAAATAAGGTGGGCATAAATACCGACGTACGATGACTTGATTAACAAGTAAAGGAGCAATTTGTAGTCTCGTTAGGACTCGAATCAATAAGGAATGCTTAGAGATAGAGCTTCCGAATATGTAATCCATGTAATCGACTAGGACTCGCATGTAACCCTAGCTCCCCGGATATATAAGGTGGAGCAGGGACCCCCGAAAACCCTCTCGACAATTCACAATTAGCAATCCGCTAAAGGCAATACATAGCATACATGACGTAGGGTATTACTCTCGATTCGAGAGGCCCGAACCGATCTAAAATCTCGTGTTCCTTTGTGTTTCGTGTGTTGCACCATCGAATTACATGCTCGTGAGGGACCGGGTAGTTCTAATGCTGAGTTGAAGACTCGACATTTGGCGCGCCGGGTAGGGGTCTCGGCGAGTTCGTAGCGAGTTTGATGGCCTCTTTGTTTGCCGTCGACTTCGTGCCCGGCTTCACGATCCGGTTTGGGTCTCTCGACTTCGAAGCCGATTCCGCCGGAAAGCTACACCCGATGAATCCTAGTCACGATCCGGTCGCAGCTTTTGAAGCGCGATCACCGGACACGATTGAAACTCCATGCATGGAACCTAGCGGGATTGGCACAAAGCATGACGCTTCCGATCGGTCTTACCGATCGAGCTCGGACCATGACCGCTACCCGATCTGCGGCGATAAGCAGCTCCTTCAAGCTTGAAAACGACTTCGAGGAAAGGCCTCTAACGTTCTTCCAAGTATTTATGGCTGGTCCGGTTCTTCAAGAATTCACCCTAGAGGAAGCGAATGTCGAGAAGGGTAGATTGGCGAGAGAATAAGTAGACCGTCGGCAGCGTGAAGCGGATGAAGTAGACATGGAAGATCCACCTCCACGACCTTCGACAGCAAAAAATGCTCGCGCAAACATCGTTGGCACTAGCCAAGATGGAGGTGGTACTCTCGCTACGGCTCCGCTCGCTCATCGGACCTCGCGCGAGCAAGCCGGGGATACGGTAGACAATTCACCAGGTTATAATAACCGACGTGGATGTCGTAGTGGAAGAAATCATCACTCTTCTAGTAGGCCCTTGAATATGGGTTCCATGGACGTCGAGTTGAACGGTGCTCGAGTCTTGACATCGCCGGTTCACAACATCGTAGTAGTGAAGCAAATTCGGAGACTATCCTAGAAGAAGTGTTTAACTCAACGCCGGGGTTGCAACGCGCCCTAAGTTTGGTAGATACGACGGCTCTGCAAACCAATCAGCTCGTGCAAGGCGGAGCGGAATCCTCCAACCGATCTCATTCGCACTCAAACCGGTATGCGAGGACCCGGTCTCGAAGGACCTTCTTCAGGAGGAAGAATCGGACATTGACATACGCCAATCACGGATGAACATGAACGTGCGCTTGATCGGGATTTATGCATACCGCTCAATGGTCATCGTGATGCTCGTAATCTGCTCATTGAACGTCTTGCTGAAAGAGTGGAAGACCGACGAGAGATGGGAAGAAGATGAGCGACGGCGGACCGGTCATTTCGATGATCGTCATATTGCTTCAAGATAGTAGACGATTACACTCGCTGGAGAGTCAAACGTAGTCAATTTGCGCGGGAACAAAGGGAAGGAGCCGAAGCACGATCTTGGCAACCGATCCGGATCCAAGAGTAACAGTCGACAACCTCGTCACTCGCTGTTGGCCGGTCCCATGGAGGAGACCGGCCCGCGCCACCTAAAAGAGGACCAAGAGAATGAGTCTCGTTTGAAGCCTTACTTGAAGGGCCTTGCATGATTCATAATGGGAATCACAAGAATAAGGAATGTTTCCTACTCGGACCGTTTGCTTCATTTGCGTTGAAGGTAGCACCTCGATCTGGGCAGACACAATCAGCGAGATGATAAGGGCAAAGACAAGAAGCACGATGATGATGATGAAGACGATGAAGGAGGCTTTGAGGAGCCACACAGAGAGGTGAACTTCATCTGCGGGGGACCCGATGCATATGAGTTGAAGCACAAACAGAAATTAGCATTCAGGGAGGTCAATGCCGTCGCTCTTGCAACACCGGAATATATGCGATGGTTGGAGGTACCGATCACATTCATCGGAGACAATCATCCAGAGGTCTTGCCTAAAGTTGGTCGATACCCGCTTATCCCGGTGCCAACCGTCCATAAGGTGCGTTTGAAGAAAACTTTCATTGATGGGGGTAGCTGCCTGGATATACTCTTTGCCAAAACTTTGCCGGATCTTGGTCTCTCTCGTGGCGGACCTGGATCATAGCGTTTCGCCATTTCACGGTAGAATACCCGGTCAAAACAGTTATCCTTTGGGGCAGATTACTCGCCGGTGACTTTTGGGACGAAAGAAAATTATCAAAGGGAGAACATCATCTTTCAGGAGGCTGATATTGATTCAGCGTATCATGCCATATCGGGAAGACCGGTCCCGGCTACGTTTATGGCCATTCCCAATTACCGATATCCGATGCTCGAAGATGCCTGGGCCCAATGGAGTCTTATCATTTCGGTCTGATATCAAGACTGCATATGCTTGTGAAGTACACATCACCGAGTTCGCAACTTGCGTCGCTAGTGCCCTTGAGGTGCGAGCGCCACTAGAGGAAGAAGCTCCATCCAAGAAGATTTCCCAGGAGAAGGTGAAGGCTGATGCGGTCGCTTCCAAAACTATTCAACTTGATGAGAACGACCGCTCTAGGGTCACCCATATCGGGTCCGATCTAGGGGACAAATAGGAAAGCGCGCTTACTCTTTTCCTCCAGGAAAATAGGGATATGTTTGCATGGCAGCCTTCGACATGCCAGGTGTCCCTAGGGAGAAGATTGAGCATGCAAGTGTTGGTGTGTCCCGACGCGAAGACCGTCAAGAAGAAGCTCCGGAGGTTTGCTCACGACCGCAAGGAGGCCATAAAGAAAGAGCTTACTAGATTATATGCAGCTAAGTTCATTAGGGAGGTGTATCATCTAGATTGGCTTGCCAATCCAGTTCTTGTACCGAAGAAGAATACTAAAGAATTAAGAATGTGTGTTGATTATACTGATCTCAACAAGGCTTGCCCCAAAGACCCTATCGCTGCCGCCTCGGATTGACCAAGTTGTTGATTCGATCGCTGGCTCGCGAGCGTCTTTGTTTCCTTGATGGCTATTCCGGATATCATCAAATTCCCTTGATGGTTGAAGATCACATCAAGACCGCGTTCATGACCCCCTTTGGAGCATATCGCTACACGACGATGTCGTTCGGTTTGAAGAATGCAGATGCTACTTATCGGCGTGGCATGCAACGTTGTATGGATTCACAAATCGGAAGGAATGTTGAGGCTTATGTCGATGATATAGTGGTTAAATCCCGGAAAGCTGAACTCTCCGACTCGGCGAGAGACCTTTAGCAATCATGGAGCTTTTCTACAAAGCTTAATCCTTGTAAGTGTGTGTTTGGGGTTCATTCTGGAAAATTACTTGCATACTTGGTGTTGTGGCGTGGCATTGAAGCTAATCCGGAGAAGATCCCGACGATTGTTAACATGAAACCTCCTAGCAATTTAAAAGATGTACGTAAGTTAACCGGATGTATGGCTGCCCTGAGTCACTTCATTTCAAGACCGGGGTCACGGGCCTCCCCTTCTTTAAATTGCTCAAGAAGCACGATAAGTTTGAGTGGATCGATGAGGTGCAAGCCGCATTTGTTACAACTCAAGGGATATCTCGATAATCCTCCGGTCTTAATACCGTCGAAATCCGATGAAACCATTCAATTATACATATCTCGCAACTGCTCATGTTGTGAGTACGGTATTGGCGGTTGATCGGAGGGAGGAAGGACATCTCGCAACTCGGTTCAACATCCGTATACTTTGTAAGTGAAGTGTTGACAGAGTCGAGGATGCGATATCTTCAATTGCAGAAATTGATATATGCTGTCGTGATAACATCCCGGAAGCTGGAGCACTATTTTCAAGCACAATCGAATCGGGGCTACGTCACATAAAATAATGAAAGCAAAAAGTTATAGCGAGAAAAAACCAAATAAAATGGAGTGAAGAGGAAGGTTTCAGGGGCTATGGTTCGTCATGACGATTCCAACGGCGACGTAATCATCAAAAACGGAGCTACGGGTGAAAAGATATGGTTGTGGAAGTCCGGGGGTATTTTTGTAAAAATCAGCTAGGGTTTCTATAAAAGAATAAATAATTTTTGGTAATTTTGGAGAAGTGGAGGGGTGGAAATGCAAAAATGCATTTTTGGGCCGGCCGGGGATCTATTTGTAATTTCGAAAGGGGGCTTTATGTAAAAATCTAGTCTCTTAACCGATATGGGGAAAGGTCGGGGGTTTTATGCAAAAGTGGCTTTTCGGGGAATCTAGGAATTATTTTCTAAAGAGAATTTCGTGGAATAGGTCCACGGGGTCCGTGGACCATACCGGGGTTGGTCCACCGGTCCATGGTGGACCCGGGACGGAGCGCTGCATGTGCTCGCCGGAATCAACGATTCCGGCGGCCCCGGCGGCCGGAGTAGGTGGTCGGGGGTGTGCCGGTGGTCTCTAGACCATGGCGGAGCCGGCGACGGGGGTGGCGTCAAGTGGGGGCGGCTAGTCCGGGTGGGCGGGCTGGCTGGAGGTCGCGGCGGCGATGACGCTAAGGGGAAAGGGTCGGAGAAGCTTGGTTTTGGATGGGAGGAGGATGGGGGAGATGCGCGGATGGGTGGCGGAGCCGACCGGCGCACGGGCTCGAGCGAGAGGGAGGCGGGGCAAGCCTACTTTTCTCCGATGGCGCGCAGTGAGGAGATGAGGGGAAAAGGCCCTTTTATAGGCCGCGCGAAGGGAGGGTGGACATGGTGCCCATGGCGCGGTGGCCGGGGCGGTGCGGCGTGAAGTGCGGAGGACATGGGGGCCCGAGCATCGCGTGGCGGCGTGCCGGCGGGAGAGGACGGGGCCGTGGTCGGCTCGGCACATCCGACGAGCGTCCTCGGCGGCCGGTTGGAAGCGAGGAAGCGGCCGGGAGGCGGCTGCGGTGGCGTCCGGAGCATGGCGTGCTAGGCGAGGAGACAAGGGCGAGGACGAAGGCTTGGCATGGTGTGGCGTTGGGGTGCGGGCGAGTCCGGCGGCGTGCGCGCGAAGGGCGTAGGCGGCGATGTTAGCCGGAGGTGGGGGAAGGGGTGGCGAGGCGCCGGGGCGCGACGCGTGGCGGGCACGGCCGCGTCGCGACGAGGAAGAAGGGGTGTGGGGCCGGCGCCGGTGGGCCGGGCCGGGGAGTGATGGAGGCTAGGGCGGGGGAGGGAAAAGGGGTAGGGGCGGCTCGATAGGGAATAAATTCCTTTTTCTATTTTCTCTTCGCTCCTTAGGTTAAAATAAAAATAAAATTATACAAGGATCAAATAAATTCTAATGAGTCAAAGTAAAATAAATAAAAATAAATAAAAGTAAAGCAAATAAAATAGAAACAACCAAGTTTGCAAGAGTTAGGTTTTTATTTTAAAAAAATCTATGTGTTGTTTTCGTACGTATCTAATTAGGTTTTAAATTCCTAGTTAATTTTCGTAAATATTTTTCCTCAAAAAAATAAAATGATTTATTTAGTGATTTTTAATTAGGCCAAAAAATCGGGGTGTTACAATCATCGTGGGCTACGTCGATACATGATCGCAATGTGTGCACACGGGAATTTCAAGTGGGTGATTTTGTGCTTAGGAAGATCTAGTCTAATAAGAATAGGCATAAGTCGTCACCGGTCCGGGAAGGACCTTTTGTGCTCAAATCGGTTTTCGGACCAGGGGCTTATAGGCTTATGACCCTCGGAGGAGGAGGAAATTCCAAATTTCTCGGAATATTGATCAACTTCGTCGTTTTTATACTTAATGATTTTCTTGTAACTCTCTCGAGTGATATAATATAAAGTACTTTAAACTTCGGTATGAGTATATTTGTGTTTTTGTGCCTTTATATCTTAATTTTGAATTAACCTATCGAGTCGGGGGCTCGCTGTATTAAGAGCAGTCTATGAAATTATGAAAATCCTAAATATTAGTACCAATCATAAAGAAAGAGATTACTAGATTATTAGCAGCTAAGTTCATTACGGAGATGTATCATCCATATTGGCTTGCCAATCCAGTTCTTGTACCGAAGAAGAATACTAAAGAATTAAGAATGTGCGTTGATTATACCGATCTCAACAAGGCTTGTCCCAAAGACCCCTTCGTGCTGCCTCGGATCGACCATGTTGTTGATTCGACCGCTGGCTGCGAGCGTCTTTGTTTTCTTGATGCTTATTCTGGGTATCACCAAATTCTTTTGAAGGTTGAAGGTCAAATCAAGACCGCGTTCATCACACCCTATGGAGCTTAGTGCTACACAACAATGCCGTTCGACTCGAAGAATGCGGGCGCTACTTATCGCCGAGGCATGCAACGTTGTTTGGACTCACAAATTGGAAGGAACGCTGAAGCATATGTGGATGATATAGTGGTTAAATCCCGGAAGGTCGAAGATCTTCTCTCCGACCTGGCAGAGGCCTTTAGCAATCTGCGGAACTTTTCTATGAAGCCTAATCCCGGTAAGTGCGTGTTTGGGGTTCGGTCCGAAAAGTTGCTTGGATATTTATTGTCGTGGCGTGTCATGGAAGCTAATCCGGAGAAGATCTAGACCATCGTCAACATGAAACCTCCCAGCCGCTTGAAGGATGTGCGAAGTTAACCGGGTGTATGGCCGCTCCGAGCCGCTTCATTTCGAGGCTAGGGGTCGGAGGCCTCCCTTTATTGAAATTGCTCAAGAATCAAGATAAGTTTGAGTGGACACATGAGGCTCAAGCCACATTTGAACAGCTCAAGGTGTCGAGTCTTAATCTCGGCATTAGAACTACCCGGTCCCTCACGAGCATGGAATTCGATGGTGCAACACACGGAACACACAAGAACACAAGATTTTAGATAGGTTCGTGCCCCTCGAATTGAGAGTAATACCCTACGTCCCGTATGTTATGTATTGCCTTTAGCAGATTGCTAATTGCGAGTTGTCGTAGTGTAGGAACTTGTCCTAACTTCTAAGAACTTGTCCGAACTTCTCCCTCTAGAGGTCCCCGCCCCCGCCTTATATGTCCGGGGAGGCAAGGTTACATGTAGAATCCTAGCCGGATACAATATCTACATACTTAGAAACTCTATCTCTAAGCTTCCTTATCAATTCGTAGTCCTACTCGGTCGGTCTTGTACTTTCCTTGAGGAATAATCCAGCTCTTCTTGTCCGCCTCTGTTTCCATACCGGTCTTGCGGAACCTTCTAAAATCATATATCGGTCGGACACCACTCGTAGGCTCGCCCCGACGGTCTTATGTCTTCAATATGCCACCATGTCCTTGATAAATCATTCTTCCGATCAATGTATACCCGTAAGGTAAGTCTACGACAAGCAGTCCCCGAGTAATTTTTGATTTGACATTGAATAAGACCGACCAACCTTCTCGCATGTTGGTCTAATTCCAATGTTAAATTAAAAAGAACTCCAATCTTCTGCAATACTTCCTCTTTCTTCAAGACGCTTCAAAAAGCCAAAAAATTGGTATTTTATCCTCCATATCACCTAAAATTGCAATACTTCCTCTTTCTTTTAGTGCGCCGGTTGGGTGCACCCAATTGGGTATAGCCCCCAACTCTTGGATCATTTGAACTCCTTTCAAATAATGCAAGAGTCCACTAGTTGATTCTTCATTATTTCTTTCCATATGCAATCTCTACAGATCGCTCCTTTCAATTTCCATTATTTTCCACTTCCCGAGATCTCTGCAGACCGCTCTTGATCATGGTGCACCGGTCAGGTGCACCTAATTAGGTATAGCCCCCGACTCTTGTATCATTTGAGGATCACAAATAATGCAAGAGTCTTTCTTGAGAGACTATGCTTTATTATTTTCCATCAAATCACATTCCTCTCAAGCAATTTCTACCAAGAACATATTTTTCGGACCAGTCATACCGGTCGAACTTCATATCTCCTGGAGATTCACACCAGGTTGACATAACAAACCACGTAAATCGGCTTAAACTCATAATCCGCTTAGTGAAATTTCACTAAGAACCAAAATTCTGGTTGATCGGACCAGTTTCCCAATTAACTTACATCGACTCGAGTCTCCAAGGCCTATAATCAGCCGAATGATTAACACCCAGTGGCCTAAGGCATCTAATTTCACAATACTTAGTTAGGCAAGACCTAATTGTCTTCGATCTAACCAGTCTCATTATTCAATTTCCTCAAACAATCCAATTTGATATTCCAATGTTATCATGATCGGGCACTCCATACCTCGGACCGCTCAAACATTTGCAAAATAGCCCCCGTGATTATTCAAATCACGTAGACCACTCCTCCGTAACTCTTAATATCTTCCGTCAAGAACATACTTTTCGACCGGTCCGGACCGGTGTCAAATCTCATACTCCTGGTGATTCACATCGGTCATAACCGATATTCCGCTTATCGAATATCGCTCAAATCCAAATTCCTGATCGATCAAATCAGTCGCCAAAATTCACACAATAAACTCAAATTTTTCACACCTATTATCAGCCGAATGATTAACACCCAGGGCCTAAGGTTAACCAATCAGTGCGGACAACGATCTTCAACCAGATCGGTTTGTTGTATAAATCACTCCGTAAATGATATATTCTGGGCTAAAAATGCTTAACGGACTAAGCGTCAAACACTCGAACCGGTCATCACAATTGGCAAAAGAGCCCTCGTGATTCTCCAAATCACGTGGACTTCTCCTCCGTCGCCGCACCCCGGACTAGTAGCACCGGTACATCAAGTGGTGCCGAAACCTAATTCTTAGTCCATTGTATTGGTTTATTGGGCGTAGCCCCGAGCCCAGGCCGAAGATGATGTAGCCGATCGATGAGTAGTTTGACAATCGCGCTCACTCAAGTCAACATCTTCGTGCAGCAGCAACGCTTAAAATCGAAAAGGACGTCCGATGTAGATGGTTGAAGGCGATATAATCGATCAAAACCGAAGATCAGCAGCCGCGCTAATGCTCAAGACCGCTTCCGAGCAGCAGACAACGCTCTAAATTGAAGCCGACAACCGATGAAAGCTGTTGAAGACGGCGCGATCGGTCGAAATCGAAGATTAGCAGCCGCGCTAATGCTCAAGACCGCGTCCGAGCAGCAGCGGTGCTCCAAATCGAATTTGACGACCGATAAAAGCTGTTGAAGACGGCGCGATCGGTCGAAATCGAAGATTGGCAGCCGCGCTAATGTTCAAGACCGCGTCCGAGCAGCAGCAGCGCTCAAAGTTGAAGTGGACGACCGATGAAAGCTGTTGAAGACGGCGCGATCGGTCGAAACCGAAGATTGGCAGCCGCGCTAATGCTCAAGACCGCGTCCGAGCAGCAGCGGTGCTCAAAGTTGAAGTGGACGACCGATGAAAGCTGTTGAAGACGGCGCGATCGGTCGAAATCGAAGATCGGCAGCCGCGCTAATGCTCAAGACCGCGTCCGAGCAGCAGCGGCACTCAAAGTTGAAGTAGACGACCGACGAAAGCTGTTGAAGACGGCGCGATCGATCGAAATCGAAGATCAGCAGCCGCGCTAATGCTCAAGACCGCGTCCGAGCAGCAGCGGCACTCGAAGTGAAGCTGACGACCGATGAAAGCCGTTGAAGATGGCGCGATCGGTCGAATCGAAGATTAGCAGCCGCGCTAATGCTCAAGACCGCGTCCGAGCAGCAGCGGCGCTCAAAGTTAAAGGTGACGACCGGTGAAAGCTGTTGAAATTATCCTCGTGGCGTCGGTCATCGCTCGGCGGCATCGATCATCGTCGTCAAAAGACGGCGATCACTGCGGTTGCCGTCGTCGCTGCGGTAGCAATCGTCATCTCGCACCGGTCGTCGCTCGCGTGACACCGGTCGTCGTCGTCATCGTCGCGGTGGCGATCGTCGCTCTGCGACACCGACGATCGTCGTCCTGCACCGATCATCGCTCCGCGACACCGGTCGCCGTCGTCGTCGCGGCAGTGATCGTCATCCTCGCGACACCACTCCACGACACCGGTCGTCATCATCGTCGCGGGGGTGATCGTTGTCCTGCAACACCGTTCATCGTCGTCGCCGCGGCGACGATCGTCATCCTGCACCGGCCATCGCTCCGCGACACCGGTCGTCGTCGTCGTCGTGGCAGCGATCGTCATTCTCGCGACACCGCTCGTCGTCGTTGTCGCGGCGGCGACCGTCGTGCGATGAAGTCGAGAAACCCGAAGCAGATCTTGAAGCTTGTAATGAAGTCGAAGTCGAAAGTAGAAGCCATCGAACTCGCTGGAACTCGCCGGGACCCCTACCGGCGCGCCAAATGTAGAGTCTTAATCTCGGCATTAGAACTACCCGGTCCCTCACGAGCATGGAATTCGATGGTGCAACACACGGAACACACAAGAACACAAGATTTTAGACAGGTTCGAGCCCCTCGAATTGAGAGTAATACCCTACGTCCCGTATGTTATGTATTGCCTTTAGCACATTGCTAATTGCGAGTTGTCATAGTGTAGGAACTTGTCCTAACTTCTAAGAACTTGTCCGAACTTCTCCCTCTAGAGGTCCCCGCCCCCGCCTTATATGTCCTGGGAGGCAAGGTTAAATGTAGAATCCTAGTCGGATACAATATCTACATACTTAGAAACTCTATCTCTAAGCTTCCTTATCAATTCGTAGTCCTACTCGGTCGGTCTTGTACTTTCCTTGAGGAATAATCCAGTCTTGTCGTCCGCCTCTGTTTCCATACCGGTCTTACGTAACCTTCTAAAATCATATATCGGTCGGACACCACTCGTGGGCCCGCCCCACCGGTCATATGTCTTCAATATGCCACCATGTCCTTGATAAATCATTCTTCCGATCAATGTATACCCGTAAGGTAAGTCTACGACACAAGGGATATCTCGAGTAATCCGCCGGTATTGATACCGCCGAAACCCGATGAAACCATTCAATTAAACATATCTGCAATGACTCATGTTGTGAGTACGGTATTGGCAATCGATCGGAGGGAAGAGGGACATCCGCAACTAGTTCAACACCCGGTATACTTTGTGAGTGAAGTTCGACGGAGTCAAGGATGCGATATCGTCAAATGCAAAAATTGTTATATGTCTGTTGTGATAACATCCCGGAAGTCGAAGCACTATTTTCAAGCACAAGCGATCAAAGTTAAGACCGGGTTTGCCATTGGGGATGTAGTGTGTAATAGGGAGGCAATTGGACAGGTTGCCAAGTGGGCTATAGAGCTTGGTCGATACGAGATTACCTTTTCTTCGTGAGCAGCTATTAAAGGGCGGCATGGGCTGATTTTAGTACCGATTGACTCAAAACTAAAATACCCCGGCAATTTAGGACTTGGAGTATTGGGAAATATATTTTGATGGGTCCCCGCAACTTTCGGGCATGGGGGTAGGAGTTCCGCTTTTTACTCCACAAAAAGATCCTTTGAAATACATATTGCGGATGCACTTCGTGCCTCAAATAATGCTGCAGAATATGAAACTTTGCTTCATGGACTTCGGGTAGCTATTTCGCTGGGAGCAAAGGATTGGACATATATGGAGATTCTATGCTTATAGAGATGGTCACGACGATCATATGATGGCTTATAGACAGGAAGTAAGAAAGCTTGAAGATAAATTTGATCATCTACAGCTTTTCTCATATATTGCGGGAAATAATTCCGCTGCAGATGAGTTAGCCGTATTCGGCTCTTCGAGACGAGCGATATCGCCTTGGTTATTTCTTCAAGTTTTAAGTAAACCATCTATTAAGATGGTTCAAAAAGCTACTATTATAGAAATAAAGACCGAAGACACGGTCTTGGAGGAAAAGACCGGTGAGATGGTCTAATAGCACGAGATTGGACAAGAGGTTCAAGATGGTGCACAAGCGGAAGGAGTAGACCAATTGCCCGAAGTTATGATGATAGATTCTGATCGGCGAACTCCATATCACGAATATTTACGGTCCGGTAATACCCAAGAAGACAGGGTCGAGCGGCAAAGATTGGAGGTTAGAGCAAGGAACTATTTGCTTATTGAAGATGAACTTTATCGACGCGGGATCAACATTTTAACGAAATGTGTATCTCGTCTCGATGGAATTCAAATGTTGGAAGAAATTCATAAGGGGATCCGTGAAAATCATGCTTCGTCAAAGACTCGGTTGGGAAGGTGTTTCGACCAGGATTTTATTGGCCTACAGCTCGTTGATGATGCGCATAAAGTAGTCCAAACTTCTTAGGGATGTCAAATTTTTGCACGACGACCTCATACTCCGGCTCATGAGTTGCGTATGTTTCTAATGACTTGGCCTTTTGCAACTTGGGGGCTGGATATTGTCGGACCATTCAAGAAAGCACGACGAGGATTTACTCATATTTTTGTGGCGATCGATAAATTCTCCAAGTGGATTGAAGCCGAGGCGATTACTAGTACGACCGTTGCTCGGGCAATCAAATTTTTGCAAAATATTTTTGTCCAATTTGGAGTTTCGCATTGTAATTAATAATGGACCGTAGTTCACCTCAAAATTCTTCAAGGATTATGCATAAAGTTTGGGGATCAAGATACATTATGCTTCGAGTGTCACATCCGCGAGTAACGGGCGGGTACAACATGCATAGTCCTAGTCGATTACACGGATTACATATGCGGAGACTCCATCTCTAGCTTTCCTTATAAATTCAGAGTCCTAATAGACTACAAATTGCTTCTTTACTTGTTTCTCAAGTCATCATACGTCGGTCTTGACGCCCGCCTTATTTCCATACCGGTATATGGAATCTTCTCGTTATTCCATACTCGGTCGTGGACCGATCCGTGGGCTCTCTCCGCCGGCCTTATCTTCATTGATTTGTAATCGTGTCTCTAATTATCCATTCCTTTATCATCTCGTATACCCATAAGGCAAGTATACGACAAGATCCCCGAGTAATTTTTTATTTGACCTTGAATAAGACCGACCGGTCTTCCGCATGTTGGTCCGATTCCATGGTAAAATTAAAAAGAACTCTAATTTGATGTGATGCTTCTTCTTTCTTCAAGATGCTTCAAAAAGCCAAAAAATCAGTATTTTTATCTTCCATATCACCTAATTAGGTAGGCAAGAAACAAAAGTATTTTTCCTTCCGGTGCACCGATTAGGTGCACCCAATTGGGTATAGCCCCCGACTCTTGGATCATTTGAACTCCTTTCAAATAATGCAAGAGTCTACTAGTCGATTCTTCATTATTTCTTTCAATATGCAATTTCTTCAAACCGTTCCTTTCGATTTCTCGAAATCTTTGTATACTCGTTTGTCGTATACTTGCCTTATGGGTATACGAGATGATAAAGAAATGGATGTGCAAAGACACGGTAACAAATCAATGAAGATAAAGGTGATGGAGATAGTCGACAGACTGGTTCCTTACCGATCTGGAATAACATAGGATTCTATATACCGGTATGGAGATCGAAGCGGATATCAATACCGGCGTATGATGACTTGAGAAGCAAGTTAAGGAATAATTAGTAGTCTCGTTAGGACTCGAATCAATAAAGAAAGCTAGAGATAGAGCTCCCATATATGTAATCCATGTAATCGACTAGGAATCTGCATGTAACCCTAGCTCCTCCGGATATATAAGGCGGAGCAGGGACCCCCGAAAACTCTCTCGAGATCTTGCAACTAGCAAATCACTAGCGGCAATACATAACATACAGGACGTAGGGTATTACTCTCAATTCGAGGGGCCCGAACCCGTCTAAAATCTTGTGTTCCTGTGTGTTTCTTGTATTGCACCATCGAATTCCACGCTCGTGAGGGACCGTGTAGTACTAGTGCCGAGTTTAAGACTCGACATTTGGCACGCCAGGAAGGGGTCCCGGCGAGTTCCTAGCGAGTTCGATGGCCTCTTCGTTCGTCGTCGACTTCGAACCCGGCTTCAAGATCCGCTTCGGGTCCCTCGACTTTGAAGCTGATTCGGCCGGAAAACCGCTTTGATGAATCCGACTCGTTGTCGGGCCGCAGCTTCGAAGCGCGATCACCCGCCACGGTTGGCACCTAGGCTTAGAACTCGGCGGATCCGACGCAGCTTTAGCGCGAACAATCGGACCGCCCGCATCTCGTGGTGGTGCCCAATCTGTAATGATAAGCCACTCTTGCGAGTTTGTTAATGACTTCGAGGAAGAACGTCCGGTCTTCTTCCAAGTGTTCATCACAGGACCGCTTATTCGTCAACTTAATCCCGAGGAAGCTGTCGAAGAAGAAGCAAGGCTGGCGAGAGAAGAATCCGATCGTCGTCGCCGTGAAACGGAAGAAGCAAATGGAGATGAACAACATCCACAACCTTCGACCGCAAATCCGCGCGCAAATGCTGCTGGTCGAGCCGGTGGAAGCGTTCCCGCGACTACTCCCCGACCACGGGCCCACCGCCGGACCGACTCGGAGACCGGAAGAAATGTCCCTAGGATATAACAGCCGACGTGGATGTCGCAGTGGAAGGCGACATCGTTCTTCGAGCAGGGCTTTGGATTTGAGCTCCATGGAAGTGGAATTAAATGGCGCTCGGGTCTTCACGTCGCCGATTCACAACATCGTGGGAGTGAAACAAATCCTTGAGACAATACCGGAAGAAGTCTTCAATGCAACACCAGGGTTGCAACACGCTCTGAATTTGGTAGATGCAACTGCTCTACTAACGAATCCACTCGTCCATGACATGTTGGAATCTTCAAGCCGCTCGCGTTCTCGCTCGGAGCGGCCTACGAGAGCTCGGCCCGAAGGAGCTTCCTCCGGAGGAAGGCTTGGGCCTCGACACACCCCAATCGCGGATGCACATGAACGAGCTCCGGACCAAGATTTGCGTGTACCGCTTAATGTTAACCGGGACGCTCGTAATGTCCTCATCGATAGCCATGCGAGAGAGAATGGAAGAACGTCGGAGACATGAAGAAGATGAGAGGCGTCGCACCGGTCATGTGGATGATCGTCCGCGGGACCCTGCCCCGCCTCGCCCGCAGGTGACTAATTCACCTCGGCGTGGACCGGCCGCTTCAGCACCGCCCTCGGTGGAAATCGTCCGCGCAATGACCAGCGAGGGCAAGGTAACCGACATGCTCATCGGGACGACCGGCCGAGACGAGATAATCGCCGTGATACCAGGGATCGAAGGGAACGCGACAACAGGGACAGAGACGGGGAGCCTCGACACGACAATAATGATCGCCGAGCGGCGCCTCCGCCTCCGCCTCCCCTTCGCCGACCGCACAACCGGCTAACAATGATCGTCGGGATGGACCAGGAGATAGATATCAAGATGATCGTTACTATGATTACTCCGATGATGATAGAGATCGCAACTACCGGCATTACCCTCGTCGACGATCCCCTTCACCGGTCCGGACCGGTCCGGAAGACGACGAGTACTCCGTGATTCCCGCTTTCACGCGAGATTTGCACATTTGCAAATACCCCGGGGATTTAAGCCCGGGACCATTGATAAGTATGATGGTAAAACACCTCCTGCCGAGTGGCTACGCATGTATACCATCGCCATCCGGTCAGCAGGAGGAGATACATTTGTGCTAGCTAATTACCTCCCCATGTGCATGGTGCAGGCTAGATGCTTATGGTTGCAGTCCCTACCCGAGAAATCTATCTCTTCTTGGGGCGACCTCACCAAAAAGTTCGTAGAGAATTTCCAAGCGACTTGTGAGAAGCCCGGGAATTACTTCGACCTCAACAGTCGAAGCGTAAGCCCGACGAACCTCTCACAGATTTCATCAAGCGTTTCGCAACAAGAAAGCCTTAATCCCCAATGTTCCCGATCAGCAAGTAATTGCGGCGTTTCAAGTCGGCGTCCGTAGTGAAGCCTTAGTTCACAAGATTGGAAGGTGCAACCGAAACCTCACCATGACGGCGTCGAGTGCTTCAAGATAGCAGATGATTATGCTCGCTGGAGAATCAAACGTGGTCAATTTGCGCGGGAACAAAGGGAAGGAACCGAAGCATGACCAAGGCAACCGAGTCTGGATCCGAGAACAACAACAAGCGCAAGGCCGATCACCTTGTTGCAGACTGTCGACCGGTCTCATGGAGGAGACCGGCCGGCACCTCCTACGAGAGGTCCAAGAGAACGATTGTCGTTCGAAACACTTCTAGAAGGTCCTTGCATGATTCATAATGGGAATCATACAGCCAATGAGTGCTTCCTGTTAAGGCCGTTTTCTTAGTTTGCCTTAAAGGTCGCGCCCCAGTCCGCTTCATCGGAACCGGAGAGATGACAATGGTAAGGACAAAGAGCACGATGACAATGGGGATGACGAAGGTTTTCAAGAACCGGCTCGAGAGGTGAACATGATTTTTGGAGGCCCGGACGCTTACAAGTCAAAGAGAAAGCAAAAGTTGGCGTTTCGAGAGGTTAATGCCGTCGCTCCCGCTACACTCGAGTACTTACGGTGGTCCGACGTGCCCATTACTTTCAGCAGAGCCGATCATCCCGAGGTATTGCCAAAAGTCGGTAAATATCCCCGCATCTTGGCTCCCATAGTTCACAAGGTGCGATTGAAGATGACCTTCATTGATGGAGGGAGTTGCTTGGATATCTTGTTTGCCAAAACTCGCCGCAGCTTGGCCTCTCGTCGCTGATTTGGAGCGCAGCGTCTCACCGTTTCACGGTATAATACCCGGGCGGAATAGCTATCCTTTGGGGCAGATTTCTCTCGCGGTGATCTTCGGGACGAAGGAGAACTACAGGAGGGAGAATATTATCTTCCAGGTAGCTGATATTGATTCAGCGTATCATGCGATACTTGGAAGGCCAGCTTTGGCAAAGTTTATGGCCATCCCGAATTACCAATACTTGATGCTCGAAGATGCCTGGACCAAATGGAGTTTTGTCGTTTCGAGGCGACATCAAGACCGCTTACGCTTGTGAAGTACATAGCACTGAGTTGGCCTCTCGGGCCAATTCGGAGGATGAACGCCGAGAAATCGGAGAAGCAGTCGAGGCTCTAGAAGTCCAAGCAAGGCTCGGAGGATGAAGTTCCTGTCAAGAAGGTCGCAAAGGAGAAATTGAAGGTCGATGCAGTGGTTTCCAAGACTATCCAGACTTGATGAGTCGGACCCCTCCAAGGTCACCCATATAGGGGCTGACTTGGGGGATAAATAGGAAAGCGCGCTCATTCTTTTCCTCCAGGAAAATAGGGATATCTTTGTCCGGCAGCCTTCCGACATGCCGGGTGTTCCTAGGGAGAAGATTGAGCACGCACCGTTGGTGCATCCCGATGCGAAGCCGCTAAACGAAGCTCCGAAGATTTGCTCAAGACCGCAAGGAAGCTATTAAGAAGCAAATAACTAGGTTATTAGCAGCTAAGTTTATTAGGGAGGTGTATCATCCAGATTGGCTTGCCAATCCGGTTCTTGTACCAAAAAAGAATACTAAAGAATTGAGAATGTGTGTCGATTATACCGATCTCAACAAAGCTTGCCCCAAAGATCCTTTCGCGCTGCCTCGAATTGACCAAGTTGTTGATTCGATCGTTGGCTGCGAGCGTCTTTATTTTCCAAGTTGTTGATTCGATCGTTGGCTGCGAGCGTCTTCGATTACAGAAATTAATATATGCAGTAGTGATAACTTCTCGAAAATTGAAATATTATTTCCAAGCGCACCCCATTGAAGTTAAGACTGGGTTTGCTATTGGAGATATTGTGCGGAACCGAGAGGCAGTGTGTCGGGTTGCTAAGTGGGCTATAGAGCTTGGCCAATACGAGATTACGTTTTCTTCGCGGACCGCTATTAAGGGACAGGCTTTAGCTGATTTTATAACAGTAATGGTTGGAGACACAAGTCCCGCAGGGGATTCAAATGTTGGAATATTGGGAGATGTTCTTTGATGGGTCCCCGCAGCTTTCAGGCGCGGGACCGGGGTTGTACTACTCACCCCAGTGACATCCCCTCCGGGACACCTAGGAATCGGAACAGAGGGACACTCGACGAAGCGAGTTACAACAGAAACATCATCTCATACAAGCCGAATATATACATCATGGTATAATACAACCAAGTTTTTGAAATACAAACATTCGTGCAGCGGAAAGATAACATTATTGAAGTTCAACATCCTACGAGTATTCAGCGGAAGCTTGTCTATTATACAACTCACAAGACTTGAAACGAAACAACGTGATGCACCGAGCCCTTCGTACATCACGGTCCTCTCTCTTCAAGGTGTGGGAATACGTTCCCACCGAAGGGAACCTCCCTCGGGACACTGCTCCTCCTCGGGAAAACTGCCGTACAAGTCGTGATAGCACGACTCATTCCCCGAAAGGTAACGAACAAACCTTGAGTATTCTAATACTCAGCAAGACCGACCCGTCAACATGGCACGCTAAGGCCGACGCCTAGTATGCAAAGGCTTTCTGGCTGTGGGGTTTACTCCTTTGCGAAAAACAGCATTAAATGGTGGGTCCTTACTTTCAGTATTTTAGCTCAGAGTTATGTTCATTAGCCATGGTGTTTGCAACCTAACTCTATTCAATCAAGTTCCCAAACAAGATAATAGATCTTTATCTTTCCATCACTCATCTTCCTCATCTTCCATACAAGTTACTACGATATGACGAGCTAAACATGCGGTACTCATTACTGCGAGGGACAGCGATTCGAATCGATTTTATACCAGCTGGCAAAACCCGACTACACGCCGTATACGCATCACATTGATCGTATACGACAACCTTTCCCGCTAGCACCTGACAGCAGACTAGCCATTTCCAACTCCCCGGGAGTATGGCGAAGCCACGACTTCCCTCGTGGTCGACCCATCTCCCTCCCGTGAGACTATCCTTTCACTAACAGTCGGCAAAGAGAGCCGGCTACGCTACATCTCTCGGGGCGATAGGGTGCATCAGCTTGCTCGGGCCCATGATACCAGCATGTAGTACGGTACGTTCAAACTTGTTCAACTAAGCCGACAACGGTACGGTCCTTGACCGACACGGACGGGGCTACCACCTTGCAAGACCTCATCTCCGTCTTGCCCTTTCTCCTACGGGGCCCGTCCGGTCTCAACTTCATTAACACTCTCATCATCTTTAGTGTTAACACAAAACTCTTAAAGCCTCCATGCTTTAAGTGCCCTAAACATCTACCGTTGCCACTATGAATTAAGCTTAGCCTCTATTGAGCTACCTGTACCAAGTATAGAATAAACAAACGGAAACCTACCATAATGCATCTAGGGTTTCAACCAAACCCTAACACCTAATGCACAAGCATAACCGTACTATGTGATAAAGTAAAATGTTTAAAAACATAGGTAGGATGCACCGGGGCTTGCCTTGAGTTTGTTCAAAGTTAGGCTCCTCGGCGGCTGGGTCGACTTCGAGATCCCCGCTCTTGACTCGCCTCTCGGGTGCAACCTCGATCACTTCGAACCTAGTCGACCAGCAATGCATCGCGAATCACAATAATGTATGCATGAATGCATATGATGAAAGTATGCCAGGGTTCATTAAGGAAGTCTCGTAATAATAATTAATGATTAATGCTTAATCACCTTAGTTAATTAATAGATTAGAGGTAAGTACGTTCATTAACATTAATTAACAATTTAATTATGCTGATTAATACATGTTTAATTAAGATCATTATTAGTTAATTTTGTTTCCTTAATTACTTAATTAAGGTCACTAATTACTTAAGTTTAATAATTAATGAATTATTCTGATTTATTAGGCAATAAGTAAATAAATAATTACTTTAAGTGATTAAAGGCTAATACATTGTGGTCATATAAAATAACATAGTTTAAGTTTAATTTTAGAAAATAAATTTCATTATTAATTTCATCTGCAGTATCTCCTTTATTAAATAAATTTATTTTTCATAATTAAACACTTTATTTACATAAAATAATAGCTTTTCTTTAATCAAAGAAAGTGATTAATTACAAATTATAAATAAATTTATTCAAAATAATTATTTTATTTCACAAATGGATAGATCTCATTTTTCCGAGTCTAACAAAGTTGGTTTGGTATTTTCTGAATTTTATTGAATTTTCTACGAATTTTGAAAATTTAAAAAACACTTCGTGCCACACCGGGGGCCACGGGGTTGGCCACACCCGATCCCACGTAGCCACACGCGATCCCACCCGCGTGTGGCCCGCGGTGTGGCACCACCGCAGCGGCGAGCCAACGGCGGCGCGGTCGCCGAGATGGCCGGAAGTGGAGCAAAGCTCGCCGCGGGAGTTCCTACGTACTCTACACAACATGGCGAACACACGGGTGGAGGGAAATGAGCATGAGCTCGGGCCTAGCCCGCCGGCGGCGAGAACGGGGCTTCGCGGCGGTCCGGCATCGAGCTGAAGTAAAGTGCTTTCGGAACGATAGTGATAGTGTGATTTGGTTCAAGAGCGGATCGGTAGTGCCCAAGAACCCGGAATTTCGCAAGAAGATAATGGATGAAGCACATACATCTAAATATTCTATTTATCCCTGGAACCAACAAAATGTATCAAGATCTAAAGCAATGACTCGGTGGACAAGAATGAAACGAGAGATAGCAAGATATGTCAATGAGTGTGACACTTGTCGACGAGTGAAGGCAGATCATTTGAGACAATCAAGTCCACTCCAACCTTTGAGCATTCCTAAATGGAAATAGGAAGATATTGGTATGGATTTCATTGTCGGCTTCATCGTTAACTTCACGGAAGCACAACTCCATTTGGGTCATTCTCGACCGGTTAACCAAATCTGCTGATTTCATACCCGTACATACAACATATACGGCAAAGCAATATGCAGATCTATACATTGCTCGTGTACTTTGCTTGCACGGAGTACCGAAGACCATCATCTCGGATCGAGGAGCTCGGTTTGTATCCAGATTTTGGGAGCAACTCGCATGAGCTGTTGGGAACAAGATTGATTCGAAGCTCAGCCTATCACCCTCAAACAGATGGACAGGTGGAGAGAATCAATCGAGTATCTTGAAGATATGCTTCGAGCGTGTGTCTTAACTTATATCAAGGATTGGGAGAAATGTTTGCCATTAGCGAAATTCTTGTTCAACAACAAGTGTCGGTGTTCGAACCACCGGCTGTAGAATTTGTCCCGGGGTTGCGCGTTTTTGGCGGGATGGTGCACAAGGGAAGACACGAAAGGTTTAGGCTGGTTCGGGAAAGCTCCCTACGTCCGGCGGGGGGGGTGTCTCGCGGTGTCGTGTTCCTTGCGCCAAGATGGAAATGCGAATACATTAGTGGTGAGAGAGGAGCGTGCTCCAAGTCCCGTGCGTATAGGTGTTGCCTATCTCTCCCCTTCGTGTGTAGAAGAGTCACCCCTTTATAGTCACGGGGGTGGGGCCCGAGTTACAAAAGAGAGAAGGAAGAGGGAAGATCGAACTTCGGTGTTGTCCCATCGGCGTACCGGTCGTACGCTCCATTCGGGTTGACTAGGCGGTCGCGTCGTTCCCGTGGCGACGAGCGTTGAGATGGAGTGTCCCGCAATTGGGGGAGCCGCGGCGGCACTGTTCATAGAGTGGTTGGACTTGGACAGGCCATACCCGTCCTTTCTCGTCGACATAATGATGGTTCGGATAAGCTCGAGGTACGGGTACAATTCTCTTTGCGACTCGAGCTTGCGAGGAAGGTCGTGCGGGACGTGGTGTAGCTCGAGCTCGACCTTGAGCTACACCCGTTCGACGAGCGTGACGGAGGGTCGTACGTCCGTACAGCAGTGTGCAGCGGTTCCTCTCGGAGCCTGCGATGCACGCCAACTCCTGCCGAGCAACGAGAACGGAACGTCCCGTCGGCGTGCTCCGACGGGAGCAGGTGGCGGCAGGAGGGATGGGCTCGAGCTTCCCTCCAATGATTCCCGAGTCACGCCCACGTGGGCGTCGGGTCTGTAACAACCCTAACAACTGAAAGTGCATTGCATGGCATTCATCATCATGTCATCATGTGCATTTGGGAAAAATATTTGATTTTGTGAAGAAATGCACATAAAATAATAACGTTAACCTAAGTTAAAATTTAGTTCTTAAAAGAAGAAATCAAATAAATGAAATTTTGGTGTTTAACATTTTCTGTTGGTTAAACATAAAGGTAAAAAGATTTATGGAGTTGATACGAAATTATTTTATTTTGTAAAAATGTCTACAAGAAATAATGAAAACTTCTCTTTTTAATTTCAACTTGAATTTTTAATACGAAATTTATTTGGAATTAGAACTTTGTCCTAAAAGGAAAAAGATCCAGAATAATCTCAAATGTATCCCTGAATTTTCGCATAATTTTTCGAGCCTTGGAACTATGATTTTCATTTTTGTAAAACCGCAAGGGCTTTTCTCGCAAAATGCTCGATCTTGTCTCTTCAATCTCTCTCTTCTCTCCGTAACGCACCACCTGCGGTAGTGTTGCCTCGCGGCGTGCTGCTGCGCTGCCTTGCTCTCTGTCTTCCACGCAGCTGCTCTACATCCAGCTCACCTTGCGGCCGGCTTGGATAAAGCCCAGTGCCGGTGCTTGTTTTCCTCTCTCTCTCGGCTCGCACACGAAACGAACACGTCGCCCACGCGCCTCTCCTCGCTCTCTTGCCGGCAAGCAACCTCCGGCCATCCCAATCCAAATCAACGCCACGAGGGCCGCCGCAACACTCCACCGCACCTCCCCATTCTATCCAATTGAGCCAAACCGACTTAGCATGCGAGATCGACGCAATTTTCTTTCGGGAGGTCACCACCGTCGCCGTCACCATTTTCTCAATTGCTCTTTCTCCGGTGCGTCTCTTGCTATGATTCTTGAGTACGGAGGTTCCTAACTCATTCCTCTTCCTCCTTGATAATCGGTGCGATGTCTTGTGTCCGAGGTCTAGCCGAATTTCGTCGTCTTCTCCAAGTTCGGACCGCCGCCGGCTCCGCCTCGCCGATAAAGTCCACCCTCCGGTCATCTCAAAGGTAATTCGTCGCCATGCCGCTCTTGCTTATGTCTCGTAGACGCTTCCAACATTTTTTCCCCCAATTCTTATGCACCACGGCGGTCGCTAGGCCTCGCTGCACTCGTGCGCGAGCCGTTGCTTGCCACCGGTGTACTTTCACGCCGCCCCGCCACCGTGGACCCCACCCATGGATTGCCCGTGTCGCACCGAGTCTCTCGAGCCAAGCTACCCGCCTCTTCGCCCCCTCCCGCGCGTCTCCGGTGAGCCGCCGTCGTGCTCCGGCCGCCGCGGCCATGGTCGGCGACCTTAGCTCGAGCCGAGCCGCGCGCGGCTACTCGGGCCGGGTTGGGTCATCGGCCCGCCACAGCGCCAGATGGGCTCGGCCATTTTGGCCATATGGCTCCTAAAATTCTATTTTCGAATTTATTCATTTTCGGACTTATTCAAACATCAAAAATTCATAAAAAAATCCACAAAGATCAGAAAAATGCCAAACAAAGTACATTAGATTCATAAAATTATTCTCTATTTGATTATGTATTCAAATGCCTATTTTGAGAAATTATAATTTCATAGTTAATTAATTACCTTTCTTAATGAAGATGAGCTATTATTTTATGTTAATTATTATTTGATTTTGAGAAATAAATTTCTTTAAAAATTAGAGATACTGCATGACGAAAGCTTTTGTTAAGTTTTTTTTCCAAAATTGAACATAAACACCGTCATTTCATGTGATCCCAATTTAGTACCCTATGTATCATTGATTAATGATTAATCATGAATTGTTAATTAATGAACATGATTAATTGTTAATTAATGAACATGAGTATTTGTTAATTAATAAACAAGATTAATTGTTAATTAATGACCAGGATTAAGTATTAATTAACGAGCAGGATTAATTGTTAATTGTTAGTTGTTAATTACTAAACATAATTAATCGATAATTGTTAGTTGATGAACGTATTTAATGAAACCCTTGCATAATCATATCATGTACATTCATGCATGCATGGTTGTAATTCGCGACGCATTGTTGGTCAACCTAGGTCATGGCGTGATCGAAGTCCCGTCCGAGTTCGAGACAGAAGCGGGAACGTCGAAGTCGCCCAAGACGCCGAGGAAGCTAACCTCGACTCGAATCAAGGCAAGCCCGGTGCATCCCACCTATGTTTTTAAAGTTTTTCTTTTATCACAGCTTAATGAGTCGTGATTGTGCATTAGGTTATAGGAATTGTTTGATACCCTAGATGCATGAGTAGGACTCCTATGAGTTATTACCTTATGCTCGATATGAAGAGTTCGATAACAACTGAGCTTATGTCATAGGGAATCGGTAGAAGTCGAGTGGTGGCATACACTACTCGCGAGATATAGGATAATGACTGGTTTAATGTTTATACTAAGAAGAATGATAAGATAAAGATGAGAGTGAAAGTAAACATGTTAACAAAGCCGAGACCGGCCCCGTAGGAGAAAGGGCAAGATGGATATGAGGTCTTGCAAGGTGGTAGCCCCGTCCGTGTCTGGTCAAGAACCGTACCGTTGTCGGCTAAGTTGAACAAGTTTGAACGTACCGTACTACATGCTGGTATCATGGGCCCAGCAAGCTGATGTACCCTATTGCCCCGGAGATGTAGCGTAGCCGGCTCTCTTTTGCCGACTGTTAGTGAGAGGATAGTCTCACGGGAGGGAGATGGGTCGGCCACGAGGGAAGTCGTGGAGTCGCCATACTCCCGGGGAGTTGGAAATGGCTAGTCTTCTATCAGGTGCTAGCGGGAAAAGTTGTCGTATACGACCGAGTGTGGTGCGCATACGTCGTGTAGTCGGGTTTTGCCAGCTGGTATAAATCGATTCGAATCGTTGTCCCTCGCGAGTAATGAGTACCGCTTGTTTAGCTCGTCACATCGTAGTAATCAACTCGAAGATGAGGATGAGAGATGAAAGACTTGTTGGTCGCAAATGATCTTTTCTTGCAAACTTGATTGCAGTAGTTGTAGACTGCAAACCCCGGTTCTCTATTGAACTTAACTTGAGCTAAAACTTGAAAGTAAGGACCAACCATTAGAGCTGTTTTTCGCAAGAGAGTCAACTCCACGACCGGAAAGCCTTTGCATACTAGATGTCGGCCTTAGCGTGCCTCGTTGACGGGTCAGTCTTGCTGAGTATTAGAATACTCGGGGTTTGCTCGTTATAATTTCAGGGCAAGCGTCGTTCTTCCACGACCGTTGCGGTAGCTGTTCGGAGGAGGAGCGAGTGCTCGAGGTTGTTTCCCTCCGATGGGAACGAATTCCGACACCTCGAGCGAGGAAGATCGTGATGTATAACGGGCTCAATACATCACGATGACGCTTCGTAGTATTTTTGTTGTATAAAGTACAAGTTTCCGCTGCAAGACTCGTAGGTTGTTAAACTTCATTAATGTATTATGCTTCCGCTGTACAATGTTTGTATTTCGAAAACCTGGTTGTATTATACCATGATGTATATATTCTGCTTGTATGAGATGATGAACTGTTGTAACTCGCTGCGTCGAGTGTCCCTCTCAGTACCGATTCCCGGGTATCCCGGAGGGGATGTCACAGGGGCAGTTGGAATTAAAGGCGGTTGGTGGTCGAGTCACGAGGTCGAGTGTGAGGGTCGAGTGCGAGGGTCGAGTGATCAAGGTCGTGCGGGCGGAGCCTCTCGACCTAGGTGTCGAGGTCATGCGAGGCGGAGCCCCTTGACCATAGCGTCATGGTCGTGCGAGGCAGGCGTCTTTGAGTAAGGCGCCAAGGTCGTTTCCCGGCCAGCCCGTACGGAGGCGAGGCTAGCATTTGGTGATGACGTGGTCGCGTTAACCCCTGCTAGGTGGGTCCGGATGCTGCCACGTGGCAGCGTTAATCTTTTCCCCGACAATAGCCCCCAAGCCCCGGGTGAGTCAAGGACTCGTCCGAGGGAACTTTTCGAGAGGTAGGGGTCGTCCTCATGTGTTCCTCGTGGGAAGTGTTTCTCTCCACCGGGTGCGCGAGCGCGTCCGGTGGACGGTAGGCTCCCGAGCCGGGGGTAAGTCGTAGACTTATGCCCTGGCCGAGTTGTTTTGCCATGATGCGGTCCCGCCGTCGGACCTCGTGTTTGCGATGCCAGCCCCGAGCCCTCCGCGCAATGCGAATGGCCGATCGTGAGGTGTTTCGTCTTGGTCGTTTTCCCGTCCGCGTCGTGTTCGTACGACGGAGGGTAGAGCAGGTCCACGATTCGCCCGGAAGGGCCGGCACGCGGGGCTCGAGGAGCTCAATAACGGGAAAAGTTCGAGTGGAGTTGCGGTTTCTCGTCGAGGAGATTCCGTCGGGCCCGCCGGGGGACAACTCCATAAATCCGTGCGGTCACCTTCGATTGGGACCCAAAACCGTTCGATGGGTTTCGGGGCTCGATGCCTCTCTACGATGAGACTCCCCTTAGTCGAAGTCGACCGGGACTCGAACGTGCTAGGCGGTGCCCGTTGCGCTCATGCGCGCGGGTCGCGGTCGCTAGGTGGACCCATCGACGTCACCGCTCGGCTCGGGTTTTATTCGCTCGAGGCGGCCGTCGAACCCTTTTGCTCGGGCCGACCTTCGAACCTCGGCCGGGTGGGGCCGTCCGGACGGTTTTCAGCCTCTTATCCCCGCTTACCTTTGAGATCGGGCCTCGGTAGGTCGAGTCCCGAGGTCGAGCGCTCGACCTTGATGGAAGTCGGTGGAAGGTCGAGCCGCTCCTCGGGGTGTGTGCCCTTCCCTGTCTCCGCGTGCGGTGAGAGAATATAAAAGGACAAAAAGTACGAGTGGCACGTGGGATTTTTATCGTCTCGCCTTCCATGGTTCGGGGATCGAGGCGGGTCCTTATCCGTCGATGGCGCGTAGTGGCGGGCCCGCGCGGCACGGGTCGGCTTCTTCTCGGTAGTGGTGGGACCCGCGCAGCTTAGTACGGGCAGCTAGACCGCCTTCCCGCAGGCGATGGCGTGAGAATCGGGGCGGAGGAGTTTAAGGGACGTTACCGGAGTAGTGGCGATCGTGGGGCCCGCTACGGAGTCGAGGGTCGCGGCCGTCCGATGCAGCCCCTATTTAAACCGTCGCACGCCGGTCCCTTGGCTCTCACACGCCATTGCTCGCCTTGCTTTTGCCTTCCTTGCCCTAGCCTTCGCCTCCTTCGCCCTAGCCTTCGTCTTCGGAGCCCCCGAGCCTTCGTCTTCTTCGCCCTAACCATGTCGACCTTTCCCCGCTCCACGACGAGGAGGGCCGAGCTCGACCGCCCGGTGGCGCAAGGCTTGCTGCGCGACCGCGGTCTCGATCGGTGGTGGAGGCTTCCCGGCAACGAATCTCACCCCGAGCCTCCCCGAGGTTACGTGGTTTCGTTTCGCACTTCCACGAGCGCGGCTCGGGGACGCCGGGAACGACTTCTGCGGGCGATGATGTTCCGGAACGGGCCGGAGCTCCAAGCATCCGAACCCTAACGGGATCCAGCAGCTCGAGCACCTTCGTTGCTCTCTGCGAGGGTTTCTTGGGGATGGCGCCCGACCTCGACCTCCGGCGGTACTACTTCCGCATCAACCTCCACTAGAGGAGGAATTCCGGAGGCAAGGATGTTCCCGTGCACGTCGGCTGCGCGGGGATTGTGATGAAGAGGGACCGTGGCAGGGACTACATTACGGTGACCATCCCTTCATCGAACCAGGGGTGGCACTCTTCCCGGCCTTCGAGGATCGGGTTTTCGAGGGGTCCCGGCGGAATGGAAGTGGGGTTGTCCCCGCGCCGGTGCCCGAAGATCAACCCGGTGATCGAGGCGATCCGGCATCCGTCCCCGCACGGGGTTGACGGGACGGTGGTGGTAGGCTCCTACCACAAGCACCGGTTCGCGCCCCGATGCGGCGCACGATGCCGATGCACCGGTGTCGGGCAACGACCACGTTGTCCCGGACACCGTAATGGCGGTGCAGGAGCTCGACGACGGCACCGTCGCGCTGCGCGTCCGAGCGCGCCGGGAACCACCGCGCGCGCGTGGCCTCGTCCCGGGGCCCCTAAGATGAAGCCGCATCTCGAGGCCCTCGACGTGGTAAGTCGGTTCGATCTTCGTCGTCTTGCGGTGCGTTCGAGTTTTTGCCTGGTTTTGCTCGCCGATCCGCCTTCTTTCTTGTAGTCCGCCCGGATCACACCGAGGCAGCGCAACCGGCCGCGCCTTCTCGAAGAGGCCGCCCGGCGCGAGGCCAACCGCCTCCATGCCGCCGAGGTGCAGGCCGAGAGGAAGGCCGCAAGGGACACGACCATGAGGCTTCGGTTGGAGAAGACGGCGCGAGATGTCGAGCGCCGGAGGAAGAGGGAGGTCTACCGGGTCGCGGGCCGAACCCCGACACGGCATCCACCGCCTCGACCCCCGAGCCGATGGACTCCGAGGACGACGGCGGAGCCGGCGAGCATGAGAGCGACGGGGAATCCCCGCTCATCTTCTCCCGCCGAGCCGTCACCTCGGGTCTCGAGTCCTCGGCTCCCTCAACCTCGACCTACGCCGCCGGTCGCTCGAGTCAACCCGCTCCCCACGGGGGTGAGTCAAGCTCTAGGGCTGAAGAGGAGCCTCGCGCCGAAGGGAGCGGGCCTACCCTAGACCCCTTTTTGGGGTCGAAGTGGTCGACCTTATGGTAGATCCATCCGTCGCTACGAGGGAGGCGGCGGAGATGATCGCCGAGCTACTCGGAGGTGATACCGATCTTAACCGCGCGCCCGCGGCTCCTAGGGAAGGGGCGGCGGATGGTGTAGATCTGCGACATCTTCCCCCACCGCCCCCGTAGACGTGGTGCCCGTGCAAGGTTCCAGCCGCGGAGACGCTGCGAGCCCAAGAAGTTGACGGGGGTTCCCCGGCCGGCGAAGGGCGGCGCGGAAGACCGACGCGTAGACACGCGCGTCGATGTCTCTAAATCTGTTGAGACCAGCGAGATGGTCTCACGGCACGCGGACGCGCGTGTCGATGTTCGTGAACCAGCCGCCGCCGGCGAGGGAGGTGCTGCGGGGCCCTCCCCTACCGTTGAGGCCTCTACGGGATCCGCCGACGAGCCCCCGCGGCCGGTCGTCGACCCATCGGTGGCCGCCGGCAAGCGCGTTAGCGAGGACGAGCTCGGCGAGAGTGCTCCCGCGCCCAGCGAACGGTGCCACCGCGAAGGAGGGCGCCGCCCACGACCTTGCGCAAGTCGTTGACCTCCTCGGCGGCGCGAGCCGCTAGGGCGAGGACGACGGACGTCGAGGGGAGTCGACCGCCATGGTGACGGTGGCGGGAGGTGCGCCGGCGGAGCCCAGCCGTGCCCCGGGCAGCCTCCGGACCAGAAATTGTCGAATTTCTTGGTCGGGCTCGCCCGGCGGTGCGAGCGTTCTCGTCCCAGCTCGAGTCGGAGGCCCGGGAGTTGATGCGGGCGGCCGGCGAGGCTCGCGCCGGTCCGGACAGGGCGCTTGCCCGGGAGGAGGCTCTTCGGGCGGCGAAGGAGGGTTTCGCACCCGGAGGTCGAGTCGACTATTTGGTCAATGCGCGGTAAAGGAAAAGGATCCTTAGGACAAGCCTTATTCAGAGCTAGTATAGTCGACACACATTCTCCATTTCCCATTCTTTTTCGTACAAGAACAGGATTAGCCAACCATTCGGGGTGGTACACCTCCTTGATAAACCCGGCCGCCAAAAGCTTCGCGATCTCCTCCCCGATCGCCCCGCGCTTCTCCTCGTCGAAGCGGCGCAAGCGTTGCTTCACCGGCTTGGAGCCCGTCCCGATGTGCAAGGAGTGCTCGGCGACTTCCCTCGGGATTCCCGGCATGTCCGAGGGCTTCCACGCGAAGACGTCGGCGTTCGCACGGAGGAAGTCGACGAGCGCGCTTTCTTACTTGGGAGAGAGGGAGGTGCCGATGCGCACCATTATCTTCTCGTCTCCTTCGAGGTCGAGGGCGACCTCCTTAGTTCCCTCTCGCCGGCTCGAAGGAAGCCGCTTTGCGGCTCGACCGCGGCGGGCCCTCGACCACCCGCTCCCCGACGACCGCCGGCTCGGTGGTGGAGGCCAAGTGCGCCGAGGCCAGGTTGCGCTTGTCGACGTTGCACCGGTAGGCGTGTTGAAAAGACGTGCCCACGGTGATAACTCCCTTCGGCCTAGGCATCTTGAGCTTCGTGTAGACGTAGTTCGGGACGGCCATGAACTTCGCGTAGCACGGCCGCCCGAGGATGGCGTGGTAGACTCTTGGGAATCCCACCACCTCGAACGTGAGGATCTCCGTTCGGAAATTCGAGGAGTCCCAAACGTGACGGGCAGGTCGATCCGCCCGATGGGAACGGATTGCGTTCCGGGACAACGCCATGGAACGGCGAACCGTTCGGGCGAATGCGCGAGCGCTCGATGCCCATAGCATCCAGGACGTCGGCGTACGGAATGTTAAGGCCGCTACCCCCATCCATTAACACCTTAGAAAGGCGTGTCTTGGCGATGATGGGGTCGACCACGAGCGGATATCGGCCCGGCCGCGGGACTCGCGCCGGGTGATCGGCGCGATCGAACGTGATCGGTAGCTCCGACCACCTAAGGTAAGCCGGGGTGGTCGGCTCCGCGGCGAAGACCTCGCAACGCTCGAGCTTGACAGAGCGTCGACCGGGCGAGCGTCGGAACTCGCGAAGATCATCAAGCAACCCTCCGCCCGAGGGAAGCCCTCCTCGTTCTCCTCGCCGGTGTCGCCCCGGCCCCGAGGTTCTCCTCCCGGTCCCGCTGCGGGCGCCCCTTTCACCCGTGCTGCGTGATGAACTTCTTCATCAACGAGCAGTCCCTCATCAAGTGCTTGACAGGGAACTCGTGATTGGGGCACGGCCCGTTCCACCTCTTATCGAAGTGGTGAGGAGGATTTCGTTGGGCTGCTTCGCACCCTTCTTGTCGGTCGCGGCCGCGTGTGGCCGTCACCGGCCGCGACTTATTCTTCTTGTTGGGCTGGGAGCCCGACGGTCCTCCGGCGGTGTTGCCGTTAGTCCGCTTGCCCTTCCCCTTCTCGGGAAGGTCACGGTGAAGAAGAGCTCCAACCGCCTCTTCACCCGAGGCGTGACTCGTGGCGATGTCGAGGAGCTCGCGAGCCGTTCGCGGGCAGCTTCGCCCCGGCTTGTGGATCGAGCCTCGCAGCTCGTCCCGGAGAGGAAGGCCCCAATGATATCCGCGTCCACGACATGGGGCAGCTCGTTGCAGCGCCGGAAAAGCGCCGAATGTAATCCCGGAGCGGCTCATTCGGCTTCGCCGGCAGTTCGTCAACTCCCGGGGTTACCCGGCGGGCGCACGTGGCCCGGAAGTTACCCACGAAAACGTCTCGTAGGTCGCCCCACGATCGTATCCGGTTCACGGGCAGGTGCTCGAGCTAGTTCTCGCCGAATCGGCGAGGTACAGTGGCATGTTCCGAATGATGGCGAGATCGTCACTCGCTCCGCCGGCCTCGCAGGCCAGCCGGTAGTCCTCTAGCCGCAGGGAGGGGTTCGACTCCCCGCATATTTGGCTACCGTCGTCGGGGACGGAAGCGCGGCGGAAAGTCGCTCCCCGATCGCGGAACCGAAGACCCTAGGACCCGGGGGTCGGGGCTCCGGCTCCGATCATGCTCGACATCGCCCGGCCTCCGCCGTGGGGGTTACGAACGAGGCGTGGGCCCCTATCGTCCCGAGCGCGGCAGCCCGCGTCCAAGGTCGAGCGCACGTCGCGAGCAGCTCCGATACGAGAATGCACCGATTGCCTAGGCTCGGGCTGACCGGGCCGTGGGGGTTGCCGCAGGGAGGCGTGCATCGAGCCTCTCACTTGGGAGTTGCGCCGCCCGGTGCCGGCGTGCTCGGTTCACGGCGCAGCCGCGTCGCTGCGAGCTCTCCGCGTGCTGCTCCGCCGCCTTAGCGAGGAGCGCGGCCATTTCCTCTCGCACCCGTTGTGCCTCGGGAGTCGGCTGTACGGGGAGGGTCTTCGCAACGCGGCCGCCGCGGCCACGTTTTGCCCGGCGCGCGGAAGTGCTCGGGTCTCAGCCCCAGCATCGTCGGCGATCCGTTGTTGGACGTGACGGGCCCTCGGGCGCGCGTTGCACTCCGCGTGCTAGCGCTGTTGCTGCAACTCCCATTCTACCGCCGCGGTCTCCTCCTCGAGGCCACGGCGGGCCTCTTCGAGCTCCGGGCGTCTAGCCCGGAGGCGAGTCCGGAGGTCGTCACCGCCCGGAGGCGCGGTGTGCGCGTGTTGAGCCGCAGGAGTTCCCGAGGCGCCGGGCTCCGGCGCGGCTGGTCCCCCGGCACTCGGGCGCCCGCCGCCTCGGCGTGCACCACATTGCACTCGCGAGCGGGGCCATGGGCCTCATCACCGCTGCCTTGGTCGGAGTCCTCATCCTCCTCCTCAACGTCGAGGAGGTCGAAGAGGGATTCGGAGGGATGGATTACCATTCCCACGAACTCTCCCTCTCGTGAGATTGGTTGCTCCCAGGAGAGCACTAAGTCGTGTCACGTTGGCGGCGATGAGGGTTGCCACCGGGGCCTGCGACGCCGGTGGCTCGGCGCGCGCCGCCGTCCGCTCGGAGGTAGCCACGAAATCCAGTGCTCCCGAAACGCACAACAGCTTCGGGTGCCCGTAATGAAAGCTCGAAATCAACCATCCGCGCCATGTGGGCCGAAAAAAGTGTGACGAGAACGCGCAACAGCCCCTTCCTCGGCGCGCCAACTATCGGTGTTTGAACCACCGGCTGTAGAATTTGTCTCGGGGTCGCGCATTTTTGGCGGGATGGTGCACAAGGGAAGACACGAAAGGTTTAGGCTGGTTCGGGAAAGCTCCCTACGTCCAGCGGGAAGGGTGTCTCGCGGCGTCGTGTACCTTGCGCCAAGATGGAAATGCGAATACGAATGGGAGAGATAGGCAACACCTATTCGCACGGGACTTGGAGCACGCTCCTCTCTCACCACTACCGTATTCGCATTTCCATCTTGGCGCAAGGAACAGGACGCCGCGAGACACCCCCCCGCCGGACGTAGGGAGCTTTCCCGAAACCAGCCTAAACCTTTCGTGTCTTCCCTTGCGCACCATCCCGCCAAAAACGCGTGACCCCCGGACAAATTCTACAGCTCGGTGGTTCGAACACCGACAAACAGACTACAAGGAAAGCGTTCGAATGTCACCATTCCAAGCTCTATATGGCCGTAGCTGTCGCACACCATTGAATTGGTCTCGAAAATGGAGAAAGAGTAATATTTGGACCTGATCCGGTAAAGGATGCTATAGAGCAAGTACGTTTGATTCAACACAATTTGCAGAGAGCTAAGTCCCGACAGCATCGGCTATGCAGATAGGAGACGTCGAGAGCTAACATTCAACGTGGGAGATCAAGTCTATCTTCGAGTATCTCCTACCAAAGGTGTCCAACGATTCGGAATCAAGGGAAAGTTAGCTCCACGCTACATTGGACCCTTTCTAATTCAAGAAAGATGTGGAGCAGCTTGCATATCGCTTGGAGTTACCAACACTCTTATCGTGGATTCACAATGTGTTCCATGTATCTCAATTCGAAGTGCTTAAAGCCACCCGTGGACGTGCCTATCGCCGATGTGGAACAATTGCAACCAGATTTGACATACGGTGAACATCCTACCAAGGTTCTTGCACGAAGGATCGAGTTACTCAACATCAAACCATCAAGTTCTACAAGATCCAATGGAGCAATCAGTCAAAAGCTGAAGCTACGTGGAAACATGAAGATTTTTTTCGATCAAACTATCTAGAGTTCTTCAAGCACACTTGTGCAACGGCAGTTGTTCTTGAATCTCGGGACGAGATTCCTCGTAAGGGGAGGGCTGTAACAACTCTAACAAAAATAAATGTGCATTTCATGTCATAGCATCATGTCATATTGTTGTAAAAGCAATGCCATGATTTTATGTGTGAAGAATTTAAATTTCAATTCAAAACCTTGTCAAATTCAAGTTCTATTTTAAAAAGGTTTCAATTTGGCAAAGTTTGATGGGTTTCAAAACTTTTATTGGTCAAGCGTGTGATTAGATGAATTTTGAACATTTTCCAAATTTTTATCACTTTGGGAAATAGCTAAACCAATTGATTTAATTCCAAAAATAGTTTTAAGTTTGAATTTTTATCTCAAAAAGAATTTAGAAATTGAATATTGACCTATAACAAGAAATATTCAAAATGTCTTTATCTTCATCCCTGATTTTTCGCGTAATTATTTGAGCCTTGAAAAGGTGTTTTCCAATTGTGTAAAAACATACGGGCTTTTCTACAAAATCACCAAAACAGACCCACCGATCAGCTTTTCTCTCTTTCCTCTCTCTCTCAGCGCGCCGCCATTCGGGAAACTCCTGGCCACGCGTCCCGCTCGGGCGAGCGCCACGCCGCCGCTCTGCAGCCACCTCACCCTCTCGCCCATTGGGATAAGGCCGGACCGTCCTAGCCTTATCTCTCTCTCGCTCGCACCCGATACAAGCACTACCGCCCTGCGCCTCCTCTCGTCGCGCCACCGGCAGGCCGCATCCAGCCATCCCCGCTTGAGCCGCCACCGCCAAATGCTCCACAGCTCAGCCCCGAACCTCACCCCGGCGCTCAATTCCACCAATTGGCCGTGGCTCGGGAGATCGACACCCTTCTTTCCCCAACCGGACACCACCGTTGGACGCCGCTTCTCTCTCAAATTCTTCTCCTCTAGTGAGCCAATTCGTGCGATTATTTCTCCCATAGGTGCGCCATCTCTCTATTAATCTTCCAAAACACTCATCATTCACTTCCCTTCACGAGTTTTCGCGAATTTGACCGACTTTCCCCAGCTCCATGCGCCGCCGCCTCTACCTCCGTGGTGCGTACCAAGTTTCGGCCACCCATGACCAATACAAACTCGATGTTGGTCTTCGCCATGCTCCCGTGAAGCTCCAAGCATCAAACCGTTCTTCATTTGGTTAAGCACGGTGAGCCCTAGTTGCCGCCGAAGCTCCCTTTTACCGCCTCTCGCTGTTAGCGTAGCTCCGACCATCTTCCGGCGAACGTGACCCCACCAAAGTGCTCACCATGTCGAATTGAGCATGCAACCTTGTCTCCGGCAAGCTTCGTCGCCATGTGATCAAGGACGGTGCGCCGCTCCCAATTGACAACCGTCGGGGCAATGATGATCAAGGACGGGACGACCGATCCGCACGCTACAACGACCGGTCAAGAAGAAGTGATCGCTATGATAGAAGGGATGACCGCCGTGATGATCGAGACATGCGTGACCGACAAGGGCATGATCGCAGCAATAGAGACACCGAACCCGGACGAGCCGACAATGAACGCCAAGATCCTCCCCTGCCTCCACCTCCAACGGCACGTTTTAACAACGATCGCCATCCCGATCCTATTGCTGGGAATCGGGATGATCGTTATCGTGACGATTCCGATGATGACAAGGATCGCAATTATAGGAACTACAGCTGCCGTTCACCTATCACCGGTCTAGACCGGTCCGGAGGACGACTAGTATTCAATAATCCGGGCATTTGCACGAGATCTACGTATCTCGCAAGTATCTCGGGGATTTAAGCCCGGGTCGTTGACAAATATGATGGAAAAGCTCTCCCCGCTAATTCGTTTCATGACCGCCATACGGTCCGCAAGAGGTGACACTTTTGTTCCGGCAAATTATCTTGCCATGTGCATGGAACAGTGCCGGACGCTTGTGGTTACAACCTCTCGTCTAAGGAGTCTATTTCTTCTTGGGGCGATCCGACCAAAAAATTCGTTGAGAATTTTCAGCAACTTGTGAAAAGCCGGAAACTTCTTCGACCTCAACAGTCGAGCGTAAGCCCGATGTTCCCGATCAGCAAGTGATTGCTGCATTCCAAGCTGGCGTCATAAGTGAAGCATTGGTACATAAGATCGGTCGGCAAAGCTGTAATCTTACCATGACGACGTCGAGTGCTTCAAGATAGCAGATGACTATGCTGCTGGAGAATCGAACGTGGTCAATCTCCACAGGAACAAAGGGAAAAGTCGAGCAGGATCATGGCAACCAATTTGGATCCAAAAGCAACGGACGTAAGGCCGACAACCTCGTCGCTGCAGTGGATCGGTCTCATGGAGGAGACCGCCCAACACCGCCGTAGGGGGCCGAGGGAACGAATTTCGTTTGAAACCCTCCTCGATGGACCTTGCATGATTCACAATGGTAATCATAAGAATAAGGAATATTTTCTGTTGAGACCATTTGCTTCATTTGCTTTGAAGGGGGATGGCCGTCAGGACCACACAATCAACGGGACGTCAATTCGAAGAAGAATGTCGAGAAATCAGGCAGGCAGTCGACGTCTTTGAGGCACAAGCACCGCTTGAAGAAGAAGGACCATCTAAGAAGATCGCGAAGGATAAACCGAAAGCCGATGCGACCGTTTCCAAGGCCATTCAGCTTGATGAGGCGGATTCCTCCAAGGTCACCCATATCGGGTCCGATCTTGGGGATAAATGGGAAAGCGCGCTCATTCTTTTCCTCCAGGAAAATAGGGACATCTTTGCATGGCAACCTTCCGATATGCCGGTGTCCCTAGGGAGAAGATTGAGCACGCATTGTTGGTGCGTCCCGATGCAAAGCCAGTCCAACGAAGCTCGGAGGTTTGCGTCCCGACTAGGTTATTAGTAGCTAAGTTCATTAGGGAGGTGTATCATCCGGATTGGCTTGCCAATCCAGTCCTTGTCCCGATATCAATAAGGCTTGTCCTAAAGACCCATTCGCGCCGCCTCGAATCGATCAAGTTGTTGATTCGATCGTTGGCTGCGAGCGTCTTTGTTTTCTTTATGCTTATTCTAGATATCATCAAATCCCCCGAAAGTTGAATACCAGATTAAGACCGCGTTCATCACCCGCTTTGGAGCTTATCGTTACATGACTATGCCGTTCGGTTTGAAGAATGCTCGGCGCGACCAACCAACACGGTATGCAACACCGCCTTGATTCTCAAATTGGATGAAACACTCGAAGCGCATGTGGATGACGTAGTGGTTACATCTCGGAAGGCTAAAGATTTTCTCTCGACCTAGCAGAGACCTTTAGCAATCTGCGGAACTTTTCCACGAAGCTTAAACCCGACAAATGTGTGTTTGGGGTCCGATCTCGGAAAGCTACTTGGGTATTTGGAATCGTGGTGCTAATCCGGAAAACATTCAAACAATTGTCATTATGAAACCCCTAGTTGTTTGAAGGGTGTACATAAATTGACTGGGTGCATGGCTGCTCCGAGCCGTTTCATTTCAAGACTGGGATCGGAGGACTTCCCTTCTTTAAATTGCTCAAGAAGGAGGATAAGTTCGACCGGACAGAGGAGGCTCGATCTGCATTTGAGTAGCTCAAGGGATATCTTAGTAACCCGCCGAACCGATGCCCCGGAGCCTTATGAGACCATGCGAGTTATACATATCTACGACTACCCATGTTGTTAGCACGACTCCGGCGGTCGATCGGAAGGAAGAAGGACATCTGCAGCTGGTTCAAGCACTCGGTATACTTTATGAGTGAAGTTTTAACAGAGTCAAGGGTGCGGTATCTTCAGATGCAGAAGTTGATATATGTTGTAGTGATAACGTCAAGGAAGTTAAAGCACTATTTCCAAGCACATGCGATCGAAGTCAAGACTAGGTTTGCCATTGGGAATGTAGTGCATAACAGAGAGGCAATTGGTCAAGTTGCTAAGTGGACTATAGACTTGGTCAGCATGAAATTACTTTTTCCTCGCGAACAGCAATCAAGGGCCGGGCATTAGCTGATTTCATCACCGAATGGCTTGAGACTCAAATACCGCCCACTATTCGGAACTTGGATTATTGGGAGATGTATTTCGACAGGTCCCCGCAACTTTTAGGCGTGGAGGCTGGAGTAGTACTTCTTACTCCGCAAAAGGATCAATTGAAGTATGTATTGCGGATGCACTTCCGAGCTTCAAATAATGCCGCGGAATATGAAGCTTTGCTTCATGGACTTCGGGTAGTTGTTTCGCTTGGTGTCAAGTGTTTGGACGTTTACCGTGACTCCATGCTTGTGATTAGTCCGATTAACAAAGTGATGCCCATGACGAACATATGATGGCTTATAGACAGGAGGTTCGGAAACTTGAGGATAAATTTGATGGTCTGCGTTTTTCTCATATCTTGCGCGAAAACAATTCTTTTTTAAGCAGCGGATGAGTTAGTCGGACCGAGTTCGTCAAGGCAGGCAGTACCGCTCGGGGTATTTCTTCATGTTTTGGGCAAACCATCTATTAAGATGGTTCGGAAAGCTACCGTTACGGAAATAAAGACCGGTGATTCGGTCTTGGAAGAAAGGACAAGTGCGGCGGTTTTGTCGCATGAGACTAGTGAAGGAGTTCAAGATGGGATACGGACGGATGGAGTAGATCAGTTGGCTGAAGTTATGATGATCGATTATGATTGGCGTACTCCATACATTGAATATTTGCGGTCCGGAAAATTGCCGGAAGAAAAGGTAGAATGACAGAGGTTGGAAATCGGACCAATGAGTTATTTGCTTATGGACGATGAGCTTTATCGGTAAGGGGTCAATATTTTGATGAGGTGTGTATCTGTTTTCGATGGAGTTCGGATGTTGGAAGAAATTCATAAGGGGATCTATGGAAATCATGCTTCGTGGAAGACTCCGGTTGGAAACGTGTTTAGATAAGGATTTTATTAGCCTCTATCGATGATGCGCATAAAGTAGTTCGGGCATGTCGTGGATGTCAATTTTTGCACGACAACCTCATACATCGTCCCATGAGTTGTGTATTATTCCTATGACCTGGCCCTTCACAACTTGGGGGCTGGACATTGTTGGACCATTAAGAAAGTGCCTGGAGGTTTTAGTCATATTTTTGTGGCCGTTGATAAGTTCTCCAAGTGAATTGAAGCCGAAGTCGTTACTAGCACAACCACTACTCGAGCGATCAAGTTTTTGCAGAATATATTTGTCCGATTTGGAGTTCTGCATTGTATAATTGTGACATCCCCTCCGGGATACCCAAGACTCGGTACAGGGGGACACTCGACGCAGCGAGTTACAACAGTTCATCATCTCATCCAAGCCGAATATATACATCATGGTATAATACAACCAGGTTTTCGAATTACAAACATTGTACAGTGGAAGCATAATACATTAATGAAGTTTAACAACCTACGAGTCTTGCAACGGAAACTTGAACTTTACAATAAAGACCACTAGCGTGATGTACCGAGCCCGTCGTACATCACGATACTCCTCGCTCAGACGCCGAGATCTGTTCCCACTTGAGGGAACCACCCTCGAACACGGCTCCTCTTCCGGACCACTACCGTGACAGTCGTGGAAGCACGACTCGGCCCCGAAAAACATAACGAACAAACCTTGAGTATTCTAATACTCAGCAAGACCGACCCGTCAACGAGCACGCTAAGGCCGACGCCTAGTATGCAAAGGCTTTCCGGCTGTGGAGTTGACTCTCTTGCGAAAACGGCACTAATGGTTGATCCTTACTTTCAAGTTTTAGCTCAGAGTTAAGTTCAATAGAGAACAAGGTTTTGCAGTCTACAACTACTGCAATCAAGTTTGCAAGAAAAGATCATTTGCGACCAACAATTCTTTCATCTCTCATCATCATCTTCCAGTTGATTACTACGATGCAACGAGCTAAACAAGCGGTACTCATTACTGCGAGGGACAGTGATTCGAATCGATTTATACCAGTCGGCAAAACCCGACTACACGACGTATACGCATCACACCGATCGTATACGACAACCTTTCCCGCTAGCACCTGACAGCAGACTAGCCATTTCCAACTCCCCGGAAGTATGGCGACGCCACGACTTCCCTCGTGGTCGACCCATCTCCCTCCCGTGAGATTATCCTCTCACCGACGACCAATAAAAGAGAGCCGGCTACGCTACATCTCTCGGGGCGATAGGGTACCTCGGCTTGCTCGGGCCCATGATACCAAGCATGTAGCACGGTACGTTCAAACTTGTTCAACTAAGCCGACAACGGTACGGTTCTTGACCGACTCGGACGGGCTACCACCTTGCAAGACCTTAACTCCGTCTTTGCCCTTTCTCCTACGGGGCCCGTCCTGGTCTCGACTTATTAACATCTTCACTTTCATTCTCATCTTTCTTCTTAGCAAGAAACCAATCATTACCCTATATCTCGTGAGTAGTGTACGACACCACTCGTCTTCTACCGATGCCCTATGACATAAGCTTAGCGGTTATCGAACTCTATTGAGCTACCTATACCAAGTATAGCATAAACAAATGGAAACCTATCTCATGCATCTAGGGTATCAAGCAACTCCTATAACCTAATGCACAATCACGACTCATTAACCGTGATAAAAGAAAAGACGTTAAAAACATAGGTGGGATGCACCGGGCTTGCCTTGATTCACGTCGGAGTCGGCTTTCTCTTGTGTTGGTCGACTTCAAAGTCTCCGTCTCCTGCCTCGATCTCGGACGGAACTTCGATCACGCCGTGACCTAGGTCGACCAACAATACGCCGCGAATCACCACCATGCATGCATGAATGGATATGACATGATGTGCACCGATTATATTAACCAAGATCGTTAATTAGCAATTACTCATTAATTAAGCTTGTTAATGATTAACAATTAATCACGTTCGTTAAGCAATAAGCAATAATTGATCATGCTCATTAATTATTGCTTAATCAAGGTCATTAATTAACAATTAATCTCATTTATTAATTAACAAATACTCATGTTCATTAATTAACCATTAATCATGTTCATTAGTTAACAATTCACGATTAATCATTAATCAATGATACATAGGGTACTAAAGTGGGATCACATGAAATGACGGTGTTTATGTTGAATTTTGGAAAACAGTTCTCACAAACACTTTCGTCTGCAGTATCTCTAATTTTTAAAGAAATTTATTTCTCAAAATCAAACAATAATTAGCATAAAATAATAGGTTTTCTTAATTAAAGGAAAGGTAATTAATTAAACCATGAAATCATAATTTCTCAAAATAGGTATTTGAATACATAATTAAATAGAAAATAATTTTATGAGTCTAATGAACTTTGTTTGGTATTTTTCTGATTTTTGTGGAATTTTCTACGAATTTTGCAAGTTTGGACAATCTGGAAATTGAATAAATTCAAAAAGGAACAGGGGCTTACTTTGGGCCGAATCTGATCGGGCCCATGGGCAGGCGGCCCATGACTCGTGCGCGCGGCCCACTTGAGCTCGGGCTGGCCGGTCATGGTGGCTGGAGGCCGGAACTAGGCGGCGGCTCGCCGGAGTTGCACGGAAAGGGATGAGGCGGATGGGTGGTTGGCTCGGAGATTCCCCGTGACCCGGCAACTCGGAGGTGGGGTCCCGAGTGGCGAGGTGGCCGGAAAGTACACCGGCGGCGAGGGATAGCACGAGCAAGGCTTCGGCGGCGTCTAACTCTCACGGTACTCAACCAAATAACGAGGGGGTTGCTTCGTAGCTTCACGGGGACATGGGCAAGAGCGGCACATTGGTGGTTGAGCTTGGGGATGGCGGGAACCCGGAGCTCACCGCGGAGGCAAAGGCGGCGGCGCTCGGAGTTGAGGAAAAACGGCGAAATTGCTGGTGGTCGGGTGGTTATTCTCCACGTGAGCTCGGGAGATGAAGTAGTGCCTTCTTCCACACAAAGGGAACCCGGAGCTGGGCGAAACGGCTCACCACAGCGAAGCAATTTTGGAGAAATGGCCATGACCACCGATGGTGACCTCCGAGGAGAAGAACGCCTCGATCTCGAGTATTAGTGCAACGGAGCACGATTGGTCGACCTGGTGAGCTTTAGGAGGGATATGCGCATCGTTGGGTGGTGTTGGCTCACGTGGGGACAGCCGGAGGCGGCCGGACGACGAAGCGCAGGAGGGCGGGTGGCCGGCGGTGCTTCGGTCCGCTCGAGAGGAAGAATAAGGAGCCGGGCTCCGGGTTTATCCCAACGGGGCAAAGGCGGTAGCGAGGCCGCTACGTGGCACGGGGAAGGGAAACACGCGGCCGGAGCCTGCCAGCGCGGCCCGGTGGCGAGGCGGTGCGGGAAGGAGAGAGGTGGAAGAAAGATTGGCCACTAGCCCTGTTCGGAAATTTTACACAACACCCCTCAACTTTGATTTAATTGGAAAACGTATTTCCGCCACTCGAAAACTTCTGCGAAAAATCAGGGATGGAAATGAAAACATTTTGAATCTTTTTCCTTATTGGCCGGAGTTCAAATTCCAAATAAATTTCGAACTAAAAATTCAAGTTGAAATTAAAAAGAGACGCTTTCATTATTTCTTGTGGACATTTTTACAAAATAAAATAATTTCGTAGCAATTCCATAAATCTCTTATTATTATGTTTAACCAACAGAAAATGTTAAACTTCAAAAATTTCTTTTATTTAATTTCTTCTTTTAAAACCTTAATTTTTAACTTAGTTAACTTTATATTTTATGTGCATTGTTAACACCAAATGAAATAGTTTTAAAAATGCAACATGATGACATGACCATGAATGACATGAGATACACTTTTGTTTGCGAGGGTTGTTACAGCCCTCCCCCTTATAGGAATCTCGTCTCGAGATTCACGATCGAAGCGACTAGGCGATGGTACTAAAGAACTCCGGTTAATTGAATCGGAGAAACTCTTCCTGTTCCCAAGTAGTTTCAGCTTCTGAGTGATTGCTTCGCTGAATCTTGTAGAACTTGATGGTTCGATGTCGAGTCACTCGATCCTTGGTGTCGAGCACTCGATCGGATGTTCATCATAGATCGGTTCGGCTATACTTGTTCCCTATCTCGTTGTCGGTATATCTACCGGTGGGTTTAGACACTTCTTCAATTGAGATCTGTGGAATACCTTTTGAATTCCCGATAAGTGTGATGGCAATTCCAACGATATGCCCCGGCTCCACATCTTGCTTTATTGAAAAGTTCCGATATGCCGTGGAGCTAACTTTCCTTTGATCCCAAATTGCTTGACACCTTTGGTTGGAGATACTTGGAGATAGATTTGATCTCCTATATCAAATGTCAGCTCTCGACGTCTCTTATCCGTATAACCGACTTATCGGGATTTAGCTCTCTTGAGGTTCTGTTGAATGAGGCGTATTTGCTCTTCGAGCATCCTTTACTAGATCCCGGTCCCAATATTATTCTCTTCCCATGTTCCGACCATTTTAGCGGTGTGCGCATGACCACGACCGTATACAGACTTGAAACGGTAACATTCCAAGTACCTTCTTAATCGCTGTTGTTGTTTCAGAATTCTATTAACGGTAGGCATCTTTCCCAAGCTTGATTGTATGACAAGACACCAGCTCGACGCACATCTTCTAGATATTGGTTGATTCTCTCTGTCTCATCCATCTGTTTGAGGAGAATAAGCTAAGCTTTGAATCAATCTCGTTCGCAATGAACGATATATCGCTCCCGAATCTGGATACAAACCGAGCTCCTTGATCCGAGATGATGGTCAATGGTACTCCATGTAGACAGAGAATGCGGCGATGTATAGCTCTGCATACTTCTCGGCGGTGTACCGAGTATGTACCGGTATGAAGTGAGCTGACCTTGGTCAACCTGTCCACTATGACCCACATAAAGTCGTGCTTTCGTGGAGCTAACGGTAAGCCGGTGATGAAATCCATACTAATATCTTTCCGTTTCCACTCGTAATACTCAAAGGTGGAAGTTGACCCGCTTGCTTCAATTGCTCGCTTTGACACGTCGACAAGTATCACACTCGTTGACATACCTCACTACTTCTCGCTTCATGGTTGTCGACCAAAATCTTTTCTTCGGATCTTGATACATTTTGTTGGTTCCAGGAGAAATAAAATACTTGTACATATGGTCTTCATCCATTATCTTTCCGCGAAGTTTCAGATTCTTGGGCACTACCAATCTGTTCTCGAACCGAGATCACACCTTCACTATCTTCTCGGAAACACTTCATTTCACCCTTCTTAATTCGCCTTTTAATGTGACTCTTACCAACATCTTTCTTTTGAGTTGCTACCAGTTCTTCGCGAATGGTAGGAATAAGAGCCAATTACTCAATATTCCATATGGAAGAACTCGAAGATTAGGCTCACGCATTTCTTCTTTAGATGCTTCGATCAATAGCCGAGTGGTGAGATCGTTGCAACGAGCTTTTCGACTCGGGCGTAAGCTACGACATTGCCTTCTTCGGAGTGGTAGTGAACCTCGATCTCATAACCCTTTATCAGCTCTAGCCATCTTCACCGGCGCATGATTTATGTGAGACTCTTGTTGTTTGTGTATAGATGTACCTAGCTTTCCACTAGATGGTGTCTCCAGCTCTTCAATGCTAGAACCTCAAAGTTTGAGCCTCCTTCTTGACAACAACGTTGGACATCCCCAGGGTGATGAACTTGAGCGAATATGTGGTACAATAACTCTTTCAATTCCACCTACAATTCTGCTAGCTCATCGGGTGGCATCCGACACTATCTTCTTGATATCGGTGCAGTTCCTTGGTTGAAGTTCTCTCTTGAACTCTATCGCCCGATCAAGCGGTAAACCCGGTAAGTCGGAGGGATAGTCCGGAAAGAAGTCAACCGAAAACCATCTCGTCTCGTGAGGGGAAAAGTTCGAGTGAACTGCGAAAGCATCTCGTATCCAATACTATCTTATGATACCTCATCCGTCTCATGCCAAGAATCGCATCAAATCCTTGCCCTTCTAAGACTATAAAGGAGTTGGGATGATCCTTACGACTCGACTTCGATGATATCTCCGTAGTACTTTGATCCGCAAGTCCGTTACCCCAGGTGACAATATGAGATGTGGATAATCATCTTGCATGACAGAGGGTTATATTTTTGAACATATCCTTTGCTCGATGAAGTTGTGGGTTGTACTCGAGTCACATAAAATACTGGCAGCATGATGGTTGATAGAGAACAAACCAGTCATGACTTGTGATCCTTTCGGGATCTCCTCGAATGTGGTAAAGTTGACACGACTAGTCGTCATCTTATTTTTACTTGCATGATTCTGCTTTGTTAGTGCGACACCTCCTTGAGCCAAGTGTTCAAGACAACCACCGTTATAGCATGGATGATTAGCGGATTAGGGTGTCGAGGACAAGGTGTATATTAGTCCGATTATTGAACCGTTGAACAGGAGAACATCCGGTGCTGATACCGAGGTGACCGTTATAGCATAGACTCGAACCTCCGATCTGCCGTAGAAATGTAGACTCGGACGATATGTGGAAGGTACCTCACTCCCTTGTTCATCGGCTGCTCTCTTCTTAGTCTTCTCTTCTTAATGAGCATGAAGAGCATCCTCCATGAGTATAGCATCACTTACAACTTCTTGAAACTAACTCCTTGGTCCAAATTTAGACGGTAAGGATGTTTGTTGTCAATATCTACCACTTTCATGTCGGACGCAGAGTCGCGAGGTTTATAATGGGTTGGTGAAAGTCTTTGATGAAGGAAAAGATTTAACTGGAATGGTTGGGCTTACGAAACAACTTGGATTTTTCAAAAGATGCGACGGTGCTTTCGTCTGTCTCGGTGTTGAAGGAAGTATGGGCTTAAGATCTTTACAAAGATAATTGCACCGATGAGTTTCCAATACCGTATTCTTCTTTCCGGTTGCGTACCCTAGGTTATACGCCGTCCGTTCGTAAGAACATTATGTTGGGATTCTCTTCTAGTTTCGAATAGAGTATGCATTTCCAAATCGCTCATGTTTGACTTTGAGAAGCGCCCAGGCGAACCGGCACAATTCGAAGGCAAAATGGCAATTTAGAAGTGCACAAAACCCATTCCTAAACTAGCTCTCGATACAACTTAGTCTAGTCAAATAGAAGACTACCATTGCTTCAAATGGAAGTCACTCAAGAACTTCAAGGAAAGATAAGTTCATGATGTGATTGAGTGGAAGAAGGAGAATGACTTTCGGACTAGGAATAGTCATCTCATAATACTCGGAATTTTGTCATCCCAAAAATTTCTGTCGAGATGAAGAGTCCGAACAAAACTCAAAATAGCTAATACTGGAGAGGGGAAAGAGAACTTGTGGCGGCTACAAGTAGTAGTTAACCGGTCATCTCGCTCGGATGAGGCTTAGAGCAATCGAAGTGACATCGGTGACTAGTTTCCGGATTCCTCTACTCAATTATTCCGTCCTTCCGCTCCTCCTTGGGAAGTTATTGACTTGTTCAAGATCCAAGTATCTCATCATGTGTCTTTCTCGAATCAGCATCTAGTCGTTTAACTATTGCTTTGGCAGCTGTAAGTTGTTCATCCCAATGTGCACCTACAACACCCATTCATACTAGCATCTTTAATCTATCCTTTTTAACTCCCTAGTTCTCATACTGGGCTCCTTGATAAATACACATGATCGTCCGGGTATTTGATTTCCTTTGATCATCTCGTATATGAAGATCTTAAATTTCTCATTCCATTGTCTCTGTGTGAGAGTGCTTCTCGCCTTCTATTTCACTAACATAAACTTCTTCTTGTGCCATCCATAGGAAGCTAACTCTACACTACGATACTAGCTAAGTATAACCCCAGACTTTTTATTATAGCACTCAATGTGACATGATGCATGCTCGGTAGACTAACTATACGTACTATAGTGTATAAACTACAACGAATAGTTAGCACTTCCCAAAACTCAAACATCGAACAGCTTAGTAAAAATCAAACTATTCTACATCCTTATAGGCTCCGTATTCTCTCGTGCTCTAAGCGTACTAAACGTGTTAAGTTTTGAAAACAAGCTTGTAAACAATGTACTCGTTGCCCTCGTATTGCTCGATACCAGCTGTGACATCCCTCCGGGATACCCAGGACGCGGTACAGGGGGACACTCGACGCAGCGAGTTACAACAGTTCATCATCTCATACAAGCCGAATATATACATCATGGTATAATACAACCAGGTTTTCGAATTACAAACATTGTACAGCGGAAGCATAATACATTAATGAAGTTTAACAACCTACGAGTCTTGCAGCGGAAACTTGAACTTTACAATAAAGACCACTAGCGTGATGTACCGAGCCCGTCGTACATCACGATACTCCTCGCTCAGGACGCCGGGATCTGTTCCCACTTGAGGGAACCACCCTCGGAACACGGCTCCTCTTCCGGACCACTACCGTGACAGTCGTGGAAGCACGACTCGGCCTCGAAAAACATAACGAACAAACCTTGAGTATTCTAATACTCAGCAAGATCGACCCGTCAACAGAGCACGCTAAGGCCGACGCCTAGTATGCAAAGGCTTTCGGTCGTGGAGTTGACTCTCTTGCGAAACGGCACTAATGGTTGATCCTTACTTTCAAGTTTTAGCTCGAGTTAAGTTCAATAGAGAACAAGGTTTTGCAGTCTACAACTACTACAATCAAGTTTGCAAGAAAAGATCATCTCGCGACCAACAATTCTTTCATCTCTCATCATCATCTTCCAGTTGATTACTACGATGCGACGAGCTAAACAAGCGGTACTCATTACTGCGAGGACGAGTGATTCGAATAGATTTATACCAGCTGGCAAAACCCGACTACACGACGTATACGCATCACACCGATCGTATACGACAACCTTTCCCGCTAGCACCTGACAACAGACTAGCCATTTCCAACTCCCCGGAAGTATGGCGACGCCACGACTTCCCTCGTGGTCGACCCATGTCCCTCCCGTGAGACTATCCTCTCACCGACAACCGATAAAGAGAGCCGGCTACGCTACATCTCTCGGGGCGATAGGGTACCTCGGCTTGCTCGGGCCCATGATACCGGCTTGTAGCACGGTACGTTCAAACTTGTTCAACTAAGCCGACAACGGTACGGTCCTTGACCGACTCGGACGGGGCTACCACCTTGCAAGACCTTAACTCCGTCTTTGCCCTTTCTCCTACGGGGCCCGTCCGGTCTCGACTTATTAACATCTTCACTTTCATTCTCATCTTTCTTCTTAGCAATAAACCAATCATTACCCTATATCTCGTGAGTAGTGTACGACACCACTCGTCTTCTACCGATGCCCTATGACATAAGCTTAGCAGTTATCGAACTCTATTGAGCTACCTATACCAAGTATAGCATAAACAAATGGAAACCTATCTCATGCATCTAGGGTATCAAGCAACTCCTATAACCTAATGCACAATCACGACTCATTAACTCGTGATAAAAGAAAAGACGTTAAAAACATAGGTGGGATGCACCGGGCTTGCCTTGATTCACGTCGAAGTCAGCTTTCTCTTGTGTTGGTCGACTTCGAAGTCTCCGTCTCTCGCCTCGATCTCGGACGGAACTTCGATCACGCCGTGACCTAGGTCGACCAACAATACGCCGCGAATCACCACCATGCATGCATGAATGGATATGACATGATGTGCACTCGATTATATTAACCAAGATCGTTAATTAGCAATTACTCATTAATTAAGCTTGTTAATGATTAACAATTAATCACGTTCGTTAAGCAATAAGCAATAATTGATCATGCTCATTAATTATTGCTTAATCAAGGTCATTAATTAACAATTAATCTCGTTTATTAATTAACAAATACTCATGTTCATTAATTAACCATTAATCATGTTCATTAGTTAACAATTCACAATTAATCATTAATCAATGATACATAGGGTACTAAAGTGGGATCACATGAAATGACGGTGTTTATGTTGAATTTTGGAAAACAGTTCTCACAAACACTTTCGTCTGCAGTATCTCTAATTTTTAAAGAAATTTATTTCTCAAAATCAAACAATAATTAGCATAAAATAATAGGTTTTCTTAATTAAAGGAAAGGTAATTAATTAAACCATGAAATCATAATTTCTCAAAATAGGTATTTGAATACATAATTAAATAGAAAATAATTTTATGAGTCTAATGAACTTTGTTTGGTATTTTTCTGATTTTTGTGCAATTTTCTACGAATTTTGCAAGTTTGGACAATCTGGAAATTGAATAAATTCAAAAAGGAACAGGGGCTTACTTTGGGCCAAATCTGATCGGGCCCATGGGCAGGCGGCCCATGACTCGCGCGCGTGGCCCACTTGAGCTCGGGCTGGCCGGTCATGGTGGTCGGCGGCCGGAACCGAGCGGCGGCTCGCCGGAGTTGCGCGGAAAGGGATGAGGCGGATGGGTGGTTGGCTCCGGAGATTCCCCGTGATCCGGGCAACTCATAGGTGGGGTCCCGAGTGGCGGAGGTGGCCGGAAAGTACACCGGCGGTGAGGGATAGCACGAGCAAGGCTTCGACGGCGTCTAACTCTCACGGTACTCAACCAAATAACGAGGGGGTTGCTTCGTAGCTTCACGGGGACATGGGCAAGAGCGGCACATAGGTGGTTGAGCTTGGGGATGGCGGGAACCCGGAGCTCACCGCGGAGGCAAAGGCGGCGGCGCTCGGAGTTGAGGAAAAACGGCGAAATTGCCGGTGGTCGGGTGGTTATTCTCCACGTGAGCTCGGGAGATGAAGTAGTGCCTTCTTGCGCACGGAGGGAACCCGTAGCCGGGCGGAACGGCTCACCACAACGAAGCAATTTTGGAGAAATGGCCATGACCACCGATGGTGACCTCCGAGGAGAAGAACGCCTCGATCTCGAGTATTAGTGCAACGGAGCACGATTGGTCGACCTGGTGAGCTTCAGGAGGGATATGCGCATCGTTGGGTGGTGTTGGCTCACGTGGGGACAGCCGGAGGCGGCCGGACGACGAAGCGCAGGAGGGCGGGTGGCCGGCGATGCTTCGGTCCGCTCGAGAGGAAGAATAAGGAGCCGGGCTTCGGGTTTATCCCAACGGGGCAAAGGCGGTAGCGAGGCCGCTACGTGGCACGGGGAAGGGAAACACGCAGCCGAAGCCTGCCAGCGCGGCCCGGTGGCGAGGCGGTGCGGGAAGGAGAGAGGTGGAAGAAAGATTGGCCACTAGCCTTGTTCCGAAATTTTACACAACACCCCCTCAACTTTGATTTAATTGGAAAACGTATTTCCGACACTCGAAAAATTCTGCGAAAAATCAGGGATGGAAATGAAAACATGTTGAATCTTTTTCCTTATTGGCCGGAGTTCAAATTCCAAATAAATTTCGAACTAAAAATTCAAGTTGAAATTAAAAAGAGACGCTTTCATTATTTCTTGTGGACATTTTTACAAAATAAAATAATTTCGTAGCAATTCCATAAATCTCTTATTATTATGTTTAACCAACAGAAAATGTTAAACTTCAAAAATTTCTTTTATTTAATTTCTTCTTTTAAAACCTTAATTTTTAACTTAGTTAACTTTATATTTTATGTGCATTGTTAACACCAAATGAAATAGTTTTAAAAATGCAACATGATGATATGACCATGAATGACATGAGATGCACTTTTGTTTGCGAGGGTTGTTACAATCATTACATATAATGGACCACAATTCACCTCGAATTTTTCAAGGATTATGCTTGAAAGCCTAAGAATCAAGATACACTCGCATCGAGTATCACATCCGCAGAGTAATGAGCAAGTGGAGCGTGCCAATGGTATGATATTAACTGGTCTTAAGCCCGGAATCTTTGATCGCTTAAAACCATATGCTGGAAAATAGGTGAAGGAGTTGCCTTGGGTGTTATGGGTGTTGCGCACGAATGTGAGTCGTGCTACGGGACGATCTCCTTTTTCTCTAGTATATGGATCCGAAGCGATGCTGCCTACGGAAGTAAATATGGTTTCAGCTATGGTGCGGTATTATGATGAAGATAAATAGGATGAACAACGTCGAGTTGAGTTGATGGCCACGGAAGAATTATGAGATCAAGCGTTGATTCGAGCAGCCAAGTATCACCAAGTACTGCGGAGGTATCGGGATCGCCATGTGAGAACGCGGGAATTTCAAGTGGGCGATTTAGTGCTCGGGAAAATACAAGTATAATACGAATCGGCATAAGCTATCACCGGTCTAGGAAGGACCATTTGTGGTCAAGTTAGTTTCCAGACCAGGGGCTTATAGGCTTATGACCCAAGACGAGGAGGAAATTCCAAACTCTTGGAATATTGATCAACTTCATCACTTTTATACTTAAAATTTTTTTGTGATCTTGTGTTTTTTGTAACTCCATGAGTCTGATAATATAATGCATTTTGGTTTATGGTGATGATCATATTGTGTTTTTGTGCCACGGTATTTTAATTTTGAATTAACATATCGAGTCGGGAGCTGTTATGTTAAGAACAGTCAGTGAACTTATGTAAATCCTAAGTTTTAGTACCAATCACTTATAGATTTGACTGGTAGACTTAGGAAGGGAAATCTGGTTATGGCTTGACGTGTTAATTTCTTTAACATTTTGAGCCAGGGGGCTGCTGTTTTGAGAGCTGGGATAATATGTAATCTTGAGTCTTAAGATTTGTCATTTTTTCTATACAACACGATATTGTTAAGTAGACCGCCACTATGAGTTATATTTTGTGTTAATTAGAGTCAATGACTGGTCATAGCTGGTTTGTGTCAATAGTAACCATCGTTGCTTGGTATAGACTAGATTAGTGGACTTAAGATGGTAAATTTGAGATTTTGGAAGATTGGTTATTAAAATCAAAGTTATGTTTTTTGTATATAAACCAGTCCGGACCGCTATGATCTGGCACGTAAAGACTTTGTTATATATGAAAAAGGATGAAGATCAGTTATAATTGAAAGGACATATATCATATTACAGGATTGTACTACGAAATATTCAAGACATAGTATTTTGCATACACATGATTCATTACAAAGGTACGTCTACTTAGCAGGACCACTTGAATCACCGGTATCACCGGTCTTGGGGTCGGTGGTCAGCTTGTCATCGGTGATCCGTTCGAGTCCGATGCGGAAGATAGAAGATCAAAATCAAGGTCGTCATAATCATCTTCTAAGTTTTGCCTAAAAGCTACAACAGCGTCCTGAGCAGACTTGATCTATAGCGGGAAGAGTCGAAGCTTCATTCAGCGGGAAACCGGGCGGATCCAGAGGAATATCTTCGATAAGTTCGGTCATAGTACCAAGGAGTGAATTCCTTAACTCATTGAACCGGTCTTCGATAGTCTTTGGATGGGCGCCTGCTTTAATAAAGTTGAAATCGCAGTCTTCGATAGGAGTCCAAGACCGGATTGTTGCGGCGATGTGTCCTCCTCCCGCAGCGGCAATCATCCTAGAGTGTTCCTTGATTCTTCGAGGAGCATCCCGGATGGCGCTTTCCGGGTCCATGTTATCATATTGGAGGGATTGATCCCCATTTAGATATTCCAATACTCGCTTACAGCCCGCTGAAAGTTTTGCAGAAGGAAATTTAAAAAGAATATTAGTAATTCAGACCGGTAATTAAAGACAGACTTATCAAGAAAGATAGAGGAAAAGGAACTTACGCCTATGTCCGATATCCAAGATTCCGAATCTACCCTTGAAGTTTATATTGGAGGCCCTTAGCTTTGCCTCATTCTTTAACAGCCTTTGGACTTCATCTTCCTTCGCCTTGAGTGCTAGTTGAGCGGACTCGTGGGCGATCTTGATGGCGTTTTCTTTCTCCACTTGCGTGGTCTTAGCAGCTTCAAGCGATTCCTCAAGTTCAGCTTTGAGTCGAGTATTTTCATTCGCAAGGATCTTGTTGGATCCGAGAGCCTCGTGATCGGATGTTGTCCTTGGCAGTAAGCTCGCCTTCCAACTCACCAATGCGGGCAGCTTCGCCTCTGCTCAACTCGCGAGCCTTCTTCAAGGGCCAAATCTTGTGCGATAGCTTTTTCGGAGAGGATCGCTTCGCCTTCTTGTGTGCCTGCAACAAGATCGTCAAGAGCGGGAGAAAAACGTTTAAGACTGGTTAGGATATTGTGACATCCCATGTCACGATTAAGGCTAATTCCGTAGTTACTACCCTAAGTACATCACTAATCAAGCACTAATGTTAATCACCCAAGCAAGAAAATAAAAATAAAAAGAAAAAGGGGAAAGCTAGTTAAATTTAACCCTAAACCCTAGCCCTAACCAAAATGCAAAAATTATAAAAACACTACCCGCATATTTTTGCACCACTGGATTGCTCATGTAAAAAGATGAATTTACAATATTTTACAAAATTTTTGAACAAAGTTTTGAAAGCCCAAAAATTCAAATTCAAATCTGAAACACTGCTACTTGTGAATTTTATATGAATTTTTGGAAGCAAGTTTAGAACTTCAAACTAAAAGATGAAAATTAGAGCACATCATCCTGAACCTCCTCATATTTTTGGTTTTATTTTTTGGAGCACCAAAAGTATGAATTTTTGTCAAATTACCGAACCACAGTTTTAAAATTCGAATTTGGACCTCGAGCTACGGTTGCCCCCTAGGCAATGGCGGCCGGACCGCCGGTCCGGCCAGCCCGGCCGCTGCCCCGGGCACGCCCCTGCCCTGTCCCATCCGCCACGCAGGCCCTGCCCACCCCCAACCGATTCGGTACCCGCCGGCCAACGGTGGAGCGCCGGAGTTAAATTCTCCCGCCCGGCCGCCGCTCCCCGTCCGGCCGCCCCAAGAAAATGGCACGAATGCCAAGTCCCCATCGCCCCCTTCGCCTCAAATCATTGCCCCAGCTCCTCTCGCAGCTCACGGTGCCCTCAGCTCCTTTCCTCCCCACTCGCAGCTCGCACACGAGGAGAAGAGCCGTCGCCGCCTCCGTTCGGCCGCCATGGACGCCGCCGCGTCGCGCGCAAGCTAGGCGGGACGCGCGCCCCTAGTTCTTCCGCCAAGTTGCACGCAAGAGCCTTCCCTTCCCCCCCTGACCAGCTCCCCTTTCCCTGCAGCCGGCCACCGGAAATTTTGGAGAAAGCGGACCGCCGCCGCCGCCGGTTGCGCCACCTCCGCGTCGAGCCCCCACCTCGAGCCCTCCTCGTCACCGTCCAAGCCCGCGCCGCCCTCTCCAAGGTAAGGCGGAGCTTTTGCACCCAAACTCCACCCCTCTCGTCCTCTCGTGCACGGCGCGCGACACCGCCGAAGTGCCGCCCTCGCCGCCGCGTCGTGGCCGCCGGTGCTCCGGCCGCCGCGAGCCCCCGCCAACATCACCGAGCACTCCCCTTGCCGCGCGCATCATTCCCACCAAAGCGCGGAGCATGAGCTCCAGCGCAGCGTTGCCGTGAGCGAGCTCGCCGGCGCCGGCCACCGTCGCCGGAGCCCGCGCGCCGCCCGGTTTTAAAAATCGCCCGATGGCATTTTCGTAAATAGATCCGAACTTTGTTTGAATTTGAAAAATCCATATCTGGCGTTTGATTCGTCCAAAAATTGCAAACTAAAATGTTTTGGAAACTAGAAGACCTGTACTTTCATAAAAGTAACATGAACTCATCAGATCTGGTCATTTTCACATTTTTACAAAAATGACAAAAGTCAACCCCTGAAAAATTAACTAAGCCATAACTTTAAAAATATAAATCCAAATTAAATGCCACTTGGCCAAAGTCTTCACCCAGACACACATGAATATTTGGCACTGGAATATCTGCATTTCATTTCATATTTTTCAAGTTATTGCATTTCTTGCATTCTCTGTATTTGATTTTTAATTAATTCTGTATAAATTATTTTTGCATGAAACTTGGCAATTAATTTCATTTTGGTACTGTGCATATGTAGAAAATCCCATGATAAATTTTGAGCATGTTAAGTAATGATTTTTGCAAACCCTAGATCTAAATTTCTAAAGGGTCATTTTCAGCCCAAGCATAATTCGTTTTATGTCATTAAAAATCATGTTCATGCATGTTTATGTGATTTCTACTGTTCATTATGTCCTTTAGAACCTCATGGCAGGTTTAGTCAAAAGGTTTCATGTATTTCACCTATGTATGAATTTTGAAATCAAATTCCTATTCTAAAAGGGAATCGTCATCGCATGTGATGTCAAAAACACCTAAGCCTAGATTTCTTCATATTGCACTATAAAAACTTGCTAAATTATTGTACTAAACCTACACTAACCACAGCACTCATGTCTATGCATCAAGTCATTACTCAATTTATATTAGTATGGTTATGCTTGTTCATGTAAGTTGGGCCTCGTAAAAGAAAACACGAGGCATGTTATGATTGCTAGAGTTTGAGCAAACAAACTTTTGGTTAATGTGTCATATGTATCTTTACAAAACAGCACACATGCATTACCATGTTCATCACCCTTGTATGCATGTTACTTATGCATTGCATTTCATCCTCTAGGGGACGACGTTGAATTGATTCCGCTGGAAGAAGCCGTCGCTACTCTCAACGCTTGTGAAGCTAGTACTAACTTCGATCACTCTCAAGGCAAGCCCCGGTGCATTCCTATTATTTGAAATGTCTTTCTTTTTCACTATATTAAGGATGATGAATGTGCATTTAAGTTTTAGGCGTTGATTGGAAATCCACATGCATAAATTCCTACATGTCCTATGTCGCTTATGTGTCATGTCCTCGTTAGAATTGCTATGCTATGTTTATGGAGTCAATGATAGATTGGGGATCTCACTCATGGCTTATGACTAAACTGTGAACATGATGAATTTGGTTAAAATTGAGAACACCCCATTGTGGCTCCGCGAACAAGTTTGAGTTGTGTACCACTTGCATACCTTTCTTATGGGGATTGGTAAACCTATGTAGCTTGTAAGTTATAAAGTGAGCCGGATATCTCACCGACCCGGAGGTGATGTGTTTGGCACGGTGGTTGCACGGGTTGAGGACCGTTGGAGAGTACATGGGTTAAGCCTTGGGCGCGTTGTTGAACGGTCGCAAGGGGGACGTGTACTCGGGGTCGGTGGCCCCGTGTTTTACTTTATGATGAACTCGCGAACGGTGGCCATACGTGTTCTTCAATGATGCGTATGTCGTGCATTTGGGTTCTTTCCTGCAGGATTAATAATTCGATAATTATCGCTGTTTCCTCTCGGTTAATGAGTACCACTTGATTCGAGCAGTTCGCAATGTGTAGGAATGGAAAGAGATTGAATAGCTTGCTGTTTTATATTGATATTAATTTGTATTGCAAACTCTTGTATTGTTAGCATGCTCACTAAAGTTTCTTTTATGCAACCACCCTATTAATTTGGCCAAGTAATAAAATTGCCAACCTAATTAGCATAGGTGCTATTTATGCAAAACGGCCAAGTTAAACCGGTCAAGCCCCATGCATCTAGGAGTCGGTCTTAGATGGCCAATTTTGACGGTTAAGACTTGCGGAGTATGTTAGATACTCGGGCTTTGCCACTACATGTTGATTTACGGGTTTCCCGTAAGCCGGTTTTTGTGATTGTTGTGGTAAGGTGGTTTGGGACGGAGAAGAGCCCAAAGAGTGGACCATTGAATGGGTCCCTAGCTCTCCGACCCATGATGAGTGAGCCATGACTTAGGCCGGCATGGTTCCTTTAGGTTATCTATGTATCGTCGAGTTATGTATTTCGCTTCCGCACTTTAAATTCGAACAAAGATCATGGTTATGTAAGACTTAATCTCGAACCTAATGTATCTTTTATTCGAACTCCATGTTGTAATCAAGACTTAATTATGTAACCTTGCAAATCGGGTATGTTTGTTAATGTGATGCTATGTATGGTTGCTTCGTCAATCATCTCCCAAGGCGATCCGTACCACACTTAACTATCTTTCGGGATAGGGGTGTGACACGTGGTATCGAGCCGACTTGGGATTTGCGTCACGCTAACACTCATTCTAAAAATCTTAAAACCCGTTTTTGAGTCACGGTGAGGCACGAGTCTAGATAGAAAGGCCAATATAAGGACTATATAGAATGGTGGCAAAACTAACCCCGTGTTATGATTGTTAAATATTTTGCAACTACGGCTTGAGCAAAGGTATGTGATTGAGTGTTGTCAATTTTCGCATGATATTATTGGTGTGACTCGAATACACTCTTATTCGAGAGCTCTCCATGTGAGGCGAGGCGACATGGATTTATTTTTGGCTTGTTTCTTTTGAATTTGATGTAATGTTTCTGGAATCCATCTCTTGCAGGTACATAACAACGTTTTAGCTCGTGTAGTATCGTGTGAGAGGTGTGTGTGTGCCACCGATGCGCTTGTCCGATATTCGTATCGGCGGGCGCGGTCTTTTAATTTTTGTGAGGACGTACGAGACGACATATTGAGCATCCATCATAATTGCATATCATCTCATCATGTCAAATATATGCATGTGAACTCACATAAATGGAACAATCACCAAAAATTTGATCACCTAGCTTAATTCTCACAAAGGTTGAAAACCGGAAACAAAAACGTGGCAGATTTCTTAACTTCCGTGAAAATGAGCATAACTTTCAAGTTAGTTATCCAAATAAGGCAAATAAGGACTTTCTGGAAAGCTTGTATTATGCACTACAACAATCTCCTAGTCTCAGGTCTTGTAAAAATCTGGAACGTAGCTAGAATTGCCCATTACAGAGAGCTGTTCTGGAATTTTTCAGAACGTGCTCCGGTTCTGTCCCGGTCGTAGATCGTGCATAACTTTCAAACGACAAGTTGGATTAAGCTGTTCTAGGATGCGTTGGAAAGCTTAAGAAATTGTCTAAAACTTCCGTAACAAAATAAAAGTTTGATTCGGCCCAGAAACAGGAGTAATTGTCGAGTTTCCGTAACATGTCAAATCTGTCCAGAAAAATGGAACCGTGTTAGGATGGTGCGAAAAGTTTTGTTGCATTCTTTTGCTAAGTTGGTGCCATTCCCTCATTCATGCTTTACTTATTTAGCATGTTTTGTTGTTGGATCTTGAGTTTTGACTTATGTTTCAAAATTCTCCGACAGATGGCCCCCGGCAAGCTCATGTTGGACCGTGAGAACCTCGCAAGGCGGGTGCTCGAGTTGGAGCAGGAGCGTGCTGCCCTGCAGGCCACCCTCGCCACCCGCGACACCGAGCTTATCACCCGCGACGCCGAGCTCGCCGCTCGCGACGCCGAGCTTGCTGCCCGCACCGCCGAGCTAGCCGAGCGCACTACCGAGGTGGACACCCTCCGTACGCAGCTCGAGTATAGCGAGACGGAGCGTTGGAACTTCTTCGAGCAGCTCCACGACGCCCACCTTGCCCTTGAGGGCAATGGAGCCGCCGCTCTGCAGGCCACGCTTGATGAGCGTGATGCCCAGCTCGCCGCCGCGAATGAGGAGAACTACGTCCTCTCCGGCCAGGTGGATGCCCTTGTCGAGGAGAAGGATGAGTTGGATGTTACTCTCCCGGAGACTCAGGGCGCTAGGGATGCTTTGGAGGGGGACCTCCGGAACGCCCGGGCGACCATAGCGCATAACAACGCTACCATTGAGCATCTCCAAGCCGCCAACAATGCCCTGCACGCCATCCTTAATGGCGGACCTCCCGAGCCACTTGAGATCATCCCACCCGAGGAGGATGTGGAGATGAGCGATGGCGAGGATGTTTCCGACGTCGAGGATGGAGCACCACCCTCTCCCATGAGGGATGACGCCGACTACTACGGCGATGACGACGAGTAGTTGTCACGACCGGTGGTCGTAGCTCTATGTGTGTAGGATTTGTAATCTCGTGAGGCATGTAACCGTGTACGGAAAACGATCCGCGTATTGTTAATTAAGCTCTCCGAGATTTGTGTTTGTTTGTGGGTCACATGTGATGTAACCTAAGACCGTGTTGTATCGGATTCGTGGTTTCCCGTGTATCAAAAATTTCTATCATGTTGCTACTATGTTAGAATCTATGGAATATATATGTTGCCAATGCATTATGCGTATTTCATCAATATTTTCTTCGTACATGCAATCTGAAATTTTTGGTCCCTTATGCCCAATGTCATGTTTTCTTGCTATTTTAGCTCTTGGCCTAATGAGCTAACGTGAGAAAATTTTTCATGCATGACAGATGGTGAATACCCGCCGTGGTGAAGCTTCCGGAAGTGGGCATGGTGCGAGGGAAGAGCAACTCCCCAACCCTCCACCCCTCACGCCGTTGGAACAACTCGTGTCCAACCAAAACGAGATGTTCCGCTTGTTCTTTGCAAGTCAAGCCAACCAAGGACAAGGCCAAGGACCGCCACCCCAAGGGCCGAGGAATTCCACCTATGCCGACTTTTGGGCCACTCAACCGCCCAAGTTTGGTGAAGCTACTACCGATCCGTTGGTGGCGGATAATTTCCTCCGCATCATTGAGTCGAAGTTCGCTCTCCTCAATTGCACATCGGAGCAAAAGGTTCTCTTTGCAGCTCAACAACTTCGTGGCTCCGCTAGTGCATGGTGGGCAAGTTTCACCGCCGCACTTCCCGCCGGTACTCAAGTGAACCGGCCGGACTTTTGCACCGCATTTCGCGCGCATCACATTCCCGCCGGTCTCATGAAGCGCAAGTTGCAAGAGTTCCTTAGTTTGAAGCAAGGTGCCGGAACCGTGCAGGAGTATGCACGGAAGTTCAACTACTTGGCTCAATATGCATCCTATCATGCCGACACGGATGACAAGAAGAAGGATTGCTTTCGTTCGGGGCTAAGCCCGAAGTTACAAGATCGCTTGGCTCAAGTCACTACCGGCACGTTCAACGACTTGATGAGTGCCGCAATTGTGCAAGAAGATGCTATCCGTGCTCACCAAGAGGTCAAGAAGAGGAAGCGTGCCGTAGGAAATCCATCCGGCTCCGCTCCGCCCAAGTACAAGCTAGCTATCACTTCCCCGACCGGACAGAAGTTTCGGGCCGCATTGCCGCCGACGGGGGCTCACGTCGGCTTGTGCCGCAGCAACACCACCACTCCCACGGTGGAAATCAGCAGCATACCACCTCGTTCCGCCCTCCACAGCAGCAATACCAAGGTGCTAGGCCCGGTCCTCAAGGTCCGTGCTTTAATTGTGGACGTCCGGGTCATTTCGCAAAGGATTGCCGTGTTCCGACACGCAACCCGGGCAACAACAACAACAACAATGGTTCCGGAAGCGGCAACAACAATCAAAACCGCAATGGGAACAATGGGAATGGGAACCGTAATCAATCCTCCACTCCGAATGCTAAGAATGGCCGAGTCAACTATACCACGGCCGAAGAGATTCAAGCGGGAGAACCGGTACTTTCGGGTATGTTTTCGGTCAACAACCACTCCACTTTGGTTCTTTTTGATTCGGGTGCAACTCATGATTTCATTAGTCAAGCATGTGCAAAAACCCTACAACTCACCCCCACCGTTTTGGATATTCCCTATATCATCACATCACCCGGTGGAAAGATAAAAACAAACCTAGAATTGAGGCAAGTCCCACTACACCTAGAAAGAAAAATATACCCCTCATCTCTCATAGTTTTGTGTGGGCAAGGAATAGATATAATTCTAGGTATGAGGTGGATGAAACTCCATAGAGCCGTTTTACACATCGATTCTCGTGAAGTTCACCTAAACTCCCCACTCCATGGTTCATCTATTCTTCGATTGCCCCATCCAAAATTCTCCACTTCAAAAATCTACCATCTTGAGGGAAAACGGATTGAGGATATTCCCGTGGTATGCGAGTTTCCCGATGTTTTTCCGGATGACTTACCGGGCATGCCACCCGATCGGGATGTCGAGTTTAAAATTGAGCTCCAACCCGGTACGGCACCAATTTCCCGTAGGCCGTACAAGATGGCTCCCAATGAGCTAGCAATCTTAAAAGAGCAATTGAGTGAGCTTATGGATAAAGGATATATTCGCCCTAGTTCATCTCCGTGGGGATGTCCCGCTCTCTTTGTGAAGGAGAAAGACAAGACGCTACGTCTATGTGTGGATTATCGCCCTCTCAATGCGGTAACTATTAAGAATAAATACCCGCTCCCTCGGATTGATATTCTCTTTGATCAATTAGTTGGTGCTAAGGTTTTCTCTAAGATTGATCTCCGATCCGGTTACCATCAAATCAAGATCCGAGCCGAAGATATTCCAAAAACCGCATTCTCTACGCGGTATGGTCTCTTTGAGTATCTCGTCATGTCTTTTGGGCTCACAAATGCCCCGGCTCATTTTATGTACTTGATGAATTCGGTATTTATGCCCGAGTTGGATAAGTTCGTCGTGGTGTTCATTGACGACATTCTTATTTATTCGAAGTCCGAAGAAGAGCATGCCGAACACCTTCGCATTGTTCTCCAACGGCTTCGTGATCATCAATTGTATGCCAAGTTTAGCAAATGTGAGTTTTGGTTGAAGCAAGTGCCTTTCTTGGGTCACATTATTTCCGCGGAAGGTGTCGCCGTTGACCCAAGTAAAGTGGGAGACGTGCTTGCTTGGAAATCCCCAAGGTCGGTGAGACAAATCCGGAGTTTTCTAGGTCTTGCCGGCTACTATCGGAAATTCATTCCCAATTTTTCAAGCATAGCCAAGCCCATGACAAAATTGTTGGAGAAAGATGCTAAGTTTAAATGGAGCCGTGAATGTGAAGAGGCCTTCCAAACTCTCAAGAAGCATTTGACATCCGCTCCGGTGTTAGCACAAGCCGACATCACCAAGCCGTTTGACGTGTATTGTGATGCATCCGGCACCGGTCTAGGATGTGTGCTAATGCAAGAAGGTCGTGTCATTGCTTATGCTTCTCGTCAACTTCGGAAGCATGAACAACATTACCCCACTCATGATTTGGAGCTAGCCTCGGTTGTCCTTGCTTTGAAAACTTGGAGGCATTACCTACTTGGAAATCTTGTCAATCTTTACACCGATCATAAGAGTCTCAAATATATCTTCACCCAACAAGAGTTGAATATGAGGCAACGTAGATGGTTGGAATTAATCAAGGATTATGAGTTGGAAATCCATTATCATCCGGGTAAAGCTAATGTGGTTGCCGACGCTTTGAGTCGCAAGGATCAATGCAATCATATTACTCGGTTGTTCTATGGAAAACTCGGAAATTTCAGATTCTAGTGAACCGAGTCTTCGAGTCATTCCCTATGGTTCGCTATATAATCTAGCCCTCATTCCTACCCTTCGTGAGGAAATTATTGAGGCGCAAAAGAAGGATGAAGGTATGGAATTTATTCGGCAAAAGATTGAGAAAGATGAAGCCACATGTTTCCGACAAGATGACAATGGTGTATTATGGTTCAACCAACGTCTCGTTGTTCCGAAGAATATGGAATTACGAAAGAAAATAATGGATGAGGCACATTTGTCTAAATATTCCATACACCCGGTAGCAACAAGATGTATCGCGGCCTAAGAGAAAAGTTTTGGTGGACACGCATGAAGCGTGAGATTGCACGATATGTGGCCGAGTGTGATACGTGTCAACGAGTGAAAGCCGACCACTTGAGAAAAGCCGGATTGTTGAACCCATTGAAGATTCCCGTTTGGAAGTGGGAGGACATCGCTATGGATTTTATCGTTGGATTGCCTCTCACATCAAAGAAGCATGATTCAATTTGGGTTGTTGTGGATAGATTAACCAAGTCCGCGCATTTCATCCCCGTCCATACTACCTACAATACCAAGAAGTATGCCGAGCTATACATCTCAAGAGTGTTGTGTTTGCATGGAGTACCTAAAACCATTGTTTCCGATCGAGGTCCGCAATTTGTATCTCGCTTTTGGGAACAATTGCATTCTTGTCTTGGTACCACCCTCATTAGAAGCTCCGCATATCACCCGCAAACGGATGGACAAACCGAAAGATTGAATCAATATTTGGAGGATATCTTGAGAGCATGTGCTATGGAAAATAGAGGAAATTGGGATGATTGTCTTCCATTCGCCGAATTCTCGTACAACAATAGCTATCAAGAGAGTTCGGGAATGTCACCGTTTGAAGCGTTGTACGGTCACTCTTGTCGTACACCCTTAAATTGGTCGGAAGCGGGAGAAAGAACTACTTTTGGTCCCGATCTTGTCACCCAAGCCGAAGAGAAGGTTCGACAAATACAAGCCAACATGAAAGCCGCACAATCTCGTCAAGTGAGTTACGCTAACAAGAGGAGACGCCCCTTGGAATTTGAGAAGGGAGATCACGTTTATCTTCGTGTCTCTCCGAATATGGGCGTATCTCGGTTTGGAATTAAAGGAAAACTAGCACCCCGCTATATCGGACCCTATCCGATTGTGGAAAAGCATAGCGCGGTTGCTTACCGATTGCAACTACCGGAAAGTCTTGCTCGAGTGCACAATGTGTTCCACGTATCTCAACTCAAGAAATGTTTGAAGCCTCCGATAGATGTGGTCATTTCCGACACCGATCAACTAGAAGAAGATCTCTCCTACCCCGAATATCCCGTCCGGATTATCGATCGGAGCGACCAGAGTAACTCGCAATCGCACCATCACCTTTTACAAAGTGCAATGGAGTAACCACACCGAAGGAGAAGCAACTTGGGAACAAGAGGATTTTCTAGAGAAGAATTTTCTCGAGTTCCTCGCGTCACACAAATCGGTAAATTCTCGCTCTCCCTCTCCTTAATTCGTAGCGATTCTCGGGACGAGAATTTCTTTAAGGGGGAGGGCTGTGACATCCCATGTCACGATTAAGGCTAATTCCGTAGTTACTACCCTAAGTACATCACTAATCAAGCACTAATGTTAATCACCCAAGCAAGAAAATAAAAATAAAAAGAAAAAGGGGAAAGCTAGTTAAATTTAACCCTAAACCCTAGCCCTAACCAAAATGCAAAAATTACAAAAACACTACCCGCATATTTTTGCACCACTGGATTGCTCATGTAAAAAGATGAATTTACAATATTTTACAAAATTTTTGAACAAAGTTTTGAAAGCCCAAAAATTCAAATTCAAATCTGAAACACTGCTACTTGTGAATTTTATATGAATTTTTGGAAGCAAGTTTAGAACTTCAAACTAAAAGATGAAAATTAGAGCACATCATCCTGAACCTCCTCATATTTTTGGTTTTATTTTTGGAGCAACAGAATTATGAATTTTTGTCAAATTACCGAACCACAGTTTTGAAATTCGAATTTGGACCTCGAGCTACGGTTGCCCCTCGGGCAATGGCGGCCGGACCGCCGGTCCGGCCAGCCTGGCCGCTGCCCCGGGCACGCCCCTGCCCTGTCCCATCCGCCACGCAGGCCCTGCCCACTCCCCAACCGATTCGGTACCCGCCGGCCAACAGTGGAGCGTCGGAGTTAAATTCTCCCCGCCCGGCCGCCGCTCCCCGTCCGGCCGCCCCTAGAAAACGGCACGAATGCCAAGTCCCCATCGCCCCCTTCGCCTCAAATCATTGCCCCAGCTCCCTCTGCAGCTCACGGTGCCCTCAGCTCCTTTCCTCCCCACTCGCAGCTCGCACACGAGGAGAAGAGCCGTCGCCGCCTCCGTTCGGCCGCCATGGACGCCGCCGCGTTGCGCGCAAGCTAGGCGAGACGCGCGCCCCTAGTTCTTCCGCCAAGTTGCACGCAAGAGCCTTCCCTTCCCCCCCCCGACCAGCTCCCCTTTCCCTGCAGCCGGCCACCGGAAATTTTGGAGAAAGCGGACCGCCGCCGCCGCCGGTTGCGCCACCTCCGCGTCGAGCCCCCACCTCGAGCCCTCCTCGTCACCGTCCAAGCTCGCGCCGCCCTCTCCAAGGTAAGGCGGAGCTTTTGCGCCCAAACTCCACCCCTCTCGTCCTCTGTGCACGGCGCGCGACGCCGCCGAAGTGCCGCCTCTGCCGCCGCGTCGTGGCCGCCGGTGCTCCGGCCGCCGCGAGCCCCCGCCAACCTCACCGTAGCACTCCCCTTGCCGCGCGCATCATTCCCACCAAAGCGCGGAGCATGAGCTCCAGCGCAGCGTTGCCGCGAGCGAGCTCGCCGGCGCCGGCCACCGTCGCCGGAGCCCGCGCGCCGCCCGGTTTTAAAAATCGCCCGATGGCATTTTCGTAAATAGATCCGAACTTCGTTTGAATTTGAAAAATCCATATCTGGCGTTTGAATCGTCCAAAAATTGCAAACTAAAATGTTTTGGAAACTAGAAGACCTGTACTTTCATAAAAGTAACATGAACTCATCAGATCTGGTCATTTTCACATTTTTACAAAAATGACAAAAGTCAACCCCTGAAAATTTAACTAAGCCATAACTTTAAAAATATAAATCCAAATTAAATGCCACTTGGCCAAAGTCTTCACCCAGACACACATGAATTTTTGGCACTGGAAGATCTGCATTTCATTTCATATTTTTCAAGTTATTGCATTTCTTGCATTCTCTGTATTTGATTTTTAATTAATTCTGTATAAATTATTTTTGCATGAAACTTGGCAATTAATTTCATTTTGGTACTGTGCATATGTAGAAAATCCCATGATAAATTTTGAGCATGTTAAGTAATGATTTTTGCAAACCCTAGATCTAAATTTCTAAAGGGTCATTTTCAGCCCAAGCATAATTCGTTTTATGTCATTAAAAATCATGTTCATGCATGTTTATGTGATTTCTACTGTTCATTATGTCCTTTAGCACCTCATGGCAGGTTTAGTCAAAAGGTTTCATGTATTTCACCTATGTATGAATTTTGAAATCAAATTCCTATTCTAAAAGGGAATCGTCATCGCATGTGATGTCAAAAACACCTAAGCCTAGATTTCTTCATATTGCACTATAAAAACTTGCTAAATTATTGTACTAAACCTACACTAACCACAGCACTCATGTCTATGCATCAAGTCATTACTCAATTTATATTAGTATGGTTATGCTTGTTCATGTAAGTTGGGCCTCGTAAAAGAAAACACGAGGCATGTTATGATTGCTAGAGTTTGAGCAAACAAACTTTTGGTTAATGTGTCATATGTATCTTTACAAAACAGCACACATGCATTACCATGTTCATCACCCTTGTATGCATGTTACTTATGCATTGCATTTCATCCTCTAGGGGACGACGTTGAATTGATTCCGCCGGAAGAAGCCGTCGCTACTCTCAACGCTTGTGAAGCTAGTACTAACTTCGATCACTCTCAAGGCAAGCCCCGGTGCATTCCTATTATTTGAAATGTCTTTCTTTTTCACTATATTAAGGATGATGAATGTGCATTTAAGTTTTAGGCGTTGATTGGAAATCCACATGCATAAATTCCTACATGTCCTATGTCGCTTATGTGTCATGTCCTCGTTAGAATTGCTATGCTATGTTTATGGAGTCAATGATAGATTGGGGATCTCACTCATGGCTTATGACTAAACTGTGAACATGATGAATTTGGTTAAAATTGAGAACACCCCATTGTGGCTCCGCGAACAAGTTTGAGTTGTGTACCACTTGCATACCTTTCTTATGGGGATTGGTAAACCTATGTAGCTTGTAAGTTGTAAAGTGAGCCGGATATCTCACCGACCCGCAGGTGATGTGTTTGGCACGGTGGTTGCACGGGTTGAGGACCGTTGGAGAGTACATGGGTTAAGCCTTGGGCGCGTTGTTGAACGGTCGCAAGGGGACGTGTACTCGGGTCGGTGGCCCCGTGTTTTACTTTATGATGAACTCGCGAACGGTGGCCATACGTGTTCTTCAATGATGCGTATGTCGTGCATTTGGGTTCTTTCCTGCAGGATTAATAATTCGATAATTATCGCTGTTTCCTCTCGGTTAATGAGTACCACTTGATTCGAACAGTTCGCAATGTGTAGTAATGGAAAGAGATTGAATAGCTTGCTGTTTTATATTGATATTAATTTGTATTGCAAACTCTTGTATTGTTAGCATGCTCACTAAAGTTTCTTTTATGCAACCACCCTATTAATTTGGCTAAGTAATAAAATTGCCAACCTAATTAGCATAGGTGCTATTTATGCAAAACGGCCAAGTTAAACCGGTCAAGCCCCATGCATCTAGGAGTCGGTCTTAGATGGCCAATTTTGATGGTTAAGACTTGCGGAGTATGTTAGATACTCGGGCTTTGCCACTACATGTTGATTTACGGGTTTCCCGTAAGCCGGTTTTTGTGATTGTTGTGGTAAGGTGGTTTGGGACGGAGAAGAGCCCAAAGAGTGGACCATTGAATGGGTCCCTAGCTTTCCGACCCATGATGAGTGAGCCATGGCCTAGGCCGGCATGGTTCCTTTAGGTTACCTATGTATCGTCGAGTTATGTATTTCGCTTCCGCACTTTAAATTCGAACAAAGATCATGGTTATGTAAGACTTAATCTCGAACCTAATGTATCTTTTATTCGAACTCCATGTTGTAATCAAGACTTAATTATGTAACCTTGCAAATCGGGTATGTTTGTTAATGTGATGCTATGTATGGTTGCTTCGTCAATCATCTCCCAAGGCGATCCGTACCACACTTAACTATCTTTCGGGATAGGGGTGTGACGAGATATTTGGAGCAAAGGCAAGATGTTTGAGATTGGTCGGTTTAGTCAAGGTTTACTTTGAATTTCTTTTTTAAGGGCGAGATGATTTCCTGTCGGCAGTCTTCCATTATACGATGAGTCTTGAGGAGATTTGATTCCCGCCGCCGAAGGTCCGATAGCACTCTTAGCTTCCGAGTTCTTCGAAGAACCTAAAAAGAAGGCAAATAATACAAAAATTGTAGTATGAAGATTACAAAAAAAGAAAAATACCGTGTAAGGATTGAGAAATACCCGGCCGGACCGGGAGAAGTTCTTCAAGGCCTCCTCTTCTTGGAGGGAATCCCATTTAGCCGTCGTAGTAAATGTTCGAGCTCCGCTAGAACCGTCGATTTCTACGTTGGCAATCGCCATCTTGGCGAGTTTTGGTCTAGTTGGAGTCTTGTGAGTGGCCCTTGGCCGACGGGGTACTTCTTCGATCTAGACCAGTCCCAATGGGAGGTCCGGAGCGGTCCGGAATAACGAGGAATGAGGAGGGAAATCACCGATCGACATGTCAATAACGAGTGGTTTTAGTATTAAGCTGCTCCTTGGCAGTTTCAGTGGTCGAAGCCTCATCAATCTCTTGTTCTTCCATTGAGGCAGCAGGGAAACCTTCGTGATTGTCGCACCCTTGACTTCCGAGCCATGTTTGGCAATCGTTGTCGTTGGATCGGGGCTGCGGTCTTGTTGTTGATATACGTGGGAGTAGTGGTGGGAATATTTGATCTATTTCTCAACGGGCCTGCAATGTTGGCTTAAAGGTTCGAGGTGATCCTCGTAGATAAGACAAAGTCAAAGACCGGAATAGCATAATCATGATTCCGGATAGTGAAAAGACCAAGAGGAACTAAGTGAAGAATGTTTACGTGGTTGCTTTTTTGAAGACTGCGAAGGTCCTGATCTTCTTTGTTGGGGGACCTTGGGAGCCTCCGCTTGATCCTTCTACACTCCTCTTGGCTGCCGGTGGCGCCGAGGGGGCGAGGTAGATTCTACTGCGATATCGCCTGGGTACCGGTCCGGGAGGCACACCGGGTCCGAGGAACGTTGGCAAGAGAATCGGTTAATTGTGGGTTTCCTTGAGATCCCCGCTTGATTTCCCTTGAAATACGGCCCGGGCGGCTTGGCGGTCTCTCTCGAGTGCCTCTTGCTCCCTCTGCCGTTCTTCAATCTTTTAAGCTTCGATACGAGTGTCTATGGGTGGGGAAGCGGGGATTGAGGCCGACTTGCATTTCTTTGTGCTTGGGGCTTGGATTGCATTCCCGGATCTTGAAAAATCTTTCGTGATGGCCCGGTCGAAGGAAGAGCAGACTGGTCTAGAATATTTTGAGCAAGAGCGGGAGTTGGTAGACTGGTTTGAGTAGGATCGGGGAGAGCATTTGCGTCGTAATCTTCACCCCATGAATCATTCGCTAGAAGAGGGGGTTGGCTTTTGAATCTGTCCAAGGCCTGCGTTAAACAAAAATTCATGTTAAGAGAATAGCAACATAAAGATATGGGAATTTGGGGTACTGGTATTAAGCGAGAAAGGAGGTACTTAAAGGACCACGAGGATTTGAAGAGGTGAAAGCCAAGCCCACTCTTTGGCATCCTGAATCGTCAAAGCCTGATTGCAACATCTTCTTCAGGAGGTTGGTTAGACGATCCAGATCGGGGTGGGTCATTCCGTCACTTGAATTGTTATTGTTCTCGTTGAACAACATCCAGGCTCGGATTGCCTCTTGATTGGCTGCACTCCCCGGACTATAAAACTCGAAAGGATAGTTTCAGTAGTGACGCCTTTCACTTTCTTCGATTCTTAATCATGGCAAGCAAGGCAATCACCTCTTCATCCTGTTTGAGGTTTTCTCGATATTTTTGGAGGTCCAGGAAGGAAATTCTCCGGCTACGTTGGCTTTAAAGGGCAAAAGAGCGGGATGAGGGTTATCGTAGATAAACCACTCTTGTTTCCAGTTGGCTATGCTCTTCTTGGGAGACAGACGGAAGTACTATTCGGCATTCCAGATTTGAATCCAACTCCACCAACCACATAACGATTGTTGACAGATTGGAGTGGGCGGATTTGGAATAAATAACGAAAATGATTGAAACGAGGGCGGATGCTCAAGAAAGCTTCGCAAAGATGAATGAAAAAGGCTACTTAGAGGATAGAATTGGGATTTAGATTCACTAATTTCCATCCATAAAAGAAAAGCAAGCCGTGGAAGAAAGAGCAGCAAGGAAGATCAAGGCCGCGAAGAAAGAAGGATCGAAGTACCGGTTGTTGGGAATCATCAATTCCCCATGGGACTTGACCAGGCGCAGGAGCGGCCCGATTGAGCATTGGTTTTGGCGAAAGAATTCCGTCGCGAACCATCTCCTCGAGATTTGCCTCCGGATACTACTATCTCTCGGTTCTTGAGCACTGAATGGGAGATGATCACGAGGGATGTTGGATGACGATGAAGGGTTGGCGGAAGATTTTTTCTTGCCCATCTTGAGGATTAGAGGGGAAAATGGAGATTAGCTTTTTTGGGAAGGATGAGATGCTAGAACTCGGATCGCAATGTCCGAAGATCAAGGAAGGATTGTGTGCGCGCTGCGGTGATTTGGGAACGGGTTTGACCTAGGTCGCCCCTTCGTATGCTTTATAGGTACCCGAGTTGGGCTCGGTGGTTGGAAGTTGTTGGGCTGTTTTTTACGGCTCAATGAGTTTTACCCGGGTGATTTATTCATTTAGACCTAGTTATGCAATTATGACCTAACGATCATAAGGAATCAGTCAACGTCATTGATATAATCACGGGGCTCTTTTGCAAAAGTAAGGTGGTTTGAAATATGAAATATTCAACCGTTGGATTAATATAAGTGCCCAATTATAATTAATTGGAGGTATGATAAAGTTAGGTCGAAGACAATTAGGTCTTGCCTAACTGAATTTCATGAAAACGGATGCCTTAGGCTTTGGATGTTTATCATCCGGCTGATTATAGGCCTTGGAGACTCGAGTCGTTGCGAGCAAATGAAAAAAAAACTGGTCCGATGCACCGAACTTTTTTGCTCTTAGTTCATTATGACTAAACGAAATGAAAGTAAGACTGTTTTGGCGATCTGTTATATGATAAGATGTGAATTCTAGGAAATTGTGAAGTTAAGACTAGGGCTTAATTGAAAGTACGTGCTTAATGGAATTCAGTTGATATGAGTTATGATTTTGCAGGATGGAATATAGCATAATTCCCTGAAAAGGACTCATGCATTATTTGTGATATCCAAATGATACAAAAGTCGGGGGCTACACCTAATTAGGTGCACCGACCGAGTGCACCATATTTTGAGAGCGGTATGTAAAGATCGCGGGTAGCATACAGGAATTTTCTTACACCTAATTGGGTCGGTATGGAGGATAAAATACCATTTTTTTGGATTTTTGAAGTCATCTTGAAGGGACAAGAAATATTATAGAAGATTGCAGTTCTTTTTAATTTCACATCTGGAATTAGACCAACATGCAGAAGAGTGGTCGGTCTTATTCAAGGTCAAATAAAAAATTACTCGGGTCTGTTGTCGTATACTTACCTTATGGGTATACAATAGTCAAAGGAATGGATAATCGGTGATATGGTGGCATACTGATGAAGATAAGACCAGTTGAGAGGGCCCACGAGTGATGCCCGACCGGTATGGAATAATGAAGGTTCGATATACTTGGTATGGTAAGAAGGCGGACATAAAGACCGACGTAGTATGACTTGTTTGACAAGTAAAAGAGAAATTGTAATTTGTTAGGACTCGAATCAATAAGGAAAGCCTAGAGATAGAGCTTCCGAGTATGTAATCCATTTAACCGACTAGGACTACGCATGTAACCCTAGCTCCCCGGATATATAAGGCGGAGCAGGGACCCCTTGAAAAGGCTATGGAGAATTCGCAATTATCAATCTGCTAAAAGCAATACATAACATACAGGACGTAGGGTATTACTCTTGATTCGAGAGGCTCGAACCTGTCTAAAATCTCGTGTTCATGTTTGTTTTGTGTGTTGCACCATCGAATTTCACGCTCGTGAGGGACCGGGTAGTTCTAGTGCCGAGTTTAAGACTCGATAAATATATTGTGCAAGAACTTAATTGCCCGAGCCGTGGTCGTATGCGTCACTCGCTTCGCCTCAATCCGTTTAGAAAACTTATCGGTTGCCCCAAAAATGTGAGTGAAGCCTCCTGGTGCTTTCTTGAAAGGTCCTACAATATCCAGCCCTTAGGTCACAAACAGCCAAGTCATCGGTATCATGTGCAACTAATGAACATGCGCGTGAGGTTGACGTCCAAAGAACCGACAGCCTTGGCAAGCCTTCACCACTCGTGAGCATCATCAATCGCTGTTGGTCAGCAAAACCCTTGCTCGAAAGCCTTCCGAACCAATGTCTTTGATGAAGCATGATTCCCACAAATTCCTCTATGGATTTCCTCCAATAATCTGGACTCCATCGATCGTAGATACGCACTTCATTAATATATTGTCTCCTCCACACCGATGGAGTTCATTTTGCGCAAGCAAATAGCTTCACGCTCTAATCTCCAACCACTGCTTTTCAACCTTATCTTCTAGCAATATTCCGGAGCGCAAATATTCGATATAAGGAGTGCGCCAATCAACATCAATCATCATAACTTCTACCACGGACTCCGTTTCACCGGTCTGCATTGCCTTCGAAATAGCTCACCGGTCTTTGCTGCCTCTAGAACCACCTCACCAGTCAGTAACTCGGTAATTGTAGCCTTCTACTCCATTTTGATTGATGGCTTGTCCAAGACTTGAAGAAATACCCCGGGCGCTATCGCCGCCTTAAGATCCCATGCGAGCCAATTCGTCGGCAGTAGAATTATTTCCAAGCAAAATATGAGAAAACCGCAGACCGTCAAAATTTGTCTTCAAGCTTTCGACTTCCTGCCGGTAAGCCATCATATGATCATCATGCGCATCCCACGCCTTGTTAATCTGCTCGATGACGAGCATTGAATCTCCATAAACATTCATTCAATAACTCACTAACGAAGTAGACCGGGTGCTTGAACTAACTGGAGGTGACCTTCTTCCCGCCGATCAACCGCCAAAACTGTACTCACCACATGAGTGGTTGCTGAAATATATAACTGAATATATAACTAAGACTGGTGGATTACTTAGATATTCCTTAAGGTGGTCAAATGCAACCTTGAGCTTCACTTGTCCACTCAAACTTATCCTGCTTCTTGAGAAATTTGAAGAACAGAAGACCCCTAATTCCCGATCTTGAGATGAAGCTAATGCAGCCATACATCTAGTCAATTTCTGTACATCATTCAAACAATTGGGGGGCTTCATGTTGATAATTGTCTGAATCTTTTCTGGACTTGCCTCAATACCGCGCTACATACTAAATATCCAAGCAATTTTTTAGACCGTACCCCAAACACACATTTTCTCGAGTTAAGCTTCATGGAAAACTGTCGTAGATTGCTAAAGGTCTCTGTTAGAGAGCAGATTTTCAGGCTTCCGGGACTTAACCACTATGTTATGCACCTATTCTTCAGCGTTCCGACCGATCTAGGAATCAAGGTAGTGTTGAATACCGCGTTGGTAAGTCGCGCCAACATTCTTCGGACTGAACGACGTAGTTGTATAATAGTAGGCTCCAAAGGGGGTGACAAAAGCAGTCTTGATTTGGTCTTCGACCTTCGACGAAATCTGATGATAACCAGAATAAGCATCGGAAAACAAAGACACTCGCAGCCAGCGATCGAATTGACAACTTGGTCAATTCGAGGCAGCGTGAAAGGGTCTTTGGGGCAAGCCTTATTAAGATCGAGTATAATCAACGCACATTCTTAATTCCTTAGTATTCTTCTTAGGTACAAGAACTGGATTAGCAAGCCAATTTGGGTGATTCACCTCCCTAATGAACCTAGCAGCTAACAACCTAGTAACTTCCTTCTTAATAGCCTCCTTGCGGTCTTGAGCAAACCTCCGGGGATTTTGTTTAAGCGGCTTCACGTTAGGACGCACCAACAGTGCGTGCTTAATCTTCTCCCTAGGAACTCCCGGCATGTCGGATGGCTGCCATGCAAAGATATCCCTATTTTCCTGGAGGGAAAGAGTGAGCACCCTTTCCTATTTATCCCCAAGGTCTGCCCCAATAAGGGTAACCTTGGAGGGGTTTGTCTTATCAAGCTCGGACGGTCTTTGGAAGTGACTGCATCGGTCTTGAGCTTCTCCTTCGTAGCCTTCTTGGACGGTCCTTCTTCTTCAAGCGACGCTTGCGCCACAAGGGCATCAGCTGCCTCCACGATATGCCGGCGCTCTTCCCCTAACCGACTTGAACCGCCAATTCAGTACTATGTACTACACACGCATAAGCGGTCTTAATATCAGACCAGGAAAGATAGGACCCCATTAGGCCCCGACGTCTTCATCATTAAATACTAATAATCTCGAATTACCATAAACTTGGCAAACGTCGGTCTTCCCGGTATTGCATGGTATGCAAAATCAATATCAGCCACCGGAACGTGATGAGCTCCTTTACTGTAATTCTCCTTCGTACGAAACGTCACCGGCAGAGTGATATGCTCGAAAGGATAGCTATTCCGATAGGGCACAATGCCATGAAATAGCGAAGCTGTGACATCCCATTAGTGAAACCGTAGTGCAATCACCTCTAATTAAATCATGGAAAGAAAAATGGGCAAAACATAAAATAAAATAAAAAACAAACCCTAGGGCAAAAACCTAGCCCTAAGAAAACTTACAAATATATAACAGTACTACCCTCATATTTTTACACCATCATGTTGTGCATGTCAAACCATGAATTTACAGCATTTTTGCAGAATTTTTAGACCAAGTTTGTAAAGCTCTAAAATTCAAATTCAAATTTGAAACTACACTGTTTGTGGATTTTGTATGAATTTTTAGAAACAGAATTTCAACGTTGTCCCAAAACAAAAGTTGTAAAGCACATCTTTATGAGTCACCATAATTTTTGTTTTGGCGTTCAGAGCAGTTTTGAATTTTATTTCCAAAACCAGATTTCAAATTTGAACTCCACCTTCGAGCTCATTGCCCACCGGGCAATGGCGGACCGACCGCCGGTCCGACGCCCCATCCCCCGCCCCGCGAACGCGCGTGCCTGCCCACTCCGTCACCACGCAACCTCGGCCCCACGCCAATCACCCCTGTACCCTCCGGCTAACGGGAGTTGGCCGGAATTGATTGGGCGGCGCCCTCCCCGGTCGACCACCCTCTGCAGCCTCCCCTTTCCCCTTAGAATATGGCGCAAGGGCCAAAGCCCCATCTCAAATTCGCCTCACACCTGCTCCTCATTTTCCCTGCACCTCCTAGCGCCCCTACCCGGCTCCCCCTCCCACCCTCACCCGCGCAAGAATCGGAAGAATCGTTGTCGCCACCCCGTGGGACCGCCATGGCCGCCACCTTGGAGCCCCGCGCCTAGGCAAATCCCCATCCCTAATTTTTTATGCCTTTCAATGTGCGCGAACCCCCTCCGAGCTTCCCCTAACGCGGCCCCTTCTTCCTCGCGAGTCCCCGATGGATTTGGGGAAAAACGGAAACCACCGCCACCGTCCACCTCCGCCTCCACGTCGAGCCGCCTCTCTAGACCCTCTCCACCTCGAGCGACCCCACGCCACTACCCTCCATCGTCGGGTGATGCTCGCAGGCCATGCCCCTCCCTCTCTCGCCCCTCGTGTTGGACGCGCGTCGCCGTCGCACCTCCGCTCGTGTCGCCACTCGCCGTGGCTCCTCTCCGGCCGCCGTTGGGCCTCGCAGCTCCTACCATCGAGTTCCCCGTCGCACGAGCTCTGCCCTGGACAAACCGCAGCCCATGCGCTGCCCTAACGTGCCGCCCTGCACGCGCTCGTAGGCGCCGGACGCCGCTCCGGTCAAAATCATGCTAGTGGCGTTGTTGTAATTAACGCAAAATTTTGTTTCATTTTGAAAAATTCATAACTTCTGATTTAAAAATCCAAAAATTACAAACTAAAATGTTCCGGAATCCTTAGAACATGTAATTTTCGAACAGTAACATGAACTTGTATGTTTTGGTAATTTTTGTAATTTTTGAAAATAGTTAAAGTGCACCTTTGTAAACTAATTAAACTCATAACTTCTTAAATAGAAATCCCGTGAAGGTGCCACTTGGTCAAAACATGTGTCTTGGTACCCTTGAGCACTCTGCATAGGAAAATCATACTTTCATTGCATATTTTTCAAGTTATTACATTAATTGCATTTTCTGTAATTAATTTTGCATTAATTATGTATAAATTATTTTGCCATGAAACTTGGTAGATTTACTCTCCATTTGCACAAAATCCCATGTTTAATCTTGAGCACCCTAAAGAATTATTTTGCTGTCAGTTTGTTTAATTCAAGAAAATGTCAATTTCAGCATTTTAGATATTGAATTTATGCTCTTAAATTATATACTTGCATGTTTATGGTACTGTTCACTCTCCATAATGTTGCTTAGTCCCTCATGATCAGATTTGGTAGGAAGTTCCGTTAATATTACACTTGTGCTAATTTTTTAAGTGCTTCCCTAATTATATTATAAAGCCATTATCGCATGTTATAATAGGAGCTCCCCTTAAACCCTAAATTTAGTCTCCCCTCGTTTACACTTTGCTCATCACTTTGGATCTGAACCAAAATGTTTAACACACAGCACTCATGTCATTTGGTTTAAACATTTCCTTGCCTATGTTATACCTACAAGTTGTAGTTTAATTTAACTCTATTAAAAAGAGAAGGAATTATGTGTTCATGCGTAATATTAATTCCACGAACTTGACATTATCAAATTATGCTTATGGCATCCATGCAAAACAGCATACATGCATCATCATCTCCTTGACCTTGTATCCTTATTACTTATGCATCGCATTTCATTCCATAGGTAACGATGTCGAATTAATCTCGCTGGAAGAAGCGGTTGCCGATCTCAACGCTTCGAAGCTAGTGCTAACTTCGATCATCCCAAGGCAAGCACCCGGTGCATTCTCATTATTTCAAAATGCTTTCTTTTATCACTATATTAAGGACCATGGATGTGCATTTATGTTCTTGGAATTGATTCGAAATCCACATGCATAAATTTCCCTATATGTCCTATGTAGAATATGTGTCAATTCCTCGATAGAAATGCTATGCCATGCTTATGGAGTCAACGATAGAATTGGACCCTCACATATTACTTATGCTACACTTGGATGTGATAATTGGTAAAATTTGAAAACATCCCACTCGACTCCGCGAACAAGTTTGAGTTGTGTACCACTTGCATACCTTTCTTATGGGGATTGGCAAACCTATGTATCTTGTAAATTGTAAAGTGGGACGGCTATCGCACCGACCCAAAGGTGATGTGTGTCGAGTCTTAAACTCGGCACTAGTACTACCCGGTCCCTCACGAGCGTGGAATTCGATGGTGCAACACACAGAACACACAGGAACACACGATCTTAGACAGTTTCAGGCCCCTCGAATCGAGAGTAATACCCTACGTCCTGTATGTTATGTATTGCCTTTAGCGATTTGCTAATTGCGAAGTCTCGGATCCCTTTTTTTTTTGGGGGGGGTCCCTGCTCCGCCTTATATGTCCGGGGAGCTAGGGTTACAATCGTAGTCCTAGCCGATTACATGAATTACATATATGGGATTCTATCTCTAACTTTCTTTATTGATCCGTAGTCCTAATCGGACTATAAATTGTTCTATAACTTACCTCTCACGTCATTGTATACCGGTCTTAGTATCCGCCTTATTTCCATACCGGTCTACGGGTTCTTCTATTATCCCGGATCGGTCGAAGACCGATCTGTTGCCTATCGCCCTTATCTCGTATCTTCTCCGATTTGCTACCATGTCTTTGCGTGTCCATTTCTTCATCATCTCGTATACCCATAAGGCAAGTATACGACAAGCAGCCCTCGAGTAATTTTTGATTTAACCTTGAATAAAACTAACCGATCTTCCGCTCGTTGGTCTTTATTCATGGTAAAATTAAAAAGAACTCCAATCTGCTGCAAACTCGTTCTTTTTCTTCATAAGTGCTTTAACAAGAAGCTCGAAAAAATTATTGATTTTCACCTTTTATATCACCTAATTAGGTAATCATAGCCTATCTTTCTCACGGTGCGCCAGCTAGGCGCACCCAATTGGGTATAGCTCCCGACTCTTGGATCATTTGAACTTCTTTCAAATAATGCAAGAGTCCACTAGCTGATTCTTCGTTATTTCCTTCAATATCCAATTGCTACAGATTGCTTCTTTCAAATTCTATCATTTTCCGCTTCCCGAAATTTTTGCAGACCGCTCCTGAATACGGTGCACCGGTCAGGTGCACCTAATTAGGTATAGCCCCGACTCTTGTATCATTTGAGGATCACAAATAATGCAAGAGTCTTTCCTGAGAGACTACGTTTGGTTATTTTCCACTAAATCACATCCCTCTCAGCAATTTTTTGCTAAGAACATATTTTCCAGACCGGTCATACCGGCTATAATTTCTTATCCTCTCGTATGTTTTTACCAATTTCGCATAACGGACCGCCTAAATCAGCCTGGACTTATAATTTACTTATCAAAATTTCACTAAAAACCACAATTCTGGTTGATCAGACCAGTCTATCCCTTATATTCTCACAACGACTCGAGTCTCCAAAGCCTATAATCAGCCGGATGATTAACACCCATAGCCTAAGGCATCCATTATCACCGAGTGATGTAAAATCTAACTCTCTCATACTCGTTGAATCACGAGAATTCAGCATGGCTTTAACTTTTATCTGAAAATTTCTATTTTTCGGACCGTTTTTTCTTTTATAAAAGCACGACGGCTTATCCTTATGACCGTTAAGTCATAATTAACGCAGATAACAGATCATTAACTTCCTTATGGCCGTTAGGTCATAATTGCACGATCACGACATCCCTCGGGCCTCTTAAAAAGGCCCAATAACTTTTCAGCCCCGGGCCCATCCCAGTGTCTATAAAAGAAAACGAAAAGTCGACCTAGGTCAACCACTGCTTCCGAAGCTCATACGCGCCCGCCATTCGCTTTCATTCTCGTTACGCTCTCCTTCTTCATCAACCAATTCGAAGCTTTCTTTTTTCATCTCTCAAGATGGGCAAGAAGAAATCCATCGTCGTTCCCTCATCTTCTTCCTCTGTTCCTCGCGATCGGCTTCCGTTTGGAGTCCAAGACCTTGGTCCCGAGCAAGGTCACGAGAATCCTCTTTGAATGAAGCGATTAAAGATGGGTATCTTCCGCCTCAACCCATCTTAAACCGGAGTGTCCCTTCCCCGACCAAGTTCCCCGGGGTATAGATGAATCTCAACAACTAGTCTTCAAAGCTCTTTTCCTCCGTGGTCTTGATCTCCCATGTTGTTCCTTCTTCGAGGGACTTCTCTTTTTACGGATGGGAGTTAGTGAATCTCAACCCTAACTCCATCCTACAAATTGCTTTTTTCATCCATCCGTGTGAGGCCTTCCTTGGAGTCCTCCCGCACTTCAAATTATTCTAATATTTATTCCAAATCCGCCCACTCCCATCATCGGACCGCCAAGCTGCAATCGGTGGTGTAGGAATCCAATCGTTGGAGCGCGGACGAATATTTTTCCCCGTCACTCGAATAAGAGCATAGCTCGGTTGAAAAAAGGATGGTTCTTCTCGCGACAATCCCCAGCCAGCTCTTCCAGCCTTCAGTGCCAAAGTAGCCAAGAACTTTCCCACTGCAGAAACCGGGGAAAAGCTCAAAGAAGACAATGAAGTTATTGCACTCCTCGCCAACATCAAATACTTGAAGACTCGTTACAGGCGTCACCGCCGAAACAGTTCTCCGGAGCTTCATAGTGCGAGGAGTTCAACCGCTCAAGAGGCAAGAGCATCCAGCTTGGCTTTTCAACGAAGACACCGCTATGCCTTTGGATGGAACCCTTCTTCCCGACAAAGAGCGGTTAGAGGTTCGCATTAAGCAAATGTCTGCAGCCGAACCCGCATTTATCTCGGATGTACAAGAGTGGGTCCGGCCTTCAGCTCGTGCAATCCTCGTGACCCCGTAAGTATCTCTTTTTTGTTTCTTCGGATCTTTATTACTCATTATCTTTATTTACTTACAAAGACACAATCTTTGTAATTGCAGAAAATGGACAACTACAGGAGTCATCCTCCACTTCCTCTTAACGACACTTGGGGGGAAGATTATACCAACAATGCCGCTCCTCTTGCTGTCCAAGCCGGCCTAGATAAAAGGCCTTCAGACCGGTCATTTCCCTTACCTCCCAGCCTCACTCCAAAAATCACCAAATCCGGGACCGTGGTTCAAGCTCCTAGTACCGGAAAACGTACTACCTCCTTGACCAATGGTAAACCTCGCTTCTTCTTCCACCACTCCCGTCGACACTCGCTCGGAGGCACAAAAACTCGAAGATCAACGACGTGAAGAAGAAGCTATGGAAAAGGATCGCCAGGCAGCCCGAGCTATTCTTGAAGCTTCTTTGGGAAAAACTCAAAGTATCCCTCCCTCGGCCGATCCCTTGTCCAAGGTACCCAAGAGGTCCCGGTATGGCCACCGGACCGGTTCTCGCGATGTTTCGATCGCAGCTCCTACTCCACAAGTCAATCCAATGGAAAAAAGGGCTGCAGATAAAAGTGGTGGAGATACCCAGGGCCCGTCCAAGAAAGTTAAGATCTCCACCGGCTTCAAGAAGGCTTCCACGTAAGTCTAAATCTTCTTTAAATTATTTCACCTGTCGAAGTTCCAAAAATCGACCAATGTTCCTTATCCCGGCCTTATTAAAAGTGCTTTCTTCTTGCAGGGTACCTTCTAATTTCCAGGCTAGCATAGCTAGCTTTCTAAGAAATAAAGCTTCGCTACAGCCCCGCCAGCGGTGTTTTTGCCTCTACTCCGGATGCATCACGGATCGACCCTATCCCTGGCGCTTTTCAACCACCGGTTAGTAGTACTGCTTGCCGCAGCTTCACCTCGGACCGGTGACATTCCCGCTTCGCCCCCACCGCTTCAATCTCAATTGATTCTCAAAGTGCGGCCTCCACAAAGGAACTCCCTGCCGCCTCATACTTAGAAGCCGAAAAGCAAGCTTCCAACGTTGAGAGCTCCTCTTCCGGCAACCCTCCTCCCCGGGCCACCTTATTTCAAATCCCTTCGTAGCTCTCATTAGGACCGGTCTGGATGGAAGAAATTCCTCGCCGGGCTAGGACAACTCGCAAATCTCCTGGAGGACCCAAACTAGCCAGGATGGTAGTCGGAGAGGTAGAGGTGGATAGCTCCAGTGGAGCTAGAACCTTCACCGCAACAGACTCAATGGGATGCCCTCCAAGAAGAAGAGGCCCTAAAGAGCTTCTCGAATCTGCCAAGTATATCCCTATCTTTTAATAATTCCTCCAAGCAATTCCCTTTTGATTATCATATTTCTCACTTTCTTTTCTCCTTTTAGGTTCTTCCGAAAAGCTCCGAGGCCAAGACTGCTATTATCACTCGCTCGCAGGAAGAACTCTACACCAATCAAGAACGATTGGGTGAGTTAGAAACTCGGATCGCCGATCCGAAGGCTAAAGAGGATGATCTCCGAAAAGAGAGGCCAACTTGCGTAACACCCATCGAATGATGGAGGAGCGCCGGCAAGAAATCATAAGGCTTCGTCAAGTTAATCGCAGTAATATTCCCAATTTTTCTCTTCATATTTCATATATATTTTTAGCCAACTCCCTTCCCGACTCAGTCTTACTTTTGACTTCAGCACTTGAAAACCTTGTCGCTGCTCACAAAAAGGCCGAAGAAGTTCTTGCTGAAAAGCAGCGGCTCAAGAACAAGCACTAGAAGAAGGTTCTCGTATCGAAGAACAACAGGCGGCCCGGATTGGAGAACTCGAAGGTGAACTTACTCGCTAAAGATAGCATTTTGGCTCAAACCCTTCGCTCCAACAAGATCCTAGAAACCGAGAATGCCAGCTTGAAGGCTGAACTTGCTCGAAGCCTTATAAGCAGCAAAATCAGCTCAAGTGGACAAGGAGATAGCCCCGAAGACCGCACGAGAATCCGCCCAACTCGCTCTCCGGGCAAAAGATCGCGAGATTCAACATTTGCAGAAAATCGAAGCCAAACCGAGAGCATCAAATACTAAAATCAAGGGCAGGTTCGGAGCCACCGAGATCCGGCATAGGCGTAAGTACCGGTCTTTCTTGTTCATTCTTACGTCATCTTTTGAAAATACCGGTCTTTTCTCTTGAATATTGGCTTGTTTTTTCGGAACTTACTGCAGGCACTATTCATACCCTGGGATATCTTAATGGCGGTCGGTCTCTTGATCCCAATGAAATAGACCTTGAGTCCGCCATCCGGGCAGTTCCGAGAAGGATCAAGGAGCATTCAAGGTTGGTCGCTGCTTCAGGAGGGGGACACATTGCCGCCATAATCCAATCTTGGACTCCGGTCGAAGCTTGTGATTTCAATTTCATCCGGAATGGTGCCCATCCCGACACCATCGAAGACCGGTCAATGAGCCGAGGAACTCGCTCATTGGTTCTGTTTCTGAGTTGGTGGAAGACGTTCCGATTGATCCATCGGGCATCCCTTTAAACATAGCTCCAGCAGCTTTCGCTCCGGATCAAGAAGCTCAGGATGCTGCAACCGCCGCGGACAAACGATAGAAGATGCCTTCGAAGACCTTGACAGAGATTTAATTGTAACTTCTTCCGATTCTGAAGAAACTCTAGATGATAGGCTCGAAGGAAATCCCCGGATCGGCGATACTCGGTACCTCCAGCTGGTCTCGTCGAGTAGATTTTGTAATAGGGCCATTTTGAATTTGAACATCTTTGTCGACTATACTCGTTTGCTTTATGAATATTAGTCACTTTTTCTTGTTTTATGAATACTGGTTTCACCATTATGCTTACTAACTTATTTACTCAAGAAACATGAGCAAAAAAGCTAGTTTGTAAGATTTCCCAAACTGTTCTTAATACAACAGTTTACCAATGAGTATTCATAAAAAAGAAAGCTTATACTTTATCCTTTCCTGAATATACCAGTCTTAAACACAAGCTTATAATTTCAGCGGATCTGCTCTTATCACAACAATCCATTAACTAAATGACTGATCTTATTATTCAAGAATAGCGGCATATCACGGATCGCTCTTATCATAGCAGAATAACAAAATATCACATACTACTCTTTATCATAGTAGCCCCTGGCTCAATAATTTAATTCAAAATTAAAGTATGGAGACACAAAAAACAAACATATTATTATTAGATAAAATTACTTTATTATAATAGGAAAAACTTTACAATAAATACTCTTTAAGTATAAAAACGACTGAAGTTGATCAATATTCCAAGAATTTGGAATTTCTTCCTCTCCCAAGGTCATAAGCCTATAAGCCCCTGGTCCTGGATACCGATTTCACCAAAAAAGGTCCTTCCCGGACCGGTGACAACTTATGCATGTTCTTGTTAGATTGAATCTTCAGCAAAACCAAATCTCCGATTTGAAATTCCCGTGTGCGAACATTACGATCATGATATCGACGCAATCCTTGTTGATATTTGGCGGCTTGAATCGTAGCTTGATCTCTCAATTCTTCCGCAGCAATCAATTCAACCTCGACGTCGATCATCATATTTTTCTTCATCATAATACTCGAACCCGGCCGACACCATATTCACTTCAGTAGGTAACATGGCTTCCGATCCATATACCAAAGAAAAAGGAGATCGTCCCGTAGCTCGCTAACATTAGTGCGCAAACCCCGGAGCACCTGTGGCAATTCCTTAACCCATTTTCCCGCATAAGGCTTCAATCGGTCAAAAATTCTCGGTTTAAGACCGGTCAAAATCATTCCATTAGCTCGTTCCACTTGTCCATTGCTCGCGGATGTGCCACCGACGCATATTGCACCTTGATCCCTAAACTCTCAAGCATAATCTTTGAAGAATTCTGAAGTAAATTGAGGCCCATTATCGTAATAATACTGTATGGAACCCCAAAACGTACAAAAATGTTCTGCAAAAACTTGATTGCGCGGGCCGTAGTTGTACTAGTAACTCGCTTCGACCTCGATCCACTTGGAAAACTTGTCTACCGCCACAAAAATATGCGTGAATCCTCCCGGTGCCCGTTTAAAAGGTCCCACTATATCCAGCCCCCAAGTAGAGAAAGGCCAAGTCATTGGGATTAATTGCAACTCCCGAGCCGGAGTATGAGGTTGTCTTGCAAAAAACCGGCATCCTTGACAATTTTTAACCACTCTATGCGCATCATCCGTTGTTGTTGGCCAATAAAATCCCTGTCGGAATATCTTCCCAACCAATGTCTTCGAAGAAGCATGGTTTCCACAAATTCCTTTGTGTATGTCTTCAAGCAATTGAATACCATCGAAACCGACACACATTTCATCGTAATATTAGCCCCACGCTTATACAATTCTCCTTCGAGAATTAAATAACTGCGGGCTCGAACTTCTAATCTTTGCTTCTCTACCTTATCTTCCGGTGTTTTGCCGATTGTAAATAGTCAAGATACGGAGTACGCCAATCGGAATCAATAATCATAACATCCAATGGCTGAATACCACCGGTATTGAATCCGCCTTCAAGCTTTCCCGGCAAACCCGTGCTATCGATCGGTTCTTCAAGACCGCTTTTTCCTCCCGACTTTCTCGAGACCGCCTTATCTTCAATTTCTGTAATAATAACCTTAGGCTCCACCTTTATAGACGGTTTATCCAACACTCGAAGAAAAACGCCAGGAGGAACCGCCTGTCGCGAAGATCCCAGCCTAGCCAACTCATCCGCAGCAGAATTATTTCCGCGCAAGTATATGAGAAAAGTGCAAACCATCAAACTTATCTTCAAGTTTTCGAACCTCTTGTCGATAGGCAATCATATGTTCATCATGAGCATCCCATACCTTGTTCACTTGGCTGATCACTAACATCAAATCACCATATATATCCAATCGTCGAACACCCAACGAAACAACTACTCCGAGCCCATGAAGCAAAGCTTCATATTCTGCTGTATTGTTTGAAGCTCGAAAATGCATTTGCAACACGTATCTCGAGCGGTTCCTTTTGTGGAGTGAAAAGGACCACACCAGCCCCCGCGCTCGAAAGCTGCAGGGACCCATCAAAGAACATCTCCCAATACTCCAATGCTTGAATCTCCCGCGGCACTTGTGTTTCCAACCACTCGTTATGAAATCAGCTATTGCTTGTCCCTTAATAGCTGTCCATGAAGAGAACGTAATCTCATATTGGCCAAGTTCTATAGCCCACTTAGCAACTTGACCAATTGCTTCTCGATTGCGAACAATATCTCTAATAGCGAACCCAGTCTTAACTTCAATAGGATGCGCTTGGAAATAATGCTTCAACTTTCAAGAAGTTATCACTACAAGCATAAATTAACTTCTGCAATTGGAGATACCTTATCTTAGACTCAGTAAGAACTTCACTTAAAAAATAGACCGGGTGTTGTACCAATTGCAGATGTCCTTCTTCCTTCCGATCAACCGCCGTAACCGTGCTCACCACGTGGGTTGTTGCGGAGATATATAACCGAATAACCTCATCAGGCTCGGCGGGATCAAAACCGGAGGATTACTCGAGATACTCTTTAAGCTGATCAAGCGCTGCTTGTGCTTCACCGGTCCACTCAAACTTGTCTTGCTTTTTAAGTAATTTGAAGAACGGAAGTCCTCGAACTCCCAGCCTTGAGATAAAACGACTAAGAGCTGCCATATCGCCCGTCAACTTCGAACATCCTTCAAACAACTCGGGGTTGCATGTTCACAATTGTCCGAATTTTTTCGGGATTGGCTTCAATACCTCTCCATGATACCAAATAACCTAGTAACTTCCCGTAACGAACTCCAAATACACATTTTCCTAGGTTTAACTTCATGGAAAAGTTCCGCAGATCATCGAAGGTCTCTCGCCAGTCGAGAGGAGATCTTCGCTTTTCGAGACTTGACCACTATATCATCAACATAAGCTTCTGCGTTTCTTCCCAATTGCGAATCCAAACAACGTTGCATACCACGCCGATACGTAGCTCCAGCATTTTTCAATCCAAACGGCATAGTCGTGTAGCAAGTATGCTCCGAAGGGGTGATAAACGCGGTTTTTATCCGATCCTCAACTCTTAACGGTATTTGATGATACCCCGAATAAGCATCAAGGAAACTAAGACGTTCGCAACCAGCAGTCAAATCAACAACTTGGTCGATTCGAGGCAGCGAAAGGGTCTTTGGGGCAAGCTTTGTTGAGATCAGTATAATCAACGCACATCCTTAATTCTTTAGTATTCTTTTTGGTACAAGCACTCGGATTGGCAAGCCAATCTGGATGATACACCTCCCTAATGAACTTAGCTGCTAACAACCTAGTTATCTCTTTCTTGATAGCTTCCTTGCGGTCTTGGGCAAACCTCCGGAGCTTCGTTTCACCGGTTTCGCATCGGGACGCACCAACAAGTGCGTGCTCAATCTTCTCCCTAGGAACACCCGGCATGTCGAAGGCTGCCATGCGAAGATATCCCGATTTTCCCGGAGGAAAAGAATGAGCGCACTTTCCTATTTATCCCCCAAGTCAGCCCCTATATGGGTGACCTTAGAGGGGTCCGACTCATCAAGCCGAATAGTCTTGGAAACCACCGTATCGCCTTCAATTTCTCCTTTGCAATCTTCTTGACCGGTACTTCATCCTCTATCCTTGTGTCAACTTCCAAAGCTTCAGCCGCTTCTCCGATTTCTTGACGTTCAACTTATGAATTGATCCGGGATGCCAACTCGTGTTGTGCACCTCACAAGCATAAGCGGTCTTGATATCACCTCGAAATGATAGGACCCCGTTTGGCCCGGCATCTTCAACATCAAGTACCGATAATTTGGGATGGCCATAAATTTCGCCAGAGCCGGTCTTCCGAGAATAGCATGGTATGCTCGAGTCTATGTCGACCACCCGAAAGATGATATTCTCCCTTCTATAATTTTCCTTCGTCCCGAAAGTCACCGGCAGAGAAATCTGCCCCAAAGGATAACTATTCCGCCTGGTATTATACCATGGAACGGAGAAACACTCGCGCTCTAAATCAGCGATCGTCGGGCCAAGCTCAGGCAGAGTCTTAGCGAACAAGATATCCAAACAGACTTCCCCCATCAATGAAAGTTCTCTTCAACCGCACCTTCCGAACAATGGGAGCAAGGATGAGTGGATATTTTCCAGCTTTCGGTAGTACCTCCGGGTGGTCTGCCCTGCTAAATGTGATGGGGACCTCGGACCATCGAAGATATTCAGGAGTTGCAGGAGCAACAGCATTAACCTCCCTTAATGACAATTTTTGCTTCCGCTTTGACTCGTATGCGTCCGGGCCTCCATAAATCATGTTCACCTCTCGTGCTGGTTCCTCAAAACCTTCGCCATCCTCATTGTCTTCACGGTCCTTATCCTTGCCCTTGTCATCCTTCCGATTCCCTGTAGCAGATCGAGGTGCAACCTTTAAGGCAAATTGAGCAAATGGCCTTAACAGGAAGCACTCTTTAGCTTTATGATTCCCATTGTGGATCATACAAGGTCCGTCCGTAAGTGTTTCAAACGACAATCGTTCTCCGGGACCTCTCTTAGGGGTGCTGGCCGTTCTCCTCCATGAGACCGGTCAATAGCTGCAACAAGGTGATCAGCCTTACGCTTCTTGTCATTCCCGGATCCGGACTAGTTGCCTTGGTCGTGCTTCGGCTCCTTCCCTTTGTTCCCGCGCAGATTGACTACATTTGAATCTCCAGCGAGCGTAATCATCTGCTATCTTGAAGCACTCGACGCCGTCATGGTGAGGTTTCGATTACGTCTCCCAATCTTGTGAACCAGCGCTTCACTCCGGACGCCAGCTTGAAATGCAGCAATCACTTGCTGATCGGGAACATTGGGGATTAAGGCTTTCTTATTACGTAATCGCCTCGATGAAATCGGTGAGGGTCTCGTCAGGCTTCGCTTCGACCTATTGAGGTCGAAGTAGTTTCCTGGCTTCTCACAAGTCGCCCGGAAGTTTTCTACAAACTTTTTGGTGAGGTCTCCCCACGAAGAAATAGATTTCTCGGCAGGAATTGCAACCATAAGCGTCCAGCCTGCTCCATGCACATTGGTAGATAATTGGCTAGCACGAACGTGTCTCCTGCTGCCGACCGGATAGCCATGGTATACATGCGGAGCCATTCGGCCGGAGGCGCTTTGCCATCATACTTGTCAATGGCCCCGGGCTTAAATCCCCGGGGTATTTGCAGATGCGTAAATCTCGCGTAAAAGCGGGAATTATAGAATATTCATCATCTTCCGGACCAGTCCAGCACCGGTGACGGAGATCGACGGCTAGGGCGATGCCGGTAATTACGATCCCCGTCATCGTCGGAATAGTCGCAGTAACGGTCGTCCCGGTATCTTTCTCCCGAACCGCCTTGTCCATCATTATTCACCGGCTCCGCGTCCCGTGAAGGAGGATGAGGCGGAGGTGGTGGTGCTGCTTGACGATCATTGTTCGCCGGTTCTCGCATGTCGCGATGGAGGCGGAGGTAGAGGTGCAGCTAGACGATCATTGTTCGCTGGTTCCGCACGTCGCGATGGAGGTGGAGGTGGAGGTGCAGCTTGACGATCATTGTCCGCACGCCGAGGTTCAGCATCTCTGTCCTAGTTGTCTCGCCCTCCCGGTCTCTATTGTCACGGTGTCGTCCATCTCGATGAGCATGCCTACTACCATGCCCTCGATGATCGTTGCGCGGATAATTTGCGTTGGTGGGTGACGCCGAAGCTGCCGGCCCGTTGCGCCGAGGTGGGGCAAGATCCCGAGGACGATCATCCACATGACCGGTCCGTCGCCTCTCATCTTCCTCATGTCTCGTTCGCTCCTCCACTCTTTCCGCATGACGATCAATCGGCACGTTCCGAACATCCCGGTTATCATTGAGCGGTACCCGCAAATCTTGGTTGGGAGCTTGTGCATGTGCATCCGCGATCGGGGTACGCCGGGGTGCTAGCCTTCCTCCGGAAGAAGCTCCGTCGGACCGGGCCCTTGTCGGTCATTCCGAATGGGAATGCGAGCGACCGAAGATTTCGCTCGATCATGGACGAGCTGGTTTGTTTGCAGAGCCGCCGTATCAACTAAATTCAGCGCACGGCGCAATCTCGGCGTAGCGTTGAGGACTTCTTCCGGTATTGTTTCAAGAATCTGTTTCACTCCCACAATATTGTGGACCGGCGATGTGAAGACCCGAGCGCCATTCATCTCTACTTCCATGGAACTTAAATCCAAAGCTCTGCTGGAAGATCGATGGCGTCTTCCGCCGCGAGATCCTCGTCGATTGTTGTATCCTGGAGATTCATCCGGGTCTCCGGACCGGTCCGTAGCGGGCCCGTAGCCGGGAGCGGTCGCAGGGCGCTTCCTCCAGCTAAAGCAGTAGCACTTGTGCGCGGATCCGCGGCCGAAGGTGGCGGAGGTTGTTCATCTCCGTTTTCCTCTTCTCGCTTCACGACGATCGCGTTCGGCTTCAGCTCTCGCCATCCTTGCCGCTTCTTCAGCAGCTTCCTCGGAGTGAGTTGGCGTATAACAGGTCCTGTCATGAACACTTGGAAGAAGATCGGAGCGTCTTCCTCGGAATCGGTATCCGATTCGGGAGAACAGCTTTGCGCCGTAGCCCGAGCACCGTTCCGAGGCATAAGCGTAGGGAGCTCGATGTTTCGCGCTAAAGCTGCGTTAGACCCGCTAAGTTCCGAATCGGAGGTATCAACCGTGACAGGTGATCGCGCTTTAGAAGCAGCGGCCCGGCAACTAGTCGGATTCATCAACGACAATTTCCCGTCCGAGTCGGCTTCAAAGACGAGGGACCCGAAGCGAATCTTGAAGCCGGGCTCGAAGTCGACGACAAACGAAGTGGCCATCGAACTCGCTAGGAACTCGCCGGGACCCCTACTCGGCGCGCCAAATGTCGAGTCTTAAACTCGGCACTAGTACTACCCGGTCCCTCACGAGCGTGGAATTCGATGGTGCAACACACGAACACACAGGAACACACGATCTTAGACAGGTTTAGGCCCCTCGAATCGAGAGTAATACCCTACGTCCCGTATGTTATGGATTGCCTTTAGCGATTTGCTAATTGCGAAGTCTCGGATCCCTTTTGGGGGGTCCCCGCTCCGCCTTATATGTCCGGGGAGCTAGGGTTACAATCAAAGTCCTAGCCGATTACATGAATTACATATATGGGATTCTATCTCTAACTTTCTTTATTGATCCGCAGTCCTAATCGGACTATAAATTGTTCTATAACTTGCCTCTCACGTCATTGTATACCGGTCTTAGTATCCGCCTTGTTTCCATACCGGTCTACAGTGTTCTTCTATTATCCTAGACCGGTCGAAGACCGATCCGTTGCCTATCGCCCTTATCTCGTATCTTCTTTGATTTGCTACCATGTCTTTGCGTATCCATTTCTTCATCATCTCGTATACCCATAAGGCAAGTATATGACAATGTGTATGGCACGGTGGTTGCACGAGTTGAGGACCGTTGGAGAGTACACGGGTTAAGCCTTGGGCACGGGTGGAGGACCGTTGGAGAGTACGCGGGTCGCAAGGGGACGTCTACTCGGGGTCGGTGGCCCCGTGATTTGTTTTATGACTAACTCGCGAACGGTGGCCATACATGTTCTTAAATGATGCGTACGTCGTGCATTTGGGTCTTTCCTGCAGGATTAATAATTCGATAATTGTCGCCGTTTCCTCTCGGTTAACGAGCACCACTTGTTTCGAGCATTTTACAATGTTTAGTAAGATGGAAGGATATGAAATGCTTGCTGTAACAACCCTAAAATAATAAACATGCATTTCATGTCATTCATAAGCATGTCATCATGTGCATTTGTGAAAATACTAAATTTTGTGTTAAGAAATACACATGAAATGTCAAATTAACCTAAGTTAAATTAAGATCTTAAACAGACTTTTAAATAAAAGTAAATTATTGTGTTTAACAATTTTGGGTGGTCAAACATAATGATAAAGGATTTATGAAATTGCTATGAAATTATTTTATTTTGTAAAAATGCTTACAAGAAATAATCAAAACTTCTCTTTTTAATTTAAACTTGAATTTTTAATCCGAAATTTATTTAGAATTTGAACTTCGTCCTAAAAGGAAAAAGATCCAGAATATTCTCAAATGTATCCCTGAATTTTCGCATAATTTTTTTAGCCTTGGAAATATGCTTTTCACTTTTATCAAACTGCAGGGTCTTTTACGCCAAATAGCGAGCTTATCCCCAATCTCTCCCGATCGTTCTCTGTTCGCTCTTTCTCTGCGCCGCCCGTCAACCGTCTCGCTGCTGCCGTGCTTTCTCCCCAGCGCGCCACGCGGAAGACCGAGCCACGCAGCTGCTTGTAGCTTGCTCGCCGGGATAAGGCCGAGACTCGTGCGCCCTCTTCTCTCTATCTCTCTTTCGCAGTCCCTCTCTCCGGCTCGCACACGAAATAGCACGCCGCCGCGTGCCTCTCCTGCTCCCTTGCCGGCAAGCCACCTCCGGCCATCCCAATCCAAACCAATGCCACCAGGGCCGCCGCAACACTCCACCGCACCTCCCCATTCTATCCAATCGAGCCAAACCGACTTAGCACGCGAGATCGACGCGGTTTTCTTTTGGGAGGTCACCACCGTCGGCCGTCACCATTTTCTAAATTGCTCCTTCTCCGGTGCGTCTCTTGCTACGATTCTTGAGTTCGGAGGTTCCTAACTCACTCCTCTTCCTCCTTGATAATCGGTGCGATGTTTCGTGTCCGGGTCTAGCCGAATTTCGTCGTCTTCTCCAAGCCGGGACCGCCGCCGGCTCCGCCTCGCCGGTGAAGTCCACCCTCCGGCCATCTCAAAGGTAATTCGTCGCCATGCCGCTCTTGCTTATGTCTCGTAGATGCTTCCAACATTTTTTTCCCCAATTCTTATCCACCACGGCGGTCGCTAGGCCTCGCCGGAGCCGTGCGCGAGCCGTTGCTCGCCGCCGGTGTACTTTCGAGCCACCCCTGTCATCGTGGACCCCACCCATGGATTGCCCGTGTCGCACCGAGTCTCTCGGGCCAAGCTACCCGCCTCTCCACCCCCTCCCGTGCGTCTCCGGTGAGCCGCCGTCGTGCTCCGGCCACCGCTGTCATGGACGCGGCGTCCCCGGCGTCCGGGCGCGCGCGGGCTGCTTGGGCCGGGTTGAGTCGCTGGGCCCCCGAGTGCCGGATGGGCCTGGCCACTTTTGGCCCAATGGCTCCTTAAATCTTTTGCGAATTTATTCAATTTGAGGATTTAGTTAAACTTCAAATATTCATAGGAAATTCCACAAAAATTGAAAAAATACCAAACAAAGTTCATTAGATTCATAAAATTATTTTCTATTTGATTATGTATTCAAATGCCTATTTTGAGAAATTATCATTTCATAGTTTAATTAATTACCTTTCTTTGATTAAGATAACCTATTATTTTATGCTATTTATTATTTAATTTTGAAAAATGAATTTCTTTAATTATTACACATACTGTAGACGAAAGTGTTTGTGAAAACTGTTTTCCAAAATTCAACGTAAACACCGTCATTTCGGGTGATCCCAATTTAGTACTCTATATATCATTGATTAATGATTAATTATGAATTGTTAATTAATGACCATGATTAAGTATTAATTAATGAGCATGATTAATTGTTAATTATTGATTAAGGAACCTGATTAATTATAAATTGATAATTAATAAATAGGAGGAATTATTAATTGTTAATTGTTAGTTGTTAATTACTGAACATAATTAATCGAGTAATTGTTAGTTGATGAACGTATTTAAGGAAACCCCTGCATAATCATATCATGTACATTCATGCATGCATAGTTGTAATTCGCGACGCATTGTTGGTCGACCTAGGTCTTGGCGTGATCGAAGTCCCGTCCGAGCCCGAGATAGGAGGCGGAAACTTCGAAGTCGACCAACACACGAGAAAGCCGACTCCGACTCGAATCAAGGAAAGCCCGGTGCATCCCACCTATGTTTTTAAAATCTTTTCTTTTATCACGATAATGAGTCGTGATTGTGCATTAGGTTATAGGAGTTGCTTGATACCCTAGATGCATGAGATAGGTTTCCATTTGTTTATGCTATACTCGGTACAGGTAGCTCAATAGAGTTCGATAACTCGCTAAGCTTATGTCATAGGGAATCGGTAGAAGTCGAGTGGTGGCATACACTACTCGCGAGATATAGGATAATGGCTGGTTCAATCTTATGCTAAAAGGAATGATAAGAGAAAGATGAGAATGGAAGTGAAGATGTTAATAAGCTGAGACCGGACGAGGCCTCGTAGGAGAAAGGGCAAGACGGAGATGAGGTCTTGCAAGGTGGTAGCCCCGTCTCGTCGTATACTTGCCTTATGGGTATACAAATGATAAAGGAATGTATGCGCGAGAGACACGGTAACAAATCAATGAAGATTGAGATGATGGAGATAGCAGACAGATCGGTTCCTGACCGGTCCGGAATAATAGAAGATTACGTAAACCGGTATGGAAACAAGGTAGATACCAAGACAGGCGTACAATGACTTGAGGAGCAAGTTATTGAGCGATTTGTAGTCCGATTAGGACTACGAATCAATAAAGAAAGTTAGAGATAGAATTCCATATATGTAATCTGTGTAATTGAGTAGGACTCCGCATGTAACCCGACTCCCCGGATATATAAGGCGGAGCAGGGACCCCGAAAACACTCCGAGATCTTGCAATTAGCAAATCGCTAAAGGCAATACATAACACACGGGACGTAGGGTATTACTCTCGATCCGAGGGGCACTGAACCTGTCTAAAATCGCGTGTTCCTGTGTGTTACGTGTGTTGCACCATCGAATTCCACGCTCGTAAGGGACCGGGTAGTACTAGTGCCGAGTTTAAGACTCGACATTTGGCACGCCGAGGAAGGGGTCCCGGCGAGTTCCCAGCGAGTTCGATGGCCTCTTCGTTCATCGTCGACTTCGAGCCCGGCTTCAAGATCCGCTTCGGGTCCCTCGACTTTGAAGCCGATTCGGTCGGAAAACTGCTTTTGATGAATCCGACTCGTTGTCGGGCCGCGGCTTCGAAGCGCGATCACCGCCACGGTTGGCACCTTGAGCTCGGAACTTGGCGGATCCGACGCAGCTTTAGCGCGAATAATCGGACCGCCCGCATCTCGGATTGGAGCCCAATCTGCAAAGATAAGCCGCTCTTGCGAGTTTGGCGATGACTTCGAGGAAGAACGTCCGGTTTTCTTCCAAGTGTTCATGACAGGACCGGTTATTTGCCAACTTACTCCGAGGAAGCTGCTGAAGAAGAAGCAAGGCTGGCGAGAGAAGAATCCGATCGTCGTCGCCGTGAAGCGGAAGAAGCAAACAAAGATGAACAGCCTCCACAACCTTCAGCTGCAAATCCGCGCGCAAATGCTGCTGATCGAGGCGGAGGAAGTGTTCCCGCGATCGCTCCCCGGCCACGGGCCCACTGCCGGACCGGTCTAGAGACTCGGAAGAAACGTCCCCAGGATATAACGGCCGACGTGGGTGTCGCGGTGGAAGGCGACATCGTTCTTCGAGGAGGGCTTTGGATTTGAGCTCCATGGAAGTGGAATTAAACGGCGCTCGGGTCTTCACTTCGCCGATTCACAACATTGTGGGAGTGAAACAAATTCTCGAGACAATACCGGAAGAAGTCTTCAATGGAACACCGGGGTTGCAACGCGCTCTGAATTTGGTAGATGTGGCTGCTCTCCAAACAAATCAACTCGTCCATGACAGGTCGGAATCTTCAAGCCGCTTGCGTTCTCGCTCGGAGCGGCCTACGAGAGCTCGGTCCGAAGGAACTTCTTCCGGAGGAAGGCTTGGACCTCGACACATCCCGATCGCGGATGCACATGAACCAGCTCCGGACCAGATTTGCGTGTACCACTTAATGGCAACCGGTACGCTCGTAATGTCCTCATTGATCGCCATGCGAGAGAGAACGGAAGAACGTCGAGAGACATGAAGAAGACAAGAGGCGTCGCACCGGTCATGTGGATGATCGTCCGCGGGACCCTGCCCCGCCTCGCCCGCACGTGACTAGTTCGCCTCGGCGTGGACCGGCCGCTTCGGCGCCGCCCGGGTGGAAATCCTCTGCGCAATGACCGGCGAGGGCAAGGTAGCCGACATGCTCATCGGGATGACCGGCCAAGGCGAGATAATCGCCGTGATACCGAGGGTCGAAGAGAACGGGACGACGAGGGACAGAGACGGGGAGCCTCGACATGACAATAATGATCGCCGGGCGGCGCCTCCACCTCCGCTTCCGCCTCCGCCTCCCCTACGCAGACCGCACAACCGGCTAACAATGATCGTCGGGATGGACCAGGAGATAGATATCAAGATGATCGATATTATGACTACTCCGATGATGATAGAGATCGCAACTACCGGCATTACCCTCGCCGACGATCCCCTTCACCGGTCCGGACCGGTCCGGAAGATGACGAGTACTCCGTGATTCCCGCCTTCACGCGAGATTTGCGCATTTGCAAATACCCCGGGGATTTAAGCCGGGGCCATTTGTGACATCCCGTGTCACGATTAAGGTTAAGTACGTAATTACTAGCCTAATCACATTACTAATCAAGCATTAATGTTAATCACCCAAGCAAGAAAAGAAAAATAAAAAGAAAAAGGGAAATCCAGTTAAACCTAACCCTAAACCCTAGCACTAACCAAAATGCAAAAAAGCACAAAAGCACTACCCATATATTTTTGCACCACTGCATTGCTCATGTAAAAAGATGAATTTACAACATTTTTACAAAATTTTTGAACAAAGTTTTGAATGCCCAAAAATTCAAATTCAAATCTGAAACATCCCTGTTTATGAATTTCGTATGAATTTTTGGAAACATTTTTAGAAGTTCGAACGTTAAGATGAAAATTAAAACACATTGTACTGAAGCTCTACATATTTTTATTTCAAAATTTGGAGCACCGGAAGTATGAATTTTGTTCAAATCTTCAAACCCCAATTTTCAAAATTCGAATTTGACCTCGGGCACTTGTTTGCCCGCCGGGCAATGGCGGCCCGACCGCCGGTCCGGCCAGCTCAGGCGCCGCCGCGCGCGTGCCTCGCCCTGTCCCGTCGCCATGCAAGCCAGGCCCAACCCCCAACCGCCCCTGTACCTACCGGCCAACGGAGCGGCGGGAATTGAAGCCCCTCCGCCCTGTCCGCTGCCCGCTCGCCGCCGTCCTCCCGCGCCGATGACTGGCACGGAGGCCAAGCTCCCATCGCCCCTTTTCACCACAAAACATTTCCCCAACTCCCTCCGCGTCTCACTGCACCGCCGCCCCACTCCATCCTCCGCCGTGGCTCGCGCACGGTCGAAAGTGGAGCCGCCGCCGCGCCATGACCGCCGCGAGCGCAGCCGCGTCGCACACCGCCTAGAAAGGTCGGGCACCCCTCCCTTCTTCGCCAAAACGTGCGCAAGGGACGCCTCCACCTCCCCTCTAACCCCCTGCCTTGGCACGCAGCACATCGCCGGAATTTGAGGAGGATTCCACCGCCGTCGCTCCGCTCCGCCGCCCCTCTCCGTCGAGCCTCCTTCACGGTCCGTCTCCACGCCGCCCGAGCCCACGCCGTTGCTCCCCGTGCTCGGGTGGTGCTCCCGGACCCTGCCCCTCTTCTTCTCCCCTCTCGCACTGCATGCGCCGCGCCGCCGGAGTGCCGCGCCCTCCGCCACTCGCCGCGCCGCCTCTCGGCCACCGCGGGACCCGACCAACCCCACCGGCGTGCTCCCGTCGCACGCGCACCATTTTCCCCAAAAGCCAGAGCATGAGCTGCCCCGTAGCGCCGCCGCGCCCGAGTTCGCCGGCGCCGGCCACCGCTCGTCGGAGCCCGCGCCGCCCTTTTTAAATTTGCCCTAGTGGCAATTTCGTAATTAGCCCGAACTTCTTTCAAGTTTGAAAAATTCATATCTGGCGTTTGAAATGTCCAAAAATTACAAACTAAAATGTTTTGGAAACCAGAAGACGTGTACTTTCATAAAAGTAACATGAACTCATCAGATCGGGTCATTTTCACATTTTTACAAAAATGACAAAAGTCAACCCCTGAAAACTTAACTAGGCTATAACTTTAAAACTATAAATCCAAATTAAATGCCACTTGGCCACAATCTTCACCCAGGCACACATGAATTTTTGGCACTGGAAGATCTGCATTTCATTTCATATTTTTCAAGTTATTGCATTTCTTGCATTCTCTGTATTTAATTCTTAATTAAATCCCTGTAAATTATTTTTGCATGAAACTTGGTAATTAATTTCCTCTTAGCACTGTGCATGTGTAGAAAAGTCCATGTTAATTTTTGAGCATGTTAAAATATTAATTTTGCAAACCCTAGATCTAAATTCCTAAAAAGGTTATTTTCAGTAGCAGTGTAAATAGCTTTGTGTTTCTAAAAATTATGTTCCTACATGATTATGTAATTTTCACTGTTCACCATGTCCCCTAGCACCTCATGGCAGGTTTAGTCAAAAGGTTTCATGTATTTCACGTATGTATGAATTTTGAGATCGAATTCTTATCTTAAAAGGAAATCGTCATCGCATGTGATGCTAAAACACATAAGCCTAGGTTTCTTCGTTTTGTATTATAGAAACTTGCTAAAATGCTAGTACTAAACCTACAATAATCACAGCCCTCATGTCTATGCAATCAAGTCACTACTCATTGTATTAGTAGGATTATGTTTGTTCGTGTCATTGACTTCTTTAAAAGAGAACAAGAGGCATGTTCATGATTGCTAGGGTTTGAGCAAACAAAACTTTTTGATTAATGTATTCACATGCATCTTTACAAACACAGCACACATGCATTACCATATTCATCACCCTTGTATGCATGTTACTTATGCATTGCATTTCATCCTCTAGGTGATGACGTCGAATTGAACCCGCTGGAAGAGACAATTGCAACGCTCAACGCTTGTGAGGCTAGTGCTAACTTCGATCACTCTCAAGGCAAGCCCGGTGCATTCCTATTATTTTGAAATGTCTGTCTTTTATCACTATATTAAGGATGATGAATGTGCATTTAAGTTCTAGGAATTGATTGGAAATCCACGTGCATAAAAGTCCTAAATGTCCTATGTTCATTATGTGTCATATCCTCGTTAGAAATGCTATGCTATGCCTATGGAGTCAACGATAGAATGGGAATCTCACCTATGGCTACGATTAAATGTGAACATGATGAATTTGGTTAAAATTGAGAACACCCCATTGTGGCTCCGCGAACAAGTTTGAGTTGTGTACCACTTGCATACCTTTCTTATGGGGATTGGTAAACCTACGTAGCTTGTAAGTTGTAAAGTGAGCCGGATATCTCACCGACCCGGAGGTGATTTGTATGGCACGGTGGTTGCACGGGTTGAGGACCGTTGGAGAGTACATGGGTTAAGCCTTGGGCGCGTTGTTGAACGGTCGCAAGGGGACGTGTACTCGGGGTCGGTGGCCCCGTGTTTTACTTTATGATGAACTCGCGAACGGTGGCCATACGTGTTCTTAAATGATGCGTATGTCGTGCATTTGGGTTCCTTCCTGCAGGATTAATAATTCGATAATTATCGCCGTTTCCTCTCGGTTAATGAGTACCACTTGATTCGAGCAGTTCGCAATGTGTAGCAAAGAAAGGAGGATGAATGGCTTGCTGCTTTATATTGCTACAAATTTGTATTGCAAACTCTTGTATTGTTAGCATGCTCACTAAAGTTCTTTTATGCAATAACCCCATTAATTTGGCTAAGTAATAAAAAATTGCCAACCTAATTAGCATAGGTGCTATTTATGCAAAAAGGCCAAGTTAAACCGGTCAAGCCCCATGCATCTAGGAGTCGGTCTTAGATGGCCAATTTGACGGGTAAGACTTGCGGAGTATGTTAGATACTCGGGCTTTGCCACTACATGTTGATTTACGGGTTTCCGCAAGCCGGGTTTTGTGATTGTTGTGGTAAGGTGGTTTGGGATGGAGAAGAGCCCAAAGAGTGGACCATTGAATGGGTCCCTAGCTCTCCGACCCATGATGAGTGAGCCGTGGCCTAGGCCGGCATGGTTCATTTAAGTTATCTATGTATCGTTGAGTTGTGTAATTCGCTTCCGCACTTTAAATTCGAACAAAGATCATGGCTATGTAAGACTTAATTTCGAACCTAATGTATCTTTTATTTGAACTCTATGTTGTAATCAAGACTTAATTATGTAACCTTACAAATCGTGTATGTTTGTTAATGGGATGCTATGTATGGTTGCTTCGTCAATCATCTCCCAAGGCGATCCGTACCACACTTAACTATCTTTCGGAATAGGGGTGTGACACCATTGATAAGTATGATGGTAAAGCACCTCCTCGCTGAGTGGCTACGCATGTATACCACCGCTATCCGGTCGGCAGGAGGAGATACATTTATGGTAGCTAATTACCTCCCCATGCGCATGGAGTAGGCTGGACGGTTATGGTTGCGGTCCCTACCCGAGAAATCTATTTCTTCTTGGGGCGACCTCACCGAAAAGTTCGTAGAGAATTTCCATGCGACTTGTGAGAAGCCAGGGAATTACTTCGACCTCAATAGGCTGAAGCGAAGCCCGACGAACCTCTTACAGATTTCATCGGGCGTTTCGCAACAAGAAAGCCTTAATCCCAATGTTCCCGATCAGCAGGTAATTGCGGCGTTTCAAGTCGGCGTCCGTAGTGAAGCCTTAGTTCACAAGATTGGAAGGCGCAACCGAAACCTCACCATGACGGCGTCGAGTGCTTCAAGATAGCAGATGATTATGCTTCGCTGGAGAATCAAACGTGGTCAATTTGCGCGGGAACAAAGGGAAGGAACCGAAGCATGACCAAGGCAACCGGTCTGGATCCAAGAACAACAACAAGCGCAAGGCCGATCACCTTGTTGCAGCTGTCGACCGGTCTCGTGGAGGAGACCGGCCGGCACCTCCTAAGAGAGGTCTAAGAGAATGATTGTCGTTCAAAACACTTCTTGAAGGCCCTTGCATGATTCATAATGGGAATCATAAAGCCAAGGAGTGCTTCTCGTTAAGGCCGTTCGCTCGGTTCGCCTTAAAGGTCGCGCCCTAGTCTGCTCATCGGAACCGAGAGAGATGACAAGGGCAAAGACAAAGAACATGATGACAATGGGGGTGATGAAGGTTTTCAAGAACCGGCTCGAGAGGTGAACATGATTTTTGGAGGCCCGGACGCTTACGAATCAAAGAGAAAGCAAAAGTTGGCGTTTTGAGAAGTTAATGTTGTCGCTCCTGCTACACCCGAGTACTTACGGTGGTCCGAGGTGCCCATTACTTTCAGCAGAGCTGATCATCCCGAGGTATTGCCAAAAGCTGGTAAATATCCACTCATCTTGGCCCCCATAGTTCACAAGGTGCAATTGAAGAGGACCTTCATTGATGGAGGGAGTTGCTTGGATATCTTGTTCGCCAAAACTCTGCGCGAGCTTGGCCTCTCTGTAGTTGATTTGGAGCGTAGTGTCTCACCGTTTCATGGTATAATACCCGGGCGGAATAGCTATCCTTTGGGGCAGATTTCTCCGCAGGTGATCTTCGAACGAAGGAGAACTATAGGAGGGAGAATATTATCTTCCGGTAGCTGATAGATTCAGCGTATCATGCGATACTTGGAAGGCCGGCTTTGGCAAAGTTTATGGCCATCCCGAATTACCAGTACTTGATGCTTGAAGATGCCAGGACCAAATGGAGTTTTGTCGTTCCGGGGTGATATCAAGACCGCTTATGCTTGTGAAGTACATAGCACGAGTTGGCCTCTCGAGCCAATTCGGAAGTTGAACGTCAAGAGATCGGAGAAGCAGCTGAAGCTTTGGAAGTCCAGGCAAGATTAGAAGATGAAGTGCCAGTCAAGAAAATTGCGAAGGAGAAATTGAAAGCCGATGCGAGTGGTTTCCAAGACTCGTCCGACTTGATGAGTCGGACCCCTCCAAGGTCACCCATATAGGGGCTGACTTGGAGGATAAATAGGAAAGCGCGCTCATTCTTTTTCTCCAGGAAAATAGGGATATCTTCGCATGGCAGCCTTCGACATGCCGGGTGTTCCTAGGGAGAAGATTGAGCACGCACCTGTTAGTGCGTCCTGATGCAAAGCCGGTGAAACAGAAGCTCCGGAGGTTTGCTCAAGACCGCAAGGAGGCCATCAAGAAAGACATAACTAGGTTGTTAGTAGCTAAGTTCATTAGGGAGGTGTATCATCTAAATTGGCTTGCCAATCCGGTCCTTGTACCAAAAAAGAATACTAAAGAATTAAGAATGTGCGTTAATTATACTGATCTCAACAAAGCTTGCCCCAAAGACCCTTTCGCGTTGCCTCGAATTGACCAAGTTGTTGATTCGACCGCTGGCTGCGAGCGTCTTTGTTTCCTTGATGCTTATTCGAGGTATCATCAAATACCACCGAGGGTTGAGGATCAAATAAAGACCGCGTTTATCACCCCCTTCGGAGCATACTACTACACAACTATGCCATTCGGATTGAAAAACGCCGGAGCTACATATCGGCGTGGCATACAACGTTGCTTGGATTCGCAATTAGGAAGGAACGCATAAGCTTATGTTGATGATATAGTGGTTAAATCCCGAGAAAGCGAAGATCTTCTCTCCGACCTGGCAGAGACCTTCGATAATCTGTGGAGTTTTTCCATGAAGCTAAACCCTGGGAAGTGTATGTTTGGAGTTCGTTCCGGAAAGCTACTTGGGTTATTTGGTGTCATGGAGAGGTATTGAAGCTAATCCGAGAAAAATCCAGACGATCGTTAACATGAAACCTCCGAGTTTCTTGAAGGATGTCCAGAAGTTGATAGGCGGTATGGCGGCTCTCGGCCATTTTATTTCAAGACTGGGAGTACGAGGACTTCCATTCTTCAAGTTACTCAAAAAGCAAGATAAGTTTGTGTGGTCCGATGAAGCACAAGTTGCGCTTGATCAACTTAAGGAATATCTTAGTAACCCTCCAGTATTGGTGCCTCCAGAGCCGGATGAGGTTATTCGGTTATATATCTCTGCAACAACCCATGTGGTGAGCACGGTTCGGCGGTTGATCGGAAGGAAGAAGGACACACTGCAATCGGTGCAACATCCTGTATATTTTGTAAGTGAAGTTTTTACTGAATCAAAGGTACGATATCTCCGATTCACGAAGTTAATATATGCTTGTAGTGATAACTTCTCGGAAGTTGAAGCATTATTTCCAAGCGCACCTATTGAGGTTAAGACTGGGTTTGCCATTGGAGATATTGTCCGAAACCGAGAAGCAATTGGCCAAGTTGCTAAGTGGGCTATAGAACTTGGGCAGTATGAAATTACGTTTTCTGCGCAGACAGCTATTAAGGGACAAGCATTAGCTGATTTCATAACAGAATGGCTGGAGACACAAGTACCGAAGGAGATTCAAGCATTGGAGTATTGGGAGATGTTCTTTGATGGGTCCCTGCAGCTTTCGTGCGCGGGGCTGGGGTGGTACTTCTCACCCCGCAAAAGGAACCACTCGGATATGTGTTACAAATGCATTTCCGAACCTCCAACAATACAGTGGAATATGAAGCTTTGCTTCATGGGCTTAGAGTAGTTGTTTCGTTAGGAGTCCGACGATTGGACATCTATGGTGATTCAATGTTGGTGATAAGCCAAGTTAACAAGGTGTGGGATGCTCATGATGATCATATGGTCGCTTACCGTCAAGAGGTTCGGAAACTTGAAGATAAATTTGACGGTTTACGATTTTCTCATATCTCGCGCGGAAATAACTCTGCATGCGGATGAGTTGGCCGGATCGGGGTCTTCACGACAAGCGGTTCCTCCTGGCGTTTTTCTTCAAGTATTGGATGGACCATCTATAAAGATGGATAGCAAGGCTACTATTATAGAGATTGTGGATGAATCGGTCTTAAAGAGTCGGAAGAGAAAGCGGTCTTGAAGGACCGGTCCGATGAGGTGGTCTTGCCGGAAAAGATAATAGACGAGACTAACGTTGATGATGTTCAGCCACTCGATGTTATGATTATTGATTCCGATTGGCGTACTCCGTACCTTGACTATCTGCAGTGTGGTAAAACTCCGGAGGATAAAGTAGAGAAGCAAAGATTAGAGGTTCGAGCCCGAAGTTATTTAATTCTCGAAGGAGAATTATACGGACGTGGAGCTAATATTTTAATGAAATGTGTATCGGTTTCGACGGCATTCGGTTGCTTGAAGACGTGCATAAGGGAATTTGTGGGACAAGGATTTTATTGGCCTACGGTGAAGGATGATGCGCACGAGTGGTCAAGAGTTGTGAGGGATGTCAATTCTTCGCCGGACGACCACATGCTCCAGCTCACGAGTTGCAATTAATTCCAATGACTTGGCCTTTTTCTACTTGGGAGCTGGATATAGTTGGACCTTTAAAAGGGCGCCGGGAGGATTCACGCATATTTTTGTGGCAGTCGATAAGTTCTCTAAGTGGATCGAAGGCTGAAGCGGTTACTAGTACGACTACGGCCGGAGCGATCAAGTTTCTGCAAAACATATTTGTGCTCTTTGGAGTCCCGCACGGTATCATTACTGATAATGGGCCTCGGCTTACTTCAGAATTCTTCAAGAATTATGCTGAAAGTTTGGGAATCAAGATACAATATGCGTCGGTGTCACATCCACAAAGCAATGGACAGGTGGAACGAGCTAATGGAATGATTTTGACCGGTCTTAAACCTAGAATTTTTTACCCTTTGAAGCCGTATGCAGGAAAGTAGGTTAAGGAATTGCCCTGGGTGCTTTAGGGACTGCACACTAATGTTAGTAGGGCTACGGGGCAATCTCCTTTCTCTTTGGTGTATGGATGTGAAGCCATGCTACCTACGAAGTGAATATGGTGTCAGCTCGGGTACAATGCTACGATGAAGAGAAATATAATGATCAACGACAGAGTTGAATTGATTGCTGCGGAAGAATTGAGGGATCAAGCTCCGATTCAAGCTGCTAAATATCATCGGGATTGCGTCGTTATCATCATCGTAATGTTCGCACACGGGAGTTCCAAGTAGGAGACTTGATTCTTCGGAAGATTCGATCTAACAAGAACAGGCATAAGTTGTCACCGATCCGGGAAGGACCTTTTCGGTAAAATCGGTCTCCGGACCAGGGGCTTATAGGCTTATGACGTTAGAAGAAGAAGAAATTCCAAATTCTTGGAACATTAAACAGCTTCGTCGTTTTTATACTTAAAAATACTTCTTGTAAATTTTTCCTTTTCATATTATGATAAAGTGATTCTGTCTAATGAGAATGTGTTTGCTTTTCGTGTCTCAATATTTTAATTTTGAATTAAATTATCGAGCCAGGGGGCTGCTATGTTAAGAGCAGATCTGTGATATTGAGCTATTCCCGAATAATAAGACCAGTTATATAGTCGGTGGGTTGTTGTATTAAGAGCAGTTTATTTCTTTTCAGTTTAAGACTGGTATGTTCAGGAAGGTAAATAATGTAGCATTTTTTCTTATGAATATTGAATGTAAAGCTGCAATGAGAGCAGCTTGTGAAATCTTAACTTTTTTCCTCAGGTTATGTGATCTTGTTAAAGTAAGCTATAACTATGAACTCGTGCTTGATTAGAGCCGGAATTTAATCATAGTTAGTTTCAGCTGAAATAACCATCATATCTTGGGGCAGAAAAGGTAATAAGTATAATAGTAAAATCAGTATTCATATAGATAAGAAATGACCATAGCATGATGATCAAGATGTTTGATTACAAAAATAAGATGGCCCTAATACAAAATCTAAACAAGCAGGACCGCTGGAAGTACCAAGTATCACCAGTCTTAGGATTTTCTTCAAGTCTATCATCCAGCGTTTCTTCAGAATCGAAGAGGGTACTTGGTAAATCCCTATCAAGATCTTCAAATCTGTCTTCAATTGTTTGCCTAGCGGCAACTCGCTGCATCCCGAGCATCTTGATCCAAAGCAAAAGCTGCTGGTGTTGTGTTTAGAGGGACGCCTGTTGGATCAAGAGGAACATCTTCTATCAACTCCGAAACGGTGCCAATGAGTGAATTCTTCAGCTCGTTGAACCGGTCTTCGATAGTGTCGGGGTGGGCGCCATCCTTGATAAAATTGAAATCACACTCTTCGACCGAAGTCCAAGACTGGATTATAGCAGCGATGTGTCCTTCTCCTGCAGCAGCAACATCTTTGAATGTTCTTTGATTCTTCTAGGGATCGTCCGGATAGCGGACTCAAGATCAATCTCATTGGGATCAATAGCTTGACCACCATTGAGATATTCCGGAGCGTGCACTCGTACCTGCAGTAAGTTCTGAAAAGACAAGCAAAAATTTAAGAAAAAGATATGTGATGCAGACCGATATTTTCAAATGGATGACATAAGAGTGAACAAGAAAGATGGGACTTACGCCTGTGCCTAATCTCAGCAGCTCCGAATCTGCCCTTGATGTTCGTATTTGATTCTCTCAGCTTGGTTTCGATTTTCAGCAAAGGCTGAATTTCGCGATCTTTTGCCCGGAGAGCAAGTTGAGTGGATTCTCGGGCAGTCCTCGTGGCGTTTTCCTTGTCCGCTTGAGCTAATTTTGCTGCTTCTAAGGCTTCAGCTAGTTCAGCCTTCAAGCGAGCATTCTCGGTATCCAGCGTCTTGTTGGAGCGAAGTGTTTGAGCCAAGATACTATCTTTGGCAGTAAGCTCGCCTTCGAGTTCTCCACTTCGCGCCGCTTGTTGCTCTTCGACACGAGAACCCTCTTCAAGTCCTTGCTCTTGAGCAGCAGCCTTTTCAGTAAGGACTTCTTCAGCTTTTTTGTGAGCAGCAACAAGGTTCTCGAGCGCTGAAGTCAAGAGTGGGACCGGTCGGGAAGGGAGGCAGCTGGGAAAAATATGGAATATATAGAAAAAATTGAGAATATTACTCCGATTAACTTGACGGAGCCCGATGATTTCTTGCCGGCGCTCTTCCATCATTCGATGGATGTTTTGCAGATTGGCCTCTCTTCTCTCGAAGATCATCTTCCTTGGCCTTCGGATCGGCGGTCCGAGATTCCAGTTCAACCAATCGCTCTTGATTGGTGCAGAGCTCCTCCTGTAAGCGGGCGATGATAGCGGTTTTGGCTTCGTAGCTTTTGAAGAGAACCTAAAGAGAAGATTGAGAGAGTTAATAATTAAAATGCGATTGCCCGAGAGAGATTTTTGAAGCGAGAGGATATACCTGGCCGGATTCCGAGAAATTCTTTAAGGCCTCTTCTTCTTGGAGGGCGTCCCATTGAGCCGTGGCGGTGAAAGTTCTGGCTCCGCTCGAACTGTCTACCTCCACGTCTCCAACTACCATTTCAGCCAGCTTTGGTTCTCCAGGAGATTTGCGTGTTGTCCTAGGCCGGCAAGGAATTTCTTCCGTCCATACCGGTCCCAGTGATAGCTCCGGAGGAATCTAGAATAAGGTGGTTTGGGGAGGAGGATTGCCGGAAGAAGAGCTTTCGACGGTAGCCTGCTCTTCAGCTTCGTGTGAGAGGCGGCAGGGAGTTCCTTTGTGGGTGCCGCACTTTGAGATTCTGTGGATCGAAGCAGCAGGAGTGGTAGTGGGAATACTACCGGTCGGAGATGAGGAAAGGGGAGCAGTTTCGGTCCGAGATGCGCTAGGAGTTGAAGCGAAACACCACTGGTTGGAGCAGATGGAAGAAACTTTACTTCTCAAAAAACTAGCTATGCTAGCTTGGAAGTTAGAAGGGATCCTATAAGAAAAAAGCAGAAGTGATAAGACTGGGGCAAGGAGTTTTGACAGCGGAACAATTCAGAAAAGAATTAGCAAATATAAAAGACTTATGAGGAAGCTTTCTTGAAGCCAGTGGAAGTCTTGATCTTCTTGGGCGGGCCTTGGGTGCCCCCACCGCTTCTCTCTACGAGTCCTTTTTCCGCTGGATTGACTTGCGGAGTTGGAACTGTTTCTCCAAGCATCATTGGGACCGGTCCGGTGGCCATATCGGGACCTTTTGGGGACTTTAGATAAAGGATCGACCGAGGAAGAGGTACCTTGAGTCTTTCCCAATGAAGCTTCAAGAATGGCCGGAGCTGCTCGGCGATCCCTTTCGACGGCTTCTTCTTCGCGTCGTTGATCTTCGAGCTTTTGTGCCTCTGAGCGAGTATCGCCGGGAGCAGCGGAAGAAGTAGCAAGTCTGCCAATGGTCAAGGAAGTAGTACGTTTTCTTGTACTAGGTGCTTGAACCACGGTCCCGGACTTGGTGATTTTTGCAGCAATGCTTGGGAGGTAGAGGAAAGGACCGGTCCGAAGGCCTCCGAGTCGGACCGGCTTGAACAGCCGGGAGAGCGGTATTATTGGCGAAATATTCTCCCCAAGTATCATTGGGAGGAAGAGGAGGGTGACTCCTGTAGTTGTCCATTTTCTGCAATTGTAAAGATTGAGTTTTCGTAAGAAAATGATGGTAACAAGCGACAAAGATTTGAAGAAACAGAAAGAGATACTTACGGAGTCACGAGGATTGCATGAGCTGAAGGCCGGACCCACTCTTGTGCATCCGGATAGATCTGGTTTTGGCTGGAGCATTTGCTTGATGCGAGATTCTAATCGCTCTTTGTCGGGAAGCGGAGTTCCATCCAAAGGCATAGCGGTGTCTTCGTCAAAGCACCAAGCTGGATGCTCTTGCCTTTTGAGAGGTTGAACTCCCCGCACTATGAAGCTCCGGAGGACTGTCTCGGCGGTAACACCTCCGACGTTCTTCAAGTATTTAATGAAAGCTAGGAGCGCAAGAATTTCATTGTCTTCTTTGAGCTTTTCCCTAGTCTCTACGGTAGGGAAATTCTTGGCTATCTTAGCGCCGAAGGCAGGAAGTGCTTGGCTGGGGATTGTCGCAGAAAAACCATCCGTTTTTCCAATGGGCTATGCTCTTGTTCAAGGACAGAGAAAAGTATTCATCTATGTTCCAGCATTGGATTCCTACTCCGCCAACTGCAGCTTAGCGGTCCGATGAAGGAAGTGGGCGAATTTGGAACAGTGTACTGGAATAGCTTGAAGTGGGGGAGAACTCCAAGAAAAGCTTCACACGGATGGATGAAAAAAGCAATTTGTAGGATGGAGTTAGGGTTGAGGTTCACTAACTCCCATCCGTAAAAGAAAAGAAGTCCTCCGAAAAAGGAACAACAAGGGAGATCGAGGCCGCGAAGGAAAAAAGCCTTGAAAACTAACCGTTGAGAATCATCTATTCCCCATGGGATTTGGCCAGGGGAAGGGACGCTCCAATTCAGAATGGGTTGAGGAGTAAGATATCCGTCACGAACTGCCTCATTGAGGGAGGTTTCGGTGACCTTGCTATTACCAAGGTCTTGGATACCAAAAGGAAGCCGATTGCGAGGAACGAGAGGAAGAAGACGCGGGGATGGCGGCGGATTTCTTCTTGCCCATCTTGAGAGATGGAAAAGGAAAACTTGAGATTGGTTAATGTGGAAGAAGAGAGCAAAAGAACAAAGGCGAATGGCGGGCGCGTATGAGCTTTTGGGAGCAGGGTTGACCTAGGTCGACCTTTCGTCTCTTTTTATAGACACCGGGATGGGCCCGGGGCTGAAAAGTTATTGGGCTATTTTGAAAGGCCCGATGGATTTTTTATTGTTAATAACCTATGTCGTAACTGTGCAATTATGACCTAACGGCCATAAGGAAGTTAATGATCTGTTATTTGCGTTAATTATGACTTAACGGTCATAAGAATAAGCCGTCGTGCTTTTGTGAAAGAAAAAGCGGTCTGAAATATGGCTGTTTTCAGATGGAAATTAAAGTAATACTGAGTTTTATAATTCAGTAGTAAGAAAGAGTTAAATTTTACATAACTCGGTGATAAAGGATGCCTTAGGTCTGTGGGTGTTAATCATCCGGCTGATTATAGGCTTTGGAGACTCGAGTCGTCTGTGAGAATATAGGGAATAAACTGGTCCGATCAACCAGAATTTTGGTTCTTAGTGAAATTTTTACTAAGGGGATTATGAGTTCAGAGCTGATTTAGACGGTCTGTTATGTGAAAATGGTGTAAATGTCTAGGAGATATGAGATTCGACCGGTATAACCGGTCTGAAAAATATGTTCTTGGCAAAAATTGCTGAGAGGAATGTGATTTGATGGGAAACAATGAAGTATAGTCTCTTCAGAAAGACTCTTGCATTATTTGCGACCCTCAAATGATACAAGAGTCGGGGGCTATACCTAATTAGGTGCACCTGACCGGTGCACTCGTATCTAAGAGCGGTCTATGATGACCGAGGGAAATGGAAATTAATGGAAAGATAAATGGAATGGTCTGTAATGATTGCCTATCAAAGGAAAATAATGAAGAATCAACTAGTGGACTCTTGCATTATTTGAAAGAAGTTCAAATGATCCAAGAGTCGGGGCTATACCTAATTGGGTGCACCTAGTCGGTGCACCGAGAGAAGAATTTGTGATGATTACCTAATTAGGTGATATGAAGGATAAACATACTAATTTTTTGGCTTTTTAAAAGCGCTTTGAAGACAGAAGAATTATTGCAGCAGATTAGAGTTCTTTTTAATTTTACCATGGAATCAAGACCAACATGCGTAAGACTGGTCGGTCTTATTCAAGGTCAAATCAAAAATTACTCGGGGCTACTGTCGTATACTTGCCTTATGGGTATACAAATGATAAAGGAATGTATGCGCAGAGACACGGTAACAAATCAATGAAGATTGAGGTGATGGAGATAGCAGACATGATCGGTTCCTGACCGGTCCGGAATAATAGAAGATTCCGTATACCGGTATGGAAACAAGGCGGATACCAAGACAGGCGTACAATGACTTGAGGAGCAAGTTATTGAGTGATTTGTAGTCTCGGCGGATCACGCCTTGCTCGTACTCGCTGATTTTGATCGATAGATTCCTGTTCATGTGCCATTTGATCTCTTTCTTCCCTCTCTCTCTTCCTCTCATATCGGCATATGAAACCAGCTGATCCACCGCCGATGGTATTGATGTACATCGCATTAGCCGGAAAGGGTGCCCATCAACTTTCATCTTCTTCTTTACATCAGCTGCTCGCAATACCCCACTCGTCAACCGCCTTCCGGATCTCATCTCTCATAGCATAACAATCAACGGTGTTATGATGTGAATTTCCATGCCACTTGCACCACTTAGCCATTTTCTTCAATTCCTCGGCGTAGGAACTTTGTGATGAGGGGAAAGCTGGATTTTCTTTTCCCGTAGCAGCTGATCAAATATCTCGTCGGCCTTGGATAAATCAAAATCATATTTTCTCTCCTTAGGATTGACATGTGGAGAAAATATCGGCCGTTTGTTATTAGTCCACTCAACTGCATTAATTCCCTCTTCATCATCTTCACTGTCAAAATCGGCATAAGCTACCCGATACCGCCGATTCCCGGTGAGCCGGAGATTCTCTTCCCGGCCAATCGCCCTCCGTGTCACTGTGTCATGCACCATCAAACTCATGTGGGGTAAACTTTTCTTTGATGTTGAGAGAATAGCCCCGCATAAGCAATTTCTGGCCAACTGTTGCTGCGTCGTATACAGTCAGCACTTCGAATCGCTGTCCCTCGCAGTAATGAGTACCGTTTGTTTAGCTCGTCGCATCGTAGTAATCAACCGAAAGATGAGGATGAGAGATGAAAGAATTGTTCATCGAAAAATGATCTTGTCTTGGAAACTTGATTGCAGTAGTGTAGACTGCAAAACCTTGTTCTCTATTGAACTTAACCCGAGCTAAAACTTGAAAGTAAGGATCAACCATTAGAGCTGTTTTTCGCAAGAGAGTCAACTCCACGACCCGTAAAGCCTTTGCATACTAGGCGTCGGTCTTAGAGTGCCCGTTGACGGGTCAGTCTTGCCGAGTATTAGAATACTCGTGGTTTGCTCATTATGTTTTTCAGGACCCGAGTCGTACTTCGATGACTTGTGCGGTAGCTTCCGGAAGAGGAGCAGGTGTCCCGAGGGTGGTTCCCTCTAATGGGAACGGATCCCGACGTCCCGAGCGAGGAGGATCGTGATGGATGACGGGCTCGGTACATCACGCCGGATCGACTAGTGGTCTCTTGTCGTACCAAGAATAAGTTTCGCTCGTAAGAATCGTAGTACTCTAAACTTCGTAACGTTTTATGCTTCCGCCGTCGATGTTTGTATTTCGAAAACCTGGTTGTATTATACCAGGATGTATATATTCCGGCTTGTATGAGATGATGAACCGTTGTAACTCGCTTCGTCGAGTGTTCCCCCGTACCGATGTTGACGTCAAAAGTCGCCAATACACCGTTGTCCGGAGAGTCCACCGAAACTCCGGCCGACGCAGAGTCCTCGTGCTCCCAACGGACCGGCTCGGCTCGCCGATGTTCGTATGCGCCGGTGCGTGCGGATGGTTTTCCCGCAAACCAACAAAGACAATAAAAAGTGTAAAATTCCAGGTCATCGGCCCGTATAGACCGATGTGCAGCCGTGGCCGATTATGGCGTAAGATAGACAAAATCGGCCATATACGGGAAACAGCACGGCCCATCCATTTATGTATTAAATGCCAGGCGAACGAACCGTGATACGAGTGATACGGAATCGGCCAACGCTATAACATGCAATCGGTGGCTAGCAGCCGATTTCGTCGATAAGATATATTATCGAATAAAACACAAACAAGGCAAGTTCTAATGGGATATAATTCAAGAAGATGTTTTAAACATCAATCAGATCCGTGAATCGGCCGATCGGGTATTCGGCCGATTCTCGCCATTGATTATAGCAGTGAATTACTTAGATCTATCTAAATGTATAATGATGATCAATAAAATTATACTAATAACTCCGATTCAAAAGCAGTTTTGACAGATTTGACACTAATTAGACTAAAACAGCTAATGAACGTGATAAGCAATCGGCTAAACACTCCGAAAGAACAAGAAGACAAATACAACCACGCAAATCCCAAATCGACCAATCGCTCCAACAGGACAAGTCAACCGATGGCACACGATCGGACCAGGTCTAACGGCCGCGCACGCCCGCCGATTCGGGATAAGCACAATCATAAACACCTTAACTATGAAAGTAAATCTACACCCTAGCCAATCGGCCGCATGCGCCTAGGACAAGTCAACTATCGCAAAGGCAAACACAGGACACGTCAACCGAATCCGCACACTGAATCGGCCAAGATGTAAAAGAATTCTCATAGTAGTTATCGTGACTCGAACGACCGGATCCGAGCCGATTGGCGTTGGGAGCAAAGGCTGGAACGGGAGGCAGGACAAGTCAAACTACCTCCACCACGAGCCCGGACCAGGTCAACTTGACTCATCCCGCCGATACTCGCTACGCCGATCGAGAACAGATCTAGTCGCCGGATAAATAGCAATTAAGCCATCTAATTACGAACAATGCGCCGAAAACTAGACAACATAATTACCTTGTCAAGCCAACTTGTCGTCGACCGAGCCCCGAAGATCCCCGCGCGAAAACAAGAAAGACTTGACAGAAAATTAGGGTTTGGCGATGCGCCGAAAGTTGTATTGGATGTGAATCGACTTTACATGTTACATCCGAGTATGTATTTATACTCGGCACAAAGAATCCTACTCGGACCCTCTTCGGGCCGATTTCCTAACCGACTAGGATCTTTCCCAAAATTAAACTATTATTTCTAATTTTACAACGTGGGCCAGGCCCATCAATATTATGCTCTTCTCGTTGGCGTCCGCGCACGATTCCCGGGAGGGACGCGCCTTTACTCGCCCAAGCGGCCGTCGGCCTTCGTCCACCGGCCCTCTTTTGACCTATAGTCGCCGACAATGGGTCCCTTGGTCAAAAACCGGCGTCAACACATGTCCCCCGGCTCGGGGTATGCAACGCATGCGTCGGACTCGATTTATCCTCTTTTATCGCGCCGGTTTTATCGCCCGTCACTTCTCCATAAAACCCAGGGCCACCCCCGGTCATTTCCCATCTGTTTCTTCTCCTTGGCTTTCGTCTTCATCTCGTTCTAACGACCTTCGCCTTCTCGAGTCCTTTCAACTTCTCACCGCGCCGCCGCCGTTTTTTACTCCCGCGACCATGAATCCCGCTCGTTGACGCTTCGCGACCGCCGCCGTCGGCCGCGGCTGCCGCCACCACCAACGCCGTTCCGGAGGTAATGTACATCCGAGCATCCCTCTTTTCTACCTTTGCAACTTTCTTCGTGTTCTTGTTCTTGTTCATTTTCACAATTTATTTCTCGTTTCGCTTCTCACTTTAGCCCTATTCCTCGTTTTTAGGAGATCCGGAACCAAGTTGTTATTCCATCCAATATCCCAACTCATTTCTTCTTGGGCCCTATGGGTGATCCCGACCCCACAGATCTCATTTGTGCCGAAACGAACCGTGTCCCGTTTCGGCAACAGCCTCCTCTACCGCCGATTGGGCCAACAGCTTTCGGTCATGGCCGACTCCCGCTGCAGGATGGCGTGATTGGTATAACCGAGCATCGGCCGTCCATCGCCAAGGTTGGGCCAATATCGGCATCGCCCACGCCATCAAACTCTCTTTGGCCGATCACCACAAGAACGAACCGTTGTTGGTGGCAGCTTCTTATCTCTCGGTCGATGCCTTGAATCGCTTCATGTTCGGCCACGGCCCGGCTACCATGACCCTCCCGGACACGGCCATGTTGGCCGATTTGAATATCACGGCGGAGGCCAACCCGCATGCCATCCGCATTAAGTCCCCCCATCGGATCAACCCTAAGGACACCAGGGGTTGGAAGAACTACATCCGGACCTACAACAAGGGGCACGGCACGGCCGATCGCCGCGAGCACGTTGCCTTTCTCAACATGTGGCTTGACCACTTTTTCTTCTCGTGGGGTCGGCGTGAGCCCCACAAACAATTTTTTGCCAATAGCCGATAGGCCGGCCGACAGCCTATGCCCTCCCCATGGGCAAGTATCTTCTCGGGATCGGCCTACCTCCTTCTTCACCAGGTTTCGGTGGAGTTGCGCTCCGCCGATCACCAAAACCCGGGAGGTCCTTGGTGGTTCATCCAAATGTGGTTGTCCCTTCATACCACCAAGGCCATCGATCCGGACCTTAGTGTCCTCACCTTCCCCGGCAACCATGCCGAACCGGCCACGCCCCGATCCAGCCCGATGTATCTCTTTCTGGGAAGCGTTATCCATGGCACCAGGGGCGGCTATGTCGATGACAACTTGGCATATTGGTTCGCCGCCCTCTACAAGGGTCTCAACAACGAAAGTACGGATTGGTATCCGTACATCGATTTCTTCGAGAAGGGGTATGATACTCCTTTCCCGATCGACCCCACCTTCCCAACGGCCGATGGGGAGGCGGTCAAGATCTTCACCACCCGCCTCCGCCCTCGTCCGCCGCCGACGGACTCATTGCCGGGAGCAAGGCTTTCTGCTCCTATGAGTTCTATCACCCGTCTGGTGGCGGCCCGCCAACTCGGTTTCGCCACCTGCCCCCAGCCTCTTCTATGTGGGGCAAATAAAGGCGCGGGCTATCGTCGACAACGCCATCCAATGGAATTGGCTCGTCGGCCGCACCGCCGATGTCATCACCGGTGACTTAACCGGATTTTCCCCGCGCCCGAGTACTCGCCTCTTTGACCGCTGGTGGGGCGAGTGGAACCGGCACCTCCGCAGCTCGAACACCGCCTCCTTCTTCTCCGGCTTAGTCCTAAAAGAAGCTTTCGCCGAGGTACGTGCAGCCGATTTATTTTATAAGGCCGATTTTTGTAAATGAAATCGGCCACTCCAAATGCTCACCCTTGTATATTCTTTTCACTGGACACGGAGGAGCCGCCGACCCGTAGTACCAATGGCCGGCCGATTGCATACTTAATGCCGAGCCCAATTGCTCCAAATATCGGCTTCACCGATCGCACTCCCGCCCAAGCTTTTGCGGCGATGAGTCGAGGGCACCAGCTGCCCGTAAGGCCAAGACTAAAACGGCCGCCCCCAAGCAAGAGGAAGGCCAATGTGCCAGCAGCAGGGCCGACCCAAGCCCCGAAGCGACACCGCGCGCCGGTGAAGCAGCTCGTGCGCCCGTCCGACCCGGACTATTTCGATGAACCATCTCCGCCGCGTCAGAGTTATTATTGCATGATTGCTGATTCCTTTTTTCACTTTACATGCTATCTAACTATTAGTTCTTAACAGGAACCGGCGGTTCTTCCTCCTCGGGCCCGCACTCCAACACCCGATAGGCCGATCCGCCCGTCGACTCCTCCACGGGCCAGGACGCCGATTCAAACAGCTCCGGATCTTGAAATCACACCAAGCCAGGCCGATCCAAATCCTACGGAGAGCCCAACTCGCTTGGATCGGCCTCGCGTCTTCCGAGGTCGCCGCCGAGTTGAACAAGCGGCCCATGTGTCGCCCATCGCTTCCCCTAAAGGCACTATTGCTCGTCGAAGAATCGGCCGGCCAAGAGCCGCCCGCAGCCTTCTCCCCGTAAATACCGCTGCCGATGAGCCCGCCGATGAGCCCGCCGAAACCGAACAAGCCGGCCATGTGCCCGATGCCGCCTCCGAGGATGCCGCCGGTGAAGGGGGATCGGCCGGCCGAGAGCTGATTGGAACACACGAACCTGTGGGTTCCATGGCGCAGCCCGATAGACGTCCGCCCGCTTCGCATCGATGCTTCACGTGTTTGTTTTCACTATCTCCTTTCTCGATTCGCCGCCGTTCATTAGCTTCACTTTATTTCTCTTGGTATTTCGTGCGCTCAGCCTTCCCTCGTCCCGCGCCGATTCTCGTATCGCCTTCCGGTCTTACCACCATGGCCGAAATCGCGCGCAGGCTTGAGGCTTCTTCGGTTGATCGCTTGGTGGCCGACGCCCACCCCATAAGGGCCCTGCACTTGGAGGTCCTGGACCGAGCTCCCGCAGGACGTTCGCGACGCTCCGCACCGTGTGGCATACATGGAGTACCGGCAAATGGACTTCATCCGTGCTCAGCAGCGTCCGGCTCGCCACGCGGAGCAGCAGCAAGCCGCGTTACTTATCGAGGAATCCATCAAGCGCTCCGAGGAAGAGGCCCGCAAGACCCAGGAGATGCAAGAGCAACTCTCAAATCGGCAGGATGAACCGCAAGTAATCAACCAAGAGATTGCCGATTTGAGAGCATCGCCGGCTCTCAAGGAGAAGGAAGCGGCGGCCTTGGAAGCCACCATTGCACACCTGTCTGGCCGACGTGGCGGCTCAACGTAAGACGACGGACGAAGCAATTCAAGCGGCCGAGAAGATGGCTACAGCAGCGCACGCCGATGTCGGCCCCATCGAGGATGACCTCGCTGGTCATGGCCAACCTTGACTCCATGCCGGCCCGTGCACTATCTCGCCGTTCAAGACTTCTTGTCTCGTGCCGAAGCCGTCGATTATGCTTAGGTGTAATAGGGCCTTGAACAAAATTTCGTTTTAAATATTTTTTGCACTAAGGGCGATATATAATCATATCGGCCATCCGAAGACGATGTTTAAAACATCGGCTAATATATCGGTGATTTCTATCCTTTTTCTTTCATATTTTTTGGCTAAGGGCGATACTCTCGCATCGGCCGTCTCAAGGCGATGTGCATCGACATCGGCCGTAATCTCTTTTAGACCGAACACTATGAGTTAATCCAAATACTAGGATAATACCGCTTCAAATACTTCCCATTAAGTGCTCGGCCGAATTCTTCTCCCCGCTAACCCTTTCAAAATATATGCGTTACCCGGTGCCGATCGGCTAATCGAATAAGGTCCTTCCCAATTAGGCGACCATTTACCAAACCGATTGTCTTTCATACCGATCGGCATCCTAAGCTTCCGCACCAAATCGCCCTCTTTAAACTGTTTCGTACAACCTTCTTATCATAATGGCGGGCAACCCTCGCCTTATTCTCGCTTCTATTTTTTCCAATGCATCCAGCCGATTTTGAACTACATCTTCTAATTCATCCATCATTAATCCGTAGTATTGATCGGCCGAAAGCTTTTGTTGCAATTCAATCCTCCCGGAGCCGATAGCTGTCTCCCATGGCAAGACGGCTTCGTGCCCATATACAAGTTGATACGGCGCGACTTGCATGGCCCCATGCCGTGACATACGATAAGCCCACAAAGCGTCCATCAATTTCATGTGCCATTTACGAGGATACTCCCGTATTTTCCGCTTGATCAACTTGATCGACTCTTATTTGCCGCTTCAGCTTGGCCATTGGCTTGGGCATAATACGGCGATGAATTAATCAACTTAATCCCCATCTCTTCAAGCAAAAGTTTGAAATTCGTCCGACGTGAATATTGATCCTTGATCTCGTCGTGATTGTTTCTGGAATCCCAAATCTATAAATGATATGCTCCTTAACAAACGTTATCACGTCACCCGTAGAAACTTTGCGATAGGGTGCCGCTTCAACCCACTTTGTGAAATAATCTGTAACTACCAATATGTATTGATGTCCTTTGCTTGACGCTGGATTTATCTCGGCCGATCATATCCATGGCCCATCCTCCGAACGGCCAAGGTTTGATTACTCGGATTCATGGCCGACGCAGCGCCTCTCGTATAGGCCCGAATTTCTCGGCAATCTTGGCAACTTTTATAATATTTGAAACAATCGGCCAACATTGTCGGCCAGTAATAACCAGCTCGCCTTAGCAGCCACTTCATTTTATGGGCCGATTGATGCGTTCCGCAAATCCCATCATGTACTTCGCTCATTACCACTTTGGCTTCTGTATCATCAATACATTTGAGAAGTACCCCATCAATTGTCTTGAAAAATAATTGATCATCCAACAAGTACATACTTCAAGGCTTTATATCTTATCTTCTTATCTCGTAGGTTGGGATGGATTGCTCAAAAAGTTTTGAATTTCTCGTGCGCCAATCGGCCTTTTCAATATCAGCTATTTCCAAGCTATTTTTGGCGAGCCGATATCCGGATGCTAGTTGAGCCAAGTTATTTGCTTCAAAGTTCTGCTCTCTTGGTATATGGCTGATTTTAACACACTTGAATCTTTCCATCAACTTCTGGCACTTTTCATGATATTGCAACAATATTTCGTCTTTACACTCATACTCATCGGCCAACCGACTTACGACCAATAAAGAATCGCCGAAAATTTCCACAAAATCAGCCCCGGCATCGATGAGTAACTCTAGTCCTTTTAATACTGCCTCATATTCGACTTGGTTGTTGGTGTGCGCCTCTACTCGTAATAGAGTATCCACGTACTGCCCCCGAGGCGACACAACAACCAAGCCGATTCCGCTTCCTTCCTTGCAAATTGAACCATCAAAGAATACCGTCCATGGCACCGGTTCAACGTATCCGGCCGAGTGCTCACCGTGCTGCACTATTAAATCAGCCAATACTTGTGCTTTTACCGCTTTGGCCGATTCATAGCCTAGATCAAATTCCGCAATTGCCAACATCCATTTGCCCAACCGGCCTTTGGGGACCGGGGCCGATAGCATATATTTTACGACATCGGCCTGGCAAACCACAAGTGCACTCTTCGGCTAACGTATAATGCCTTAGTTTTGTACATGAAAAATACAGCAGAGACATAACCTTTCCACCTCTCGGATACCGTGTTTCTGCATCAATCAATTTGCGGCCGAGATAAAATATAACCCGCTCTTTTCCCTCCTCGTTCTTGAGTCAACGCCGAGCCGATGCACCTATTATCGGCCGATAAATATAACTTAAAGGGTGTGCCCGACTTTGGCGGAACCATCACCGGTGGGGACACCAAATACTTCTTGATATCTTCTAAAGCCTTTTGATGGATCGGCTCCCACCGAAATTCTTGATTGGCCTTGAGCTTTAATAATGGCGTAAATACATCAAGTCGACTGCACAAGTTTGAGATAAACCGCCTAATAAAATTTATCTTGCCGATCGTGGACTCGGAGCTTCGTCTTGTTCGTTGGTGGTTCCAGCTTTCGGATAGATTCAATACTTTTAGGGCCGACTTCAATTCCCTTTTCATGCACAATAAACCCCAGAAATTGCCCGGCCGAGACGCCAAACGCACACTTGAGTGGATTCATCTTCAAGCCATATTGTCTTGTTCTCTTCAACACTTCTCCGAGATCAGCCACATGACTCCCAACCGATTTTGATTTCACCATGACATCATCAATATAAATTTCCACCAATCGGCCGATCAAATCGTGATATATAAAATTCATGGCTCTCTCGATATGTAGCACCAGCATTCTTTAGCCCGAAGGTCATGACAACCCACTCATATAGTCCCAACGCTCCAGGGCACCCGAACGCCGTCTTCAGTATATCCTCTTCGGCCATAAAAATCTGATTGTACCCAGCATTTCCATCCATAAAGCTCAAAATTTTGTTGCCGGCGGCTGCATCAACTAACAAATCGGCGTTTGGCATTGGGTACTCATCTTTCGGGGTTGCTTTATTCAAATTTCTGAAGTCAATGCAAACCCGCATCTTTCCATTTTTCTTTTCCACCGGCACGATATCGGAAACCCACTCTGCATATCGGCATGGCCTAATGAAGCCGGCTTCATATAATCTAATAATCTCCTCTTTGACAGCTTCATAATACCTAGGGTCAATCTTCCGAGCCCCCCGCTTATATGGCCGATATCCGGGTTTGGTGGGCAACCGATGTTCAACGATCGATCGGCCGAGTCCAGGCATCTCGCTATAATCCCAAGCAAAACAATCTTTAAATTCTTCCAATAAGGCCACTAATTCATCTCTTACTTCTTTACACAATTTCTTGCTAATGTATGTCGGCCGAGGCTTGTCTCCATCCCCTATATCTACTTCTTCTAGCTCGTCAGCCGACACAAAACCGTGACCTAGTTTCCCATCTTCTCGTTTCGTTAATCGGCCGACTCATCATATCCTCAATCCGTGTATCGATCGGCCGATTATCCGCCAATTCTCCCGTGGGGCCCATCGAGCAGCCGGGGGTACCCGACTCCCTGGTCACAATAACTCCGTCGTCCGTAATGTTTATGGCCTCCGCATCCCAATATGTGCCCGATAAACAAGGCAAGCTCTCCGCACCGGCAAACTCGAAATCGGCGGTTGCAATGGTTACGTACTTATCGGCCCGCACGATTTCAACCTTGTTGCCGACCCATTGAATCAAACACTGGTGCATGGTCGATGGGATGCAACAATTGGCATGAATCCAGCCTCTCCCCAACAAAGTTGTGTATGCACCTTTCCCGTCGATGATGAAAAAAGTGGTGGGTATGGTTTTGCTGCCCACAATGATCTCCATTATTGCGGCCCCACGCACATCTTGGCTTCTCCCGCCGTAATCCTTGAGCGTCGATTAGCCTTCATCATTTCTTCTCGGCGTCTTCCCAAGCTTGCGGTACGTGGTAATCGGCATGACATTAACCGCTGCTCCTCCGTCGACCAACATTTTCCTCATCGGCGACCCGTTGACGTAACCGCTAATATACAATGCCTTGAGATGCAAATGATCGTAGTTGATCGGCTTATCAAATACCGCCGATTCCGCGTCCAAAGAATTTCCGAAGTATCCCCAACCGGTTCTTCTTCAGCCGAATTCTCATCGGCCAATCCAACAATCTCGGGCATCAGGGACATCATATTCACCGCGGCTTCAGCTTGGACCACCCGAGACCGCACTTTCGGCCTCCATTCCCTCTTGGGCTTGGGCTCATCATCTTGGTCATCTCTATGATGCCGTTTACCCTTGATTTCTCGACAACGCATTCTTTGAAGCCTTCTCTTTTGGGTTTTGCCGAGCAAACCACCGGGGCACCACTGTCCTTCGTTCTCGGTTTGGTCATCTTTCAAACCTTCATGGTATTGGTAATCGACTCTTCTTCATCATTGATTGGCCCCACTCGATCGTGAACGGAGGTTCTCTTTGGCACTATGTATCTTCGCTCATCATATCTCGTGATCATAGCCGATCGCTCTTCCGGGGGCCGATCGTTGTAATTCGTAGTTGCGATCAATCGGTCGTCCCCGGTAACTTGATGACCCGCCATCACGATACTCTTTCCGGCAAGTGCACTCGGGCAGTTCTCGATAGATGGAAGCTTCATGTTTTGGTCCCAAGCAGATCGAAAGAAAGGACAATCCCAGTGTGGGTCAAAATCCTCTCGGCGGATCACGCCTTGCTCGTACTCGCTGACTTTGATCGATAGATTCCTCGTTCATGTGCCATCTGATCTCTTTCTTCCCTCTCTCTCTTCCTCTCATATCGGCGTATGAAACCAGCTGATCCACCGCCGATGGTATTGATGTACATCGCATTAGCCGGAAAGGGTGCCCATCAACTTTCATCTTCTTCTTTACATCAGCTGCTCGCAATACCCCACTCGTCAACCGCCTTCTCGGATCTCATCTCTCATAGCATAACAATCAACGGTGTTATGATGTGAATTTCCATGCCACTTGCACCACTTAGCCATTTTCTTCAATTCCTCCGGCGTAGGAATTTTGTGATGAGGGGAAAGCTGGATTTTCTTTTCCCGTAGCAACTCGATCAAATATCTCGTCGGCCTTGGATAAATCAAAATCATATTTTCTCTCCTTAGGATTGACATGTGGAGAAAATATCGGCCGTTTGTTATTAGTCCACTCAACCGCATTAATTCCCTCTTCATCATCTTCACCGTCGAAATCGGCATAAGCTACCCGATACCGCCGATTCCCGGTGAGTCGGAGATTCTCTTCCCGGCCAACCGCCCTCCGTGTCACCTGTGCCAGCCCATCAAACTCATGTGGGGTAAACTTTTCTTTGATGTTGGAGAATAGCCCCGCATAAGCAATTTCGGCCAACCGTTGCTCGTCAGATTTAGGTTGTAGCATCGTCCCTCGCAGTCCCGAACCTCTGTATATAATCAGCTACCGATTCCCCGCTTTCTGTCTCACCGCCATTAAATCGGACAAACTAAGCTCTGTGATGCCCGTGAAGAAGTACGAGTGAAACCTTTTCTCTAGATCGGTCCAACTCTGAATAGAACCAGGCGACAGTCGAAGCAAACCATGAAAAGGCCGATCCGGATAATGACAAGTGGGAATAGCCTAACCCGCAAAGCCTCCCGAGTAGATGCCTCACCAAGCCGTGCGTCATATCGGCCGATGTGCTCCATAGTTGATGTGTTATCTTGCCCGTAAAACTTGGAAAACTCGGGAATTTTATACTTATTGGGTAAAGCCACGGAATCCATCCAATCGGGGTAAGGTCGCCGATACAATGCACTCTTTTCTTTAGGCTTCAAATCGAACCGATCTTTCATCATATCGGCGATCTTAGCCATGAGGCTATTCATATCATTGGGTCCGACAGCTGCTGATCCGGTCCCCGTCATATAAGCGGTGTTGGGCTGTCCCCCATTCGTGTGTATCAACCGGCTGTTCCCGGAAATCCCAGTGCAGTGGCCGGGAATAGTGTCTCGCGGAACGATTCCATAATTCATGGCCGATTGGATCGGCCGTCCGATCATGAATCCCTGTCCCCCAGCCGATGCGGTTGGTCGTGGAATACCGGATATTGGCCGTACTATAGTGGGTGAGTTCTCAATTCTGCTCGGGCCAGTATTTGGTACGTAGAAGAAATTGGGCTGCCGTGCCATCCGTGGGACCGCTGCCACATTGGTTGCTGCCCCCAACTCGAAGTCGGCTGTTGTTCATCTTGCCCGTCGCCTTCTTCCGTTACCGACTTCTTGGGGCCACCGTCATCCTCTTTGCCCGGCTGGGTTGCACCGGTACTCGCATTTGCATTGTCCTTGCCGGGCCACGCTTGAGGTGGCATGCCGTACGGGGCTGAACCCCCGCCCGTGGTGTGATACTCCGGAAGCTAATTCCCCGACTCGTCCGTACAGGAGTGCCGACAGCCGAGTGTATGCAGGTCCGTAATACCCTTCGAATGAACAGCCTCGCCATCAATTGTGTCCTCGATCAAATTCCCGATGGTGTTGGTCAACACGCCCGATTGATTGATTAGGGCCCGATGAACGGACGAGTTGACCATATCACCGAGCTGGTTGGCATCCGGCAGCCTCTCGGGCTTTGATTTGGTCTAGTTCTTCCGGATGCGGAATCCGAGGGAAGTCTCCTTTTGTGGCCACTCGCCACGTGTCACCGTCAGTGGCTTGAAAGTACTTTTTCATTGCTTCGGCCAAGTATTCCTGGTACTGCAGCTTTTGTTCTGTCGTCATCTTTCCCCAGTGCCGAAATCCCGTTATCATCGAAACTTCTCCATGCCCTTTGCCATCCGTCCCGAGAGGTACCGGAACCAAAATCGACCGATTTTCAGCATCAACCATTGGTGTTCCGTCCTCCCCGACAGCCTCGTATGTATGACATCTTGATCTCGCTTGCTTGCGTCCCACCGGGCGTGCCAAAAAGTGTGTTGACGTCAAAAGTCGCCAATACACCGTTGTCCGGAGAGTCCACCGAAACTCCGGCCGACGCAGAGTCCCGTGCTCCCAACGGACCGGCTCGGCTCGCCGATGTTCGTATGCGCCGGTGCGTGCGGATGGTTTTCCTGCAAACCAACAAAGACAATAAAAAGTGTAAAATTCCAGGTCATCGGCCCGTATAGACCGATGTGCAGCCGTGGCCGATTATGGCGTAAGATAGACAAAATCGGCCATATACAGGAAACAGCACGGCCCATCCATTTATGTATTAAATGCCAGGCGAACGAACCGTGATACGAGTGATACGGAATCGGCCAACGCTATAACATGCAATCGGTGGCTAGCACGATTCCGATTGTCAGATCGATTAAGATATATTATCGAATAAAACACAAACAAGGCAAGTTCTAATGGGATATAATTCAAGAAGATGTTTTAAACATCAATCGGATCCGTGAATCGGCCGATCGGGTATTCGGCCGATTCTGCCATTGATTATAGCAATGAATTACTTAGATCTATCTAAATGTATAATGATGATCAATAAAATTATACTAATAACTCCGATTCAAAAGCAGTTTTGACAGATTTGACACTAATTAGACTAAAACAGCTAATGAACGTGATAAGCAATCGGCTAAACACTCCGAAAGAACAAGTAAGACAAATACAACCACGCAAATCCCAAATCGACCAATCGCTCCAACAGGACAAGTCAACCGATGGCACACGATCGGACCAGGTCTAACGGCCGCGCACGCCCGGCCGATTCGGGATAAGCACAATCATAAACACCTTAACTATGAAATTAAATCTACACCCTAGCCAATCGGCTGCATGCGCCTAGGACAAGTCAACTATCGCAAAGGCAAACACAGGACACGTCAACCGAATCTGCACGATCGAATCGGCCAAGATGTAAAAGAATTCTCATAGTAGTTATCGTGACTCGAACGACCAGATCCGAGCCGATCGGCGTTGGGAGCAAAGGCTGGAACGGGGAGGCAGGACAAGTCAAACTACCTCCACCACGAGCCCGGACCAGGTCAACTTGACTCATCCCGGCCGATACTCGCTACGCCGATCGGGAACAGATCTAGTCGCCGGATAAATAGCAATTAAGCCATCTAATTACGAACAATGCGCCGAAAACTAGACAACATAATTACCTTGTCAAGCCAACTTGTCGTCGACCGGAGCCCCGAAGATCCCCGCGCGAAAACAAGTAAAGACTTGACAGAAAATTAGGGTTTGGCGATGCGCCGAAAGTTGTATTGGATGTGAATCGACTTTACATGTTACATCCGAGTATGTATTTATACTCGGCACAAAGAATCCTACTCGGACCCTCTTCGGGCCGATTTCCTAACCGACTAGGATCTTTCCCAAAATTAAACTATTATTTCTAATTTTACAACGTGGGCCAGGCCCATCAATATTATGCTCTTCTCGTTGGCGTCCGCGCACGATTCCCGGGAGGGACGCGCCTTTACTCGCCCAAGCGGCCGTCGGCCTTCCGTCCACCGGCCCTCTTTTGACCTATAGTCGCCGACAATGGGTCCCTTGGTCAAAAACCGACGTCAACAACCGAGTCCTGGGTATCTCGGAGGGGATGTCACACTCGCTGTGTTATATTGATATAACTTTGTATTGCAAACTCTTGTATTGCTTAGTGTGCTCACTAAAGTTTCTTTTATGCAACAACCCTATTAATTTGGCTAATCATAAAAATGCAAACCTAAGTAGCTAGGTGTTGTTTTTATGCAAAGGCCAAGTAAACCCGGTAATACCCCATGCATCTAGGTGTCGGTCTTAGGTGGCCAATTTGACGGGTAAGACTTGCGGAGTATGCTAGATACTCGGGCCTGCCACTACATGTGTATTTTCAGGATTCCCGCAAGCTGGGTATTGCAATTATTGTGGTAAGGTTGTGTGGGATGGAGAGGAGCCCACGGAGTGGACCATCGAGTGGGTTCCTAGCTCTCCAACCCACGAGGAGTGAGCCGTGGCCTAGGCCGGCATGGTTCACATAAGCTATCTATGTATCGATCGTGTTATGTAATCACTTCCGCACTTTATTTCGAACAAAGATCATGGTTATGTAACTTAAATTTGCGAACCTAATGTATCTTTTATTTGGAACTCAATGTTGTAATTCTAGACTTAACTATGTAAACATGCAAATCGTGTATGTTTGTTATTGTGATGTTATGCATGGTTGCTTCGTCAATCATCTCCCGAGGCGATCCGTACCACACTAATCTATCTTTCGGGATAGGGGTGTGACACGTGGTATCGAGCCGACTTGAGTTTTCCGTCACGCTAACACTCATTCTAAAAATGTTAAACCCCGTTTTTGTGTCACGGTGAGGTACGAGTCTAGTAAGGCCACTGTAAGGACTATATAGAATGGTGGCAAAACTAACCCCGTTTTACAATTGTTTAAATATTTTCCAACTACGGCTTTGGCTAAGGTATGTTTGCAATTTCAATTAGTGCTCCGTGCCCGCGGAAGTAATAATACGGGACAATGACGGCTCGTGGCGATACCACGAGGCGGTCCTTTCCATGGATCGTAAGAGTAGGATTGTGATTTGTTTTTTGTAGTCTCTTTTATTTTGATGTATTGTTTCTGGAATCACTCTCTTGCAGGTATGTAACAACGCTTTAGTTCGTGTAGTTTCGTGTGAGAGGTGTGTGTGCCACCGAGGCGCTTGTCCGATATTCATATCGGCGGGTGCGGTCTTTTATTTTGTGAGGACGTACGGAAACGACATATTGAGCATTCATCATACTTGCATATCATTGCATCATGTCAACCATATGCACATGAACTCATCTAAAAAACAATCATGAAAAATGTGTCACATAGCTCAAAACTCACAAAAATTTGAAATCCGGAAACAAAAACGTGGCAGAATTGTTACGGTTCACGAAAATAAGCATAACTCTCTCATTACTCAACCAAATAGGGCAAAAGAGTACTTTCTGGAAAGCGTGTGATATGAACTAGAACAGTCTGCTATGCTAAGGTCATGAAAAAATCTGGAGCATAGCTAGAAACGGCCATTACAGAGAGCTATTTCTGGATTTCTAGAATGTGCTCCGGTTCTATCCCTGTACAAGATTGAGCATATCTCTCAAAGGACAAGTCGGATTGAGCTGTTCTAGGTTGCGTTGCTTAAGAAATTATCAACAACTTTCGTAACAATCCAAAAATTAATTTGGCCCAGAATCAGGAGTAATTGTCGAATTTCCGAACCTGTCCAATCTGTCAACATTGGTTAATGTTAGGTCGTGTGTGAAGACCTTTGTTGCATGTTTTTTTGCAATCTTTGCCATTCCATCTTTCATGCTCTATTTAGTAGCATGCATTGTTGTTGGATGTTGAGTTTTGACTTGTGTTTTCAAAATTCTCCGACGGATGGCCCCCGACAAGCTCATGTTGGACCGCGAGAACCTCGTGCGGCGTGTGCACGAGTTGGAAAAGGAACGCAATGCTCTGCAGGCCGCCCTCACCACCCGTAGAGCCGAGCTCACTAGTCGCACCGCCGAGCTTGCTGAGCGCACCAGCGAGCTCGCCGAGCGCACCATCGAGGTTGAAACCCTTCGTGCACGGCTCGAGTATAGCGAGGCGGAGCGCTGGAACCATCACGAGCAGCTTCACGACGCCAACCTCGCCCTTGAGGGCGATGCAGCGAGCACACTGCAGGCCACGCCGAACGAGCGTGAGGCACGGCTCATCGCTGTGAATGAGGAGAACTACCTCCTCTCCGGGCAGGTCGACGCTCTTCTTGAGGAGAAGGGCGAGCTGGAGGATAGTCTCTTGGAGGCTCAAGGTGCTAGGGATGTTCTAGAGGGCAACCTCCATAATGCCCGGGCGACCATCGTGCGGAACAACGCCACCATAGAGCACCTCTAGGCAGCCAACAACGCCCTACACGCCAACCTTAATGGCGGACCTCCCGAGCCACTTGAGGTGATCCCACCCGAGGAGGACGTCGAGATGAGTAATGGTGAGGATGCTTCCGATGTTGAGGATGGAGCACCACCGTCACCCATAAGGGATGACGACGACTATGACGGTGATGACGAGGAGTAGTTGTCACGACCGGTGGTCGTAGGTCTATGTGTTGTAGGATTGTAATCTCGTGAGGCATGTAACCGTGTAAGGAAAACTATCCGCGTGTTCTTAATTAAGCTCTCGGAGATTTGTGTTCGTGTATGGGTCACATGTGATGTAACCTATGACCGTGTTGTACCGGATTTGTGGTTTCTCGTGTATCAAAAATTTCTATCATGTTGCTAGCTATGTTGGAATCTATGGAATTTGTGTGTTGCCAATGCATTATGCTTATTTCATCGATATTTCTCTCGTACATGTAATCTGAAATTTTTGATCCCTTATGTCGAGTCTTAAATTCGGCACTAGTACTACCCGGTCCCTCACGAGCGTGGAATTCGATGGTGCAACACACGTAACACACAGGAAACGCGATTTTAGACAGGTTCGAGCCCCTCGGATCGAGGGTAATACCCTACGTCCTGTATGTTATGTATTGCCTTTAGCGATTTGCTAATTGCAAGATTTCGGAGAGTTTTCGGGGGTCCCCGCTCCGCCTTATATATCCGAGGGAGCTGGGGTTACATGCAGAGTCCTAATCGATTACATGAATTACATATATGGAGTTCTATTTCTAACTTTCTTTATTGATTCAGAGTCCTAATCAGACTACGAATTGCTCAATAACTTGCTCCTCAAGTCATTGTATACCGGTCTTAATGTCCGCCTTGATTCCATACCGGTATTCGGGATCTTCTGTTATCCCGGACCGGTCAAGGACCAGTCTGTTGCCTATCGCCACCATCTTTATCTTCCTTAATTTGTCACCATGTCTCTGCGTATCCATTCCTTCATCATCTGTATACCCATAAGGCAAGTATACGACAAGCAACCCCGAGTAATTTTTGATTTAACCTTGAATAAAACTAACCAGTCTTCTACATGTTGGTCTTTATTCATGGTAAAATTAAAAAGAACTCCAATCTGCTGCACTTGTTCTTCTTTCTTCACAAGTGCTTTAAAAGAAGCCCGAAAAAATTATTGTTTTTCACCTTTCATACCACCTAATTAGGTAATCATAGCTTATTCTTCTCACGGTGCGCCGAATAGGCGCACCCAATTGGGTATAGCCCCGACTCTTGGATCATTTGAACTTCTTTCAAATAATGCAAGAGTCCACTAGTTGATTCTTCATTATTTCCTTTAATATGCAATTCCTGCAGACCGCTCCTTTCGGTTTCCATCTTTTTCCGCTTCCAAAATCTCTATAGACCGCTCTTTGAATACGGTGCACCGGTCGGGTGCACCTAATTAGGTATAGCCCCGACTCTTGTATCATTTGGGAATCGCAAATAATGCAAGAGTCTTTCCTGAAAGACTATGCTTTATCATTTCCTATCAAATCGCATTCCTCTCAGCAAATTTTTGCCAAGAACATATTTTTTAGACCGGTCATTCCGTTCAGAATTTCATATCTCCTGTATATTTTCACCATTTTCACATAACGAGACCGCCTAAATCCGCCTGAATTCATAATCCGCTTAGTGAAATTTCACTAAGAGCCAAAATTTCTGGTTGATCGGACCAGTTTATTCCCTATATTCTCACAGACGACTCGAGTCTCCAAAGCCTATAATCAGCCGGATGATTAACACCCACAGACCTAAGGCATCCTTTATCACTAAGTTATGTAAAATCTAACTCTCTCATACTGCTGAATTGTAAAATTCAGTATTGCTTTAATTTCCATCTGAAAATTTCCGTATTTCAGACCGCTTTTACTTTCATAAAAGCACGACGGCTTATTCTTATGACCGTTAAGTCATAATTAACGCAGATAACAAATCATTAATTTCCTTATGGCCGTTAGGTCATAATTGCATAGTTACGACAGGTGGTTATTAACAATAAAAATCCATCGGGCCATTCAAAATGGCCCCATAACTTTCCAGCCCCGGGCCCATCCTAGGTGTCTATAAAAAGAAACGAAAGGTCGACCTAGGTCAACCCTGCTCCCAAAAGCTCATACGCGTCCGCCATTCACCCTTGCGCCGTTGCTCTCTCCTTCCTCATTAACCAATCTCAAGCTTTCTTTTTCCATCTCTTAAGATGGGTAAGAAGAAATCCACCACGGTCGCCTCATCTTCTTCCTCCGTTCCTCGTGATCGGCTTCCTTTCGGCGTCCAAGATCTTGGTAGCAGCAAGGTCACCGAAACATCCCTCAATGAGGCGGTGAATGATAGGTATCTTCCTCCTCAACCCATCCTAAATTGGAGCGTCCCTTCCCCTAGCAAAATTCCATGGGGAATAGACGAGTCTCAACAATTAGTTTTCAAGGCTTTTTTCCTCCGCGGTCTCGATCTCCCTTGCTGTTCCTTTTTCGGAGGACTTCTTTTCTTTTACGGATGGGAGTTAGTGAACCTCAACCCTAACTCCATCCTGCAAATTGCCTTTTTCATCCACTTGTGCGAAGCTTTCCTTGGAGTTCTCCCCACTTCAAGCTATTCCAGTACTTGTTCCAAATCCGCCCACTTCCGTCATCGGACCGCCAAGCTGCAGTTGGCGGTGTAGGAATCCAATGCTTCGGAGCGCGAGACGAATATTTTTCCCTCGTCCCCGAGCAAGAGCATAGCCCATTGGAAAAAAGGATGGTTCTTCTGCGACAATCCCCGACCAGCTCTTCCCGCCTTCGGTGCTAAGGTAGCCAAGAACTTCCCTACTGCAGAAACCAGGGAAAAGCTCAAAGAAGACAACGAAGTTCTTGCGCTCCTCGCTAACATTAAATACTTGAAGACCGTTAGAGGCGTTACCGTCGAGACGATTCTCCGGAGCTTCATAGTGCGGGGAGTTCAACCCCTCAAAAGGCAAGAGCACCCGACTTGGCTTTTCAACGAAGACACCGCTATGCCTTTGGATGGAACCCTTCTTCCCGACAAAGAGCGGTTAGAAGCTCGCATCAAGCAAATGTTGCAGCCGAATCCAGATCTATCCGGATGTACAAGAGTGGGTCCGGCTTCATGCAATCCTCGCGACCCCGTAAGTATCTCTTTCTGTTTCTTCAAATCTTTGTTGCTTATTATCATCATTTACTTACAAAGACTTAATCTTTATAATTGCAGAAAATGGACAACTACAGGAGTCACCCTCCTCTTCCTCCTAATGACACTTGGGGAGAGGATTACGCCAACAATACCGCTCCTCTAGCTGTTCAAGCCGGTCGACTCAAAGGCCCTCGGACCGGTCCTTTCCCTTACCTCCCAGCCTTGCTCCAAAAATTACCAAATCCGGGGCCGTGGTTCAAGCTCCTAGTACAAGAAAACGTACTACTTCCTTGACCATTGGCAAACCTGCTACTTCTTCCACCGCTCCCGGCGATACTCGCTCGGAGGCACAAAAGCTTGAAGAGCAATGACGCGAGGAAGAAGCTATCGAAAGGGATCGCCGAGCAGCTCGGGCCATTCTTGAAGCTTCCTTGGGAAAAATTCAAGGTACCTCCTCCTCGGTCGATCCCTTATCCAAGGTACCCAAAAGGTCCCGGTATGGCCACCGGACCGGTCCTAGTGATGCCACGAAGCGGCTTCAACTCCGCAAGTCAATCCAGCGGAGAAAAGGGCTGCAGACGTAAGTGGTGGAGATACCCAAGGCCCGTCCAAGAAGATCAAGACCTCCACCGGCTTCAAGAAGGCTTCCATGTAAGTCTAACTCTTTTCTAAATTATTTCATCTCGCTAAAGCTCCGAAACCGTCGAAGCTCCTTACCCCGGCCTTATTAAATGTGCTTTCTTCTTACAGGGGTCCCTTCTAATTTCGAAGCTAGCATAGCTAGCTTTTTAAGAAATAAAGCTTCTTCAACAACCCCGCCGGTGGCGTTTCGCCTCTACTCCGGATGCACCACGAGCTGGTCCTACCCCCGGCACTTCTCAACCTAGTACCGCTCCTGCCGCTTCCTCTCGGACCGGTAGCGCTCCCGCTTTCACTCCCACTACTCCAATCACGAGAATCTCAAGGTGCGGCATCCACAGAGGAACTCCCCGCCGCCCCAAGCGTAGAAGCTGAAGAGCAGGTTACCATCACCGAAGACTCATCTTCCGGTAATCCTCCTCAAGCTACCTTATTCCGCATTCCTCCGTAGCTATCATTGGGACCGGTCCGGATGGAAGAAATTTCTCGCCGGCCTAAGACAACACGCAAAGCTCCCGGAGAACCAAAGTCGGCTAGAATGGTAGTTGGAGACGTGGAGGTAGACAGCTTCGAGCGGGGCCGTAACTTTCATCGCTACAGCTCAATGGGACGCCCACCAAGAAGAAGAAGCTTTAAAGAATTTTTCGTAATCCGCCGGTATATCTTCTCGCTTCAAAAATCTCTCTAGGCAATAACATTCTAATTATTGGCTCTCTCAATCTTTCCTTTAGGTTCTCCTCAAAATTTCGAGGCCAAGACCGCCATTATCGCCCGCTTACGGGAGGAGCTCAACGTCAATCAAGAACGATTGGGTGAACTTGAAGATGCACTAGGCCCCCTAGTGGGTTTTGGTGATAAATGACAAATGATTAAAAGCTCTAATGTGGTTATTGAGTCATTGTGCAGGACAACAAAATGATAGTATTCACAATGTGAGAAAGTAAACCCCTCAATTAAAAAGGTTGAAGTACTCAAAGAGCCAAGATGACAAGTTTAGATTTATAGCTTCTTGAGTATAGGTGTGCCAAACTATTAAGAGGGGTGAAGCGATCTTACGTGTTCGGGAAGAATGTGCTCTAGGTTTTCTCAAACAACTTGGAACCAAAATACCAACTCAACCTCGATCAAAAGGCCTATCTTTTCCTACCTTCTCCACACCCGACGGAAGTTCCGTCCGGGCCGACTGAAGTTTCGTCGGTTCCAGAGAGTTTGGGACGGAAGTCCCAAACGTGACGGAAGTACCGTTCCTAGGTTTTTCCAGTTCAAATCTTGCTCGACGGAAGTTCCGTCCGGGCCGACTGAAGTTCCGTCGGTTCCGGAGAGTTTGGGACGGAAGTTCTAACTCGAACGGAAGTACCGTCCCGGGCGTTTCGCAGCTTGACCTAATAGAGTGACGGAAGTTCCGTCACCCACGGAAGTTCCGTCAAGTCCAATCATTGACTTGAGCAACGGCTCTTTTGGAGCCCACACTATATAAAGCTTTGACCTAACCCGTGAGAAAGGCTCGCTGGTGCCTTGTGAACTCTCGGATCTTGCTCAAGCTTTCTCTCTCACTCCTCTCCACTCCTCTTGAGATCCAAAGCCATTGGAGTGAGCTTCCATCTTGATTCCAAGCTTGATAGCACCAACCCAACCTAGAGCACATCTTCCCTTAGCAATTAATCTCGTTCTTCACTTGTTACTCTTGGAGATTCGTTCTCCTAGATTGGCTAGGTGTTGCCCTAGAGCTCCCAAGCTTGTGGTGAGCCTTGGGAAGTTTGTGAAGGTTGAGATTCGCCTCCGCAAGGAAAGGAATCCAAGGAAGAAGAAGAAAACCAAGTTTGACCTTTGTGGTTGCTTGGGAGGATTAGGGTTGAAAGAAACCCGGCTCTTTGTGAGCTCCTCAACGGAGACGTAGGAACCTCTTTGTGAGGGGTCCGAACTTCGGTGAAAAATCTCCGCGCCTCTCTTGTTTGTTTTTTGTTGTGTGTTTGCTTGTTCATCTCTCGGGTGTGTTTTAGCCCGATCTACTTGTGTATTGCGTGTCTATTGAATCCCTGCAGGTATAACACTTTCAAGGCAAAAAGGAAGGTTTCCATTCAAGTGGAATCGTGAGATTTCCTCTCCTTTCCATTCCCTAGAGTTTTCATCTCAAGCACCTCGACGGAAGTTCCGTCGGTGACGGAAGTTCCGTCGGTGGCGAATTTAAACCATTTGCTTTTAAGTGTTGTAATTTCAGGTTTTTATCTAGATTGCCTATTCACCCCCCTCTAGGCAACTTTCAATTGGTATCGGAGCGGGTCTTCTCGAGAAGAGCTTAACCGCTTGAGAAGAAAAGATGTCGGGGAAATTAGTTGGAGGGGACAAAAGTCCCAACAAGAGAGGGGACACCGATGAGGAAAGAAATCCATTTGCCAAGGATGGAACAAGTGGTGAGAAGTTGGACACAAGGTACAACTTCAACTATAATGATGTGGCAAATGTGAATGGTGGTAGTGGACGACTACCGTGGTTTGACGGAAAAGATTTTATTTGGTACAAGCATAGGATGAAGATGTACTTGCTATCAATTGGTCCGCCCGTGTGGGAAGTGGTTGAGAAAGGATATGTGATTGAGGATGAGGAGAGACACACCGTCATGGACAACATCAACATACATCGCAATGCGCAAGCCGTGTCGGCAATGCTCTCGTCTTTAAGTGCTAAAGAGTACTCCAAGTTATCCCGACTAGAGAATGCCAAAGCTATATGGGACAAGCTCATTGCAGTTCATGAAGGAGTCGATGTGGTGAAGAAGTCAAGGATGCAAGTGCTGAAAAATCAATTCAACTTCTTTGTGATGAAGAAGGGCGAAGACCCTCAACAAACACATGATAGGCTCTTGGATATTGTGAATGAGCGAAGGTCACTTGGAGATGACGTGAGCGAACTAGAAGTGAATCTCAAGCTTCTAATGTCACTAAGAGTGTGGAACTCCACACTTTGCACCATCATTGAAGAAAAGGAAGGTTTTGATGGATTCTCCACGGATGAAGTAATTGGGAGAATCCTTGCTCACAAAAGCCGTGACGACGAGGGAAAGAGAGTGAGTGTGCTAATTGGAGATGAGAGCACAAGCAAGCAAGATGTGGCACTCAAGGCCAAAAAGAAAGAAGTTGTGGAGGTAGACCAAATTGAGATTGAAGAAGACAATGAAGAGCTTGCCTTATTTGTGAAGAAGTTTGGCAAGTTCATGATCAACAACGGGTTTACCAAGAAGAGCTTTGACAAAGCAAAGGCAAGAAGATCAACAAGAAAGTGCTATCATTGTCATGACCCGGGGCATCTCATTGCGGAGTGTCCTCAACTCAATGGAAAAGAAGAGAAGAAGGAGAAGTTCGTTAAGAAAAAGAACTTCAAGAAACCATTCAAGGGCCAAGCTCATATTGGCCAACAATATGTCTCCGATGATGATGAAGATGAAGAAGGAGGAATTGCCAATCTTGCATATGGCCTAACACCGGCCAAATCATCACTCTTCAACAACCTCACCGACGATGAGGATGACACTCCCAAATGCTTCATGGCCAAAGAAAACAAGGTACAAACTAAACCTCTTGTCAATTCATCTAACAATGATAATAAGGAGGAGCTAGTCCCCTCCTTGCAAGATATGGTGAAAATGTTAGGGATAATGCAAGAGAAGGTTGAAGAGAGCGAAGAGATGGTGGACAAACAAGAAAACATGCTTATCAAGAAGCTTGATGAGATTAAAGAGTTGAAGGTCTTGCTTGAGGAAGAAAGAAAGAAGAACGAGGAGTTGACTCTTTGCCTTACTAAGGTAAACAAGTCAAATGCTAAGCTTGAAGACATCAACCTCTCACTCCAAACAAAGTGTGAATCTCTTAAAGAGAATCACAAGTTGTTGGAAGGAGAGATTGAAGTCCTCAAGAGTAGCACATTGACGCACAAAAGCAAGGTTGAGTCAATGCAATCCTCATCAAGAAAAGAGTGTACAAGATGTGAAGGTGTTGACATTGACAACATTGCCACCGATAAGGTGACAATCAAGGATCTCACTAACAAGGTCAAGAATCTTGAGAGAGCGGCTCAAGTTGAGCTAGCTAAGAAAATTGTTAGTGAGGAAAGAAAGTTCAATGGCAACAAAGGCATTGGATTCAAGGAGCAACCCAAGAAGAGATTCAACAACAAGACCAACATGAATCAACCAAAGCAAGTTGCTCAAACCAAGCACGTGAAGAAGGCCAAAACAACACAAGAGCTCAAAAAGAAGAGCTCACCCGTATCCTTCTATGTGTATGATCGTGCAACATATGAACTAACCCATGGTGCTCATGGGAAAGTAGTTGCAAGATTTGTTGGGCCACACTATGCAAGGTGGAATCCTTGTGTGTGGGTGCCCAAAAGTGTTGTTTCTAAAGTTAAGGGACCCAAGCAAGTTTGGGTGCCTAAATCTTGTGCTTAATTGTGTGTAGGGATACTCCTCGGGCGGTTCAATATGGGTACTCGACACCGGGTGCTCAAATCATATGACCGGGGAGAAGAAGATGTTCTCCACACTTGACAAAGACAATCTACCAAGTGGGAGTATATCTTTTGGAAATGATCAACAAGGAAAGGTAATTGGTCGTGGTGGAATTCAAATCACCCATGACCTTTCAACTAGTAATATGTTTCTTGTGAAAGGTTTAGGGTACAACTTAATGTCCATATCACAACTTTGTGGAATGGGTTTTAATTGTCTCTTTACCGATGAAGGCGTGACCGTCTTTAGAAAAGCAGATTCCTCAATTGCATTCAAAGGGTACTTGGAGGATAAGATCTATCTTGTTGATTTCACCAACAAAGAGGGTCCCAATCTAAGTGCTTGTTTGATAGCAAAAACCACCTTGGGTTGGTTATGGCATCGCCGACTAGCTCACGTTGGGATGAGGAATCTACATAAACTTCTAAAGGGTGGCCACGTCGTTGGACTAAAGGATGTTGCCTTTGAGAAGGACAAAGTGTGCAGCGCATGTCAAGCCGGAAAGCAAGTTGGAGCCAACCATCCATCCAAGACGATGATGACGACCACAAGACCATTGGAGATGCTTCACATGGACCTGTTCGGTCCGGTCACATACCTAAGCATTGGCGGTAACAAGTGTGGCCTAGTCATTGTTGATGATTATTCCCGTTTCACTTGGGTATTCTTTTTGAAGGATAAAAGTGAGACACAAGGTGTTCTAAAGAGTTTCTTCGGAAGAGCACAAAATGAATATGAAGTGAAGATTAAGAAGATTAGAAGTGACAACGGCACCGAGTTCAAGAATACACAAGTCGAGGAGTACCTAGATGAAGAAGGCATCAAGCATGAGTTCTCCGCACCATACACTCCTCAACAAAATGGTGTAGCCGAGAGGAAGAACCGCACACTCATTGAGATGGCAAGAACCATGCTTGATGAATACAAGACTCCCGACACCTTTTGGGCCGAAGCCATCAACACCGCTTGCCATGCAACCAACCGCTTGTACCTTCACAAGATATTGAAAAAGACACCCTATGAGCTTCTCACCGGTAAAATTCCTAACGTGTCGTATTTCCGTGTCTTTGGGAGCAAATGCTTTATTCTTAACAAGAAGCCAAGGTCTTCTAAGTTTGCTCTAAAGACCAATGAAGGTTTCTTACTTGGATACGGATCAAATGTGTATGCATACCGAGTTTTCAACAAAGTCTCCGGCATTGTTGAGATCACGCGTGATGTAACATTTGATGAATCTAACGGCTCTCAAGTAGAGCAAGTTAATCCAAGTGATGTAGGTGATGAAGCTCCTTGTGAAGCAATAAGGAACATGGCAATTGGTGAAATCAGAGCCACAAGACCCAACTCAAGTGCAAGGTGATCCATCTTCTCCAAATCAAGATGAAAATCCTACACAAAATCCACAAAATGAACAAGATCAAGGTGGTGACCAAGATCATGGTGACGATCATGATCAAGGCAATAACCAAGATCAAGAACAAGATGGTGGAGGTGATGATCATCAAGACGAACAACAAGAAGAACAAGAGGAAGATGCACCTAGGCCCCAACAACCCCGAGTGCGCCAAAGCATACAAAAAGATCATCCCGTTGATAACATTCTTGGTGACATTCAAAAGGGGGTAACCACTAGATCCCGAGTCGCTACCTTTTGTCATCACTACTCGTTTGTTTCTTCTTTGGAGCCTCTTAAGGTAGAACAAGCATTGCAAGACTCGGATTGGGTGGTGGCCATGCAAGAAGAGTTAAACAACTTTGAGAGAAACAAAGTGTGGTCATTGGTGGAGAGACCCAAGCAAAATGTTGTAGGAACCAAGCGAGTGTTCCGCAACAAACAAGATGAACATGGTGTAGTGGTGAGGAACAAAGCAAGACTTGTTGCAAAGGGGTACTCACAAGTTGAAGGTTTGGACTTCGGGGAAACATATGCATCGGTAGCAAGGCTTGAGTCAATTCGTATATTGCTCGCCTATGCTACACACCATGGCTTCAAGTTATATCAAATGGATGTGAAGAGTGCATTCCTCAACCGTCCAATTCAAGAAGAAATGTACGTGCAACAACCACCGGGTTTTGAAGATCCGAAGAAACCTCACCATGTGTACAAGCTTCACAAAGCTCTCTACGGGCTCAAGCAAGCACCAAGAGCTTGGTATGAACACCTCAAGGGATATCTCATCGACAAGGGCTTCATAATGGGCAAGGCCGATCCTACCCTCTTCACTAGAAAAGTTGGAAGTGATTTATTTGTGTGCCAAATATATGTCGATGACATAATATTTGGTTCTACTAACCAATCTTTTTGTGATGAGTTCGCCAAGATTATGACTAGGAAATTTGAGATGTCAATGATGGGGAAGTTGAAGTTCTTTCTAGGCTTTCAAGTCAAGCAACTAGAAGAAGGAACTTTTATAAGTCAAACCAAGTACACCCAAGACATCCTCAAGAAATTTGATATGAGCAAGGCAAAGCCAAGCAAAACTCCAATGAAGACAAATGGTCATCTAGGATTGGATGTGAATGGGAAGGCGGTCGATCAAAAGGTATATCGCTCCATGATTGGCTCTTTGCTTTACCTTTGTGCATCTAGGCCCGATATCATGCTTAGTGTGTGCATATGTGCAAGATTTCAAGCCTCTCCAAAAGAGACCCACTTGGTGGCCGTTAAAAGAATCTTGAGATATTTGGTTCACACTCCAAACATAGGGTTATGGTATCCCAAGGGCGCCAAATTCAAGCTAGTTGGCTACTCCGATGCCGACTACGCCGGATGTAAGGTAGATAGAAAAAGCACCTCCGGGACTTGCCAATTCTTGGGTAGGTCCCTTGTGTCATGGTCATCCAAGAAACAAAATTCCGTTGCCCTTTCCATAGCCGAAGCGGAGTATGTTGCAGCTAGTAGTTGTTGTGCACAACTCTTATGGATGCGACAAACTCTAAAGGACTTTGGATACTCTTATGGATACTCTTATGGAAGCGGAGTATGTTGCAGCTAAGCATATAGATATCCGGCACCACTTCTTGAGAGATCATTCAATCAAAGGGGACATTGAGATTAGCTATGTGAGAACCGATAAACAACTAGCCGATATCTTCACCAAGCCATTAGATGAGAAAAGATTCTGTGAGCTTAGGAGTGAACTTAACATACTTGATTCTTCTAATGTGGAATGAAATCTTGTGCATCTCGGTGATATTGATTGTTGTCTTTATTCTCTCAAAAACTATTTGCAAAAATAAAGCTTATCTTTTGTATTGAAAATATTTGAAGTTGATCGTGTGATCATATTGCCCATCTTGTGGATATTGTTCTCTGTGGTTGATTGCTCGGCTATCCACAAGTGAAGGCAACCCCAAGTTCCAACTTAGGTCTCTAAAATTCAAAACTTTTTCTCAAATTTTTTCCAAAATGGGCTGAACCGAGACAGACGGAACTTCCGTTCCCGGCGGAACTTCCGTGCAAAACTCTCCGGTTTTGACGGAACTTCCGTCAAGTGACGGAACTTCCGTCATGTGCGGGTTTAAGGGGAACCCGACCCCTTCCTTTTTCCTTCTTCTTCCTCATAACTCTCCACGGTTTCTCTCTCCTCCCAAACCCTAGCTCGTGAGCACCCGAGGCGATCTGCAATTTCAACCAAGGAAAAGCTCAAGTAATCCGTGGGAAAGCTTCCCCATCCCACGGCACTTCCGTTCCTCAACTTCTTCCGTGGATTCGCGCTCTCCTTCGCGTGGATTTGGTATGGATCTTGAAATCTCTTTTTTAAAATCTTGGTCAATGCTAGTAGCTTGTTGGTCTATCTTGAGTAGAATAGCGTCTAGCATCTTAGTATACTCAAGTATTTGTCTAGCACTAGTGGGTAGAATAGATCTTGTGTTGGTTTGGTCAACTCCATGGGCGCAGATCCGACGAGACGGAAGTTCCGTCGTCCCCGACGGAAGTTCCGTCTCGGCGAACTTCGCTCATGAAGCTGCCCACATTGACACGTTACCTATTCTATTCGACCAAGCTCTTATCAATTCCTTCTTTCTTGCCGCAGTATGACTCGTACCAAGCACGCGGGCGAGGAAGAGCGGCGGGCCAACCATTCGGGAACCTACCCGTGATGAGGAGATTGAGGAGGAGGTTCCCTCGTCGGAGAGTGAGGAGGAGCTGTCGCCTCGATCACAGCTCAAGCGCAAGAGGGTGATCAAGCGCACACCGCATCCCGACGGTCGAAACAAGGGCAAGGGAGTTGCACGTGAGCGATCGAGGGCAGCCGCTGCGAGTGTTGCAACCGAGTGATGTTCGTGTGAGGCCACCGGTCTACATTGGGTCCCACAGCCGATGTGATATGAGGAGGCATCCCGATGTGCTTGGATGCGCCGAGAAGGACGGACCCCCGCAGTGTACGGGAGAAAGAGGCATCGGATCCGAGGTTTCACTTGTGGGGTCAACAAGACTATTACTACACGTTCTTCATTGACATGCGTAAGAAGTCTCAAAGGCTGCACCCACATCGGTGGATTGATTGGCAGTACATGGAGAACAAGAATGATGCTATCTTTGATCAAGTGATAGATATGTGCAAGGCCCGTGGAGTGTATGATCTCATGGCTTTCTGCTATGATTGGAATGAAGAAATTGTCTGTCGGTTCTATGCCACACTCTACATTGACACCGGCCGCCACAAGATAGTTTGGATGACTCAAGGACAGCGCTATGAGTGCAGGCTGGCGAGTGTTTGCTTCTTATTTCAACCTGCCGTAGTCCGACAGAGATGATGATCATGAGACCATCATCAATGAGCAAACCATCCCCGAGTCCGAGCTGGCCTTTATGTATGAGGATGGCCCATGTGTCTATGGACGGACAAGGGGACTTCAGCCCTACTACTTTTACCTTAACAGGATCCTTCGCCGGACCATTGTGCCCAAGGATGGATACAATGAACAGATTGCTGCTTGGTCAAGGAATGTGTTAGTGAGGTTTGCACCCGATGCTGCTCCTTTTTGTGTCATGGGATTTATCTTTGAGGAGATTAGCAGGCGCAGCGTGAATACTAGGATGACACTTCCCTATGCTCCTTGGATTATGGCTATGATTGAGGGAGTTACCCAGCTGACATTTGAGAAGGAATGCAAGCATCGTCCACTGCAGCTTAAGCTAAAAGGAGGAGCAAAGAAGAAGCGCAGCACCCCAGCCCCGATTGGTACCTCTAGCGGTGCAGCTCCACGCCGGGAAGGCTCTCCCACTTCTCGCATCCCGAGCGCCCACAAGTCTATCTTCAATGTGTGCACCGCAAATGCCGTTGATATCCACCGGACGAGGCGGGGTGTCAAAAAGAATGCTAAAAGGATGAAGAACTTCATGAGGTCACAGGGTGCCGAGGTCTCCCTCCAGGATCCGAGGAAGAGGAGGATGCACCCCCTCCGTCTATCGGTGGCAGCCCGAGGATTATGCTCCCTACTTTGGTGGTGATGGTGGTCAAAGCTCCCATGCAGCCCATGCAGGAGATGAAGAAGAAGAGGAGGAGGACTTTGGCGGGCGGGAGGGCGACGAGTGATTTCCCATCTCACTCTCCTTCCTTTCTTCCTTTTTGGTGCCTTGATGCCAAAGGGGGAGAGAGTGAGAAAAGGGATACTTTCCTATCTTTGTGTTCTTTATCTATCTTAGTCATTGGAACTCATGGGAACTTATGTAATGAACTATGTGATTTGTGCTCTATTGTAATAGGTTTAGTTTTTTAATTCCTCGCAAACTTTGTGCTTGAATGATGGATGATGGTTGCTTAATGCTTTAATGTGGTGCCTTTTAGTTCATTGATATATGTGGCTTGCGTTATGTGGTGTGAAGCTATTCGCGCTTGTGCTGTTTCTCTTTTTCGTCTTCACACTTAAACTTGTCACTTGTGCACCTTGTCTTTAGGCACCCCACAAGCACAAAATATAGGGGGAGCTCTCTCACATGTTTGTGTGACCCATGCATCGCTTTAGGGGAGCTCCGCTATATTTTGTTTGCCTTTGTTGTTCCTTTCGTATTCGATTTCGTTTATCCCTTTTTTATTTGTTTGTCATCAATCACCAAAAAGGGGAGATTGAAGATGCACTAGGCCCCCTAGTGGGTTTTGGTGATAAATGACAAATGATTAAAAGCTCTAATGTGGTTATTGACTCATTGTGCAGGACAACAAAATGATAGTATTCACAATGTGAGAAAGTAAACCCCTCAATTAAAAAGGTTGAAGTACTCAAAGAGCCAAGATGACAAGTTTAGATTTATAGCTTCTTGAGTATAGGTGTGCCAAACTATTAAGAGGGGTGAAGCGATCTTACGTGCTCGGGAAGAATGTGCTCTAGGTTTTCTCAAACAACTTGGAACCAAAATACCAACTCAACCTCGATCAAAAGGCCTATCTTTTCCTACCTTCTCCACACCCGACGGAAGTTCCGTTTGGGCTGACGAAAGTTCCGTCGGTTCCAGAGAGTTTGGGACGGAAGTCCCTAACGTGACGGAAGTACCGTTCCTAGGTTTTTCCAGTTCAAATCTTGCTCGACGGAAGTTCCGTCCGGGCTGACTGAAGTTCCGTCGGTTCCGGAGAGTTTGGGACGGAAGTTCTAACTCGAACGGAAGTACCGTCCCGGGCGTTTCGCAGTTGACCTAATAGAGTGACGGAAGTTCCGTCACCCACGAAGTTCCGTCAAGTCCAATCATTGACTTGAGCAACGGCTCTTTTGGAGCCCACACTATATAAAGCTTTGACCTAACCCGTGAGAAAGGCCGCTGGTGCCTTGTGAACTCTCGGATCTTGCTCAAGCTTTCTCTCTCACTCCTCTCCACTCCTCTTGAGATCCAAAGCCATTGGAGTGAGCTCCCATCTTGATTCCAACCTTGATAGCACCAACCCAACCTAGAGCACCTCTTCCCTTAGCAATTAATCTCGTTCTTCACTTGTTACTCTTGGAGATTCGTTCTCCTAGATTGGCTAGGTGTTGCTCTAGAGCTCCCAAGGTTGTGGTGAGCCTTGGGAAGTTTGTGAAGGTTGAGATTCGCCTCCGCAAGGAAAGGAATCCAAGGAAGAAGAAGAAAACCAAGTTTGACCTTTGTGGTTGCTTGGGAGGATTAGGGTTGAAAGAAACCCGGCTCTTTGTGAGCTCCTCAACGGAGACGTAGGAACCTCTTTGTGAGGGGTCCGAACTTCGGTGAAAAATCTCCGCGCCTCTCTTGTTTGTTTTTTGTTGTGTGTTTGCTTGTTCATCTCTCGGGTGTGTTTTAGCCCGATCTACTTGTGTATTGCGTGTCTATTGAATCCCTGCAGGTATAACACTTTCAAGGCAAAAAGGAAGGTTTCCATTCAAGTGGAATCGTGAGATTTCCTCTCCCTTTCCATTCCCTAGAGTTTTCATCTCAAAGCACTCTCGACGGAAGTTCCGTCGGTGGCGAATTTAAACCATTTGCTTTTAAGTGTTGTAATTTCAGGTTTTTATCTAGATTGCCTATTCACCCCCTCTAGGCATCTTTCGGAACCGGAAACTTAGACCGCCGATCCGAAGGCCAAGGAAAACGATCGCTAGAGGAGAGAAGCCGGTCTGCAGAACACCCATCGAATGATGGAGGAGCGCCGACAAGAAATCATCGAGCTCCGTCAAATTAATCGAGTAATATTCTCAATTTGTCTTATACATTCCACATTTTTCCCGTTATCTTCCTTCCCGATTAATCCCATTCTTGATCTCAGCGCTCGAGAGTCTTGTTGCTGCTCATAAAAAGCCGAAGAGGTCCTCACGTAAAAAGCAACCGCTCAAGAGCAAGCACCGGAAGAGGGCTCTCGTGTCGAAGAACAACGAGCGGCGCGGATTGGAGAACTCGAAGGCGAGCTTATCGCTAAAGATAGCATATTAGCTCAAGCACTTCGATCCAACAAGATGCTAGAGATCGAGAACGCTCGCTTGAAAGCTGAACTAGTCGAAGCCTTAGAAGCAGCGAAATCAGCACAAACAGACAAAGAGAGGGCCTTGAAGACTACCCAAAAGCTGAAAGAATCCAACACAAACATCAAGGGCAGATTCGAGCTGCTGAGATCAGTGCACGAGCGTAAGTCCCACCTTTCTTGTTTACTCTTATGTCATCTTTTGAAAATACCGGTCTTCGAGCAATATCCCAGTCTTAAATTTGTACTTGTTTTTTCGGAACTTACTGCAGTCACAGTGCGTACTCTAGACTATCTCAATGGCGGTCAAACTATTGATCCCAACGAGATAGACCTTGAGTCCGCCATCCGGGCAATCCCAAGAAGAATCCGAGAACATTCAAGGATGATTGCTGCTTCAGGAGGAGGAGACATTGCCGCTATAATCCGAGTCTTGGACTCCGGTCGAAGAATGTGATTTCAATTTTACCAGGGATGGCGCCCACCCTAATACTATCGAAGACCGATTCAATGAGCTGAAGAACTTACTCATTGGCACTCGTTTCAGAGTTGATGGAAGATGTTCCTCTTGATCCAACAGGCGTCCCTCTCAACGTAGCGCCAGCAGCTTTTGCCCTGGACCAAGATGCTCGGGATGCAGCAACCGCCACCGGACGGACGATAGAAAACGCCTTCGAATATCTTGATAGGGATTTGCCGGTATCCTCCTCCGATTCCGAGGAAACGCTGGATGATAGGCTTGAGGAAAATCCTAAGACCGGTGACACCGGTACTTCCAGCGGTCCTGCTTAGTAGACTTTGTAATAGGGCTATTTTGGAATCGGACATCTTGATCATCATATTTTAAATATCGAGTTACTTTTCTTTTCTATATGAATACTGGTTTCACCATCATACTTGCTAACTTATTTACTTAAGACATGATGGTTATTTCAACTGAATAATTATGATCCAATTCTGGCTCTTAATCAGCACAGATCACAATTCATAATTATAGCTTACTTTAACAAGATCATGTAACATAAGCAAAAAGCTAGTTTGTAGGATTCTCACAGATCGTCCTTAACACAACAGTCTACCAATCAATATTCATAATATCATAGACTGCTCTTAACATAGCAGAATAGCAAAGTATCATAGACTGCTCTTAACATAGCAGAATAGCAAACTATCACAGATCTGTTCTTATCATAACGGCCCCCTAGCTCAATAATTTAATTCAAAATTAAAGTATGGAGACACAAAAAACATCATCATTAGATAAAATTACTTTATTATAATATGAAAAACTTTACAATAAATACTCTTAAATATAAAAACGACGAAGCTGATCAATGTTCCAGGAATTTGGAATCTCTTCCTCCTTCAAGGTCATAAGCCTATAAGGCCCCGGTCTAGAGACCGATTTAACCAAAAAAGGTCCTTCCCAGACCGGTGACAACTTATGCCTGTTCTTGTTAGATCGAATCTTCCGAAGAACCAAGTCTCCTACTTGGAACTCCCGAGTGCGAACATTACGATCATGATAACGACGTAATCCCCGATGATATTTAGCGGCTTGAATCGGAGCTTGATCCCTTAATTCTTCCGCAGCGACCAATTCAACCCGACGTTGATCATCATACGTTTCTTCATCATAATATCGTACTCGAGCTCGACACCATATTTACTTCGTAGGTAGCATGGCTTCGGATCCATACACCAAAGAAAATGGAGACTGTCCCGTAGCTCTACTAACATTAGTGCGCAGCCCCCAAAGTACCCAGGGCAGTTCCTTAACCCACTTTCCTGCATACGGCTTCAATCGGTCAAAAATTCTTGGTTTAAGACCGGTCAAAATCATTCCATTAGCTCGCTCCACTTGTCCATTGCTTTGCGGGTGTGCCACCGACGCATATTGCACCTTGATCCCTAAACTCTCAAGCATAGTCTTTGAAGAGATCTCGAAGTAAATTGAGGCCCATTATCGGTAATAATACTGTATGGGACCCCAAAACGTACAAAGATGTTCTGCAAAAACTTGATTGCGCGAGCTGTGGTTGTACTAGTAACTGCTTCGACCTCAATCCACTTGGAAAACTTGTCTACTGCTACAAAAATATGCGTAAATCCTCCCGGCGCCCGCTTAAAAGGTCCAACTATATCCAGCCCCCAAGTAGAAAAAGGCCAAGTCATTGGGATCAAGTGCAACTCTTGAGCCGGAGTATGAGGTCTGTCTTGCAAAAAACTGACATCCTTAGCAATTCTTAACCACTCTATGCGCATCATCCGTCGTCTGTAGGCCAATAAAATCCTTGTCCGAATACCTTTCCAACCAATGTCTTTGAAGAAGCATGATTTCCGCAAATTCCCTTGTGTACGTCTTCAAGCAATTGAATGCCATCAGAAACCGATACACATTTCATCAAAATATTAACTCCGCGCTTATATAATTCTCCTTCGAGAATTAAATAACTACGAGCTCGAACTTCCAATCTTTGCTTCTCCACTTTATCTTCCGGAGTTTTACCAGATTGCAGATAGTCAAGATACGGAGTACGCCAATCAGAATCAATAATCATAACATCCAATGGCTGAATATCGTCGGCATTGGACTCGCTTGCTATCTTTTCCGGTAAGACCGCCTCCTCGGATCGGTCCTTCAATACCGCTTTCTCCTCCGACTCTTTAAGACCGATTCGTCCACGATCTCTCGTAATAGTAGCTTTACGCTCCATCTTTATAGATGGTTTATCCAATACTTGAAGAAAAACGCCGGGAGGAACTGCTTGTCGTGAAGATCCCGATCTAGCCAACTCATCCGCAGCAGAATTATTTCCGCGCGAGTATATGAGAAAATCGCAAACCATCAAATTTGTCTTCAAGTTTCCGAACCTCTTGACGGTAAGCAATCATATGATCATCATGAGCATCCCACACCTTGTTAACTTGACTTATCACCAACATGGAATCACCATAAATGTCCAACCGTCGGACTCCTAGCGAAACGGCTACTCTAAGCCCATGGAGCAAAGCTTCATACTCCGTTGTATTGTTGGAGGCTCGAAAATGCATTTGTAACACATATCCGAGTGGTTCCTTTTGCGGGGTGAGAAGTACCACCCCAGCCCCGCGCACGAAAGCTGCAGGGACCCATCAAAGAACATCTCCCAATATTCCAATGCTTGAATCTCTCGCGGCACTTGTGTCTCCAGCCATTCTGTTATGAAATCAGCTAATGCTTGTCCCTTAATAGCCGTTCGTGAAGAAAACGTAATCTCATAGTGGCCAAGTTCTATAGCCCACTTAGCAACTTGGCCAATCGCTTCTCGGTTTCGGACAATATCTCCAATGGCAAACCCAGTCTTAACCTCAATAGGGTGTGCTTGGAAATAATGCTTCATCTTTCGAGAAGTTATCACTACAGTATATATTAACTTCTGCAATTGGAGATATCGTATCTTTGATTCGAGTAAGAACTTCACTTACAAAATAGACCGGATGTTGCACTAATTGCAGGTGTCCTTCCTCCTTCCGATCAACTCGCCGGAACCGTGCTTACCACATGGGTCGTTGCGGAGATATATAACTGAATAACTTCATCGGGTTCAGCGGCACCAATACAGGAGGGTTACTAAGGTACTCTTTAAGTTGATCGAGCGCAGCTTGTGCTTCATCAGTCCACTCAAACTTATCTTGCTTTTTGAGTAACTTGAAGAACGGCAGTCCACGTATTCCCAGTCTTGAGATGAAACGGCTAAGAGCTGCCATACTCGCTCGTCAACTTCGGACATCCTTCAAGCAACTCGGGGGTTGCATGTTAACAATTGTCTGAATTTTTTCTAGATTAGCTTCAATGCCTCTCCATGACACCAAATAACCCGAGTAGCTTCCCGAACGAACTCCAAACACACACTTTCCAGGGTTTAGCTTCATGGAAAAATTCCGCAGATTATCGAAGGTCTCCGCCAAGTCGGAGAGAAGATCTTCGGTTTTCCGAGATTTGACCACCATATCATCAACATAAGCTTCTGCGTTCCTCCCTAATTGCGAATCCAAGCAACGTTGTATACCACGTGGATATGTAGCTCTAGCATTCTTTAATCCAAAAGGCATAGTCGTATAACGAGTATGCCCCAAAGGGAGTAATAAATGCGGTCTTTATTTGATCTTCAACTCTTAGCGGTATTTGATGATATCCCGAGTAAGCAACAAGAAAACAAAGACGCTCACAGCCAGCGATCGAATCAACAACTTGGTCAATTCGAGGCAGCGCGAAAGGATCTTTGGGACAAGCTTTGTTGAGATCGGTATAATCGACACACATTCTTAATTCTTTAGTATTCTTTTTTGGTACAAGAACCGGATTGGCAAGCCAATCTGGATGATACACCTCCCTAATAAACTTAGCTGCTAATAATCTAGTTATTTCCTTCTTAATAGCTTCCTTGCGGTCTTGAGCAAATCTTCGGAGCTTCGTTTAACTAGCTTCGCATCGGGACGCACCAACGGTGCGTGCTCAATCTTCTCCCTAGGAACACCCGGCATGTCGAAGGCTGCCATGCAAAGATATCCCTATTATCCTGGAGGAAAAGAATGAGTGCGCTTTCCTATTTATCCCCCAAGTCAGCCCCTATATGGGTGACCTTGGAGGGGTCCGACTCATCAAGCTGAATAGTTTTGGAAACCACTCGCATCGGCCTTCAATTTCTCCTTTGCAACCTTCTTGATCGGGACTTCATCCTCCGGCCTTGCACTGGACTTCTAGAGCTTCAGCTGCTTCTCCGATTTCTCGACGTTCATCCTCCGGATTGGTCCGAGAGGCCAACTCGGTGCTATGTACTTCACAAGCGTAAGCGGTCTTGATGTCGCCTCGAAACGACAAAACTCCATTTGGCCCTGGCATCTTCAGCATCAAGTACTGGTAATTTGGAATGGCCATAAACTTTGCCAAAGCCGGCCGTCCAAGTATCGCATGATACGCTGAATCAATATCCGCCACCCGGAAGATAATATTCTCCCTCCTGTAGTTCTCCTTCGTCCCAAAGATCACCGGCGGAGAAATCTACCCCAAAGGATAGCTATTCCGCTCGGGTATTATACCATGAAACGGTGAGACACTACGCTCCAAATCAGCTACGGAAAGGCCAAGCTCGCGCGAGTTTTGGAGAACAAGATATCCAGGCAACTCCCGCCATCAATGAAGGTTCTCTTCAACCGCACCTTGTGAACAATGGGGGCCAAGATGAGCGGATATCTGCCAGCTTTTGGCAACGCCTCGGGATGATCGGCTCTGCTGTAGGTAATGGACACTTCGGACCATCGTAAGTACTCGGGTGTAGCAGGAGCGACGGCATTAACCTCTCGAAACGCCAACTTTTGCTTTCTCTTTGATTCGTAAGCGTCCGGGCCTCCAAAAATCATGTTCACCTCTCGAGCCGGTTCCTCGGAAACCTTCATCATCCCCATTGTCATCGTGTTCTTTGTCCTTGCCCTTGTCATCTCTCTCGATTCCGATGAGCGGATCGGGGTGCGACCTTTAAGGCGAACCGGGCGAAAGGCCTTAACAGGAAGCACTCCTTGGCTTTATGATTCCCATTATGAATCATACAAGGGCCTTCTAGAAGTGTTTCGAATGACAATCGTTCTCTCGGACCTCTCTTGGGAGGTGGCGGCCGGTCTCCTCCATGAGATCGGTCGACAGCCTGCAACAAGGTGATCATCCTTGCGCTTGTTGTTGTTTTTGGATCCAGACCGGTTGCCTTGATCATGCTTCGGTTCCTTCCCTTTGTTCCCGCGCAAATTGACCACGTTCGATTCACCAGCGAGCATAGTCGTCCTGCTATCTTGAAGCACTCTAACGCCGTCATGGTAAGGTTCCAATTTCGCCTTCCAATCTTGTGAACCAAAGCTTCACTCCGGACGCCGACTTGAAACGCAGCAATCACCTGCTGGTCGGGAACATTGGGGATTAAGGCCTTCTTATTGCGAAACGCTCGATGAAGTCGGTGAGGATCTCGTCGGGCTTCGCTCGACTGTTGAGGTCGAAGTAATTCCCTGGCTTCTCACAAGTCGCTTGGAAATTCTCTACGAACTTTTTGGTGAGATCGCCCCAAGAAGAAATAGATTTCTCGGGTAGGGACTGCAACCATAAGCGTCCAGCCTGCTCCATGCACATGGGGAGGTAATTAGCTAGCACAAACGTATCTCCTCCTGCTCGAGCTGATGGCGGTGGTGTACATGTGTAGCCACTCGGCAGGAGGTGCTTTACCATCATACTTATCAATGGCCCCGAGGCTTAAATCCCCTGGGGTATTTGCAAATGCGTAAATCTCGCGTAAAAGCGGGAATCACGGAGTATTCATCGTCCTCCGGACCGGTCCGGACCGGTGAAGGGGATCGTCGGCGAGGGTAATGCCGGTAATTTCGATCTCTATCATCATCGTAGTAATCATAATAACGATCATCTTGATACCTATCTCCTGGTCCATCCCGACGATCATTGTTAGCCGGTTGTGCGGCCTGCGAAGGAGGGGCGGAGGCGGAGGCGGAGGCGGAGGCGCCGCCCGGCGATCATTATTTTCATGTCGAGGCTCCCCGTCTCTCGTCCCCGTCGTCGCGTTCTCTTCGACCCCCGTTATCACGGCGATTATCTCGTCTCGGCCGGTCATCCCGATGAGCATGTCGACTACCATGCCCTCGCTGGTCATTGCGCGGAGGATTTCCACCGGGGGCGGCGCCGAAGCGGCCGGTCCACGCCGAGGCGAACCGGTCCACGTGCGGGCGAGGCGGGGCAGTGGTCCCGCGGACGATCATCCACATGACCGGTGCGACGTATCTCATCTTCTTCATGTCTCCGACGTTCCTCCGTTCTCTCTCGCATGGTGATCGATGAGGACATTACGAGCATCCCGGTTGCCATTAAGCGGTACACACAAATCCTGGTCCGGAGCTCGTTCATGTGCGTCCGCAATCGGGGTGTGTCGAGGCCCAAGCCTTCCTCCGGAAGAAGCCCCTTCGGACCGAGCTCTCATAGGCCGCTCCGAGCGAGAACGCGAGCGGCTTGAAGATTCCGACCTGTCATGGACGAGTTGGTTTGTTTGTAGAGCAGCCGCATCTACCAAATTCAGAGCGCGCTGCAACCCCGGCGTCGCATTGAAGACTTCTTCCGGTATTGTTTCGAGGATTTGTTTCACTCCCACAATATTGTGAACTGGCGACGTGAAGACCCGAGCGCCGTTTAATTCCACTTCCATGGAGCTCAAATCCAAAGCTCGCTCGAAGAACGATGTCGCCTTCCACTACGACACCCACGTCGGCTGTTATATCCTGGGGATGCTTCTTCCGTATCTCCGGACCGGTCCGGCAACGGGCCCGTGGCTGGAGGAGCGATTGCGGGAACGCTTCCTCCGGCCCGATCAGCAGCACTCGCGCGCGGATTTGCAAGTCGAAGGTTGTGGAGGTTGTTCATCTCTCGTCCGCTTCTTCTTCTTCACGGCGCCGACGATCGGATTCTTCTCTCGCCGGCCTTGCTTCTTCCTCAGCAGCCTTCCTCATGAGTAAGTTGGCGAATGACTAGTCCTGTCATGAACACTTGGAAGAAGGCTGGACGTTCTTCTTCAAAGTCATCAATGAACTCGCTAGAGCGGCTCATCTCTACGATTGAACTTCAATCCGAGATGCGAGCGGTCCGATTGTTCGCGCTAAAGCTGCGTCGGATCCACCAAGTTCTAACCCTAGGATGTCAACCGTGGCAGGTGATCGCGCTTCGAAGCTGCGGCCCGACAACGAGTCGGATTCATCAAAAGCAGTTTTCCGGCCGAATCAGCTTCAAAGTCAAGGGACCCGAAGCGGATCTTGAAGTCGGGCTCGACGTCGACGACGAACGAAGAGGCCATCGAACTCGCTGGGAACTCGCCGGGACCCCTTCCCGGCGCGCCAAATGTCGAGTCTTAAACTCGGCACTAGTACTAGCCGGTCCCTCACGAGCGTGGAATTCGATGGTGCAACACACAGAGCACACAGGAAAACGCGATTTTAGACAGGTTCGGGCCTCTTAGATCGAGAGTAATACCCTACGTCCTGTATGTTATGTATTGCCTTTAGCGATTTGCTAATTGCAAGATCTCGAGAGAGTTTTCGGGGGTCCCCGCTCCGCCTTATATATCCGAGGGAGCCGGGGTTACATGCGAGTCCTAATCGATTACATGAATTACATATATGGAGTTCTATTTCTAACTTTCTTTATTGATTCGAGTCCTAATCGGACTACGAATTGCTCAATAACTTGCTCCTCAAGTCATTATATACCGGTCTTAATGTCCGCCTTGATTCCATACCCGTATTCGGGATCTTCTATTATTCCGGACCGGTCAAGGTCTAGTCTGTTGCCTATCGCCACCATCTTTATCTTCCTTAATTTGTCACCATGTCTCTGCGTATCCATTCCTTCATCATCTCGTATACCCATAAGGCAAGTATACGACACCTTATGTCAAATGTTATGTTTTCTTGCCATTTTAGCTCCTAATCTAATGAGCTAATGTGAGAAATTTTTTCATATGTGACGGCTAGTGAATACCCGCCGTGGTGAAGCTTCCGATAGTGGTCAAGGTGGGAGGAATCAGCCGCTACCTAACCCTCCACCTATGACGCTGTTGGAGCAACTCGTGTACAACCAAAGCGAGATGTTCCGCTTGTTCTTTGAAAGCCAAGCTAATCAAGGACATGGCCAAGGACCACCACCCCAAGGGCCGAGAAATTCCACTTATGCCTACTTTTGGGTGACTCAACCGCCAAATTTTGGTGAAGCAACAACCGATTCTTCGGAGGCGGATAACTTCCTCCGCATCATTGAGTCGAAGTTTGCTCTCCTTAATTGCACATCGGAGCAAAAGACCCTCTTTGCGGCGTAACAACTCCGTGGCTCCGCTAGTGGATGGTGGACAAGTTTCACCACCGCTCTTTCCGCCTGTACGCAAGTGAATTAGACGGACTTTTGTACCGCCTTTCGCGCGCACCACATTCCCCGCCGGTCTCATGAAGCGCAAGTTACAAGAGTTCCTCAACTTGAAGCAAGGCACGGAACCGTGCAAGAGTATGCACGGAAGTTCAACTACTTGGCTCAATATGCTTCCTATCACACCGATACGAATGCGAAAATGAAGGATTGCTTTCGTTCGGGGCTAAGCCCGAAATTGCAAGATCGCTTGGCTCAAGTCACCACCGGCACGTTCAATGATTTGATGAGTGCCGCAATTGTGCAAGAAGATGCTATCCGTGCTCACCAAGAGGACAAGAAAAGGAAGCGTGTCGTAGGAAATCCATCCGGCTCGGCTCCGCCTAAGTACAAGTTGGCCATCACTTCCCCGTCCGGACGAAGTTTCGGGCCTCATTACCGCCGACCGGGGGGGTCACGCCAATTTGTGCCACAGCACCACCACCACTCCCATGGGGGAAATCAGCAGCACAACAACTCATTCCGCCCTCCGCAACAGCAATACCAAGGTGCTAGGCCCGGTCCTCAAGGTCCGTGCTTTAATTGTGGACGTCCGGATCATTTCGCAAAGGATTGTCGTGTTCAGACACGTAACCCGGGCAACAACAATGGTTCCGAAAGTGGCAACAACAATCAAAACTGCAATGGGTATAATTGAAATGAGAACGACAATCAATCATCCACTCCAAATGCTAAGAATGGCCGAGTCAACTATACCACGGCCGAAGAGATTCAAGCGGGAGAACCGGTACTTTCGGGTATGTTTTTGGTCAATAACCACTCCACTTTGGTTCTTTTATATTCCGGTGCAACTCATGATTTCATTAGTCAAGCATGTGCAAAAATCCTACAACTCACTCCTACCGTTTTGGATATTCCTTACATCATCACATCACCTGGTCGTAAGATAAAAACAAACCTAGAGTTGAGGTAGGTACCCCTAATCCAAGAGAGAAAAGTATAGCCCTCATCTCTCATAATGTTAGGAGGGCAATGAATAGACATAATCCTAGGTATGAGATGGATGAAACTCCATAAAGCCGTTTTACACATCGATTCCCGAGAGGTTCACCTAAACTCACCACTCCATGGTTCATCTATTCTCCGATTACCACATCCTAAAATCTCCATATCAAAAATCTACCATCTTGAGGAAAAAGGGCTGAGGATATTCCTGTGGTATGTGAATTTCCCGATGTGTTTCCGGATGTCTTACCGGGCATGCCACCCGATCGGGATGTTGAGTTTAAAATTGAGCTCGAACCCGGTACGGCACCAATTTCCGTAGGCCGTACAAGATGGCTCCTAATGAGCTAGCGGTGTTAAAAGAGCAATTGAGTGAGCTTATGGATAAAGGATATATTCGCCCTAGTTCATCTCCGTGGGGATGCCCCGCTATCTTTGTGAAGAAGAAGGACAAGATGCTACGTCTATGTGTGGATTATCGCCCTCTCAATGTGGTGACTATCAAGAATAAATATCCGCTCCCTCGAATTGATATTCTGTTTGATCAATTAGTTGGTGCTAAGGTCTTCTCCAAGATTGATCTACGTTCCGGTTACCACCAAATTAAAATCCGACCCGAAGATATTTCGAAACCCGCATTCTCCACGTGGTATGGTCTCTTTGAATATCTTGTCATGTCTTTTGGGCTTACAAATGCTCCGGCTCATTTCATGTACTTGATGAATTCGGTTTTTATGCCCGAGTTGGATAAGTTTGTCGTGGTTTTTATTGATGACATTCTTATTTATTCGAAGTCCGAAGAAGAGCATGTCGAACGCCATGGTATTGTTCTCCAACGGCTTCGTGATCATCAAGTATATGCCAAATTTAGCAAATGTGAATTTTGGTTGAAGCAAGTTCCTTTCTTGGGTCATATCATATCCGCGGAAGGTGTTGCCGTTGACCCGAGTAAAGTTGAAGAAGTGCTTACTTGGAAGTCCCCAAGATCGGTGAGACAAATCCGAAGCTTTCTCGGTCTTGCCGGTTATTATCGGAAATTCATTCCCAACTTTTCTAGCATAGCCAAGCCTATGACAAAATTATTGGAGAAGGATTCTAAGTTTGAATGGAGCCGTGAATGTGAGGAAGCCTTCCAAACTCTCAGGAAGCATTTGACCACCGCTCCGGTGTTAGCACAAGCCGACATCACCAAGCCGTTCGACGTGTATTGTGATGAGTCCTGTTAATGCAAGAAGGCCGTGTCGTTGCTTATGCTTCCCGTCAACTCTGCAAGCACGAACAACACTATCCTACGCATGACTTGGAAATAGCCTCTGTTGTTCTTGCATTGAAAACTTGGAGACACTATCTACATGGAAATCTTGTCAATCTCTACACCGATCACAAGAGTCTCAAATATATCTTCACCCAACAAGAGTTGAATATGAGACAATGCCGATGGTTGGAATTAATCAAGGATTATGAGTTGGAAATTCATTATCATCCGGGTAAAGCTAATGTGGTTGCCAACGCTTTGAGTCGCAAGGATCAATGCAATCATGTTGCCGGTTGTTCTATGGAAAACTCGGAAATTTCAGATTCTAGTGAACCAAGCCTTCCAGTTATTCCCTATGGCTCATTGTATAACCTAGCTCTTATCCCTACCCTTCGTGAGAAAATTATTGAGGCACAAAAGAAGGAAGAAGGAATGGATATTCGGTAAAAGATAGAAAAGGATGAAGCCACATGTTTCGACAAGATGCCGATGGTGTGTTATGGTTCAACCAACATCTCATTGTTCCAAAGGATATGGAATTACGAAAGAAATAATGGATGAGGCACATTTATCTAAATATTCCATACACCCCGGTAGCAATAAAATGTATCGCGGCCTAAGAGAAAAGTTTTGGTGGACGCGCATGAAGCGTGTGAAATTGCACGGTATGTGGCCGAGTGCGATACTTGCCAAAGGGTAAAGGTCGATCACTTGAGAAAAGCCGGATTATTGAACCCATTGAAGATTCCCGTTTGGAAGTGGGGGGACATTGCTATGGATTTTATCGTTGGATTGCCTCTCACATCAAAGAAGCATGATTCAATTTTGGTTATTGTTGATAGATTAACCAAATCCGCACATTTCATTCCCGTCCATACTACCTACAATACCAAGAAGTATGCCGAGCTATATGTCTCAAGAGTGCTATGTTTGCATGGAGTACCCAAAACCATTGTTTCCGATCGAGGTCCGCAATTTGTATCTCGCTTTTGGGAGCAATTTCATTCTTGTCTAGGTTCTACTCTCATTAGAAGTTCCGCTTGTCACCCTCAAACGGATGGACAAACCGAAAGGTTGAATCAATATTTGGAGGATATCTTGAGAGCATGTGCTATGGAAAATCGAGGAAATTGGGATCATTGCCTTCCATTCACCGAATTCTCGTACAACAATAGCTATCAAGGGAGTTACGGAATGTCATCATTCGAAGCATTGTATGGTCATTCTTGCCGCACACCTTTGAATTGGTCGGAAGCGGGTGAAAAGGTGCGACAAATTCAAGCCAACATGAAAGAGAGGAGGCGCCCATTGGAACTTGAGAATGGAGATCATGTCTATCTTCGTGTCTCTCCGAACAAGGGCGTGTCTCGGTTTGGAATTAAAGGAAAGTTAGCACCCCAATATATGGGACCCTATCCGATTGTGGAAAAGCATAGCACGGTTGAACCCCCACACCCTCACAACAATCGGAAGAATCGCCGTCGCTACCCCGTCGGATCGCCATGGCCGCCACCTTGGAGTCCCGCGCCTAGGAAACTCCCCTTCCCCAATTTTTCCTACCTTTTGATGCGTGTGTACTACCTCCGGCCTCCCCTAACGCGGCCCCTTCTTCCTCGCGAGTCACCGCCGGATTTGGGAAAAAACGGAAGCCGCCGCCGCCGTCCACCTCCGCCTCCACGTCGAGCTGCCTCTCCGGACCCTCTCCACCTCGAGCGACCCCACGCCGCCACCCTCCATCCTCGGGTGATGCTCGCGGGCCATGCCCCTCCCTCTCTCGCCCCTCGTGTTGGACGCGCGTCACCGCCGCACCTCCGCCAGCACCGCGGCTCCTCTCCGGCCGCCGTTGGAACCCGCGACCCCTACCATCAAGTTCCGTCGCACGAGCTCCGCCCTGGCCAAAGCGTAGCCCATGCGCTGCCCTAACGCGCCGCCCCGCGTGAGCTAGTCGGCGCCGGCCGCCACACGCCGAGCCCGCGCGCCGCTCCGTTCAAAATCATGCTAGTGGCGTTTTTGTAATTAACGCGTAATTTAGTTTCATTTTGAAAAATTCATAACTTCCGATTTAAATGTCCAAAAATTGCAAACTAAAATGTTCTGGAATCCTTAGAACCTATACTTTTTGAACAGTAACATGCACTTGTATGTTTTGGTAATTTTTATAATTTTCAAAAATAGTTAAAATGCAAGCTTTGTAGACTAATTAAACTCATAACTTCTTAATTAAAAATCACGTGAAGGTGCCACTTGGTCAAAACATGTGTCTTGGTACCCTTGAGCACTCTGCATAGGAAAATCAAACTTTCATTGCATATTTTCAAGTTATTGCATTAATTGCATTTTCTGTAATTAATTTTGCATTAATTATGTATAAATTATTTTGGCATGAAGCTTGGTAGATTTACTCTCCATAGCCCTGTACACTTGAACAAAATCCCATGTTTAATCTTTAGCACCCTAAATAATTATTTTGCTGTCAGTTTGTATAATTCCAGAAAATGTCAATTCCACATTTGAGATATTGAATTTATGCTCTTAAATTATATACTTGCATGTTTATGGTACTGTTCACTCTCCATAATGTTGCTTAGTCCCTCATGATCAGATTTGGTAGCAAGTTCCGTTAATATTACACTTGTGCTAATTATTTAAGTGCTTCCCTAATTATATTATAAAGCCATTATCGCATGTTATAATAGGAGCTCGCCTTAAACCCTAAATTTAGTCTCCCCTCGTTTACACTTTGCTCATCACTTTAGATCTGAACCACAATGTTTAACACACAGCACTCATGTCATTTGGTTTAAACATTTCCTTGCCTATGTTATACCTACAACTTGTAGTTCAATTTAACTCCATTAAAAAGAGAAGGAATTATGTGTTCATGCGTTCTATTAATTCCACGAACTTGACTTTATCAAATTATTCTTATGGCATCCATGCAAAACAACATACATGCATCATCATCACCCTTGACCTTGTATTCTTATTACTTATGCATCGCATTTCATTCCATAGGTAGCGACGTCGAATTAATCTTGTCGGAAGAAGCCGTTGCCGATCTCAACGCTTGTGAAGCTAGTGCCAACTTCGATCACTCCCAAGGCAAGCCCGGTGAATTCCCATTATTTCAAAATGCTTTCTTTTATCACTATATTAAGGATGATGGATGTGCATTTACGTTCTATGAATTGATTGGAAATCCACGTGCATAAATTTTCCTATATGTCCTATGTAGAATATGTGTCAATTCCTCGATAGAAATGCTATGCCATGCTTATGGAGTCAACGATACAATTGGACCCTCACATATTACTTACACTTGAATGTGATAATTGGTAAAATTTGAAAACATCCCATTGTGACTCCACGAACAAGTTTAAGTTGTGTACCACTTGCATACCTTTCTTATGGGGATTGGTAAACCTATGTAGCTTGTGAATTGTAAAGTGGGCCGGATATCTCACCGACCTAGTGGTGATGTGTATGGCATGGTGGTTGCACGGGTTGAGGACCATTGGAGAGTACACGGGTTAAGCCTTGGGCACGTTGTTGAACTGGTTGCAAGGGGTACATGTACTCGGGGTCGGTGGCCCCGTGATTTGCTTTATGATGAACTCGCGAACGGTGGCCACACGTGTTCTTAAATGATGCGTATGTCGTGCATTTGGTCTTTCCGGTAGGATTAATAATTCAATAATTATCGCCGTTTCCTCTCGGTTAACGAGTACCACTTGTTTCGAGCAGTTTACAATGTTTAGTAAGATGAAAGGATATGAAATGCTCATCTGTGTTATATTGATATTACTTTGTATTGCAACCTCTTGTATTGCTTAGTATGCTCACTTAAGTTTCTTTAATGCAACAACCCTATTAATTTAGCTAATCATAAAAATGCAAACCTATGTAGCTAGGAGCTGTTTTTATGCAAAGGCCAAGTAAACCCGGTAATACCCCATGCATCTAGGTGTCGGTCTAAGATGGCCAATTTGTCGGGTAAGACTTGCGAAGTATGCTAGATACTCGGGCTTGCCACTACATGTGTATTTTCAGGATTCCCATAGCGGGGTATTGCGATTATTGTGGTAAGGTTGTGTGGGATGGAGAGGAGCCCAAAGAGTGGACCTTCGGGTGGGTTCCTAGTTCTCTTACCCACGAGGAGTGAGCCGTGGCCTAGGCCGGCATGGTTCACATAAGCTATCTATGTATCGTCGTGTCATGTAATCGCTTCCGCACTTTATTTCGAACAAAGATGATGGTTATGTAACTTAAATTTGTGAACGTAATGTATCTTTTATTTGGAACTCAATGTTGTAATTCGAGACTTAACTATGTAAACTTGCAAATCGTGTATATTTTTTATTGTGATGATATGCATGGTTGCTTCGTCAATCATCTCCCGAGGCGATCCGTACCACACTAATCTATCTTTCGGGATAGGGGTGTGATAGAAACTCTATGCTCCAAGTCTGCAACCGAGAGACCGAGCTCCGAAAGAGTCTTAGCAAAAAGGATGTCCAAACAACTTCCACCATCTATGAAAGTCTTCTTCAAGCGAGTTTTATGGATGATTGGTGCCCAAATAAGTGGGTACCGACCGGCCTTAGGCAAAACTTCCGGATGACCGGCTCGATTGAAGGTAATAGAGACTTCGGACCACCGTAGATTTTCGGGAGTGGCGGGAGCAACAGCATTGATCTCTCTTGTTGAGAGCTTTTGCTTACGCTTGGACTCATAAGCATCAAAGCCACCACGAGATAAAGTTCACTTCCCTCTCTGGTTCTTGAAACCCTTCGTCTTCGTCATCCTTGCCATCATCCCGCTTCATGTCTTTGCTCTTATCATCTTTATGGTTACCTGGCCCGGACCGAGGAGCCACTTTCGAAGCGTACGAGGAAAAGTGCCTTAACGGAAAACATTATTCGTTCTTATGATTCCCAATGTGAATCATGCAAGGCCCTTTGTGGTCTTCAAACGAAACTCATTCCCTCGCTCCTCTTTTAGGAGGAGGCTGGGCAATCCCACCATGTGATTGTCCCACTGCAGCAACGAGGTTGTCGGCCTTGCGCTTGTTATTCTTGGTGCCGGAATGGTTCCCATGGTCTTGCTTCGGCTCTTTCCCTTTGTTCCCGTATAGATTCACCACATTGGATTCTCCGAGTAGCATAGTCATCTGCTATCTTGAAGCACTCGACGCCGTCATGGTAAGATTTCGGTCTTTACGACCAATCTTATGTACTAATGCTTCACTCCGGACGCCGACTTGGAACGTAGCAATCACTTGCTGATCAGGAACATTGGGATTAAGGTTTTCTTGCTGCAGAATCTCCCGATGTAATCTATCGGCGACTCATCGGGCTTTTTCCCGACCCTATTGAGATCGAAGAAGTTTCCGGCTTTTCACAAGTTGCCTGAAAATTTTCAACGAACTTTTTGGTTAGATCGCCCCAAGATGAAATAGAATCCCGGAGAAGAGAATGTAACCATAAGCGACCAACCTGCTCCATGCACATGTGAAGATAATTAGCCATAACAAAAGTATAGCCTCCTACGGACCGGACGGAGAGGCTTTGCCGTGATATTTATCAATGCTCCCAGGCATAAAACCCCCGGGATATTTGCATGTGCGTAAATCCCGCGTGAATGCTGGGACAACAGAATACTCATCGTCCTCAAAGCCGGTCCAAACCGGTGACGGTAAGCGGTGATCGTAATGACGATAATTCCGATCGCGGTCATCTTCCGAATGATCATCGTGATGACTATTCCTTTGTCCAGCATTAGGGCTGGCTTCGCGATCGTTATTTGCTTGAGGTGGCTGCGGCGGAGGCGGAGGCGAGGCAGGGGTGGTGCTTGTACATCATTGTCACCTTGCCCCGGCTCTCGGTCTCTATTATCACGGTCACGCCTTCGTCTCGTCTGTTTTGATCATAATACCGATCATCACGTCCGTCGTAGCGGTCATCTCTCCTTGACCGGTCACTATGTCGTGGCGACGCCGGAGCAGCCTACCTAGCATTTTCTCGACCAGTCAACAGCGGTGGTGGCATTGGAGCGGTAAGACGGTCGTCAACATGACCAGATCCAGCGGCGTTCATCTTCTTCCTACCTCGGTCACTCTTTAGCTCGCTCGGCATGACGGTCTATCAAATTATTCCTTGCATCACGGTTCCCGTTAATCGGGCCCCGCAGGTCTTGATCGGGAGCTTGTTCATGTTCATATGCAACCGGAGTACGTCCGATCCTAGCTCTCTCGCCGGATGAAGCCCCCTCGGATCGAGTTCTGCCATACGAGTCCGAGCGCGAATGTGATCTGCTAGAAGATTCTCCCCGATCCTCAACGAGCTAATTGGTTTGCAAAGCGATCGCATCAACCGGACTCGGAACTCGCCTTAATCCGAGTGTTTCATCGAAGACTTCCTCTAGGTTAGTCTCCAAGATTTGATTAACCCCCACGATATTGTGGAGCGGTGAAGTGAAGACCCGCATGCCGTTCAATTCAACTTCTAGAGCATCCATGTTAAGGGCCCTATTCGTGCGGCCACAATTTTTCCACCGCGATCGCTACGACGATCGTTGTACGAAGGCGAACTTTCCGGTGCATTAGCTAGCTGGTCGGTTGCCGCAAGTGCTCAACCAGCCGAGACTCCCATTCCAAGGGCTCCAGTCTAACCGGTTCCCGGAGCGTTAGTATCCGGGGAGGACGTCGAGTCGTCCCTAGCGGAGGTGGTTGGTTGTCATCATCATCCGCGTTCATTGCGGCTTCCTCACAAAGACTTGAAAGTAGGTTTGGAGACATCAAATCTCTCGACTTCAACCGCAGCTTCAGCAGAATTCAGTTGGACAACAACCGACCCAAGCGTAAAGACTTGAAAGTAGGTTTGGGGACCTTCCTCAAAGTCGCTTTCAAGATCGGAGAAGTCGGTCATCACTACTGACTGGGTAGCGAGTCAAGATCCGGGCTCGAGTAGCCGGACCAAGGGGAAACTCGACCGGTCCGATAGGTCGCACCACAAGATTGCAGCGTCGGATTGATCGGAATCCGAAGTGGAAATCAAGATTGCATCTTGTGATCGCGCTTGAACAGCAGCGGCCAAATTATGAGCAGGATTCATCGGGTGAAGCTTGCGGGCGGAATCAGCCTCGAAGTCCAAGGACCCAAAGCGGATCGTCATGTCGGGTGCGAAGTTGATGTCGAACGAAGTAGCCATCAAAATCGCCAAGAACTCGCTAGGACCCCAACCTGGTGTGCCACGAGTATGGAATTCGATGGTGAAACATACAAAACGCACAAGAACACAAAAATTAAGACACGTTCGGGCCCCTCGATAGAGAGTAATACCCTACGTCATGTATGTTGTGTATTGCCTTTAGCATATTGCTAATTGCAAGTTGTCGGAGAGTTTTCGAGGGGTCCCTTCTCCGCCTTATATATCCGGGGAGATAGGGTTACATGCGAGTGCTAGTCGGTTACATAGATTACATATTCAGAAGTTGTATCTCTAAGCATTTCGTATTGAAACAGAGTCCTATCGGACTAATATCGTGCATTTACTTGTCGGTCAAGTCATTATACGTCGGTATTGCAATCTGCCTTGCTTCCATACCAGTATACAGGACCTTCTATTATTCCATACTGGTCGGACACCGCTCCGTGGGCCCTCCCGACTAGTATTATCTTGATTATCATGCCACCATATGTTTGTTTAGTCATTCCTTCAACAATTGTATACCCATAAGGCAAGTATACGACACAACATGCGATAGGGAATCTTCCCACTCCTTTAGGTTCTTCTTGGTCATTGTTTGCAACAGCAATATGCAGTTCACCACTTCCGTTTGTCCATCGGTTTGTGGGTGACAAGTTGTTGAAAACAACAACTTTGTACCAGACTTGACCCACAAAGTTTTCCAAAAGTAGCGAATTAATTTTACATCATGGTCTGAAACAATTGTCCTTGACACACCGTGAAGTCTCACAATCTTTGTGTAAAGGAAGTAAGCTATATGTGATGCATCTTCGCTCTTATGACGGGGAATAAGTCACATCTTCTAGTTTTGGTACTCTCTAGGAATGGGGATGAATGATGGACTTCCAAACATTAGGGAAAGAGCAGGGTAACTCTTAACTACGATGCTAGGGGGGGGGGGGCTTCTTTATTAATGGAGTATTTCCACACCATTGACACCTTAGTATGGATTGTTTGCAAGATGAGGGTTCTTTTGAAAGACCATGTGGTAATGTCGTAGCGACATACCTTTTGAAGTGTGCATGTGCTATGTAACAACCTGATTTTTACCGAAGGTGAAAATCGTGCCTTTGTACCTCATAGTCACTCCTAGGAGGATGACTTGTACAACCAACACAGTTGAATATCATAAAACCAAAAAGAATATGAATTAAGGCAATAAAACAAGGTAAGATATCATTGTAAGGAGACTCCACAACATCTTACTACAAGGACCAGGCACGCAGGCCAAGAAAACCACACAATAATTCTAGCGGAAGCGAAGCACTAAGTGTGGTTGACGGTGGAAGCAAATCTTCAACTTGAACGTAGCAGAAGTCATCATTGTGAATCCAGTTTAACAGGCAACTTGAGTGTAGGCGAAACCCTTCTTCTTCATTTTCACACTTCTTCTAATCGAGTCCACGATGTCTTGGAGATGAAGCTTGAATCGCTGACGACTGAAAAACAAAGTGCTAAAGCCATGAATAGAGCACTCGAGCAAGCCGCGCTACCTAGCAACAATGTGATGCATGCTTGAATATTTCAAGGCTAGGCAAGGGATCAGCACCTAAAGCAATTATCCTGAAGTCTAGGTTAGTCAAGTTTTACTATTAGTCAAATTTTATAAGTGGCCTCACAGCAATCAACACATTCTCGTAAGGGTAAAATTTTAAGTCCAGCATGCCTCCACTGGAACCACAGCTCAAAGCCGGAAGTAAAATATCTATCGGAGGGGAGAAGTAGTAAATTAATCACTAGAGAAGCTCAAAGGTAGTGCCCATATCTCAAGGCACGACTATATGTATAGATTATAACTCGAAGATTATATGCACATGTACCAACATGCAGCAAGCTTGACATCCAAATCATGGCCACGACCTAAACACCAAGCCCACACTAGACCACCCAAAAAGCATCGACTAGTGGCGCCTGTCCTCTAGGTCCGGGAACTCCCCTAAGAAACGACAAAGGGTCCTGAATGTGTGAAAGGCCTACCACCGGCCATGTGGGGTATCATCTACTCATGGGTCGAAACAATGCTCCAAAAACCCACTAACACCGTCTCTGCACCCACGACGGGCCAGCCAGTCCTCTGTTAAGATCATGATCTAGCACAACCGCCCATATGGGGACATGTGGTGTGCATGTAAAAGCCTAGAGACATACACCTATGAACCGGTCCTTATCGCTGTCGGGCGAGTCACCAAATCCCTCTCCTCCAACCAAAGTCCACAAGTAACAACCACCTCTCCTCCAACAAAGTCCTCAAGGGACTACCACTAACGGAGAAATCTGCAGCAACCCGAAAAGTCTCCCAGCACGTAATCACCTATACTCGACCCCGCAAAACATCCTAGCGGTTTACTAATACGAAACGCGATACCTAAGAAGCACGTACATTTATTTTACACAAAAACATGTTATCATCATGTCCGGGGGGGTCAATTGTGACACCCCTACCTCGCGAGGCGAGAGGGATTGTCGCACAGGATCGTATCGGGAGACGTTCGACGAAGCGAACGTTCATTGCACATACAGCGGGATTACATTCAGCATTTTATTACATAGAGAACACTACTTGAGTAACAAGTTTCATACATAATCTCTTAAGTATTACAAGCCATTGTTCGAATTTCAGAATTACAATACATAAGTGAAGTGTGATTTTACAATACTTGATAATGTCTTTGCGGAAGCGTAAACATCTCGACGATACATATATATAGTTAACTAGGAGAACCACACCAGCCCATACGGCATGGCCTCACTCTTGAGTCGGTGAAGCGGGAACCCACTCCACGGTCCACTCCCGAGGTTCCTCGCTTTGACACACATACTTCCCGCAGCAATCACAATAATCGGGCTGCGGGAATCCTGAAAATAGTTTCAACACAAACCCCGAGTATCTAATATACTCCGCAAGGCTTACCCGTCAAAAGTGGTTCTAAGAACCGACCCTAACATGCAGGGTGCTTGACCTGGCTTGCGGAAACTTGCAAAAACAGCACCTAAGGAATTTGTCTAACTCCTATTTTAGCCAAGTTAAGAGGGTGGAAACATAATCATAAATTTTTGTGAGCAAGACTAACAAGCATGGTTGCAATACATGATTTGAATATTCAAAAACAGCAAGCTTAATCATCATGTTCTCTTATTACTACGATGCAATCTGCTCGAGACAAGTGGTACTCATCACCGCGAGGGACGGCGATATATATCGATTTACACCCTGCAGGGAAACCCAAATGCACGACATACGCATCATTTAAGAACACGTATGGCCACCTTTCACAAGATTATCATAGATATGAGCCGGGTCCACCCTCCGAGTGTGCATTCCACATGCAACCACAGTAGCGTCGGGTCCAAGGGTAATAACACACCCTCCATCTACTCACAAACCCGTGCATCCACCGTGACCAACACTTTGCACAAAGGGTGGAGCGACCGTCCAACACTACGACTCTCAAGTTACATCAGTTTACCAACTCCCATACGAAGGTATGCATTTGGTACACAACTCAATACTTGCTCGCGGAGTCACAACGAACGGTCCTTGACCGACACATACGGGGCTATGGTGAACAAGGGCCAACCTTGTCACCGCATCCTACACATGCTCTTCCCCGTACGGTCTCCAATTAATCATGTGAGGGTAACCAATTTTAATCCCTAGACCGGGTGATCTCCAAATCACTCGGTGTTGCTACCGATGAAGTTATTAAGCATAGCACTAGCGATTAGGCTTATACTTAACCAAGACCACAGGATATAGAAAGCTAGTGCAACTAGGTTTCCGAGCAACTCCTAAACTTAAATGCACAGTACACCATAGACGTATGTGAAAATAAAGAGACTTTAAACATAGGTCATGCTCCGGGGCTTGCCTTGATTCGGCTCGTAGTCAGCACACTCGAACTCGCTCACTTCAAGTTGGTGCCCTCCTTGATCTTCAGCTCCGGTCGGGATTCCTATATGAGTGCATATGAAGTGTATGAGTAATGGATGAATTCGTATTTATATAGTTCATGGAACTTCCTCAATAACATAGTGTAACAAGACGTTTGCATAAATTAAACATGTTCGGAGTGGTGATGATATGGTCATGATGATGGTAAGTGTGGTTAGTTTCGTGGGGACAACCTTCTAATTAGGTAAACTTTCCATCATTTAGTATAAATGTACATGCTGGTTTTTGAGATCAAGAAGATAGGGTATAATTCCTTATTACTTAGTATGCAAGAGGTTGATGCTCATTTCTTAGGATGAAGTTTTATCACTTCGTTATACATCGTGCACCACTAGTACTCATCATTTCATGTGGGTTTGCTATGATTAACCTACACCATATCTGACCGTTCTTGCCCAAAAAGATAAACGTGACTATGACCTGTTTAATTGTGCCATGTAAGTGTGAAAAATTATCTAGCCATAACAGAAAGTAAAAAGGTAATTTGAGCTTAGTCCAAACTCAGCCATTTTATCTAAGTCAGGGTTGACAGGCTGCTTGTGAAGCCATCTTAAGGTGTCCAAATCTTAATATTTTGCTATAGAACTTAGGTGATTCATGTTGATTAATGTAAAGTACATAACTTAAGGTTTACAATGAGCTTATACTGTTTCATTTGGAGCTGTATTCGAAAAGTTGTTGAATTTCAAAAACGGCAAGTTGTCACGCAGGCATAACGGATTAGCATATTAGAGTGCTTACATCTTTATTTTTCTACACATGAAGTACTGGGATTATGTTACTACGTTAAAGTACAAGTTATCTACTTTCCAAAGAGCCCTTGCTCATGAAGTTTGGATCCGGGGTCCAGAAGTTACATCATTTCTAAAATGCAATCTTGTTAAGCAGCTTGGTCGTGATAGCATTTTCATCTTGCTCAAACATTAATTTTTACTATATAACCTTAGGTGTTCATGTACATCATGATGTAGTACAAGTTATAAGCTTTCCAATGCGCTTTGAATCGTTCAAATCCGTGGCGTATAACTCGAGTTATGATTTTTCTAAAATCCTTAACCGTTACGAAGTTTCAGCACGTTTCAAATATTTCGCTAAGTGTCGCGCGCGGGGGGCTCGCCGGAGCGGCGGCGGAGCTCACCGGCGGCGCATTAGAGCTCGCCGCAGGGGTCGGGCTTGGCCGCCTGTGCACGGTTTTCCACGGCGCATCTACGGCGATGGTGGCGAGGTGAGGGGATGGACGGAGCTTAGCTCGCGTCGAGCTATGGCGGGTGCGGCGGCTCCGGCGTGGGAGCTCGTGCTCACCACCGAGCGAAAGAAGGGGCGGTCAAGGCTGAGAGCATCACCTGCTCGAGGGAAGCTCGGCGCGGGGTCGAAGAAGGAGGAGGTGGTCCGGAGTGAGCCGGCGTCGACGGGGTGGCGGGGCGCGGTGGCCGGCAGTGATGAAGAATGCAAGTTTCTCCTCGGCCGCGGCTCGGTTCAACCTGGGGCAAGGCAGGGAGTTGCGTTAGGTTCCCGTGCACCCTTCCGAGGCCAAGGTGGAGCATGAGCTCACCCGAGTGGGGCGGATTCGAGCTCGCCGGCGCGGGAGAAGAAGGACGGGGCTCGTCGGTTCTTATGGAAATTGTAGCCCTCGGAGGGCGAAGGGAGGCCGGGAGCTGGTGGGGAGATGCGCAAGGAGCCGGCGAGGAGCTAGAGCGCAAATGCGGGGCGTTGCGATGCGGAGAGGGCAGCGCACGGGGAGATGGTCCGGGCGGCGGCCATGGCGAACTCCTCTCCCCGCCATCGACGGCCGAGAGGGCAAGCTTCTAGGCGAAGCATGGTAGGCGATGCGTGACGCGTGGGGCTGCACAGCGCCGGCGAGGACGGGCGGCGCCTAACCGGCATGGGCGCCGGCGGCGAACGCCGCCGACGGTGGCCCCGGCCACCGTGCCGGCCCTCGTTCAATTGTTATTCTCACAATTTACGGCTTTGCCACTGCTGTCCTTCTCTGTAAATGGCTCATAGAATTTGATCCTTTTGACATTTTTGCAAACCAAAATTTCTGTGGTTCCATTAGATTATGTGGAACAACTTTCCTTAAAGGCCAAAGTTCAAATTCGAAATGTAAAAATTTACAAAAATTGTTGAACAGGTGCTGTTTCTGCTTAGAGTTGGATTTTTCTAGGGATTTGTGCTGTCCCAAAAATTCAGGAAAAATGTCCTAAATTCATGTCTTGATGTGTTCTACCAGATTGTGCAAAAATTTGGGGTTACCACTTCGGAGAAAGTTTGCGATCTCAAGAGCTAGGGTTTTGGGAGCAATAAAAACCCTAATAGGACTTTAACCTATTATTTCATATGACTAGCCGAGATGATTTTTGTTTTGCACATGCAAATCTCCTGTTAGCACAGTAACATTGTGAATTTGTGACACGGGGTGTCACAGCAATTAAGCAACTAAGCATGCAAGTATCATCGGTAGAGCATCCTAGGGTAATAGTGGCAAAAGTAACATGATATGGCATAGGTATGATTCTAAGCAGCAATAACCATTTCATATGCATGAGTTCATATTATGCAATTCCTAATCCAGCAGCAAGAGTGATCAAGGATTGCAGCTTGCCTTAAAAGCGGTTCCAAGAATAGATCATTGTCCTCGTCAGGCTTCGCGGGTACTCCATGAGCTTACGGTCATCCGATTCCACCGTCATCCAAAATACAAGCGGAACAGGTAAGTGACACGCAAATCGAGAAAGCGATACGAACTATGAGAAAGATTGGAAACCGAATCGCACGAACAAGTTTAATCGATGTGTTTTTGAAACTATTTAATCATTGCAGACCATTAACATGGACATCACTAACGCGAAGAGCACGACGACAAAAAACCAACGCAATCGACCGTGTTTTTTTCCAAGGTACAGGGAAATTTCTATGATTTTCTCGAATATTAAACGACCAAAAAAATTAAAGAGATATTTTGAAAAAGGAAAAGAATAATCGAGGGAATATTCTATGGAATATGCTGATTAGATATTTTGGAGGAAATGCGGCGGGGGGGGTGGTCCCCGCCGGTGATCACGGGGTCATTGGCTCACACCGAACCGAGTCCACAGACCACAAGGTAAAATCGATCATGGACTCGCCCCAACTCCCGGTGGGGCCCACGTTTACGTCACTCGTCGGAGGCGGGCCGCGCCGCCCACATGCGCGCGGTGGAGCTTGACCGGAATCTTGTCGTTCCGGCGCTACGGCTCGCCACCGGCCGATCGGATGGCACCAATGCAATCCGCACACGCCCGCACACGAAGAGCATGGCTCCCCAGGACGGGCTCCCGGCGGAGCGGCGACGTGAGCTCATGGGAGCTTCGCCAAGGGCGGCGCTCCAAAGGGAAAACCCCACTACTCCTCCAAACTACGGATCGGGCGCACCAAAGTGAAGCACAAGGAACGGCGATCGCTAGACCAGGTCCCGACCCAAGGGGATGGACGAAACCTAGCCGGCGGCGAGAACGTGACAGCGGAGAACGGGGATTTGACGAAACATGAGCAAGAGTGCTCCTTTTTCTTTAGAAACGCGCGCACGAGCAATGGAGCAACCTTGTGGAGCTCGTCGACCCATCGGTAGGCCTAAGGGAGCCGTAGAGCGGCGGTCTCACCACCGGCCATGCGAGGCGGCAGCGGAGCTCGACAAAAACAAGAAATTTGCGCACGAGCTAAAGGGGAAAGAGCGGGAAATGGCGTGCCGACTCACCACAAAGCTTCCGGAGTGCTTGGCAATGACAGAGAGTGGACGACGAAGACGAGCTCTTGGTTGATGATGGCGACGGACGGTGCGAGGTGGCGTGCGGCTCTTACGGTAACTACGCCCTCTCGTTTAGGGGGTGTTAAGGGGAGAAGGGGTCGGATTCGATGGCCAAGGGAGCGGCACACAACGGAGAGAATGAAATGGAGATCCGAGAAGGAGAGAACCTCACCGGCGAGGATGAGCGATGGCGAGCTCATCGGCGGCGGGATTCTTCGAGTGCCCCACTCGTCTTCCTCTTTGCACAACAAGCGACAAAATTAGCATGATTGAACTCTACGAGAGAGGAGAACAAGGTGGTATACCTACGGCTCATCGACGTTGTCATCCACTATGGTGACGACGAAGATAGGGGCATAGCGGTGGCTAGGGTTCCAGGTGCTTGGGTGGTCGGCGGCGAACAGGGAGGCTACGAGAGGGATGCAACGACATTCGGGGGTTCTTGTAGACACGGTAGGCGGCTAGGGTAGGGGTGACGGTCTGCTAGGTTGGCGTCCACGTCCCTCTTTTCGACGTCCATGCATGACATCTACGGTAGGGGGCGCCCGGGTAGGTGGGGGGACAACCGATTTGCTCGGGCCGACGGGCCGACCGGGTTGTTGGGCCGGTTTGGTTTGAGGCTGTTGCGGTTGGGAGGAAAGAGAGATTGGTCAAGGAGAGAGGAAACAAATGGCCCATGCGCATGAAATCGAAAGGAATAGGTTTGGTTTTTAATTTGGATAAGTTTGATTTGAATTCAACGCTATCGGGGTATTTTTAGGCTGCTAGTGCTAGGCCGGTGCATTGAAATTGAGAGTTTTGACTTGTTTGGCATGGCTCTGCTCCACCTCGGTGCAGCTCTACTCGAAAACTCCAAGGTGGAGCTACTCGATGTAGAGTTGGAGCTGTTTTTCAAGGTGTTTGGCTACGAGGGTGTGTCCAGCTCTAGAAAGGTTGGTTTGGAGGGTGAAAAGACATTGTTACCCATGGATAGTATGAGTGTATTGTTGAGAATAATTTAAATATTCTTCACATATAGTATTCAAAGAATTTTTTCCACTTGCGCATTCAATATGGTAACTAGAAGTAATTTTTGCGTATAATCTTCTTTTGTGCCAACAATCTAGTTTTTTTTAACAACAAACAAAACCAGTCACTTATTGACTAGATTCACGGACCGGATAACTAGAAGTTTATCTTGTTTCCGTTTGTTATCAATTCAAATCGATAATTAGGGAGGAAAATGAAAACGAGTGGAGCATTTGGTCGAGCATGTGGTGCGTGTGGCGGAACAGCTTATGCACTAGCGATGCCGGCAAGTGCGGACAGCACCGACGGACCCATTTGATGGTTGTGGCACGAAGGGAGGGAGCTCCACCCACCACTTTTTGTTCCCCTCCCGGTGCCACCGTCAAGAGCAGGTGTGCCTCGCTGCGGTAGATAGGTCGGCGGCATACTCTTCTAGCATCCTTGGTGCCCGACGCGGACGAAGAGACGCGTCGCTATCATCATTGCCATGAAGCCTCAATCAATATCGATGCTTCGATTCCTTAGGTCGACGCTATGAACGGGGGACGAGGCTCGTGCGGCGGCAGTTCGGATCTCCGGCCTGGAGCGGCGGCCAGCGGGGCCTAGCCCTCCCACCACCCGATGGCAACTAGGGTTAGCACATCGTGAGGCGCAGCGATGTAGGAGAAGAGCAGGGAGGCGATGCGGGAGAAGCGTGAGGCACGTGGGAGAATATTCGGTATCGGGAAGTGAAAAGAAAAAAAAATATCATTTTCGATTGGTGGCTTGTGTAACCAAGTGGCAAAGGTGGGTAATTTCACCCTAACTTTATGAGAACATACAACTCCACATCCTCTGGAGTTAGAAAAGAGGTACTCCACCAAAATGAACTACAACTCCCTCAACTCCGGGTGGAGTTGCTGCTCCTTAGAGTTTTGGATCAAGGGTGTTTGGCTGGCTTCGGACAGCTCTCCCTTAGAGTTTTGGAGTGGAGCCATGCCCAACGGGTCCTTTAGGGAGGGGGGGGAGGGGGGTGCTACAACTAGGGTAACCTATAGTATTTTGATTTGGGTGGAGTAGTGTTGAATCGGTAGAGAAACTTGTCTTCTTTCACCCGGTAAGTAGTACTGCTTTAAATATGGAATTTTGTCTAGCTACTCCTTTATGCAAATGAAATATATGTTAGCCTTTCTCGTATTAAGTTTAGATTCATATTTCCCTCACTTTTTAAGTATGTAATGTACTCACACTTACTAGTTTTTCATCTTTTTTGTAATAAGGCTATTCTCAGTGGGGTCTTTCATTACAATCTTCTTAAGGCAAAATTTAGGTAAGTGAGCCAGGAACCTTTCATTAGGATGAAAGGCTTCTCACAAGAGATGAAATGATTCATTCTGTCTCCTTATAACTCTCTTTCCATGTCAACAAAAATTACATATGTGGCCTCTTACAAGAGATGAAATGATTCATTCTCTCTCCTCATAACTCTCTTTCCATGTCACCTAGAAGTAAGTCTCATTATTGTAATCCAATCTCTATGTCATCTTCTAATACACTGTTTAGGCCTGTGCGGCTCGTAATTAATTGACTGTCCGTGGAGTTATGATGTTTCTGATATGTTTTATTTTGCCCTTTGAGACAAGTAATCTACATATTGTAATAAGTGTACATTACAACGGTGTAATTATGACACTATTTATATTGTTTATCATGGCACCCATGTAGCAATACACTAAGTTTTAGCTCTAAAATTGGATGTAACACAACAGTAGTCAAGAAATGGCACGGACAACTAGTTGATTTTCTAAAGATCAACGTTGATGGTCCTTACTCACAGCAGCAAGGCTCAGGTGGCTGGGGATAGATCGTCAGAGATACAGAATGAAGTGTTATTGGCTCACGAGTAGTGATGCATTACAAGCTGCTTCTTGCAGCTGAGCTTTACACATTGCAGTTTGCCATCAATGCTGACATCTTTGAGCTAGAGATAGAAACCGATGCAGTTGCCCTGAAGATACTAAACAGAGTGCTATTTAAAGATGTCAAATTCATGATGTTCATTGAGATTGTTTCAGTCAGTGTTATACATAATGTCATGTCTTATAATGAAGTAGCTCATGGGTTAGGAAAGCTAGGTGCTGAGTTTGGGCTAGGATCGATGGCCGGGACAGTTACCCAGATGATGTAATTTTGCTAGGAAAGTTTGAAAGTATAACTGAGTCCATGACAGATGGGGTAAATTGAAAACTATGGCTCGCCTAATTAATGAGTTGTCTGTTAATGCTTGGAAACCAACCAAAGACAATACTATTGCAATGATAACAATAGGCAGATATGTCAGTGATTTAATTAATATGTCAATTCATGCATTTGGTAGTATGCTTTTTTTCGAATGAGTTTTCCTTCTTACTGGACGTAGTAATATGCTTTGTTTTCAGAATAAAAGTAGCCGTGTCCATATATAAATCTAGAGGGTCGGATGTGTACTCCATGATCCATTCCTTTTTTTGTGAAAACTGATCTTCGACCAACCGTATCGTTGTTTTTATTTTTTTGACCGAAAACTGTATTGCTGTTGCTTAATCAAAGAACTTTTTCATCTTTCTCAGGACTGACTTTATCTCAAAAGTTGAAGCAATATTCAATTCAATAATTGGCAACCAGAGCCTCCACAAATTCCCCGTGTGAAAATCAAAGCCACCGCTGCTTCTAGAACAGTATCCGAATACGTTACTGTAGCAGCTCGTGATCAACGTTGGTGCCTCGCCCCTGGTCAGGGCGTCACTATAAAGAGTCTCTGTTTCGGATCGGATACACACGGGTCGTACTGATAAGGGGAAAAGCAAGCGAAATGGCGTTCCTGTTCTCACGCCTCCTGGCGCTCGCGCTTCTAGTCTGCATCGCATCCTCTGAGCACCGAGCTGGCAACGGGCAGACGACGCGCTTCGCCCGCGTCTTCAGCTTCGGCGACTCCCTCGCCGACACCGGGAATGCGCTGCACGTCGCGGCGGGGCCTGCCAGCCGGCCGCCGTACGGCGAGACCTTCTTCCGCCGCCCCACCGGCCGCGCCTCCGATGGCCGGCTCGTCATCGACTTCATCGGTAAAACCAGTGGTGTTGAACTAAGCGTTCCATTTGACATGCGTACGTATGCAGGACATACAAAATGGCTAATAAATTCATCTGTGTGGAAAAGTTGAGGCGCTGGGCGTGCCCGGACCGGCGCCGTACCTCTCCAGGAAGACAGCGGGGGACTTCCGTGACGGCGTGAACTTCGCGGTGGGCGGGGCCACGGCACTCGACGCGGAGTTCTTCGCGAGAAGAGGACTCAAGACCTTCGTGCCGGTTTCTCTTAGGAATCAAACCACATGGTTCAACAGTATTTCGCGGCTTCTTGGCTCCGTTGACGGTAAACAATTAAGAACATACTACAAGGGGCGTGTGTCATAGTTTACTTAATCAAAAAATATATTGAGCGGGGAATGATGAGGAGTTGAGGACCCTGGACCCTCACGTGTTTTTTACGACCGTCTCATGATCGCAGAGCAGAGGAAGGCCGCGGCGACCTCCCTCTTCATCGTCGGAGAGATCGGGATCAACGACTATCTCGTGGCCCTCAGCGGTAACCTTACCGTCGGCGAGGTTGAGAAGGCCTTCGTTCCAAACATAATCGGCGGCGTTCGATCCGTCGTTGCCGTAAGCTCGCCCTGCCGTACTCTCTGCTTATGTTTTTCCATGTGTCTGTCGATTTGAAGAACATCGTTAGTCAAGTGAGTATAATAACACAGTTTCCGCGCATGAAGGACGTGATCGCCGCCGGAGCACGCACGGTGGTCGTCCCAGGGATGATACCGCTCGGCTGCGAGCCGCAACTTCTGTCCCAGTACCAGGGTGGTGGTGGAATGAACGCCACCGACCGCTACGACCCGGAGTCTGGCTGCGTCGCGCGTCTAAACAGCCTCGCCGAGCTACACAACCACGCCTTGATCCGCATGCTCAGCGGCCTGCGACGCGCGCACCCCGGCGCGGCCATCGTCTACGCCGACCTCTACCGCGCCGTCACCGACCTCGTCGTGTCCCCCGCAAATACGGGCTCAGGGACATGCCGCTGGCTGCGTGCTGTGGCAGCGGTGGCCCGTACAACTTCAACGCGGCGGCGTTCTGCGGCGCGGCAGGGGCGGCGGCGTGCGCGGACCCATCGGAGTTCGTGTCCTGGGACGGGGTGCACTACACGGAGGCTGCCAACAGGCGCATCGCGTGCGCCCTGCTCTATGGAACGGGCGGCACCGATGTGCCCACGCTGTCAACCTCAATTGCCACCACGGAGGCAGGGCGTCGGAGGATTGGATGCGTCTCTAAGAGCAACTTCAACAATCCCCTAAATAACATTCAATCCTAAATTTTAGGAGTTCTAGCCAAAAACAAACTCTAACCTCACTCCTAAATGGGCTTCTAAATTAGTAGGACTCCCAAATCACCCCTCCAACCCCTGAAAATTGAAGGACTCCTTCACTCCTCCTAAATCATAGCTGGGTGTGTGCCTCACCTATTTATCTTTTATTTGTTTCCTTTTCTCACCTATTTATCTTTTATTTGTTTCCTTTTCTTCTATTCTCTCTCCCCTCACTTCTCTCTCTCTCATCCTCTCTCCAAACGCACGCCGCCGCCTCCTTCCATTGAGTCGGCGCGCCGCCTCCTTCCACCGAGTCGGCGCGCCGCCTCCTCCCACGCCTTCGCGTCTTGCGGGCCGCGGCCGCCACCCACCACCGCGTTTAGCCCTCCGTTGTCTGTCACCCGACAATGTGTCCGACCGCCTCCTCCCGCCATGTCGGTCCCACCACGGCCTGATCCTCGTGATCAGTCGGCACGCTGTGCCTCCACCCTGTGGCCAGCCTCTGCGCTCCTGAACGGTGCGCTACCACCGCTGATTCGACCCTCCTCGTCGGCTGCTCGAGGGGGCAGGCTCACCAGGCAACCGGATTCGGCGGGGCGAGGAACTACAAGGATTCCTATGATAGGTGACAATTTGATAGTCACAATATATCCAAACGTCACTAAGTTATTTAGTTTATGACGATCAATTCTATTTAGTGATGAAGATCCGACATGCTTCATAAAAATCAACTTGAAATCCTCACAAATTCATTCAATACTATATCATGAAGAAATATATTTGTCACGAGAACGAAAATAGCAACGTGACAATTTAGTGACAATTATAATTTGTCATAACTTAACTTTTTTAGTCACCAAGGTTATTATGTATTAGTGGAAATTTTGAACCTCATAACATCACATATTTTTATGAAAAAAATATGAAAATGTTACATCCGAAACTATTATGTTCTATATAATTAAAAATTAATAATTTAATTTAAAATATTGACCATACTTCAGCGTGAGAATATAATAAGAACACCAAACATTTTGTTCTCTAATTTAATATTTTAGATATGTATTAAAATAAAATATTATATTTCAAAGTATAAAAAATGCTACAATCTTTCGTTTGACATCTTTCAGCGCATACAAATATGAAAGTTGAAAAAACAATTACCTTTCAGCTCACCCAAATTCGAAAGTTGAAAAAACAAATACATTGTAGATGGGTTAGCCCACCTTGACTCAACATATAGTCTTAGCCCATTTTATTCTCCATTTGAAAAAAAAAACGTATCAGCCCACTTGACCCTCTATATACGAGCTTGGGCCATGTAGTCCCAAAACTTGTAAAATTGTTAAAAAAAATTAAGACACAACAGCCGTAGATGGACGATTCAAACCTTGAACACCCTTAGGGCAAGTACAAAGGTGTGGTCTTATAGACTGTCTCATGCATGACACGTAATCTCGAGACGGTCTATTAGACCACTTGTATGATGGGTGGTTGTTTTGGTTGTCTTGTAGAAATTAATATTTTCTAAATTTGTGGATGAGAAAAGGAATATTTATGAGTTGCATGACAACTACAACTTATACAATGGTGTGTAAGTCGTCTCATACTCCTAAATTTTAGCACATGAGGTGGTTGCTTCGCGAAACAACCACCTCTTTCTCTCACCTTCCTCTCTCTCTTCCACATCATCAAAAATCCTATGTGGCATTGTATGAGACGGGCTATGATACTGCTGACGTGTAGCGTTGTATTTGCCCTTACTGTGGTAGAATAGATTTACCACCAGCACCAAGGCAGTTACCTCGTGGTGCAAAGGAACGATGATTTAATCTTTTTGAACTCTACTCAACCGTCCTTACACCTAGCTGAATCAAATCTCGAACTGAGCGGGGAGGGCAGACAGATCTAGCTTCCATAATTGCGCCGGCGACCCTATTCCTCGAAGCGCCGCCGCCGTGCTACCACGTACCTCCTCTTCTAATCTGGGTAGTCCATTGGCCCCTATTGCAGCAAGATTTGGCTACTTTGCCCGTGGACCGTTCGTCGTGCACCCCTGCATCCGCCGGCGAATTTGCTCCTCCCAGCGTCTCCACCAGCTCCACCGTTGTGCTACCACCCCTGCTGCTCCCAACGCCTCCCCATTGCTGCTTCTGACGCCTCCAACCCTGCTGGCTCTCATCTTGGCAATTTTCTCTCAATGTCGCCAATAAGGACTGCCTGTCATTGAGTGCTTCCTGTCCTAATTGTGCTATCAGCAAGGTATGAACTGATTTTTTTTATGAACCTGATCAACTGCTGCCACTCCATATTTATATATTGAAAGAACTCATATTCATACAGTGCAAAAAGTTCCTATGCAAACTAGTAGGTCTGTGAAGTGCTTGAATGTATCAACTTATGTTGCATATAAAACTTATGAGCATGTAAAACTCATGGTTCACAAAAAAAATCACTTACTAAACTTTTTTTCTTATTTTTATTTCTCTGCAGATGGACAGAAGTTGGATTAATTCTAGTCTATTTAGCAAGCCGCATCGTAATGGGGTTCTCGAGTTCATGAGATTTGTTTCGCAGAAATTTGGTGATAATGAAGAGATATTGTGTCCTTGTCGTATATGTTTCAATCGGATGAGTCACTATAAAGGCACCGTAAAGGATCACTTACTTTTGCGTGATATGGCTAACTCATACACTCGATGGATATATCATGGAGAACCATTGAATGATGAAACTGATGGAACAACATGCAATGTTGATGAGCATATTGATTTGAACGAGGATGCTGATGAACCCGGTGATAGAATTCCTGATATGGTCAATGAGTTGTACACAGCTGAACAGCAAGATGGAAAGAAATCTATTTTTGCAGCTGTCTTAGAATAAATGCAGAAGGCATTGTATCCTGATTCACCTTTTACAAGATTTTCTTTTGTGGTGAAGCTACTTCATATAAAATCATTTTATCGAATAAGCAATGTTGCATTCACAGCAATATTGAAGTTATTGTCATCAGCATTCCCATATTGTTCCATTCCGAAATCTTATGATGAAGCAAAGACAATTATTCGTGCTGTAGGACTCGGATATGATTCCACCCATGTGTGCTCAAATAATTGTGTTTTGTTCAGAAAAGATTATGCAAAACTTGATCAATGTTTAATATGTGAAGCATCAAGATGGAAAGATCCAGATGCAACAAAAATTCCACAAAAGGTATTACGTCATTTTCCATTGATTCCAAGGGTTATTTAGGTGGTAATTAATACTTGATTTCTGAATATATGTTGTTTCGTAGGCTCAATTTGCCATTGACTCCAACAACAAGGCATTCATTGCTGCGTGCGCTGACTTGCTAAAGTCTGGATAGAGACAATTGAGGTACAAACTGAAGAAAGCATTTTTTGATGGTGTCCTGGCAAATGAAGTGCCTAGAAAATCACCAGTGAGTACTATATCTGATGATCAATGGAAACTTTTGCTGGATCTGTGGTTTTCAGAAAAGCACAAGCTACAAAGTTGCTTGTTGTTAGAAATTCTTTTATTCTCTCACAATCTGCAGCTGCTCCATTACTATTCTAAATAGTTTAATACTGAATTGCTTTGTAGAACAAATGTGCGACAAACAAACAAATCGAGAGAAAGTGAAGTACCATCACAGGACAGGCTCTAGATGCTATCTTGCTCAAGCTCATATCTTGGTAAGTTATATACTCATCATGTGAATTCATTGAGCAACTTTTTTTTAACTTAAGCTAAAAACAAACACTGTTATTTCAGAAGCAGCAAGAGGACTATCAAGATGCGCCACCTACTACTATCGATCTTTTCAAGAACTTCCATTGCAGCAGCAAGGCTTGGTTTAGTGAGCATGTCAGGGATGCTATTGTAAGTACATTGCCAGGTTCCTGGTTCCTGCTATAATTTCCTATTGTTTCTTGGTTGGTTGATCATCTATGATATGCAAATGATGCATTGCTATCAGTTCATGTCACCTAAACATTATCCTTTTTTCTTCATGTTTATTACTGAAATCAAATTTATGGTCAGTATACCTATAATTTATTTATAATTATTTCATATCTTCAATTAAAAAATAATGTAGTTCTAGAACACTAACGATTTGATATTGTTACTTGTTAGGAACAAATGGAAGCTATTTTGGATGAACCTATTGAGGAAGGGCAAGTGCCAAAGACACCTGCAGAAGCTGTTGCTCAAGTTTTACCATCAACAAAATTTCTTCAAAATGTTGGCCTAGAGCCACCCAAAAAGAAAGCAAAAACTGTTGATGTTGGACATGTAGAATACCTTGAAGCGAAACTTGCAGCGGAAGAGAAAGGTTCTGCAGCACTTAAGGACAAGATTGAAGCTCTAGAAGAAGCAAGGGAGAAGCAGCAGCAAGATATGGATGATTTGAAGAAACAATTGGAGGAGAATAATGCTTTTCTCCGAAGTATGTTCGGTGCTGGAAAGTAGGTCATTCTTTATCGTTGCTGATCTAGGATGGATTCTGCTAATCCATGCCTTGGTGTTTTGCTTGTTGGCTGGATGTTAGATGAGGTTAACTATTCTGTGACTTTTGCTTGGTGCACAAGACTTGTAACTATTTTGTGACTTTGGCTAGTGGACTTGGACTTTGGTTGGTGCACATGAATGTAATTGTGATACATGATTGGTTGTATGGGTTAAAACTATTGTTGTTGCATCATTGAATTCTTGTGGGGTATGTTTGCAAGATGGGTCGATTGTGAAATATTTGGGCTGCTTTTGGGATTTATAGATAGAATGTTGGACTAAATCTTAACTGAATTTGTTCAGGCCCAATTAGCATTTATTTTATTTTTGTAATTGTTGCATGTAAATTTCAGGCCCCCATTTAAGAAAAACTTTTCAGCCCAAAAATGAGTAGGCCAAAATGTATAAGGCCTTTGATTTGAATTAGGCCCAATCTAGATGAATATATGGGCTGAGTCTCTAAATAAAAGTGGCAGAAAAATATTGGGATAATCCTAAATTCGAAATGGGTCTAACCCACAATCTTGAAGAGGCCTTTCCGGGCTATTTATGTTGTGACGTTTTGAGCCAACAATGATGAATATTTAACGTCACAAAATTATAATGAAGTAAGAAATGTCACTAAAATAATTGTGACGATTTTACTACGTTTCGTCACAAAACCTCTTTTATTATGCATGATAGGTGACGATTTGATTTTCGTCACCTTAGCATCACAAATCCTACATTATAACATAATTTTGACATTTTACGACAAAAATGAATCGTCACCTATCATAGGAATGCTTGTAGTGAGGAGCGGCAGAGCGGCGGGCACGATACAACATTCGCACTAAGGGTGCGACACAGAGGCGGGCGTGGCCGACCCACGGCGAGCGCTATATGGAAGAAGAAACAAAAGCTGAGACATTGACGAATGGGTCCCGAACAAATAGGAGGATAGAATAGGATGTTTTTCTAGAGTTGAACTGAAATTTTAGGCTCCAATAATTTTGGGTTGGCCCTAAAATTGCTTTTAGGAATTTAGGATGTCTTGCTGGAGTCGCTCTAAGTGACAGACTCATGCGGCCAGGCTACAGTGTGGTTGATAACAACATGCCCGCGACTGCATATTCTGCATCCACGTGTTAATTATTGCATCCACCTTTTAACTAGTAATTGGTGTTAACAACATGCTGTTCGTGCACATATCAACGTTTTTAAACTAGCAATTGGTGCACGGACAGTTCGAATTGAATGGAGTAAGTCTATTCTACTCCCAAAAATATATTTTGTCTAATTTACTTACTAAATAAAATATTGGCTCAATTTACTCGGACCGGAGCAATATACTCCATTATGTAATTTGCGTTTTTATTTTTATTTATACAATTTGAGTTCAGTGCTCAAATTTTGCACAATAATAATTTTGATTAAATCCTACATGAAGAAATATAAGGCATATTGTCGGTGTTTGAACCACTCGGCGGTAGAATTTGTCCCCGGGATTACGCGTTTTAGGCCGGATGGTACACAAGGGAAGACACGAAGGATTTAGGCTGTACGTCCAGCGGGGGTGGTGTCGCGGCGTCGTCTTCCTTGCGTCAAAATGGGAAGCGGAGTACAAAAGAGATGGGAGAGGAGCGTGCTCCGGGTCCCGTGCGAAGATGTGCGTGTTAGGTATGTGGATGTGTGTGTGTGGCGTTCTTCGTCGGTTGCTTGCCTGTCCGCGCGTGAGAGCGGCTCGGACCCCTTTATAGTTACGGGGATGGAGCTCGAGTTACAAGAGAGATAGAGAGAGAGAGATGCTTAGTCGCGGGATCGGTCGAGTGCCGGTGTTGTCCCGTCGGCCTTCTCTCCGTATGCACCGGCGGGGTTGATCGGGCGGTCGCGTCGCACCCGTAGCCGGGAGTATCGGGATGGAGTGCTCCGCGTTCGAAGGAGCCGTAGATGGCGTCATTGCAGAGTGGTTAGAGGGGACAGGCCATATCCGTCCTTCTCTCGTCGGACGCAATGATGGTTCGGGCATGGTCGAGAAGGAGGGGGGGGAGATAGCTTGCTCTATGACTCGAGCTCGCCGGCGAAGGTCGTGCGAGGCGGAGCTGTTCGACGGGCGTGACAGGGAATCGTACGTCCGTATGTCGGTGAATGATGGCTTCTCTCGGAGGTTTCGGTCCACGCCAACTCCCGTCGGACAACAGGGACGGCACGTCCGTCGGCGCGGCCCGACAGGAGCGGTGGTGGCGGGAGGGATGGGATTCGGACCTGCCGTCAATGATTTCCGAGTAGCGCCCACGTGGGCGCTGGAGTGGTTGAGAGTTAATGCGGTTGGTGGTCGAGCCACGAGGTCCCACCTCGAGGTCGAGTGTGGGGGTCGAGCGGCCAAGGTCGTGTGGGACGGAACTCCTCGAGCGGGGCGGCCATAGTCGTGCGAGGCGGACCACCTCGAGTAAGACCGGGAGGTCGAGCTTCGGGATCTATCGAGCCATCTTTCGGTCCGGTTGTACGGGTGTGGGCCGGCTTCTTTTGCCGACGCGGCTCCGGTAATCCTTCGTTAAGTGGGTCCGCTCGCTGCCACGTGGCGGCGTTAATCTTTACCCCCGACGGTAGCCCCCGAGCCCTCGGGTGAGTCAAGGATTCGCTCGGGGGATCCCTCGAAGAGGCGGGGAGTCGTGTTCGTGTAACTTTTACGAGGGTTGTTCATCCGCCGGTGCGCGCGAGCGCTTCCGGTGGACGGTAGCTCTCGAGCCGGAGGATAAGTCCAAGACTTATGCTCCGGCCGAGTTGCGGACGAAATGCGGTCCCGCCGTTGGACCTCGTGCTTGCGATGCCAGCCCCCAAGCTCCCGCGCAATGCGGACAGCCCGATCGTGGGGCGATTCGTCTTAGTCGTTTTCCCGTTCGCGTCGCGTTCGTACGACGGAGGGTAGAGCAGATCCTAGATTCGCCCGGAAAGGCCGACACGCGGGGCTCGGTGAGCTCAATAACGGGAAAGGTTCGAGTGAAGTTGCGGTTTCCCGTCGAGGGATTCCGTCAAGCCCGCCGGGGACAACTTCATCGATCCATACGGTCGCCCTCGGTTGGGACCCCAAACCGTTCGTTGGGTTCCGGGGCTCGATGCCTCTCTACGGTGAGATTCCCCTTAGTCGAGGTCGACTCGGACTCGAACGTGTCCGGTCGATGCCCGTTGCGCTCGCACGCACGGGTCGCGGTCGCTAGGTGGACCCATCGACATCACTCCCCGGCTCGGTTTGGAATGCTCGAGGCGGCCGCCGAACCCTTTCGATCGGGCCAGCCTTAGAACCTTGGCCGGGTGGGGTCGTCGAGACAGCTTTCGATCCCTTATCCCCGCTTACCTTCGAGGTCGAGCCTCGGTTTGCTCGAGTTCCGAGGTCGGGCGCTTGACCTTGAAGGGAGTCGGTAGGGAGTCGAGGGACCTCCTCGGGCGTGCCCTTTCTCACCTCTGCCCGCATGTGAGAGAATCCGAAATGACAGAGGTACGGAGGGGAGCGTGGGAGTTTTACCGTCTCGACTTCCATGGTTCGGAGATCGAGGCGCGTTCTCATCCGTTGCTCGGCGTGTAGTGGTGGGTCCGCGTGGTGCGGATTCGATTTCCGCTCGGTAGTGGCGGGGCCCGTGTAATTAGTACGGGCCGTAGAGCTGTAGACCCGGAGAAAGTGGCGTGAAAACCGGAGCGGAGGAGTTAAGAGATTTTACCGGGGTGGTGGCGATCGTGGGACCCGCAGCGGAGCCGAGGGGTCGTGCCCGCCCAGCCGCAGCCGCCTATTTAAGCCGTCGTCCGCCGTGGCCTTTCGTTTCCACGCGCCATCGCCTTCCTTGCCTTCACCTCTCCAAGCCCTAGCCTTCGTCTTCCTTGCGCAGCCCCCGAACCCTTACGCCCTCGCTTCCGCCATGTCGACCCGGACGCGCTCCGTGATGAGGAGGGTCGATCTCGACCGGTTGGTGGCACAGGGCCTGCTGCACGAGCGCGACCTTGATAGGTGGTGGAGGCTCCCAAGCAACGAGTCACGCCCGGAGCTGCCTCGGGGCTACGTGGTCTCGTTTTTGCACTTCCACGAGCGCGGTTTGGGGACGCCGGGGAATGATTTCCTGCGGGCAATGATGTTCCGTAATCATCCGGAGCTTCACCACCCGAACCCTAACGGGATCCAGCAGTTGAGCATCTTTGTTGCTCTCTACGAGGGTTTCTTAGGGACGGCGGCCAACCTCGACCTGTGGAGGTGTTACTTCCGCATCAACCTCTACCGGAGGTGGAACTCCATGGGCGAGGAAGTTCCCGCGCACATCGGTTGCGAGGGATCGTGATGAAGAAGGATCGGGGAGGGACTACATCACGGTGACCACCCCCACATCGAACCAGGGGTGGCATCCGAAGTGGTTCTACCTCCGCCAAGATCCGGCGCACCCGTTCCCGGCCTTCGAGGGCCGGGTCTTCGAGGAGGCTCCGAACGAATGGAAGTGGGGCTGCCCTCGCACTAGCCGGTCTCGAGTCGACATGATGATCGAGGCGATCCGGCACCTGGCCCGGTTCGACGTCGACGCGACGATGGTGGTGGGCTCCTATCACAAGCGGAGGTTCGCGCCACATTAGCGGCGCTCGATGTTGATGCACTAGGTGTCGAGCAACGACCGCGTCGTCCCGGACACGGTGATGACGGTGCAGGAGCTCGACGACGACGCCGTCGCGTTGTGCGTCGGGAGCGCGCTGGGGACCACCGCGCGCGCCCGGACGGTCCAGGGCGCTCCTCGGATGAAGCCACACCCGGAGGCTCTCGATGTGGTAAGTCGACCTCGGCCTTCGGGGCTTCATTGCTTGTTCGAATTTTTCTACGTTCGTTTACTAACTTGTCTTCTCGTTTGCAGTCCGCTCGGGTCCCCCTCTCTCGGCGTCCCAGGCTGCGACTTCCGAGCGAAGCGGATCAGCGGGCGGCCAATACCTTTCATGCCGCGGAGGAGGAGGTCGAGAGGAAGGCGACCAAGGATTTGGCCGTGTGACTCAGGTTGGAGAAGGTGGCGCGAGACGTCGAACGCCAAAGGAAGAGGGAGGCGTACGGGCGGCGGGGCGAAACCCGGATACCGCTTCGATCGCCTCGACCCCCGTCCCTACGGACTCCGATGGTGACGGTGGAGCCACCGAGTTCGAGACCGACGGGGAGACCCCGCTTGTCCGCTCCCGCCGAGCCGTCACCTCGGCCCTAGAGTCCTCCACCCCCTCGGCCTCAACCTTCGCGGCCGGCCCCTCCCGTCGGCTCGCGACCCGCGGAGGCGAATCGAGTTCTAGGGCTGGCGACGCATCTCACGTGGAGGGGACGGGGACCGGCGTGGACCCCTTCCTCGGGTCGGAGGTGGTAGATCTCATAGTAGATCCTACCGTCAATGCGAGGGTGGCGGTAGAGATGATCTCCGAACTAGTCGGAGGCGGGACGGACCTCAATCGCATGCCCGCCGCGCCCGGAGACGGTGTGGCGGATGGCATAGATCCGGGAGGTCCTCCCTCCGCCCCTCCACGGACGTGGTGCCCGTGCAAGGTTCCAGCGCTCGGGCGCTGCGAGCCCAAGAGTCCGGCGGGACCGTTCCCGAGCCGGTGAGGGGCGATGCGGAAGACCGGCGTGCGGACGCGCATGCCGATGTCTTTAAACCTCGCTGCGGCCGGTGAGCCGGCCCGCGACACGCGGACGCGCGTGCCGATGTTCCCGAATCTGTAGCGCCCGGCGAGGGAGGCGCTGCGGGGCCCTCGCTCGACGTCGAGGTCCCCGCAGAACCCGTCGAGGAGGCGGCGCGGGCGGTGGTCGACCCGGCGGTGGCTGCCGGGAAGCGTGTTCGTGAGGGCGAGCCCGGCCATGGCGGACCTGCGCCCAAGCGAACGGTGCCGCCGAGGAGGAGGGCTCCAGCCACGACCCTTCGCAAGTCGCCGACCTTCTCGGCGGCGCGAGCCGCGAAGGCGAGGAGGACCGACGTGGAGGTGGCGGCCACGGCGGCCGAGGGACAGGAGGGGCGCCGGCAGAGTCCAGCCGCGCTCCGCAGTTGCCTATGGACCGGAGGCCGTCGAACTTCGTGGCCGGGCTCACGCCGGCGGTGCGAGGGTTCCCGTCCCGACTCGAGTCGGAGGCAGGCGAGTTGCGGCGAGCGGCCGGCCAAGCTCGCGCCGGCATGGAGGGCGCACTCGCCCGAGAGGAAACTCTCCGGGCGACGAAGGAGGCGGCGGAGCTCGAGGCGGCAGAGGCACGCCGCGCAAGGCGGGTAGCTCGGCAGCCTTGGCCAAGGCCGAAGAGGCCGCCTCGACGGTGGAGAAGGTCAAGGAGGCGCTCCAAGCGGAGTGAGAGCCGAGGCGGAAGGCCGAGGCCGCGGCGGAGGTCTCCCACCGGACCGCATCCAGCCTACCTCCGGGAGCTCAAGGAGCAGCAGGCCGAGAAGGAGGGTAAGTGCTCGAGGCTTTTCCCTTTGACCGTAGGAAAATCCCTTAGTCGTTTTCTCGACTTCTCATGCTCGGGTTTCTAACGTTGAGTTCTTTTTGATGATGCAGGTCCGGAGCAAAGGTTGGTCGCGGCGGAAGCATCGCGGAGGGACCTCGACGCCGCGCCGGGCCGCGCGTTCGCCGACGTCGAGGTCGAGCGGAGCGTTGGGACCGCCCTGCCGGAGCAGATTGGCGCGGTGGTCCGAGGAGCCGAGCGTTCCGCCGTGCGTGCGACCTTTACGGTGCTGGTGTCCCAATACGAAGATCCCGACTTCGGGGCCGTCAAGCACGGGACCTGTTCCGGCTTCGCCGGCACCGAGTTGGAGTCGTTGAAGGCCGAGACCCGCGCCCACGCCGATTCTCTTGCTGCAAAGCTCGAGGTGGAGCCCCTCCCCAAGATGTAGAGGAACTAGGAGATTAGTTTCGTTTTTTGTTTTGTTAAGAACAATGGGGCGTTATTCCCCCATATGTAAATAACTTTAAGTTTTTAACTCGTTCCGCACTCGACCCTGCGATGTCTTGCTCTTTATCAAGTAATTTTAAGTTTGACTCGAGTACGTCTCGGCCCTTTCATTTGTCCCGTTGATTCGCAAAGTTAGAACCTACGAGCCTCGTTAGACTTAGTCATTTTTGGTGAGCGTCCGCTAGGGTCGCTGGGGCCCTCGAGCTTCCGCCTTCCAACCAATCTTTGACTCGTGAGTCCATTTACCCGCGGCTTGCTTTGCTTATCAACGAGATTCGAATCCAAGATCGAGTAAGACTTAGCAGATTTTGTTTGCGAAACAGAGCTAAGTGCGGCGATTTTTGTTTTTGAAAAATCGTGATATCGCCCGCCTTCCAGCCCCGAGTGAGGCTCGACCTCGTGGCGTTCCGTGCGTTAGTCAACTCTCGACCTTCCAGCCGTCTTGAGCTTGTAGGAGCCGGGCCCGATGACGCGTGCGACGATGTAAGGTCCTTCCCGGGGAGGGGAGAGTTTGTGGCGATCCTTGTTGCTTTGCACTCGCATAGCACCATGTCCCCGACGCCGAAGCCTCGACTCTTGACGTTGCGGCCGTGGTATCGTCGAAGCGCTTGTTGATACTTGGCAGAGTGCAGGAGCGCAGCGTCGCGTGCCTCGTCAAGCTGGTCCGCGGTGTCCTCGAGCGCTGTTTGATTTCCTTGTTCATCGAAGGCACGGACCCTAGGAGCGCCATAGTCAAGGTCGGCTCGGAAGAATTGCTTCCGAGCCATAGACCATGAAACACGGCGTGTAGCCGGTTGCTTGACTTGGAGTCGTCCGTAGACTCCAGAGGACGGCCGGTAGCTCGGCCGCCCATCGACCGCTAAAGCGTTTCGGACGATCGTAAATACGTGGCTTGAGCCCTTGCAGGATCATGCCATTGGCCCGCTCGACCCGCCCGTTGGTCTCGGGGTGAGCTACAGCCGTCCAATCCACTCGAATGTGGAAGTCATCACGGAACGTGAGGAATTTCTTCCCCGTGAACCGTGTACCATTGTCCGTGATTATCGAGTTAGGAACGCCAAATCGATGAACAATGTTGAGGAAGAATTCGACCGCCTCTTCGCACCGGATCTTGCCGATGGCTCGAGCTTCGATCCACTTCGTGAACTTGTCGACCACGACAAGCAAGTGGGTGAAGCCCCGGGTGCCTTTTTCAAAGGCCCGACCAAGTACGGACCCCGGACCGCGAAGGGCCACGTGATGGGTATGGTTTGCGGGGCTTGAGTCGTGACACCCCTACCTCGTGCACCATAAGTACTCATCATTTCATGTGGGTTTGCTATGATTAAACCTACACCATATATGACCGTTCTTGCCCAAAAAGATAAACGTGATTATGACCTGTCTAATTGTGCCATGTAAGTGTGAAAAAATTATCTAACCATAACAGAAAGTAAAAAGGCAAATTGAGCTTAGCCCATTCTCAGCCATTTTATCTAAGTCAGTCAGGGTTGACAGGCTGCTTGTGAAGCCATCTTAAGGTGTCCAAATCTTAATATTTTGCTATAGAACTTAGGTGATTCATGTTGGTTAATGTAAAGTACACAGCTCAAGGTTTACAACGAGCTTATAGTTGTTTCATTTGGAGCTGTATTCAAAAAGTTATTGAATCTCAAAAACGGCAAGTTATCACGCGGGCATAACGGATTAACATCTTAGAGTGCTTACATCTTTATTTTTCTACACATGAAGTACTGGGATTATGTTACTACGTTAAAGTACAAGTTATCTACTTTCGAAAGAGCCCTTGCTCATGAAGTTTGGATCCGGGGTCCAGAAGTTACATCATTTTCAAAACGCAATCTTGTTAAGCAACGTGATCGTGATAGCGTTTTCATCTCGCTCAAAAATTAAATTTTACTATATAACCATAGGTGTTCATGTACATCATGTTAAAGTACAGGTTACAAGCTTTCCAATGCGCTTTGAATCGTTCAAATCCGTGGCGTATAACTCGAGTTATGGTTTTTCTAAAATCCTTAACCGTTACGAAGTTTCAGCACGATTCGAAAATTGCTAAGTGTCGCGCGCGGGGGGGCTCGCCGGAGCGGCGGCGGAGCTCACCGGCGGCACGCTAGGGCTCGCCGCCGGGCCGGGCTTGGCCGCCTGTGCACGGTTTTCAACGGCGCATCTACCGGCGATGGTGGCGAGGTGAGGGAATGGACGGAGCCGAGCTCGCGTCGAGCCATGGCGGATACGGCGGCTCCGGTGTGGGAGCTCGTGCTCGCCAGGGCAAGAGGAAGGGAACGGTTAGGTCGTAGAGCTGCACCTTCGCACGGAGACGAACGGCGCGGGGTCGGTGCAGGCTGAGGTGGCCTGGAGGCTGCCGGCGTCGACGGGGTGGCGGGGCGCGGTGACCGGCGGCGGAGAAGAAAGGAAATTTCTTCACCGTCCCGGCTCGACTTGACCCGGGAAGGAGCAGAGGGGTCGGTCGGGTTCTTGCGCATCTTCCGGAGGCAGAGACGCAGCATGAGCTCACCCGAGCACCGCTCAATCGAGCTCGCCGGCGTTAATGGCGGACACGGAGCTCTTCTCGGATTTTTGGCGATTGGAGCCAGCGAGAGGGAAGGCACGACTAGAGACCGGGGGTGGAGCTAAGCAGGGACCTTGCGAAGCACTTGCGCCCGAATGAGGGAGCTGCAGTGCGGTGAGAGGCGACGCAGGGGAAAAATTCCGGGCGGCGGCCATGGCGAAATCCTTTCCCCGTCATCGACGGCCGAGAGGGCAAGCTTCTAGGCGAAGCATGGGAGGTGATGCGTGACGCGTGGAGCTGCACGGCGCCGGCGAGGACGGGCGGCGCCTAACCGGCATGGGCGCCGGCGGTGAACGCCGCCGACGGTGGCCCCGGCCACCGTGCCGGCCTCTCGTTCAAATGGGATTCTCACAATTTACAGTTTTGCCACTGCTGTCCTTCTCTGTAAATTGCTCATAGAATTTGATCCTTTTGAAATTTTTGCAAACCAAATTTTCTGTGGTTCCTTTGGATTATGTGGAACAACTTTCCTTATAGGCCAAAGTTCAAATTCGAAATGTAAAAATTTATAAAAATTGTTGAACAGGTGCTGTTTCTGCTTAGAGTTGGATTTTTCTAGGGATTTGTGCTGTCCCAAAAATTCAGGAAAAATGTCCTAATTTCATGTCTTGATGTGTTCTACCAGATTGTGCAAAAATTTGGGGTTACCACTTTCGAGAAAGTTTGAGATCTCAAGAGCTAGGGTTTTGGGAACAATAAAACCCTAATAGGACTTTAATCTATTATTTCATGTGGCTTGGCAATTGATTACTGTTTTATATATGCAAAATTTTATTTAGTACAGTAACAACCTGATTTTTGTGACACGGGGTGTCACATGAGCGGCTTGATGCGTCCGTCGAGCGTAGTACGGCACCCCTTGCATGTGTGGACGACGCGTGTTGCATCCGCCACGACGGTCGGCCGATAGAAGCCTTGTCGAAAGGCGTTACCGACGAGGGTCCGTGGCGCGGCGTGGTGCCCGCAGACGCCCGCGTGGATGTCGTTGAGGAGTTTTACACCTTCCTCAATCCGTATGCGGCGTTACGGGATCTTCGACACGCTGCGGTTGTAAAGCTCGCCCTCGACCAAGACGAAGGACTTAGAACGTCTATGGAGACGCCTTGCCTCGATCTAGTCGGCCGGGAGCTTGCCGTGGTGGAGGTACTCGATGTACGGTGCCCTCCGGTCGGACGGTTGTACCTCGCCGGTCGTTGGCGTGTCGATTTCCATGATTTCTCCACCCGTTGGCGGAGGACCGGCCCCCGAGCCCTCGACCGGGCTCGAGCGCTCTTCAAGGTCGGGGTCGATGCTTGGGGCAACCCCCGAGTTCGGTTCGATGGGTCCTCCATCGTCCCTAGGGGGATCAAGAGGTCGAACCGACGGTTGGAACCGATCGTTGGCGAAGATGCCCGACGGGATCGGTTCCCGCCGGACGCCGGCTTGGCCAACGAGTCCGCCGCCTTATTGAGCCGTCGCGGGATGTGCTTGGGCTCGAGTCCATCGAACTTTTCCTCGAGTTTTCGCACCTCTTGGTGATGGAGCGTCGGCGTCTCGTTTCGACTGCTCGACCCTTTCAGACTCCGATCAATGACGAGCTGCGAGTCCCCGCGGACCTCGAGTCGCCCGATCCGGAGCCGAACGGTGATCTTGAGGCCATTGACTAAGGCTTCGTACTCGGCTACGTTATTCGAAGCTAAAAAGTGTAACTCGAATGGCGTACCTCATGCGTACCCCGGGGAGACGAAGACGAGTCCAACGCTCGCTCCGCGGCTCATCGGCGACCGTCAAAATACATGACCCGAGTACTCCGGTCCACCGGCGCGGGTGGTAACCGAGCCTCCGTCCACTCCGCGATGAAGTCGACGAGTACCCTAGACTTTATCGCCGTTTGAGGCACGTAGGTGATATCGTGCCCCATCAATTCGAGAGCCCACTTGGCGACCTTGCCTGCAGATTCCCTGTTTTCGGTGATATCGCACGGAGGAAAAGAACTCACCACGGTAATCGAGTGCACGTCGAAGTAGTGGCGTAGCTTGCGTCTAGCGACCATCACAGCGTAGAGGATCTTGAGGACTTGCAGGTACCTCGTCTTCGAATCGTAGAGTACCTCGCCGACATAGTAAATAGGGTGTTGCACCTTGAGGACGTGCCCCTCTTTCTCCCGCTCGACTACGATGGCGGCACTAACAACCCGAGTGGTTGCCGCGACGTAGAGCAGGAGTCGTTCGCTCGGAGATGGAGGAGTTAAGACCGGAGGGTTGGCTAGGATGCGCTTCATGTCGTTTAGCGCGGCTCGTGCCTCCGGCGTCCATTCGAAGCGCTCGGACTTCTTGAGGAGCTTGTAGAGCGGGAGAGCTCTTTCCCCAAGGCGCGAGATGAAGCGGCTTAACGCCGCTAGGCACCCGATAAGTCGCCGTACTCCCTTGAAGTTCCGGATCGGACCCATGCGTTCGATGGCGGTGATCTTCTCCGGGTTCGCCTCGATGCCACGCTCCGAGACGATGAAGCCCAACGAGCATCCCCCGCGGGACCCCAAAGACCCACTTCTCGAGGTTGAGCTTAACGCCGTTCTCGCGCAGCTTGGCGAACACACGCTCGAGGTCGACCACGAGTTGGTCGGCCTTCTTGGATTTGACGACGATGTCGTCAACATAGGCTTCAACAATATCTCCGATGAGATAGTCGAAGCATTTCCGGATGAACCTGCGGTACGTGGCACTAGCGTTCTTTAGCCCGAATGGCATCGTCGTGTAGCGATGACGAGCCGAATGGCGTGATGAAGGAGGTTGCGAGTTGGTCGGATTCATCGAGTGCTATCCGATGGTACCCGGAGTACGCATCTAGAAAGCGAGAGGGTTTCGCATCCGGAGGTCGAGTCGACTATCCGGTCAATGCGCGGTAAAGGAAAGGGATCCTTGGGACATGCCTTATTCGAGGCTAGTATAATCAACACACATTCTCCATTTCCCATTCTTTTTCGTACAAGGACGGGATTAGCCAACCACTCGGGATGATACACCTCCTTGATGAACCCGGCCGCCAAAAGCTTCGCGATCTCCTCCCCGATTGCCTTGCGCTTCTCCTCGTCGAAGCGGCGCAAGCGTTGCTTCACCGGCTTGGAGCCCGGCCTGGTGTGCAAGGAGTGCTCGACGACTTCCCTCGGTATTCCTGGCATGTCCGAGGGTTTCCACGCGAAGACGTCGGCGTTCGCGCGGAGGAAGTCGACGAGCGCGCTTTCCTATTTAGGGGAGAGAGAGGTGCCGATGCGCACCGTCTTCTTCTCGTCTCCCTCAAGGTCGAGGACGACCTCCTTGGTACCCTCCACCGGCTCGAACGAGGCCGCTTACGGCTCGCCTCGTGGGGGGGTCTTCGACTACCTGCTCCCCGATGACCGCCGGCTCGGTGGTGGAGGCCAAATGTGCTGACACTAGGTCACGGTTGTCGACGTCGCACCGGTAGACGTGCTGAAAAGACGCGCCCACGGTGATGACTCCCTCCGGCCCGGGCATCTTGAGCTTCGGGTAGACGTAGTTTGGGACGGCCATGAACTTCGCGTAACCCGCCGCCCGAGGATGGCGTGGTAGACTCTAGGGAATCCAACCACCTCGAAAGTGAGGGTCTCCGTTCGAAAGTTCGAAGGAGTCCCGAACGTGACGGCGGATCGATCCGCTCGATGGGAATGGCTTGCGTTCGGGAACGACGCCATGGAACGGCGAACCGTTCGGGCGAATGCGTGAGCGCTCGATGCCCATGGTGTCTAGGACATCGGCGTACGGAATGTTGAGGCCACTACCTCCGTCCATCGGCACCTTGGAGAGGCGCGTCTTGGCAACAATTGGGTCGACCACGAGCGGGTATCGACCCGGTCGTGGAACTCGCGCCGGATGGTCGGCGCGATCAAACGTGATCGGAAGTTCCGACCATTTGAGGTACGCCGGGGTTGCAGGCTTCGCAGCAAAGACCCCACGACGCTCGAGCTTGACGGAGCGTCGGCACAGGCGAGCGTCGGAGCTCGCGAAGATCATCGAGCAGCCCTCCGCCCGAGGGAAGCCTTCGTAATTCTCCTCGCCGGCGTCACCCTCGACTCCGGCGTTCTCCTCATGGTCTCGCTGGGGGCGCCCTTCCGCCCATGCTGCGTGATGAACTTCTTCATCGGCGAGCGATCCCGCATCAGGTGCTTAATGGGTAACTCGTGGTTGGGGCATGGCCGTTCCACTTCTTCTCGAAGTGGTCGGGAGGGTTCTTGTTGGGCTGCTTCGTGCCCTTCTTCTCGATCCACGGCCACCATGGGGCCGTCGCTCGACCGCGACTTTGTTTTTCTTGTTGGGCTTGGAGCCGGAAGGCCCTCCACCGGCGTTGCCGTCGGTCCGCTTGCCCTTCCCCTTCTCGGGGGTATCGGTGGCGATGTCGAGGAGCTCCCGAGCCATTCGCGGGCAGCTTCGCCCGGCTCATAAACCGAGCCTCACGGTTCGTTCCGGAGAGGAAGGCCCCTATGACGTCTACGTCGACGACGTGGGGCAACTCGTTGCGGCGCCGGAGAAGCGCCGAATGTAATCCCGGAGCGGCTCGTTCGGCTTTTGCCGATAGTTCTTCAACTCCCGGGGGTTACCCGGACGGGCGCACGTAGCACTGGAAGTTACCTACGAAGACCTCTCGCGAGGTTGGCACACGAACGTATCCGATTCGCGGGCAAGTGCTCAAGCCGGGATCTTGCCGAGTCGGCAAGATACAGCCGCGGATTCCGTATGATGGCGAGGTCATCACTCGCGCCGCCGGCCTGGCAAGCAAGGCGATAATCCTCCGGCCATAGGGAGGGGTTCGACTCCCACGCATACTCGGCAACCGTCGTTGGAGGGCGGAAGCACGGGGAAAGTCGCTCCCCTAATTGCGCAGCTGAACACCCCGGGCCCGGGGGTCGGGGCTCCGGCTCCGGTCGTGCTCGACGTCACCCCGGCCTCCGCGGCGAGGGTGGCGGACGAGGCGTGGGCCTCCGTCGTCCGCGCGCGCGGCGCGCGTCCGGCGTCGAGCGCGTGTTCCGAGCAACACCGATGCGAGAATGCACCGATCGCCCGGGCTCGGGCTGGCCCGGCTGTGCGGGCTGCCTCACGCAAGTATGCACCGAACCTCCCGCCCGGGAGTCGTGACGGCCGACGCCGGCACGTTGGTTCGACGAGAGCGGCGCGTCGCTGCGACCTCTCCGCGTGTTGCTCCGCCGCCTTAGCGAGGAGTGCGACCATCTTGTAACAACTCTCGTAATAAATGCATTTCATGTCATTCATGAGCATGGCATCCCATTTCATTTATGAAATTATTAAGCATGGTGTGAAGAAATGCACATAAAATATCAAACTAGATAGAGAACAAAGAAAAGAAAATGCTTAAAAAGAATTTAAATAAGAGCAAATAAGGGGTTTAACATTTTTTGTTGCTTAAACACCCTAAATAAAGATTTACAAAACTCTCCTGAAATTATTTTGCGTTGTGAAAACATTTTCAAGAAATAAACAAAGCTTCTTTTATTAATTTATCTATGAATTTTTAATTCAAAAATAATTTGGAATCTTAACCTGGGCTTAATAGGAAAAATGTTTAAAATACTTCCAAATACATCCCTAAATTTTCGTAGAATTTGTTGAGTGCCGGAAGTGTGAATCCTAATTAAAGCAAAACCCGGGGTGTTTTTGTAAAGTAGCCGTAGCCCCACTGTCATTCTCTTCTTCCTCTCTCCCGCGCAGCACCGCCTCTCCCAGGCCGCGCCGGCAGCACCTGGCCGCGCGCCTCTCGCTCCGGCGCCACGCGAGAGCTCCCCTTACCGCCTCAACCGTGCGGCCGGTCGGGATAAAGCCCTGCTGTGCTCATCCTTTCTCTCTCTCTCGGTTCTTCCCCCACCCGGACACCGCCATCCGCCCCTCTCGTTTCCCTGCCGCCGGACCAGCTCCCGCCCTTTCCCGGCAAGCCGTCACCACCCACCGCTTCGCACGGAACCACTCAAGCTCACCGTAGCGTCCAATCAAACCGTCCGGCACTAGAGCTCAAGAGCGAAGCAATTTTCTCCTGTGAAGTCACCACCGTCCGCCGCCGCCGCAATTCAAAATTCTACATCCTAGGTGAGCCGTTTTCCCCTTTCTCTCTTCACGAGCGTGCGTGATTTGTTTCTCTAACACCTGGATAGCTCAAGGAAGAGTTTTGGTGCACCGGTCACTAGCAATCGGATCATCTTCTCCAACTCCGTCCACCGCCGTCCGCGCCTCGGCGTCGAACTCCCTTTTCCGGCCATCTTCCAACGCAACCATCTACGTGCCGCTCTTGCTCATGGTCCTGTGAAGCTCCAGCCCCAAACCGTTCGCGTTTTCGTCAACCCAAGCGAGCTCTAGCCGCCGCCGAAGTCTCCTAACCACAGCCTCTCGCCGCCGGCGCCTTTTTCGGCCACCTCCGCCACTATGGTCCCCACTCCGCGAATCCCCGTGTCGCGTTCAGCTGCCACGGCCGCTCCACCACCCGCCTTACCCCTCCGGCGCCCCTCCGGCAGGCCGCCGCCGTGCTCGGCCACCGTGGCCATGGACGCAGCGCCCGGCACGAGCTGGGCCGTGCGCGGGCTTCCGGGCCGAGCTGGGTCACCGGGCTGTCAGCCGGATGGGCTCGGCCTTTCGGCCCAATGGCATTATTCCCTTTTTCTGAATTTATTCATTTCCAGAATTATTTCAAACTTCAAATATTCGTAGAAAATTCCACAAAAATCAGAAAAATGTCAAACAAAGTTCATTAGACTCATAAAATTATTCTTTATTTATTTATGTATTCAAATAACTATTTTGAGAAATTATAATTTCATAGTTTAATTAATTACCTTTCTTTAGTGAATATAACCTATTATTTTATGCTAATTATTAATTGTTTTTTTAAAGATAAATTTCTTTAAAAATTAGAGATACTGCAGACGAAAGTGTTTGTGAAAACTGTTTTCCAAAATTCAACATAAACACCGTCATTTCATGTGATCCCAAATTAATAGCTTAAGTGTTATCACATGTCGTTAAGGATTTATAATTGTTGTTTAAAAGCATGATTAATTATTAATGAATGAACCTGGTTAGTTATTAATTAATGAACATGATTAATTAATAATTAATGACCTTGATTAAGCAATAATTAATGAGCATGATCAATTGTTACTTATTGCTTAATGAACGTGATTAATTATAAAGTGCTAATTAATAAACTTGAGAAAATGTTAATTGTTAATTGCTAATTAATGACCTTAGTTAATACAATCATTGCACATCATCTCATGTACATTCATGCATGCATGATCGTTGATTCGCGACGTATTGTTGGTCGACCTAGGTCCTGGCGTGATTGAGGTTCCGTCCGAGGTCGAGAAAGGAGACGGAAGCTTCGAAGTCGACCAGCGCATCGAGGAAGCTAACCCCGACTAGAATCAAGGCAAGCCCCGGTGCATCCCACCTATATTTTTTAAAGTCTTTTCTTTTATCACGATAATTGTGTCATGATTGTGCATTAGGTTATAGGAATTGCTTGACACCCTAGATGCATGAGTAGAATTCCTATGTTACCTGTTTATCCCATGTTGGTTTTGTATCTCGATAGTCTGCTACGCTTAATTCGCAGGGCTACGGTAGAACTCGAGTGGTGCTGAGCACACTCGCGAGATGATACGGTCCGATCTTAAAGCATGGAGGCTTTAAGTTGATTGATGTCTTTCAAGTTAAAACTTAAGAAATGAGATGAAGATGAAATTGAGATCGGACGGGCCTTGTAGGAGAAAGGGCAAAAACGAGGTCTTGCAAGGTGGTAGCCCCGTCCGTGTCGATCAAGGACCGTACCGTTGTTGGCCCCTGCTGAGCAAGTATTGAACGTACCGATTTACATACTTGGTGTTTATGGGGCCGGGAAGCCGATGTAACCTAATTGCCTCGGTGGTTGGACGTGGCCCATCCCCTAATTGGCTAGAGAGTGAGGCGAGGCCTCATGTCTCAAAGGGAGAGGAATGGGTAGTCGCTCACGGATAACGTCGAGGACGGGTATTGCGTGGGGTCCCCGGGTTCTCGGGCGGATGGGAGACTAACCCGGCCACTGCCGGAGTTAGCGTGAAAGGTTGTCGTATGCGACCAATGGGGTGCGTATACGTCGTGTAAACGGGTTTTTCCAGCTGGTGAAATCGATTCGAATCTCCGTCCCTCGCAGATAATGAGTACTGCTTGTTCACCGTGTCACATCGTAGTTAATCAAGTGAAAGATGAAGGAAGAGAAATGAAAGGATCTGTTGGTTGGAATTTATCTTTTCCTGCAAACTTGATTGTAATAGTGATAGTCTACAAACCTAGAGGTTAATGAACTTAACGTGAGCTAAAATACTGAAAGTAAGGACTCAACCTTTAATGTTGTTTTCGCAAAGGAGTACACCCCATAGCTAGAAAGCCTTTGCATACTAGGCGTCGGCCTTAGCGTGCCATGTTGACGGGTCGATCTTTGCCGAGTATTAGAATACTCGGGGTTTGTTCGTTATGCTTTTCGAGAATCGAGTCGTACTTCCACAGCTCGCACGGTAGTTCCTGGAAGTGGAGTGTCCCGAGGGTGGTTCCCACCAATGGGAACGGATCCCGACGTCGTGAAGAGGAAGGACCGTGATGTACGAAGGGCTCGGTGCATCACGTTAATCGTCTAATAGTGTTTTGTTGTTCAAGGTACAAGTTTCCGCTGCATTACTCGTAGATTGTTAAACTTCAATAAGATTTATATTTCCGCTGCACCAATGTTTGTATTTCAAAAACCTGGTTGTATTATACCATGATGTATATATGCTCGGCTTGTATGAGATGATACACTGTTGTAACTCGCTTCGTCGAGTGTCCCTCTGTTCCGATTCCTAGGTGTCCCGGAGGGGATGTCACACATCTCCCTCCGCACTCGTTGTACGGGGAGGGTTTTCGATAGCGCAGCCTGCTGCAGCGACATTCTGCCCGGCACGAGGAAAGTGCTTGGGCTTCACCACCGTCATCGTCGGCGATCCGCTAGTGGACGCGGCAAGCCCTTAGCCGCGCGTTGCACTCCGCGTGCTCGGCGCTGCTGCTCCGGCTCTCGCTCTACCGCCGCGGTCTCCTCCTCGAGACCGCGACGAGCTTCCTCTAGCTCTAGCCGTCTAGCCCGGAGGCGAGCCCGTAAGTCATCGCCGCCCGGAGGCGCGGTGTGCGCGCGTTGGGCTGCCGGCGTTCGGGAGCGCCGGCGTCCGGCGCGGTCGGTCCGCCAGCACTACGAGCGCTTGCTCCCGCGGCATGCACCACGTTGCACTCGCGAGTGGGGCCATGGGCTTCGTCACGGCTGCTGCGGTCCGAGTCTTCGTCCTCCCCGCGTCGAGGAGGTCGAAGAGGGGTTCGGAGGGATGAATTATCACCCCAACAAATTCTCCCTCCGCGGGGCCGACCGGTCCCAAGAGGACGTTAGGCCGTGTCGCGTTCGCGGTGACAAGGGTGGCCGCGAGGGCTCGCGGCGCCGGCGGCTCGGCGTGTACCGGCGTCCGCCCGGAGGTGGCGAGAAAGTCAAGGCTCCCAAAGCGCATAGTAGTGCCGGGGGCCCAAAATGAAAGCTCGGAATCAACCATCCGTGCCATGGAGGAAGAGAGAAAGCGGCAAAAACGCGCAACGGCTCCCCTACCCGGTGCGCCAACTATCGGTGTTCGAACCACCGGCGGTAGAATTTGTCCCGGGATTACGCGTTTTAGGCCGGATGGTACACAAGGGAAGACACGAAGGATTTAGGCTGGTTCGGGAAAGCTCCCTACGTCTAGCGGGGGTGGTGTCGCGGCGTCGTGTTCCTTGCGTCAAAATGGGAAGCAGAGTACAAAAGAGATGGGAGAGGAGCGTGCTCTAGGTCCCGTACGAAGATGAGCGTGTTAGGTATGTGGATGTGTGTGTGTGGCGTTCTCGTTGCTTGCTCGTCCGCGCGTGAGAGCGGCTCGTACTCCTTTACAATTACAAGGATGTAGCTCGAGTTATAAGAGAGAGAGAGAGAGAGAGAGAGAGAGAGAGAGAGAGAGAGAGAGAGAGAGAGAGATGCTTAGTCGTGGGATCGGTCGAGTGCTGGTGTTGTCCCGTCGGCCATCTCTCCGTATGTACTGGCGAGGTTGATTGGGCGGTCACGTCGCACCTATACCCGCGAGTACCGGGATGGAGTGCTCCGCGTTCGAAGGAGCCGCAGATGGCGTCGTTGTAGAGTGGTTGGACGGGACAGGTCATACCCGTCCTTCTCCGTCGAGCGCAATGATGGTTCGGGCATGGTCGAGACGGGGGGGGATAGCTTGCTCTATGACTCGAGCTCGCCGGCGAAGGTCGTGCGAGGCGGAGTGTAACTCGAGCTCGACCTCGAGTTATACCCGTTCGACGGGCATGACGGGGAATCGTACGTCCGTATGTCGGTGAATGATGGCTTCTCCCGGAGCATTCGGTCCACGCCAACTCCTGTCGGACAACGGGGACGGCACGTCCGTCGGCGCGGCCTAACGGGAGCGGGTGGTGGCCGGAGGGATGGGGTTCGGACCTCCCGTCAATGATTTCCGAGTAGCGCCCACGTGGGCGCTAGAGTGGTTGAGAGTTAATGCGGTTGGTGGTCGAGCCACGAGGTCGCACCTCGAGGTCGAGTGTGGGGGTCGAGCGGCCAAGGTTGTGCGGGACGGAACTCCTCGAGCGGGGCGACCATAGTCGTGCGAGGCGGACCTCCTCGAGTAAGACCGGGAGGTCGAGCTTCGGGATCCGTCGAGCCTTCTTTCGGTCCGATTGTACGGGTGTGGGCCCGCTTCTTTTGCTGACGCGGCTCTGCTAATCCTTCGTTAAGGGGGTCCGCTCGCTGCCACGTGGCGGCGTTAATCTTTACCCCCTACACATATTTTAAGAATATTTTATATAATTTCATAGCATCTAATATTATCTTAACTATAGAGTTCTAAATTATAAAAAAATAAAAAATATATACAAATTTTCTTTTACATGGAGATTATGCAAAATTTGACCTTCAAATTCAAACCGTACTGAAAAGCACATCCTCGGGCATGTCACCTTGTCCCAAGTACTTGCCCAATTGCATGGTACCAAGCAACAAGGCCCGTAGACCGAAGGACCACATTAATTCAAATGCTACAATATTGAAATTGCAGATGAGAGGCTTACGCTTGTGAGACAACTTGATATCCTCAAATTTTTTCCTTGCCGTGGCCGCTTTGGATGTCGGCTTGTTGTTCTTCTTGAGGAGATCTTTAATTTTATCCTCCTTTGTTTCGAACGCTCTAATGGAGGTCTCATGAGCTTCTCCGACCGCTCTTTCTTTTTTCGCTCGGGCATGTTTGGTTGCTTTGAGCACCTTGTCCAATTCCACTTGAGTTTTCTTGGCTGCTTTAAGTGCCTTGTCTAGATCTCCTTGGGAATTTTTGGCTGCTTGTCAGACTTTGCTCCAAGACTTTGTCTTTAGTGGTTAGTTATGCTTCGATATCTTGAAAGGTTTTTTCCTTCTTGCAAGGCTTTGGTTTGGTGCGATACTTGCTCTTTGAGCATTTCTTCTATTTTCTAGTGTGTCGACGCCAAATCTTCTTGAACTACAATTAAAAGAATAGATGGGATTTCTATTCAAAATGAAGAATTATTATGCAAGAACGTACCTTGGATTTCTTTTCTTAGCCTTAGGATCTCCTTCCACCAATCCTCCATGTGTTGGTGGATACTGTTTAGATTCTGCTCTCGGCGTTCGAGATCCTTCTCCTTGGAGAGCAGAGTTAAGGTCTCGTAGCTCCAACTCCTCCAATTGTTGAGTGGTCTAGCTCAACTCGTCCTGGAGGTGGCGGATAATTTTAGTCTTTGTCGAAGAAGCCTTCGGGATGGTATGTCGAATGGAGGGATTAGAATAAGAAGACGATTGAAAAATAGTAAAAATTGGATGAAAATGGACGAAGGATACCTTGCCGGACTCATTGAATTGTTTGAGAGCTTCTTCTTCTTTCTCTACATTCCAGCCAGACAAATGCTTTAAAGGACCTAGTGTAGTTGGCTTCATCAATGACACTCTCACCAATGATTATGCCGGTCGGCTTGGGTTTGGCTAGAGCAGGTCTGGTGTTGGTGCACGGGCGTTGCAATATTTATTTATCCACCCAGTCCGGGTGTGCCCATCCTACTCGTAAGATCTTCGACGGTCCGGGTGGGTTTGGCGGCGGAAGTGGAGCTTGTCGTATACTTGCACGATGGGTATACAATTGTCGAAGGAATGATTGATCACGGATATGGTGGCATAGTAACGAAGATAAGACCGGTTGAGAGGGCCTAGAGAGTGGTCGCCGACCGAGTATAGAATCATTGGAAGGATCCATATACCGGTATGGAAAGAAGGCGGACATAAAGACCGACGTAATATGACTTGATTGACAAGTAAATGAGCAATTGTAGTCTGTTGGGACTCCGAATCGATAAGGAAAGCTTAGAAATAGAACTTCCGAGTATGAATTTATGTAATCGGCTAGGACTCGCACGTAACCCTAGCTCCTCCGGATATATAAGGCGGAGCAAGGACCCCTCGAAAGCTCTCTCGGACAATTCATAATTAGCAATCTGCTAAAGGCAATACATAACATACGGGACGTAGGGTATTACTCTCGATCGAGGGGCTTGAACCTATCTAAAATCTTATGTTCCTGTGTGTTTCGTGTGTTGCACCATCGAATTCCATGCTCGTGAGGGACCGGGTAGTTCTAGTGCCGAGTTTAAGACTTGACATTTGGCGCGCCGGTAGGGGTCCTGGCGAGTTCATAGCGTGTTCGACGTCGACTTCACACCCGGCTTCACGATCTGCGTCGGGTCTCTCGACTTCGAGGCTGATTCCGTCGGCAAGCTTCACTTGATGAATCTAATTCACAATCCAGCCGCTGCTATTGAAGCATGATCACCGGATGCGATCGTATATCTTTCTATGAAACCTAGCGAGACTAACGCAGCTTTAGCGTGATGAACTAGACCGTTTATGTTTCCGATCGGTCTAGCCAATCGGAGCCAGGGTCATCACCGCTACCCAATCTGTAGCAATAAGCAGCTCTCTTGAGCTCGAAAGTGACTTCGAGGAGGGACCTCGGACCTCCTTCCAAGTATTTATGACTCGGAACCATCCTTGAGCCATGCACGAAGCCAAAGGAGGTTGTAGCTGAAAGAGATAGAATGGCAAGAGAGGAAGCGAGATCGTCAATGACGTGAAGCGGATGAAACGGATGGAGAAGATCCACCTCCGCCACCATCATCGGCGGCTCCGACGAACAATGCCCGCACGAATGTTGTTGGGACTAGCCAAGCTGGAAGTGGAACTCTCGCTGCGGCGTTACCTACCACGGGTGCCCCGCCAAGTCTAATCGTAGACGCGACGGACAATTCACCGGGCTACAATAATCGCCGTGGATGTCGTGGCGAGAAGAAATCATGGCCTTGAATTTGGACCCTATAGAGGTTGAATTAAACGGTGTGTGGGTCTTTACGTCACCGGTTCACAATATCGTGGGTGCGAAGCGGATTCTGGAAGAAGAAGTGTTCAATTCAACGCCAGGACTACGATGCGCCCTGAGCTTAGTTGATGCGGCTACTTTGCAAACCAACCAACTTGTTCAAGATAGAGGAGAATCTTCCAGTCGATCGCACTCGCGTTCGAATCGAATGCAAGAACCCGATCCGAAGGAGCTTCGTCCGGAGGAAGAATCGGGAAAAGTCATACGCCGATTGCAAATGAACACGAGCTCGCACCGGATCAAGATCCGGAGATCCCGCTTAATGGCAATCATGATGCTCGTAATGTGCTTATTGTTCGTCACGCTAAGAGGGTAGAATACCGGCGAAGGCGCGAAGAAGATGAATGACGACAGATCGGTCAAGTTGATGATCGCCTAGCGGATCTCGTACCACCACCCGTGCCGGTGACCGGATCAAATGGGTTGAGGCAGGCAGCTCCAGCGCCGCTCCTAGTTGATAATCGTTAGGGTAATGATAATCAAGAACGGGACAAGCTGGTCTACACGCTATAATGACCTGTCAAGAAGAGACGATCACCGTGATGATTGAGATAGATGTGATCGACGGGGACGTGACCGCAGAAACAGAGAGCCTGGGCAAGGCAACGGTGATTGTCGGGATCCGCCTCCGCCTCCGGCGGCGCGGTTTATCAATGATTGCCGATCCAGATCCGATGTTGGGAATCGGGATAATCGTTCTTATGATGATTCCGATGATGACAGGGATTGCAATTATAGGCACTACAACCGCCGTTTGCCGTCACCGGTCTAAACTGGTCCGGAGGTGACGAGTACTCAATAATCCCCACGTTCGCACAGGATCTACGCATTTGCATGTACCCCGGGGATTTAAGCCCGGGGCTTTGATAAATATGACGGTAAATCTCCCCGCTGAATGGCTTCGCATGTACACGACCGCCATCAATTCTGCGAGGAGGTGACACTTTTGTTCCGGCAAATTATTTTCCCATGTGCATGGAACTCGGCTGGGCTTTTGTGGTTACAATCTCTGCGCAAGGAGTCTATGTCTTCTTGGGGCGATCTCGACCAAAAAGTTCGTAGAGAATTTTCGGGCAACTTGTGAAAAGGCAGGAAACTTCTTTGACCTCAACAGTCGAAGCGAAGCTCTGACGGGATGCTCATAGACTTCATCGAGCGTTTCTACAGCAAGAAAACCTTAATCCCCAATGTTGCTTCGAACAACAAGTGATTGTTGTGTTCCAAGTCGGCGTCCGAAGTGAAGCATTGGTGCATAAGATCGATCGACGTAACCGTAATCTTACCATCACGGCAACCGGTCCGGATCCAAAAACAACAAATGCAAGGCCGATAACCTCGTCGCTGCAGGTGGACCGGTCTCATGGAGGAGACCCCCGAAGACCGCCTAAGAGGGGGCCGAGGGAACGGATTTCATTTGAAACTCGCTCGATGGACCTTGCATGATTCACAATGGGAATCATAAGAATAAGGAATGTTTTTTGCTGAGGCCGTTTGCCTCATTTGCTTTTAAGGTGGTCCCCAGCCAGGGCAGCGCAATCAAAAGGATGACAAGGGCAAAGACAGGAAGCATGATGATGATGGAGATGACGATGAAAGCTTTGAGGAGCCGGTTAAGGAAGTGAACTTTATTTGCGAGAGGACTTGATGCCTATGAGTCAAAGCGCAAGCGAACGGCAATCGGGGAAATCAACGCTGTCGCTCCTATAGCTCCCGAATATCTACGAAGGTCGGAAGTAGCAATTACATTCAGCAGGGATGATCATCCGGAGGTCCTACCCAAAGCTGGTCGATATCCGCTCATTCCGGCAATTATTGCCCGGAAAGTGCGCTTGAAGAAAACTTTCATTGATGGAGGCGATTGTTTGGACATACTCTTTGCTAAGACTCTACCGAGCTTAGGCTCTCGGTTGCGAGACTTGGATCATAGTATTTCGCCGTTTCATGGCATAGTGCCCGGTAAAAACGAGTTATCCTTTGGGGTAGATCACTCTTCCAGGTAACGTTCGGGACGAAGGAGAATTACAGGAGAGAGAACATCATCTTTCAGGTCATTGATATTGATTCCGCATACCATGCCATATTGGGAAGACCGGCTTTAGCTAAGTTTATGGCAGTCCCGAACTACCGGTATTTGATGCTCGAAGATGCCCGGGCCCAATGGAGTTACGTCGTTCGGTCCGATATCAAGACCGTGTATGTTTGAGAGGTGCATAGCATCGAATCAGCGACTCACGTCAATTCGGATGAAGAATGTCAAGAAATTAGGCAGGCAGCTGATGTCTTTGAGACACAAGCGCCGCTTGAAGAAAAAGGACCATCTAAAAAGATCGCAAAGGATAAACGGAAGGCTGATGCGATCGTTTGCAAGGCCATTCAGCTTGATGAGGCGGATCCCTCCAAGGTCACCCATATCGGGTCCGATCTTGGGGATAAATAGGAAAGCACGCTCATTCTTTTCCTCTAGGAAAATAGGGACATCTTTGCATGATAACCTTCCGATATGCCGGGTGTCCCTAGGGAGAAGATTGAGTACGCATTGTTGGTGCGTCCCGATGGAAAGCCAATCAAACAGAAGGTCGGGAGGTTTGCCCAAGACCGCAAGGAGGCAATCAAGAAAGAAATTACTAGGTTATTAGTAGCTAAGTTCATTAGGGAGGTGTATCATCCGGATTGGCTTGCCAATCCAGTCCTTGTACCCAAGAATTAAGAATGTGCGTCGATTATACCGATCTCAATAAGGCTTGTCCCAAAGACCCATTCGCGCTACCTCGAATCGATCAAGCCGTTGATTCAACCGTTGGCTGCGACACGTCTTTGTTTTCTTTATGCTTATTCTGAATATCATCAAATCCCCCTAAAAGTTGAAGACCAGATTAAGAATGCGTTCATCACCCCCTTTGGAGTTTACTCGTTACATGACTATGCCGTTCGGTTCGAAGAATGCTGGCGCGACCTACCAACGCGGTATGCAATGCTACCTTGATTCTCAAATTGGAAGAAATGCTGAAGCATATGTGGATGACGTAGTGGTTAAATCCCGGAAGGCCGAAGATCTTCTCGCCGACCTGGCAGAGACCTTTAGCAATCCGCGGAACTTTTCCATGTAGCTTTACCTTGGCAAATGTGTGTTCGGGGTTCGATCCGGAAAGCTACTTGGCTATTTGGTATCATGGCGCGGTATTGAGGCTAATCTAGAAAAGATTCGGACGATCGTCGGTATGAAACTCCCTAGTTGTTTGAAGGATGTATAGAAGTTGATCGGGTGCATGGCTGCTCCGAGCCGTTTCATTTCAAGACTAGGGATCAAAGGGCTTCCTTTCTTTAAATTTCTCAAAAAGCGGGATAAGTTTGAGTGGACGAGATGAAGCTCGAGCTGCATTGGAATAGCTCAAGGGATATCTTAGTAACCCGCTAATATTAATATCGCTGGAACTCGATGAGGCTATTCGAGTAATACATATCTGCGACGACCCATGTTGTTAGCACGGTCTTGGCGATCGATCGGAAGGAAGAAGGACATCTACGATTGGTTCAAGCACCCGGTATATTTTGTGAGTGAAGTTCGACGGAATCAAGGGTGCGATATCTTCAGATGCAGAAATTGATATATGCTGTTGTGATAACATCAAGGAAGTTGAAGCACTATTTTCAAGCTCATCCGATCGAAGTCAAGACTGGGTTTGCCATCGGAGATGTAGTGCGTAACCGAGAAGCGGTTGGTCGGGTTGCTAAGTGGGTCGAGTATGAAATTACTTTTTCTTCATGAACAGCTACGGGCATTGGCTGATTTTGTTACTCGAGTGGCTTGAGACTCAAGTACCGCTCTGCTATTCAGAATTTGGAATACTGGGAGATGTATTTCAATGAATCCCTATAGCTTTCGGGCATGAGAGCTGGAGTATGTGTTACGGATGCACTTTCGAGCTTCAAATAATGTTGCGGAGTATGAAGCCTTGCTTCATGGGCTTAGGGTAGTTGTCTCGCTGGGTGTCAAGCGTTTGGATGTTTATGGTGACTCCATGCTTGTGATTAGTCGGATTAACAAAGTGTGGGACGCCCATGACGGTCATATGACGGCTTATAGACAGGAGGTTCGAAACATGAGGATAAATTTAACGTTCTGCGTTTTTCTCATATCTTGCGCGGAAATAATTCTACTGTGGATGAGTTAGCCGGATTGGGTTCTTCAATGTAGGTAGTACCGTCTGGGGTATTTCTTCAAGTTTTGAGCAAACCATCTATTAAGATTGTTCGAGAAAGTTACAATTACGGAAATAAAGACCGGAGATGCGGTCTTGGGAGAAAAGAAAGGTGAGGCGGTCTTGCAACGCGAGACTCGGAGAGGTGGTTCAAGATGGGGTACAATCGGGAGGAGTAGATCAGTTGACCGAAGTTATGGTGATCGATTCTATTTGGCGTACTCCATATATTGAATATTTGCGATCCGGTAAAGTGCTCTGGAAGAAAAGGTAGAGCGGCAATGGTTGGAAATCAAAGCGAGAAGTTATCTCGCTTATTGACAATGAGCTTTATCGGCGAGGGATCAATATTTTGATGAAGTGTGTATCTATCTCCGATGTAGTTCAGATGTTGGAAGAAATTCATAAGGGGATCTACGGAAATCATGCTTCATCAAAGACTTGTCAAGGATTCTATTGGCCTACAGCGGTCGATGATGGACATAAAGTAGTTCAAGCTTGTCAAGGATGTTAGTTTTTTGCACGACAACCCCATACTCCGGCTCACGAGTTGCGTATGATTCCAATGACTTGGCCCTTTGCAACTTGGGGGTTGGACATTGTTAGACTGTTCAAGAAAGCACCTGGTGGTTTTACTCATATTTTCGTGGCAGTTGACAAATTTTCCAAATGGATCGAAGCCGAGAAGTTACCGATACGACCACCGCCCTAGCAATCAAATTGTTGCAGAATATATTTGTCTATTTTGGAGTTCCGCATTGTATAATTACAGATATTGGATAGCAATTCACCTCAGAATTCTTCAAGGATTATGCTTGAAAGCCTAGGAATCAAGATACATTATGCCTCGGTATCACATCCGCGAGAGGAATCGGCAAGTAGAACATGCAAATGGTATGATCTTAACCGGTCTTAAGCCTAGAATTTTTGACCGCTTAAAACCATACGCTGGAAAATGGGTGAAGGAGCTACCTTCGGTGTAATGGGGGTTGCGCACGAATGCCGTCGCCAGGGTGCGGTATTATGATGAAGATAAATATGATGAACAACGTCAAGTTGAGTTACTTGTTGCGGAAGAATTACGAGATCAAGCGTTGATTCAAGCGACCAAATACCACCAAGGATTACGGAGGTACCATGATTGCAATGTACGGACGCGGGAATTTCAAGTGGGCAATTTAGTGCTCGGGAAAATTCAGTCTAATAAGAATCGGCATAAGTTGTCACCGAGTCTCGGAAGGACCATTTATGGTCAAGTCGGTTTCCGGACCGGGGGCTTATAAGCTTATGACCCGGGAGGAGGAGGAAATTCCAAACTCTTGGAATATTGATCAACTTCATCGTTTTTATACTTAAAGTTTTTTTGTATCTGGTATTTTTTGTAACTCCATGAGTATGATAATATAATGCATTTTGGTTTGTCGTGATGATCATATTGTGTTTTCGTGCCTCGGTATTTTAATTTTGAATTAACATACCGGGTCAAGGGGCTTTTATGTTAAAAGCGATCTGTCAACTTATGTAAATCCTAAGTTTTAGTACCGAGTCATTTATTCTATACGACATGATTTTGTTAATAAGTCCGCCTCTATCAACTATATCTTGTGCTGATTAGAGCCAATGATTATGTTGTAGTAGGTTTGTGTGTGGAATGAACCATCGTTGCTCGATTATAGATTTGACTAGTAAACTTAGGAGGGAAATCCGGGAATGTTCATTCGATGCTGATCGTATTGTCTTATGTCTCGAAATGTTAATTTTTTCTTTAACATTTTGAGCCGGGGGCTGCTCTCTTGAGAGTAGTCTAGGATAATATGTAATCTTAAGTGTTAAGACTAGTTATTTTTTCTATACGGCACCATTTTGTTAAGTAGATCGCCACTATGAGTTATAGTCTCAGTGCTGATTAGAGCCGGTGAACGAGTCATAGTTGGTTTGTGTCAAAATAACTATCGTTGCTTGGTTATAGACTTGATTAGTGGACTTAAGATGGTAAATTTGAGATTTTGGAAGGCTGGTTATTAAAATTAAAGTTATGTTTTTTGTATATAGACCAGTCCGGACTACTACGATCTTGCGCGTAAAGACTTTGCTATATATGAAAAAGAATGTAGATCGGTCATAATTGAAAAGACATATATTATATTACTACGGAACATTCGGGCAAAGTACTTTGCGTACATAGGATTAATTACAGAAATAAATCTACTGAGTAGGACCACTTGAATCACCGGTATCATCGGTCTTGGTGTCGGCGGTTAGCTCTGTCCTCAATTGTTCCTTCGGAGTCGGATGCCGAAGATAAGAGATCAAAATGAAGGTCATCATATTCATCTTCCAGATTTTACCTAAAAGCTACAACAATAGCTTGATCTATGGCGGGAAGAGCTGCAGCTTCATCCAGCTGGAGTACCGGTCGGATCCGGAGGAATATCTTCGATAAGCTCGTCACGGTACCAATGAGTTAATTTCTTAACTCATGAACCGGTCTTCAATAGTATCCGGATGAGCGCCCGCTCCGATAAAGTTGAAATGATAGTCTTCGACAGGAGTCCAAGACCGGATCGTTGCAGCAATGTGTCCTCCTCCCACTGCGGCAATCATTCCGGAGTGTTCCTTGATCCTTCGTGGGACATTCCAAATGGCGCTTTCCGATTCATGTTGTCATATCGGAGGGTCCGACCCTATTCGGATACTCAAGCACTCACTTACAGCCCGCTGAGAGTTCAACAAAAGGAAATTTAAAAAGAATATTAGTAATTCGGATTGGTAGCTAAAGACGACTTATCGGAAAGATAGAGGAAAAGGAGCTTAAGCCTATGTCTAATGTCCAAAATTCTGAATCCGCCCTTGAAATTTGTATTTGAATCCCGCAGCTTGGCTTCATTCTTTAGCGAGCGTTGAATTTCGCATTCTTTTGCTTTAAGCGCCAGCTGAGCGGACTCATGTGCAAGCTTGACGATTGTTTCTTTTTCCACTTGGGCAGACTTGGCAGCTTCAAGCGCCTCTGCAGGTTCAACCTTAAGATGGGCATTGTCATCTTCCAGCTCACCAATGCGGGCTGCTCGCATCTACTCGACCCGCGAGCCTTCTTGAATAGTCAATTCTTGTGTAGCAGCCTTGTCGAGAGAGGATCGATTCCGCCTTCTTATGTGCTGCAACAAAATCATCAAGAGCTGAAGAAAAAACTTCAAAACCAGTTAGGATGTCCGGAGGAAAGGCAAGATGTTTGAGGTTGATCGGTTCGATCAAGGCTTACTTTGAACTTCTAGTTTGAGATGGATCATTTCCTGCCTGCGATCCTCCATCGGATGATGCTACTCAAGTTGTTGATTTGTTCTTTGGGAAATTGTTCGCTCGCATGGTGTGCCGAATACAATTGTTTCTGATTGTGATACTAAGTTTCTTACTCATTTTTGGAAAACTTTGTGGGGGCAAATTGGGAACTAAGCCGTTGTTTTGTACCACTTGTCACCCCTAAATTGATGGTCAAACTAAAGTTGTGAATAGAACTTTGTCTACCATGTTACTATGTTATGGTTGTCACCCCTCATGTTGAATTTGCTTATAATCGTTCGATGCATTCTACCACAAAGGTGTGCCCTTTTGAGATTGTTTGTGGATTATTACCTCATGGTCCTATTGATTTTATGTCTTTGCCGACTTTTGAAAAACTGAATTTTGATGCTACCAAACATGATGAATTTTTGTTAAAGTTGCATGAAACAACTAAAGAAAATATTGAACGCATGAATGGTAAGTATAAACTTGCGGGTGATAAACGTAGAAGAAAATTGATGTTTCAACCCGGGGATATGTTTCTTGAATTGAGAAAATCTAAATTAATTCCTAGAGCTGATGAACCATTGAAAGTATTGCAAAAAGTTAATGATACCTCCTACATAGTTTGGTGTTAGTCCCACATTTAACATTGCAGATTTGAAGCCCTATTTGGCAAAAGAAGACGGGTTTGAGTTGAGGACGACCAAAATGCAAGAAGGGGAGGGTGATGAGGACATCACTACTATCGACACACCCACGCCTTCACCAACTCCAGCTGGTCCTCTTACCCGCGCTTGTGCACGTCAACTTAACTATCTCATTCTTAAGCTCATGTCCATCTTATTTAGACCATAGAGACACGTGCGTTCTTGTTTTTCTTAGGAATGATCAAGAGGATAAGAAGGGGAGTGCATTGGCGTACGTTGGATTCGGACTGTAGGATAGGGTCAACTTGTGATGCATGTCACGGATTCATCCGAAGTGCGATTGGGGTGTTTTGGTGCTACACGGAAAGCTTATCAAGTCTACTTTCATATGGATCTGGCCTCATGCCCATGTCTGTTCGGAGTACCATGCAATTGTCGATTGATTACATAGAACTTTTCTCTCGATGGTGCTGTGACATCCTGTTTTGGTCCTACGGGCCGTGTATCAAATGGAGTCCATTAAGGGCGTGTCTTAGGGTTTGAGAACGACCCCAACACCCCGGTGGTCATCCTCCCACATTCTTAAACCCCTTGGCGGCTGCCAAGAACAACGGGTTTTGTTTATTCGCAAGTTAGCTATTGCTACTTCCTAGTAAACACACGTGTTGGCTAAATTGTCCATCTACAAATTCAGAACCCCACCATAGTTGAATTCAGTTTGAGATCTTCAATTCCATCTTGAAAATTCAGTGTTTGTTTAGTTGTTCTTGCTAGTTCTTCGATTGCTTGTGTGACGAGTACCCTCATGACTGGTAGTCACACTTCCACAAGATCGTGATAACCATTGGAGGCGGTGTATCGGTTGCTAAGACGTAGCTTCCTCGAACGGTTATAGTCGGATCGGGAATATCGTTTCCATCTTACCAAAAGATCGGCACCAAAACCCTCGCAGGTTCCCATCAGAGACGGACAAAGCATATGCATATACCATATAAGACATATTCACACATTGGAAACACTCTTTTATTTGTAAAAGATTATTCCCCTAATAAAAAAAGTACAGAATTAATTTAGACAACGGTATAATTCATTTGGATAAGATTTATCACCTGTATTTTCGATATCTGCCGCCTCTTACAGATAAACTAGCCTTTTATGGCGCATGAGATTAATGAACTTTTCAGACTTTTAGTTACATATGATTTTTTTCTTCTATTTGTTTTGTTAATAATGAAGTTCAACGACTTTCACCAAGTTAGTGCATTAAAGAGGGTTCGTAATTCAGGATTTCACCGGGAAAGTAGATCATACAGATTAGGACCTACCTTTCGGCTTTCGCCGTATCAACATGACAACAAGCCCCGCTGCCAACAACTGTTTTTTTTATCATGATCTTTTGAGGCAAGGATAAAAAACCATTAAGGTGATATAAATACTTTTTAATTCCAAATATAAAGGAAGAACCACTACATGCACGCATGAACGGAGGTATAGAATATTGGTGGCTGCAAAAGATATTAGGCAGCTAAGAATATTTGTATGCATGCAGTCCTCGTGTAGTGTGATTGTATGAGTCATTCATTTAAAGTAAGATACTTTTTTTACTTTGTTGAGGTGGTTAAATCGTAACACATGAAAAAGTTGAAATCAAGTTTCGCAAAAGCATCTAGGAAGTGACATTTGACCTACTTTGCGACATAAATGGAGTTATATATCCCTATTTTTGTACATGTAAGTGATTGGGACACATGATATTATTTCTATCCACAATTAGTGTGCACACAATTGTTTTCTATTTGTCCTTTCCCGCACGGATGAACGAATGTGGAAATCTTACACGTTTCAGATGAGAAAAAATGTTAGAGAACTAATCCACAACGCACATGCTATATATTGAAGCAAAGTCACTAGCGAGTATCCCAAATAATTCCACGTCCATTTCCACTAATATTTACAGGACAAATTGTATAAACCACCTCATAGATGACCTGTTGTTTGAGATTCCTAATCATAAATTTTTGTTAAAATTTTTTACGCTCCTAGTGTATTTTGTTGTAAAAATAACCCTATTTTATATATGATTAATTGTTGCAAAAAAAATTACTCAATTTTGCACCCAGCACCCTAGCTAGCCGTGTCCTGCTGCGGCGGCGGTGGTCGCGTGAGCCAACCGACCGGGGTTCGTGTCCTGGGACGGAGTGCCATTCACGGAGGCGGCCGCAAACTGGCGTATCGCGAGCGCCCTGCTCGACGGAGTATTGTGGTAGGAATCTATAGATATGATCGCAAGTAGTACTAATAAGCATGGAGAGTCGGTCACTCAAGAGACGCATATCCAATCCTCCGGCGCCTAGACTCTCTACTGGCAATTAAGAAATTAAGTGTGACAGTACTTCCGAGTGCTGGAGAATTATGAATTATTCTAAATACAGATTTTAAGTTGAGGCAAATTTTATTTACAATCAAATATAAGATGCGAAGTAATACTAGCAGCATGTAAAATAAAGCAATAAAAATCAGAAGAGACATAGGTGACTCATGATTGGTTTATCGGCACTAACACTGTTAGCACAAATTGTAGAGACCGTCAATGAAGACATTTTAGAGACCATCAATGGAGATACCGCTCACCCTCCTCCTCGGTGTACGCCAAGAAAAAGAGCCGACGAGATTTAGCAACTTAACAATACAACACAACTCTCCAAAAGGAAGGAAAAAGATGAAGAACGACGTCTCCAGGATCTATAGGCGCGGCTGCCCACTGGGACCCATTTCCTTACTATTTGACCATCAATTGCATTGCTGACCAAATTAATGTCGAGTTAATAGTAATTATCACGTAATGAACCTCTTAATTAGTACGTAACGCTGAGTTAATGGTATTTCTCTTGATTAGTACGTGCTGTATCAGATTTTGTGAGAGATTAAGTGGCAGAAACACACTCTAATTTGTAACCACAACACGACACGGTCGCCGTTTCCTTACTAATTGACCATCAATGACCAATTAATCCCGAGTTATTGGTAATTAACCACAATCCTCTTGATTAGTAAGCGAAGTCGAGTTAATGGTAATTAACCATTTAAAATAATCTTCTTGGTTAGTATCTGATGTTTTATATTTATGAGAGATTATGCATGAGAAACACACTTGGATTTGTAACCACAACACGGCACAGTCGCAAGTCACAAGTCATACTGGATACAAGTGCTTGTGTACTCTCTCTCTCTTTTAGACATAGGCATGAGTATTTTTACTTAAGTTGGTGTACACTACTTTGAACTAGCAATGTGGTAATAAAACAACAATCACTTTGCTTGTGGAATTTCTCAAGAATAGGCCAAATTCCAACACCAAGCAGTAAGATTTAGGAGTATTGTGTAACGAATCTATAGATATAATCGCAACAGTTTCTCACTCGATCAGGCGCTAGATGATCAATGATGCACTCGATGTGAAGAATGAAACGAGAGAAATGGATGAGAGACAGTAACCAGATCACCGGAGCGATGTCACGAATTGGCATAAGAAAGTATTGTATAGACTCCTAATAGAAAAGTACAAAAGTAATTAACCTTTAGACAAAATGGTATAATTCACTTGGACTACAGAACTCGATAAGATTTGGCAACTGAATTTTAGACATCTGCCGCCTATATGGGATAAACTAGCTTACAAGTAACTTGTATTTGTTTTGTTTATCATGAAGTTGAGATTGAAGGGTTCATAATCTCGCTTTCACTGATACAGATTAGACAGGTAATATGATAGACTTACCTTTCGCCATATCGATTGTGACATTTTTTTTATCGTCTGAGTTATGACCCCCAACAACCCCGGCTGCTAATTTCTAACATGATCTTTTGAGGTAAAGGATACCATTAAGTCAACAAATATTTTTAATTCAAAATGTAAAGGAAGTACCATTACTTCTCGAATTAGGCGATGAATGTGACGCAAACGATAAGTGCAACAGGTTGCTTTTTCGCGCATGGACGGAGGCATGGAACGATATTAGTGGCTGCAAAAGATGTTAGGCAGCTATAAGAATTTTCGTATGAATGGAGTCCTCAGGTAGTGTGACTGTGAGTCACACACTTTTTTTGCGAGAGTGAGTAATGCACTTAAAGGTAGATACTTTTCTACTTTTTGTGGATGTGCTTTGTAACTCGTGTGGAAAAGTTGAAATCAGGTTCCGCAAAAGCATGGAGGACGTGAGGAACTTTTAGTTAGACAAAGGGTTATATATCCTTATGGAAATGTGCACTCAGCTTTTTTTTATCCGTCGTTCCCCGCACCAATGTACGAATGTGAAAAACTTACACGTTTCAAATGAGAAAAAAACGTCTAAAAAATGAGAAAAAATATTGGAGAACTAATGCACACTAGGGCATGCTATATTGTAGAAAAAGTTACTAGCGAGTAGCGAGTATCTTCATGTCTATTGCCAGCAATATTTAATAAGGAAAATTTGTTGTGCCGCACTCTAAAAATGATGGTTTCAGGTATAACATACTGCAAAAATCAAAATTAGGTGAGCAGAATATAAAGTTGTGGATATTAGCTGCAACACACTAGCGATAAGGGAAACGATATTTTTAAAAACTTTATTCACTTGCTTAAAGTACGTTACAAGTTGAAATTTGCATAAAAATGCATTGTTACATTCTCTATCTATGTTATTTTTTCCAGATTTTTATTCAACTTTTCATATAGTTTGACTTACAAAGTAAATATTGTTCCAATAAATAGGTACTTAAATAGTAGAGAAAAAATGTGAAAAAATTACATAGATAGAGAATATAACAATGTATCTTTATACAAATTTTTAGCTTGTAATGTATTCCGAGGATGCAGATAAAAAATCTAAAAGTATTGTTTCCCTTTGCTTTAGTGTAACATCCTGGTCCAGGGATTAATAGAATCGATAGAATACTCATGTCAACAAGTTGCAACTTCTTTTCGGAAGCTCATCTCTAAAGAACCGTAAGGTTAAGCGTGCTTGGCCTCGGAGCAATTTAGGGATGGGTGACCGACCGGAAAGTATTTCCGGGTGTGCATGAGTGAGGACAAAGTGTGTAGAAAAGACTAATGTTGGTCCGAGGAGAAATCTGGAGGTCCTATTAAGCTGTCGGGTGTAAGCGGGCCCGGCCCGCGATGGCGGGACGTTACGGATGGTATCGGAGCCGACTCTCGCGGTTTCACGGGCGCGTGTGTTGCACGTGTGCGGGCATGGTGCGCATGGCTGGTGTGGGCCCGGATGGCTGGTGTGGGCCAGGAGTGGTCACACAGCATGACACATGCGTCGGCGAGTGGACACATGGACGTGGCCAAGAGAGGAAGTTCCTGGCTCGGGGTTGACCGACGAGGACGTCGGTCTTCTAAGGGGTGAGTGTGTAACATCCTGGCCCGGGGATTAATAGGATTTATAGAATACTCATGTCAAGTTGTAACTTCTTTTTCGGAAGCTCATCTCTAAAGAACTCTAAGGTTAAGCGTGCTTGGCCCGGAGCAATTTAGGGATGGGTGACCGACCAGGAAGTATTTCTCGGGTGTGCATGAGTGAGGACAAGTGTGCAGAAAAGACTAGTGTTGGTCCGTGGGGAAATCTTGAGGTCCTATTAAGCTGTCGGGTGTAAGCGGGCCCGGCCGGAGTGGCGGGACGTTACATTTAGTGTTGCAGAATATCCACAAGTTTATAATACGTCTTACCTAATTTCTACTTTTGTGGTCGGTTGTACCCGAAACCATGTTTTTAGAGTGTGCCACAACAAATGTTTCCTATTTAATATCATCTCCTCCTTCGGACCCTCTCCAACTTTCTCGAAAATGATCAATTATTTTTTTACCATGCAGAGTAGATCAACACGCTTTTGCTTTACCTGTAACAAGATATTCACAAATACTAGACATATTATTTCTAACTTTTTCCAGTGACCTCAGGTAGAAATTTAAAGGAAAATAGGCAAAATACTAGGCTGGCTAGCCTATAGAAATACACAAGGCAATAATACAATTGGCCAAAATAGATAACGAGGGCCATCTTCATCTCATTTTGCATTTCACAACAAATATAATCTGTTTGGCTATTCTAAATGGTTATTTTTTCTGGGTAAAGAGGGACTATCATTTTGAATTCTTGGATTCAAGAATTCTTCAATAACTTAAATTACTCAATAACCATTTGGGGTTGAATATTGGGTAAAATTGAGAGAGAAAATGATCACTCAATCCACCTCCATAGATACAGGTGACCGAATAGGCTGTACCAAGCATGGCGATCCCAAGCATGTACTTTTTTACCCGCCCTAGCACGGCATGACCCATTATATCTTATGCTTGGACTGGCATGACATGTACCTTTGTGTCGTGCTTGGGCCGAAAGTACGGTTTGATGGGAAGCATGGCACGACCCATTTGGAAATGCATTAAATAAATTACTAGTTCCATTAATTGCAACAATACTTTCTATCCTGGTGGAAGGTCTCCTCTTTATTTCCCGAGGTCCTTGGTTTGAATTCTCTTTCCCACACCATAGTTTCTTCATTTTAGCACATCAATTCTAAATGCTCATCATTCTAGTGACCCGTCCGGCCAGCAGTGAAGCCCGTAGGCCACCTTAGCACGCAACAAAAAAGCCTATGTGCTATGTTGACCTGAAACTATTCATACCGAACCTTTTAAGGCTCGTCTTGGGCCGCCCGTGTGAACACCTCTATCCATAGATCGGTCGGGAGTCAAGATAGTTATGCCGGGCCAAATTTGAATGCTCTCTTCACATCAAAATCAGATTGGCCAAGTAATGTTTCGGCCTAAAACATGCGAGAGAAAACTAGTATCAAGCCCACCATCTAACCCAAGTCTTTATTAGTTACTCCCTCCATTCTCCAAGTGATGTCGTTAGGACAGCAAAGTTAGTGCAATGCAAATTTGCACTAACTTTGTCTGTCCTGACGACATCACTTGGAGAACAGAGGAGTAATAAACTTATCACTTAAATGTAATCCTCCCAATCTAGAATTTCAAATTTTGATTGAACTATCTACCTTTGTACTATTTTTGGCTAAAGTGATTAGGAGTTTCCACACAAGAGGCGCTCCACAACACGAAGTAGAAAAACAAGTAATCGGCTGGCCATATTTCCTATATAGATACAGGGGGCAAAAGGTTTGTAGTCCGGTGGTTACAAGAGCCTTAGTAGCACATCCGATCTTAGGTTCGACTTAACATGGAAGTGAATTTTCTAGGATTTATCCGCATTGTGCTTTCGGTGGTAGACAATGCTCCCATCGACAGACAATGTGCAGTGGTGACTTTGTCGGTCTTGAGGATTTGTTACCTCAACCATCAAAGATGCTCATATGGATCGGGTTTACGTGCATGTGTTCATCGAGGTAAAGTGTGCGTGCATTGTGAGTGTCCGAGTTATAAATAAAAGCATAGCCCAGTGGAAAAATGGGTGGTTCTTCCGTGACAATCCCCGACCTGCACTCCCTCCCTTTAGCGCTAAGATAGCCAAAAACTTCCCTTCTCCGGATACTAGGGAAAAACTGAAAGAAGATGGAGAAATCCTCGCGCTCTTGACTTGCATCAAATATCTAAAGGAAGTCAAAGGCGTCACCGCCGAGACAGATCCTTTGGAGTTTCATAGTGCGAGGAGTCCAACCACTCAAGAAGCAAGAACACCCGAGCATGGTGTTTCGACGAAGACGTTGCCATTCCGCTGGATGGAACTCTTCTCCATAATAAAGAGCGGTTGGAAGCCCGCCTCAAGCAAATGCTCCAGCCGAAACCGGATTTATTAGGATGCCCGAGAGTGGGTCCGGCTTTCAGCTCGTCTAACCCGCGAGATCCGGTAAGTATCTCTCTCTTTATCTTTGAATCTTGTTATTTTTAACCTTCATCCTCTTACGCAAATTCAATTACTCAATACGAGAAAATGGACAACTTCAAGAGCCACCCTCCTCTACCACACCCCCGGCTAGTGCCCAGCGTTACGAAGCTCCAAGTGCGGCACCCGCAAAGGAAATCCCTGCCGCCTCCGGTGCGAAGCTTCGTCCCAAATGATTGAAGGTCAAGCTATCAATATTGGAGATTCATCCGCTAGCAATCTCCCTCCCCGGGCAACTCTATTCCAAATTCCTCCGGAGCTCTCATCGGGACCGATCCGGGTGGAAGAAATTCCTCGTCGACCCAAGACGACACGCAAATCTTCAGGAGAACCCAGATCGGCCAAAATGGTAGTCGGAGATGTGGAGGTGGACAGCTCCGGTGGAGCTAGAAAGTTCTCCGCAACAGCTCGGTGGGACGCTCTCCGGGAAGAAGAAGCCCCGAAAAACTTCTCCGAATCCGGCCAGGTACATCTTGCTTCTTCAATGATTCCTTCCAAGCAAATTCTTTAATAATTAAATCTCTTACTTCTCCCTTCTTCTAGGTTCTTCTAAAAAACTCGAAGCTAAAAGTGCTATAATTGCTCGTTTGGAGGAAGAGCTACGGACCAATCAAGAGCGATTGGTTAAACTTGAATCACGGACCGCCGATCCGAAATCCAAGGGAACCGATCTGTTGAAAAGGGAAGCCGATGTGCTCGAACACTCACCGGCCGATGGAGGAGCGCCGCCAAGAAATCATCAAGCTCCGCAAAGAAATCCGGAGTAATACTCTTAATCGTATTTGCACATTCCATATTTTTCTTCTCGCTTCTCTCTCTCTAACCAGTCTTACTCCTTATCCCAGCTCTTGAAAATCTTGTCGCTGCTCATAAGAAGGCGAGAGGAAATCCTTTCTAAGAAGGCAACCGCTCAGGAGCAAGTGCTTGAGGAAGGCTCTCGGGTTGAAGAACAACAGGCAGCTCGAATTGGAGAACCGGAAGGCGAGCTTACCGCCAAGGATAACATCCTGGCGCAAGCACTTCGCTCCAACAAGATGCTAGAATCTCATAACGCTCGCTCGAAGACCGAATTAGCGAAGCCTTAGAAGCAGTAAAAACGGCGCAGAGCGGACAAAGAGAGGGCTCGAGGACTGCCCACGAATCTACCCAGCTTGCTCTCAAAGCAAAAGAACGCGAGATACAACGTCTAATAAAAGTTGAGACCAAGCTGAGAGAATCGAATGTTAATATCAAAGGCAGATTCGGAGCTGCAGAAATCGAGCACGGACGTAAGTTACTTCTTTCTTATTCCTTCTTATGAAATTTCTTTCAAACACCGGTCTGCAGTGATAATCCTTTCCTATATTTTTGCTTTCTTCGAACTTGCTACGAGTACAAGTACGCACGCTGGAATATCTCAATGGTGGTCAAACTATTGATCCCAATGAGATAGATCTCGAATCCGCCATCCGGGCCTTCCCGGAAGGATCAAAGAGCATTCCAAGATGGTTGCCGCTGCAGGAGGAGGCCATATAGCCGCCATAGTCCAATCTTGGACTCCGGTCTCGGATTGTGATTTCAACTTTATCGGGGATGGCGCCCACCCGAATACTATCGATGATCGGTTCAATGAGCTAAAGAACTCACTCATTGGTACTTGTTTCGGAATTGATAGAGGATATTCCTCTTGATCCAACGGGTGTTCCTCCGAATGTAGCGCCGGCGGCCTTTCCTCCGGATCGGAATGCTCAATATGCAGCAGCCGCCGCTAGGCAGACCGTAGAAGATGCATTTGAAGATTTAGATGCTAATTTGCCGCTATCTTCTTCCGATTCCGAAAAACGCTGGACGATAGATTAGTTGAAAATCCTAAGACCGGTGATACCGGTATTTCCAGCGGTCCTGCTTAGCATAATTGTATTAGGGCCAACTTGCTTTTGTAATCAAACATCTTGATCATCACGTTGTTTACATTATTTTAAATACCGGTTGCTTTTCTTTTCTATATGAATACTGGTTTCACTTGTCTTATTTACTAACTTCTTTGCCCAAGACATGATAGTTATTTCAGCTAAAACTAACTATGACCAAATTCCGCTCTAATCAGCGCAGATCACAATTCATAGTTATAGCTTACTTTAACAAGATCATGTAACATAGGAAAAAAGCCAGGTTGTAAGATTTAAGATTTCACAGATTGCTCTTAACACAGCGAGCCTACCAATCAGTATTCATAAGAAAAATGCTACACAATTTCCTTTTCCGAACATACCAGTCTCAGCTGAAAAGAAACAGACCGCTCTCAACATAACGACCCTACCGACTAAATGACTGGTCTTATTGTTCGGGAATAGCATAATATCACAGATCGCTCTTAACACAGCAGCCCCTTGGCTCGATAATTTAATTCAAAGTTAAAATATTGAGACACAAAAATCAAACACATTCTCATTAGACAGAATTACTTTATTATAATATGAAAAAATTTACGAAAATTCTTTTAAGTATAAAAACGACGAAGCTGTTCAATGTTCCAAGAATTTGGAATTTCTTCTTCCTCCAAGGTCATAAGCCGATAAGCTCTGTAACAACCCTAAGGAATAAACCTGCATTTCATGCCATTATCATCATGTCATCATGAGCATCCGTGAAATTAGTTACTTTGTGTTAAGAAAATGCACATAAAATACCAAATGTGCTAAAGAATAAAGGAAATGTAAAAAGAAATAAAATGAGAAGAAAATTCAAGTTTAACATTTTCTATGGTTCAAATATTATAAATAAAGATTTATGAAAATTTACTGAAAGGATTTTGTCATGTAAAAATATTTGCGGAAAATAAACAAAGTGTCTTTATTGAATTTAGCTATGAATTTTAATCCGAAAATGGTTTGGATTTTTCTACTGGGACTTAATAGGAAATATGCCTAAAATACTTTCACCAACACCCCTAAAAAATTTGGGAATTTTTCGAGCTCGGGAAGATCACTTTTTAATTTTGAGAAAGGGGAAGGGCCTTTTTGCAAAATGGCCAAACCAGGCCCGATCGTCACTCTCTTCTTCTCTCTCCCTCTCCCACCCCGACTCGCCACCGCCCGTGGGAACCGCCTCCCGGCGGTGCGGCCACGCAGCTGCTTGCGCAGCTGCTCGCTCGGCGCCCGCACGCCTCCCGGACCCGCTAAAGGCCTGCCGCCTCTTCTTCTCCTCTCCTCTCTCTCTCATTTTCCTCTCGACCGCCATTGCCGCACCCCCTCGCTCTCCATCGTCGCCGGACCGTCCCGGTCATTCCCCGTCCGAGCCCCAACACCAGGAGTTCCGTCGGTCCACCGTGGAGCTTCCCCAACCGGTCAATTTGCTTGAGCATCTTCACTCCGTCGAGGCGAAGCCGTTTTCCTTCATCGGGCCATCACCGTCGTTCCTCCGCCCCGCACGGCAATTGGAGCTCTCTGGTGAGCCATAGCCCTTCATTCTTCCAGGAATTGATGCGCAGCTATCTCTCGCTAGCTTTAGAGCAAGAGCTCATCTAGCTTCCTTCACAGGTTCGTCGGGATTTCACCGTCTCCCCGGAGTTTCTTCACTCGCCGCCGCCATACCCACGGTGAGCTCCACTCTCCGATAGTGCGCATACTCCGTAGACCTTTTGCCGATGTTGTGTATGTGCCGTAGAAGCTCCCCGTGCCGGTTGTTGTAAGTTTCGAGCTCTCCGGTGAGCCTCGCACCGTGCCGAGGGCACCGCCGGGTCGGGACCTCGTCGCCGGCGTGCCTAGAGGCGAGCTCATGCAAGTCGCTCACCACGGTTGGGTTCGCCTTGTAGCGTAGAGCACGTTGGTGTCGTCGCGGCGAGCTTTGGCTCAACGGCGGCCAACTCCGGTGGCCGCGCCGCCGCTGGCCCCTCCGCCGCGGTGGTGCCACACCGCGGGCCACACGCGGGTGGGATCGCGTGTGGCCACGTGCGGATTAGGTGTGGCCACCCCGTGGCCCTTTGTGTGGCACATGATTTGATTTTTAAACTTTCAAAATTCGTAGAAAATTCGTTAAAATTCGAAAAATACCAAACCAACTTTGTTAGACTCGGAAAAATAAGATCTATTTATTTGTGAAATCAAATAATTATTTTGAATAAATTTATTTATAATTTGTAAATAATCACTTTCTTTGAATAAAGAAAAGCTATTATTTTATGTAAATAAAATGTTTAATTATAAATAAATAATTTTTGATGATGAAGGTGATACTGCAGACGAAATTAATAATGAAATTTATTTTTTTCCAAAATTAAACCTAAATTGTATTATTTTGTGTGATCACAAGTTATTAGCCTTTATTCACTTAAAATAATTATTTATTTACTGCCTAATAAACCAGAATAATTAATTACTTATTAAACTTAAGTAATTAGTGATCTTAATTAAGTAATTAAGGAAACAAAACTAATTAATAATAATCTTGATTAAACAATTCTTAATCAGCATAATTAATTGTTAATTAATGCTTAATGAACATATTTATCCGTAATTTGTTAATTAACTAAAGTGATTAAGCATTCATCATTAATTATTATTTATGGAACTTAATTAGTAAATTCATGCATACGTTCATCATGAGCATTCATGCATACATGATTGTGATTCGCGACGCATTGCTCGGTCGACTAGGTGTCGAAGTGATCGAGGTTCCACCCGAGGGCGAGTCAGAGCCGGAATCTCGAAGTCGACCCAACCGCTGAGGAGACTAACTTCGAACAAACTCAGGGCAAGCCCCGGTGCATCCTACCTATGTTTTTAAATATTTTACTTTATCACATAGTACAATTATGCTTGTGCATTAGGTGTTAGGGTTTGGTTGAAACCCTAGATGCATTATGGTAGGTTTCCGGTTGTTTATTCTATACTCGGTACAGGTGTAACAACTCACAGAAATAAGATGCATTTCATGGCATTCATGAGCATGTCATCACATGTCATTTATGAAATTATTAAGCATGGTGTGAAGAAATGTGCATAAAAGGTCAAAGAATAAAAGAAATGCGTAAAAAGAAATAAAATAAGAAGAAAAGTTATGTTTAATATTTTCTAATGCTTAAACATACTAAGTAAAGATTTATGAAAAATTTCCGGAAATTATTTGCCTTGTGAAATATTTGCAAGAAATAAAGAAAGCTTCTTTTGTTAATTTATCTTGGAATTTTTAATTCAAAAACAGTTTGGAATCTTAACCTGGACCTAAAAAGAAAAGTGCTTAAAATGCTTTCAAATACCTCCCTGAATTTTCACGGAATTTTTCGAGTGCCGGAAGTATGATTTCCAATTAACCAAAAGTTCGAGGGTGTTTATGCAAAATCGCAGCAGCCCCACTCGTCATCCCCTTTCTTCTTTCTTTCCCGTCCGAACCGCCTCTCCCGCGCGGAACCGCCTCCCCGCCGTGCCACGCACCAGCTCCGGCCGCGCGTCTCCGCCAGAGCCGCGCCACGCAGCTGGCCACCTCGCCACCTCACCCTCTGCCGTTGGAGATAAAAAGCACGAGCTCAACTTCCTTTGTTCTTCCCTGGCTCGCACCCGAACACGGCCGTCCGGCCCTCCCGTTTCCCCACCCCCGACCGCCTCCGGCCATCTCCCGACGAGCCACCACCACCGGCCGCTCCGCACGATCATGCTCGGAGCTTCGCATGGTCTCCGTTCTCGACGAGCTGCCCTAGCATCGGAGATCGAAGCCATTCTTCCCAAATCGGCAATCCTCGACGTCCCCGACCGTCGCTCCGAAATTCCCTTGCTCCGGTACGTTATTTTCCTCAATTCCTTTTTCCAAAGGTGCACAACTTGTTCATCTACTCCTCACATAGCTCAAGGTTGAGTTTGGTGCGCGAGTCACGATCAATTTTGGTCATCTTCTCTAATTCCGGTAGCCGCCATCTACACCTCACCGTGGAACTCCATCGTCCGACCATCCCCAAGCCCAACCAATCACTTGCCGCTCTTGCTTGTGCTCCGCTTGTGCCTCGGGACCTATTTTTCCCTAATTTTGTGCACCACGGCGGTCACTAGGTCTCGCCGGAGTCGCGCACGCACCGTTGCTCGCCGCCGACGTCCTTCCCGGTCACCACGGCCGCCGTGGACCCCACCGTGCGTGTCCCCGTGTCGTGTGGAGTCTCCTGGACCAAGCAACCCACTCCCCACCCCCTTCCGCACCCCTCCGGCCAAGCGCCGCCTGCTCGACCACCGTGGCCATGGCCACGGTGCTCGGCACGGGTCGAGCCGTGCGCGCGGGCCTTTGGGCTCGCTGGGCCGGATTGGGCCACCGGGTCGCTAAGGCGCCGGATGGGCCCGGCCTTTCGGCCCAATAGCTCATTAATCCCTTTTTCGAATTCATTCATTTTCGATTGTTTCAAATTTCAAATATTCGTAGAAAATTCCACAAAAATCAGAAAAATGCAAAAAAAGTTCTTTGGATTCATAAAATTATTCTCTATTTATTTATGAATTCAAATACCTATTTTGAGAAAGTATAATTTCATAGTTTAAATTAATTACCTTTCTTTGGTTCATATAACTTATTATTTTATGCTAATTATTAATTGTTTTTGAAAAATAAATTTCTTTAAAAATTAGAGATAGTGCAGACGAAAGTGTGTGTGAAAACTGTTTTCTAAAATTCAACATAAACACCGTCATTTCATGTGATCCCAAATTAATAGCTTAAGTGTTATCGCATGTCGTTAAGCACTTCTTATTGTTGTTTAAAAACATGATTAATTATTAATGAATGAACCTGGTTAATCATTAATTAATGAACATGATAATGATTAATTTTTAAGTAATGACCTTGGTTAAGCAATAACTAATGAGCATTGTCAACTATTACTTATTGCTTAACGAATATGATTAAGTGTTAATTCCTAATTGCAAAGTAATAAACTTAAGTAATGATTAATGGCTAATTAACGACCTTGGTTAATTCAATCATTGCACAACATCTCATGTACATTCATGCATGCATGGTTGTGATTCGCGACGTATTGTTGGTCGACCTAGGTTCCGGCGTGATCGAGGTTCCGTCCGAGGTCGAGAAAGGAGACGGAAGCTTCGAAGTCGACCAGCACATCGAGGAAGCTAACCCCGACTCGAATCAAGGCAAGCCCCGGTGCATCCCACCTATGTTTTTATAGTCTTTTCTTTTATCACGATAATCGTGTCGTGATTGTGCATTAGGTTACGGGAATTGATTGACACCCTAGATGCATGAGTAGAATCCCTATGTTACCTGTTTATCCATGTTGGTTTGGTGTCTCGATAGGCTGCTACGCTTAATTCACGGGGTTACGGTAGAAGTCGAGTGGTGCTGAGCACACTCGCGAGATGATACGGTTTGAGCTTAAAGCATGGAGGCTTTAAGTTGATTGATGTCTTTTAAGTTGAAAGTAAAGATGAAGATGGAGATGAAATTGAGATCGGACGGGTCCTGTAGGAGAAAGGGCAAAGACGAGGTCTTGCAAGGTGATAGCCCCGTCCGTGTCGATCAAGGACCGTACCGTTGTTGGCCCTGCTGAGCAAGTATTGAACGTACCGATTTACATACTGGTGTTTATGGGGCCGGGAAGCCGATGTAACCTAATTGGCTCGGTGGTTGGACGTAGCTCATCCCCTAATTGGCTGGAGAATGAGGCGAGGCCTCATGTCTCAAAGGGAGAGGAATGGGTGGTCACTCACGGATAACGTCGAGAACGGGTATCGCGTGGGGTCCCCGGGTTCTCGGGCGGATGGGAGACTAACCCGGCCACCGTCGGGAGTTAGCGTGAAAGGTTGTCGTATGCGACCAAAGGGGTGCGTATACACCGTGTAAACGGGTTTTCCCAGCTGGTGAAATCGATTCGAATCGCTTTCCCTCGCGAGTAATGAGTACCGCTTGTTCACCGTGTCACATCGTAGTTAATCAAGTGAAAGATGAAGGAAGAGGAATGAAAGGATTGTTGTTTGGAATTAATCTTTTCCTGCAACTTGATTGCAATAGTGTTAGTCGGCAAACCTAGGGGTTAATGAACTTAACGTGAGCTAAAATACTCGAAAGTAAGGACTCAACCTTTAATGCTGTTTTCGCAAAGGAGTCAACCCCACGACCGGAAAGCCTTTGCATACTAGGCGTCGGCCTTAGCGTGCCGTGTTGACGGGTCGGTCTTGCTGACTATTAGAATACTCGGGGTTTGTTCGTTATGCTTTTCAGGAATCGAGTCGTACTTCCACAGCTCGTACGGTAGTTCCTGGAAGAAGTGGAATCCCGAGAGTGGTTCCCACCAATGGGAACGGATCCCGACGTCGTAAAGAGGAAGGACCGTGATGTACGAAGGGCTCGAGTGCATCACGTTGATCGTCTAATAGTGCTTTGTTGTATAAAGTACGAGTTTCCGCTGCAATACTCGTAGGTTGTTAAACTTCAATAAGATTTATATTTCCACTGCGCCAATGTTTGTATTTCGAAAAACCGGGTTGTATTACACCATGATGTATATATTCTGGCTTGTATGAGATGATACACCGTTGTAACTCGCTTCGTCGAGTGTCCCTCCGTTCCGATTCCCGGGTGTCCCGGAGGGATGTCACAACAGGTAGCTCAATAGAGGCTAAACTTAAGTCATAGTGACAACGGTAGATGTTTAGGGCACTTAAAGCATGGAGGCTTTAAGAGTTTTGTGTTAACACTAAGATGACGAGAGTGTTAATGAAGTTGAGACCGGACGGGTCCTGTAGGAGAAAGGGCAAGACGAAGATGAGGTCTTGCAAGGTGGTAGCCCCGTCCGAGTCGGTCAAGGACCGTACCGTTGTCGGCTTAGTTGAACAAGTTTGAACGTACCACACTACATGCTGGTATCATGGGCCCAGCAAGCTGATGTACCCTATCGCCCCGAGAGATGTAGCGTAGCCGGCTCTCTTTTGCCGGTCGTCGGTGAGAGGATAGTCTCACGGGAGGGAGATGGGTCGACCACGAGGGAAGTCGTGGCTTCGCCATACTCCCGGGGTGTTGGAAATGGCTAGACTACGTCAGGTGCTAGCGGGAAAGGTTGTCGTATACGATCGGTGTGATAAGTATACGTCGTGTAGTCGGGTTTTGCCAGCTGGTATAAAATCGATTCGAAGCCCGTGGTCCGGAAACCGATTTAACTAGAAAAGGTCCCTCCCGGACCGGTGACAACTTATGCCTGCTCTTGTTCGATCGAATCTTCCGAAGAACCAAGTCTCCTACTTGGAATTCTCGTGTTCGAACATTGCGATCATGATAACGACGCAATCCTTGATGATACTTGGCTGCTTGAATTAAAGCTTGATCCCTCAATTCTTCCGCAGCAATCGGTTCAACTTGGCGCTGATCTTCATATTTCTCTTCATCATAGTACTCGTACTCGAGCTGACACTATATTCACTTCCGTAGCTAGCATGGCTTCAGATCCATACACCAAAGAAAAAGGAGATTTCCCCGTAGCCCTACTAACATTAGTGCGTAGTCTCCAAAGCACCCAGGGCAATTCCTTAACCCACTTTCCTGCATACGGCTTCAAACGGTAAAAAATTCTAGGTTTAAGACCGGTCAAAATCATTCCATTAGCTCGTTCCACCTGTCCATTGCTTTGCGGATATGACACCGACGCATATTGTATCTTAATTCCCAAACTTTCAGCATAATCCAGATTATGAAGAACTCCGAAGTGAACTAAGGCCCATTATCGGTAATGATATCGTGCGGGACTCCAAAACGCACGAATATGTTTTGCGGAAACTTGATCGCTCGGGCCGTCTTCGTACTAGTAACAGACTTCAGCCTCAATCCATTTAGAGAACTTATCTACTGCCACAAAAATATGCGTGAATCCTCCTGGTGCCCTTTTAAAGGGTCCAACAATATCCAGCCCCCAGGTAGAAAAAGGCCAAGTCATTGGAATTAACTGCAACTCTTGAGCTGGAGCATGATTTCCCTGGCAATTCTTGACCACTCTGTGCGCATCGTCCGTCGTCGTAGGCCGGTAAAAACCTTGTCCGAACACCTTCCCAACTAGTGTCTTCGAAGAAGCATGATTTCCAAAATTCCCATGTGCACGTCTTCAAGCAATTGAATGCCATCGAAACCGATACACATTTCATCGGAATATTAACTCCACGCCTATATAACTCTCCTTCGAGAATTAAATAAGCTGCGTGCTCGAACCTCTAACCTATGCTTCTCCACCTTATCTTCTCGGAGTTTTACCGGACTGCAGATAGTCAAGGTATGGGGTACGCCAATCAGAATCAATAATCATAACGTCAAGTGGCCGAATATCTTCCGACAAAACCGCTCCTTCAACGTTGATTACATTCTCTGTCTCATCCGGTAAGACCGCTTCTTCGATCGGTCCTTTGAGATTACTTTCTCCGCCTCGGTCCTTCAAGACTCGCTTCATCTACGATCTCTGTAATAGTAGCCTTGCGCTCCATCTTTATGGATGGCCTATCCAATACTTGGAGGAAGACACCAGGTGGAACCGCTCGTCTTAAGACCCTAGTCCGGCTAATTCATCCGCAGCAGAATTGTTTCCGCGCAGTATATGAGAAAATCGCAGACCATCAAATTTGTCTTCAAGTTTCCTAATCTCTTGTCGATAAGCGATCATATGATCGTCATGAGCATCCCACACCTTGTTAACTTGACTTATTACCAGCATTGAATCATCATATATGTCTAATCGTCTAACTCCTAACGAAACAGACTACTCGAAGTCCATGAAGCAAAGCTTCATACTCCGCGGTATTGTTTGAGGCTTTGAAATGCATTTGTAAGACATATCCGAGTGGTTCCTTCGTGGGGTGAGAAGCACGACCCCAGCCCCCGCGCCTGAAAGCTACAAGGACCCGTCGAAGAACATCTCCCAATACTCCAACGTCTGGATCCCCTGCGGAATTTGCGTCTCCAACCACTCTGTTTTGAAATCAGCTAAAGCCTGTCCCTTGATAGCTGTCCGCGAAGAAAATGTAATCTCATATTGGCCAAGTTCTATAGCCCACTTAGCAACCTGGCCCATCGCCTCTCGGTTTCGCACAATATCTCCAATGGCAAACCCGGTCTTAAGTTCAATGGGGTGCGCTTGGAAATAATGTTTCAGACTTTCGAGAAGTTATCACTACAGCATATATTAACTTCATGAATCGGAGATATCGCATCCGTGATTCATTAAGAACTTCACTTACAAAATATACCGGATGTTGCACCAATTGCAGATGTCCCTCTTCCTTCCGATCAACTGCCGTAACCGTGCTCACCACATGGGTTGTTGCGGAAATATATAACTGAATAATCTCGTCCGGTTCCGGAGGTACCAATACCGGAGGGTTGCTAAGGTATTCCTTGAGCTGATCAAGCACGGCTCGTGCCTCGTCCGTCCACTCAAATTTATCTTGCTTCTTAAGCAACTTGAAGAACGAAGTCCACGAACTCCCGGTCTTGAGATGAAACGGTCGAGAGCAGCCATACTACCCGTCAACTTCCGAACATCCTTCAAGCAACTCGGGGTTTCATGTTGATGATCGTCCGGATTTTTTCGGGTTCGCTTCAATGCCTCGCCGTGACACTAGGTAACCCAGTAATTGTAACAACTCTCGGAAAAATAATGCATTTCATGTCATCATGAGCATTTCATCATGTTGTTACATTTTTGAAGATATCAAAACTTTATGTTGAGAAATGCACATAAAATTATCCAAATAGCTAAAGAGTAAAGGCAATGCTTAAAAAGAAATAAAATAAGAAGAAAAATTATGTTTAATATTTTCTATTGCTTAAACATACTAAATGAAGATTTACAAAACTCTCCTGAAATTATTCTCGCTTTGCGAAAATAGTTGCAAGAAATAAACAAAGCTTCTTTTGTTAATTTATCTTGGAATTTTTAATTCGAAAACAATTTGGAATCTTAACCTGGACCTAAAAAAAAGTGTGTGAAATGTTTTTACTAACACCCCTAATTTTTCTCAAATTTTTCTCGAGCACCTGGAAAGGCCATTTTTAATTAATCAAAAGTCCAAGGGTGTTATGTAAAACGGCCGCAGCCCCACCGTCATCCCCTTTCTTCTTTCTCTCCCCGTCCGAACCGCCTCACTCCCGCGCGGCACCGCCTCACCGCCGTGCCACGCAGCTCCCGGCCGCGCGTCCCTCTCGAGCCGCGCCACGCAGCTGCATCCTCACCGCCTCACCCCTCTAGATAAAAGACCAGGCCGTGTTGTTCTTTCTCTCTCTCGTTCGAATTCCGGCAACACCACCACCAACCGCGCCCCTCCTAGTTCCCCACCGCCCGGCCGGCTCCGGCCGTCCCCGACAAGCCGTCACCACCCAAAGCTCCGCCGAGCATGTGATGAAGCCCCACATGGCTTCAACTTTCGTCTCAGGTGCCCTAAGCCGTGAGATCGAGGCCCGTCTTCCCCGGGGAGCTAAACCGGGTAGCCCCGGCCGCGATCCCGAATTCGTCCTCCACGGTCAGCAATATCTCCTCCTTCCTCTTTCCAAGGCTGTGCAAACTCTTCCTCTATCCCTAGGTAGCTCGGCATCCCTCATCCTCCACGGTCCGGCCGGAACTTAACCAATTTCTTGAGCTATTTGTGCCGCCGCCTAGGCCTCCACGGTGAACACGAGGTTTCCGGCCCGCCTAGACTTCAAACATGCCGATGCCGGTGAAGTCCCCACCCTCGTGATGCCGTAGGAAGAAACGGTGGTGGTTTTCATGCATCGTAGGCTGCGTGCGACCTCGCCGAACTTCCGACGGAGCAAGCATCTCGCCGCCGGTGGACTCGCGGGCCGTCCCTGCTACCATCAACCCTACCCCGTGAACGCCCAAGTCGCGTGGAGTATGCACGGCCAAAAACCTAGCCTCCCCACACCCTTCGCACCGCTCCGGCGTGGCGCCGCCCGCTCCGCCGCCGTGGCCATGGCTAGCGCGGTCTGGCTACGCGCGGCCGCCGGGCCGGGTCGGGTCGCTGGGCCCCGAGTGCCGGATGGGCCTGGCTACTTTCGGCCCAATGGCTCGTGGTTCATTTTACGAATTTATTCATTTCCATAATCGTTTCAAACTTGAAATATTCGTAGAAAATTCAGGAAAAATCGAAAAAATGTCAAACAAAGTTCATTAGACTCCTAAAATTATTTTCTATTTAGTTATGTATTCAAATACCTATTTTGAGAAATTATAATTTCATAGTTTAATTAAGTCCTTTTCTTTAGATAAAATAGCTTGTTATTTTATGCTAATTATTAATTGTTTTGAAAAATAAATTTCTATAAAAATTAGAGATACTGCAGACGAAAGTGTTTGTGAAAACTCGTTTTCCAAATTAAACATAAACACCGTCATTTCATGTGATCCCAAATTAATAGCTTAAGTGTTATCACATGTCGTTAAGCATTTATAATTGTTGTTTAAAAGCATGATTAATTATTAATGATGAACCTGATTAATTATTAATTAATGAACATGATTAATGATTAATTTTTAAGTAATGACCTTGATTAAGCAATAATTAATGAGCATGATCAATTGCTACTTATTGCTTAACGAACATGATTAATTGAAATCAAACTAGTACTTTAATTAAAATTTGCGATAGTTTTAATACTATCAAACTAGAAATTCAAATTGAAATCAAACTAGAACTTTAATTAAAATTTGCGATAGTTTTAATACTTGAAATTATTTTGAGCAAAAAGGTTTAAATATTTTAATTTTACGTTTGACCAGAAAGAATTGTCAAACACGCTAATCTATTTCATTTGCATTCTTTTTTAAAAAGAAGTAAATCAACTTAGATTAAAACAACATTCCATGTGCAATTTTGGAATAAAATCAAACGGCTTCCAAGATGCAACATGATGCCACGATGTTTAATGACATGAGGTTGCACTTTATTCATTAGGGTCGTTATGACCCTCCCCCTTACAGGAATCTCGTCTCGAGATTCACGATCGAAGCAACTTTGCGAGGGTACTAAAGAACTCTAGATAATTGGATCGAAGGAAATCTTCTTGTTCCCAAGTGGCTTTAGCTTCCGAGTGATTGCTCCATTGAATCTTATAGAACTTCATGGTTCGGTGTCGAGTCACTCGATCCTTGGTGTCGAGAACCTTGACAGGATGTTCATCGTAAGTCAAGTCCGGCTACAATTGTTCCACATCTCGTCATCGGTATGTCCACTTGTGGCTTGAGGCACTTCTTCAATTGAGACACGTGGAACACATTGTGAATTTTTGATAGGTGTGCTGACAATTCCAAGCCATATGCCACGACTCCACATCTTTCTTGAATTGGAAAGGGTCCAATGTATCGTGGAGCTAACTTGCCTTTGATTCCAAATCGTTGAACACCTTTACTAGGAGATACTCGAAGATAGACTTGATCTCCAACATTGAACACTAACTCCCGACGCCTTTTATCCGTATAACCGATCCGTCGAGACTTAGCTCTTCGATTCTACTCGAATAAGGCGTACTTGCTCTTCTCGCATCTTGTATCGATCAGGTCCGAAAATTACTCTTTCTCCACTTTTAGACCAATTCAAAGATGTGCGACAGCTACGTCCATATAGAGCTTGGAACGGTGACATTCCGACACTCTCTTGGTAGCTGTTGTTGTAGGAAAACTCTGCCGAGTGGTAAATATTTTTCCCACTCTTTGTCATACGTTAAGACATAAGCCCGAAGCATATCTTCGAGATATTGGTTGATTCGTTCGGTTTGTCCATCCGTTTGGGGGTGATAAGCTGAGCTCCGAATCAATCTCGTTCCTAACAACTCATGCAACTGTTCCCAAAATCTGGAGACAAATTGTGTAACTCGATCGGAAATGATTGTCTTGGGCACTCCATGCGGACAAAGAATGCGGGAGATGTATAGGTCTGCATATTTTTCGGTTGTGTACCGAGTATGCACTTGGAATGAAGTGAGCTGACTTGGTTAGTCGATCAACAATGACCCAGATTGAGTCGTGCTTCCGGAACTCAACGGCAATCCAACAATGAAATCCATACTGATTTCTTCCCACTTCCATTCGGGAATACTTAGGGGTTGTAGTGGACCTCCTTGCTTAAAATGCTCGCTTTGATGTGTCGACAGATACCACACTCATTAACATATCCGGCTATTTCCTGCTTGATTCATTTCCACCAAAATCTTCATTTTAGGTCTTGAATCTTGTTGGTTTCATGATGGATTGAATACTTAGATGTATGAGCTTCATCCATAATTTTCTTGCGAAGTACCAAGTTCTTCGGCACCACCAATCTGTTCTTGAACCAAATAACCCTTTCATCATCTTCTCTAAAGCATTTGACGTCACCCTTCTTGAGTCGTCTTCTAATGTGCTCCATACCAACATTTTTCCGTTGAGCTGCTACCACTTCTTCATGAATGGTAGGGATAAGATCCAAATTGGTCAAGGCTCCATACGGAAGAATCCTAAGACTAGGCTCACCACTTTCCTGTGTAGGTTCTTGCGTCAAAAGTTGAGCCGTGAGATTATTGCAATGAACCTAGCGACTCAAAGCATCGGCTACGACATTCGCTTTGCTCGGGTGGTAGTGAATCTCAATTTCATAATCCTTTATTAGCTCTAGCCATCTTCGTTGACGCATATTCATGTCCGCTTGAGTGAAGATGTACTTGACACTCCTGTGATCCGTGTACAAATGTACTAAATTCCCCAAGATATAGTGTCTCCAGCTCTTCAATGCAAGAACCACTGCTGCTAACTCCGGATCATGTGACAAATAGTATTCTTCGTGACGCCTAAGCTGTCGAGATGCGTAGGCAATCACTCGCCCTTCGTGCATTAGAACACATCCCAATCCGGTTCCCGATGCATCACAAGTACACATCAAAGCGCTTCGTCAAATCCGGTTGACCTAGCACCGGTGCGGTTGTGAGTAATTTCTTCGATGTCCGAAAAGCTTCCTCACACTCCTTGCTCCATTCGTACTTCTTATCCTTCTCTAGCAATTTGGTCATTGGCTTGGCAATCTTCGAGAAGTTTGGAATGAATCTCCGGTAGTAACCAGCCGAGTCCTAAGAAACTTCTGATTTATGTGATCGACTTCGGTGGCTTCCAGTCCAATACTTCTTGAACTTTACCCGGGTCAACGGCCACTCCTTCTGCTGATATCACGTGACCTACGAAAGGCACCTCTTTTAACCAGAACTCACGCTTGCTAAACTTGGCATATAGCTGTTGATCCCTTAGGCGTTGCAAGTACAATCCTTAAGTGATTGGCATGTTCCTCTTCCGACTTGGAATAGATCAATATAACGTTCATGAATACCACGACAAACTTATCCAGCTCCGGCATGAATACCGAGTTCATGAGGTACATAAAGTGTGCTCGGTGCATTGGTCTATCCAAAAGACATCACCAAGTACTCATAGAGTCCATATCTCGGTGGAAAATGCTGTCTTCGGTATGTCCTCGGCTCTAATCTTAATCTGATGATACCCCGAGCGAAGATCTATCTTGGAAAAGACCTTTGCTCCCATCAACCGATCGAACAAGATGTCAATCCGAGGAAGGGGATACTTGTTCTTGACGGTGACTCGCATTCAAAGGCCTATAATCCACACATAATCTTAATGTTTTGTCCTTTTTCTTTACGAACAAGGCTCGGCATCCCCAGGGTGAGAAACTTGTGTGAATATAGCCCTTGTCCAACAGCTCCTTTAATTGCACCTTTAACTCGTCAGTTCATTTAGTGGCATCCGATATGGCCTCCTGGATATGGGTGCTATTCCAGGTTGTAATTCTATCTTAAACTCTACTCGCCCTATCTCGCGGTAGACCCGGTAAATTGTTTGGGAAGACATCTAGATACTCACGGACTACTGGTATATCCTCCAGGGTTTCACTCGTAATCTTATTAACCATTGGCAAGATAGACCGGGGAAGAGTTAAAAGCAAGCAATCTCGACCATGAACAGGAGAGTTCAAATAGATCGCCCGAGACGCTATATCAACTACGGCCTTATAAAAATCCATCCATTGCATACCAATAATTACGTCTAACCCTTGCCTGTCCAAGATGATCAATGAAGTGGAATAAACTTTGCTACCCAGTTTTAATGGCATATTGGCAGCCGCTTCATTTGTAAGTATTTTACCCCAGTGTGTTGAAATAAGATGTGCACATAACAACTTGGATGGCATGATGCGATTCTTTGAAACATATGCTTTGTCGATGAAATTATGAGTGGCTCTCGAATCAAATAAAACCATAGCGAGGATGATCAGCTATAGAAAACATACCCGCTAGGATCTGTCCTCCCTCTAGTAATTCCTTGGCCGTAGTGAAGTTAGCACGGCCTGTTTTCATCGGGGTGTTCTTGGCTTGGTTCCTCGATCGGTTCTGCATCCGTCCTTGAGGGCGTCGTGCATAAGCAACCTTCGCGGATAGGTCAGCTGCGATAGAAATGCCCCGGACGGCCACAATTGAAACATTGCGGTCCATTCTTCCGTGGCGCTTGATATACTGGTCGAGGATTTGGTGCACTCGTTGCTGATAAGGCGAGAGGATACTTGGTTCGGCCGCCGTTGCTTGAGGTCTGTTGTGGCTGCTGGGCTGGTGATAGTAGTTTGGACGTGAAGGTATATGCTTGGTAGCGCCGACCTGATGGTGAAGTGTATACCAACCTGTACTTCGATGGTCCTCCACTCCCTTGTCCAGCTTGCTGGCCTCGTCTTGCTCTTTTCCGCTTGATGGAGGCTGATAGAGTCTTCCAGCGAAATAGCATCACCGACGAAGTCGGTGAAGCTGTCAAGCTTGTTCGAGCACAAGCCGGGACTGCAGCTAGGTTGTCGGCCCTTCCTTAAACAGAGTCTTCTTCTTAGCATCGATATCCACGTGCTTGAGGGCATACCGAGCAAGACGGTTGAATATCTTGGAGTAGGCGTGCACGGTCATGACGCCCTGCTTCGATGGATGAAATTCTTTCCTTTTCTGGTTCATCAAGCCCTCCGGGATATGATGCTCTCGGAATGCTTTAGTGAATTCAGCCCAAGAAACCCGATGTCTTGGAGGGAACATTGCCTTGTAGTTGGCCCACCATGCTCCAACAATCCCTTGCAATTGCTGGGAAGCGAAAAGAGCCTTCTTGTCATCGGTACATGGAAACAACTCCAGCCTAGACTCAATGGTGCGAAGCTAGTGATCGGCCTCCGGTGGTTCACCCGCATCCGAGAAGACCGGGGCGAACCGATGAGAAATCCGTGAAGGTCACACGTTCTTCTAGGGCATTCGACCTTGTGGACCCCCCGTGGAGCGGTGTTCCGAACCAATTGCTCCAGCAATTCCCGCTGCTCTGCACGGGAATCCAGACACGGCTGCAATAGCTCGTGCCAAGGTAGGGGTGGTGGTGTTCCCGCCCCGATGCGAACTCTTCGGATCATCCCGTCTCCTTATTTTAACCATTCTGTCCGAGAAAAATTCACGTTAGACATCTCAATTCCAACATGATTATGGAAGGAACAGGAATAACATGGATGAGAAATTCCAAGATAAACTTTTACATAACAACAGTCTTATTATAACAACCACTAGAACCATATGCACATAACCGACAATCCCATTTACAACGACTCTTATTGCGACACTCGTGCATGGTTACACCATGCTCGTTACTATACCGACGCCTATATGACATACTAACTTCCTCACTCGTTACTCGCTACAACCCCTACTCCTCTTCACGAACTTTTGACGTCACTTCCTGGCTCTTTGAACTTCCTACCTCGGACCCTTCATCCTCCGGTCGTGGAATCTCCGTGAAGTCTATTACCGAGTCAACGTCCATTATTTCTTCAGGATCCTCATCTTCTTCCTTGGGTTCTTCTCGCTACGGGGTCCTCGTGTACTTCTAGTTCGTTCCCATGGGGTTGCTTGAACAAGTTCTTCATTCGGTAGCGCATTGTGCGCTTGGATTAAATTTTGCTCTAACCGATGAATCATGGCATTTGCGGTCGCAAGTTATTGGTCCTTGACTTGAATCTGCTCTTCCTTGTCCACTAATTGCACCTCCCTAACTCGCTAACAATTCATCCTTTTCTTTCACTTGCATCTCCAACTCATATAGGCGAGCATCCTCGGACCGTCCTTTCTCGTCACCGATGATGTTACCTGTGATGGCCATCTCTACGGAGAGGCGTGCATATCAAGCATATGTGGAAACCATTCTCAATCCAATAATTCAACAAGCTCTTATGTACTACACTACCAACTGCACATATATTATACATATGACATACATTATACATTAGTTGTCGTACACACCGATCCAACTCTTCCGTACAACCGCCACTAACATCATCTCGCTATTACCCTATGCTATAGTCCGACCTACGTTAGCAAAATGTGACCACCATCCTACATCAATACTACTCCAACACTCGTCTAAGCTGGTAGCGCGTGGCGACCATCGTCCGACTCGGCATCCTCCTCTCGGTGGGGTCGGCGGTGGCTCGTAGTCCACACCGGACACCTCCTTGGCGTCGTCGGCGTGACCCTAGTGCTGCTGCTGCAACCGCTAGAACTGCCCGAACAACTCGTCCCGGTCGTGCAGCAACTAGTGGTGTGCGTCGACCAGTCCGTCGTACATCATGTCGAGCTCCTCCAGCTGGTTCTCTCGCCTCAATTAGGGTCTCCACCACGTGGTCACGTTGTGCGGTCACTCCTGCCAACTCTACTAGGTGTGTTGTGTCCGTCGCACGAGCTACGTCACGCCGGGCGGTAACCGTGACCAACTGCTCGTCCGAGTGCAATCGACATCCCGTGAAACTCGTCACGGTCCTCGGTGACCTCCACCAACTGCTCCTCAAGCTCGGTGATCCGCACATGAGACCTGCGGATCTCCTGGTAGTCCGCACGGAAGAGGCTCTTCCGAGCAGCTATCCGGCGGTCTTGACTCTGCACCTGCGTCTCCAAGTCGTGGGCCCTCTCGCTCAAGCTCGGTGATGCATGCGGCCCGGGCGTCCTCCTCCCCACGAACGCGCTTCCTAACCCGTGGCATCGACATCCGTAGGGAACATATTTAAACTAGTTAAACACTTCTTCCCACGAGTAAACAAAGCGAAAAGACAGACTATCAAAGTACTACGAGACTAACTAAGCATATTCCCAACCTCTTATTATAGCACTCAATATTACATGATGCATGCTCAATGGACTAACCAAGCGAACTATAAGTAAAGAGAACTACAACAGATAGTTAGCAACTACCCATAAACCCGAACGTCGAATAGTTAGAAAAATCTAACTATTCCACATCCTTATAGGGCTCCGTACTCTCTCGTACTCGAAAATGTGTTAAGTTTTGAAAACGAGCTTGCGAACAATGTACTTGTTGCCCCTGAACCGCTCCGATACCAGCTGCGACATCCCTTCCGGGACACCCAGGAATCGGCACGAGGGAACACTCGATGAAGCGAGTTATAACAGTTCATCATCCGATACAAGCCAGGATATATACATTATGGTACAATACAACCAGGTTTTTGAAATAAAAATAATATGCAACGAAAACTTATTACAATACCGAAGTTTGAAACAACTAAAAGTCTCGTTAGCGGAAGTTATTCTTTTACAACAAAAGATCACTTAGGACGACTAACGTGATGTACTTGAGCCCGTCGTACACCACGATCCTCGCCCTTCACGGCGTACTTCACCACCCTCCGGACCTGCTCCTCCTCGGGATGCTACCGTACGAGTCATAGTAGTAGGACTCGTGGACTGGAAACATAGAGTACAAACCCCGAGTAATCCAATACTCGGGAAGACCGACCCAGTCAACAAGCACGCTAAAGCCGACGCCTAGTATGCGAAGGCTTTATGGTCGTGGGGTTTACTCTCTTGCGAAAACAGCACTAATGGTGGATCCTTACTTCCAAGTTTTAGCTCCATATTAATTTCATTACCTAACTACTGTTTGCAGCCTATAACTACTGCAATCAAGTTTGCAAGAAAAGATTATCTTTGACTAACAACTCTTCCTTCTCTTTTCTTCATCTTTCACTTGATTAACTACGATGCGACGAGCTAAACAAGCGGTGCGCATTACTGCGACGGACAGCGATTCGAATCAATTTTATACCAGCTAGCAAAAATCCGACTACACGACGTATACGCACCACACTCGGTCATATACCATAACTTTTCCTGCCAACACCGGCGGAAGAATAGTCATTTCCAACTACCCCGGGAATATGGAGACCCCACGCGATACATTCCCCGCTGTCATCCGTGAGTGACCCATTTCCCTCCCATGAGACTCCGATCTCACTAACAGCGAGCAAAAGAGAGTTGGCTATGACACATCACCGGGGTGGTAGTGTATATCAGCTTGCTAGGCCCATTACACCAGAATGTAGTACAGATACGTTCAAATTTGTTCAACTAGGCCGACAATGGTATGGTCCTTGACCGACACGGATGGGGCTACCACCTTGCAAGACCTCGTCCTCGTCTTGCCCTTTCTCCTACGAAGCCCGTCCAGTCTCAATTTCATTATCACTCTCTTCAACTTAACGACGGCAACAACAATCACTTAAAGCCTCCATGCTTTAAGATCACCCGAATCAACTACCGTTACGACTATGAATTAAGCTTAGCTTCTATTGAGTTACCTATACCAAGTATATCATGAATAAAAGGAATCCTAACTCATGCATCTAGGGTGTCAATCAAACCCTATCACCTAGTGCACAAACACAACTTAACCACTGTGATGAAAGTAAATGACTTTAAATATAGGTGGGATGCACCGGGGCATGCCTCGATTCACGTTGGCGTTAGCTTCCTCGGTGGTTGGGTCGACGTCGATGTTCACGTCTTCGCTTCGCCTTGGACGGAACGTCGATCACGTCAAGTCCTACGTCGATCATCAATACGTCACGAGTAAGTAACATGTATGCATGAATGCATATGTGGTATGTGATGCATTATCGACACGCTCGAAAATTAACGACTAACAGACTACGATACGAACACGCGATGACACAAGAAATGATTGTCGTAGACTTACCTTATGGGTATACATTGATCGGAAGAATGATTTATCAAGGACATGGTGGTGTATTGAAGACATAAGACCGGTGGAGCGGGCCCACGGAGTGGTGTCCGACCGGTATAGGATTCCGAAGGTTCCATAAGACCGGTACGGAAGCAAAGGCGGACAACAGGACTAGATTAATGCTTTAGGAAAGTACAAGACCGACCGAATAGGACTCCGAATTGATAAGGAAGCTTAGAGATAGAGTTTCTAAGTATGTAGATATTGTATCCGATTAGGATTCTACATGTAACCTTGCCTCCCGGACATATAAGACGGGGCGGGGACCCCTAGAAGCACAAGTTCCGACAAGTTCTCTCAAGTTAGGACAAGTTCCTACACTCTACAACTCGCAATTAGCAATATGCTAAAGACAATACATAACATACGGGACGTAGGGTATTACTCTCGATTCGAGGGCCCGAACCTGTCTAAAATCTCGTGTTCCTGTGTGTTTTGTGTGTTGTACCATCGAATTCCATGCTCGTGAGGGACCGGGTAGTTCTAGTGCCGAGTTTAAGACTCGACATTTGGCGCGCCAGGTAGGGGTCACGGCGAGTTCGATGGCTTCAACTTTCGACTTCGACTTCGTTACAAGCTTCAAGATCCGCTCGGGTTTCTCGACTTCATCGGACGACGGTCGCCGCCGCGGCGACGATGACGAGCGGTGTCGCGGGATGACGATCGCTGCCGCTACGACCGGTGTCGCGGAGCGATGACCGGTGCAGGACGACGATCGCCGCCGCGATGACGACGACGAGCGGTGTCGCAGGACGACGATCGCCGCCGCGGCGACGACGATGAGCGGTGTCACGGGACGACGATCGCTGCCTCTAGATAATGACAAGTGGTGTCGTGGAGCGAGGACCGGTGCAGGATGACGACTCGCTGTCGCGACGACGACGACAACCGGTGCGGTGATCACCGTCTTGTGACGATGAAGATCGATGCCGCCGAGCGATGACCGACGCCATCACAATAATTTTAACGGCTCTCATCGGTCATCGGCTTCAACTTTAAGCGCCACTCGCTGCTCGGACGCGGTCTTGAGCATTAGCGCGGCTGCTAATCTTCGATTTCGACCGATCGCGTCATCTTCAATCGCTTTCATCGGTCGTCTACTTCAACTTGGAGCACCGCTGCTGCTCGGACGCGGTCTTGAGCATTAGCGCGACTGCTAATCTTCGGTTTTGACAGATCGCACCGTCTTCAATCGCTTTCATCGGTCGTCTACTTCAACTTGGAGCGCCGCTGCTGCTCGAACGCGGTCTTGAGTATTAGCGCGGCTGCTAATCTTCGATTCGACCGATCGCGCCGTCTTCAATCGCTTTCATCGGTCGTCTACTTCAACTTGGAGCGCCGCTGCTACTCGGATGCGGTCTTGAGCATTAGCGCGGCTGCTAATCTTCGATTTCGATCGATCGCGCCGTCTTCAACTCGCTTTCATCGGTCGTCGGCTTCAACTTTGAGTGCCGCTGTTGCTCGGACGCGGTCTTGAGCATTAGCGCGGCTGCTAATCTTCGATTTTGATCGATCGCGCCGTCTTCAACGAGCTTTCATCGGTCATCTACTTCAACTCGGAGCGCCGCTGCTGCTCGGACGCGGTCTTGAGCATTAGCGCGGCTGCTAATCTTCGATTTCGACCGATCGCGTCGTCTTCAACAGCTTTCATCGGTCGTTTCCTTCAACTTGGAACGCCGCTGCTGCTCGGACGCGGTCTTGAGCATTAGCACGCTCTGCTAATCTTCGGTTTTGACTGATTACGTCGCCTTCAACCATCTACATCGGTCGTCAAATTCGATTTTAAGCGTCTTCGCTGCACGGAGATGTTGTCTTGAGCTGAACGCGATCGTCAAACTACTCATCGATCGGCTACATCATCTTCGGCCGGGCTCGGAGCTACGCCCAATAAACCAGCTAAGTCGTTTTACCCTTAAGTTTTTGTGTTTAAACTTATATAATGTGATCCTCATGATAGCTTTTTGATAATATGAAATATGTCAATCTTTGCCTATCTACATGGTTTTATTTATCTTGGAATCTTAATTTTGAATTAATATACCATGCCATGGGGCTGCTATTTAAGAGCGGTCGGTTAATAATTTGCGATCCCGAGTTCTAAGACCGGTCATTTTTTCTACACGGCACGATTTTGTTAAGTAGACCGCCGCTATGTGCTATACCCAATGCTGATTAGAGTCGGTAGTCATGTCATAGTTGGTTTGTGTTGAATTAACCATTGTTGCTTGTTATAGACTTGATTGGTTGAATCGGGATGGTAAAATTTAAGTTTTCTCAAAATTGGAGTGACCGGTTATTAAAGTTGAATTACATTAGGCATATAATGATTAATCTGGACCGCTGCAGTTTGCGCGAAAGGAGAAAATCTTATATGTTGAAGTAAGGAACATATAAATACCGGTCAAGAATATGGAAATAATTTGAGATTTGCGAGTAAATAAAACATTAGAGTATTTATTTACATATGAGTAAATTTATATACTTCTTAAATTGTTTTTACATATACAATGGACTAGGAATTAGGTCTCGGCTCCGCTTGATGTACCGGTGCTACCGGTCTTGGGTGCGGCGACCGAGGAGAAGTCTACGTGATTTGGATAATCACGGGGCTCTTTGCCAATTGTGATGACCAGTCCGAGTGTTCGATCCTCGATCCATTAAGCATTTTTAGCCCAGAATATATGATTTCTAGAGTGATTTATACAACAAACCGGTCGGGTTGAAGACTATTGTCCGATCGATTCGTTAACATTGGTTCGCCTTAGGCCTGGGTGTTAATCATTCGGCTGATAATAGGTGTGAAAAATTCGAGTTTATTGTGTGAATTTTGGCGATTGCTTTGATCGATCAGGAATTTAGATTTGAGCGATATTCGATAAGCGGAATATCGAGTTATGACCGATACGAATCACCAGGAATATGAGATTTGACACCGGTCCGGACCGATCGAAAAGTATGTTCTTGGCGGAAGATGTTAATAGTTACGAGAGGAATGGTCTACGTGATTTGAATAATCACGGGGCTATTTTGTAAATGTTTGAGCGGTCCGAGGTATGGAGTGCACGATCACGATAACATTGGAATATCAAATTGGATTGTTTGAGGAAATTGAGTAATGAGATCTGGTTAGATCGAAGACAATTAGATCTTGCCTAACTAAGTATTGTGAAATTGGATGCCTTAGGCCTTGGGTGTTAATCATTCGGCTGATTATAGGCCTTGGAGACTCGAGTCGATGTAAGATAATTGGGAAACTGGTCCGATCAACCAGAATTTTGGTTCTTAGTGAAATTTCACTAAGCGGATTATGAGTTCGAGGCTGATTTAAGCGGTCTGTTATGTGAAACTGGTGTAAATATCCAGGAGATATGAAATTCGACCGGTCCGAAACATATGTTCTTGGCAGAAATTGCTTGAAAGGATCTGTGATTTGATGGAAAATAATAAAGCATAGTCTCTCAAGAAAGACTCTTGCATTATTTGCGATCCTCAAATGATACAAGAGTCGGGGCTATACCTAATTAGGTGCACCGACCGGTGCACCGTGTTCAAGAGCGATCTGCAGAGATCTCGGAAAGTGGAAAATAATGGAAATTGAAAGAAGTGGTACGTAGAGTGGGCCCACGGAGTGGTGTCGGATCGGTATAGGATTTCGGAAGGTTCCATAAGACCGGTATGGAAGCAAAGGCGGACAACGGGACTAGATTAATGCTTAAGAAAAGTACAAGACCGACCGAATAGGACTACGAATTGATAAGGAAGCTTAGAGATAGAGTTTCTAAGTATGTAGATATTGTATCCGACTAGGATTCTACATGTAACCTTGTCTTCCCGGACATATAATACGGGGACGGGGACCCCTAGAAGCACAAGTTCCGACAAGTTCTCACAAGTTAGGACAAGTTCCTACACTCTACAACTCGCAATTAGCAATCTGCTAAAGGCAATACATAACATACGGGACGTAGGGTATTACTCTCGATTCGAGGGCACTGAATCTGTCTAAAATCTCGTGTTCCTGTGTGTTTTTTGTGTTGCACCATCGAATTCCATGCTCGTGAGGGACCGGGTAGTTCTAGTGCCGAGTTTAAGACTCGACAGTGATAAACTACAATTACATGAAATGACGATGTTTATGCTTAATTTTGGAAAATAAATTTAACATAAACTTTCATCTGCAGATATCTCTTTCATTTAAGGAAATTCATTTCTCAAAATTACATAATAATTAGCCAAAATAATGAAATGTTTTAATTAAAGGAAAGCAATTAATTAAACCATGAAATTTTAATTTCTCAAAATAGGCATTTCAATACATAATAAAATAGAATGGAATTTTATGAACTCAACAAAATTGGTTTTGCATTTTTTCCGAATTTTTCTAGAATTTTTTGTGAATTTTAAAAATTTGGAACGAGGTTCCGTGCCTCACGAGTGGGCCACGAGACTTGGCCACACGCGATCCGGGGTTGGCCGGACTTGGCCGGGTTGGGTGAAGCTCGCAAACAAAATGACTTTCATGCCCTACGCAATACGGGGAACGCAGTGGTGCAACAAGCCGAGCCAAAAGACGGCCGAGAAATGGGCCGGCCACGAGGGGCAGCCATGGCGCGGCTCCGGCGAGGTGCGGAGCTCGCCGTTGTGCCGAAAATTGGGGAAAAAGAGGCTGTGAGGTTCACCGGGACTTGAGCAAGCACGGCACGGGGTTGCTAGACCTTGGGGGTGGCCGGGAGGTAGTGTGCAATGGCGAGGAGAAGGCGGCGGCGGTCGGAACTCCAACCAATGGCAAAATTCGCGTCCACCGGCGGATTAAACTCGATGGTGAGTGGTCACGGAGTAGGGTAGCAAGTTGCGCACGTGTAGAGACCAAGAAAACACATGGGTGCTCACTAGAGCGGATGAATTTGATGGCGCGGTGGCGGCTCTGTCGTGGTGATCGGTTGGGGAAGAAACGCTTCGATCTCCGGAGCTAGGGCGGGGATCCGATTCAAGGCCATGGGGAGTTGAAGGAGGTGCGTGCGGAGCATTTGATAGTGGGGGCTAGGTGGGACGGTGCTGGAGATGGCTTCCGGCGTCGGAGCGGAGAAGCGCGGGGTGGATTCCGCCGCGTGCGAGCCGGCGGGAGGGAAATTGGAGGCCGGACCGAGTTTATTTCTGCGAGGCGAGGCAACAAGCGAGCAGCTGCGTGGAGTCGGCCGGCCGCGTGGCGCGCACTTGAGAGGGACGCGCGACCGTCGAGGTGAGCGGCGGCGCGAGAGCAGAGAGGAAGAATAGAGAATGGCAAGTGGGCCCGGCGCGACACTTTTGCACAAAAGCCCCTATGTTTTCCCAAATTTGTGAAACACCTTTCCATGGCTCGGAAAAATTCAACAAAAAATCATGGGTGCTCGGAGAATTATTTCAAACCTTTTTCCTTTTGGGTCAAAGCTCCAATTCGAAACTGTTTTGGAGATAAAAATTCAAATTTAAATCAAACTAGAACTTTAATTAAAATTTGCAATAGTTTTAATACTTGAAATTATTTTGAGCAAAAAGGTTTATAAATCTTTTAATTTTACGTTTGACCAGAAAGAATTGTCAAACACACTATTCTATTTCATTTGCGTTCTTTTTTAAAAGAAGTAAATCAACTTAGATTAAAACAACATTCCATGTGCAATTTTGGCATTAAATCGAATAACTTACATCGATATTGTCTCAAGGGACTAAATACAAATATACGCTAGCGGAAGACTCTATAAGACCATAGGCAATCGACACAGGGATTCGCACGCCTAGACCTTTCTCATTGGTGGTTTTCTCCGTCTTCTAAGCAGCGATAGTTGTAGCAAAAAAGGGAAATAGCAAGGGTGAGTACATGGAGTACTCGGCAAGTGTGGGAAATAAATGACATGCAAGCTGAGTGAAAGGAAGGCTAACACATGGTTTGTAATAGAAGGCACCTACACTAGTCAAGTTAATTAAAGCAACATATTTACCAACGAGGCTACCCCACATGTCAACCACTCGCAAGCTACCCTACTTGCAGCAAATCACACTACGAGGTTACCCCGCCTATAGCCCACCACACTACAAGATACCCTGTTTGTAGCAAACCACACTACGAGGTTACCCCGCCCGTAGCCCACCACACTAAAAGTTACCCCGCTTGTAGCAAACCACACTACAGGTTACCCCGCCCGTAGCCCACCACACTACACGTTATCCCGCCTATAGCAACCTACGAGTTACTCCACCCGTCCATGCCCTCTAGTCCTCGTGAGGATCCGGGCCGTTCGTGACCGTGAACACGGCTGTTATAACAGTTTTACACTCTGCAGAGGTGGCACAACTTTACCCACGTGTCGGTGATTCCATCACCCGTCGGTGACTAAAACCTCCATTTTACCAAGCACACTTCCTTATGTGTGAGGCCAAGAGATTACCGTAAGATCTTTCTAAGGACTTCCTAACTTGCAAAACGCCCATGCTAAGGTTTCACCACCGTAAAAGTGACGCATCACCCGGAGGCCCCCTCTTGCACCGTGGCTTCAAGTACTTTGCCTTTCCTCGCCCGAATCCGGAAGACACCTTCTTCCTTCATCCTTCCTCGATGCCCGCAAAGCTGGGAGTTACCTTGGTACTAAACCTTACCTACCAATTATCATCCATGTCTTTGTGCGGAAGTCCTGGGTTGCCGCTCCAAGAACCGGTCCTTATGATCCCAAACAGTACTACCGTAAACCAACGAGTACTACAACTAGTACCTGTGCATACCCGCACCATCATCCACATTCTCCGTCGGGATCATCTAAGTTCCATGTTGCTAAAAAGCATTATCAGTTCATTGATCATTATGTTCAAATGGACAATTAGTCAAGATTAATATTTAGTTCAAGTTGAACCCCATTAATAGCAAGCTAAGCAATGACGTATCCATACTATAACACTACATCCAAAACCAAGGCGACAAGGAAATAGTATGGAACAGGATATGACACAATAGGCTTCAAATTAAATGCAATGTATTAAAAGTAAATTCAGATAGTAAAGAAATATGTTCGATGTGCATCAATGACACTTGCCCGATTCGCCTTGCTCGCTTCCCATATCTTCAAGTCTTGCTCTTGAGGTCTTCGAAAAGTACGTTCTTCTATTTAACATCACACCGATATAAAACATGCAAGAAACAAGCATTCAAGCAAACTAAGAAACACTACACCAAACAATACCTAATAGCTATGAAAACACTACTAATAAATATTACTCGTCACTACGATCGTGTGAGCGTAAGAATCGGTTTAATCGGAGTTACGAGCGAAAAGTTATGAGCATTTTGAAGATCTAGGGTTTAAAGCTGCAAAAAGCCTTTTTCCGTATAAAATTTAATATATTTAAGAAACGGAAAGAACTAAAAGATTATTTCATTTATAAATAAAGAGAGATGGAATAAACAATTTATTTGGCAAAGTAAATAGAAAGAAATTTTATTTTAGATCCAAAAGCATATGTTTTACATGACTTGTTTAAAATTAGAAGGCTAGGGATCTAATTGCAAAATAACCTATTTCAAAAAATAAATAAAATACATAAATAGATTTTGCAAAGCAGCAAATAAATATAGATCAATGTTAGCTCTATTTGGCACTGATGAAATAAATAATTTGTTTGGGAATCTAAACATAGAAGAATTGATTTTATTGTAAAAATATATATTTATCTTGTTTTATTCTATAGGGAACTAGGGGGTTATTTTTATTAAAACGGAGAGATCTTAACTAATTATCGCAAAACGATAGTGACGGAATCGCAAAATAACCACGGCTTGCGGCGGCGACTCATCGAGACTATACTTGATCTCGGGCTAGGGAAGTCGGATTCTCGTTGTTGCTAGTAGAGAAGGGAGATGAGACGATGGTGTGCTCACCCCGGCCGCCATGGAGCTCTGTCATGTCTTAGCAACGACGGCCCGCAACTAATGGTGGTGGTGATTCGTCGGTTTCGTCGAGAAGGCAGCTACGGCACCGAGTTCACTCTACATCTTCCATACTTGGGCTATGGTTTCTCCTTGTCTCCTTGCCGGTGACTTAGCTACTTCCGGGCGGCTCGAATCGACGAATGTCGAAGGCTGGTCGAGGCGGCTCCATTGGTGAGAGTGGTGCGGCGTCGTCGGCACACGGCCCGCACACGGCCGGTAGGGAAACTCCAACGAGGATAGATCATGCTCGGTGCGGCTCGCCTCCCATTGACGAATGCTCGAGCTCAACAAGAAGGCCCAATTACGACGGCGGCGCGCGTCATCCGGGAGGCGGTCCGCTCGGGAAACTCCAATGCGGACGGGTCTTGCGGTGGCGGCACGTCGTCGTGTTCCTCGGCGCTGCATCGAAGACCACCCGGGCGGCTTCTCCTCGGTGGGCGGCGAGCTCTACGATGGCACAAGGCGGGGGCAGCGCTAGGGCGTCGTGGGGCGCGAGGCACTGGATTAGCGACGGGTTACGGACGGGTGCAGCTGGATTTTATATGCGCGGGTCTTTTGGTACGCACATCGAGGGGCTCGGTTCGACTCGTTGGCGGCGGACTCGGCTGCGTGTTGGAGGTCGGCGGCGTTGCTAGGGCTTGCGCGAGCTGCTGCTTTGTCGAGTCGGCCATGTGTGCGGTGCTGCTGGTTTGTTTTGTAGGCACGGGACCCTAGGGATCCTGAGCGCGTACGACAACGTGGTCGAATGGAACACGGCAGCGATCGTACGTGCGTCGATGCTTGCGTGACCTGGGCTCGCAAGGTGCGTGCGGCTCATCGGGACGAGTTGGGCCCCGTTCGTTTCCGCCCTCTAAAATTTATATACTTGTCACATCAAAGAGAATCTTACTATTTAGTAGTATTTTTATTAATTTAATAACAAAACCTATGTCGTGCGAGACGAATCTAATGATCCTAATTAATCTATGTTTAGCTACGGTGATGCTACGAGTAAACATCTTCTAATAACACCATAATTACCCTTGTTGGATTCGTCTCGTGAATTAGATAGGGGGATCTGCAATTAGTTTCGAGATTAGACTTTATTTAGTATCCAAAATGATAAAATTCTCTTTAATTTGACCCCTCTAAAAATTAGATAGGGGAAACGAACGGGGCCCAAGGTTGAGGAAAAAAAAAACAGAGAGAGAGATGCTAGGCTGCGGAGGGATTTAGGCCCAAGGACACGGACGGTCTTCCTTTTCTTTTTCTTTTCCTATTCTCAACTTCCTAATTTATAATCTGAACCAAACAAATTTGACTCGAGTTTGTAAATATATTTTTCCACACAAACAAAGCCTAATACAATACTATTTCAGCACGGATGCAACAAGCAACAATCATACCCTAATTATTTTAATAAAAATAGGAGAAAGGCAATATAATTGGTTATAAAACAAAATTCATCAAAAACAAGAGAAAGCTGGTTTTATCTATACCCAATACATAAATTCCGGTGAGGTCGTCTACACCACCTAGACGTAAAACCCGTCCGTCCGTCGCGTTCATTTCCGAGTTGCCCGTCAGTTCGTTTCCGACTCCAAATAAGGCATCTACGCTCCGTCCCGTCAAAATCTCGCGACTTGCCTCGCTCGTGCCACGACTTCAATGCTCCAGCTCCGCTACCCAGCTTCGCGGCTCCGTGCTCCTCCCCTCCGGTTCCGCCGGCGGCGCCAACGGCGCCCACCTCCGTCCGCATTAAACTAGACACGCTTTCGTATCGCTCCGAATCCCCATTGCATATTCACCCGAAAGGAAATCCAAAACAGTACCTCCTGGGTCAGAGGAGAGAGAACGGAGACAGCGGAGGAGCGGGAGCAAGCGCATCGCCGTTGCAGATCGCGGCATTGCCGCTGCCTGCAGCATCAGGAGGTCGATCGAGAAGGTGGCGCGTTGAGCTCCGCCACTGGCGGAGGAGGGGCGTTCGCTGGCGGAGACGCCGACGTGGTCGGTGGCCACCATCACCACGCTCATGGTCGCCGCCTGCTTCCTCGTCGAGCGCGCCCTCTCGCGCTTCGCAAAGGAACGGTCACCCTGACCGTGCTGATTTTTTCTTCCTGCCAAATCTTTGTTTCGGTCAGCTAGACGAACTAGAGTGATGCGAAGGCAGTCAACCTTTGTTTTTCATCATGCTTCTCATCCATGGAGCAAAAATAAAATACTCATCTGGATGGTAAGTTTTTCTCCAGAACAGGATTTAGGACCAACTCTGTATCTTTCTTTATCAATAAAATATGTTAAAGAATACAAAACTTTAGAATGCCTTTATTTCGTATCATAATGTGCATTTTCCAGTCTGATCTGACCTAGAGCACGTATCACATGGTTATGATAGTGACATCTGAAATATCATTGGACCATAAAGCAAAAAATATTCATGTATCTAAAATCTTCACTACTGTAAATACCTAAACAGGCTAGGCACATCCGTGATCCACAAGGATACAAATTCACATCCCTTTGCATAATGGCTTAGTGAAATATGTGATACTTTGTGATCTAAAATTAAATAATGCAGAGCATACTTGGATTTTTAAGTTTTTCTAATTTTCTCTCGAAACTATCAAACATTGCAGCTGTGTTTTCTGCGTCAGTTCAAGGGCTCCATCACAAGATCAGATTATCTGGCACTGAGGCTGGCCTTTGTCACAGTGAGTACTCGAGTGGTTTCTGTTGTTTCGCATTAATGCTTATTATGGCGTTCTCTTGATGTTTCATTCTTTTCTTTATTATTTATCTGGATGTCAGGAATTGAACATAGGAGGTAAGTCGAGATATTGAGAAGCCAACAATCTTGTTGTTAAACTCATTGCGTATTTTTTTTACTTAGTTGCTTTCTCACAAAACTACAACAGTTGATTGATTGACATGCTTCTATATTCACTGCAAATCGTTCCCTATTATATATTCATTGCAAATCTCTCTATATTATAAAGTATTGAAAAGATAACTAGGATGATTTTCGCTCCCTCTCATGAAACAAACAGTTCTGTGACTGAGAATTTCTACCATTGTTGCATATTGGTACAATATCTATCGATATATAAAAGATGCAACCCACTCGCAAGTCTTAATGACTATTTTTCTCAATCCACATTTCACCACGTCATCATAATTAATTTCAACCATTAGATAAATAATGGATGTTAGAGATTAACACAATTAGTTCAAGATTATAATTTTAATATGAAAGATGCAACCCACTAGCAAGTCTTAATGGCTATTTCTGTCAATCCACGTTGTGTCACGTCATGGTAATAATTTCAACAATTAGATAAAAAATGGATGTTAGAGATTCATTTAGTTCAAGATTATAATTTTAAAGTTAATATCTTTAGTCCCGCTGCAACGCGCGGGTTATCAACTAGTTATTATTATTTGAATCAGCCTAACTTTTGTTGTGGATTTTGTGTACTAGATGTCATATGGAACTCCTTTTGATCCTGATTATTATTAAACTCTATTTATTTCTCTTCTTGTGAATAATTGTTTCTCTTTATCTAATTATGTATTACAGGTGCCCTTTTTTCTTTTGCAGAGGATCTCGAGTTGAGTATGTCGGCCCTGATTGCAAGGGGAGGATGAATAACAGCACGCAAGCACTCACAAAGGAGGGTAAGCTCTTGAGGTAACATTTTTGCAACTATATTAATTTAGCTAAGGTTTAAGTAACTGTTATCTTTTCATTTCACCCTGTGTGCCTTCCAGATGCCATTTCTTTTGTGGAGGTTGAAAAGAACCAGCTATTATTTTTGCACACCTGTCAGTGTGTTGCAGAATTTTACATTATTTTTCTAAGTGGTAATTGCTACAGAATCTATGCTAATTAGTCCCTTTCACCAAATACAGACAGTTAAGCTTCAATGATAAATGCTTTGTTTTAGAAGAATGGTGCTTTCTATGTCTGGTCGTGTGTGAAGGTATTACTACCAGCAATGGCATATCTTTCATTGTTACCATTACAAGTTCTTTTTCCCTGATAGTTTGCCTCCTTTCTTTGTTCCAAGTCACAATTTCTAGCACAACATCAAGTGACTGCAAAGGTGTGTTTGTCTGTTACTGAGAAACAGGTGATCCCTCGCGTGCTAATTTAACTTGGTTTTTTTGTTCTTAACAATACAGTAATCTAGGAGTGCTTCTTTCATTCACGAGTTGATCCATTTTAACTTATACCCTGCACTAACAATACAATGAACTAGGAGTGCTTCTTTCAGTACTGGTATTGTTAAAATTTGAATCACTGAGGTCGCTCGCCTGATAGATAACTTATCTTTTTTGGGATGTTTTATGTCAGGGATCAAACCATGATTACTCGATATTTTCATGCATATTTTTCATGTATACGGCCAAGACACATTTGTCTGACATATTACTAGAGAAATTGAAAGCAACCATATTGCTATATGTGCATCAGAAACACGATCAACATTACCAGAACGTACTGCAGCTGAAAAGAGACTGAGATAGCTTTAAAAAGAGTCTTAACTGCAGCCAGAATTTTGATTGTGATATAACTTCTATGACCTTTATGATAATGTATGTGACTCTCTGAATAGACGTTGTAATTCTTTACCTTAATTGTCATCCAGGCATCTCTGATTCTTATTGTTGACAATCAAGTCTTTGTTGAGAAGAATAGAGCCCCTACATGAGGTAAGAGATCTTTTCTATCCAAAACACATAAACTGAATAAATTTAGGTCTTAATACTATATTTTGGATACATCATTCCTATTCTTTTGTGTTTGTTAACTGGTAATGTTCAACCGAAGTGTCTAACATAATTGGGTGTCAAAGATCTACAAGATAATGGCGATTGCTCTCGATGGGGAGATGGGGGAGGTCCGATAGGAGGACAACAAAAATGAAGTTGACTGAGAAATCGAAACTAAGACCTGAGAGCGGCCCACCTCTTAATATTGTATGGGGTACAATATTTAGGGTAATAATTCCTCAAGGCATTTGTGTAGATGTAACCTTCAGACCTTTGCCATTTGATTGTTGCAAGAGGCCTTATCAATAAAACTTGGTAGAATCGTTTGTGATTACAGCATCATAATTCTTTATATTCATGATTATAAGATAAAATATAAGATAAATGATTGCTATGTGATTCTTTGTGTATTATCCATCGATTTTTATTTTACTAATGTAGTTTTTACGATGATGTGGATGGAAAAAGAACTCATAATGTATGAATTTTCATGTGGTTTGGAAGCACTCATGATTTATGGGTGACAATTTTTATATGGTTTGAATATAATTGTAGTATAATATAAATTATAAATTACGCCTGCAGGTATTGAAGTAATACTATATATTCATTTTTTTAGTTGGATCATATTATGGAAAACAAATTTGAAGTAATATTTATTTGGATATCAGCAATAATAAGTTAGTTCTTTATCACTATTATATATTGTTAAAATATCATTTTACATTGTTAATAAATATTACATATATTAGCATGAATAAATTATGAATAACAAATTAGCCCGTAGCAACGCACGGGCATACTGCTAGTTTGTGAAAAATATTTTAGACTAAAACTCCTTGTTACAAGGTAAAATACAATAAACAAATTCATCCTTTCTAAAATAAACTATTTTCATAAATAGAAATTTATTTAATTTATAAAATAGCTCTTTTTCTTACATAAAAATGATAACACTATAGTTAGTTTTAGAAAAATATTCAAACATAGGTTGAAAAGTTTTAAAATTTACTGAAATTTATGCACAACCCAAAATTGGAGATTTCGGGGTGTTACGGACCCCTTCATTGATTACATGGATTACATACTCGGAAGCTCTGTCTCTAAGCTTTTCTTATTGATTCGAGTCCTAACAGTCTACAATTGCTCCTTTACTTGTCAATCAAGTCATATTACGTCGGTCTTTTATGTCCGCCTTATTTTCATACCAGTATATGAAACCTTCGCTATCTCATACTGGTCGGGTAGCACTCTATGGGCCCTCTCCACCAGTCTTATCTTCATTGATACGCCACCATATCTCTAATTAGTCATTCCTTTGACGATTGTATACCCATAAGGTAAGTATACGACGAACCTCCCTCATTTGAGAGCATTTATTTCATTCCTACAAAATAGTGAAGTGCACATACTACCATGGTGCTGAGTAGAATAATATCTACCATCTAACAACATCCTCAAAGTTCACTTGTGGCCAAGTTTATTGTAGTAGAAAAAGAAAAATCCTAATGGTGTAAGTGCATGCACAAATATGGATGCATGACTTTAGTAAAACAATGCTAGTAAAGAGTATAAGACAACAAGATCATCACAAGTTTAATAAGGAACTACGTACGTCTACACAACCCTTCTCACGATAATTAAAGAATTTGTGGAACGTTAGAGACGTGGAAGCTAAACAAGAACAATATTTTCACCTAGCTCTAAGCACCATGCTTACAACTAGATTGCTAATCTAAACGAAATTCTTTAACAACTAAAGTCTAAATACCATGTTTATCACGGCTTAGCTATTGTAAATCTTCGTTAGACAAGAGAGATGGCGCATTGAAAAAGACTAACAACCAACCGATGCAAATGATGCCGGACATAGCAAGACAAATGAACTATCCAATGTTTTTCAACAAATGAGCATAAACATCACGTTTACACCTAAATTTGTTAAAGATATTATGTATAAGAAATTTAAGTTTTCATTAGAAAGTAAACAAGCCAAGCTATTATCGAGTGGAACGGTGAATATGAACATATTAATGCAATCATGCAGAAATAAAAATAGAGCAAGTGCTCATAAAGAATGTATGCAATTGATGATTTTCGAGAGAACAAAAACAAATGATGGTGCTTCTCTAAAAGCATTGGAGCATATGTTGGCTTCTCCAATGATGCATGAATCTTGATCTATATTGCACCAGCAAGTTTTGATGATGCAGAGTACATGCAACTTCTGAATTCTTTCCCAATGATCCATCAAGTCGACGAGAGAAAAATTTCAAAGAAATCTTCTATTGCTTTTGTATACTGACACCTTCTCTCCGCCTTTGTGCCGCGACCGGAAGGAATTAGAGGCTGAAACCTGTGTCATTGCGTCGGGCATCAAACTATATTTCCATGTAGTACTCGTGCTTCCTTATTGGACTCCTATGAGGGAGACATGACTTTTTTCTAAATGTATGTCAGGTTCTCTCATAAGGAGTCCGAATTGAATTCAAACTTTCCAAATATTCCAACTCCGTGTTTGAAAAGACTCAAACCATGTCAATCATCAAAAGGAAGTCTTCTAAATGTTTGGGAACCCATAGATCACGTGGTATTGGACTTTAATCCCATGTTTACTTCAAACTTCCAATTGTTTGTAACTCCAATGAAATTCCAAAACAGCCTACGCAACATCTCGTATTTTGGCCATAAATCCTTGTAGGAAGCTCCTAATGACGTGAAGTTTAAACCATTGGAAGCTAGGCTTGATGATATTTTACAATATCAAATTTGTAAGCCTTCCAATCCTCTGTAAAATTTCGCACACCTGCATTTGGTCAGCGAGATAGAACATCTGCTCATGATCAAGAACGTATTCATCGTGTCTTCATTCTTTGCAATTGAAATTCTTGATCTTCATGATAAATAGCACTTAATATTTTCTCCCATCATCTATTTCTTTGAACAAAATGAAATCCTTGCAAATCATTAGTCTAACAAAATTATTAACACAGAGCGTACCTTCTTTTTAGCGAGTATGGTGTCGATCGACATTAGTGAGTCTTGAATGAATATGGACTCAGTAGTAGATATGAGAGCGTGAAGTACATATTGCACATGCGCGACCATTAAAAAGGGTGAAAGTTGAGGGTTGTGCCAATCGGTGCACGAATGTGCCGATCGGCACGAAGGCTTAATCGAGAGATGGCTTGAAAAGGATTATAGGAGTATACACATCGACCAAGGAGGCACACCTGGAGTTAGCCTATATGCATCTAGTAGTCGGAGAAATGATGTGTCGATAGACACAACAAGTGCGTCGATTGGCACTCGAAGCATTATGTTTTCGTATCTACGCACCCACTTATATACCGCAAGAGGACGGTGTACAATGTAGAACATTTTCCCTTAGAGTATCCAAAGGTTTAATCAAATCCACATAGACTAATAGAAATTAAATATTCTTAACGAGTAAAATATCTAATTAAGCTACTGTTGAATGCAGGCTGAAAGTGTCGGTGGCGTCCGTGCCGATCAGCGCAGCTGATGTGCCGATCGGCGCAAAAGCTTGTTGTGCTCGCCGATCGGCTCATGGCTACATTGGGATCTAGTGACGTTTGGACATGATTAGCCTAATAAAGCTATGTCAGTAGCTGGATATCTACTAATTGAGATCGTAACCGGAAAGTCTAAATGGATAGCATCGTAATGGATAATTACATAGATCAATTGCAAACCTTTGATAAATAAGAACACCCTGTCTTCCAAGAGACCATCGATTTATCGCTGCCGACAGACAATCCCTTAATAGCGCGAGCATCTTACCTTGCTTGACTATCTAAGCGTGTTGTGCTAGTTTAGTTTTGTCACCATTAAATAGGGGTGGAAAGTGGATGCAGATAATTCGTATTATTCGATATTCGTATCCGGGAAAATGTAAATATGGTACAGAATATCCGTATTCGATTAATATTTTTAGACTATTCGTATTCGTATTTGTATTCGTTTAGAAATATGGATATGAAAGTGGTTTGAGATTTTAACACCCGATATCCGAGCTATCCGTATCTATCCGTATTCGTATTCATATCCGTCATTATAACATAATTATATATTTATATTATACCTAAAGTATTATAAAATATGTTCAAATTTGATGTGATTTGGTGACTCTTAAGTACAACATATCAAACCAAATGACTGGTTGTAATTTTAATATGAAAAAGCGTAGATACCTATCTTCATAACATATAAAGTTAGAGGTATTCGTATCCGTCCGAATTAGTGAGTTATTCGATTTGTATTTGTATTCGTCAAACATCCGATTCGTATTCGCATCCGAACAATATTTGTATTTGTATTTGTATCCATATTATAATATGGATATAAAACCAATCTATTCGAACCGTATTCGATCCGTTTCCACCCCTACCACTAAACCACACGATTAGCATTATCAAGCAACCATAATCAATACAATATCCAAGTACTAGATTAATCACCATGATAAAGATAATATCCGAATACTTAGCCTAGAACTAAGTAATTGGAACAAGCATATGCATGATTATAGAATCAAGATCAACAAATCACTAAACCATCATCGACATATTCAATCATCCTTGAGATACATAGTGTAAGATACATCACCATATAGAAGGATCAACTCTAACACCAATGGTTCTTGAAACTCAACTAGAGATCTATATGACGAGGCAAAGCCTCGATGGCTCTAACTCACGAATCTGGTGTCCCTTTGTCGACCTCCCTCTATTCTAGGGTTCTAAAGTATTTATATGGACAAGGCTCGTAGAAGAGTCGGATTCTAGCAAATCTTGGCATGTGTCGATAGGTACAAAGACGGTGTCGATCTGCACACATCATGTCTTCGTCAATCTCTCCTCCGACTCGGTTGTCTTGCCTTCCATAGCTTCCATGTAGGCCCCCTTTGTCATAAGCTTTGAGATAATGTCTTGCATTGCACGTTTGAGTCCTGAAGTGTCACACCCCTATCCCGAAAGATAGTTAAGTGTGGTCCGGATCGCCTTGGGAGATGATTGACGAAGCAACCATACATAGCATCACATTAACAAACATCCACGGATTACAAGTTTACATAATTAAATCTTGATTACAACATAGGGTTCGAAATAAAGGTACATTAGGTTCGAAATTAAGTCTTACATAGCCATGATCTTTGTTCGAAATTAAAGTGCGAAAGCGAAATACATAACTCGACGATACATAGATAACTTAAATGAACCATGCCGGCCTAGGCCATGGCTCACTCATCATGGGTCGGAGAGCTAGGGACCCATTCAATGGTCCAGTCTTTGGGCTCTTCTCCATCCCAAACCACCTTACCACAACAATCACAAAACTCGGCTTGCGGAAACCCGTAAACAAACATGTAGTGGCAAAGCCCGAGTATCTAACATACTCCGCAAGTCTTACCCGTCAAATTGGCCTTCTAAGACCGACTCCTAGATGCCCGGGGCTTGACCGGTTCAACTTGGCATTTTGCATAAATAGCACCTATGCTAATTAGGTTGGCAATTTTATGACTTAGCCAAATTAATAGGGTTGTTGCATAAAAAAAACTTTAGTGAGCATGCTAACAATACAAGAGTTTGCAATACAATTTAATATCAATATAAAACAGCAAGCTATTCAATCTCTTTCCATTACTACACATTGCGGACTGCTCGAATCAAGTGGTACTCATTAACCGAGAGGAACGACGATAATTATCGAATTATTAATCCTGCAGGAAAGAACCCAAATGCACGACATACGCATCATTTAAGAACACGTATGGCCACCGTTCGCGAGTTCATCATAAAGTAAAACACGGGGCCACCGACCCCGAGTACACGTCCCCTTGCGACCGTTCAACAACGCGCCCAAGGCTTAACCCATGTACTCTCCAACGGTCCTCAACCCGTGCAACCACCGTGCCATACACATCACCTCCGGGTCGGTGAGATATCCGGCTCACTTTAGAACTTACAAGCTACATAGGTTTACCAATCCCCATAAGAAAGGTATGCAAGTGGTACACAACTCAAACTTGTTCGCGGAGCCACAATGGGGTGTTCTCAATTTTAACCAATTTCATCATGTTCACATTTAATCATAAGCCATGAGTGAGATCCCCAATCTATCGTTGACTCCATAAACATAGCATAGCAATTCTAACGAGGATATGACACATAAGCGACATAGGACATATAGGAATTTATGCATGTGGATTTCCAATCAACGCCTAAAAACTTAAATGCACATTCATCATCCTTAATAGAGTGATAAAGAAGACATTTCAAATAATAGGAATGCACCGGGGCTTGCCTTGAGAGTGATCGAAGTTAGCACTAGCCTCACAAGCGTTGAGCGTAGCAACCATCTCTTCCGGCGGAATCAATTCGACGTCGTCACCTATAAGATGAAATGCAATGCATAAGTGACATGAATACATGGTCGATGGGGAGGGCAATGCATGTGTGCTGTTTTTGCAAGGATGCACATGAACAAATTTAACCAAAAGCTTTGTCCAATTAAACCCTAATAAGCATGACTATAACTCTTGTTCTATTTACGAGAAGTTAATTACATACACAAGCATAACCCTACCAATACACGAACAAGAACTTAAGACATGGGCATGAGTGCTGTGCTTCATGTAGATTGAGAAACTAAGGATTAGCAAGTTTACATGCTGACTCGTTGAAATTTAGTGTTTAAGTGCTTGTTATCACATGCGATGACGATTGCTTTTATAAAACGAGAACTCGATCCCAAAATTAACACATGTGTGAAGTATGTGAAATCTTTTTGCTAATTCTGCCATGAAGTGCTAGGGAACATGGTGAATAGTGGAAATTACATAAACATGCAGAAATACAATTTTGTGGAACATTAAACCTATTAAACATATGCTGAAATTAACCTTTTATGGAAATAGATCTAGGGTTTGCAAGAATAATTATTTAACATGCTCAAAATTTAACATGGACTTTTCTACACATGCACAGTACCAGGAGGGAATTAATCACCAAGTTTCATGCAAAAATAATTTACACGGATTTAATTAAAAATTAAATACAGAGAATGCAAGAAATGCAATAACTTGAAAAATATGAAATGAAATGCAGATCTTTAAGTGCCAGAAATTCAAGTATGTTTATGTGAAGGTCTTGGCCAAGTGACATTATTTTTCGATTATAGTTTTAAAGTTATGCCTTAGTTACGTTTTCGGGGGTTGACTTTTGTCATTTTTGTAAAAATATGAAAACATTCGAATCTGGCAAGCTCATGTTACTTTTATAAAAGTACAGATCTTCTAGTTTCCAAAACATTTTAGTTGCAATTTTTGGACGTTTCAAACGCGAGATATGAATTTTTCAAACTTGAACGAAGTTCGGTCCTATTTACAAAAATGCCGATTGCGATTTTTAAAAGAGGGCGGCGCGCGCCCTTTGGCGGGCGGTGGCCGACGCCGGTGAGCTCGCGCGCGGCGGCGCTACGCTGGAGCTTATGCTCCGGCCTTTGGGGAAAATGGTGCGCGTGCGACGGGGAGTACTCCGGTGGGGTCCACGGGGTTCCGCGGTGGCCGGACGTGGGCCGCGACGAGCGGCGGCGTTCGCGAAGGCTCCGGCGGCGGCGCGTGTCCGGCGCGAGAGAGAGAGGAGGGGAGGGAGATGGTCCGGGAGCAGCACCTCGCGAAGGGGAATGGCGGCGTGGGCTTGAGCGGCGTGAGGGCGGTCCGAGGAGGCGGCTCGACGGAGGGGAGGGCGGAACCGAACGACGACGGCGGCGTTCCGTCCAAATTCCGGCGATTGGCTGCAGGGGAGGGAGGCGCATCGGTGTGGAGCTGCAGGGGACTCTTGTGCACGATTTGACGAAGAGAGGCGGGGGCGCAGCTCACCTAGGCGGCGTGCGACGCGGAGGCGGCCATGGCGGTCGTGGTGGACGGCGGCGGCGATTTCATCTCTTGCGCGAGCTGCGGTGAGGGAGGGAGCTAGGCGGCGGTGCGGGGAGGAGGGAAAAGAGCTGGGCAATGATTGAGGCGGACGGGAGGAGTGGGAGCTTGGCCTCCGTGGTGTTTTTTAGGGGAGTGGCCGGACGGGGAGGCGGCGGCCGGAGCGGGGCCTTCAATTCCGGCGCGTCGGGGTTGGGCGGCGGGTACAAAAATGGTTGAAAGCTGGCAGGGGGTGCGTGGCGATGTGATGGGGCGGGGCGCGTGCCGTGGCAGGCGCGGGAGGCGGCGGACCGGTGGGCACGGGCGCCATTGCCCGGCGGTCCCCGTAGCTCGAGGTCAAAGTTCAAAATTTGAATCTGGAGTTTGAAGATTTGGACAAAATTCATACTTCTGGTGCTCCAAAATTAAAAGTAAAAATATTTAGGGTTTCAGCACGATAGGCTTTAATTTTCATCTTTTAATTTGAAGTTCTAAAAGTGCTTCTAAAAATTCATACAAAATTCACAAACAACAGTGTTTCAGATTTGAATTTGAATTTTTGGGCATTTGAAACTTTGTTCAAAAATTTTGTAAAAATACTGTAAATTCCTCTTTTTACATGAGCAATGCAGTGGTGCAAAAATATGGGGGTAGTGTCTTTATAATTTTTGCATTTTGGTTAGTGCTAGGATTTAGGGTTAGGGCTTAACTAGATTTTTTTCCTTTTTTTCTTTTTATTTTTCTTTTTCCTGCTTGGGTGATTAACATTAGTACTCCATTAGTGCTGTGATTAGGGTACTAATTACGTGATTAGCCTTAATCATGACACGGGATGTCACATGAAGTTTCTTTAATCTTCTCCAGGATAAATATCTTCAAATATTTTGTGCAACTAACCTTACGTAGCTATGGAATGGACGATGGGCTTCCCTTGTGGGGACAATTTCCTATATGTGCCGATCGACATAGTGGGATTTCTCCTGGCTTCTCGTGTGTCTTTGACCCATGTCTTCCATAATGCCTTCATCTATGACAATTTGACCTATTTCTGCAATAAAGCTTCGAATGATGCATATACAAATATATAGCTAATATCATAGGTAAATGGTCTATATTAGTGTCAATCATGCTCTAATTGGGGTGATATTCACATATAAAACGTGCACCTAGGAAGTGCTAACACAGTATTCATTATCATCTTAATCCTAGCTTACTTGGTACTTTAAACAATTGGTAAACATCAAAGATGAGCAAGACCACGAGGTTTTTCGAGAGACCCCGATTCATCGTTGCCGAGAGCAATCCCTTAATAGTGCACGCATCTTACAATACTTAACTATCTACACATGCTAGCTTAGCTCTATCACAACTAAACCACACATGTAGCATCATCAAGTAATCATGATTCATACAAGATCCGAGATAACTAGCCTAGTCACCATGATCAGGATAGCATCTAAATACTTAGACGTGCACTAAGCAATTGAATAAGCAAATCTAAGATCAATCAATCTAGACACAAATTGTAGCCAAGGATAGAATTAAGATAGATAACATAGGGATCGATAAATTGTACCAATATTCATCACCGTCGGGGATGTGCAGATTGGCATCGCCTTGATGTGCACCATTAACGACTCCAAACGTACATGGCTCTACTTATCCTAGCTCCGGTGTAATGCACCACGTAGGGCCACAATCCGACTGGACTACATCTCTCAATTTGGTGGCTCTTTAACTCCGGCGGCCTCCCGACGATGTGCAGCGGCTCCTATGGTGTTCCACGTCCCTCCTCCGGTTTGCGGTATCATATTGGGGTTATATGGCCTGTGGTCACGTCTTCCCTTGCTTGGATACCATGTTTAGCTCATAGAGATTGAATCCAAATCGATTTCGTAACTTCCATAAATATCGTCAACTTACTTTAATCATAACTTTTGCTTTCAAAATCAAAATGAGACAAACTTGGACTCTATCTCGTGGCCCTTGAAAATAGCTACAACTTTGGTATATTTTGATCTTCGGATTCGGCCGTTTTGAGTCGCGAAATTATGATGCCATAAAATATGTCCAAGTCTCCTTGCGGGGCCATATCTCATAGCTCCCAAGTCTAATTAATGGAAATAATATATTTTCCGTAAGGCTCTCAACGAGGTGTACAACTACGGTAGTGTGAGATCTATCAAATGACCACGTCTTGGGCTATATCCTTAGGGTCCGGGCCACGACCTTGGGCTTGCACATTGGGCCTCATGGATGTCTCGGAGTGTCTTGTAGGCTTCATGAGCTAGTGGACAGCCCTCCTTGCATGGACAATCGAGCTTCATGCGGTACTTCTCATATAAGATACTTTTTGTCGTCTTTTCACCTATTTCTGCAATATTGCACTAAAATGACAATACATGTGGAAATCGTCAATATTAGAGGTAAAATATATGATTATGATGAGAATATGGTACGATGTTGGTGGTTTTGGGCACATAAAAGAGGTACATAGAAACCACCAACTTCCTCGGGAATTGGCTGGGATTCCCATGGGGATCGTGGTTACCAAACGAGGCCTTAGTGGCTTGGGTGGCACCACGAAGGGGAAATGGACTTGAGAAAAGTCATATTTTGCTCCCTCAACTATAGGGGTATTGCTAGGTCACCCTCTTAACTATAAAATCGGATATCTTGACCCTCAAACTATTGACCCCGGTGCATTTTCACTCACTTGGCTGTTTTGGATGGTGGTTTTATCGATGTGGCATAGTGGGTCTCACATGGTAGAGCCATGTCATCATTTTTTTCCTTCTCTCTCTCTCTCTCTCCCTCTCCGATGTCGACCGTCACCTTCTTCCTCGCCACGATCCGCCTTGCCTGCTCCCCACGGGGCACAACCGGATGGTTGCGGAGTTAGGCGTGGAGGAGGCGGCAACGCCGAGCATGGAGCTCTTCCACCATGGAAGCAGCTGCGGCACGTGCTTTGAGATCAGCTTTTCCTCACGTTCCTCCATCCGTATTTGGCTCGGGGCGGCAGCTGGCGCAGAGGGCGTGACGGCGTGGTGTTTGTCGGCTTAGGGCGTCGGGCCGAGCGTCGTGCTAAGGTTCCGGTCGCCTGACGGCTCGAGGGTGGCAAGCTCCTAGCCTCTAAGCCACGCGCGGACTCGGACATCCGAGGCACGGTGGTGCGGGCTCAAGGGCGATGCACAAGAAGGCGGCCAACACGAGCACGCGACGTCATGCTAGGGTTTCGGTGGACCGACGAGTCGAGGGTGGCAGGGTGCGTTCCTAGCCTCTGTTGCAACGCGCGAGCTCGAGCGTCTAGGGCACGGCGACACGGGCTCCACGGGCGGCTAGGTGGCGTGGTGTGGCTTTGTACCTCTCGTCGGCCCCATCCGGCGGTGCCTCGCAAGAGGAAGACGACGACGGTTGGCAAGAGAGAGAGAGAGAGATATGTGGGATCTATTGCGCCACATCGACAAAACCAGCGTATAAAACCATCAAGAAAGTAAAAATGCACCGAGACCAATAATTCAATGGTTCACATATTGAGTTTTTATAGTTAATAGTGTGATCTAGCAATACCCGTGTAGTTGAGATATACTCAATGTACTTCCAGCGCCCTTGCAGCCACCAACCCACCACCGCGGATAAGAATCAAGAAGCAACGGCAAGCTGAAGCTGCCGTTCCCACTTGTCCCCGTCCCTCCTCTCCCACTCCCACCTCCATCCATGGCTCATCCCTTGCTCTCCTCCGCTTCACCTGCCTTCCATCTCGTCGCTGCGCCAGGCAATGGCTTCTCCCGGCTGTCCGCAACGTCAGCACGGCCCATAGCAGCACGCGGTAACAGAGGCGCCGCCTCAATTTTTTCCTTTTCGATTTCGGTTTTTTTTTTTATTTTCCACCCGACATACATCACATGGAGTCTCTCGTCGTGAAAAGAGGGCACGAGGAGCGCGAGGCCGAGGTCCCTGAGCGTGCGGTGCGAGCAGGGTGCAAAGGGCGGTCGCGGCGGGCTGGACGTGTGGCTGAGCCGCGGCGCGATGCTGGGCTTCGTCGGGGCAGTCGCGGTGGAGCTCACCACCGGCAAAGGCGTGCTTCAGGTTGAATTGGAAGGCTTGCCTTTTCCGAACTCTTTATGCTCGCATTCTGTTCTGCTCATCTCTGATTTCTATAAGCAACTGCACTAATCACTTGGTCAGCGAAATCCGTTGCGAATTATACGAACCAGCCACCATGAACAGCCAGTAATTGGCACGTTAAACACCTGTTACAAACTAGTATAAAATTTAATTGCAGATTGTTTTAGGCTCTACTTCTGGATTCCATTTGTTTATGTGATGATGACTTTGCAGAATGTGGGCCTAACCGCGCCGCTGCCAACCGTGGCTCTGGGGTTCACCGGCGTCGTCGGAGCCTTCACGGCGTTCTTCATCTTCCAGTCCGGGTCGCAGGACTGACGGACTGGCTTGTTGACAACAGTGAGGAGATTTGGCAGGCCGGGCATAATTCCACGGAGAAATCGAGTCACTGGTTGGTTGTGAAATAGGAGGGAGAGTTTGAGAAATTTTTACAAGGAGCGAAAAATACCACTGATTATCTTTACTCGGTAATCAGAATTTTCGTGTTATTTGCTTTTTAGATGTATATGGCTCAACATGGTACGGACCCGCGTTCAGATCCTCTCGTAGTAATGCATCCTCACTGATATGTGGGTCGATCCTCTGCAGTAATGCATTCTCACTGATATGTGGGTCCGGACCCACATGTCGATGACTGTTAATGCATGGTGCATTACTGCAGAGGATCCTCATCCGACGGACCCTGGCTGGGAATAAAGACCATCACCGGTGTGTATGTTGGTAAATATTTAATTGTGTTTACTTATGTATACAACGACGGAAGTGGACATATGGGCAGCATTTTATCCAAAATCTGGAAACATTTTAGTTTGAACATGGAATGGATATCAAAATGTCATGCTCATCGTTTCATGCCATGGTTAAATGTAAAGGAGAACCCCATGCCTGTTCATAAATGTTGTACAAAAATGCAACAGTTATTATTCACACTTCACAAATATTTCTATGTTTTTGTGTTGTCCAAGCTCATTTTGAGTTTGTCCTTCACATTTGTTTTGTATTTTTATGATGATTTGATCTTAAATAACCACTTTAGAACAGCCATACGAATGTGCAAGCAGTCGCAAGTCAGCAGATGTAATCACTAGTCTGAAGCCCCCGGTAGGAACACCCCGAGCATTTCTGAAATTTCAAAAGCAAAATTTAATTTCAACTGATCTAATAAGTGAGTCTTTTCGTGGTCAACTGTGATCTCTAGAGTTTGAAGTTAAGGGACTATGACTAATAGAGGTGGCATAAAACTTATGGAGGTTATTACCAATAATCTTTTGTTTCCATTGGGAACTATTTGGTGCCGTTGCATGAATTTAATTGTCCTCAAACTTTTAATTAGCTTCCAATGCAACATGCCATATGAGTCCAGAAGTTACATGCTATTGATCAAAATAATTTTAGGTTTAAACATTTATAGCTTTCAATCAGTTTTTTTATAAAATTATATAGTTTACCAACATATTAAACAAATACTCTCACACACAAAACATGCACAAGATCACCTATCACTATGAATGCCAAAATATTTTCTTTTGGGAATCAAGAGCTTGTAGTGGTCGGTTAGCATGTATAAAGAAGTATTATTAAACATAAATGTGAAAATTTTTAATTTACACTAACTGACCAAATGGTCCGAGCTTTTGTGCCTATAAATATTGGAACATACAACTTTTTCATTCGAAACAATATTTCCACGGAACTTTGATCAACATGCATTTATGGAGAAACTATATATACATTCTTGACATAATTTTCTTTTCGCAGGAGAGCAAATCAATAGTCATCAAAAGAACTAGTAAGATGCCCATGCTCTACCATGGGAACTATTCACAAGTAAACTGTCATTTTTCTCTATATGGTTTTGCTACTACACAAACAAATGTAGGAACATAGTGAAGAACCATATTAACAGCATATTACATCACAAGATGATGACCAAGATGATTAAAAAATAAATGCTATCAAGTGTCATAAAAGTTAGGTTAGTTACCCTACCATCCGTCCATCATCCCGTTAGTGCTTGCTATAATGAATATGGAAACCATCACAATAGATTTGATTCAAAAACAGACTTGATCCCCATTGGTTTGGGGCGTACGGTGTGGCATTTCCATCAAACTTATCATTGTCTTATAGGCCGAGATCGCATTACCTGTGGTGGTTCGGATGAAAACCAACCCTAAGATCCCTTGCATCCGGTCGCTAGAAGGCAATACATTGTCGTAGTGGCGGCTAGTACTATTAGAATGGCAATTAAGGTTGTTGTGCCGCAATTTTATCGGAAGCTTTCTTTTGACTCGAATTGACATATCTTCTCGCTAATTGGATATCTGTTTTATTCCTTCCGCATGCTAGTCGTGGGAGGCATCAATAGCTGGTTCATCTTTCTCGAATGGGGAGGGAACAACAACGGCTAACGTAAGGAGGTAGGGTACCGTGAGAATCGATCTTTCCTCCCGAAGTTTTTCTTTACAACATATGGAAGGTTGTATGATGTTTTTCGGTAGAAAACGATGTATGATGTATATAGAAGGTCGCCATCGAGGATAAGGAAAGAGTTGGGCTGGCTTAACATCACGACCAGTTTGATTCACAAACGGTTACGATCACAATCGATTTGATTCGAAAACATACTTGATCCCTATTTGTTTGGGGCGTACGGTATGGACATTTCTGTTGTAAAATTCTTATTAAGCCAGGCCCACCTTCTAGAAGAAGGCTTCCTAACCCATATGGGCTCCTTATCGAATCGAGCCCAACACGCAATAGGGTTCCGTCTATATAAATAGCCGAGGAGACGCCTCTTTTGTAACATGAAAATACGAGCAATAAAGAACTCTGTCTTCTTCTATTCTATGTCTGTTACTACTTTGTTTATGTCGTGATCTACGCTATATTACAACAATTTCTAGAGATAAGGCACATAATTTTCGATTGGAGTCCTATACGTCCATCGTTTCTCCCACTCTGCAGCCCACCACCCGGTTTTGACCCGTTTCCGTGTTCCAATGGTCAGCTCGCGTGCCACGTGTCTAGCAGTTGCATCGATTCTAGCACGGACAAGTCGATATGAAAGATTCGATGCACTTACCCGACGAAATCCCTACCAATGTTGGAGACCCGAGAGCTCGAGCGGTTGACGAAAAAAATCCGTCGAGTTGATTGTGACGATGCGTCAAGAGTTGTATTTGATTGTATTATATTTTACAGTGACCCTAGTCTACTTTTTATATTCCGGTCACAACCGATCAAGATATTCTTTCCTTATTTTACATGACTCTACCAAATTAGGAAACGAACTACAACTCGAATCTGTTTCCACGCGTTCTTCTATCACCCGACGCTTTCCCTTCCTTCCTTATGTCGTCATGTACTCCTTTTAAGATCTTTTGCACGTGTCTTTGATAGTTTATGTAATTGTCGACGAGTGGGCCCAAATCCGGAATCTGGTGCCAACAATCATGAAGAGCATCTCGCCGAGGAGATACTTCCACGCCGGAGTATCACTTAAGACTCACAAAGAGCATCTCATAGAAGAGATACATGACTTTACCGGTTGAATTATGAATAAACACCATTGATTGTTGAAGGATCTCAACCCAATGTGATATGGAATCAAATGTACTTCACAAGTACACACGAGTAATAGAAATATGATTTCATATAATACCATGAAGGTATTCTGGTATAATTCTCAACAAGAAATGAAGTATGATATGTGATATTAAAAATCTCAATAGAACGTTGTATTATTGCAACAACTTCTGTATTCTTAATTCTATGAAAGAATTATCCTACAAAAGGATAAACTTATATATGTGCACAAAGCACATTGCTTCATTACTCTCATTACAATCTTAGAAGGATTGTGAGAAAGTCTTTACAAGACTTAGCGTTATGGTAATATTTTCTTACCATTGCCAATATGCATTCTTGAACACAAAGTTCAAGGTATGTCCATGTGAGGGAGAGTATATTACTTTGATCATGAAGATCATATTTGCTATTCACGAAGAATAGATTATCATGAAGATATTAACCAAGAAGAGTATGTATTATACTCTTTTTCTTAGTGAGTTTTACTCGAAGGTTTCTCACATAAGGTTTTTGACGAGCCAATACATACAAATACATCCGGTTGCGAGATATAGCTTGACACCGACCATGTGACATTTGGCAAATTCTCCGATACATTAGAAGAACGAAGATCTCGAATTACTACGAGAACTAACATGAACTACAACTTCGTGGAAGTGAAAGACGTCAACGAAACAATAATTTATTGCTACATAGACAAATTACTCGTAAATCAACGCATTTGAAGCTGTCAAAAAATACACATAGTTCAGGATAATGTCAAGCTATATATTGGATACTTATGAAGTCTGTATATACTTCATCCCTAAAATTATCTATGAAGACAATAAATCTTTTATTGCAAAAATACAATCGGAAGACATAAAGTCGAATAGGACAAAACATATGTTACCTAAATTCTTCCACATGCATGGTTGCAAAAGAAAGGAGAGATTTTGATAACATGTCCGATCTTGTGACAACTCGTAGATATGTTCACAAAGTCATTACCAGCTTGCATTTTTGAAAAGTGTTGGCTCGGTATTGATAGACTTGGAGAAGTGCTTGGAATAGGGGAGAACTTCACTAAGTACATCACATTTCCGAATTAAAGGATTATCTCGAAGATAATTTGTATCGACCATGTAGATCGATAAGCATTAATACAAAGATTAAAACATTGTACTCTTTTTCTTATGAGTTTTTCATATGAAGTTTTCTCATTAAGGTTTTTGATGAGGCAATACGTGCAATATAAGGAGTGGTAATATGTGTTTTTTTCTCTATTTTTCCTACATGTTTTTTTAAGGAGTTTTTATGATACATATTTATCACGATAAAGAGCTCAAGGGAGAGTGTTGTAAAACTCTTATTGGGTTAGGCACCCTTTCTAGAAGAAGGCTTTGTGACCCATATCCTTATCGAATCCGGGTCCAACTTCCACCCTTATAAATAGTTGAGGAGACACCCCTTTTTGTAACACGAAAATACAGAGCAATAAATCGTTAAGGACCATTGTAGCCACGGTCGTTGGTCACAGTAGCTCGCCAACTACTGTAGGCACGGTCAATTTTTCTTGTCGTGACTACTTGATTTTAGATGGCATGGCTATAGTTTAGTTTTGTTGTAGTGAAAGAACTTTATTTTCTATGTGTTTGTTACTACTCTACTTTATTTATATCGTGATCTACGCGATATTACAACAATTTCTAGAAAAAGGCACATAATTTTCGATTGGAGTCCTACACGTCCATCCTTTCTCCCACTCTGCAGCCCACCACCCGGTTTCGACCCGTTTCCGTGTTCCAACGGTCAGCTCGCGCGCCACGTGGGCGCACGACCGTGGTTCCCGCCATCTCCTTCGCTTCCCCTCTGGCCGCTCCTCCAAATGACCAGTTCCACCGGTACAGACCCACCACGACCCGCACCGCCACGGCCACCGCCTCGTCGTCCTCCTCCCCGCGGCCGCCATCGCCGCCGCAGCCATGATCTTCCGCCCCGGCACCGCGGTGTGGGTGGAGCACCCGGACCTTGCCTGGGCCGAGGCTGAGGTCGTATCCACCGGCCCCGATCGCTCCTCCGCACCGTCGGCCATCACCGTCGTCCTATCAAACGGCGCCAAGGTGAGCGTGCCCCTGCTCCCGTGCGTTGTAATGTGCTGCAGCCGACGTGTTTGTTGAATTGCCTGGCCGCAGGTAGGGCTAACTTTGTGTATATCTCTTGGTGGTGGCGTGGCCAGGTTGTGGCCGACGGGCGGAAGGTCCTACCCAGAGACACGGAGGCCGACCTATGCGGCGTTGACGACATGACCAAGCTCATCTATCTCCATGAGCCCGGGGTGCTATGCAACCTTGCCCGCCGCTACACGCTCAATGAGATATATGTGAGTTTCATACCTCTTCACTCAGTCGTGTTGAGTTGATACAGTTGTCTTGGCATTACAATGGTACTCTGTAAGGTTCAATGGTTACAATGTATGTGGAACGGGAAATGCAGAATGGTTTTTTAGTTATCTAAAAAACAACACAGACTAGAATGTTTCTGATATCTGCTAATAGTGAATGTTACTCCGTTGCTTTTATTGGTCTCTGCAGACATACACTGGGCGCATCTTGATTGCAATCAATCCTTTCGCAAAGCTGCCTCATCTCTATGACATGCATATGATGGAGCAGTACAGAGGTGTGCAGTTCGGTGAACTGAGTCCACATGTCTTTGCCATTGCGGACGCATCATACAAGTAAACCATGAGAAATCTGCTTGCTGTTTCTTACGATACAACAGTCAATTAATATCTTTTTCTCTCTTTCTTGAAGAGCAATGGTTGGCAAGAACTGTAGCCAGTCCATATTAGTCAGTGGAGAAAGCGGTGCTGGAAAAACAGAGACCACTAAGCTCATCATGCGATATCTTACTTTTGTCGGGGCCGTGCAACTGGCAACATCCGCTCCGTGGAGCAACAAGTTCTAGAAGTAACTATAAGTTTTATCTCAAATATTGATTGTGGGGCACAGTTACTGTGTCCTGTCAAATGCTTGTGTTTTGCTAGCACTTTTATTATGAAAATGAGTTTTTCCAAAAGTTGTATAACCTGTACATCTATTTCTGCCTTTCAATGCAGTCAAATCCGCTGTTGGAGGCTTTTGGTAATGCACGGACAGTGAGAAATGATAACTCCAGGTGATCTTTGTTCGGTTAGGTCCTTTGAGACAATCAAATTGTTGGGCACCTGTTTGTGAAGAAAAAACTTGTTTGATTCTTATTCTGCAATGCTACTTTATTCATCCATCATCTAATATGCCTAGAATGCTGAGAATACTATAGTTATTAATTGAGCACAGCGTGATACTGATTTAGGCGTGCCACTCATGAACAAAAGAAATGAAGCTAGGAACTATTATCAGTATTCTCAAAAGCAACCAAGCTGTTTATGTGCAAAGGGGTGGGAAAAGGTCGTAGATAAGCTTGATTGCTCTACTTACTGGTATGCTGTTTTCATGTGCGTACCTGTATTTGTACTTACAGTGTTATTTTGTTGCAGTCGATTTGGAAAATTTGTTCAGATTCAATTTGACAAATCAGGTAGAATATCAGGGGCTGCAGTTCGAACTTATCTGCTGGAAAGGTCTCGTGTCGTGCAGATATCTGAATCTGAAAGAAATTACCACTGCTTCTACCAACTCTGTGCATCTGGGCAGGTTTGTCTGTGGACCTATTATTTAGTTGTTATAACTGAGGCTAACTGTTCCTTCCCCATAATGTAAAGCAGTAAAATTTGAAGTGCAAATCTGTGTGTTTATTTTTCCCAGGAGGCTAAAGCTGCTAAAATATTTTATTCAGTAATGGATTGTCAAAATTTGAATCTGGAAATCCCATGCTTGTAGTGTTATCGATGCCATCAAATATAATTGCATGTTCAGGAATTAAGGGTGACTTAGACCATAACAGATGGCTTACGCTTTTTCAAATTTGTATCATCAGGATGCAGATAAATACAAACTTGCTCATCCTAGGAACTTTAACTACCTGAATCAAAGCCATACATTCGAGTTACAAGGGGTCAGTGATGCAGACGAGTATTTGAAAACACGCAGGGCAATGGACATTGTTGGTATATGCTTTGCTGATCAGGTTAATCTTGACATAATTCCTAGCTGTTCAAGAATATTAATTTCCCAATTATTGTCCTCTCGATAAATATCTTTACTCATGATGCTACCTTGGAAAACTCAGGAAGCCATATTCCGTATCGTTGCTGCTATACTTCATCTAGGAAATATTGAGTTTTCTCCTGGAGAAGAGTTCGATTCATCTGCTATCAAGGATGAAAAGTGCAGATTCCATCTTCAGATGGCTGCTGATTTGCTTATGTGAGTATTTTTTTATTCATCATTATTCTTAGGTTTGAGCACTGATTTCACATGTATTCCGTTCTTTTATTTTGGTTGGCAATAAAGTGCATATGTATATGCTTATTGATTATCTGTGAGCATCTTGAATACATTTCGTTGAGAACTTACTAGTATTTCTTATAAATTATGTGATTTATCGTACTGTATTATAGCCATTCTTATTTGTTTGTAGGGTTGATGCGAGTCTTTTACTTTCAACCCTTTGCTTCCGGAAAATTAAAACTCCTGAAGGAAACATCATTAAGGCAGTCGATAACTCTTCTGCTGTAATTGGTCGGGATGCTCTTGCAAAGACTATTTATGCTCGATTATTTGATTGGTATGACCATGTCTCTTCTCAGTTTTTCATTTTTTGAATGTGATGCTCATATCTTGGATATTGCAGGCTTGTTGATAACATTAATAAGTCCATCGGGCAGGATATTGAGTCCAGGGCACAGATTGGGGTCTTGGACATATATGGTTTTGAATGTTTCAAATATAACAGGTCAGCCTTTATATCCTTTCTTGAAAGTTAACACGCAAGTGATTACTTATATTACTTTGCTAGTATAATCCAAACAGAACATACTGATACTTACTTTGGATATTTGTAGACAACCTTTAGAGGACTACCAAAGGCCTACTTATTTTAAAACTAGGCTAACCTAGGTCCTAGGGGGAACTAGGTGGCTTTGTATTAGGAAGAAAATAGGAACCCAAATTAGTGTCGATGAGGACTTGAACCTGGGTTATCAGAATGTAGATCCACATGCTTAACTGAGCTAGGCTCAGTTCCTAGGCCTACTTATTTTCACCTGCCAGAAAGCAGATAAACAAAAAAATTAACGTTTGGCATTCTTGATATAGCCACATGATTATGAAGAACACCCAGTCAAATTATTGGTGTGATGTCAATTTTACCATTTTGTAGACACGTAATTTTTCCAATTAACCAGGTAACTTGTAACAACAATAATTATAGGCATGATTAGGCACGAATTCTGAATAACAGTAAGGCTTTTGTGAATCAGAAAAGACTAGGCTGGAAACTGGAAAGTTATATTGTAGTACAAGAAAAATACGAACCAAGACTACTATGTGTTCTGCTTTGCTTGCAGATTCTTTTTACTCTATTCATTATGTGGCTTATAGTTTCATATTTTAGTTCTTCCTTCTTGGAATTTCTGATGGCTTCCCTTCTGTTAGTTTTGAGCAGTTGTGTATCAACTTTGCTAATGAAAAGCTTCAACAGCATTTCAATAAGGTATTAGAACCCGTCTCTCCTCATCCCTTTCTCTCACACATGGTTATATTTGATCTGTTTTATTTTGCAACCCAGCATGTCTTCAAGATGGAGCAGGAAGAATACAAAATAGAAGAAATTAATTGGAGCTACATTGAATTTGTTGACAACCAAGATATATTGGATCTTATTGAAAAGGTATAAACGTTCAAAAACTGAGGGAACCTATGAAGTTACATTAAGAAAAATCCATTTTATTCCCCTAAAGTATCTAGATTGTTTGTCCATTTGAGTTCATATAGAAGGATCATCATCAAATTGTGGTTTCGCTATTTTACGCACAACATGATCTGGTTCCATCCTGTTGGCAGCCATAGTCAAATGTAGCTGAAAGGACCTACACAATTGTTAGATTCATAAACTTGATCCCATCTTTCCCAAACACACCTGCTCTGTATGGACATTCACAGGCTGGGCTCATGGTAGCAGGAAACATTTGTACAAGTGCCATTGTGGTGTCGTCGCCATTCCCATCATCTTCATCACTATTGCAGCAATTAGGCTGCATTGGATGAAACTGTTCATGGAGACGACTAATGAAATTAGGCTACATCAAGTGGGCCATGGGCTGTGGTGGATCAAATAAAGTGCGGCCTTCAAAATATTTGGAAAAACCCCGGCAATTAGTGATAATGCGACGCAAGAGCATGAGGACGGTGGCACAAAACGTGCCCACTTGGTCTGCACGAGCATCCAGTGGCTTTGGTGAGGAAGGGGGGACGGAGTGGATGGCATATGGTATGGTTTTCTTAGATCATGATCCACAATTATATTATTCAGCAACAACCCTTGGCATCATGAAAAATTTGGCACAGATAGGAAAGAAATTCAGATGAAAAAACAAAAGGTAAAGCTGCACTCAGCCTCCCTTGCAGCGTTACAGCTGTTGGCCGTGGTAGTAATAGCTGATATTCAAAGATGTCTTGGGGAAGAAGATGGGGTTAAGGTTCATTGATAATCTGAAGATTCATTTTTTGCATTTCTTGTAAAAGTGTTTTTGACCCGAGTTTCTTGTAAAAGTTGTCTGCCAACATGGCAGAACCAGATGTTATGGTGTCCACCTGTACCAGAAGTGATCTGATATTTGATTATTTTTGTTCTGTTTGTTCTGCAGAAGCCAATTGGCATAGTATCACTTTTGGATGAAGCATGGTAAGATTTGCACATTTCACTGTCACTTATTTGTGGGTTTTACATTCTGATTTCTTTCTAGTCTTATTAAACAGCATGCTTGGAAAGTCCACACATGAGACATTTGCAACGAAGTTATTTCAGAATTTGAGAGCACATCCCAGACTAGAAAAGCCAAAGCTGTCAAAGACAGATTTTGCATTATCTCATTTTGCTGGAAAGGCATGTCCTGTGAACCAACATTTCTTGTAAGACATGCTCATCATTCTATTGTTTTGTAGTATATTAGAGCATGTGACAATGATTGGTCTACTTGTTTTTAGGTGACTTACCAAACTGAGTTATTTCTGGAGAAAAATCGAGATTATATAATTGCTGAGCACCAGAATCTTTTGTTTTCTTCAAAATGTTCATTTATTTCTTGCCTCTTCGCTTTGCAACAAGATGATCCATCAAAATCATCTTATAAGTTTTCTTCAATAGCTTCACGATTCAAGGTTAGCCTTGCATATTATTTTTTAATATTTTTTTCTGGACCAAAAATCTATTTCTTTCCTATTGTTATTTAATTTTTAAAATGTTATTTATCTTTGTTTCTCTGATCTGTGTTGTATTACATATTTATATATAAATTCTATTCATGAAGCCCCATCCATTTTTCAAAAAGAAAAAAGTCGATTTTACCTCCTTGAGCAATTCAATTTATCCGCTTCACCACTAAACAAACAATGGTTCAATTTACTCCCTAGAACAATTCAATTTGGTTTTGCCTAAAAAAATCAATTCAATTTGGTGCAATATACCCCCTAATGGAGTTTGTCTTTTTTTCTTCAACAAACAAGTTGAATTTGATTATCAAATTTTGCATGATGATCATTGATACAATTGGTTGAATTTATACAAGTTCCATTTAGTTGCATTTGATTGTCTAAACAATTGGTCCGTATTTTGTTTAAGGGGTGAAACGGATAAAGTGAATTGTTCAGGAAGTAAAATGACTTTTCCCTTTTCAAAATCTCCTGCAGTATGCATGTGTGTGTGCGCACTAGTAAATTCTTGTTTGAAATTTTAATTTGGTAGTACATAAGTAAATTTTATTTTTATTTGATTTTACTTATGATGTGGTCAGTTATCTAACCTCAACAGCAACAACTCCAAGCGCTTATGGAGACACTTAGCTCAACTGAACCTCATTACGTCCGCTGCATAAAGCCAAACTCTCTGAATTATCCTCAGAAATTTGAAAATGCCAGTGTACTGCAGCAACTGCGAAGTGGGGTGAGTACCATTGATTATTTCTCCTACGAAACTTTAATGTTAGTTGTCTTGTAAGTTTGACTAATGTCAATGATTTCTCCATTCTGCACATTTTATTACTTGCTCTGATGCACTTCAGTCTGATATTTATGTAGCCAATTCTACCCTATCTCATATCGCAAGTTATTAGCAATTTAATTACTTAGTTTGGTTTCATTCCAGGGTGTACTTGAGGCTATTAGGATAAGTTTGGCTGGTTACCCCACAAGGAAAACATACTCTGAATTCAATAACCGCTTTGGACTTCTTGTCCCAGAACACATTGATGAAAGGTAAGATATTAGGATTGTTGATGAGTGTTTTAGAACTTCCTTAACGAATGGCATCTTGACAATTCTTGTTATCTTTATAATGATGACATGGAAATAACAAAACAGATTTCACTGAGCTAAGACAATTCCGTTTTAGATCGTTAGAAAAATGACCAAAAAAAAATCACATATCCATCTTCTTGTGAGAGCAATAGGGTTTCCATGTGCATGGTATAGTACACTTTGTTTCCGTGGTCCATTATATATGAAGATCCTTTATTAATTTTCTTGCTTATCTGTGCACAATTCCCTAACTTGATAATACTAAAAAAATATACTGACATTAAAATATTGAGCTAGTTTGCACTGACCAACTCCGCAAAAGCCTGAGCTGTTGAGGAATGCGGACAAATTCACTTCAAACACTGTCACGTGGAGGCTCAGTCATCAGACGTCGAGAATTATTTTTAAAAGTTATGCCTGCTAGTACTCAATACTCTTTTTTTTTCTCGAACACACAGGAGAGCCATGTATGTTTGTATTATATGGAAAAGAGAACGGTCCATACAAAACCCCTCAAGCTAGGACCGAAGCAAGAGGGGTGGATACATACACACACGGAGTCCTTACTAGAGAAAAAAAAACTCGCAAAGGAACTTGGCCGCAAAGAAAAAGAAAAAATCGACTGCTAGCCTTGACTAAGCAAGCTCACTGAGACCTCGAGCTCCAGCGAACACCCAGAGTTGTGCCTCCAACTCGAGGTTGGTTAAGGCCGTCTGAATGTTGGGTGAGGCTCCTTCAAACACACCTGCGTTCCTGTGCTTCCATAGTATCCAAGCGCCTAGAATAATTAGAGTGTTCAGCCCCTTGCGATGTGTCTTCTGAACCTTCTTACTGGCACGTCTTCACCAAGAAGAAAATTCAGTTTCATTCATCCAAGGGGCTTAGCTGCTGCAGGTTGAATACTTGGAACAGTTTGGACCAAATCCCCTTGCAAAAACACAGCCAACCAAAATATGCTGCACGGTTTCTTCTTGATCACAAAGCACACACTGCTCAGGATGATCCAGACCTCTCTTTTCTAATTTGTCTGTTGTCCAACACTTGTTTTTGATGGCGAGCCACAAGAACATTTTGCATTTGGGTGGCGCCTTTCCAAGGCTCAAAGGTGATCGAACCTTGGAAGAACATCTTGTATGCAGATTTGGAGGAGAAACATCCTGATGAGTTGTGCTTCCAAAGGAATGGTCATCATTGTCAGAGAGAGCAATGTCAGCAAATAATCCCAGAGAATGAGGTACTCAATAAGACCATTGGCCCCACGAATATCCCTCACCCATGTCAGGTTTGTGAGTGCTTCCTCCACGGTTCTCGGCCCAATGATACGCTCGGCACTACTCCACCCACCTCAGGAGCAAGGTCAACCAAGGCACAGCCATGAGTACTCAAAACTCTTACAACACATTAAACTTTATGAGCAGTTTATGAAGTCATGTTTCTGGGTATTGAGATCACTTCCAGAGCTGAAGTTTTGGGTATTGGGATTGTTTCCAGTGCTGAATTAGAAATATATTTAGCTTTCCCACTGACACTTTGAATTTTTTTTTTGATACATGATCAACTCTAGTCATCTCAAAAATATTGGTTTAGAAAATTACCTAAAAGTGTTTCATAGAACTAAATCAGTACGAGCTTTGAATCATGTGGAACATAATGTCTGTGGGCATAATATGAGCATGATCAGATATGCTGATTTAAACATGTTAGAGTCTATTAATTTGACATTATTTAATATGAAAATAAGTTCATATCGTAAAGACTAAAACTTGTTCCGAGGTTTCATCTAGATCTATGAATTTGTAAATTGCACAAATTGCCTGAACTTGTCTAGTGGTGTCATTCAGGTCCATAAACTTGTAAGTTGCAGAAATACATCCTTGAACTTATCTTTTGGTGTCATCTAGATCAGACCTTTATTAGAATGTATAAATCTACCTATGGCATTTCACATGTCATTGTTTGACCACTTTTGGTAAGAATATGATGGTAAAAAATTTCAACATGTTAGATCTATAGAGCATGAAGATAACATGACAGATCATTGACGATGGAAAATGATGGCTAAGAGCACCATGTGGCATGCCACATATGCATGCTTTTGTCATAATTTTTTTTTCTCGAATACGCAGGAGAGCTGCGTATCTTTGTATTAAGAAGAAGAATAACGGGCCCTTACAAACATCACCTCCCCACTCAGGACTGAGCTGCGGGGAGACTGTGGTACATAAAAAAAAGTAGCACTTATACTAGGAAAAGACAAAAAAACAGGACCTAAGCGAGCTCACAAAATTATTGGAGCTCAACAACCTGACCATCCTGACCCAGGCCAAGAGCTGAAAGCCCTCGTGCGGCAGCAAGACCCCACAAATACTTCTCCTCATTGAAATTTGGAAGCATTTGGTTAACACACGGGTTAGCTCCCTCAAAGACACACCTGTTGCGGTGTTTCCAAATTGACCATGGCCCCAAAATGACAAGGGAATTAAATCCCTTTCTCCTGCTACTCTTCCTCCACCATTCAGCGAATGAGACTTCTTGTCACCTCGGAACGTGTGGTTCAAGACCAAGTGGAGCCAAAACCCGGTGCCAAAACTTTCGTGCAAACACACTTGGTGAGGAGATGCTGAATATCTTCATCTTATTGGTCACAAAGAGGGCAGCGACTGCGGTCCAGCACCTGTTCCATATCACCAACCACATAAAAATCTTGCATTTTGATGGCGCCCAAGTCTTCCAAATTCTGCACCAAGGTTCGAAAGTTACTACCCCATTGAAGAATGCTCTGTACGCTGACTTAGATGTGTAGGAGCCCGATTTGTCCAAGCACCATACAAGCTTGTCTTCCTCTTGTGTGAGAGGGAGTTCATCCAGGGTGTCCACAAGCTGGAAAATTGAAACAAGCCTACAAGCGACAATACACCCACAATGTCTTGGATCCAATTCTGCTCCTCTAACCCTTCCGACACCATGCGTGCACGCCCTTGGAGGCACAGCTGCCAGAACAAGTGGTGTGAGGTCACCGACAGAGCACCCCATGATCCATTTGTCATAATTAGGGTTAACAAATCTGCTATAGTATCATTTTTGGTCAAAATTTGAACAAAACCCAAGCAAAAATCATTTTTGTTATAGCATTTATTTTTGTTTTTTTTGGTGAATCCCGGTGGCCCGCTCAAACAGGCTAGAATTGTTTTTTTCACGGTTTTATAAACCATAGCCATAATAGAGATCTAGGCCTAAATGACACAATATGACAAGTTTAAGGATGTGCATGTGCATTTTTCAAGTTCATGGACATAGGTTACACCACGAGACAAGTTTAGAGATGTGTTTGTGCAATTTACAAGTTTATGGACCTAGATGACACTACAAAGCAAGTTTAAGGACCGCTAGTGTATTTTACTCTATTGTTTTTTTTTTCGAATACGCAGGAGAGCTGCGTATCATTGTATTAAGAGAGTAGAAACCGGTCCCTTACATACTTCACCACCTTCACTCCGAACTGAGCTGTGAGGGGTTGTGGCACAAAGTAGTTTGTGACTATAAAAAAAACACCAAAAGAGTCTTGACCCGGACGGCCTGACCCTTAAGTGCCTAATACACTTTGACCTAGAGCCTGCAGCCCCTTTGCACCTGCTAAGCACCAAAGGTGAGACTTATCCTCAAAAAAGTTCACTAAAACATTCAGATTTAGGCTGGCATTCTCAAAGATACCAGCGTTTACGTGTGTTGATTCGGGAAAAATTCTGTGCATTCCAAACCCTCGAAGGGGACTAAGTACATATACATCTGGGCCACTATATGTGCCTCTAACATGGGCCAAATCTACAGGCCTATCTATACACCAACCCTCTCGCAGTCTGAACTTACCGGCGCAGCGGAGTTCGAGACTGGACACAAGAATAAAACAGAAGAACTCACCCCCCCCCCAACACACACACACACGAGTCACAACTAGCCACTGGTGATATTGAGGCCGGAGCGAAACTCTAAAAAGGTCGAGGAGGGGAGACCCTTGGTGAAGATGTCGACAAGCCGGGAGGTAGTTGGGACATGAAGTACTCGGACTTGCCCAATAGCCACCCGGTCTCGAACAAAGTGTAGATCGATCTCCACATGCTTCGTCCACCGATGTTGAACCGGGTTGGTGGAGAGGTACACGACGCCGACGTTGTCGCGATGAGACGAGCGTGCTCTTGGTGAGCAGGCTGTGGAGTTCCGCCAAGAGCTGTCGAAGCCGGGACGCCTCGGCCACGCCGTTAGCCACGGCCGGTACTCCGCCTCGGAACCGGAGCGGGAGACCACCGGCTGTCGCTTGGACGACCAAGAGACAAGGTTGTCTCCGAGGAAAACGGCGTAGCCCGAAGTGGAACGACGAGTGTCCGGACAACCAGCCCGGTCGGCGTCGGTGTAAACGACAAGCTCGGCAGAAGGAGACCGGTGAGAGTCGGATCATAGTCAAGCGTGCCACGGACATAGCGAAGGAGGCGCTTCAGGGCGGCAAGGTGGGACTCACGAGAGTCATGCATGTGAAGGCAAATCTGCTTGGACGACATATGTGATGTCCGGTCCGGTGAAGGTAAGATACCTGCAAGGCTCCGAGTAGGCGATCGGGTCAGCAATTGAATCACCCGAGTGTGCGGACAGCTTGGCACGAGTGTCAACGGAGGTGGAACAAGACTTGCGGTCGGTCATCCCTGCCCGTTCCAGAATATCAAGTGCATACCGGCGCTGGTGGAGGTGAAGGCCGGAAGGTCGAGGCTCAACGGTGACACACAAGAAGTGATGAAGAACACCCGGATCCTTCATAGCAAACTCCCGCTGTAAGGACTGAATGATGTGTTGGAGCAAGATCCGATCGGAAGCGACAAGTATGATGTCATCCACATACAGCAGCGAGATAAGCGAGTGTCGGTGCCATGACGATAGACAAACAAGGAGGTATCCGACTTGCACTCGATGAACCCTAAGGAGACCAAGAACGTGGCAAACCGAGAGTACCAAGCCCGAGGAGCACTGCTTCGGACCACAAAGTGAAGAAGGGTGGTGAACGTGTCGGATTTCGCACGAAGGGGAAAAGTCCAAGAGTAATGCGAGAAATCATCAACAATGACCAAATAATACTTATAGCCGGATATACTGATTACGGGAGAGATCCACAAATCATAGTGAATAAGGTCAAAGGCACGACTCGCATGCGAAGAAGAAGAAGAAAAAGGAAGTCTAACATGACGACCTAGCTGGCATGCATGACAAAGATGCTCATCGGATGTCCGAGTACAAGAGGGATCCGGACTACGACGAGTCGAGCCAAAACGTCACAGCCGGGATGCCCAAGCCGGCGGTGCCAAGTCGTGGAAGAAGGTGAAGTGGCAAAAGCTGCGACGAAGAGAATGGTGGAAGAGGCAGCGGAAGCCGGAAGACGGATGGTGTAAAGGGGTCCCCGGCTCTCACATCGGAAGAGAGAACGCCGAAAGCCGAATCCTTCATAGTAAGACCGGAAGAGTCAAAATCAACAGAGCAAGAGTTGTCAGCGAGTAAATTTTCAAATGAAAAGAAGATTGTGAACCATCCGAGGGGCAACAAAAACATTAGAAAGCCAGAGAGTACCAGGAACAGGTGCCTACGGAGGTGATCGAAAGACAAGAGCCATTGTCCACCATGATAGCGGAAGGGCGGGAAGGGTGGGGAGTATGGACGTGGGAAAGTATACGGCATCCGGCGTGGTGTGGTACGAGGTACCCGAGTCGGCGATCCACTCGACCGGCGGTGTCGGCTTCATGGTGCCGAAGGACCGGGCTAGTGCCGTCCGGTCCCATCCTCCGGACCAGGTTGGAGGCCGGGCTGGGTTGAGCAGGTGGCAGCCACCCACCGGTCGGAGTCCACGGCACCGAGGGAGCGGGGCCGGTGAACATGGCCATGGGATGGTGTGGAGGACGGGCCCCACTACCCTACGGGCTGGAACGGCCACATCGAGATACGGCCTGATCATGGGTTGTTGAAGGATGGCCGAGCAGGTACCTCCGGGAGCGGGAGGCGCCACGGGAGTGTCGTGGTTACCTCCACGACACCCTGCGGGCCCACCACCACCGAGCACCCCCATTGAACCCACCACCCCGCCAACCACGACGGCGTTGGCCACGACCACCCCCACCCCACCCCCGCTCGGCCCGGGGTGAGGAGTCGCAAGAGCGATGGCAGGTGGGGTCACGGGAGGCGGTGGAGGGGTCACAAGGGCGGTGGACGAGGATGACGAGTTAGGCTCAAGGCCTCGGGTGATCTCCGCGAGGCAAAGGTCGTCCTTCGACTGCTGGAAGTCGGGGAAGGGTCACCGTCGAGGGATCCGGGTCTCGAGGAAGTCATAGTTACGCTTGAGACCCCGCAAGACCTGGTGCACCGAGTATCCTATCGCTCACCGGACAACCGAGGTCACGGAGAGCATCCGCCATGCCCTTCATCTTCCTGTAGTACTCACCAACAGAGAGGTCACCCTGCGCAAAGGTACGGAACGACGCGTCCAACCGAAGAGCACGGGCCTCGGCTTTGCCTAGGAACCGGCTCTCGAGGGCCGGCCGGGCCTGGCGTGCGGTGTCACTCGGAGTCCGGATGAGCTCCCGAAGCTCCGGAGAGAGGGTCCCGTAGAGCCGGGACACCACGATGTCGTCGATGTGGAGCTAGATCCCGTTCCGGGTCGGGCCGGGGGTGTCGGTGAGGACGTGGTCGTCGAGGGCGTAGCGGCGAAGGGCGAGGAGGACCTGGTCACGCCGGCGGCTGTAGGAGGTAGACGTGGAGTCGAGGACGATGGTGACAAATGCGCGGAGGTTCTAGACGCCGACGACCCGTAAGTGGAGCCGGGTGACCATCGGATCACGCGCGTCGAGGTGGGGGCGGGGACCGTCGGTCGAAGGCGGGTGTGAGGACGAGGTGGCGGTGTTAGTGACGGTGATGACGGATCGCTTGCCGGCGCCGATGAGCATGCGGTGCTCCGGCTCAACGATCCGACGAGCGAGGTTAGCCGCCGCAGTGCGCTCGCGCTCCCAAGCAAGAGCAGCTGCGCGGACCCGCTCCTCGGTCGCCAACGCCTCGGTCTTCGCTTCTCGGAGGAGAGTCGCAAGGTCGGCGTCCGTCGAGCGGCCCGCTTGGAGCCGACCGGTGGGTCCGCGACAGCGACGAGGTCCAGGGGCATGCCCGGACCGGTGTAGGCAAAACACGGTGGCACGCCCATCCGTACGTAGGCGATGGAGGCAGCAACGGGAGCGGCGGATTCGTGACTCGGGCCCGCACCCGCGGCAGCCGTGACGGGCCTCGGGCCCATGGGCCGGGCCGAGGGCTCGACCCGGTGCCGGGGCAGCACCTAGGCGGGCCCCGGCGGCGAGCATGGCCCGGCGAGCCACCAGCGGCGGTCGGATTGGCCTAGGCGGCGGCCAAATCGTGCAGCTGTGGCGGCGGCGCAGCCGGATCGGGCGTCGACGTGGCCAAATCGGGCGGCGCTGCGGCCGGATCGAGCGGCGGCGTAGGAGGTGGGAAGGGGAGGGAAGAGGGAGGAGGGGAGGGCAGCCGGCGGCGGCGGCCGGCCATGGCGACGGCGGCGGCGGCCGGTGGCTGAAATGCCCGAGAGAGAGGAGAGAGAGAGAGCTAGCTCCGGTGCCATGTTGATTGGGGAAAAATTCTTTGCATTCCAAACCCTCGGAAGGGGAGTAAGTATATATACACTGGGCCACTATATGAGCCTCTAACATACACCGAGCATCGTGCTCTTAATACAATGATACGCATCGTATTGTAAATATACCACGATACAACCTTCTTTCATTCTGCACATTCCAAGACTTTATAAGCCATATTTGTTTTGTTATGTTTCCATATTCCTGAATATTTTATTAGTATATTATTATGGATTGAAAGATCATTTTTTTAGCATTCTATTTCCTATTGCAGGTTTAATGAGAGATCATTGACGAGAGAGAATCCTAAAGCAACTAAATCTTAAGAACTTCCAAGTATGGTAACTTGATTCTATCCAGCCGAGTACTATGGAAGTTTTATTTTCACTATGCTAGGGATAAGAGGCCTTTTGTGTTCAGTCTATTCCAACACAAAAAAGCCGAGTACTCAAGCATTAAGCAGCACATATGACTCCTACATTTTTCATTGTTTCTTTCCTTTACTTTTGTGTTGTTTAGGTAAATACTGAGGATATAGTTACTTTTCTGAACATAGAACTGTTTCTTAAATTCAAGCTAAAGTCTCTTCATTTTAGGAGTGAGCTGCATTGTCGGTCCTGGGACTTGTCTAGAGATGTCATGTAGGTCTTCGAACTCTCAATCTAACCATCTGGTTCTTCAAACTTGCTAAGCAGTTCATTCGCGATCCAAATGACCTTGGTGTCTCCTTTTCCTCCATGTCACTCAAGTGTACGAACTCATCATTAGCATTACTATCAAGCCCATACCGAAGTTAAAAACTGAAGTCAAAAAGAAAAATCTGGACTTGCTTATGAAACATAAAAATTCTATTTGATTTTTCTTTAATTTATTGACTTGGGCTTAGCCTACCCAACTTGCTCGGGACAAAAGGCTATGTTGTTGTTCTTGTTTATTGACATGGGCTAAATAGTAATACAAGTGATGAGTTGGTCAATTTGGATGATATGGATGTCATGGAGACATCAACTAGGCAAATCAATGCAAATTAGCGAGACTTGGACCATGAGTGAACCTATTAGCTTAGGGATTTGAGTTGCACATTTTCAAGCCAAACCAAAGGTTTTCATACTTGCCCTGAAATGCTTTCAAAATTTATGCAAAATCTGTTCAGCGGCTGAAGCATAGGAAAACCTCTCGATGGGATGTTATCAATGATTTTCATGGTATTGAATGACATAGGCCCTATTGTGAATCTGATTATATTTCTCAGCTTGGCAGAACAAAAGTATTTCTCCGGGCTGGGCAGATTGCTAATTTGGACTCCAGACGCTCTGAGATTTTGGACAGTGCTGCTAGGATCATTCAGGGTCACTTTCAAACCTTTTTTGCTCGACAGAAATTTCTTTCTACTAGGAAAGCTTGTATTTCTCTCCAGTCACATTGCCGAGGTATGTAGGATACTGATACTGTTTTGATACTTTGCATGTAGCTCTGTTTAGTCATTTATTTTAACAAGATATGGCAATAAGCAATAGTTAATTCTTTATTTGAAAGGTTCTGGAACTACAAAAAAAAACGAAAAAAAAATCTTCCTGTGAATATGTGTAGAGAACTACAAAAAATTGACTAACAAAATATTTCTGTGAATGTGTACAGATGTAACAGCCCAGCCAATTAGCAGCTTCTAGTAGTAGTAGTTTCAGCCCAAGTGTCCGAGAAATGAAGTGAAGTTGTGGTCTTTTATCTAATTACCCCTAAGGAGCTTGTTGTTTCTCTTTGCTGTATATATCTTTCTTTTGTTTCTTTTATTTAATTAAAAATGAGTAACAGTAGGGGTTTCCCCTATTGTATTTCCTTCAAAAAAAAGTTGTGGGATTAGTCCCACATTGTAAGTTTAGGTGGGTCGGATCAGCATTACAACAGACTACTACTTTTTAACAATTAGATACATGAAAGACTAAATCTGTTTTGGTGCCTTATACTCCTATGTGTCACAAGATTAGTCCCACATTGTAAGTTTAGGGGGTTCAGGTCAGCATTACAACAGACTACTACTTTTTAACAATTAGATACATGAAAGGCTAAATCTGTTTTGGTTCCCTGCCCTCCTATGTGTCACAACTGACCTTCTGTGTCATTCTTTACTTATTTGGGTGGATCATTTAAACATGTTAGAAAGAAACTTATCGAGCAATATTTTTTTAAAAAAAAACTCTTATTTTGGAGGGTCATTCTTACTCCATTCTAGGTTTAAAATCAATATTATAAAATCCAACAGGATTAATGGTTTACATGTACTATAAATCTCACTTTTGTTGCTACTTTGCAGGGTGTTTAGCACGAAATATTATTGAAGCTAGGAGACAGATTGCAGCAGCAGTTTCAGTTGAAAAGTATGCTCGAAGATGGTTGTGCCGTTGTGCTTATTTGAATCTTCGTTCTGTTGCTCTTGTCATCCAGTCAGGCATTCGCCATATCTTAGCAGCCAAGATGTTGCTGCATTTGAAGAATGTGAAAGCTACTACTGTTATCCAGGTGATTCTCATCTTCGAGGTGTTTTTTTTTAATCTAATATGAAAATAAACTGGAATAAAATCAAAGCCTGCACGAACACATGTATGCACGAAAAGCAAAGCTAATTGACAAGCTGCACACGTAGCACCAACTGTTTCTTTACTTATCTGTGCGCGGGGGAGCTATGGGGTGGGGTCATTATTATTGTATGCTTATGCTTGCTTCTGCCATTGGCATGTATATCACATACACGCTTAATGACCCGATAATGTTATTGATGTGTACTGAGTAATGAAAATATTGTAAATTTGATGTATAGGCTTGGTGGAGGATGCGGAAACTCTATAATATCTATCAGCATTACCGGCTGGCAACGGTTCTCATTCAATGTTGTTGGAGACAGAAGCTTGCTAAAAGGGTATTGCAGAACCTTAAACATGTAAGAGCTGTGATCTACATTATCCTTCAGTTATCTTGTTGGAACTTGGAACCTTGAAGTTGAAGCCAACTTTAAATTATTTTGAAGTAAATGAGCCTACCTCAGTTGGTTAAGGGTGTGGATGTACACCCACCCAGGTTCAAATCCTCTTTGACGCGAATGTGCACCTATTTCATAATTAAAATCCCCCTAGTTCCTCCTTGGTTTGTTGACCTTTTTAAAATTCGATGAGCAATGAGATCATCAGGTAAATTTATTCTCCTTTCATTACTGGATACATTCACTGTTATTAGTTATTACTATATTTACCATACCAACAACAACATAGCCTTTTATCCCAAGTAAGTTGGGGTAGGCTAGAGAGGAAACCCACAGGAAACACAAATAGGAGAGACACAAAAGGCACCCAAGACAAAATGATACATGTGCCGAGAAGTAGCTTATCGGGACTTGCTACAGCGTCGGTCTGTTATGGTCGGCCGCCATTATAGCCACTGCCCTAGGGTTATTAGGGATTAAATCCTTTAGTTAATTAAATGTAATGGGCCAAGGCCCAATCTAGACAGCCCACTTTTGTAAACCCTCCCTATATAAAGAGAGGGGGATTCATCAATAAAGATTAAGTAGGTTTAAAGGGGTAAAGCCTTGAAACTCTCTCCCCTCTCCTAGCAGCAGCAGCAGCAGCCTCCCGGCAGCCGCACCTCTGCTAACCGTAGCTTCCCCATTCCTCTCTCTTCCTTGGTGCTAATTCATGCACATAAAATCTTGGTAATCGAGCCAAGGTTGTTTCTCTCGCCATGGATTCCACGACAGGGATCGATTCTCGTGTGGACAGCTTCGTAGAATTCGGAGCTTGGATCCGAAGCATCACCGAGATTACACAACAGATGTCCGGGAGCCCTCCATTAGCAGATCCGGAACCGCAAAAAGAGATTTCCACTCCAGCTTATTGCCCTCCAGCACTTCGGATAGTCGACCATGACAATCTCTCGGAGGAAACCGAGATTTCAACACCATCTGATTTTTCGACCCGGAGGATCGGATCGTCATAGCACAACCTCCGAACCGCCAACCAGGTCATCACATCTCTTACAAACTTTCGATTCCAGATTTTGATGGTTCTTCGGACCCTCTTCCATGGCTTTTTCGCTGCGAGAAATTTTTTCTCAACCAGCACGTTCGTGATGCAGAACGCGTGGAGTTGACGGCTTTTCACCTCAAAGGCGTGGCTTTACCTTGGTATATGCTGCTCGAACGCTACGAGGGATTCCATCATGGGATCGATTCTCCACTACAGCTCGAGAACGCTTTGGAGCGCCATCTACTTGCAATCATCTCGGGATCTCTTCTTCATCTCGCATCAAACAGGATCGCTAGGCGATTATATCACCGGCTTCATGGAACATCTCACGCAACCGGAGTTTCGCGTCCACTTCATCGAGCCATGCTTTTCACTGCGGGGTTGACGGACCTCCTCAAAATTGAACTTGAACTTCGCCAACCACCGTCCTTGAACGCAGCTATTGCATTGGCAAAAGATTTTGCTCGGACACTTCCAGCTGCACCGGTGCAGCCACGGATTCAGGGATCTCAACTACAACATCTGCACCGCCTATTCAAATCTCCCTACATATTGTTACGGGGCTTAATTCGCACCGGACCATGCGGATGGACGCCCGCATCGGGGATTGCACTTGTCACCGTTCTTCTCGACTCATGCTCCACTCACAATTTCATTAATTTTGAATTTTTGATACTTGTCTTACTCTGCAATTACCTGTGTGTCCTATTGCATCCGGAGCTAATGTGGCTGTAGCCAATGGTGCTCGAGTTGCTAGCATGGGCTGCTACCGTAACCTCCGGATCTCAATCAACCAGGAGCAGTTCTACATCGATCGTTATACCATTGCCCTGGGCGGTTTTGATATTGTACTCGGCGTCCGGTGGCTCGGTTCCTTGGGCCCTATTGTCCGGGATTTCCAACAGCTAACCATGAAGTTTTCGCGCCACAACAGAGAAATTCTTTGGAGAGGCCATGGGAGCACTTACCCATTATCGTTCTCCATGGATGGGTCTTCCCTAATTTGTTACCACCTCTACAAGAAGGTCGAGTTATTCCAACTCCGGAAAAGGCGCTTCGTTCAAGGCTATACCACGGCGTTCTTCGGGTTTTACTTAAATGGAAGGATTTACCGGATGTAGAATCTTCATGAGAGAATGTCTCGACAGTTCGGGAGCTCTATCCGGCATTTCAACTCGAGGACGAGTTTATTCTTCAGAGCGGGAGGAGATGTTATGGTCGGCCGCCATTATAGCCGTCGCCCTAGGGTTATTAGGGATTAAAAATGTAATGGGCCAAGGCCCAATCTAGACAGCCCACTTTTGTAAACCCTTCCTATATAAAGAGAGGGGGATTCATCAATAAAGATTAAGTAGGTTTAAAGGGGTAAAGCCCTAAAACTCTCTCCCTCTCTCCTAGCAGCAGCAGCCGCCGCCTCCCGGCAGCCGCACCTCTCGCTAACCGCCACATCCCCAATCCTCTCTCTTCCTTGTTGCTAATTCGTGCACATAACACTCGTCCCACCGATGACAGCTTTAGAAAGTATATCGAGCATATGTAAGTTGCACAACAAGTATGTAAATATTCAGTTGTTACTCGAGAGATAATTGGGTTCACAAAAAGGGTGTGAAACCAAAATACACACAAATATGGTAGTTGTCAACAAGCTTGGCTTGGAAGTAATGTTTCGTTGAGAAATCGATGTCCCTATGTTAACACCGACTTCCTAGAAATGGTACCAAACTGGTGTGATACCACTTCTTCCGTGGACCCAAACCCAACCATCTATATCGAGGAGACCTTCATCTTACTCTACTAACTTGGGAGACCAACTCTCTACAAAATAGCTCAACCTTTATTCATAACATACACTTGACACAAGACACAACATTGTTCGTGGTTACACACCACTACTATCCATCAAGACTCACAATAACACTCGCTAGACTCTAAGACACATCATGGCAACGTTTGCCATGCCTTCACATGTGATGGCTTCTATGGCTCCATGGCATGGTACCTTGGAGGGTAGAGGGCACCCCTCTTTATACTTACACACGATCACTAGGATGTTGCCATGTGGCAACATTCCACACTCTTCTAACTAAAATATCTAGCTCTAGAATATTCTCATCCTTATCCTAATATCTAGATATTTCTTACCGTACATAAATATCTAGTTTCTAGACTATTCTTTACTTTGCCATGAAGAAATAGTTCTAGACTCTTCCATGACAAATATCTTCTCTCTTATGCTTTCCCAAATATTCTAGAATATTCCAAGTATGCATTGTCATAACTTAACACTCCCTCTCAATGCATACTTGCTCTTCCACCGGTTGCCATCTCTCGATTCTCCACTTTGCCAATGTATCCCAAATCGCCTTCGGTTTCTCCATATCTCTCCTCAATTGTCTTCTTCAACACCAACGTAGCCTTGCCTCCTTCCACGCACGCTTTTGGAAGGCTTCGCATTCTCCTTCACTCCGCACTGGAGGATCTGTTTCGATGCCTATCACAACTTCTCTTGCACTCCGTAAATCTGCCATCTCCACCGACGCCCGGCGTCAACTACGCGTGGTCCCGGACCAGCGTTCTCCACGATCCCGGACCGTGCTCTTTGACAGATTTCTCCTCTAGTGCCACTCGGTGCCACATCGAGCAATGTAACCACCCTGTGCTTACCGACCGCACCGACCAAGGTAAGTGCCCCGCACTTACAACAGACTCCTCCCTCTACAGGCGGTCTCAAACCGCCCATGCATTACACTCGGTCCCGGACCGGTGTTCTTCACTTTACGAGTCCCAGTACTATGATCTTCGACTAGAGTCTCCAACATAAGTGTCCCGCACTTGCAGGAGACTCGTCCCTCTTTTGGCAGTCCCGGCCGCCTCTGCTCGATACTAATTGTTGAGAAATCGATGTCCCTAGACTAACACCGACTTCCTAGAAATGGTACCAAACTGGTGTGATACCACTTCTTCTGTGGACCCAAACCCAACCATCTATATCGAGGAGACCTTCATCTTACTCTACTAACTTGGGAGACCAACTCTCTACAAAATAGCTCAACCTTTATTCATAACATACACTTGACACAAGACACAACATTGTTCGTGGTTACACACCACTACTATCCATCAGGACTCACAATAACACTCGCTAGACTCTAAGACACATCATGGCAACCTTTGCCATGCCTTCACATGTGGTGGCTTCTATGGCTCCATAGCGTGGTACCTTGGAGGGTAGAGGGCACCCCTATCTATACTTACACACGATCACTAGGATGTTGCCATGTGGCAACATTCCACACTCTTCTAACTAAAATATCTAGCTCTAGAATATTCTCATCCTTATCCTAATATCTAGATATTTCTTATCATACATAAATATCTAGTTTCTAGACTATTCTTTACTTTGCCATGAAGAAATAGTTCTAGACTCTTCTCTCTTATGCTTTCCCAAATATTCTAGAATATTCCAAGTATGCATTGCCATAACTTAACAGTTTCTCAATTTTGCATATGTATTTGGCATTAAACATCATTGCTTAAGGTTTTGAGGGAAGTGGTTGTTGCATGAAACAAAATATGGTGGTATTAGAATAAAATTTTCCAACTTCAAGGATTGTCTTGCACAACTTTCTTAAAAGTAAATGACCACAGTTCGCTACATGTCCGGTTAAAGCCTCGACATGCTCGTTAGGGAGTGCCGTAACATATTGCAGAACCATTATTGGCCTTAAATTTTAGAGATCACTGCTGCATGAAACTCAGTAAACTCACTTTGCCACATGTTCCATATCATGTCATAATTTATTTATTTATTTATTTTTGGATTTTTTAAAATATTTGTTGTATCATTGATGATTTGCGATCTTTTGCATAACTATATGGTATATTTACTCTCTCTGTTCATTTTACTGCAAGTTACTGACACAATTCATTTCAAGGCTGCATACGAAACTGGTGCTTTACGTGAAGCAAAAGGCATACTTGAGAAGAGCTTAGAAGATCTTACTTTGCGGTACACTTTGGAGAGGAGACAAAGGGTATGCATCATTGTGATACAATTTTTTTTTCACTCTCTTACATTGGTCCTTGTAAGAGAGGCTGTTTGTATGGACTGTCTCTTCCCCTATAATACCACAGAGCTGTCCTGCATGTTTGAGAAAAAAAATCATTTGTTGTCAAAACCTATGAAAGTGATATGGTTCACCATATGTAGTTAGAGTATGCTCTGATAGATTGTAATAACCTAAAAAATAAATAATTTAAACAGCAAAATTTAAAGTAGTTCCATATTATTCAATTTAGTATATATTTTTATCATTTATTTTATTCTTAATGTTTTTGAGCAATGAATATTTTTATTATTTCTAATCAATTGAACTGAGAACTCTATTTTATTTTTTCATTATAAATAGAATATTGTTTCTAGGTTCATTGATTTCTGTTCACGACTATTAATTATTATATGTCTGCGTGCAGCTTGCTGCTGAAGAGTCAAAAACAATGGAGGTTTCTAAGCTTTCTAAAATCTTGGAAGAAGTAAAGTTGGACCTAGAGGCATCAAACGAAGAAAATAAAACTAATTGCATGAAAATTGCCTCACTCCAAAACCAGTTAGAGTTGTTAACAAAGGATCAAGAAGCTCTGCGCAAGAGTCTTGCTGATATGGAAGGAGTCAAGGAGGAGAATATTTCACTGCAGGTCTGGTAAAATTTAAATTGAGTTTATCATTTACTTCAAAATAATTACATTTAATTTCATTTTATTTTCCAATATTTATAGATGTTGGCTTCGAGGTTTATGAAAAATTTCTATCTAAATATGTCAATTAGTTTTCTTTAATGTAGGCCAAAAATAGTGAAATGGAACAAGAGCTCTTGAAAGCTCAAAAATTCAGCCATGATAATATAGACAAGCTGCATGATGTTGAAAAGAACTATTTACATCTTCGGGATAATTTGCAAAAGTAAGTTTGTCTTTTGCAGTGTTATGGAAGGGCTTCAGTTTGTAAACGTTATTCTCAAATATGAAGTCAAGCTTCTGATTTGAGCATTTTATACTGAAATAGTACATTGTTCTCTTTCTCAGTAGCAGCGGTATATAAAAGTTTCTTATTGCTTATATAGTTACATACTCAAATCTCATTATCTTTAAAAACTTGATATTGTTTGTACAGTTTGGAGGGTAAGATCTCAAATTTGGAAGATGAGAATCATTTATTGAGACAGAAGGCCCTAAACTTATCTCCTAGGCACAGCCGAACTGGGGTATATGGAGCTTTTCTTATTGATTCCACGCTTATATATAACTCTTTCTTTTGTTTTGAAAATTGAAAATAAATGAATCCTTCTAACTGAAGATATTTTGATACTCTAGGAATTAAATATTAGATTTTTGGTGAAGAAATTATATGTTCTAATTATTGGTTTTTTTTTTTATTCTGTTGATAGAGCTATCCTTTACCAGGTTCCCCGTGCAGTCCAAGATCATTCTTTGTAAGTTATGCAACCTGACTTTTATTTTTCTTTGTTATATCATTTCACTGACTGGCAAATGATATTGTATCTCAGGAATCTTCACCTGTAAAAATGGCACCTCTACATCAAAACATGACAGAATTAAGAAGATCAAGGATGAATTCTGATAGACATGAGGTTGAATATTTCCCTAATTCAAAATTGACTGTACTTTTGTACATTTTTTTCTCTCTATTAGTCATCTACATAATGATTCTTTTCGAATGAAGTTAAGTAGATTGATCATAAAAAGGTGACACTTTCAGGATTATCATGAAGTGCTCCAACAGTGCATCAAAGATGATATGGGATTCAAGAAGGGAAAACCAGTTGCAGCTTGCATCATTTACAAATGTCTTCTCCATTGGGGAGTATTTGAGGCTGAAAGAACAACTATTTTTGACTTCATAATTCACACAATCAATACCATTATGAAGGTTAAATTCTGTTTTGTATCCTTATATATGTGCTGTTAGTATCTGGTTATTGGTCATCAGCATTTGTTTTTGCAGACAGAAAATGAGAACGACATTTTGCCATATTGGCTAGCCAATACTTCTGCTCTTCTATGCCTGTTGCAAAGAAACGTAAGGTCCAAAGGATTTATCATGGCCCCATCTCGATCTTCTTCAGATACTCACCTAAGTGAAAAGGCAAATGAAGTCAGTTCCTATCCCCCAGCTTGTTCACTTGCCAGTTTGCATTTTGTGGCCCTCTTTTGTTATCAACTAGAGTTTCTTTATGTTAAAACAAAACTTTTACCAATGTATAATTATTTCAGATTATTGCACATTTTGCTGGAATTTTTCTATTATTTTTACTGATCATTGGTAGAGTCAACCAGACTCATTTTATATGTGTTAAAATGATTTTTCTTAGTTCTTTGTGTCTGACCGAGGCTCATTTTAGTTCTTTGCACTTTTGTAGTAGAGTCAGCCACATTTTCGTTACTTAGATACTTCATTAAATATGATTTTTACTGATCAATACTGAATTTACTTAGTCCTTTTTGAAAGCATATAAAGAAATACAAAACATGGGAAGAGTGCTAGAAAATGAGCTGGTTTCTGGCATGGGAGCTGAAATCTATTCAAAACATATCAGCAGAGGCAATGGCAGATCGTGGGAATTTTATTGAACAAATGTTATTCACATCTGATAACAAATTTATTACATTCTTAAACTCACCTTTTATTATGTCAAAATATTCTTACAGACATTCCGGTCTCCTTTGAAAGCCTTTGGACAGCTGACAAGCATGTCGCACATCGATGCCCGATACCCAGCCATGTTATTTAAGCAACAACTTACAGCTTCCTTAGAAAAGATCTTTGGCTTAATTCGTGACAATCTGAAGAAAGAGATATCACCTCTTTTAAGCCTTTGCATTCAGGTATGTTATTTAGTACTTCAGTTGAGGATTGCTATCTGCATCCAGTTTAGTAAAAAACAGTTTTTAAGGGGAAAATGTTTCAATTATATTGAAAGCAGCAAGTTAAAATTTCTATTATATTGATAAAAAGGCACCAAAACTTGCTCGAGGAGGCACTGGTAGGAGGTCAAAATCACCCGACGTGACCTTGCAGCAACCAATAAGTACTCATTGGGATCGGATTGTAAAATTTTTGGACTCGCTGATGGATAGGCTACATAAAAATTTCGTGAGTCACTATACAATATATCTTTATTTTTCCCATATTGAAAATAAGCATATTCTCCATTTCCATTTGAGCACACTGTTGTTACATGGTTTTCACACACTGAATATAGTTTCATTGTCTCAACTCCAAGGGTTTGACATGTTAACACCAATGTCAGGTATTCTTCAGTTGATATTACTATTATAAACTTTTCTCATTCACTCATCTTTTTGGAAGTCCTACTGCCATAAGAAATCAGGTCTTTATTTTGTTTTTCAAGTAAACATAAACACTTGCTTTGCACCATTCCACAAAGTGTCAGGATCTAGTTCAGCAAATTCAATGGTAGGGCATTGACTACTGGAAGTCTTATTGCATAAGACAAGGTTGATTCCAATTTTGTGTGTGTTGTTGGGGGGGGGGTAGGGGGTGTTCCAATTCTGTAAAGTCTGTTTTTCATTATTCTCAACTGATCTTCATCAATCTTTCTATAGGTTCCTTCTTTTTTCATCCGCAAGCTAGTAACTCAAGTTTTCTCCTTCATCAATGTACAGTTGTTTAATAGGTTAGCCTCTAATTGTCAACTATACCTCAGAAAGCATTTAGGTTAACAAGCTTTTGCTGAGTTTGCTCTTACTAATGTCCAGTATGCTCCTCCGACGAGAGTGTTGCACATTTTCGAATGGGGAATATGTGAAATCTGGGCTTTGTATACTGGAAAAATGGATTGTAGACACCAAAGAAGAGGTGCGCAGAAGATATTGCTATTGCTCTCATTTATAATCATGATCAACATTAATTGTACTTATTCTCCTGTATGTTTTAGCATGCAGGTACAGCTTGGGATGAGCTAAAGTACATCAAACAAGCGGTTGACTTTCTGGTAAAGAAACTTATGTACCATGACTATGTAGCTAAATGACAGAATAATTTTCACGATGTGTTCTCATAAAAATTACATGGAATTGCAGATCATTCCTCAGAAAAGCAAAAAGACCCTTGAGCAGATTAACAAGAATATTTGCCCGGTATAGAAACAAGTTTCAATAACATAATGTCTATATGATACAAGTTATTTTTTGGCATAATGTTTCAGTTAAAACTTATCTTTTTCTTCAATGATTTTCTCTAGGCATTAAGTGTGAGACAAATATATCGTCTGTGTACAATGTATTGGGATGACAAATACGGTACTCACAGTGTATCTGCTGAGGTCTGTTCCAGCCTTCTCTTTTGCTAGCCGTGGCACGCTGCCATGCTTTTGGCCTCAGCAAACTAGTGGATTATTTGCAGGTTGTTGCCAAAATGAGGGACATGGTGAGTAATGACACACAAAATCCTGTGTCGAATTCATTTCTTCTGGATGATGACCTAAGGTTAGTGAATCCAAAAAACTGGAATTTTAGTTCATGCACTTATTTCTATCTTGTTTATATGATTCATCCACTGTATATTTGATGTCTCTATCATTTGCATTATTCATGCACTTTTCCTTCCTTTTTCCATGTCCACAATTTCAGCATTCCTTTCACAACCGAGGAAATTGCAGAAGAAGTGCCAGCCATAGACATGTCAAACATTGAAATGCCATCATCACTGCGTCATGTTCACTCTGCTCAGTTCTTGATGCAGCAGCTTCAGTCATCTTACTCCTCGAGATGAACTGCCTAGGTTTGCTGGTTGAGTGACCGTGGGAACATGTAGCAATGACTTTGTACCTAACTTAGGGGAATGCTAAGTTGGTAAAACTCATGACTATAGTTCTGATCAGGTTTTAATTGATAACGTTAGAATGAACAAAGAATGTTGTCCTAACAGCGCCAATGGGTACCAGATGAAGTTAGTTTCTTCATTTTGCTTTTTATTGGCACCAATATTTTGTCAAACTCAATTATGTCATGCAATGAATGTACGTCACTATATCGGGCCTTTGAGTTGCAATGAAAGAAAGATTTTTGGGCTGAGTTCATTTTTATCATTCACTATTTATTGGCTTAATTTGTGGACGCCCTGGGTGTGTGCACACATTTTCTGGCACATATATGATTACTGATTAGTATGATTGGAATCTATGGAATATGTGTGTTGCCCTCCCATTATGCTTATTTCATCACTATTTCTTTCGTACATGCAATCTGAAATTTTGATCCCTTATGTCCAATATTATGTTTTCTTGCCATGGTAGCTCCAAAACTAATGAGCTAACGTGAGAAAATTTTCATATGTGATAGATGGTGAATACCCGCCTTGGTGAAGCTTCCGGCAGTGGTCAAGGTGGGAGGAATGAACCGCTACCTAACCCTCCACCTATGACGTCGTTGGAGCAACTCGTGTCAAACCAAAACGAGATGTTCCGCTTGTTCTTTGCAAGTCAAGCTAATCAAGGACAAGGCCAAGGACCGCCACCCCAAGGGCCTAGGAATTCCACCTATGCCGACTTTTGAGCGACCCAACCGCCAAAGTTTGGTAAGGCTACTACCGATCCTTTGGAGGCGGACAACTTCCTCCGCATCATTGAGTCAAAGTTTGCCTCCTTAATTGCACATCGGAGCAAAAGGTTCTCTTTGCGGCTCAACAACTACGTCGCTCCGCTAGTGCATGGTGGGCAAGTTTCACCGCCGCCCTTCCCGCCGGTACTCAAGTGAATTGGTCGGACTTTTGTGCCGCATTTCGCGCGCACCACATTCCCGCCGGTCTCATGAAGCGCAAGTTGCAAGAATTCCTCAATTTGAAGCAAGGTACCAGAACCGTGCAAGAATATGCACGGAAGTTCAATTACTTGGCTCAATATGCCTCCTATCACGCCGACATGGATGATAAGGAGAAGGATTGCTTTCGTTCGGGGCTAAGCCCGAAATTGCAAGATCGTTTGGCTCAAGTCACCACCGGCACGTTTAATGACTTGATGAGTGCTGCAATTGTGCAAGAAGATGCTATCCGTGCTCACCAAGAGGATAAAAAAGGAAGTGTGCCGTAGGAAATCCATCCGGCTCTGCTCCGCCTAAGTACAAGTTAGCTATCACTTTCCCGTCCGGACAGAAGTTTCGGGTCGCATTGCCGCCGACGGGGGATCACGCCAATTTGTGCCGCAGCAACACCACCACTCTCACGGTGGAAATCAGCTGCACAACAATTCATTCCGTCCTCCGTAGCAGCAGTACCAAGGTGCTAGACCCAGTCCCCAAGGTTTGTGCTTTAATTGTGGACGTCCGGGTCACTTTGCAAAGGATTGTCGTGTTCCCACACGTAACCCGGCAAACAACAACAACAGCAACAATGGTTCCGGAAGTGACAACAACAATCAAAACCGCAATGGGAATAATGGAAATGGGAACCGCAACCAATCATCCACTCCGAATGCTAAGAATGACCCCGACCGAAGAGATTCAAGCGGGAGAACCGGTACTTTCGGGTTTGTTTTCGGTCAACAATCACTCCACTTTGGTTCCTTTTGATTCCGGTGCAACTCATGATTAAATTAGTCAAGCATGTGCAAAAACCCTACAACTCACTCCTACCGTTTTGGATATTCCCTACATCATCACATCACCCGGTGGAAAAATAAAAACAAACCTAGAGTTGAGGCAAGTACCACTAAACCTAGAGAGAAAAGTATACCCCTCCTCTCTCATAATTTTAGAAGGGCAAGGAATACACATAATCCTAGGTATGAGATGGATGAAACTCCATAAGGCTGTTTTGCACATCGATTCCCGAGAAGTTCACCTTAACTCACCACTCCATGGTTCATCTATTCTCCGACTACCCCATCCAAAACTCTCCACCTCCAAAATCTACCATCTTGAGGAAAAAAGGATTGAGGATATTCCCATGGTATGTGAGTTTCCCAATGTGTTTCCGGATGACTTACCGGGCATGCCACCCGACCGGGATGTTGAGTTTAAAATTGAGCTCCAACCCGGTACGGCACCAATTTCCCGTAGGCCATACAAGATGGCTCCCAATGAGCTAGCGGTGTTAAAGGAGCAGATTAAGTGAGCTTATGGATAAAGGATATATTCGCCCTAGTTCTTCTCCGTGTTGATGTCCCACTCTCTTTGTGAAAAAGAAAGACGAAATTATTGGAGAAAGATGCTAAGTTTAAATGGAGCCGTGAATGTGAAGAAGCCTTCCAAACTCTCAAGAAGCATTTGACCTCCGCTCCGGTGTTAGCACAAGCCGACATCACCAAGCCGTTCGACGTGTATTGTGATGCGTCCGGCACCGGTCTAGGGTGTGTGCTAATGCAAGAAGGTCGTGTCATTGCTTATGCTTCCCGTCAACTTCGCAAGCACGAACAACATTACCCTACCCATGATTTGGAACCAGCCTCGGTTGTTCTTGCCTTGAAAACTTGGAGGCATTATCTACATGGAAATCTTGTGAATCTCTACACCGATCATAAGAGTCTCAAATATATCTTCACCCAACAAGAGTTAAATATGAGGCAACGTCGATGGTTGGAATTAATCGGGGATTATGAGTTGGAAATTCATTATCATCCGGGTAAAGCTAATGTGGTTGCCGACGCTTTGAGTCGCAAGGATCAATGCAATCATATTACCGGTTGTTCTATGGAAAATTCGGAAGTTTCAGATTCTAGTGAACCAAGCTTTTGAGTATTCCCTATGGCTCATTGTATAATCTAGCTCTTATTCCTACCCTTCATGAGGAAATTATTGAGGCACAAAAGAAGGATGAAGGAATGGAATTTATCCGGCAAAAGATAGAAAAAGATAAAGCTACTTGTTTCGATAAGATGCCGATGGTATGTTATGGTTCAATCAACGTCTTGTTGTTCCGCAGGATATGGAATTACGGAAGAAGATAATGGATGAGGCTCATTTATCTAAATATTCCATACATCCTGGTAGAAATAAGATGTATCGCGGCCTAAGAGAAAAGTTTTGGTGGACACGCATGAAGCGTGAGATTGCACGGTATGTGGCCGAGTGCGATACTTGTCAAAGAGTAAAAGCCGATCACTTGAGAAAGGCCGGATTATTGAACCCATTGAAAATTCCCGTTTGGAAGTGGTAGGACATTGCTATGGATTTTATCGTTGGATTGCCTCTCATATCAAAGAAGCATGATTCAATTTGGGTTATTATGGATAGATTAACCAAATCCGCGCATTTCATTCCCGTCCATACTACCTACAATACCAAGAAGTATGCCGAGCTATACATCTCAAGAGTGCTATGTTTGCATGGAGTGCCTAAAGCCATTGTTTCCGATCGAGGTCCGCAATTTGTATCTAGCTTTTGGGAGCAATTGCGTTCTTGTCTTGGTATCACCCTCAAACGGATGGACAAATCGAAAGGTTGAATCAATATTTGGAGGATATCTTGAGAGCATGCGCTATGGAAAACCGAGGATATTGGGACGATTGCCTTCCATTGTCGAATTCTCGTACAACAATAGCTATCAAGAGAGTTCGGAAATCTCACCATTTGAAGCATTGTATGGTCATCCTTGTCGTACACCCTTGAATTGGTCGGAAGCGGGTGAAAGAACTAATTTTGGTCCCGATCTTGTCACTCAAGACGAAGAAAAAGTCCGACAAATTCAAGCCAACATGAAAGCCGCACAATCTCGCCAAGTTAGCAACGCTAACAAGAGGCAACACCCATTGGAATTTGAGAAGGGAGATCACGTCTATCTTCGTGCCTCTTCGAATCAGGGCATATCTCGGTTTGGAATTAAAGGAAAGTTAGCACCCCGCTATATCGGACCCTTTCCGATTGTGGAAAAGCATAGCGCGGTTGCTTACCGATTGCAATTACCGGAAAGTCTTGCTCGTGTGCACAATGTGTTCCATGTCTCACAACTCAAGAAATGCTTGAAGCCTCCGACGGATGTGGTCATTTCCGACACCGAGCAACTAGAAGGAGATCTCTCCTACCCCAAACACCCCGTCCGGATTATCGATCAAAGCGACCGGGTAACTCGCAATCGCACCATCACCTTCTAAAAAGTGCAATGGAGTAACCACACCAAAGAAGAAGCAACTTGAGAACAAGAGGATTTTCTAGAGAAGAACTTTCCCGAGTTTCTCGCGTCATACAAATCGGTAATTTTCGCACTCCCTCTCCTTAATTAGTTGCGATTCTCGGAACGAGAATTTCTTTAAGGGGGAGGGTTGTGACATCCCATGTCACGATTAGGAGCTAAGTACACAATTAGAACCCTAATGACCCCACTAATGAAACCCTAATGCTAATCATTCAAACGAAATTAAGAAAAAGAAAAATGGGAAAAATCAAAAGAAAAGGAGAAACCTAGGGCTAAACCCTAACCCCTAAGAAAAGTGCAAAAATTATAAAAGAACTACCCACATATTTTTACATCATCTTAGTGCCCATGCAAAATAATGATTTTACAGCATTTTTACAAAATTGTTGAACAAAGTTTTAAAAGCTCAAAAATTCAAATTTAAAATTCAAACCCTGCTGTTTGTGAATTTTCTTTGAATTTTTGGAGGCCGAACTAAAACTTTGACCTAAAACGGAAAAGATGGATCATTTAAGTTTGAAGCTCCCCATATTTTTGTTTTAAGTTTTTCAGCACCAGAACCATAGTTTTGATCAAATTACCGCAAACCAGATTCAAAATTCAAAAATCCGGTCCAAGCTCCGTTGCCCACCGAACAATGGCGGTCGCGCCTGCCACCCGCACTCGCCCCGCCTCGTCACGTCGCCAGCCACCCTGGCCACCTCCCGAACCGCCCCTGTACCCGCTGGCCAATAGGAGCGGCCGGGAATTGAAGCCTCCCCTCCCCTGCGGCCTGCTCCCCCTACCGTCGTCCTTCCTCTCTAAAATTTGGCACAAAGGCCGAGCGAGCATCGCCTCTCTCGCCTCCCACCTGCTCCCCAACTTCCTCCGCACCTCCCCGCACCGCCGCCCTGCCCCCTCGCTTCACGCAGCTCGCGCACGGCCAAGAATTGGAGCCGCCACCCCGCACCGACACCATGGCCGCCGCCGCCCCGTGCTTCGCCTAGCTGAGCCCCCAGCACCCACCGTGGCTCCAATGGAGCGTGCAAGAAGCGCCCCCATATTCCCCCTCCGACCCCCTACCCTGCCGTGCTCCAAGTCGCTGCGAATTTCGGAGAAATTCCGTCGTCGCCGTGCCGCCACCCCTCCGTCGAGCCGCCTCCCCGGTCCACCTCCAAGCTGCCGAGCCCATGCCGCCACTCCCCATGCTCGGGTGGTGCTCCCGGACCCCACCCCCTTCCCCTCTCCCTCTCGTGCTGCATGCGCCGCGCCGCCGGAGCCCCCGAACGCCGCTGCTCGCCGCCGCGCCGCTCGGGCCGCCGTTGGGCCCCACCACCCCCACCATCATGCTCCCCGCACCACGCGCAGCATTTCCACCAAAGCGCGGAGCATGAGCCGCCCTAGCGCACTGCCGCGAGCGAGCTCGCCGGCGCCGGCCGCCGCCCGCAGGAGCCCGCGCGCCGCCCTCATTTAAAAATTCCCTAGTGACATTTTTGTAAATAGCTCGAACTTTATTGCGTTTTTGGAAATCCATATCTTTCGATCTAGAAGCCCAAAAATTGCAAACTAAAATGTTTTGGAAACTACAAAACTTTTACTTTCAGAAAAGTAACATTAGCTTGTAAGATTTTGTCATTTTCATATTTTTTCAAAAATGTTAAAAGTCAATCGATGAAAACTCACTTAAGGCATAACTTTAAAAATATAAATCCAAATTAGATGCCACTTGGAAAGAGCCTGAATCTGACCACCCTGGAATTTCTGGCACTGGAAAATATACATTTCATTGCATATTTTGCAAGTTATTGCATTTATGGCATTCTCTATATTTTTTTAGTTAAATGTATATAAATTATTTTGGCATGAAACTTTGTAGCTCTGCTCATCATAGTCCTGTACACTTGCATAAAATCTCATGTTTAATTTGGAGCATGATAAATATTTATTTTGCTGTCCCTTTGTTTAATTCGAGAAAAGGTAAAATTCAGCATATATAAAATTGTTTTATGTTTCTAGAAATTACATTTTTGCATATTTATGTAAATATCACTCTCCATAATGTCACTTGTTCAGCATGGTAGGTTTGGTAGAAAGTTTTCGTTAAATGCATGCATATATTAATTTTGTAACCATGTTCTTGATTTAGAGTTACACCGTCATCACATGTGAATGGGTTCCTAGCTCTCCGACTCGTGATGAGTGAGCCGTGGCCTAGGCCGGCATGGTTCAAATAAGCTATCTATGTATCCTCGTGTCATGTAATCGCTTCCGCACTTTATTTTAAACAAAGATCATGGTTATGTAAACTTAAATTCGAACCTAATGTACTTTTTATTTGGAACTCTATGATGTAATCGAGACTTAATTATGTAAACATGCAAATCGTGTATGTTTGTTAATGTGATGCTATGTATGGTTGCTTCGTCAATCATCTCCCAAGGCGATCCGTACCACACTAATCTATCTTTCGAGATAGGGGTGTGACAGTCCCTCTTTACATTTCAGCAATACATCTTTAAATTGAGGATCAAGCGCATAATGTTCTTTAACCCATTCTAGTCCAAAAATACGACAATCAAGTTGGGACGAGTAAAGTATATCGTCTAGACAATGCATCAACAATAATATTATCCTTCCCTTTCTTGTGTTTAATGATGTAACGAAAAGACTCAATGAATTCAACCCACTTAGCATGCCTATGGTTCAGATTATTTTGAGAACGAAAGTACTTAAGTGATTCATGATCGGAATGAATAACAAATTCTTTAGGCCACAAATAACGATGCCATGTCTCTAAAGAACATACAAGAGCATACAATTCTTTATCATATGTGGAATAATTAAGAACAGGACCATGCAATTTCTCACTAAAAGATGCAACGGGTTTACCATCTTGCATCAAAACACCACCAATGCCAGCTCCACTGGCATCACATTCTAGTTCAAAAGTCTTACCAAAGTTTGGAAGTTGTAGCGAGTGGTGCGTGTGTAAGCTTGTCCTTCAAAGTGCTAAAGGACTCCTCTTGTGCCCTCCCCTAATGGAATACTACACCCTTCTTCGTCATCTCATGCAGCGGTGCAACAATGGTGCTAAAATCCTTGATGAAGCGGCGGTAGAAACCTGTAAGACCAAGAAAACTTCTCACATGTATGATGGATTGGGGTACCGGCCAGCTCTCTATGGCTTCAATCTTTGTCTCATCCACCTCAATTCCCTGTGGAGTAACAACATAGCCAAGAAAAGAGACTCGGTCCGTGCAAAAGATGCACTTCTCAAGGTTACCAAACAAACGTGCAGCACATAAAGCATCAAAAACAGCACGTAAATGATCCATATGTTGATCGAAAGACTTGCTATAAATCAAGATATCATCAAAGTAAACCACCACAAAACGCCCAATAAAAGCCCTCAAAACCTCATTCATTAAGCGCATAAAAGTACTAGGTGCATTAGTCGGACCAGAAGGCATTACTAACCACTCATATAACCCGAATTTGGTTTAAAAGTTGTTTTCCATTCATCTCCAAGTTTCATTCTTATTTGGTGGTAACCACTACGCAAATCAATCTTAGTAAAAATTATAGAACCACACAACTCGTCAAGCATGTCATCTAACCTAGGAATAGGATGGCGATAGTGAATGGTAATATTATTGATGGCTCTACAATCAACACACATATGCCAACTACCATCTTTCTTTGGAACCAAAAGAACATGTACAGGACAAGGACTAAGGCTTTCACGTACATGCCCGCGGTCCAAAAGATCTTGGACTTGTCGCTGAATTTCCTTAGTCTCTTCAGGATTGGTTCTATAAGCAGCACGGTTTGGTAAAATTGCTCCAGGAATCAAATCAATTTGATGCTCTATTCCTCTCATAGGTGGTAGCCCCGGGGTATCTCGGGTGGAAAAACATCCTCATACTCCTGCAAAAGGTTAGTGACAGCAGGAGGCAATGAAGCGAATACAAAACTCGTTTGCATACCAAGGCATAGCAAAAATCATCAACATAAATTTCAGCAAGGTCACATTTTGTTGCTAGCATAGCAACGCCCTTTAATTAATCCCATATCCCGTAGAAATAGGTGCAGACATATCCTTTTTAGGTGGGAAAACAGAATTAGGAACTTCCCGATGTTCAGATTTAGAATTATTCAAAGAAGTGGCTCGTTCTCTATCAGCTTGTACAATTTCAGCAGGGGTCAAAGGTACTAAAGTAATTTTCTGTCCTTTATGCATAAAAGTGTATTTATTACTTCTACCATGGTGTGTAGCATCATTATCATGTTCCCAAGGACGACCCAATAAAAGTGAACAAGCTTGCATAAGAACCACATTACAATCAGCATAATCTGAATAAACACTAATGAAAAAAGGAACTCTGCAAGTTTGTGTTACCTTAGTTTTTCCCGAGTCATTTAACCATTGAATGGTATGGATAAGGATGTGGTCGTGTGGCCAAGGCAAGCTTCTCAACCCGATTTGAACTCACCAAGTTGTTGCAGCTTCCTCTATCAATGATCACACGTGCTCATCGATTCTTGATGACGAAGAAAATCTGGAACAAGTTGTGGCGTTGTATCTTCTTGAAAGTCTGAATTTGCATGCTGAGTACACGCTGTACAATGATGTTCATGAAACCCAAAGTGTCTTCTCCACCAAGTACATGGCCTTCGGTGTTGTCGTCAGCGACTTCTTCTTCATCATCGTGTTCTAGATCGGAGGTGCTGATATATCCTCCATCTTCGGTGGCCACATATGCCCGCTGACTTGGGCAATCCGTCCGCACATGGTCGAGTCCATGGCAGCGGTAGCACTTAATGTTGGAAGTGCGTCCCGTCGAGGCGATCGATGAAGCACTTTGAGCAGGAACCTGCACGGAATTTTTACCTGAATTTGCAGGGCGTGGAGGAGGTGCGTTTGGTGCTGCAGTAACACCACTCACCGGTGCGGAAGGCCGTTTGTTTATTGGTGGAGATGGCCGGGAAGAAAGCCCCGAAGACGGCGTCGATCGTCGGGTGTAAGACGACCTGCTTGTACAGCTGCTCCTATGTTTCCTCTCCCGTCCCTGCAATTCTTTCTCTACAAGCATAGCAAACTGAAACAACTGGTTGATGGTGTTAAACTCCTTATAATCAACAATATCCCGTATATCACGTCTCAAACCGGAGTAAGAATGAACAATAGATCTCTCATTATCCACTACTATCATGCAACGTTGCAAACCCTTTTGAAGCTCACCATAGTAGTCCTGCAAAGATTTATCCCCCTGTTCTAAGTGCTGATTTTTTTGCGTAAATATCTATGATAAGAAGGAGGGACAAAACGATCACGCGTAGCTTCTTTAAGTTGAAGCCAAGTTACAGGAATGTTATCAGCAGTTAGAGAATTCCACCAAGTGATAGCAATATCTTTAAATTCACTAGTGGCTTGTCTAACTCTATGCTGCTCAGGAACTAGGTGCCCACTAAATTTTTTTCTCTACTGTCATCTCCCAATCAAGGTAACCATCTGCATCATATTGCCCCGAAAAAGGTGGAATGGTAAACTTAATCTTAGCATAAGGATCATTAGGGGCTTGATTGTTGTTACCTTGTTGTAGATGGTGGCCTCCCATACCTTGAGTGTTATGTTGTAGACGCCGGTGAAGCCTTTGGGACTCATCTTCTTGGATCTTCACACGGTTCTCCACCTCGATCACCTTGCCGATCAACGTTGTCACCACTTCGCTAGAGTGTTGATCGTGTCTGTCATCTTGGACATCCTCTTATCTAGCCTCTCAATCTGGTTGCCGAGATTGAGTTTGTTGATGCCGTTGGTAACGGCCCTGTTAATAGCATCTGTCATCTCCTCACGTGCCCTGTCAAGAACAGATCGAAGCTGCCCTTGACTAACACACTCGAGGAAATCTTTGGGGGTGCCAACGTCTACATCATCTCCTTCCATAGCAAACACCAAAACAGAAACAAATAGTGAAGGTTATCCCTAATAAGCACTACTACTACTACTATGGTGGACAGTGGTGACTCTCACAAAAGCGAATGGAACGTCTTACCAAGTTCTTACAAGGATCTTACCAAGCAAGACAAAGGATACCTAGAAGGTGTGCATCATGATTGCAAGGGTCAAAAACCTGTGCTGTCCGAAGTAGTATGTGGAGCTAGGAGGGCCAAATATGTGAGTGGAACACAATTCAAAAACAGCTAGTAATGCTGAATAAATGTCCAAAGCTACTTGTCCTTAGTTGCTGGTCTACACATGTCCTAGAACGGTAGTGCAGTCAAAGTAAGGATGACAGGCACAAATGAAACAAAGGAAAAGATAACTTAGCAAGGTAGAAACAGCAACTAGACACAAAACAGGCCAAAACCCAGCTTTTGTATTTTAGCACTAGTAGAAATCACAAAATCTTCTTTTTTTGATATTATTTTTTTTATACTTTTCTTCCACTCACATGAAACAAAATAGGAACCACACAAAGTTTCAGGTCAAACAGAGAAGGAATGTGACCTACAGATTTTCTTTAAGATGCAGCGGCGACGGGTTCCAAACTTTTTTCCTCGGATCAGTGGGCTTAACTTTTTTTTTTTTTTTGATTTTTTGAGATTTTTCCTGCCCGGCGAAGCGGGACGAGCAGATGCGAATTTGTTTCTACCCAATTGCAAAAACAAATTGCATGATTTCGGGTCTCGTATGTGAAAGTTACGGTTGTTTTAAGGAAGGGACTCCACATTAGGGTTTCGGTGGATGGAATTGCAATCGGTTAGGATTTTTCTGCGACGATTAATGTATGCAGCGGAAACAGCGGGAGGTATCGATCGTGGGGTGTTGAGTTCTAGATGAAAAGGGTGGGAGTAGGGTGGGACTATAGTGGATGCAGCGGAGGTGACAAAAACTGCTGAGACAAAGCAAACCGAGAGAAATCGGCTAGAGTTTCAAGGGGAGCACAAAACTGACAACAAGAACATAAACTAAACCAGCAACAAAACAATCACTAGGACACAAACTCAACACTACAGACTCTGAAATTGAAAAATGCAATGGCTAAACACGGCTTGGACAGGAGGAACCCTAGAACTAAAAATTTCTGGCATTTTCGTGGATGATAGGGTATTAAAGAAACAAACTAAACTAAAGGTAGGACGAACCTAATGGTGCACCCGAAGCTCGATTACCACTTGATGTGGACTAGGGCCCCGATCTTCTGCAAGGTTCGGATAACTCTTGATTTTGCGAAGATATACACTCGTCGATCCGGCTCCTCAACAACACGTTCGAACCCCGCAATCGCAGCACCACGTCTTTTATGGTTATCAACCGGCGTTGCACGGTTGACCTCGTTAAGAAGGCTAATCCCTGTCCGTGAATCAAGACACAAGCAAGAACAAGAAAGAACGCAACCAAATTTGCAGATGTATGATTAATCTCACGAGTTGGGGTCTCACAAACCGATGAACAGCAAAACTGTCTAAGCAGAATAATCTAAGTAAAACCCCAGCCTAACTTGGGTGGCGGCTACTGCTAATAAAGACTTGGGGACGTGCAAGACCCCCTGGATGCACCCCTAATGGGCTCAAACAAGATACACAGCCCAAAGGTCAAAAATGGTGACGTAGCACAAAAACAGATTCTGGACAACCCGCTCTTTTGATGATTCCCGACGACTCCGGACGAATTTTGACATGAGACCAGATCCACTCGAACGTTTATGAAATTATCTTTCCATCCATATATAGAACGTCCAAATACTACATCGTATGCAATCTGTGTGTCCATTTTAAATCAGACTGTTCCTGGACTCCGAATCAGACTTGAAGTCGACGTGGATTGGGCCTCCAACGTGGCTTGAACACCCTTGCTGGCCCTCTTCGCCTCCAAGAACTTCGGTAAACATCTCCTGGTCCTCAAAGGCATATAAGAAAGTGCTTAGGAATGAGCTCACCTCTAAATTCAATTATCGTGCTCGAGCTCTTGTGATTGGACCTTGTATGTCTAGTGGTGGAGTGTTGTGTGTATCCAAAGGAGTGATGTCCTCATTAGATGGGTCGCCTCCTCCGGCCCATAGGCGGTTATGGGAACCCTGGTTCCCAGCACACCGACAGGAGCCCCGGCACCGGTCGCCGACTCGCGGGGACTAGGTTGGCAATTGGGGCTAACCGTCGGCGCCCGGGGTGAAGCTTGTAGTTGACTTGCTACCCGTTCCAAATGTGAAGCGACGCACGCCTCCGTGCAAGGCGCGGTAGTGGTGGGGCTCAAGCTTTTGGAATCGAGGTGACGTGCGAGGGCCTAAAACCCGGCGCCGTAGCATAGGTCGGTTCCCACGCTCTCGCTGCGAACTCGGTTGTTCCTCTCCTATGCACTTCCTCTTCCTTCTTGCTTCCGACCTTCCGCCTCCTCGTCCGTACACCGCCATGACTCATCGTCGCTCCTCCTCCCGCCGCGCCGGGTCGGATGCTGCTTCAAGCGGCACTCGTCGTGGGTCCTCGGAGCCGGCTCCGTCGCGTCCCCGTTCCCCGCCGGCGTCCCGATGGAAGACACACCGAACAGGGTGCGTCCATTCTACGTCTCCGATCGGCGTGACCCCGGCTTCCGCCCTCTCCGTTCGGTGAACGCGGAGGTGCGCCCCGTCGAGGAGGCCGGCAATATCGTGACGTTTGCCTTCTTCCCGACGGCGGGGCTATTCCCCCGTTTTCGGACTTCTTCATGTAGGTGTTGGGCGATTACCAGCTCAATACGGCACACCTGTCGGCGAACGTCGTCCCGGTGCTCACCATTTTGCCCACTTACGTGAGGCGTTCGTGGGCGTGATGCCATTGGTTAGCATCTTCCGGCGGCTCTTCCACGCGACATTGCGCGGTGGGACCGACGATCCCGTGGGGTCGGTTCGGTTCCCCGTTCGCAACCACCACCTCTACATCAAGCGAGGGCTCTCCGACAAGGTGGACGGCTAGAAGAAGGAGTGGATGTACCTTTCGGCTGGCCCTGCTCGGGGTCGTCTCCGTTTCTCGCGATGCATGTCGGAGGTCGTTGTGGAGTTCTTGGAGCAAGCGCGGGCGGCGGATCCCAGTGTTGGAGCCGGTGTTCCACCGCATCCTCGGCGCCGAGGGCGGCGGGTCTCGAGGGCAGCCCCGTCGTTTATGATTCTATCGTCGAGCCGCATCGCGCCGCTCCGCCATCGCACCAGGTCTAGCCGGCTGTACACGGACTATACCGATGTTGCGCGCACGGTGCGTGGTCGTGGCAGCGAGCTGCCGCCTGCCCGAGGGCATGTTGTGGACGGCCTTCCGCTCGTTGTTGGGGCGTGACCTGCCCCATCCCATGGTGTTCCCGCGGGGCCGGCCCCCTTCACTATCTCCCCGACAAGTTCGCCATCATTGGCGCAATGCCGAAGCCGGGTTGCTCGTAGCAGCTCGATCCGACGGGACCCGCTCTCGGGTCGGGGCGGGGGCCCGTTCCTTTGGAGCGCCGCCCTTCGTCGTCGCCGGTCGTCGGTCGTTCGGCGGTTCCCGGTCGATTGTGGACCCGACGAGGAAGGGGAAGGCTTCGACCCTCCGCCTTCATCCGACTCGAGTGACGATGATCACCGGCAAGGCGTGAAGCCGGGGCGCGCGGCTCCTTCCGGTAGCGCAGGAGATACCGCGGCCTCTCCGGGGGTTCATACGACGCCGAGGTCGGCGGGTGGCGAGTCTACCGACATGCCGTTGCGTAAGTGGTGCCGCTTGCGGAGGTGAGTGGTTCCCGATTTCCTTCGCATGTCATCTTCTCTTGGTTTCTGCAGCTTTCTTGAATTCGTTGTTGTTTATCGTTTTTCTTTTGAGAAGGGGTCCGCCCCTCAACGGATGACCCGGGTTGATCGGGAGGCGAGTTCTAGCGACGGTGGGTCTGCCGGGACCGGTGCCGGCAAGGTGCGGAGGGCATCTGCCCGCCCGGCCCGACTCTCGATGCCGGTTCCGAGGCTATTGCTGCTCGGGAGTACTTCGGTTGGCGGTGCGAGTCGAGCTGCCGGCAGCTGGCAGCTCGACACCACGGGTCGAAATGTCGTTGCTGCTAGCGGGTGGTATGTCGGCTAGCGGCCCCCACAGGGGGTCGCTCCATGTCCCCGAATGGTGCGGCCCACGAGGTGCGGTCTAGAGGGGCCAATGGTGGTGGAAGGGTCGGTAGTGGGGATTCGCAGCCGGCCTCTCGTTTTGTTAGAGGAGGCGGCGTGGCGCCTTTCTTCTTGAGGCGCATAGCACCCTTGTGGAGGAGAATGCCCGTCTTGTGGGCATTCGGGAGGTGCTCGGAGGAGAGGCTGCGGGCGGCCGTGTCACCGGCCCGCACGCAGAACGGGCGGCAATGGAAGACGCCACCCGATTGGAGGAGGCTCGATTCCACCGGGAGGTCGCGTGTACCAATGTTTTTTTCTTTTCTAATTCTATTTAATTCAACCCTCCCGACGTCGGTGCAAAATGATGGCTAACAGTAGCTTCGATCATGAATAGCCCCATGGCTAAAAACACAAAACTGAAAAAACGGGGCTAGATCACCATTAGTTTTGAAATCTATGGCTACAACACTATTGTCCCTTCTTGTTATCGGCCAGACTCCAAGCCCACAACAATAGTCAAACAAACTGCACAAATTTTAAAGCTTTCAAATGTAGGCCGCAAACCATATGTTGGCCAGACTCCAGTCCGTGATTTTCCACCGATTGGGCCAGGCTCCCTTGGAATGACGGATGAAGCAACCAGGTACGGAGGCCCGCATTCTGTTACTCCCAAAAGACAGGGAAAAAAGAACAAACAAAACCTCACGGAAATGAGATGACAAAGAGATGGTCAGGGAGCACGCGCTTTTTGCAGGCGCATGCGGGGCAAAAGGCGGTGTGGTGTAAGACAACCGCACGCTGCCTTTTTCTTTCTCCTGTCCCAGAAAGCAAATCGTAATATGTACATCGCGAATTTCGTAGTAATGTACGTGGAAGTGATCCCATTTTTAAAGGATTACATTTTTTTGCGGTAGTTTAAAGCAAAATATGTATATGTTATCTGAAACTGAAAGTTTTGCTATAGTATTAACAAAATGTTCCTTGCTTTTGATAGGAAGATCTCAGGGCAGGACTATGATTTTCACTTTTTACAGGGACAAACCATGCACTCTTAAGTTCTAATGAACATAAAAATAAGATCAATATAAGTATGCAGAGAAATCCAATCATTTCATTCTGCAGAATTTCAGGAGTAACTGAATCAGTTTAGTAGGATCAACACAAGTTTGACACATCAAAGGGCCAATTCATTCAGAGTTATTTCATGTTTGCAAAGACAACACTAGGAAGAAAGGAAACCCTCACTTGTTTCCGGGGAAACCTCGCATGTTAATGGCATATAGACCTCTTGCAGTAGAGCTTCACGCCGATTCTCTTTGTGAAGTGATCAGCAAACTACATCAAACTATCTATCTTTCACCTGCTCTGAAGCATTGTTGTCCTCACATCTTCCAGGTATAAGCGACCGGGCTGCGGACGACATGTTCATCATTCACCCAGTATATCCACCCGAAATCTGGTTTCTCTCTGCCTTGAACAGATTTCGATGAGAAAGTGACATAGTATCGCTGCTTCTCCCCCACCTTCTTGAACCTGAGTTTTGCTGGTTTCACCGAGACACCGACCGATTTGGGGCTATTGATCTTCACATTGTAAACGGACATCGCTGGGCCGACATTGGTTAGCTCTCTTCTGAAGCGCATAACCCGCTTCGATTTCTGCTTGAACACCACCGAGAAGGATGGGTAGTTGAGGTCACCAGGTCGGAATCTCTTCGGACAGGAGACGTTGGACATCTTGGTGATCACTTGGATATGCAGTGGACTGTATTTGAGGGAGCAGAGGAAGTCGACATAGTCTCTAGTGGAGATATCATACACGAGCCCTGGAGAAAGCGCCTTCTGCGGATCGACATGGCCTGCGCCAAAGGAAAATGGGTTTGCAGGTGAGCCTCCTGCAGCATCCCGGAGGGAAGAGTTTGTATTGTCGACGGTGTATGCTGTGGTCATTAATGCAGACTTGATAGCTGCAGGGCTCCAGTCAGGATGAGCTGCCTTCAGTAACGCAGCAACTCCGCTAATGTGAGGGCATGACATTGACGTCCCTGCAGTAAACAAAAAGTGTAAGTTATACACCGTATAAATGCAAAACTTTGATAGACTACAAAGAGTAGTAGCTCATTATCATGGAAATTCACATAATACTGATGCATCAGTGATGGGATAAAACCGCATCAATCATCAACATAAAGGAACAAAGACGTTTAATACTAATGCATCAGTCATTTGAACATTTTGCTTCGAATAAACCAAATCTGTCTAGTTAACAAAGTAATAACTTAACCTATTTCTTCCGACGCGGTTATTACTAGTTAATAAAACTACAAATACTCATTGATTTGTTTGGTGCTAATAAATTGTCGTGAAACATGTCACCATAGTTTCACAAGATCCAGTTCAGAAAGTTGGAAGCATACAATCCACCATATTGTCTGCTTGCAATGGGCAATCAAAAAGAAACAAAAGTAATAACTTGTCTGAGCTGCTATTGCCTTTCAAGTGTTTCATCATATCTTAAGCAGAGCAGAGCAGAGCATGTGCATCCCTGACTGGATAAACCAAATCTGTCAGGGTAAGAATGCAATAGCTTGAAACCTTGAATCCATATCTTCTGTCAAAGTTATTAGCTGAATCAAACTACAAATCCATGAGATGTCATGCATTTCTGTGGTGCTAAATTGTCACGAAAATGCCACCATAGTTTCGCAAGATCCAGTTTATAAAGTTGGAGCTATTCAATCAAACAATTATCTAGTTACCTCATGCCTTTAGAATGGGCAACGAAAAAGAAACAAAAGTAAAAAGTAACTTGCGTGAGCTGCTAGTGCCTTTGAGCAACGAGATTCATATCTAGCGGCACACCACATGCGCATCCCTGACAAAAGGCAGTGAAAGTAATTTGACATTTTCACCCATCCAAAAGATAATGACATCGAATGGGCTTTCTGCAACAGAACGCATCACTGTCTGTAGCAGGTACAATTTCTTTTACTGACTGATGAAATGTCAGTGTGGCGAGCACCGAGCAGTAATAATAAATTACTAGTACTACTAATAAATCCGAAGCCGACAACATAACAAAGATGTGAGATTTTGAATCTGAGCAGTGCAAGGGTTTGATACTCACCGGAGATAATGTTGAAGCGCGTCCGGCGGCCGTCCTTGGCGAGCCCGGTGGGCCCGGCGACCCCGGACCACGCGGCGAGGATGTTGACCCCGGGCCCTATCATGTCCGGCTTGAGCAGGTCCTGCACGACGGTGTTGGGCCCGCGCGAGCTGAACGCCGCCACGACGGGCGATGGGTGCACGCCGAGCACCGTGCCGCCGAAGCTGAGCATCGCCATGGGCCTGCCGTTATTTGACACGTACTCCCTTATCTTGTCCCCCACCGACCTCCCCACGGCGACGGCGGGGAGCAGGTGGCTGTCGGCGACGAGCTCCTCGCCGCTGGCCGGCGTGTTGGCCAGCACCATCCCGGCCCCTCCCGCCGCCTTGACCACGGCGCCCTTCTCCACGCGCGCGTTGACACCGCGGTCGCACAGCACGATCTTTCCCCGCACCGCGGCCGGGTCCAGCGTCCCGGACAGGCAAAGCTTGCTGGCGTTGTCCCGCCTGTCCCCGTACACCAGCGGCAGCATCGTTGGGCGATGCGTGGTGGACCCACCAGTGCTACCCGCGGCGTAGAGGGAAACGCCGGCGAGGCGGGCCCCGGTGGGGAGGGTCACGTAGGCGGGGAAGTCGCGGTCGAGCGTGCCAGCGCCGACGGTGGCGACCCATGGCGCGGAGTTGGAGACGGTGGCAGCTGATGGCCCGGAGTTGCCCGCGGAGCAGGAGACGAAGACGCCGGCGGCGGCCGCGGCGAAGGCGCCGACGGCGACTGTGTCGCGGAAGTAGGGCGCGGAGCCGCCGCCGAGCGAGAGCGAGAGAACGCCGACGCCGTCGTCGATGGCGGCGTTGATCCCGGCGAGGATGTCCGAGGCCAGGCAGCCCTCGGGCCAGCACACCTTGTACGCCGCCACGCGCGCGCCGGGGCCATCCCGCGCGCCGTCCCCGCCGCGTACCCGAGAAGGCTCGCGTTCGCCACCGCGCCGCCCGCCGCCGTGCTCGCCGTGTGGGTCCCGTGCCCGTCGCGGTCGCGCGCCGACCGGAACATTACCCGCCGTCCCTTGCTCGCCGCCGGTGGTTGCGGTGGCTCACCGGCGTTAATGGCGGCGTGGAGCCCGCGGGAGAAGCTGCGGGCGCCGACGAGCTTGCGTCCGCACAGGCTCGGGGGAAGTCCACGCCGGCCTCGCACACGCCCTTCCAGTGGGCGGGCGATGGGGGTAAGTTGCCGTCTGCAAAGCTCGGGGACTCGGGCCAGACGCCGGTGTCGAGGACGCCGACGACCACGTCGTGGGAGGCGGCATCGAGGCCGCGGATCTCCGGCTGGTACTGGTTGGACGGGGAGAGCAGGCCCAGAAACTCCGGGGACCGCGTGGTGTGGAGATGGAGGATGGAGTCGGGCACGACCTGGAGAACGGCGGGGCTGCCGCGGAGGAGGGCGAGGTGGTGCGGGAGCAGAGCCGCCGCGAATCCGTGCGCGGCGGCGGAGTAGGAGTAGAGCAGGTGTCGCTCTGGGTCGATGGACAGGGACTGGAGATGCGCCGCGTGCCAGTGCGCCGAGGTAGGGTGCACGGACGGCATGCGCGACGCGTCCATGAACACGATGTAAGTCGTCGTGCTACCCTCGCCGGCGGCATTACTGGCAACTGACTGGCTAGCGAGCAGGAGCAGGACGAGGCTCCATCGGAGGAGGAGCTCCATTGGAGAGAGATGGGAGACTGAGGCTGGCAGTGAGATTCAGTCACTCGGAGCGGAGGAGAGGTGGTGATGATAATGGCGGCTGTGAGGGACAGCACTGGTGGCTTTGGGGAGGGTTTGCGGCGTCCTTTTCACCGGATGACCATGAGTGATGATGTGGCAGGATGAAGGTCCGGATGTCTTTGCCCTCTATTTTTTTTTCTTATAGCGATATAAGTACAGAGTACAAGCCCATAATTAGTTAGTAATTAATTATGCCTATAATTAGCGTGACTCTGGCAGTTATTATCGCAAGATTATTTTAGAACTCGCCAAAGTTCTGGAAATCAAGTTTATCCTGCTATATATTGTACAATGAAACACCATCAATTTGGCGTTCAACAACCTGAGCAAATATTTAGTTTACCACTTTAAAGCGGCCGAGAATGAGTTTTGTAGTAGGCAATAATTTATCAATCAATTGTACCTTATAATATAGAGGGTTTTTACTTCGGGACCTCATTTCTACCTGTGGGGAGGCTCGGTTTCTATGTTTCGAGTTATTTCATCACAAGATGATTTTCGAACTCTGCCAAAGTTTTGGAGATGAATTCTATCCTGTTACCAATAAGCTTTGCTTCCAACGACTTCATTATTTTTCTAATTGAAACATCATCGATTTGCTGTTCAACAACTTTAGCAAATATTTAGTTTACAATTTTAAAGCTGACTAGAATGACTATGGTAGGTAATAATTTGTCAACCTATTGTACCTTCCATAGAAGTATATAGAGCATTTTTAGCTTTGGGACCTCGTTTCTATCAGTGGGGAGGCGGCTGTTCTATGGGTGTGTTCGTTTCTCGCACTCTAAAATTTAACACTCGTCACATCGAAGAGAATCTTATTATTTATGAAAATTTCGATCAATTTAATGATAAAACCATTTTGACAGATTGGTGCTAATTTTCGAGATAAATCTAATGAGCTTAATTAATCTATGTTTTGTTAAAGTGATGCTACAAGTAATCGTCTTCTAATTATGACTTAATTAACCTCATTAGATGCGTCCCGTAAATTAGTCTAGGAGCCTGTAATTTATTTTATAATTAAACTTTATTCATTACTCATAAATAATAAAATTCTTTTTTATGTGATAGCTATAAAGTTTAGACCCTATGTTTACTGGGCACACAAAACGCGAAAGTAAATGTGGTCCGAGTTTAAAAAGAGCGAAGTCTTCGTTACAAAATCCACCACAATCAATTGGAGTTTGAGATTCCGAGTATATGTCATTTTCTTGCAAACACCCAACCATTCACTATATTTTATCGTAAAAAATACCCCAGTGCATACATTCTCATTTTGTCCATATGTTCTCATCAATATAAATATAGAAAAACCAAGTTAAATAACCTAGCATTGTTAAAGTATTTAAAATAAAACTTATTCATCTTATTCATTAAAAATGAAAATTTCAACTTTGTGGAACACTTTTAAACTCCATTTGGCATTTCTTTTTTATTTTGTTGGCTATAAATCAAATATATGGATATTATAACCTTAAAAAATGTAAGATTCTATAAGAACACCATGAACTAGTCCAAACGAATAAAAATTAAATTAATCGATTAAAGACAGGGCGGTTTTTGTAACAAATTTTAGTGGATGGTGAGTATTTGTAACAAAATAAGATACGAGGGATATCGAACTCCAAATAAGTTATGGGTGGATTTTGCAATTATCTCAAAAGCAAATTTATACTGTAGGTACGGAAACAGTAAACATTGTGTAGACAACCGTTTACCGCACAGTCACTGGGAAGCTGGACCACAAAGGGCCGCACTGGTAGCCCTGAATGGATGAGGCATAGCCCACAAGGCCGTAACGTAGGCGAGCCGGAGATTTGAATTTTGTATCGGCACACCTGCCAACAAGACAACAGCGTTTGTTCGTTCCCAAGGGCAGCTTATAGAAAGGGGCAAATGCTTTGCGAGAAGCGAGGAGGTCGTGTTGCACGCCGAGGAGGATACATGTCGGCATGTGCGGGCCTGCATACCGGTCACCTTAGTTTTTGGATCCACTTCATAACCTTTAATATTGGTTTATAAAAAACCTTTAATATTGGTAATTATTCTAAAATATCACTCTATTGTATTTCCTACAAGATATTATTAAATTCCCATAATTGACTGCTAGACACTTGTGAAAGTTGTCTAGAGGGGAGAAAGGGGTGAATAGGCAATCTAAATAAAAACCTGAAAAATACTCCTCTGTTCAGAATTATAAGACGTTTTTGACTTTTGGACATCACGTTTGACCATCTGTCTTATTCAAAATTTTTATGCAAATATAAAAACTAACATGTCATACTTAAAGTATCTCTAGTGATAAAACAAACTATAACAAAACAAATGATATTTACATAAATTTTTTTGAATAAGACGAAAGGTCAAACGTAACATCCGAAAGTCAAAGTGTCTTATAATTTCGAACGGAGGGAGTAGAACACTTCAGTCGAGTTGGGACTTCCATCCCAAACTCTCTTGAATTGACGGAACTTCCGTCGGACACGATGGAACTTCCGTCGGTTGATATTTGAACCGGAAAAAGTCCCAGGACGGAACCAGTTTGGCACTTCCGTGCCAAACTCTCTCGGAATTGACGGAATTTCCGTCCTAGGTAGTGAAAAGTGGAATTGGTTGCCTTTTTGATCTTTGGATTTCGGTATTTGGGTTCCAAGTTGTTTGAAGGTAGCTAGAGCACATTCTTCCTCGCACGTAAGATCGTTTCACCCCTCTTAGTAGTTTGGCACACCTATACTCAAAAAGCTATAAATCTAAACTTGAGGCTCTTGCTTTTGAGTACTTTGATCACTTTTTAATTGAGGGGTTTTCTTTCTCACATCGTAGGTATGTTCCATTTGATATCCTGCACATACGCTCAATAACACATTACAATTTTTATTTCTTTGTCATTTATCATCAAAACCCACTAGGGGGCCTAGTTGCATATTCAATCTCCCTCTTTTTGGTGATTGATGACAAATAATTAAAAAAAGGGATAAGGGATATCAAATAATAAAAGAACAAAAACAAACAAAATATAGCGAAGCTCCCCTAAAAAGATGCATGATTCACACAAACATGTGAGAGAGCTCCCCCTATATTTTGTGCTTGTGGGGAACAATGTGCACAAGTGACAAGAATAGGAGTGAAAATAAAAGCAACACAAGCGCAAAAGCTGCACACCACACAAAGCAAGCCACAAATGTCAACATAAGCATTAACCACACATTAAAACGATAACATTCACCATTCAACATCATCATCCAAGCACATAGTTTTGCAACGAATTAAACTAGCCCTATTACAATAGAGCAACACTCACATAGTCTCAAACATATCAAGGTTCCCATAAGTTCCAACTAAGATAAAATAAAGAACAAAGATACCGGTGATCCCTTTTTCTCACTCTCTCCCCTTTGGCATCAAGGCACCAAAAAGGAAGGAAAGGAAGGAGAGCAAGAGAGGGAATCACTCGTCGTCCCCGGAGGCGAAACGTCTTCTTCTTCTCCTTCTTGGCCCCGAAGTTCTCTTCCTCTTCATCATCATCATGAGCTGCATGTGAACCTGGACCACCATCACCACCAAAGTAAGGAGCATAATCCTCGAGCTGCCATCGATAGACCGGAGGAGGTGCATCCTCCTCTTCCTCGGATCCTAGAGGAGATACCTCCACACCTTGTGCCCTCACGAAAGTCTTCATGCGCCGGGCATTCTTCTTGGTGCGTCTGCTTGTTCTTGTGCACCTCAATTGCATTGTCGGTGCACACTGTGAAGATGGACTTGAGAGCTCCCATAAGGCGAGATGTAGGAGAGCCACTGCGGTGTGGAGCGGCACCGCTAGAGGTGCCAACAGGGGGTGGAGCTCTAGGGCCACCGCGCTTCTTCTTTGATCCACCCTTGAGCTTGAGCTGCAAGGGGCGATGCTTGCATTCCTTTTCAAAGCGCAACTTGGTGACTCCTCAATCATGGCCATAATCCACGGAGCATAGGGAAGAGTCATCCTAGTGTTCACGCTGCACCAGCTGGTCTCCTCAAATATAAAATCCATCACACGTAAGGGAGTGGCATCGGGCGCAAACCTTGCAAGCACATTCCTAGACCATGAAGCAATCCGATCATTGTACGCATCCTTGGGCACAATCGTCCGTCTAAGAATCCTGTTGAGGTAGAAATAGTAGGGCAGGAGTCCCTTGATCTTTCCATAAATGCACGGCCCATCTTCGTACATGAATGTCAACTCGGTCTCGGGGAGGATGTGCTCATTTGTGATGCTTTGGTGATTATCATCCTTGTCGGACGCTGGCAAGAGAAAGTAAGAAGAAAAGATCCTCCAGCTGCACTCATATTGCTGCCCCTGTGTCATCCACACCATCTTGTGGCGGCTAGTGTCAATGTATAGGGTGGCATAGAGTCGGCAAATGACTTCCTCATTCCAATCATGTCGAAATGACATGAGATCATACACACCTCGAGCCCTACAAACATCAATGACTTCATCAAAGATAGGATCATTCTTCTCCTCCATGTGCTTCCAATCAATCCACCGATGCACATGTAACCTCGTGGGACTTCTTCTTCATGTCAATGAAGAAGGTATGGTAGTAGTCCTGTTGCCCCCACGGATGAAACCTTGGATCGGATGCCTCCCTTTCCCTCACACCGCACGTATCCTTCTATCTCAGCTCATCAAGCACGTGAGGGTGCTTCCTCCGATCAACTCTCCCATAATCACCAATGTAAACAGTGCTCTCACCCTTACTCCGGAAATCTCACCACCGCCTCCCACGGGTGGAGCACTAGCTACCCCCGATCGACCACTAGCAATTCCTTTTCCCTTGTCATGCTTGTCGGGTTGAGGTGTACGCTTGATTACTCGCTTTCGCTTCAGCTGAGATCGAGAGGGCACATCCTCCTCACTTTCCGAGGATTCAACCTCTTCCTCAATTTCCGCATCCTCTCTTGGTTCCCGAATTGTTGGCCCGGTGTTCTTCCTGCCGGAGTGCTTGGTGCGAGGCATATTCGGCAAGAAACAATGGGATCGATAAGACATTGGTCGTATAGTGTAGATTACAAGTCGATTTGAATGACTTCATGAGCACTGTTCGTGAGGATGGAACTTCCGTCGATGACGGGACGGAAGTTCCGTCTCGGCAGGATTGCGTCGATGAAGTTGGTCAAAGTGACGCAAAATCTACCCTACTCACTAGAGCTTGACAAAACTTGAGTATTATAAAGTCCTAGACCCTATTCTACTCAAGATAGACCAACAAGCTACTAGCATTGACCAAGATTTTAAAAAAAGAGGTTTCAAGATCCATACCAAATCCACGCGAAGAAGTGCGCGAATCGACGGAAGAAGTTGGGGAACGGAAGTGCCGTGAGGTGGAGAAGCTTTCCCACGGATTGCTTGAGCTTTTCCCGGTTGAAAAGATGGATCGCCCAAGGTGCCTCACGAGCTAGGATTTGGGAGGAGAGAGAAAGAGTGAAGGGTTATGAGGAAGAAGAAGAAGGAGAAGGGGTCGGGCCCCTTTAAACCCGCACATGACGGAAGTTCCATCGCTCGACGGAAGTTCCGTCAAAACCAGAGAGTTTTGCACGGAAGTACCGTCAAGGAACGGAAGTTCCGTCCTGTCTCGATTCAGCCAATTTTGAGTGAGAGAGAGATGAAGGATTTTTCGAGAGTTTTGATTAGGAATTTCTAGGTCGGAACTTGGGGTAGCTTTCACTTGTGGATAGCCAACAATCAATCACGTGAAACAATATCCACAAGATGAGCAACATGATCAATTGATCAACCTCAAATATTTTCTATATTAAAACAAGCAATATTTTTGCAAATCATTTTTGAGAAAGGAACAACAACAATCAATATCACCAAGATGCGCAAGAATTCATTCCACATTAGAAGAATCAAGTATATTAATTTCACTCCTAAGCTCACAAAATCTCTTCTCATCTAATGGCTTGGTAAAGATATCGGCTAGTTGTTTATCGGTTCTCACATAACTAATTTCAATGTCCCCTTTGATTGAGTGGTCTCTCAAAAAATGGTGTCCGATATCTATATGCTTAGTCCTATTGTGATCAACGGGGTTATATTGAATCATGATGGCACTCTCGTTGTCACATAGGAGGGGAACTTTGGTCAAAGAGTATCCAAAGTCCTTTAAAGTTTGTCGCATCCATAAGAGTTGTGCACAACAACTACCGGCTGCAACATACTCCGCTTCGGTCGTGGAAAGGGCAACGGAATTTTGTTTCTTGGATGACCATGACACAAGGGACCTACCCAAGAATTGGCAAGTTCCGGAGGTGCTTTTTCTATCTACCTTACATCCGGCGTAGTCGACATCGGAGTAGCCAACTAACTTGAATTTGGTGTCCTTAGGATACCACAACCCTATGTTTGGAGTGTGAACCAAATATCTCAAGATTCTTTTAGCGGCTACCAAATGGCTCTCTTTTGGAGCGGCTTGAAATCTTGCACACATGCATACGCTAAGCATGATATCGGGCCTAGATGCACAAAGGTAAAGCAAAGAGCCAATCATGGAGCGATATACCTTTTGGTCGACCGCCTTCCCATTCACATCCAATCCTAGATGACCATATGTCTTCATTGGAGTCTTGCTTGGCTTTGCCTTGTTCATATCAAATTTCTTGAGGATGTCTTGGGTGTACTTGGTTTGACTTATGAAAGTTCCTTCTTCTAGTTGCTTGACTTGAAAACCTAGAAAGAACTTCAACTCCCCCATCATCGACATCTCAAATTTCCTAGTCATGATCTTGGCAAACTCATCACAAAAGGATTGGTTAGTAGAACCAAATATTATGTCATCGACATATATTTGGCACACAAATAAATCACTCCCAACTTTTCTTGTGAAGAGGGTAGGATCGGCCTTGCCCATTATGAAGCCCTTGTCAATGAGGTATCCCTTGAGGTGTTCATACCAAGCTCTTGGTGCTTGCTTGAGCCCGTAGAGAGCTTTATGAAGCTTGTAACACGTGGTGAGGCTTCTTCGGATCTTCAAAACCCGGTGGTTGTTGCACGTACACTTCTTCTTGTATTGGACCGTTGAGGAATGCACTTTTCACATCCATTTGATATAACTTGAAGCCATGATGTGTAGCATAGGCGAGCAATATACGAATTGACTCAAGTCTTGCTACCGGTGCATATGTCTCCCCAAAGTCCAAGCCTTCAACTTGTGAGTAGCCTTTTGCAACAAGTCTTGCTTTGTTCCTCACCACCACACCATGTTCATCTTGCTTGTTGCGGAACACCCACTTGGTTCCACCAACATTTTACTTGGGTTTCTCCACCAATGACCACACCTTGTTTCTTTCAAAGTTGTTCAACTCTTCTTGCATGGCCACCACCCAATCCGAGTCTTGCAATGCTTGTTCCACCTTAAGAGGTTCCAAAGAGAAAACAAACGAGTAATGATGGCAAAAGGTAGCGACTCGAGATCTAGTGATTACCCCTTTTTGAATGTCACCAAGAATGTTATCAACGGGGTGATCTTTTTGTATGCTTTGGTGCGCTCGTGGTTGTTGGGGCCTAGGTGCATCTTCTTCTTCTTGTGGTTCGTCTTGTTGACCATCACCTCCACCATCTTGTTCTTGATCTTGGTTGTTGCCTTGATCTTGATCGTCACCACGATCTTGGCCACTACCTTGATCTCGTTCATTTTGTGGATCTTGTGGAGGATCTTGGTCTTGACTTGACGAAGATGGATCACCTTGCACTTGAGTTGGGTCTTGTGGTCTTATGTCACTAATTGTCATGTTCCTTATTGCTTCATAAGGAGCTTCATCACCTACATCACTTGGATTAACTTGCTCTTCATGAGAGCCATTAGATTCATCAAATGTTACATCACACGTGATCTCAACAATGCCGGTGGCTTTGTTGAAAACCCGTATGCATACACATTTGATCCGTATCCAAGTAAGAAACCTTCATTGGTGTTTGGAGCAAACTTGGAAGACCTTGGCTTCTTGTTAAGAATAAAGCACTTACTCCCAAAGACACGGAAATACGACACGTTAGGGACTTTACCGGTGAGAAGCTCATAAGGTGTCTTTACTTTCAAGTTTTAGCTCAAAATTAACTTTATTAGAAACCAATGTTTGCAGCCTACAACTATCTGCAATCAAGTTTGCAAGAAAAGATTATCTCCGATCAATAGCTCTTCCTCCTCTTTCCTTCATCTCTCACTTGATTAACTACGATGCGACGAGCTAAACAAGCGGTACTCATTCTTGCGAGGGACAGCGATTCGTATCGATTTTATACCAGCTGGCAAAACCCGACTACACGACGTATACGGACCCCACTGGTCGTATACGACAACTTTTCCTGCTAACACCTGGCGGAAGAATAGCCGTTTCCAAACTCCCCGGGAATATGGCGACTCCACGACTTCCTCCGTGGCCGATCCATTTTCCTCCCGTGAGACTCGATCTCACTAACGACCAGACAAAAGAGAGTTGGCTACGACGCATCCCCGAGGTGGTAGGGTACATCAGCTTGCTGGGCCCATTACACCAGCATGTAGTACGGTACATTCAAACTTGTTCAACTAAGCCGACAAGTGTACGGTCCTTGACCGACACGGACGGGGCTACCACCTTGCAAGACCTCGACCACGTCTTGCTCTTTCCCTACGGGGCCCGTCCGGTCTCAATTTCATTAACACTCTCTTTAAATTAACGACAACCACATCAAACACTTAAAGCCTCCATGCTTTAAGATCACCGGAAACAACTAGCGTTGCGACTATGAATTAAGCCTAGCTTCTATTGAGCTACTCGTACCAAGTATAGCATGAATAAAAGGAAACCTACCTCATGCATCTAGGGTGTCAATCATTCCCTATCACCTAGTGCACAAACATACTTAACTATTGTGATAAAAGTAAAATATTTTAAAACATAGGTAGGATGCACCGGGGCTTGCCTCGATTCACGTCGACGTTAGCTTCCTCGGTGGTTGGGTCAACGTCGATGTTCACGTCTCCCGCCTCGCCTCGGACGGAACTTCGATCACGTCGGGACCTAGGTCGACCATCAATACGTCGCGAATCACAATCATCCGTGCATGAATGTATATGACATGGTATGCATTTCTTTCATCGACATGTTCTTTAATTAACGAGTTAATAACTTATTAACGATTTGCAATAACACAAGAAAGAATAAACTATGATCACATGAAATGACGATGTTTATGTTTAATCGTGAGAAACATTTTTAATAAAAACTTTCGTCTGCAGTATCTCCCTCTTTTAAACAACTTCTTTTCTTAAAATTAAATAATAGTTAGCACAAAATAATAACTTCTATTAATCAAAGAATGCAATTAATTAGTACTTATGAAATTAAAATGCTCAAAATAGATATTTTAATTCATAACCAGATAGAGAATATTTTTATGAATCTAACAAAATTGGTTTCACATTTTTCCGATTTTTCTTTAATTTTCTACGAATTTTTGAAAATTAAAAAGGGTTCCGTGCCACACGCGGGGCCACGAGGTTGGGCCACACGAAATCCCACGTAGCCACACGCGATCCCGCGCATGTGGCCCGCGGTGTGGCACCTTCGCAGCAGCCAGGACACGATGGCGCGACCACCGGAGACAGCCGGACTTCGCCCAAAGCTCGCCGCGAGCTAGCCTAAATGTTATACGCGATGAGACGAATGCGGTGGTGATGATGAGCTCGCATGAGCTTTGCCGGAAGCACGTCGGCGGCGAGATGCGGGCGCGGTGGAGCTCCGGCAACGTGCGAAGCTCACCGTGGTTGCCCAAATTTGGGGAAAATCTTGCGGGAAGCTTCTACGGAGCATGAGCAAGCTTGGCAAAGGTCTAATCAACCTTAGATCCGGCCGTAGAAGTGGCTCGTCGACGAGCGGGACGACGGCGGCGGATCGAGCTCCTGAGAAACGGCGATTCCATGGCTCCCTATGAATGAAACTGGATGATGAGCGGCCAAGAACGTAGAGGAATGAGTTGCGCATCATCAAGAAGAAGAAACGGAAGAAACGGCTCACCACCGGTTGCAAATTTGAGGGTGCGGCGGTGGAACGACGGTGAGGGCCCGTTGGGGAAGACAACCTCGATTCGACGGAATAGAGCGACTCGGCTCGATTGGAGGCTCTAAGGAGCTTCGTTGCGGAGCTCGTGGTGGTGTGGGTTTGGATGGGGAGCTGCCGGAACGGCCTGCCGGCGTGGACCCAGGGACTGCGGCAATGGCGGTGAGGTGGAGAGAAACTGGGAGAGAGAGGAAGAGGGATAAGGCCGGGGCTCGAGCTTTATCCTGGCCGGGGAGGTGGTGAAGCGAGCGAGTGGCCTCGCTGCGTGGCTCGCGCGGCGCGGGACACGCGGCCGTAACGGCGGCGAGCGGCACCGAGAGAGGCGAGCGCGGGAGAGAGAAGCGAGAGACCGGCCTGTGGGCGAGTCCGAACATTTTTGCAAAAAGGCCCTCCGGTTTTCGATTAATTGAAAAACACATTTTCCAAGCTCGAAAAAATTTACAAAAATTCAGAGGTGTTTAGAAAAACATTTCCAACCTTTTTCTTTTTAGGTCCAGGTGCAAAATCAAAATATTTTTCGGATTAAAAATTCATGTTTAAATTAAATTTAAAGCTTTAATTAATTCTTGTAGTTGTTTTTACAAAGGAAAATAATTTCAGAGAAAAATCCATAAGTCTTTTATTCTTATGTTTGACCAAAAGAAAATGTTACACACAATAATTTTATTTATATTTGCATTCTTTTTAAGAAAAACTTCCACTTAGGTTAAATTGACATTTTATGTGCATTCTTGACATAAAATCAAATGGTTTCACAAATGCAACACTATGACATGATGATTAATGACATGAGATGCACTTTCATTTATCGGGGTTGTCACAGGCCCCCCCCTACAGGAATCTCGTCCCGAGATTCACGATCGAAGCGACTAGACGATGGCACTAAAGAACTCGGGTAATTGGATCGAAGGAAATCTTCTTGTTCCCAAGTAGCTTCAGCTTCGAGTGTTTGCTCCATCGAATCTTATAGAACTTGATGGTTCGATGTCGAGTCACTCGATCCTTGGTGTCAAGTACTTTGATCGGATGTTCATCATATGTCAAGTCTGCTCGTAATCGTTCCAGATCCGATGTCGGTATGTCTACCGGTGGTTTCGGACATTTCTTCAATTGGGATACGTGGAACACATTATGAATTCCCAATAGATGCGCCGGCAACTCCAAACGGTATGCCACGGCTCCACATCTTCCCTTGATTGGAAAAGGTCCGATGTATCGTGGAGCTAACTTGCCTTTGATTCCAAATCGTTGAACACCTTTGGTAGGAGATACTCGAAGATAAACTTGATCTCCAACCTTGAACACTAACTCTCGACGTCTTTTATCGGTATAGCTGATCCGTCGAGATTTAGCTCTTTTGAGGTTCTCGTTGAATGAGACGTACTTGCTCCTCTCGCATCCTTTACTAGATCAGGTCCGAAAATTACTCTTTCTCCACTTTCGAGGCCAATTCAAAGGTGTGCGACAACTGCGTCCATATAGAGCTTGGAACGGTGACATTCCGACACTCTCTTGATAGCTGTTGTTGTAGGAGAACTCTGTCGGTGGTAAAAAAATTTCCCAATCTTTGCCATATGTTAGGACACATGCTCGAAGCATATCTTCGAGGTACCGATTGATCCTTTCTGTTTGTCCATCCGTTTGAGGATGATAAGCCGAGCTCCGAATCGGTCTCGTTCCTAGTGACTCATGTAATCGCTCCCAAAATCTGGAGACAAACCGTGTCCCTCGATCCGAGATAATGGTCTTTGGCACTCCATGTAGACAGAGAATGCGGGAGATGTATAGCTCGCATATTTTTCGACGGTGTACCGAGTATGCACTCGGTATGAAGTGAGTCGACTTAGTCAATCTGTCCACAATAACCCGGATGGAATCGTGTTTTCGTGGGCTTAACGGTAACCCAACAATGAAATCCATGCTGATGTCTTCCCACTTCCATTCGAGAATACTCAAGGGTTGCGAGTGGACCCGCTTGCTTCAAGTGCTCTGCTTTGACACGTCGACAAATATCACACTCATTAACATACTTGGCTATTTCCCGCTTCATTCGTGTCCACCAAAATCTTCGCTTTAGATCTTGATACATCTTGTTGGTTCCAGGATGGATTGAGTACTTGGATGTATGAGCCTCATCCAAAATTTTCTTACGAAGTGCTAGGTTCTTTGGCACCACTAGTCGGTTCTTGAACCAAATAACTCCTTCATCATCTTCTCTGAAACATTTAACTTCACCCTTCTTGAGTCGCCTTCTAATGTGCTCCATGCTAGCATTTTTCCATCGAGCTGCTACTACTTCTTCACGAATGGTAGGAATAAGAGCCAAATTGGTCAAGGCTCCATACGAAAGAATTCGAAGATTAGGCTCGCCACTTTCCGTGGAGGTGCTTGAATCAAAGGTTGAGCCGTGAGGTTATTGCAATGAACCTTGTGACTCAAAGCATCAGCTACTACATTTGCTTTGCCCGGGTGATAGTGAATCTCAATTTCATAATCCTTTATTAACTCTAGCCATCTTCGTTGAGGCATATTCGGATCCGCTTGGGTGAAGATGTACTTGAGACTCTTATGGTCGGTGTATAAATGTACTTGTCGTATACTTGACTTATGGGTATACGAGATGATAAGAATGGATGCGCAAAGACACGGTAACAAATTAATGAAGATGAAGGTGATGGAGATAGCTAACGGACTCGTTCTCGACCGGTCCGGAATAACGGAGGATTCCATATACCCGTATGGAGACGAGGCGGGTATCAAGACCGGCGTATGATAACTTGAGAAGCAAGTTAAGAAATAATTTGTAGTCTGTTAGGACTCGAATTAATAAAGAAAGCTAGATATATAACTCCCATATATGTAATCCGTGTAATCGACTAGGACTCTGCATGTAACCCTAGCTCCACCGGATATATAAGGCGGAGCAGGGACCTCGTAACACCCCGAAATTTCCAATTTTGGGTTGTGCATAAATTTCATTAAATTTTAAAACTGTTCAACCTATGTTGAATATTTTTCTATAACTATAGTGTTATCATTTTATGTAAGAAAAAGAGCTATTTTATAAATCAAATAAATTCCTATTTATGAAAATAAGTTTATTTTAGAAAGGATGAATTTGTTTAATGTATTTTACTTTGTAACAAGGAGTTTAAGTCAAAAATATTTTTCACAAATAAAACCAGCTTCCTCTTATTTCGATGAATTTTGTTTTATAACCAATTATATTGCTTTTCTTTTATTTTTGTTAAAATAATTAGGGTTATAATAAATTCTTTGTTGCGTTCATGCTGGTACATTACATTAGGTTTTTATTGTGTGGATATATGTTTTAAAAGTTGAGTAGAAAATCGATTTACTTTAGCATGGTATTTAGAATTAGGGAGTGGAGTTGGAAAAGGAAAAAAGAAAAAGAAAAACCTCCGGCCAATTTCCTTGCTCCGCCCTTTTCACGCTGTTATTCTTTCTCTCTTCTGGTTTTTTCCTTTTCTTTCTCTAGCGCAGCCCACCAGCAGCTACAGGCCCATGCATGCACCCTCAGCAAGCCGCATCACGCCTGCCCTAACCCAGCTCGCCTCGCTCTTCGCACCAACTCTGCCGCTGCTATCGATCGACCGAGTACGAATCCGCCTCACGTCGCCCTCGACATGCTCGTTCCCAGCTGTGGGCCCAGCACATATAAAACGGAGCCGCACCATCCACAATCTCTTTTTCCCCATCGCTAATCGCCGCCTCGCGTTTCCTGCGTGCTGCCCCAAATCCCCATCTCCGAGCCGCTTAGAGAGCAATGCCCGGCTCCTACAAAACATCGCCTCGGCCGCCCCTCGAACAGCTCAACACAACGCCGCCGCCTCTTGTGCCCTTGCCGCAACTCATCTCATACAGCCGCCGCCATTGGAACTCCAACGCCGAGTTCGTCAAGTTGCAGCTCGCGAGCCGTCCTCAAGATGCCCTGACGCCTAGAAGGAAGCCCGGAGCAGGCGCCACCGATTCCCCAAGTCGCCGTTGAGTTCTCGCTGCCGCAGCCGTCCTCGACGAAGCTGTTCAACCATCGTTCTTGTTTACCATCACCAGCCTCCGTGGAGCCTTCTCGCAGCCCCACAACATCCCAGGTGAGATTGCCGTTCTTTCTCCCGCTCTCAGATCAAACGCACGATAAAACTAAGTCCCTAGCCAAGAACTGACCTCAACGGCCATGCGATGCCGCACGTACCCACTGCCTTGTCCTTTTTGCAGATTAGGACTCTCTGTTTAGTGATAAGCTGGTCCAATATTTTGCAAGAATTTAACTTTGGCCTTCTCTGTTTTTATTTTACAAAATATAACACAGACAATGTTTTTTTAGAATAAACTTTATTATTTTTTATGTTTAACAATTAAATTGTTTCTGTTTCATAAAGTTTATTAATAATTTTTTGGAAAAAGGTTATTTTACGAAAGAACTCTAACCTTTATGGTTTTCAAAGAATAATGTAAAATATGCTTTCGGATCGAAAATAAAATTCCTTCCTGTTTATATTGCGAAATATTTAGTTCATCTCTTTTTATTTACAAATAAAATAATCTTTTACTTATTCCTGTTGCATAAATATAATTAATTATTTATGGTAAAAGGCTATCTTGTATTTTAAACCCTAGATTTTGAAACATTCTTATCTTTTTGCTCGTAACTCCAATTAAGGTGATTCTTGTGCTCACGCGATCGTAGCGACGTGTACTATTTATTAGTATTGTTTTCATACTCGTTAGGTATTGTTTGGTGTATTGTTTCTTAGTTTGCTTGTATGTTTGTTTCTTGCATGTTTTGTATCGATGTAACGTTAAATAGAAGAGCGTACTTTTCGAAGATCTCAAGAACAAGACATGAAGACATGAGCAGCAGCAAAGGGAAATAGGCAAGTGTCCTTGATGCACATTGCGCCCACTTTCTTTACTATCCGAATTTACTTTTTGTGCATTGCATTTAATTTGTATCCTGTTGTGTCATATCCTGTTCCATACTTTTTCCTTGTCGCCTTGGTTTTGGGTGTAGTGTTATAGTATGGGTACGTCATTGCTCGAGCATGCTCACAATGGGGTTTACAACTAAACTAAATGCTAATCTTGATTATAAGTATCCACTTGAACATAATGATCATGAACCGATAATGCTTTTTAGCAACATGGAACTTAGGTGATCCCGACAGGAGGATTGTCGATGATGGTGCCGGTGCACACTCGTTGGGTGTGGTGGTACCTGTTGGGGATCATAAGGACCGGTTCTTGGAGCGGCAACCCAGGACTTCCGCACAAAACACAGGGCTGATAATGGGTAGGTAAGGTTTAGTACCGAGGTAACTTTCCGGTTCTGCGAGCGTCGAGGAAGGATGAAGGAAGAAGGCGTCTTCGGATTCGGGCGAGGGAAGGCGAGTACTTGAAGCCACGGTGCAAGAGGGGCCTCCGGGTGATGCGTCACTTTTACGGCGGTGAAACCTTAGCATGGGCGTTTTGCAAACCGGGAAGTCCTTAGAAAAGACCTTGCGGTGACCTCTTGGCCTCACACCTAAGGAAGTGTGCTGGTATAATGGAGGTTTTAGTCACCGACGGGTGATGGAATCACCGACCCGTGGGTAAAGTTGTGCCACCTCTGCAGAGTGTAAAACTGTTATAACAGCCGTGTTCACGGTCACGAACGACCTGGATCCTCACGAGAACGGGAGGGTATGGACGGGTGGAGTAACTCGTAGGTTGGCTACGAGGCGGGGTGACTCGTAGTGTGGTTGGCTACGAGCGGGGTAACTCTGTAGTGTGGTTGGCTACGAGCGGGGTAACCTGTAGTGTGGTTTGCTACGGACATGGTAACTTGTAGGTGTTGTTTGCTGCAAGTAGGGTAGCTTGCGGTGGTTGACGAGTGGGGTAGCCTCGTTGGTTCATATTGACTTAGTAAATAGGTTGCTTTAACGAACTTGACTAGTGTAGGTGCTTTCTATTGCAAACCGGTGTTAGCCTTCCTTTCATTCAGCTTACATGTCATATATTTCCACACTTGCTGAGTACGACATGTACTCACTCTTGCTATTTCCTTTTTGCTACCAACTACTGCTGCTCGGAAGATGGAGAAGATCACCGATGAGAAAGGTCTAGGCGTGCGAATCCCCGGTCGATTGCCTGTGGTGTTATGGAGTCTTCCGCTAGCGTATATTTGTATTTAATCCTTTGAGACAATATCGATGTAAGTATTCACTTTAATAAAGACATTATTCTTTTATCACATTAATTTGTCCTGTGTGCGTGAAAACTTGTTCCCGGGCACGCATACGGATGCATTCGGTTTTGGTCGTTAAAACCGGGTGTGACAGACTCCCCCGAAAGCTCTCTCGAGATCCGGCAATTAACAATCCCCTAAAGGCAATACATAACATACAGGACCTAGGGTATTACTCTCAATTCGAGGGACCCGAACCTCTCTAAAATCTCGTGTTCCTGTGTGTTTCGTGTGTTGCACCATCGAATTCCACGCTCGTGAGGGACCGGGTAGTACTAGTGCCGAGTTTAAGACTCGACATCCGGCGCCCAGGAAGGGGTCCTGGCGAGTTCGATGGCCTCTTCGTTCGTCGTCGAATTCATGCCCGGCTTCAAGATCCGCTTCGGGTCCCTCGACTTTGAAGCCGATTCCGCGTGAATGTTGCTTTTGATGAATCCGACTCGTACCCGGGCCGCAGCTTCGAAACGCGATCACCCGCCACGGTTGGCACCTCCGGCTTAGAACCTTGCGGATCCGACGCAGCTTTAGCACGAACAATCGGACCGCTTGCGTCTCGGACCGACACCCGGTCCGTGATGATAAGCCGCTCTCGCGAGCTTGGTAATGACTTTGAGGAAGGGCCTCCAGCGTTTTTCCAAGTGTTCATGACGGGTCCGGTTCTTCGAGAACTCAACCCCGAGGAAGCTGCCGAAGAAGAAGCAAGGATGGCGAGAGACGAATCCGATCGTCGTCGTCGTGAAACGGACGAAGCGGACGGAGATGAACAACCTCCACAACCTTCGACCACGAATCCTCGTGCAAACATCGCCGGTACTAGTCGGGCCGGAGGAAGCGTTCTCGCGATCGCTCCCCGCCACGGGCCCGCTGCCGGAGCGAGCCTGGAGACCCGGAAGAAACGTCCCCGGGATATAACAGCCGACGTGGGTGCTGCAGCGTAAGGCGCCATCGTTCTTCAAGCGAGCATTGGACTTAAGCTCCATGGAAGTGGAGTTAAACGGCGCTCGGGTCTTCACGTCGCCGATCCACAACATCGTGGTAGTGAAGCAAATCCTTGAGACAATACTCGGAGGAAGTCTTCAATGCAACACCGGGGTTGCAACGCGCTTTGAATTTGGTAGATGCAGCTGCTCTACAAACAAATCAACTCGTTCATGACAGATCGGAATCTTCCGGCCGCTCACTTTCTCGCTCGGAGCGGCCTACGAGAGCCCGGTCCGAAGGAGCTTCTTCCGGTGGGAGGCTTGGGCCTCGACACATCCCGATCACGGACGCACATGAACGAGCTCCGGACCAAGATTTGCGCGTACCACTCAATGGCAACCGTGACGCTCGTAACGTCCTCATCGATCGCCATGTAGAGAGAACGGAAGAGCGCCGGAGACAAGAAGAAGATGAGAGGCGTCGGACCGGTCATGTGGATGATCGTCCATGGGATCCTGCCCCGCCTCGCCCGCACGTGACTAATTCGCCTCGGCGTGGACCGGCCGCTTCGGCGCCGCCACCCGGTTGAAATCCTCCGCGCAATGACCAACGAGGGTAAGGCAACCGACATGCTCATCGGGATGACCGGCCAAGACGAGATGATCGTCGTGATACCGGAGACCGAAGGGGACGAGACAACGAGGACAGAGAGGGGGAGCCTCGACGAGACAACCAAGACAGAGATGGGGTGCCTCGACGGGACAACAATGATCGCCAAGCGGCGCCTCCGCCTCCGCCTCCTCCTTCGCCGACCGCACAACCGGCGAACAACGACCGCTAGGATGGTTCAGGAGATAGATATCAAGATGATCGATACTACGACTACTCCGATGATGATAGGGATCGTAACTACCGGCATTACCCTCGTCGATGATCCCCTTCACCGGTCCGGACCGGTCCGGAAGATGATGAGTACTCCGTGATCCCCGCTTTCACGCGAGATTTACACATTTGCAAATACCCCAGGGGATTTAAGCCTGGGGCCATTGATAAGTATGATGGTAAAGCACCTCCTGCCGAGTGGCTTCGCATGTACACCACCGCCATCCGGTCGGCAGGAGGAGATACGTTTGTGCTAGCTAATTACCTCCCTATGTGCATGGAGCATGCTGGACGCTTGTGGTTGCAATCCCTACCCGAGAGATCTATCTCTTCCCGGGGTGACCTCACCAAAAAGTTCGTGGAGAACTTCCAATCGACTTGTGAGAAGCCAGGGAATTACTTCGACCTCAACAGTCGAAGCGAAGCCCGACGAGACTCTCACGGACTTCATCGAGCGTTTCGCAACAAGAAAGCCTTAATCCCCAATGTTCCCGATCAGCAAGTAATTGCGGCGTTTCAAGTCGGCGTCCGAAGTGAAGCATTAGTTCACAAGATTGGAAGGCGAAATCGGAACCTTACCATGATAGCGTTAGAGTGCTTCAAGATAGCGAGATGATTACGCTCGCTGGAGAATCAAACGTGGTCAATTTGAGCGGGAACAAAGGGAAGGAACCGAAGCATGACCAAGGCAACCAGTCTGGATCCAAGAACAACAATAAGCGCAAGGCCGATCACCTTGTTGCAGCTGTCGACCGGCCTTATGGAGGAGATCGGCCGGCACCTCCTAAGAGAGGTCCAAGAGAACGATTGTCGTTCGAAACACTTATAGAGGGCCCTTGCATGATTCATAATGGGAATCATAAAGCTAAGGAGTGCTTCCTGTTAAGGCCGTTCGCTCGCTTTGCCTTAAAGGTTGCACCCCGATCCGCTCATAGGAACCGGAGAGACGACAAGGGCAAGGATAAAGAGCGCGATGACAATGAGGATGACGAAGGCTTTCAAGAACCGGCTCGAGAGGTGAACATGATCTATGGAGGCCCGGACGCGTAGAGTCAAAGCGAAAGCAAAAATTGGCGTTTCGAGAGGTTAATGCCGTTGCTCCCGCCACTCCCGAATACCTTCGGTGGTCCGAGGTGCCCATTACCTTCAGCAGGGCCGATCATCCCGAGGTATTGCCAAAAGCCGGTAAATATCCGCTCATCCTGGCCCCCATCATTCACAAGGTGCGATTGAAGAGAACTTTCATTGATGGAGGAAGTTGCCTGGATATCTTGTTTGCTAAAACTCTGCCGAGCTTGGCCTCTCGTAGCTGATTTGGATCGCAGCGTTTCACCGTTTCATGGTATAATACCAAGAAGGAACAACTATCCTTTGGGGCAGATTTTTCTCGCCGGTGACTTTTGGGACAAAGGAGAACTACAGGAGGGAGAATATTATCTTCTAGGTAGCCGACATCGATTCAGCCGTATCATACGATACTTGGAAGACCGGCTTTGGCAAAGTTTATGGCCATCCCAAATTATCAGTACTTAATGTTGAAGATGCCAGGACCAAATGGGGTCCTGTCGTTCCGGGATGATATCAAGACCGCTTATGCTTGTGAAGTACATAGCACCGAGCTGGCCTCTCGGTCCAATTCGGAGGATGAACGTCGAGAAATCGGAGAAGCAGTCGAGGCTCTAGAAGTACAGGCGAGGTTGGAGGATGAAGTTCCGATCAAGAAGGTCTCAAAGGAGAAATTGAAAGTCGGTGCAGTAGTTTCCAAGACTTTTCGAGCTTGATGAGTTAGACCCCTCCAAGGTCACCCATATAGGGGCTGACTTGGGGGATAAGAAGGAAAGCGCGCTCATTCTTTTCCTCCAGGAAAATAGGGATATCTTTGCATGGCAGCCTTCCGACATGCCGGGTGTTCCTAGGGAGAAGATTGAGCACGCACCGTTAGTGCGTCCCGATGCGAAGCCGATCACATAGAAGCTCCGGAGGTTTGCTCAAGACCGCAAGGAGGCCATCAAGAAGGAAATAACTAGGTTATTAGCAGCTAAGTTCATTAGGGAGGTGTATCATCCAGATTGGCTTGCCAATCCTCTCTTTGTACCAAAAAAGAATACTAAAGAATTAAGAATGTGTATCGATTATACTGATCTCAACAAAGCTTGCCCCAAAGACCCTTTCGCGTTGCCTCGGATTGACCAAGTTGTTGATTTGACCGCTGGCTGCGAGCGTCTTTGTTTCCTTGATGCCTATCATCAAATACCGCTAAGAGTTGAAGATCAAATAAAGATCGCGTTTATCACCCTCTTCGAGCATACTCGCTATATGACCATGCCTTTTGGATTAAAAAATGCTGGAGCTACATATCGTCGCGGTATACAACGTTGCTTGGATTCGCAATTGGGAAGGAACGCAGAAGCTTATGTTGATGATATAGTGGTAAAATCTCGTAAAACCGAGGATCTTCTCTCCGACCTGGCGAGACCTTCGATAATTTGCGGAATTTTTCCATGAAGTTCATCCCCGGAAAGTGTGTGTTTGGAGTTCGTTCGGGAAATTACTCGGGTTACCTAGTGTCATGGCGAGGCATTGAAGCTAACCGAGAAAAATGCGGACGATCATCAACATGAAACCCCGAGTTGCTTGAAGGATGTTCGAAGTTGACGGGTAGTATGGCGGCTCTCGACCGTTTCATCTCAAGACTGGGAGTTCGTGGACTTCCGTTCTTCAACTTGCTTAAGAAGCAAGATAAGTTTGAATGGACGAGACGAGGCACAGGTCGCGCTTGATCAACTCAAGGAATACCTTAGCAATCCTCCGGTATTGGTACCTCCGGAACCGGACGAGACTATTTAGTTGTATATTTCCGCAACAACCCATGTGGTGAGCACGGTTTTGGCGGTCGATCGGAAGGAAGAGGGACATCTGCAATGGGTACAAGCATCCGGTATATTTTGTAAGTGAAGTTCTTACTCGAATCACGAATGCGATATCTCCGATTCATGAAGTTAATATTTGCAGTAGTGATAACTTCTCGAAAGTTGAAACATTATTTCCAAGCGCACCCCATTGAAGTTAAGACTGGGTTCGCCATTGGATATATTGTGCGAAACCGAGAGGCGATGGGCAAGGTTGCTAAGTGGGCTATAGAACTTGGCCAATATGAGATTATGTTTTCTTCGCGAACAGCTATCAAGGGACAGGCTTTAGCTGATTTCATAACGAGTGGTTGGAGACACAAGTCCCGCGAGGATCAAACGTTGGAGTATTGGGAGATGTTCTTTAATGGGTCCCTGCAGCTTTCGTGCGCGGGGCTGGGGTCGTACTTCTCACCCCACGAAGGAACCACTCGGATATGTATTACAAATGCATTTCGTAGCCTCAAACAATATCTGCGGAGTATGAAGCTTTGCTTCATGGGCTTCGAGTAGCTATTTCGTTAGGAGTCGGACGATTAGACATATATGGTGATTCAATGTTGGTAATAAGTCAAGTTAACAAGATGTGGGATGCTCATGATGATCATATGGTCTCTTATCGACAAGAGGTTAGGAAACTTGAAGATAAATTTGATGGTTTGCGATTTTCTCATATATCGTGCGGAAACAATTCTGCTGCGGACGAGTTAGCCGGATCGGGGTCTTCAAGACAAGCGGTTCCACCTGGTGTTTTCCTTCAAAGTATTAGATAAGCCATCCATAAAGATGGAGCGCATGGCTACTATTACTTGGGGTCTGGATATTGTTGGATCCTTTAAAAGGACACCAGGAGGATTCACGCATATTTTTGTGGCAGTAGATTAGTTCTCTAAATGGATTGAGGCTGAAGCCGTTACTAGCATGACTATGGCTCGAGCAATCAAGTTTCTGCAAAACATATTCGTGCGCTTTGGAGTCCCGCACGTATCATTACCGATAATGGGCCTCGGTTCACTTCAGAATTCTTCAAGGATTATACTGAAAGTTTGGGAATTAAGATACAATATGCGTCGGTATCACATCCGCAAAGCAATGGACATGTGGAACGAGCTAATGGAATGATTTTGACCGGTCTTAAACCTAGAGTTTTTGACCGTTTGAAGCCGTATGCAGGAAAGTGGGTTAAGGAATTGCCCTGTGTGTTTTGGGGACTACGCACAAATATTAGTAGGGCTACGGGGCAATCTCCTTTTTCTTTGGTGTATGGATCCGAAACCATGCTACCTACGGAAGTGAATATGGTGTCAGCTCGGGTACAATACTATGATGAAGAGAAATATGAAGATCGGCGCTAGGTTGAGCTGATTGCTGTGGAAGAATTGATGGATCAAGGTTTGATTCAAGCAGCCAAATATCATCATGGATTGTGTCGTTATCATGATCGCAATGTTCGAACTTGGGAATTCCAAGTAGGAGACTTGGTTCTTCGGAAGAATCAGTCCAATAAGAACAGGCATAAGTTGTCACCGGTCCGGGAGGGACCTTTTCCGGTTAAATCGGTTTCCAGACCAGGGGCTTATAGGCTTATGACCTTGGAGAAAGAAGAAATTCCAAATTCTTGGAACATTGAACAGACTTCGTCGTTTTTATACTTAAAAGAATTTTCTGTAAATTTTTTCATATTATGATAAAGTAATTCTGTCTAATGAGAATGTGTTTGATTTTTGTGTCTCGATATTTTAATTTCGAATTAAATTATCGAGTCGAGGGCTGCTGTGTTAAGAGCAGTCTGTGATATTATGCTATTCCTAAACAATAAGACCAGTCGTTTAGTCGGTAGGCTCGTTGTGTTGAGAGCGGTCTGTTTCTTTTCAGCTGAGACTGGTATGTTCAGGAAAGGAAATTGTGTAGCATTTTTCTTATGAATACTGATTGGTAGGCTGCTGTGATTAAGAGCAGTCTATGAAATCTTAAATCTTACAACCTGTCTTTTTTCCTATGTTACATGATCTTGTTAAAGTAAGCTATAACTATGAATTGTGATCTGCGCTGATTAGAGCCGGAATTTGGTCATAGTTAGTTTTAGCTGAAAGAACTATCATGTCTTGGGCAAAGAAGTTAGTAAATAAGACAGTGAAACCAGTATTCATATAGAAAGGAAAAGCAACCGGTATTTAAAATAATATAAACAGCGTGATGATCAAGATGTTTGATTACAAAAGCAAGTTGGCCCTAATACAAAATCTACTAAGCGAGACCAGCTGGAAGTACCGGTATCACCGGTCTTAGGATTTTCCTCTAGTCTATCGTCCAGCGTTTCTTCGAATCAGAAGAAGATATTGGTAAATCAGCATCAAGATCTTCAAATGCATCTTCTACTATCTGCCTAGCGGCGGCTGCTGCATCCTCGAGCATCCTGATCCGGAGAAAAGGCCGCTGGCGCTACATTCGAGAGGAACACCCGTTGGATCAAGAGGAATATCCTCTATTAATTCCAAAACAGTGCCAATGAGTGAGTTCTTCAGCTCATTGAACCGATCATCGATAGTATTCGGGTGGGCGCCATGCCCGATAAAGTTGAAATCACAATCCGAGACCGGAGTCCAAGATTGGATTATAGCAGCTATATGGCCTCCTCTTGCAGCGGCAACCATCTTGGAATACTCTTTGATTCTTCTTAGGAAAGCCCGGATGGCGGACTCAAGATCTATCTCATTGGGATCAATAGTTTGACCGCCATTGAGATATTCCAGCGTGCGTATCTGTACTGCAGCAAGTTCTGAAAAAGCAAAAATATAAGAAAGAATTATCACTGCAGACCGGTATTTTAAAGGAATTTCATAAGAAGGAATAAGAAAGAAGTGACTTACGTCTATGCCTGATTTCTGCAGCTCCGAATCTGCCCTCGATGTTAACATTGGATTCTCTCGGCTTGGTCTCAATCTTCAGCAGACGCTGGATCTCGCATTCTTTTGCTTTGAGAGCAAGCCGGGCGGATTCGTGGGCGGTCCTCGAGCGCTTTCTTTGTCTGCTCTGCGCTGTTTTTGCTGCTTCTAAAGCTTCGACTAGTTCGGCCTTCAAGCGAGCATTATCGGTTTCCAGCATCTTGTTGGAGCGAAGTGCTTGCGCCGAGGATGTTATCCTTGGCGGTAAGCTCGCCTTCCCAATTTTCCAATTCGAGCTGCTCGCTTCAACACGAGAGCCCTCCTCAAGTGCTTGTTCCTGAGCAGCTGCCTTCTCGTAAAGGATTTCCTCTGCCTTCTTATGAGCGGCAACAAGGCTTTCAAGTGCTCGGATAAGGAGTAGGACCGGCCGGAGAGAGAGGCAACAAGGAAAAATATGGAATATGCGAGATAAAATTAAGAGTATTACTCCGGATTTCTCGGCGGAGCTTGATGATCTCTTGCTGGCGTTCCTCCATCATTCGATGGGTGTTCAACAGATTGGCTTCTCTTTTCGCAGATCGGTCTCCTTGGATTTCGGATCGGCGATCCGAGATTCCAGTTCAACCAATCGCTCTTGATTGGTGCATAGCTCTTCCTCCGGACGAGCGATTATAGCACTCTTAGCTTCGGAGTTTTTCGGAAGAACCTAAAAGAACGAAATTATTAAAAGTAAGAGATTCAATTATTAAAAGGAAATTGCTTGAAGAAACCATTGAAGCGAAGGATGTACCTGGCCGGATTCCGAGAAGTTCTTCGGGGCCTCTTTTTCTTGGAGGGCGTCCCATTGAGCTGTTGCGAGTGCACGTTCTAGCTCCACCGGAGCTGTCCACCTCCACATCTCCGACTACGATTTTGGCCGATCCGGGTTCTCCGAGAGATTTGCGTGTCGTCTTAGGCCGACGAGGAATTTCTTCCACCCGCACCGGTCCCGGTGAGAGCTCCGGAGGAATCTAGAATAGAGTTGCACGGGGAGGGAGGTTGATAGCGGATGAGCTTCCAATGTTGACAGCTTGATCTTCGGTGATTTGAGACGAAGCTCCTGCGCCTGGAGGCGGCAGGGATTTCCTTTGCGGGTGCCGCACTTGGACCTTCGAAGGCTTGGCACTAGCCGGGGGTGTAGTAGAGGAGGTAGTGGAAGCACTACCGGTGGGAGCCGGAGAAGCGACTTTGTTTCTCAAAAAGCTAGCTATGCTAGCTTGGAAGTTAGAAGGGATTCTGCGAAAAGAAGCAAATACTATAAGACCGGGATAAAAGCAATTCGGAAAGGAATATTGATATAGAAGACTTACGAGGTAGCTTTCTTGAAGCCGGTGGACGTCTTGTTCTTCTTGGCGGGACCTTGAGTGTCCTCACCGGCTCCCTCTGCCGTCCTTTTGCCGCTGGATTGACTTGCGGTGTTGAGACTGTTTCTCCTACGTCACCTGGGACCGGTCCGGCTGTCATACCGGGACCTCTTGGAAACATTGGATATCCGTTAAAGCGGGAGCTCCTTGAGATTTTCCCAAAGCAGCTTCAAAAGCGACTAGAGCAGCTTGGCGATCTCTTTCGACAGCTTACGCTTCTTTTCGCCGCTCTTCGAGTTTCGTGCCTCCGTGCTCGTATCGAGCTGATGCAACGATGAAGCGGGCTTGCCGATGGTCAAGGAAGTGGTACGTTTCTTCGTACTAGGAGCTTGAACCACCTTTCCGGATTTGGATATTTTCGGAGCTATGCTTTGGGTGGCGAGGGAAAGACCGGTCCGACGTGCCTTGAGTACGACCGGCTCGTACAGACGAGGGGAGCGATGTTGCTCGCATGGTCCTCCCCCAAGTATCATTGGGAGGTAGAGGAGGGTGGCTCTTGAAATTGTCCATTTTTTGTATTGAGAAGTTGAATTTGCGTAAGAGGATGAAGATTAAAAATAACAAGATTCAAAGATAAAGAGAGAGATACTCACCGGATCTCGAGGGTTAGACGAGCTGAAAGCCGGACCCACTCTCGGGCATTATGAGAAATCCGGTTTCGGCTGGAGCATTTGCTTGATGCGGGCTTCCAACCGCTCTTTATCGGGGAGAAGAGTTCCATCCGGAGGAATGGCTACGTCTTCGTCAAAACACCATGCTCGGGTGTTCTTGCTTCTTGAGTGGCTGGACTCCTCGCACTATGAAGCTCCAAAGGATCTGTCTCGGCGGTGACGCCTTTGACTTCCTTTAGATATTTGATGCAAACCAAGAGCGCGAGGATTTCTCCATCTTTTTTGAGTTTTTCCCTAGTATCCGGAGAAGGGAAGTTTTTGGCTACCTTAGCGCTAAAGGAAGGGAGTGCAGGCTGGGGATTATCATAGAAGAACCACCCTTGTTTCCAATGGGCTATATTTTATTCGGAGAAATAGAAAAGTATTCATCTGCGCTCCAACATTGAATTCCTACTCGCCCACTGCGCAGCTGGCGGTCCGATGAGGGAAGCGGGCGGATTTGGAAAAGATATTGAAATAACTTGAAGTGGGGGAGAACTCCAAGGAAATCTTCACAAAGGTGAATGAAGAAAGCAATCTTGCAAGTTATCGGGAATGGTTTGACCTAGGTCGACATTTCGTTTCCTTTTATAGGCACTGGGATGGGCCCGCGGGCTAAAAAGTTATCGGCTATTTTGCAAGGCCCGATGGATTTTGTAACAACTCTCAATAATAAATAATACATTTCATGTCATCATGAGCATGTCATCAAATTGTTGCATGTTTGAAGATATCAAATTTTGTGTTAGTAACCTACACATAAAATATAAAAATAGATAAAGAAGAAAGGAAGTGCTTAAAAAGAAATAAAATAAGAAAAAAATTTATGTTTAACATTTTCTATGGCTCAAATATCATAAATAAAGATTTACAAAACTCTCCTGAAATTATTTTGCTTTGTGAAAATATTTACAAGAAATAAACAAAGCTTCTTTTGTTAATTTATCTTTGAATTTTTTAATTTGAAAATAATATGGAATCTCAACCTGGACTTAATAGGAAAAATGTTTAAAATACTTTCAAATCCATCCCTGAATTTTCGTAGAATTTTTCGAGTGCTTGGAAGTATGAATTCTAATTAAAGCAAAACCCGGGGTGTTTTTGTAAAATGACCGCAGACCCCATTGTCATTCTCTTTCTTCTTCCTCTCTCTCACGCACCACCTCACCACCGCCTCAACCCCGCCGCTCCGGCACCCGGCTGCGCGCCCTTAGCTCCTGCTGCCACGCAGCCTGCCCCTGCCACCTCAAGCTCCGGCCCCATCAAGATAAAGGCCCCATCCGTGAGCTATTTCTCCTCTCTCTCCACAATCCGCATCGAAGCACTGCCCGTCGTCCGCCCCTCCCATCCTCCACCCTCCGGCCGTTTCCCAACGAGCCACTACAACCCGCAGCTTCGCAAGCTCGTGCCGCACCTCGAGCATGATCCCCAAGCAAGCCGTCTCGCCGTGGAGCCGGAGCTCGCGTCCGTTTTTCGTCGACGGTCACCGTCGGTATGTCGTCGCCTCTCTCCAAAATTCTCCCTGTCTCATGAGATATTCCGCTTGATTCTTGATCTCGGACGTGCGCCATAGCTCTCTCTCTCCCTTTGGTAGCTTAGCGTTGAGTTTCCTTCACCGAGACGCCGGAATTTGTGTGTTTTGTCAAGTCCGGCCGCCGCCACATCCGCGCCTCACCGTCGAACTCCACTTTCCGGCCATCTCCGGGGTTAGCAACCGTGTGCCACTCTTGCCCATCCTCGGTAGTTGCTCCGGGCGCTTGTTTCCCTAAATTTGATCCACCACGACGAGGCCCCGGTCACCGCCAAAGCCTTGCTCGAGTCACACCTCGCCGCCGGTGTGATTTCCGGCCACCACTACCGCCCTGGACCCCACCCCTTTGCTCGCCATGTCGCGGGGAGTCTTCCGGGCCCAATACCCAACCTCCTCACCTACTCCCGCACCCATCCGGCGTAGCATCGCCGCCTCCGACCACCGCGGCCATGGGCGGCGCGGTCCGGGCTGCGCACGGGTTTTTCAGGCCGGGTCGGGTCCGAGTCGCTGGGCCGCCACGAGTGCCGTTGGGCCCGGCCACTTTTGGCCCGATAGCTTCTCAATCCTTTTTACAAATTTGTTCATTTTCAAATTCTTTTCAAACTTCAAATATTCGTAGAAAATTCCACAAAAATCAGAAAAATGTCAAACAAAGTTCATTAGACTCATAAAATTATTTCTTATTTATTTATGAATTCAAATACCTATTTTGAGAAATTATAATTTCATAGTTTAATTAATTACTTTTATTTGATTAAGAAAACCTATTATTTTATGCTAATTATTATTTGATTTCGAGAAATAAATTTCTTTAAAAATTAGAGATACTTGCAGACGAAAGTGTTTGTGAAAACTGTTTTCCAAAATTAAACATAAACACCGTCATTTCATGTGGTCCCAAGTTAGTACTTTATGTATTATCACAAGTCATTAGGTAATTATTCATTGTTAATTAATAAGCATGATTAATTAATAATTAATGACCATGATTAAGCAATAATTAATGAGCATGATCAATTGTTACTTATTGCTTAACGAACATGATTAATTGTTAATTATTAATAAGCTTAATTAATGATTAATTGCTAATTAATGATCATGGTTAATAAAATCGTTGCACATCATCTCATGTACATTCATGCATGCATGGTTGTGATTCGCGACGTATGGTTGGTCGACCTAGGTCCCGGCGTGATCGAGGTTCCGTCCGAGGTCGAGAAAGGAGACGGAAGCTTCGAAGTCGACCGAGCACATCGAGGAAGCTAACCCCGACTCGAATCAAGGCAAGCCCCGGTGCATCCCACCTATGTTTTTATCCTTTCTTTTATCACGGTTAATGCGTCGTGATTGTGCATTAGGTTACGAGGAATTGCTTGACACCCTAGATGCATGAGTAGAATTCCTATGTTACCTGTTTATCCCATGTTGGTTTTGTATCTCGATAGTGGCTACGCTTAATTCATAGGGCTACGAGTAGAAGACGAGTGGTGCTGAGCACACTCGCGAGATGATACTGGTCCGATCTTAAAGCATGGAGGCTTTAAGTTGATTGATGTCTTTCAAGTTAAAGTTAAAGAATGAAGATGAAGATGAAATTGAGATCGGACGGGTCCTATAGGAGAAAGGGCAAAGACGAGGTCTTGCAAGGTGGTAGCCCCGTCCGTGTCGATCAAGGACCGTACCGTTGTTGGCCCTGCCGAGCAAGTATTGAACGTACCGATTTACATACTCGGTGTTTATGGGGCCGGGAAGCCGATGTAACCTAATTGCCTCGGTGGTTGGACGTAACCCATCCCCACATTGGTCGGAGAGTGAGGCGAGGCCTCATGTCTCAAAGGGAGAGGAATGGGTGGTCGCTCACGGATAACGTCGAGGACGGGTATCGCGTGGGGTCCCCGGGTTCTCGGGCGGATGGGAGACTAACCCGGCCATCGTCGGAGTTAGCGTGAAAGGTTATCGTATGCGACCAATGGGGTGCGTATACGCCGTGTAAACGGGTTTTCCCAGCTGGTGAAATCGATTCGAATCGCTGTCCCTCGCGAGTAATGAGTACCGCTTGTTCACCGTGTCACATCGTAGTTAATCAAGTGAAAGATGAAGGAAGAGGAATGAAAGAGCTGTTGGTTGGAATTTATCTTTTCCTGCAAAAGCTGGACTGCAATAGAGATAGTCCGCAAACCTAGAGGTTAATGAACTTAATGCTTGAGCTACAACATTGAAAGTAAGGATCCACCCTTTAATGCTGGTTCGGAAAGGAGTAAACCCCACGACCGGAAAGCCTTTGCGTACTAGGCGTCGGCCTTGGCGTGCCATGTTGACGGGTCGGTCTTGCTGAGTATTAGAATACTTAGGGTTTGTTCGTTACGTTTTCGAGAAGCGAGTCGTACTTCCACGACTTGAACGGTAGTTCCGGAAGTGGAGCGAGTGTCTCGAGGGTGGTTCCCACCAACGGGAACGGTTTCCGATGTCGTGAAGAGGAAGGACCGTGATGTACGAAGGGCTCGGTGCATCACGTTGATCGTTTAATAGTCGTTTGTTGTATAAAGTACATTTTCCGCTGCAATACTCATAGAATGTTAAACTTCAATAATGTTATGTTTTCGCTTGCATGAATGTTTGTATTTCGAAAACCTGGTTGTATTATACCATGATATATATATTCGGCTTGTATGAGATGATACACTGTTGTAACTCGCTTCGTCGAGTGTTCCTCTGTACTCGATTCCTGGGTGTCCGGAGGGATGTCACAGATTTAGCATTAAATGACTTATGTCGTGACTATGCAATTTGACCTAGCAGCCATCGGGATATCAAAGATCTGTTATTTGCGTTAATTATGACCTAACGGTCATAAGGTGTGGCATCCCCTCCGGGACACCCGGGAATCGGTACGAGAGGGACACTCGACGAGGCGAGTTACAACGAAACATCATCTCATACAAGCCACAATATATATATCATGGTATAATACAACCAGGTTTTCGAAATACAAACATTCGTACAGCGGAAACATAACCTTATTGAAGTTTAACATCCTACGAGTATACAGCGGAAGCTTGTTCTATTATACAACTCAAAGACTTCAAACGAAACAACGTGATGCACCGAGCCCTTCGCACATCACGATCCTCTCTCTTCACGGCGTGGGAATACGTTCCCACCGAAGGGAACCTCCCTCCGGACATTGCTCCTCTTCGGGAAAACTGCCATACAAGTCGTGGTAGTACAACTCGTTCCCTGAAAGGTAACGAGCAAACCCTAAGTATTCTAATACTCAGCAAGACCGACCCGTCAACATGGCACGCTAAGGCCGACGCCTAGTATGCAAAGGCATTTTTGGCTGTGGGGTTTACTCCTTTGCGAAAAACAGCATTAAAGGGTGGGTCCTTACTTTCGATATTTAGCTCACATTATGTTCATTAGCCTTGATGTTTGCAACCTATCACTATTGCAACCAAGTTCTCAATCAAGATAAAATAGATCTTAATTCTTCCATCTCTCACCTTCATCTTCCATATAACTTACTACGATGTGACGAGCTAAACAAGCGGTACTCATTACTGCGAGGGACAGCGATTCGAATCGATTTATACCAGCTGGCAAAACCCGACTACACGACGTATACGCATCACACTGATCGTATACGACAACCTTTCCCGCTAGCACCTGCAGCAGACTAGCCATTTCCAACTCCCCGGAAGTATGGCGACGCCACGACTTCCCTCGTGGTCGACCCATCTCCCTCCCGTGAGACTATCCTCTCACTAACAGCCGATAAAAGAGAGCCGGCTACGCTACATCTCCGGGGTGGTAGGGTACATCAGCTTGCTGGGCCCATGATACCAGCATGTAGAGCGGTACGTTCAAACTTGCTTAACTAAGCCGACAACGGTACGGTCCTTGACCCACACGAGACGGGGCTATCACCTTGCAAGACCTCATCTCCGTCTTGCCCTTTCTCCTACGGGGCCCGTCCGGTCTCAACTTTATTAACACTCTCATCATCTTTAGTGTCAACACAAAACCCTTAAAGCCTCCATGCTTTAAGTGCCCTAACCATCTACCGTTGCCGGTATGAATTAAGCTTAGCCTCTATTGAGCTACTCGTACCGAGTATAGACTAAACAAACGGAAACCTACCATAATGCATCTAGGGTGTCAACCATTCCCTAACACCTAATGCACAAGCATAACCGTACTATGTGATAAAGTAAAATATTTAAAAACATAGGTAGGATGCACGGGGGCTTGCCTTGAGTGCTGTTCGAAGTTAGTTTCCTCGGCGGTCGAGGCGACGTTGAGATTCCCGACTCCTGGTTCGCCCTCGGGTGGAACCTCGATCACTTCAGAACCTAGTCGACCAGACAATACGTCGCGAATCACAATCATGTATGCATGAATGCTCATGATGGAAGTATGCAAGGATTCATTGATTACGTCCAATAAGCAATAATTAACAATTAATGCTTAATCACCTTAGTTAATGAACAAATCGGGGACAAGTATGTTCATTAATCACTAATTAACAATTAATTATGCTGATTAATAAATGTTTAATCAAGATCATTATTAATTAGTTCTGATTCCTTAATTACTTAATTAAGTTCACTAATTACTTAAGTTTAATAATTAATAAAATATTCTAATTTATTAGGCAATAAATAAATAATTACTTTAAGTGATTAAAGGTTAATGGATTGTGATCACATAAAATAATACGAGTTTAAGTTTAAATTTGGAAAAATAAATTTCATCATTAATTTCGTCTGCAGTATCTCCTTTATCAAATAAAATTATTTTTCATAATTAAACATTTTATTTACATAAAATAATAGCCTTTCTCTAATCAAAGAAAGTAATTAACTACTAATTATAAAATAAATTTACTCAAAATAAATATTTTATTTCACAAATAATTAGATCTCAATTTTGTGAGTCTAACAAAGTTGGTTTGGCATTTTTCCGATTTTTAACGAATTTTCTACGAATTTTGGAAATTTAAATTCGATTCACGTGCCACACGGAGGGCCACGGGGTTGGCCACACGAGATCCGCCGTGGCCACACGCGATCCCACCCGCGTGTGGCCCCGGTGTGGCACCACCGCGGCGGCGGCCCAGCGGCGGCGCAGCCACCGGAGTCGGCCGGCGATGGCCCAAAGCTCGCCGTGAGACCACTTACGAGCTCTACTCGACGCGGGGAACACTCGGGTGTGAACGAAAGAGCATGAGCTCGGCCGGAAGCATGTCTGGCGGCGAGGTGCGGCCATGGCGGAGGCTCCGGCGCGGCGCGAAGCTCGCCTCGGAAGCTCGAAATCTAGAGAAAAAGCTCTAGGAGCTTCTACGCAACATGACCAAGCTCGTCATGGTGTTCTAGGAACATGAGCAAGCGCGGAAAGGGTGCTCACCGTGGAAGGCGGAAACGGCGGCGACCGGACCTTGGGGAGAACCGTGATTGCTCGGCCTTACGTGGAGAAAAAGCAAAGATTATTTACTCGGAACCGAGAGCGATAAGGCACGCACCAACGCGAAAAGAAAAGAGAGCAAACGGCTCACCACGGCTCGTCGATTTGGAGGTGCGTCGAAGGAACACGGCCGGGTGCTCGAGAGAGGAAGATGGCTTGATTGGCGAGAGCTTCGGCGGTTGGTGAGAGTTGATGGTCACGGAGAGTTGAAGGGTGTCCCTGCGGAGCTTTTGGTGGCGGCGGATCTGCGGAACGGTGCGCCGGAGCGGCCCGGCGAGGTAGCTCCGGGGACGACGGCTGTGGCGGGGAGGCGAAGTGAGAGGGAGAGGGAGAAAAATGAGGGCCGGCGGTGTCTTTATCTCCCACCCGAGGCGGTTCCGACCAGCGACTGTGTGGCTGCCAGCGGCTGCGTGGTCGGAGGCGTGGCAAGCCGGCCGGAAGCGGTGCGGCCGCGGGCGCCGTCGAGAGCGCGGTGAGAGAGGGAGAGAGGAGAAGAGAGCGGCGCCCGGGCCCGGCTTAGCCATTTTACAAAAAACCCCTAACCTTTCGCGTAATTAAAAAGGGGCCTTCCGGTGCTCCAAAAATTCCGCGAAAAATCAGGGATGTTAGTGAAAGTATTTTAGGAATTTTTCCTATTAAGTCTAGGGTAAAACTCCAAATCATTTTCGGATTAAAAATTCATAGCTAAATTACTAAAAGAGACTTTGTTTATTTCTTGTAAATATTTTCATAAATCAAAATCTTTTCATGACATTTTCATAAATCTTTATTTGTGATAATTAAGCTATAGAAAATTTTAAACATGAATTTTCTTCTCATTTTCTTTCGTTTTTAACACTTCCTTTCTTCTTTATTTAATTTGTTATTTTATGTGCTTATTATTAACACCAAATGTGATATCTTCACAAATGCAACAATGTGATGACATGCTCATGATGACATGAAATGCATTATTTTCTCGAGAGTTGTTACAGCCCTCCCCCTTACAGGAATCTCGTCCCGAGATTCACGGTCGAAACGACTTGGCGATAGTGCTAAAGAATTCGGGGTAGTTTGATCGAAGAAACTCTTCTTGTTCCCAAGTAGCTTCAGCTTCCGAGTGATTACTCCATTGGACCTTGTAGAACTTGATGGTCCGATGACGAGTCACTCTATCCTTGGTGTCGAGAACTTTAAGCGGTCGTTCGTCATATGTCAAGTCTCGTTGTAACCGTTCCACCTCGATCTGTCGGTATATCCATGGGCGGTTTTAAACACTTCTTCGGTTGAGATACATGAAATATGTTATGGATACCTGCCAAGTGGGGTGGCAATTCCGGTCGATACGCCACGGCTCCACATCTTCCCAAGATGGGAAAAGGTCCAATGTATCGTGGTGCTAACTTGCCCTTGATTCCGAACCTTTGAACACCTTTGGTAGGAGATACTCGAAGATAGACTTGATCTCCAACCTGAAATACTAACTCTCGACGTCTTTTGTCGGTATAAGCGATCTGTCAAGATTTAGCCCTCTTGAGGTTACGTGGGATGAGACGTACTTGTTCCTCCGCATCTCTTACTAGATCTGGTCCGAAAATTACTCTTTCTCCACTTTCGGACCAATTCAAGGGTGTACGACAACTACGTCCATATAGAGCTTGGAACGGTGACATTCCGGCACTCTCTTGATAGCTGTTATTGTAGGAGAACTTTGCCAAAGGTAAACACTTCTCCCAATCTTTACCATAGGTCAAGACACATGCTCGAAGCATATCCTCGAGATATTGATTGATCCTTTCTGTCCGCCCATCTGTTTGAGGATGATATGCTCGAGCTTCGTATCAACTTCGTTCCCAAGGATTCTTGTAGTTGTTCCCGAATCCGGAGACAAATTGTGTTCTTACGTCCGATATAACGGTCTTCGGCACTCCATGCAAACAGAGAATTCGAGCAATGTAGAGTTCTGCATACTTCTCGGCGAGTGTACCGTGTATGTACCGGTATAAAGTGAGCAGACTTCGTCAACCGGTCCACAATAACCCGAGATAGAGCCATGTTTCCATGGACTTAGTGGTAATCCCACGATGAAATCCATGCTGATATCTTCCCACTTCCATTCGGGAATACTCGAGAGGTTGTAAGGGTCCTGCTTGCTTCAAGTGCTCGGCTTTGACCCGTCGATAGACATCACATTCATTGACATACTTGGCTATTTCTCGCTTCATGCGCGTCCACCAAAATCTTTGCTTCATATCTTGATACATAGAGTATTTGGACGTATGAGCTTCATCCATTATCTTCTTGCGAAGTGGTAGATCTTTTGGTACTACCAATCGATTCTTGAACCAAATAACTCCTGCTCCGTCCTCCCTGAAGCATTTAACTTCACCCTTCCTGAGTCGTCTCCTTATGTGTCCCATACCAACGCTTTTCCGTTGAGCTGCTACCACTTCTTCACGAATGGTAGGAATTAGAGCCAAATTAGTCAAGGTTCCGGATGGAATGATCCTAAGATTTGACTCCTCACCTTCGAGATGGTTGTGCTTGAAAATGTTGAGCCGTGAGATTATTGCAATGGGCCTTGCGACTTAATGCATCGGCTACCACGTTTGCTTTTCCTGGGTGGTAGTGAATTTCCAGCTCATAATCCTTGATCAGTTCTAACCATCTTCGCTGTCGCATATTCGGATCCGCTTGGGTGAAAATGTACTTGAGACTCTTGTGGTCTGTGTATAAATGTACCAAATTACCCAGGAGATAGTGTCTCCAACCCTTCAATGTGAGAACCACTCGCTGCTAATTCCGGATCATGCGTAGGATAGTGTTCCTCATGACGCCTTAGTTGTCGAGAAGCATAGGCAATCACTCGACCCTCCCGCATTAGAACACATCCGAGTCCTATTCCCGATGCATCACAATACACATCAAAAGGTTTCGTCGGATCTGGTCGAGCAAGTACGGAGCTGTGGTCAACAACTTCTTCAACGTTTGAAAAGCTTCTTCACATTCTTTGCTCCATACGTACTTCTTATCCTTTTCCAATAGTTTAGTCATTGGCTTGGCGATCTTTGAGAAGTTTGGAATAAACCTTCCGTAGTAACCAGCCAATCCTAAGAAACTTCCGATTTGTGAGACCGACTTCGGTGAATTCCAATCCAACACTTCTTGAACTTTGCCGGGGTCAACGGCCACTCCTTCGGCTGATATCACATGTCCTAGGAACGGCACTTCCTTTAGCCAAAACTCACACTTGCTGAACTTGGCATAGAGTCGATGATCCCTTAGTCGTTGTAACACAACTCTTAAGTGGTTGGCATGTTCCTCTCGTGGACTTGGAGTAGATCAAGATGTCGTCAATGAATACCACGACAAATTTGTCCAACTCGGGCATGAATACCGAATTCATGAGGTACATGAAATGTGCTGGTGCGTTGGTCAATCCAAATGACATCACCAGATACTCATAAAGTCCATATCTCGTGGAGAATGCGAGTCTTCGGTATATCTTCGACTCTTATCTTAATCTGATGGTATCCCGAGCGAAGATCTATCTTGGAGAAAACTTTAGCTCCCATCAGCTGATCAAACAGGATGTCAATCCTCGGAAGAGGATACTTGTTCTTGATGGTAACCGAATTCGGAGGTCTATAATCCACACATAGCCTCAATGTCTTGTCTTTCTTCTTTACGAACAAGGTCGGGCATCCCCACGGCGAGGAACTTGGGCGTATATAACCTTTGTCCAACAATTCCTTTAGTTGTACCTTCAATTCTGCCAGCTCATTCGGCGGCATCCGATACGGCCTTCTTGATATTGGTGTTGTTCCAGGCTGTAACTCTATCTTAAACTCTACCGCTCGGTCCGGCGGTAGTCCCGGCAAGTCGTCGAAAAGACCTCCGGATACTCACGGACTATGGGTATATCCTCTAGACTCTTACCTACAACCTTATTGACCATTGGCAGCATAGCTTGAGGAAAAGCTAAGAGCAAGCGAGTCTCGACCATGAACAGGAGAGTTCGGATATACGGCTCGAGATGCTATATCCAATACTTGCCTTATGGAAATTCATCCATTGCATGCCAATAATTGCATCTAACCCTTGCCCATCTAGTATGATTAATGAAGTAGGATAAACCTTGCTACCCAATCTTAATGGCATATTGGCAGCCGCTTCATTGGTAAGAATTTTACCCCCAGGTGTTGAGATAATATGTGTCCATGTCAACTTATATGGTGCGATGCAATGCTTGAGCAATATATGACTTGCTTGATGAAATTATGCGTAGCTCCCGAATCAAATAAAACCATAGCAGGATGATCAGCGATAGAAAACATACCCGCTAGAATTTGTCCTCCTTCGGGTAGGTCCTCGGCCGTAGTAAAGTTGGCACGGCCGGTCTTCACTTGTGTATTCTTGGCTGGTGCCCTCGGTTGGTTCCGTGGCTGTCCTTGAGGCCTGGGTGCATATGGTGCCTTACGGGGATATGGACAACTGCGGTAATAATGTCCCGAACGGCCACAATTGAAACATGGCGGTCCATTCTGCGGCGGTGCTTGGCCTCATCGGTGCAGGATTTTGAGGGTTCCGTTGCTGATAGGGCGGACGATATCGATTCGACCGCTGCTGCTGAGATTGCTTCGGGGTGATTGATTCCGCCGGTAGTAATTGGGACGAGAGGGTGTATGCTAATAACGCCGACCCGACGGTGCGGTGTAGACCAGCCTGTACTTTGATGGACCCCCACTTCCTTGTCCCGTGGCCGGCCTCTTCTTGTTCTTCTCCGTCCGATGAAGACGGATAGAGTCTTCCGGTGCGATCGCGTCACTCACAAAGTCGGTGAAGGCTGTCGGTCTTGTTCAACACCAAGCGAGGCCGTAGCTTGGTACTCATTCCCTCCTTGAACAGATTCTTCTTCTTGGCATCTCTGTCCACATGTTCGGGAGCGTATCGAGGAAGGCGGTTAAATACCTTGGAGTAGGTGTGCACATTCATGTCCCCTTGCTTCGGCGATAGGAACTCCTTTTCCGATTCATTAAGCCTTACGGGATATGATGCTCTCGGAAGGCTTTAGTGAACTCCGCCCATGAGATTTGATGTCCTGGAGGAAACATCGCTTTGTAGTTGGCCCACCAGGCTCCCGCAAATCCTTGCAATTGCATGGGAACAGTTCAAGCTTCGACTCGATAGTGCGTAACCGGTTGTTAGCTTCCAAGGGCTCACCCGCATCCGAGAAGACCGGGGCGAACCGATAAGAAGTCCGAGAGGGTCACCCTTTCCTCCGGTGCATTGCGGCCTTGGTGACGTTCTGCGGAGCGGTGTTGCGGACCAATTGCTCCAACAATTCTCGCTGCTCCGCGTGAGAATCCAGATCTTGCAGCGATGGCTCGTGCCAAGGTCGGGGTGGTGGTGGGGTTCCCGCCCGCGTTGAGAACTCTCGGGCTCATCGCGTCTCCTTGTTCCAACCATTCTGTCCAAGAAAAGTTTACGTTTGACATCTTCATTCCAACATAATAATGGAAGAAACAGGAATACGTAGATGAGAACTCCAATCTTATGCAACAATCCACCTTTATTAAAGCACCACCAAATCCAGTAACACATGTTTATACATCCACGTTACCACGATTCCTATGATACACTTATGCGTGGTTACATCACGCTCGTTATTTAACTAGTGCCTATTTTACATACTAGTTTTCTCACTCGCTACTAGCTAGCATTCTACTCTTCTTCGCGACGCTCTGGATGTCACCTCCTGGCTTATGGAACTGCCTGTCTCGGATTCTGCATCCTCTAGTCGTGGAATCTCCGTGAAGTCGATGACTGAATCCATGTCCATTATTTCTTCGGGATCCTCCTCTTCTTCTTCGATTCAGCCTCCATAGGATTTTCCTGCACTCATCGGTTCATCTCCTGGAGGTTGTTGTCCTAATGCTTCATTCATTATGGCGTTGTGTGCTTGCGGTAGATCTTGCTCTAACCGAGTGATCGGTGCATGTGCGTTTGCTAGTTGCTGATCCTTAAATTGAATTTGCTGCTCCTTGTTTAGCAACTGCGCCTCTCTAAGTGCTAACAACTCCTCCTTTTCCTGCAGTTGTCTCTCCAGCTCGACTGCACGAACATCCTCCCTTGATCCTCTTACTTCACTCACACCCGTACTTGTGCTGTCCATCTCTGTGAAGAAGTAAGAGCATCGGATACAAGTAGAAACTAATCCTAATATTTCAGAAAATTTGTTTATTCTAGTAACTGCATATATATATTAGTACCACTTCCTTTCTACTAGTTATTGTTGGTACAACTCAAACCCACTTTTCATACACTCCCAACTACACCAAACACCGGCTAGTACCCTATCTACATCCGACCTACGTCGGCAAAATGTGGCTACCCCCTACATCGGTGAAAACACAACCCAACTAGGCCGACGGCGCGTGGCTGTCGCCGTCCGACTCGACGTCCTCGGCTGGTGAAGCGGGTGGTGGCTCGTAGTCCATCCGAGAGACCTCCTCGGCGTCGTGCGGTGGACCCTGCTGCTGCTCGCTGCTCTGCTGCAACTGCTCGAACTGCTCAACCAGGTCGTCGTGGTCGTGGAGCGGTGCGTGGTGTGCCTCGGCTAGCCCGTCAAACAACGCCTCGATCCGAGCCATCCGGTCCTGTACCACGATCGGTGTATGCACGGCGTGATTACGCTGCACCGTCATCTGCTCCAACCGCAGCTCGTGCACGTCGTGCGTCGCGCGAGCGGCGTCTCGCTCCTCGGTGATCGTGGTCAACTGCTCGTCCAAGGCTATGGCCGCCCCGTGGAACTCATCACGGTCCTGGGTCACCTCCACTAGCTGCTCCTCCGGCTCGGCGATTCCGGCGTGGGACCTCCGAACCTCCCGACAGTCCACTCGACAGCGGTGCTTCCAAGCACCCAAGCTGTCGGTCCCGACTCTGTGTCTTCAACTCCAGGCTGTGGAGCTGCTGCTCCAGCTCGGCCACACGTGCAGCTCGTGCGTCCTCCTCCTCCTGGGCGCGCTTCCTACCGCGAGTCACGAGCATCTGCAGGGAACATGTTTAAACAAGTTAAACACTTCTTCCCACAGAAGAAAACGAACGGAACAACCTATACGAGTACTACGAACTAGCTAAGTATATACCCAAATATTTATTTAGTGCATAATATAACATGTTGCATGCTCGTGAACTACTATACGTACCATAGTAAAGAAAACTACGACGAATAGTTAGCACTTCCCGACCCAAACGTCGAATAGTTAGTAAAAATCTAACTATCCTATATCCTTATAGGCTCCGTACTCTCTCGTTGTCTATCGTATGAACGTGTTAAGTTTTGAAAATAGACTTGTAATGATGTGTCTGTTACCTCCGAACCGCTCCGATACAAGTCTGTGGCATCCCCTCCGGGACACCCGGGAATCGGTACGAGAGGGACACTCGACGAAGCGAGTTACAACGAAACATCATCTCATACAAGCCAGAATATATATATCATGGTATAATACAACCAGGTTTTCGAAATACAAACATTCGTGCAGCGGAAACATAACCTTATTGAAGTTTAACATCCTACGAGTATACAGCGGAAGCTTGTTCTATTATACAACTCAAAGACTTCAAACGAAACAACGTGATGCACCGAGCCCTTCGCACATCACAGTCCTCTCTCTTCACGGCGTGGGAATACGTTCCCACTAAAGGGAACCTCCCTCCGGACATTGCTCCTCTTCGGGAAAACTGCCATACAAGTCGTGGTAGTACGACTCGTTCCCTGAAAGGTAACGAACAAACCCCGAGTATTCTAATACTCAGCAAGATCGACCCGTCAACATGGCACGCTAAGGTCGACGCCTAGTATGCAAAGGCTTTTTTGGCTGTGGGGTTTACTCCTTTGCGAAAAACAGCATTAAAGGGTGGGTCCTTACTTTCGATATTTAGCTCACATTATGTTCATTAGCCTTGATGTTTGCAACCTATCACTATTGCAACCAAGTTCTCAATCAAGATAAACTAGATCTTAATTCTTCCATCTCTCACCTTCATCTTCCATATAACTTACTACGATGTGACGAGCTAAACAAGCGGTACTCATTACTACGAAGGACAGCGATTCGAATCGATTTATACCAGGTGGCAAAACCCGACTACACGACGTATACGCATCACACCGATCGTATACGACAACCTTTCCCGCTAGCACCTGACAGCAGAGTAGCCATTTCCAACTCCCCGAAAGTATGGCGACGCCACGACTTCCCTCGTGGTCGACCCATCTCCCTCCCGTGAGACTATCCTCTCACTAACAGACCGATAAAAGAGAGCCGGCTACGCTACATCTCCGGGGTGGTAGGGTACATCAGCTTGCTGGGCCCATGATACCAGCATGTAGAGCGGTACGTTCAAACTTGCTTAACTAAGCCGACAACGGTACGGTCCTTGACCAGACACGGACGGGGCTACCACCTTGCAAGACCTCATCTCCGTCTTGCCCTTTCTCCTACGGGGCCCGTCCGGTCTCAAGTTCATTAACACTCTTATCATCTTTAGTGTCAACACAAAACCCTTAAAGCCTCCATGCTTTAAGTGCCCTAACCATCTACCGTTGCCGGTATGAATTAAGCTTAGCCTCTATTGAGCTACTCGTACCAGTATAGACTAAACAAACGGAAACCTACCATAATGCATCTAGGATGTCAACCATTCCCTAACACCTAATGCACAAGCATAAGCTGTACTATGTGATAAAGTAAAATATTTAAAAACATAGGTAGGATGCACGGGGGCTTGCCTTGAGTCCGTTCGAAGTTAGTTTCCTCGGCGGTCGGGTCGACGTTGAGATTCCCGGCTCTTGGTTCGCCCTCGGGTGGAACCTCGATCACTTCGAACCTAGTCGACCAGCAATACGTCGCGAATCACAATCATGTATGCATGAATGCTCATGATGGAAGTATGCGAGGATTCATTGATTACGTCCAATAAGCAATAATTAACAATTAATGCTTAATCACCTTAGTTAATGAACAAATCGGGGACAAGTATGTTCATTAATCACTAATTAACAATTAATTATGCTGATTAATAAATGCTTATTAATTAGTTCTGTTTCCTTAATTACTTAATTAAGTTCACTAATTACTTAAGTTTAATAATTAATAAAATATTCTGATTTATTAGGCAATAAATAAATAATTACTTTAAGTGATTAAAGGTTAATGGATTGTGATCACATAAAATAATACGGTTTAAGTTTAAATTTGGAAAAATAAATTTCATCATTAATTTCGTCTGCAAGTATCTCCTTTATCAAATAAAATTATTTTTCATAATTAAACATTTTATTTACATAAAATAATAGCCTTTCTCTAATCAAAGAAAGTAATTAACTACTAATTATAAAATAAATTTACTCAAAATAAATATTTTATTTCACAAATAATTAGATCTCAATTTTGTGAGTCTAACAAAGTTGGTTTGGCATTTTTCCGATTTTTAACGAATTTTCTACGAATTTTGGAAATTTAAATTCGATTACGTGCCACACGGAGGGCCACGGGGTTGGCCACACGAGATCCGCCGTGGCCTCACGCGATCCCACCCGCGTGTGGCCCGCGGTGTGGCACCACCGCGGCGGCGGCCCAGCGAGCGGCGCAGCCACCGGAGTCGGCCGGCGATGCCCCAAAGCTCGCCGTGAGACCACTTACGAGCTCTACTCGACGCGGGGAACACTCGGGTGTGAACGAAAGAGCATGAGCTCGGCCGGAAGCATGCCGGCGGCGAGGTGCGGCCATGGCGGAGGCTCCGGCGCGGCGCGAGCTCGCCTCGGAAGCTCAAAATCTAGAGAAAAAGCTCCGGGAGCTTCTACGCAACATGACCAAGCTCGTCATGGTGTTCTAGGAACATGAGCAAGCGCGGAAAGGGTGCTCACCGTGGAAGGCGGAAACGGCGGCGACCGGACCTTGGGGAGTACCGTGATTGCTCGGCCTTACGTGGAGCAAAAGCAAAGATTATTTACTCGGAACCGAGAGCGAGTAAGGCGCGCACCAATGCGAAAAGAAAAGAGAGCAAACGGCTCACCACGGCTCGTCGATTTGGAGGTGCGGCGAAGGAACACGGCCGGGTGCTCGAGAGAGGAAGATGGCTTGATTGGCGAGAGCTTCGGCGGTTGGTGAGAGTTGATGGTCACGGAGAGTTGAAGGGTGTCCCTGCGGAGCTTTTGGTGGCAGCGGACTGCGGAACGGTGCGCCGGAGCGGCCTGGCGAGGTAGCTCCGGGGACGACGGCTATGGCGGGGAGGCGAAGTGAGAGGGAGAGGGAGAAAAATGAGGGCCGGCGGGGTCTTTATCTCCCACCCGAGGCGGTTCCGGCCAGCGAGCTGCGTGGGCTGCCAGCAGCTGCGTGGCTGGGGGCGTGGCAAGCCGGCCGGAAGCGGTGCGGCCGCGGGCGGCGTCGAGAGCGCGGTGAGAGAGGGAGAGAGGAGAAGAGAGCGGCGCCCGGGCCTGGCTCGGCCATTTTGCGAAAAACCCCTAACCTTTCGCGTATTTAAAAGGTGCCTTCCGGTGCTCTAAAAATTCCGCAAAAAATCAGGGATGTTAGTGAAAGTATTTTAGGCATTTTTCCTATTAAGTCCAGGGTAAAACTCCAAATCATTTTCGGATTAAAAATTCATAGCTAAATTACTAAAAGAGACTTTGTTTATTTCTTGTAAATATTTTCATAAATCAAAATCTTTTCACGACATTTTCATAAATCTTTATTTGTGATAATTAAGCTATAGAAAATGTTAAACATGAATTTTCTTCTCATTTTCTTTCTTTTTTAACACTTCCTTTCTTCTTTATTTAATTTGTTATTTTATGTGCTTATTATTAACACCAAATGTGATATCTTCACAAATGCAACAATGTGATGACATGCTCATGATGACATGAAATGCATTATTTTCACGAGAGTTGTTACATAAGGATAAGCCATCGTGCTTTTTGTGAATAAAAAGCGGTATGGAATATGAAATTTTCGGATTGGAATTAAAGTAATGCTGAATTTTATAATTTAGCGAGTATGAAAGAGTTAGACTTTATATGACTCGGTGATAATGGATGCCTTAGGCTGTGGGTGTTAATCATCCGGCTGATCATAGGCCTTAGAGACTCGAGTCGATGTGAGATTATGGGGAATAAACTGGTCCGATCAACCAGAATCTTTAGTTAAATGTGATATGACTGGTTAGACCGGTTTGAGAAATGTGTTCTTGGCAGAAATTGCTAAGACGGATATGATTTAATGGAAGATAGTAAAGCATAGTCTCTCCGGAAAGATCGTTGAATTGTTTGCGATCCTCAAATGATACAAGAGTCGGGGACATACCTAATTAGGTGCACCTGACTGGTGCACCGTATCCAACAGCTGATGCAGTAACGATCGCGGGAGGTGGAAATTAATGGAAAAACAAATGGAGCGGTGCTGTAACGATTGCATATCAAAGGAAAATAATGAAGAATCAACTAGTGGACTCTTGCATTATTTGAAAGGAGTTCAAATGATCCAAGAGTCGAGGGCTATACCCAAGAGGTAATGTCGCCGACTCTTCAATGCAAGAATCATTGCTGCTAATTCCAGGTTATGTGTGGGGATAGTGTTCCTTATTACGCCTAAGCTATCGAGATGCATAGGCAATCAATCGACCCTCCTGCATTAGAACACACCCGAGTCCAGCTTCCGATGCATCACGAGTACACATCAAAGGGCTTAGTCGGATCCGGCTGAGCGAGCACTAGTGCTTGTTGTCGACAACTTCTTCGAGCGTCCGGAAAGCTTCATCACAATCCTTGCTCCATTCATACTTCTTATCCTTTTCCAACAATTTGGTCATTGGTTTGGCAATCTTCGAGAAGTTTGGAATGAATCTTCGTAGTAACCGGCCGGTCCTACGAAACTCCTGATTTGCGGGACCGACTTCGGTGGCTTCCAATCCAACACTTCTTGAACTTTACTCGGGTCAACGGCCACTCCTTCTGCTGATATCACGTGCCCTGGGAAAGGCACTTCTTTTAACCGAACTCACACTTGCTAAACTTGGCATATAGCTGATGATCCCTTAGTCCCTGCAGTGCAATCCTCAAGTGATTGGCATGTTCCTCTTCCGACTTGGAATAGATTAATATGTCGTCGATGAATACCACGACAAACTTGTCTAGCTCGGCATGAATACTGAGTTCATGAGGTACATAAAGTGTGCTTGGTGCATTGGTCAATCCAAAAGACATCACCAAATATTCATAAAGTCCATATCTCGGTGGAAAATGTCGTCTTCGGTATATCCTCGGCTCCGATCTTAATCTGATGATATCCTGAGCGAAGATCTATTTTAGAGAAGACTTTTGCTCCCATCAATTGATCAAACAAGATGTCAATCCTAGGAAGAGGGTACTTGTTCTTGATGGTAAGCTGCATTCAAAGGCCTATAATCCACACATAGTCTTAATGTCTCGTCCTTTTTCTACACGAACAAGGTTGGGCATCCCCATGGTGATGAACTTGGGCGAATATACCCCTTGTCCAATAGCTCCTTCAACTGCACCTTTAACTCTGCTAGCTCATTTGGTGGCATCCGATACGGCCTCCTTGATATTGGTGCTTGTTCCAGGTTGTAACTCTATCTTAAACTCTACCGCTCGATCCGGCGGTAGTCCCGATAAGTCGTCTAGAAAGACATCCGAATACTCACATACTACAGGTATATCCTCCAGACTTTTACTTATAATCTTATTAACCATTGGCAAGATAGACTGGGAAGAGTTAAAAGTAAGCAATCTCGACCATGAACGGGAGAGTTCAAATAGATGGCTCGAGATGCTATATCCAGATCTGCCTTATGGAAATCCATCCATTGCATGCCAATAATTGCATCTAACCCTTACCCATCCAATATGATTAATGAAGTAGAATAAACCTTGCTACCCAATTTTAATGGCATATTGGCAGCGACTTCATTGGTAAGGATTTTACCCCCATGTGTTGAAATGAGATGCGCACATAACAACTTGGATGGCATGATGCGATGCTTTGCAACATATGCTTTGTCGATGAAATTATGTGTGGCTCCCGAATCAAATGAAACTATAGCAAGATGATCAGCGATAGAAAACATACCCGCTAGGATCTGCCCTCCTTCCGGTAATTCTTCGGCCGTGGTGAAGTTTGCACGACCGTTTTCACTTGAGTATTCTTGGCTCGATTCCTCGGCTGATTCTGCGTCCGTCCTTGTGGTCGTGGTGCATAAGAAGCCTTACGTGAGTAGGGACAGCTGCGGTAGAAATGACCTAGGCGGCCACAATTGAAACTTGGCGATCCATTTTGCTGCGGTGCTTGATTCACCGGTTGAGGATTTGAATCACTCTGCTGCTGATAGGGCGGACGATATTGGTTTGACCGCTGCTGCCGAGGCTGCTTGTGGTTGCTCGAGGCTGCCGATAATAATTTGGACGGGAAGGCATATACCGATAGCGCCGACCTGATGGTGCGGTGTATACCAGCTCGACGGGAAGGCATATGCTGATAGCGCTGGCCTCTTCTTGCTCTTTTCCGCTTGATGGAGGCGGATAGAGTCTTCCAAGGAGATAGCATCACTAACAAAGTAATTGAAGCTGTCGGTCTTGTTCAGCACAAGCCGAGACCGCAACTTGGTGCTCAGCCCTTCCTTGAATAGATTCTTCTTCTTTGCATCTGTGTCCACGTGCTCGGGGGCATACCGAGCAAGACAGTTGAATACCTTGGAGTAGGCATGTACGGTCATGTCGCCTGCTTCGATGACTGAAATTCCTTCTTTTTCTCGATTCATCTATCCTTCTCGGAATATGATGCTCCCTGAAAGCTTTGGTGAATTCAGCCCAAGAAACCCGATGTCCTGGACGGAACATCGCCTTGTAGTTGGCCCACCATGCTCCAGCAAACCCTGGCGATTGCTTGGGAAGCGAATAGAGTCTTCCGATGATCGGTACATGGGAACAACTCCAGCTTAGACTCTATAGTGCGGAGCCGGTGATCAGCCTCCAATGGTTCACCTGTGACACCCCGTGTCACAAATTCAGGTTGTTACTGTACTAAATAAAATTTTGCATGTATAAAACAGTAATCAATTGCCAAGTCACATGAAATAACGGATTAAAGTCCTATTAGGGTTTTTAATGTTCCAAAACCCTAGCTCTTGAGATCTCAAACATTTCCCAAAGTGGTAACCCCAAATTTTTGCGCAATCTGGTAGAGCACATCAAGACATGAATTTAGGATATTTTTCCTGAATTTTTGGAGCAGCACAATTTCCTAGAAAAATCCAAACTAGGTTTAAAACAGCACTTGTTCATGATTTTTTGTAAATTTTTACAAGCAAAATTTAAACTTTTGCCTATAACGAAAGTTGCTTGTCACAACTCACTGAGCACACCAAAATTTTGGTTCGCAAAATTACCCAACAGAACGAATGTTATGGCCCAAACCAGAACCGGCAGTGCAGTGGCAAAGTCGTAAATATGGAGAACCTTCGGACAACGAGGAACGCACAGGAGCTCGGGGCCACCGCCAGGGAGTGCTCCGGCGTTCGTGCCCATCCCGGCCAGGCGCGACGCCGTCCTCCGGCACAGCACCGCCCCACGCGTCACCAATCGCCATGGTCGCGTTGAACTTACGCAAGCAACCTCCACCGTTCGCGGCCGCCATAAGAGGAGCTCGTCGCCGCCGCCGTGCCCGAACCCTAGCCCGCCGCCCCACTCGTCCGGACCGACTCCGCCTACTCTTAGCGCGTCAGGACCTTCGCCCTAACCCTAGCAAGCTATCCGAAGCACGAGCCCCCAATCCCGCAGAGGTTCGGGAGTGATCTCCGATTTCCCCACCAACACCACCGCCCGCCATTGTTGGCCGCATTCCCTCTCCGGTGAGTTAGCTTTCAATTCCTCTCGCTAGTAACATCCCTTGGTTCCAATCTACCTCGTGTGAGCTTGGTTCTCTGTTTGACGCAGCAGCTCGCCGGGAACACCAGCACGCCGTCGCGCCGTCCGCAACCGTCCTCCACCTCCACGTCGACGCGCCGCCACGGTGAGCCTCTCGAGCTTTGGGGCCTTGCGGCGCATGTGCGGGAGCTCCCTAGTGCTTACCGGCCCGCGCGCCCCTCCTCTCTCGCCTCCACTCACCGCCGGCAGCCTCGCCACGCACCCGCGCACGGCGCACGCCGCGCACGCCACGGCCGCCCTGGCCGCGCTCTAGCACTTAGGAAAATTTTCGATCGCGCTGGCCAAACCAAAACCGTGAACGTTAAGGATTTTAGAAAAATCATATCTCGAGATTTACGCCACAGATTTGAGCGATCCAAAGTGCATTCGAAAATTTATAACTTGTACTACAACATGGTGTACATGAACACCTATGATTATGTAGTAAAATCTAATGTTTGAGCAAGATGAAAACGCTATCACGACCACGCAGCTTAACAAGATTGCATTTTGAAAATGATGTAACTTCTAGACCCCGGATCCAAACTTCATGAGCAAAGGCTCTTTGGAAAATAGATAACTTGTACTTTAGCGTAGTAGCATAATCCCAGAACTTCATCTGTAGAAAAATAAAGATACAAGTACTCTAAGATGCTAATCCGTTATGCCCGCGTGACAACTTGACGTTTTTAAAATTCAATAACTTTTTGAATACAGATCCAAATAAAACAACTATATGTTTGTTGTAAACCTTGAACTGCGTACTTTACATGACCCAACATGATTCACCTAAGTTCTATAGCGAAATATTAAGATTTGAACACCTTAAGACGGCTTCACAGTCAGCCTATCAGCTCAGACTTAGCTAAACAGAAATGCTAAGAATGTGCTAAGCTCAAGCTTGTTTATTTACTTGCTGTTTTAGTGAACTATTTCATAGTTACATGGTGTGTTTAAGCGTGTCATAATCATGTTTATCTTTTGGGCAAGAACAGTCATTCATTGTGTATGATGGGTTATATTAAATTTGCATAAAATGACAATGGTGCTCAATACTTAGAGAAGTGATGAGAGCTTCACCCTAAGACATGAGCATCAACCCTTGTCAAATTATTTAATGAAGACAAGATTGGTAATAATTATAACAGGAGATGTAGGTAATTAAATTAATTCTAGAGGGTGTCACATAAATATGAATGCACAACTACGATTGCTATACATCATCACATGGCTACACTTAGACATATAGATATTTCGTTCCACTCGTTTCACTAATGAAGCCTACCCTACTTCCTTGATCTAAAAATCAGCATGTTCATTTATGCTAGATGATGGAAAGTTTACCTAATTAGAAGGTTGTCCCCATGAAACAAACCACACTTACCACCATCATGACCATATCATCACGGTTCGAGAACATGTTTAATTTATGCAAACGTTTCGTTACATTATATTATTGAGAAAGTTCCATGAACTATATAAATACGAATTCATCCATTGCTCATACACTTCATATGCATTCATATAGGAACCCCGACCGGAGCTGAAGATCAAGGAGGGCACCAACTTGAAGTGAGCGAGTTCGAGTGTGCTAACTACGAACCGAATCAAGGCAAGCCCCGGAGCATAACCTATGTTTTAAAGTTCTCTTTATTTTCACATACGTCTATGATGTATTGTGCATTTACGTTTAGGAGTTGCTCGGAAACCTAGTTGCACTAGATTCCTGTATCCCGTGGTCTTGGTTAAGTATAATCCTAATCGCTAGTGCTATGCTTAATAATTTATCGGTAGCAACACCGAGTGATTTGGAGATCACCCGGTCTAGGGATTAAATTTTGGTTACCCTCACATGATTAATTGGAGACCGTACGGGGAAGTGCATGCGTAGGATGCGGTGACAAGGTTGGCCCTTGGGCGCCATAGCCCCGTACGTGTCGGTCAAGGACCGTTCGTTGTGACTCCGCGAGCAAGTATTGAGTTGTGTACCAAATGCATACCTTCGTATGGGAGTTGGTAAACCGATGTAACTTGAGAGTCATAGTGTTGGACGGTCACTCCACCCTTTGTGCAAAGTGTTGGTCACGGTGGATGCACGGGTTTGTGAGTAGATGGAGGGTGTGTTATTACCCTTGGACCCGACGCTACCGTGGTTGCATGTGGAATGCACACTCGGAGGGCGGACCCGGCTCATATCTATGATAATCTTGTGAAAGGTGGCCATACGTGTTCTTAAATGATGCGTATGTCGTGCATTTGGGTTTCCCCTGCAGGGTGTAAATCGATATATATCGCCGTCCCTCGCGGTGATGAGTACCACTTGTCTCGAGCAGATTGCATCGTAGTAATAAGAGAATATGATGATTAAAGCTTGCTGTTTTTGAATATTAAAGTCATGTATTGCAATCATGCTTGTTAGTCGTGCTCACAAAAATTTATGATTTTGTTTCCACCCTCTTAACTTGGCTAAAATATGAGTTAGATAAATTCTTAAATGCTGTTTTTGCAAGTTCCCGCAAGCCAGGTCAAGCCCCCGCATGATAGGGTCGGTTCTTAGAACCAATCTTGATCGGTAAGCCTTGCGGAGTATATTAGATACTCAGGGTTTGTGTTGAAACTATTTTCAGGACTCCCGCAGCCCGATTATTGTGATTGCTGCGGGAAGTATGTGTGTCAAAACGAGGAACCTCGGGAGTGGACCGTGGAGTGGGTTCCCGCTTCACCGACTCAAGAGTGAGACCATGCTGTATGGGCTGGTGTGGTTCTCCTAGTTAAGCTATATATATGTACCGTCGAGATGCTTACGCTTCCGCACGGACTTTATCAAGTATTGTAAAACAACACTACACTTATGTATTGTAATTTGAAATTCGAACAATGGCTTGTAATAGTTAAGAGAGTATGTATGAAACTTGTTACTCAAGTAGCTTCCCTATGCAATAAAATGACGAATGTATCCCCGATGTATGTGCAATGTACGTTCGCTTCGTCGAATGTCTCCCGATATGATCCTGTTCGACAATCCCTCTCGCTCGCGAGGTAGGGGTGTCACATCACCCATATCCGAGAAAACCGGTGGGCGAACCGATAAGAAATCCGAGAAAGTCACCCGTTCTTCCGGGGCATTCCGACCTTGGGGACCTCCCTGTGGAGCGGTGTTACGGACCAACTGCTCCAACAATTCCCGCTGCTCAGCCCAGGAATCCGAGCACAGCTGCAATCGCTCGTGCCAAGGTTGGGGGTGGTGGTGGTGTTTCCGCCCTCGCTGAGAACTTTTTGGCTGATCGCGTCTCCTTGTTCCAACCATTCCGTCCAAGAAAAATTTATGTTAGACATCTCAATTCCAACACATAATTATGGAAGGAACAGGAATACATGGATGAGAAATTTCCAAGATAACTTTTATGCAACAACAGTTTTATTATAACAACCACCAAATCCATATGCACATATCCAACCATCCAGTTTACAACGATTCTTATTGCGACACTCGTGCATGGTTACACCATGCTCGTTATTAAACCGATACCTATATTACATGCTAACTTTCTCACTCGTTACTCGCTACCACTCTATTCTTCTTCGCGAATTACGGACGTCACTTCCGGCTCTTGGAACTACCTGTCTCGGACCCTTCATCCTCCAATCGTGGAATCTCCGTGAAATCTGTTGTGGTTACGAAGGCCACAAGCAACAAGGATTGGGCCAGCCCAAGGTGTCCCGGAGATTTTATGGGGTACGGGACTACGAAGGTCCTTGGGCTAGGCCTAATGGAGAGAAACAGAAAGACTACGAAGGCGAGTAAAAGTTTGAAGGGATCACGAAGGAGTCACGAAGGACTCCAACCGATGTCTATCATTTCTGTTACGGTTTGATTACAGGGAGACCGGATGGGCTCATGGGATGGGCTAGAGAGAGTATTTATAGTCCATACTCTCTCAACCCTAATTCTCACATGAGCCCATACAAGTTACACTTATACCCTTCCTATTTTACCCACTCTTGGGCCGAATCCCTTCTTCATATGCTTGCTGGGCCTTGGCTGGGCCAATTCCTTCCCACCAAGTGCTTCTCCTGGACCTTGTGGTGCTTGCTCTAAGTCCTTATTGGCCCTAGTTTCCCTCCGGGCCGGTCCACTGGGGTAAGGTGGGGATCTTCCCCCAACAAAATCTATTATCGAGTCCACGTCCATTATTTCTTCGGGATCCTCCTCTTCTTCCTCGGATTCTTTTGCTACGGGATTCTCGTGCACTTCGGTTCATTCTCGGGGGTTGCTGTCCAAGCTCTTCATTCGATAGCGCATTGTGTGCTTGGAGTAAATCTTGCTCCAAGCTGGTGAATCATGGCGTTTGCGGTCGCCGATTGTTGATCTTTGACTTGAATCTGCTCTTCCTTATTCAACAAGCTGCGCCTCTCTAATTGCTAGCAACGCCTCCTTTTCTTTCAGCTGCCACTCCACCTCCGATAGACGAGCATCCTCCGCCCGTCCTCTCGCGTCATCGATGACGTTACTTGTGTTGTCCATCTCCGTGGAGAAATAAGCATATCAAGCATAAGCAGAAACCATTCTTATTCCAGTACTTCAACAACTCAAGCCCTTATATACTATACTACCAACTGCACATATATTATACACTACCACATTTTCTTTATACAATATTTGTTGTACACATCCGATCCAGCTTTCCCGAACGCTGCCACACTACCAACACCTGCTACTACCCTATGCTACAATCCGACCTACGTCAGCAAAATATGGCTACCATTCTACTCCTCACCTAACTATCCTACATCAGTCATTGCTCCAACACTAGCTAAGTCGGCGGCGCGTGGCTGTCGGCGTCGACTCGGCGTCCTCCTCTCGGTGGGGTCGGCGGTGGCTCGTAGTCCACACCGAAACCTCCTCGGAGTCGTCGGGCGGACCCCGGTGCTGCTGCTGCAACTGCTGGAAATGCCCGAACAGCTCGTCGTGGTCGTGCAACAACTCGTGGTGCGCCTCGGCCGATCCGTCGTACGTCGCCTCGAGCTCCTGCATCCGGTTCTCGATCTCGATCGGGGTCTCCACCGCGTGGTTACGATGTGCGGTCACTCCCGCCAACTCGCCGGGTGGGCCGTGTCCGCGTCGCGAGCGGTGTCACGCTGGGCTGTAACCGTGACCAACTGCTCGTCCAGGGCGATTGACATCCCGTGAAAGCCGTCACGGTCCTGGGTGATCTCTACCAAGCTGTTCCTCCAGCTCGGCGATCCGTGCGTGAGACCTACGGATCTCCTAGCAGTCCATACGGAAGCTGTTCTTCCAAGCGGCTATCCGACGGTCCCGACTCGCACTGCGCCTCCGGGTGGTGGATCCTCTGCTCCAGCTCGGTGACACGTGCAGCCTGGGTGTCCTCCTCCTCCCGAACACGCTTCCTAACCCGCGGCATCGACATCTGCATGGAGCATGTTTAAACTGGTTAAACACTTCTTTCCACGAAAAAGAACACGAAAAGACAACCTGTCAAAGTACTACGAGACTAGCTAAGCCTATCCCCAGCTTTTATTATAGCACTCAATATGACATGATGCATGCTTGGCGGACTAACTATACGAACTATAAGCACACGAAACAACAACGAATAGTTAGTAACTATCCAAATCCCGAACCTCGAACAGTTAGGAAAAATCTAACTATTCTATATCCTTATAGGGCTCCGTACTCTACCGTACTCGAAACGTGTTAAGTTTTGAAAACGGGTTTGTGACAATGTATCGTTGCCGCTGAACTGCTCCGATACCAGCTGTGACATCCCTTCCGGGACACCCGGGAATCGACACGGGGAACACTCGACGAAGCGAGTTACAATAGTTCATCATCTCATACAAGCCGGAATACATACATCATGGTATAATACAACCAGGTTTTCAAAATACAAACATTTGACAGCGGAAGCATAAACATTACTGAAGTTTAGAACACTACGAGTCTTGCAGCGAAAACTTATTCTTTGTACAACAAAAGGCCACTAGTAAACCTAGTGTGATGTATCGAGCCCGTCGTACACCACGGTCCTTATCCTTTACGGCGTCGGGATCCGTTCCCACTGGAGAGAACCACCCTCGGAGCACTTGCTCCTCTTCTAGGAAGCTACCGTATAAGTCGCGGAAGTACGACTCATGTCCCGAAAACATAACGAACAAACCCCGAGTATTCTAATACTCGGCAAGACTAACCCGTCAACGAGGCACGCTAAGGCCGACGCCTAGTATGCAAAGGCTTTACGGCTGTGGGGTTGACTTCTTGCGAAAACAACACTAATGGTGAATCCTTACTTTCAAGTTTTAGCTCAAAATTAACTTTATTAGAAACCAATGTTTGCAGCCTACATCTACTGCAATCAAGTTTGCAAGAAAAGATTATCTCCGATCAATAGCTCTTCCTGCTCTTTCCTTCATCTCTCACTTGATTAACTACGATGCGACGAGCTAAACAAGCGGTACTCATTACGGCGAGGGACAGCGCTTCGAATTGATTTTCTACCAGCTGGCAAAACCCGACTACATGACGTATACGCACCCCACTAGTCGATAACTTTTCCCGCTAACACCTGGCGGAAGAATAGCCGTTTCCAAACTCCCCGGGAATATGGCGACTCCACGACTTCATCCGTGGCCCACCCATTTCCCTCCCGTGGGACTCCGATCTCACTAATAGCCAGCAAAAGAGAGTTGGCTACGACGCATCCCCGGGGTGGTAGGGTACATCGGCTTGCTGGGCCCATTACACCAGCATGTAGTATGGTACATTCAAACTTGTTCAACTAAGCCGACAACGGTACGGTCCTTGACCAGACACGGACGGGGTACCACCTTGCAAGACCTCGACCACGTCTTGCCCTTTCCCTACGGGGCCCGTCCGGTCTCAATTTCATTAACACTCTCTTTAAATTAACGACAACCACATCAAACACTTAAAGCCTCCATGCTTTAAGATCACCGAAAACAACTACCATTGCGACTATGAATTACGCCTAGCTTCTATTGAGCTACCCGTACCTGTATAGCATGAATAAAAGGAAACCTACCTCATGCATCTAGGGTGTCAATCATTCCCTATCACCTAGTGCACAAACATACTTACTACTGTGATAAAAGTAAAATATTTTAAAACATAGGTAGGATGCACAGGGACTTGCCTCGATTCACATCGACGTTAGCTTCCTTGGTGGTTGGGTCAACGTCGATGTTCACGTCTCCTGCCTCTGCCTCGGACGGAACTTCGATCACTTCGAGACCTAGGTCGACCATCAATACGTCGCGAATCACAATCATGCGTGCATGAATGTATATGACATGGTATGCAATGCTTTCATCAACATGTTCGTTAATTAACGAGTTAATAACTTATTAACGATTTGCAATAACACAAGAAATAATAAATTATGGTCACATGAAACTATGAGAAACGTTTTTAATAAAAAAACTTTCGTACGTTAAACAACTTCTTTTCTTAAAATTAAATAATAATTAGCATAAAATAATAACTTCTATTAATCAAAGATTGCAATTAATTAATACTTATGAAATTAAAATGCTCAAAATAGATATTTTTAATTCATAACCGAGATAGAGAATATTTTTATGAATCTAATAAAAATGGTTTCACATTTTTTGATTTTTCTTTAATTTTCTACGAATTTTTGAAAATTAGAAAGGGTTACGTGCCACACGCGGGGCCACGGGTTTGGGCCACACGAAATCCCACGTAGCCACACGCGATCCCGCGCGTGTGGCCCGTGGTGTGGCACCGCCGCAGCAGCCGGGACACGGCGGCACGGCCACCGGAGACGGCAGGACTCGGCCCAAAGCTCGCCGCGAGCTAGCCTAAATGTTCTACGTGATGAGGCGAACGCAGTGGTGATGATGAGCTCGCTTGAGCTTTGCCGGAAGCACGCCGGCGGCGAGATGCGGGCGCGGTGGAGCTCCGACAACGTGCGAAGCTCACCATGGTTGCCCAAATTTGGGGAAAATCATGCGGGAAGCTTCTACGGAGCATGAGCAAGCTTGGCAAAGGGGTAATCAACCATAGAGCCGGCCGTAGAAGTGGCTCGTCGACGAAGCGAGACGACGGCGGACCGAGCTCCGGAGAAACGGCGATTCCACGGCTCCCTGTGAATGAAACTAGATGATGAGCCGCCAAGAACGTAGAGGAATGAGTTGCGCATCATCAAGAAGAAGAAAGGGAAGAAACGGCTCACCACCGGTTGCAAATTTGTGGGCGCGGCGGTGGAACGATTCGACGGAATAGAGCGGCTCGGCTCGATTGGAGGCTCCGAGGAGCTTTAGGGGCCTGAAGTGGAGCTCGTGGTGGTGTCGGTTTGGATGGGGTGCTGCTCGGAACGGCCTGTCGGCGTGGAACCGGGGAGTGCGGCAATGGCGGTGAGGTGGAGAGAAACCGACGAGAGAGAGGAAGAGGGATAAGGCCGGGGCTCGAGCTTTATCCTGGCCGGGGAGGTGGTGAAGCGAGCGGGCGGCCTACTCGCGTGGCTCGCGCGGGCGCGGGACGCGCGGCTAGAACGGTGGCGAACGGAGCCGAGAGGCGAGCGCGGGAGAGAGAGGAGAGAGACCGGCTTGTGGGCCGGTCCGAATATTTTTGCAAAAAGGCCCTCCGGTTTTTGATTACTTGAAAAACACATTTCCTAAGCTCGAGAAAAATTTACGAAAATTCAGAGGTGTTCGGAAAAACATTTCCAACCTTTTTCTTTTTAGGTCCAGGTCCAAAATTAAAATATTTTTTGGATTAAAAATTCATGTTTAAATTAAAAGTAAAGCTTTAATTAATTCTTGTAGTTGTTTTTACAAAGGAAAATAATTTCAGAGAAAACTCCATAAATCTTTTATTCTTATGTTTGACCAAAAGAAAATGTTACACACAATAATTTTATTTTTACTTACATTCTTTTTAAGAAAAACTTCCACTTAGCTTAAATTGGCATTTTATGTGCATTCTTGACATAAAATCGAATGGTTTCACAAATGCAACATCATGACATGATGATTAATGACATGAGATGCACTTTCATTTATCGGGGTTGTTACAAACAATGACAAGGCCATACTTGTTACTTGTCAATGCTTAAGTGACCAGATCAGAAGAGGTCCATGTGGAGCATCTCCAAAGGTCTTGTCGTTTTCATCATCATCTTGGATGGATGGTTGGCTCCAACTTGCTTTCCGGCTTGACATGTGCTACGCACTTTGTCCTTCTCAAAAGCAACATCCTTTAGTCCAACGACGCGGCCACCCTTTAGAAGCTTGTGAAGATTCCTCATCCCAACATGAGCTAGTCGGCGATGCCATAGCCAACCCAATGTGGTTTTTGCTATCAAACAAGCACTTAGATTCGGACCCTCTTTGTTGGTGAAATCAACAAGATAGATCTTATTGTAACAACCCTAACAAATCAAAGTGCATTTCATGTCATCCATCATCATGTCATCATGTGCATCCGTGAAACTATCTATTTTTGGTGAGGAGAAATGCACATAAAATAGCAAGTCAGCTACAGAGTAAAGGAAATGCTTAAAAAGAAATAAAATAAGCCGTAAATTTAAGTTTAATATTTTCTATGGTTTAAAGGTCGTAAATAAAGATTTATGAAAATTTCCTAGAATTATTTTGCTTTGTGAAAATATTTGCAAGAAATAAACAAAACTTCTTTTGTTAATTTATCTTGGAATTTTTAATTCGAAAACAGTTTGGAATCTCAACCTGGTCTTAAAATGAAAAAATATTCAAAATAATTTCAAATACCTCCCTGATTTTTCGTAGAATTTTTCGAGTACTAGAAATGCGAGTTTTAATTAAGCCAAAGGCGAGGGGGATTTTTGTAAAAGAACTGGACTCGGCCAATCCCCATTCTTCTTCTTCCTCTCTCTCACGGAACCGACTCACCGCCGCACCACCGAATCTCGCCGGCAGCAGCGAGCGGCGCGCCTCCCTGCCCCGGCGCCACGCGAGCCTCTCCTCACCGCCTCATCCTCTACCGTTGGGGATAAAAGCCCGGTCCGAGCTCCCCTCCTCTTCTTCTTGGTCCTTCTCCACCCGGACACCCCCAACCACGCCCTCCCGGTTCCCCACCGCCCGGCCAGCTCGGGCCGTCCCCGGCGAGTTATAACCATCAAAAACTCCGCAGCTCACCCCTCAAGCTCCACAAGGCAACCACACCACAAATCATCAACCGAGCAGGAAGTATTCCAAGGATTTCTCCGGTGTCGTCACCGACGACCTTCATCCGCTTCCCGGTGAAATACTCCATGTGCGGTGAGCCTCAAGGCTCGATTCTTCTTCCACGTTGTGTGCCATCCTATGCTACATCTCCTAGTGCATGAAATTTGTTCATCTCTTCGACGCGACGGCCGGAAATCCGTTTTTCCCCACGTGCGGCGGCCGGTCCACCCATGCCTCACGGTGCGCATCATGTTCCGGCCACCTCTAGCCTCCAAGGACTCGATGCCGGTCTTCGTCGTGCTCTTGTGAAGCTCTAGCAAGAAGCCATTCATCTTTTGGTCCACCACGGTGAGCACACGTCGTCGCCGAACATCTCCTCCGTCCGCATCTCGCCGCCGGTATCCTTTCCGGTCACCACTGCCGCCGCGGACCCCACTATGCGTTCCCCCGTGTTCGCGTAGAGTCGCTCGAGCCACTGCACCCCCGCCTCACGCCCTCCCGCACCCCTCCGGCGGACGCCGCCTGCCCGGCCGCCGCGGCCATGGCCTGGCGCGGTCCGGGCCGCGCACGGGCCGCCGGGTCGGGTCGGGTCAAGTCACGGACTACTGGGCTGGGTTGGGACACCGGGCCACCACGGAGCCGGATGGGCCTGGCCGATTTCGGCCCAAAGGCTTTTGTTTCCTTTTGCGAATTTATCTATTTTCGGGATTTGTTCAAATTTCAAATATTCGTGGAAAATTCCACAAAAATCGAAAAAATGTCAAACAAAGTTCTTTGGATTCATAAAATTATTCTCTATTTATTTATGAATTCAAATATCTATTTTGAGAAATTATAATTTCATAGTTTAATTAAGTCGCTTTTCTTTAGTTAATATAACCTATTATTTTATGTTAATTATTAATTGTTTTTGAAAAATAAATTCCTTCAAAACTTAGAGATACTGCAGACAAAAGTGTTTGTGAAAACTGTTTTCCAAAATTCAACATAAACACTTGTCATTTCATGTGATCCCAAATTAATAGCTTAAGCGTTACCACATGTCGTTAAGCACTTATTATTGTTGTTTAAAGCATGATTAATTATTAATGGATGAACCTGGTTAATCATTAACTAATGAAGAAGATTAATGATTAATTTTTAAGTAATGACCTTGGTGAAGCAATAATTAATGAGCATGATCAGCTGTTACTTATTGCTTAACGAACATGATTAATTGTTAATTACTAATTGCAAAGTAACGAATTTAAGTAATGATTAATGGCTAATTAACGACCTTGGTTAATTCCATCATTGCACATCATCTCATGAACATTCATGCATGCATAGTTGTGATTCGCGACGTATTGTTGGTCGACCTAGGTCTGGCGTGATCGAGGTTCCGTCCGAGGTCGAGGAAGGAGACGAAAGCTTCGAAGTCGACCGAGCACATCGAGGAAGCTAACCCCGAATCGAATCAAGGCAAGCCCCGGTGCATCCCACCTATGTTTTTAAAGTCTTTTCTTTTATCATAGTAATTGTGTCGTGATTGTGCATTAGGTTACAGGAATTGATTGACACCCTAGATGCATGAGTAGGATCCCTATGTTACCTGTTTCTCCATGTTGGTTTTGTGTCTCGATAGATGCTAGGCTTAATTCACAGGGCGACGATAGAAGTCGAGTGGTGCTGAGCACACTCGCGAGATGATACTGGTCCGATCTTAAAGCATGGAGGCTTTAAGTTGTTTGATGTCTTCCAAGTTAAAGTTAAAGAATGAAGATGAAGATGAAAATTGAGATCGGACGGGTCCTGTAGGAGAAAGGGCAAAGACGAGGTCTTGCAAGGTGGTAGCCCCGTCCGTGTCGTTCAAGGACCGTACCGTTGTTGGCCCTGTCGAGCAAGTTTTGAACGTACCGATTTACATACTGGTGTTTATGGGGCCGGGAAGCCGATGTAACCTAATTGCCTCGGTGGTTGGACGTAGCTCATCCCCTAATTGGCTGGAGAATGAGGCGAGGCCTCATGTCTCAAAGGGAGAGGAATGGGTGGTCGCTCACGGATAACGTCGAGGATGGGTATCGCGTGGGGTCCCCGGGTTCTCGGGCGGATGGGAGACTAACCCGGCTACCGTCAGGAGTTAGCGTGAAAGGTTGTCGTATGCGACCAAAGGGGTGCGTATACGCCGTGTAAACGGGTTTTCCCAGTGGTGAAATCGATTCGAATCGTTGTCTCTCGCAGTAATGAGTACCGCTTGTTCACCGTGTCACATCGTAGTTAATCAAGTGAAAGATGAAGGAAGAGAAATGAAAGGATTGTTGGCTGGAATTTATCTTGTTTGGAAACGTGATTGAATAGAGTTAGGTTGCAAACACCATGGCTAATGAACATAACGCGAGCTAAAATACTGAAAGTAAGGACCTACCCTTAATGCTGTTTTTCGCAAAGGAGTAAACCCCGCAGCCGGAAAGCCTTTGCATACTAGGCGTCGGCCTTAGCGTGCCATGTTGACGGGTCAGTCTTGCTGAGTATTAGAATACTCAAGGTTTGTTCGTTACCTTACGGGGAATGAGTCGTGTTATCATGACATGTACGACAGTTTTCCGAGGAAGAGCGAGTGTCTCGAGGGAGGTTCCCTTCGGTGGGAACGTATCCCCACACCTTGAAGAGAGAGGACCGTGATGTACGAAGGGCTCGGTGCATCACGTCGTATCGTCTTAAGTCCGATGAGTTGTAACGAGAATAAGCTTCCGCTGAATACTCGTAGGATGTTGACACTTTAATAAATGTTATATTTCCGCTGCATCAATGTTTGTATTTCGAAAACCTGGTTGTATTATACCATGATGTATATATGTCTGGCTTGTATGAGATGATACACCGTTGTAACTCGCTTCGTCGAGTGTCCCTCTGTCCCAATTCCCGGGTGTCCCGGAGGGGACGTCACAGCTGGTATCGGAGCGGTTCGGAGGCAACAGTTCATCATTAGAAGCTTGTTTTCAAAACTTAACCCGTTTAGTGCGTTTAGAATACGAGAGAGTACGGAGCCCTATAAGGATGTAGAATAGTTAGACTTTTTACTAACTGTTCGACGTTCGGGTTTTGGGAAAGTGCTAACTATTCGTTATAGTTTTATATGCTATAGTACGTATAGTTAGTCGGCCGAGCATGCATCATGTCATATTGAGTGCTATAATAAAAGCTGGGTTTATACTTAGTTAGTATCGTAGTATAGAGTTAGCTCCCTATGGAGGGCATTAGAAAGAAGTTTATGCGAGTAAAACAGAAGGCAAGCGGAACTCTCCTGCAGAGGTAATGGAATGGAGAAATTCAAGATCTTCATCTACGGATGATCAAAGTCAATCGGAGAGAAGGACGATCATGTGTAGTTGTCAAGAAGCCCTATGAGAGCTATGGATCTAGAAGGACAAGTTAAAGATGCTCGTACAAGTGTGTACTACAAGTAAATCTGGGGTTGGAATGAGAGATAGTGCACCTCTTCTCTATACACTCGCTTGTGCTTTGGAACTTCAACGTGTTGTATCGTTGGTATCCTTATATCCCAATTTTGGATCGGTGATACTAATACCAAGTTTTATAACAGAATGGAACAAACTGGAAGAGGGAACCATCCGGAAAGCTCCCAGACAAGATGTTCGAGAGCCAGCATCAACTCCATCTACCCTGGCACAAGCTATTGCCACTATATTGGAGTCTCGTGAAGAGCAACGGGAACTTCTTCAGCAGCTTGTTCAGAATACGGCCCCACGGGCCGGTGGTCAAGATCAGCATGCTCCACCGGTTCACGTTACATATTCGGATTTCCTGGCTATTGGTCCACCCAAGTTTTCGGATGAGGGAGATCCTCCGGAAGCGGACCATTGGTTACGTACTATCGAGTCGAAGCTGGAGCTCCTACCATGCACGAGTATCAGAAGACTATCTTTGCCGCTCAGCAACTAGAAGGATTTGTCTGGAGCATGGTGGGCTAATTACAAGGCAATGATTCCCGAAGGTCACCAAGTCCTATGGCAAGAATTCACCAAGGCCTTTCGTGAACATCATATTTACGAAGGTATCCCGAACCAAAAGCGTAAGGAGTTTCTAGCACTGAAGCAAGGTGATATGACCGTACACTCCTATTCAAAGTTGTTCAACCGTCCGGCTCAATATGCTCCTCGGAATGTGGACACCGACGCCAAGAAGAAGGAATGTTTCAAGCAAGGACTTACTACCAAGTTACAATCCCGGCTTGTTTTGGACTCGAGGAGTTAGTTTTAATGAGTTGGTAAGTGATGCTATACTCATGGAGGATGCTATTCGTGTTCATCAAGAAGAGAAGGCTAAGAAGAGAGCAGCCAATGAACAGGGAAGTAAGGTATGCCCCAAGTATCGTCTAGTCCACACTTCTACAACGAGATCGGAGGTTCGAGTCTCGGCCATCGGGTTCCACTTCTTACCGGCCACCTCGGTATCAGCAACGGGAGTTTCCCTATTCGGTGGTCCAACGATCGGACCTATCAAGTATACGCTCCTTATCCCAAACTCCACAATCGGTTGACCATCCATGCTATAACGATGGTTGTCATGGACAATTGGCTCAAGATTGTGTCGCACCAACAGAGCAGAAATTGTCAACACGCCCTCAAAAGAAAGCGGTTGGTCGACGGAAGAATGCATTGAAATATGGTAAGATGAAGACTGGTCGTGTCAACTTCACCACCGCAGAAGAGATTCCGAAAGGGTCTCAAGTTATGGCTAGTTTGTTCTCTATCAACCATCATGCTGCCATTATTTTATTTGACTCGGGAGCAACCCACAACTTCATCGGCAAGGGATATGTTCAAAAACATAATCTTCCATCATGCAAGATGACTTACCCACATCTCATATCATCGCCTGGAGGTAATATACTTGCAGATCAAAGTACTACTGAGCTACAATTGAAATTGGGTCGTAAGGATTATCCCACCTCCTTTATAATCTTAAATGGACAAGGATTGGATGCAATTCTTGGCATGAGATGGATGAAGTATCATAAGGCGGTATTGGATATAGATGCTTTTGCAGTTCACCTGAATTCTCCTCTCCACGGACGAGATTGCTTTCGGTTGACTTCTTCCCAAACTACTCCTCCAATGATTTATAAGACTGTTGGTAAAAGTTTGGAAGACATTCCTATAGTCTGTGAGTACCCCGATGTTTTTCCGGAAGACTTACCGGGTTTACCGCCGGATCGAGCGGTAGAGTTTAAGATCGAGTTACGACTGGAACAGACACCAATATCAAGAAGGCCGTATCGGATGCCACCGAATGAGCTAGCAGAGTTGAAGGTGCAATTACAGGAATTATTGGACAAGGGGTATATTCGTCCAAGTTCATCACCATGGGGATGTCCGACCTTGTTCGTAAAGAAAAAGGACAAGACATTAAGGCTATGTGTGGATTATAGGCCTTTGAATGCCGTGACCATCAAGAACAAGTACCCTCTCCCGAGGATTGATATCTTGTTTGATCAGCTGATGGGAGCTAAAGTTTTCTCCAAGATAGATCTTCACTCGGGATATCATCGGATTAAGATAAGAGCCGAAGATATACCGAAGACCGCATTCTCCACAAGATATGGACTTTATGAGTACCTGGTGATGTCATTTGGATTGACCAACGCACCAGACACATTTCATGTATCTCATGAATTCCGTATTCATGCCTGAGCTGGACAAGTTTGTCGTGGTGTTCATTGACGACATCCGGATCTACTCTAAGTCGGAAGAGGAACATGCCAATCACTTAAGAGTTGTATTGCAAAGGCTCGGGGATCATCAACTATATGCTAAGTTCAGCAAGTGCGAATTTTGGCTAAAGGAAGTGCCATTCCTAGGTCACGTGATATCAGCCGAAAGAGTGGCCGTTGACCAGGCAAAGTTCAAGAAGTATTGGATTGGAAATCACCGAAGTCCGTCTCACGGATCGGGAGTTTCTTGGGATTGGCTGGTTACTACGGAAGGTTTATTCCAAACTTTTCAAAGATCGCCATGCCAATGACTAAGCTATTGGAAAAGGATAAGAAGTATGTATGGAGCAAAGAATGTGAAGAATCTTTTTAAACGTTAAAGAAGTTGTCGACAAGCGCTCGAGTACTCGCTCAGCCGGATCCGACAAAGCCTTTTGATGTGTACTTGTGATGCATCGAGAACGAGGACTCGGATGTGTTCTAATGCGGGAAGGTCGAGTGATTGCCTATGCATCTCGACAACTAAGGCGTCATGAGGAACATTATCCTACCCATGATCCGGAATTAGCAGCGAGTGGTGCTCGCATTGAAAGGTTGGAGACACTATCTCTTGGGTAACTTGGTACATTTATACACGGACCACAAGAGTCTCAAGTACATCTTCACTCAAGCGGACCAGAATATGCGTCAATGAAGATGGCTAGAGTTAATCAAAGATTTGTTGACGTCAAAAGTCGCCAATACACCGTTGTCCGGAGAGTCCACCGAAACTCCGGCTGACGCAGAGTCCTGTGCTCCCAACGGACCGGCTCGGCTAGCCGATGTTCGTATGCGCCGGTGCGTGCCGGATGGTTTTCCTGCAAACCAACAAAGACAATAAAAAGTGTAAAATTCCAGGTCATCGGCCCGGATAGACCGATGTGCGGCCGTGGCCGATTATGGCGTAAGATAGACAAAATCGGCCATATACGAGGAACAGCACGGCCCATCCATTTATGTATTAAATGTCAGGCGAACGAACCGTGATACGAATGATACGGAATCGGCCGACGCTATAACATGCAATCGGTGGCTAGCAGCCGATTTCGTCGATAAGCGATCAAATCATTAAGACTTTGCAGGGATATATTATCGAATAAAACGTAAGCAAGGCAATTGTCAATGGGATGTAACTAATTTGATAACAAGAAGATGTTTTAAACATCAATCGGATCCGTGAATCGGTCGATCGGGTATTCGGCCGATTCTGCCATTGATTATAGCGATGAATTATTTAGATCTATCTAAATGTATAATGATGATCAATAAAATTATACTAATAACTCCGATTCGAAAGCAGCTTTAACAGATTTGGCACTAATTAAACATAAAACAGCTAATGAACGTGATAAGCAATCGGCTAAACACTCCGAAAGAACGAGTAAGACAAATACAACCACGCAGATCCCAAATCGACCGGTCGCTCCAACAGGACAAGTCAACCGATGGCACGCGATCGGACCAGGTCTAACGGCCGCGCACGCCTGGCCGATTCAGGACAAGCGCAATCATAAACGCCTTAACTATGAAAGTAAATCTACACCCTAGCCAATCGGCTGCATGCGCCTAGGACAAGTCAACTATCGCAAAGGCAAACACGGGACACGTCAACCGAATCCGCACGATCGAATCGGCCAAGATGTAAAAGAATTCTCATAGTGGCTATCGTGACTCGAACGACCGGGTCCGAACCAATCGGCGTTGGGAACAAAGGCTGGAACGGGGAGGCGGGACAAGTCAAACTACCTCCACCACGAGCCCGGACCAGGTCAACTTGACTCATCCCGGCCGATACTCACTACGCCGATCGGGAACAGATCTAGTCGCCGGATAACTAGCAATTAAGCCATCTAATTACGAACAATGCGCCGAGAACTAGACAACATAATTACCTTGTCAAGCCAACTTGTTGTCGACCGGAGCCCCGAAGATCCCCGCGAAAACAGTAAAGACTTGACAGAAAATTAGGGTTTGGCGATGCGCCGAAAGTTGTATTGGATGTGAATCGAGTTTACATGTTACATCCGAGTACGTATTTATACTCGGCACAAAGAATCCTACTCGGACCCTCTTCGGGCCGATTTCCTAACCGACTAGGATCTTTTCCAAAATTAAACTATTATTTCTAATTTTATGACGTGGGCCAAGCCCATCAATGTTATGCTCTTCTCGTTGGCGTCCGCGCACGATTCCCGGGAGGGACGCGCCTTTACTCGCCCAAGCGGCCGTCGGCCTTCCGCCCACCGGCCCTCTTTTGACCTATAGTCGCCGACAATGGGTCCCTTGGTCAAAAACCGGCGTCAACACATGTCCCCCGGTCCGGGGTATGCAACGCATGCGTCGGACTGATTTATCCTCTTTTCTGCGCCGGTTTTACTCGCCCGTCACTTCTCCATAAAACCCAGGGCCACCCCCGGTCATTTCCCATCTGTTTCTTCTCCTTGGCTTTCATCTTCACCTGTTCTAGCGACCTTTGCCTTCTCGAGCCTTTTCAACTTCTCACCGCGCCGCCGCCGTTTTTCTTCTCCGGCGACCATGAATCCTGCTATTGCTGCTGCTGCGTGCTGCCGCCGCCGGCCGCGTCGTCGCCACCACCAACGCCGTTCCGGAGGTAATGTACATCCGAGCATCCCTCTTTTCTACCTTTGCAATTTTCTTCGTGTTCTTGTTCTTGTTCATTTTCTCAATTTATTTCTGTTCCGCTTCTCATTCTAGCCCTATTCCTTGTTTTTAGGAGATCCGGAACCAAGTTGTTATTCCATCCAATATCCCAACTCATTTCTTCCTGGGTCCTATGGGCGATCCCGACCCCACGGATCTCATCCGTGCCGAAACGAACCGGGTTCCGTTTCGGCAACGATCTCCTCTATCGGCCGAATGGGCCAACAGTTTTCGATCATGGCCGACTCCCGTTGCAGGATGGCGTGATTGGTATAACCGGGTATCGGCCGTCCATCCGCAAGGTTGGACCAACATCGGCATCGCCCACGCCATCAAACTTTCTCTGGCCGATCACCACAAGAATGAACCGTTGCTGGCGGCGGCTTCTTATCTCTCGGTCGGATGCCCTGAACTGCTTCATGTTCGGCCATGGCCGGCTACCATGACCCTCCTGGACACGGTCATGTTGGCCGATTTGAATATTACGGCGGAGGCCACTCCGGATGCCATCCGCATTAAGTCCTCCCACCGGATCAACCCTAAGGACACCAGGGGCTGGAAGGTCTACATCCGGACCTACAACAAGGGGCACGGCACGGTCGATCGCCGCGAGCACGTTGCCTTCCTCAACATGTGGCTTGACCACTTCTTCTTTTGTGGGGTCAGCGTGAGCCCCACAAACAATTTTCTGCCGATAGCCGATAGGCTGGCCGACAGCCTATGCCCTCCCCATGGGCAAGTATCTTCCGGGATCGGCGTACCTCCTTCTTCACCAGGTTTCGGTGGAGTTGCGCTCCGGCCGATCGGTCAAGAACCCGGGAGGCCCTTGGTGGTTCATCCAAATGTGGTTGTCCCTTCATACCACCAAGGCCATCGATCCGGACCTCGGTGTCCTCACCTTCCCCGGCAACTATGCCGAATCGGCCACGCCCGATCCAGCCGATGTATCTCTTTCGGGGAAGCGTTATCCATGGCACCAGGGGCGGCCATGTCGGATGACAACTTGGCGTATTGGTTCGCCGCCCTCTACAAGGGCCTCAACAACGAAAGTACGGATTGGTACCCGTACATCGATTTCTTCGAGAAGGGGTATGACACTCCTTTCCTGATCGACCCCACCTTCCCAACGGCCGACGGGGAGGCGGTCAAGATCTTCACCACCTGCCTCCGCCCCTGTCTGCTGCCGACGGGACTCATTGCTCGGGAGCAAGGCTTTCTGCTCCTATGAATTCTACCACCCGTCGGTGGCGGCCCGCCAACTCGGTTTCGGCCGGTTGCCCCCAGCCTCTTCTATGTGGGGCAAATAAAGGCGCGGGCTACCGTCGACAACGCCATTCGGTGGAATTGGCTCGTCGGCCGCACCGCCGATGTCGTCACCGGCGATTTAACCGGATTTTCCCGGCGCCCGGAGTACCCGCCTTTTCGACCGTTGGTGGGGCGAGTGGAACCGGCACCTCCGCAACCGGAACACCGCATCCTTCTTCTCCGGCTTAGTTCCGAGAGAAGCTTTCGCCGAGGTACGTGTAGCCGATTTATTTTATAAGGCCGATTTTTTAAATGCAATCGGCCACTCCAAATGCTCACCCTTGTATATTCTTTTTCCGTCGGACACGGAGGAGCCGCCGACCCGAGTATCGGTGGCCGGCCGATTGCATACTTAATGCCGAGCCCAATTGCTCCAAATATCGGCTTCACCGATCGTACTCCTGCCCAAGCTTTTGCGGCGATGAGTCGAGGGGCACCAGCTGCCCGCAAGGCCAAGACTAAAACAGCCGCCCTCAGCAAGAGGAAGGCTAATGTGCCAGCTGCAGGGCCGACTCAAGCCCCGAAGCGACACCGCGCGCCGCTAAAGCAGCTCGTGCGCCCGTCCGACCCGGACTACTTCGATGAACCATCCCCGCCGCGTCAGGTTATTATTGCATGATTGCCGATTCCTTTTCACTTTACATGCTGTCTAACTATGAGTTCTTAGCAGGAATCGGCGGTTCTTCCTCCTCGGGCCCGGACGCCAACGCCCGATAGGCCGATCCGCTCGTCGACTCCTCCACGGGCCAGGACGCCGACGCCCGAAAGGCCGATTCAAACAGCTCCGGAGCTTGAAGTCATACCAAGCCGAGGCCGATCCAAACCCTACGGAGAGCCAAACTCGCTCGGATCGGCCTGCGTCTTCCGAGGCTGCCGCCGAAGTTGAACAAGCTATCCATGTGTCGCCCATCGCTCCCCCCAAAGGCACTATTGCTTGTCGAAGAATCGGCCGGCCGGGAGCCGCCCGCAGCCTTCTCCCGATGCCGCCTCCGAGGATGCCGCCGGTGAAGGGGGATCGGCCGGCCGAGAGCTGATTGGAACACACGAACCTGTGGGTTCCATGGCGCAGCCCGATAGACGTCCAGCCGCTTCGCATCGACGCTTCGCAGGTTTGTTTTTACTATCTCTTTTTTGATTCGCCGCTGGTCATTAGCTTCACTTTATTTCTCTTGGTATTTCGGGCGCTCGGCTTCCCTCGTCCCGCGCCGATTTTGGTATCTCGCTTCCGGTCTTACCACCATGGCCGAAATCGCGCGCAGGCTTGAGGCTTCTTCGGTTGATCGCTTGGTGGCCGACGCCCACCCCATAAGGGCCCGGTACTTGGAGGTCCGGACCGAGCTCCCGAGAGGATGTTCGCGACGCTCTGCACCGTGTGGCATACATGGAATACCGGCAAATGGACTTCATCCGTGCCCAGCAGCGTCCGGCTCGCCACGCGGAGCAGCAGCAAGCCGCGTTACTTGCCGAGGACTCCATCAAGCGTTCCGAGGAGGAGGCCCACAAGACCCAAGAGATGCAAGAGCAACTCTCAAATCGGCAGGATGAACTGCAGGTAATCAACCAAGAGATTGCCGATTTGAGAGCATCGCCGGCTCTCAAGGAGAAGGAAGCGGCGGCTTTGGAAGCCACCATTGCACAGCTGTCGGTTGACGTGGCGGCTCAACGAAGACGACGGACGAAGCAATTCAAGCGGCCGAGAAGATGGCTGCCGCGGCGCACGCCGATGTCGGCCCCATCGAGGATGACCTCGTTGGTCATGGCCAACCTCGACTCCATGCCGGCCCGTGCACTATCTCGCCGTCCAAGACTTCTTGTCTCGTGCCGAGGCCGTCGATTATGCTTAGGTGTAATAGGACCTTGAACAAAAATTTGTTATAAATATTTTTTGCACTAAGGGCGATATACAATCATATCGGCCATCCGAAGACGATGTTTAAAACATCGGCTAATTTATCGGTGACTTCTATGTTTTTTCTTTCATATTTTTTGGCTAAGGGCGATACTCTCGCATCGGCCGTCTCAAGGCGATGTGCATCGACATCGGCTGTAGTCTCTTTTAGGCCGAACACTATGAGTTAATCCAAATACTAGGATAATACTGCTTCAAATACTTTCCATTAAGTGCTCGGCCGAATTCTTCTCCTGCTAACTCTTTCAAAATATATGCATTACCCGGTGCCGATCGGCTAATCAAATAGGGTCCTTCCCAATTAGGCGACCATTTACCAAACCGGTTGTCTTTCACACCGATCGGCATCCTAAGCTTCCGGACCAAATCGCCCTCTTTAAACTGTTTCGCACAACCTTCTTATCATAATGGCGGGCAACCCTCGCCTTATTCTCGCTCTATTTTCTCCAAGGCATCCAGCCGATTTTGTACTACATCTTCTAATTCATCCATCATCAATCCGTAGTATTGATTGGCCGAAAGCTTTTGTTGCAATTCAATCCTCCTGGAGCCGATAGCTGTCTCCCATGGCGAGTACGGCTTCGTGCCCATATACAAGCTGATACGGCGCGACTTGCATGGCCCCATGCCGTGACATACGATAAGCCCACAAAGCGTCCATCAATTTCATGTGCCATTTACGAGGATACTCCTGTATTTTCCGCTTGATCAACTTGATCGGACTCTTATTTGCCGCTTCAGCTTGGCCATTGGCTTGGGCATAATACGGCGACGAATTAATCAACTTAATCCCCATCTCCTCAAGCAAAAGATTGAAATTCATCCGACGTAAACACCGATCCTTGATCTGTCGTGATTGTTTCTGGAATCCCAAATCTATAAATGATATGCTCTTTAACAAACGTTATCACGTCGCCCGTCGAAACTTTACGATAGGGCGCCGCTTCAACCCACTTCGTGAAATAATCTGTAGCTACCAATATGTATTGATGTCCTTTGCTTGATGCTGGATTTATCCGGCCGATCATATCCATGGCCCAGCCTCCGAACGGCCAAGGTTTGATCACCGGATTCATAGCCGACGCGAGCGCCCTCCGTATAGGCCCGAATTTCTGGCAATCTTGGCAACTTTTATAATATTTAAAACAATCGGCCAACATCGTCGGCCAGTAATAACCAGCTCGCCTTAGCAGCCACTTCATTTTATGGGCCGATTGATGCGTTCCGCAAATCCCATCATGTACTTCGCTCATTACCACTCTGGCTTCGGTGTCATCAATACATTTGAGAAGCACCCCATCAATTGTCTTGAAAAATAATTGATCATCCAACAGCACATACTTCAAGGCTTTATATCTTATCTTCTTATCTCGTAGGTTGGGATGGATTGCTCAAAAAATTTTGAATTTCTGTGCGCCAATCGGCCTTTTCAATATCGGCTATTTCCAAGCTATTTCTGGCAAGCCGATATCCGGATGCTAGTTGAGCCAAGTTATTTGCTTCGAAGTTCTGCTCTCTTGGTATATGGCTGATTTTAACACACTTGAATCTTTTCATCAACTTCTGGCACTTTTTATGATATTGCAACAATATTTCATCTTTACACTCATACTCATCGGCCAGCTGACTTACGACCAACAAGGAATCGCCGAAAATTTCCACAAAATCAGCCCCGGCATCGATGAGTAACTCCAGTCCTTTTAATACTGCCTCATATTCGACTTGGTTGTTGGTGTGCGCCTCTACTGTAATAGAGTATCCACGTATTGCCCCCGAGGCGACACAACAACCAAGCCGATTCCACTTCCTTCCTTGCAAATTGAACCATCAAAGAATACCGTCCATGGCACTCGGTTCAACGTATCCGGCCGAGTGCTCACCGTGCTGCACTATTAAATCAGCCAATACTTGTGCTTTTACTGCTTTGGCCGATTCATAGCCTAGATCAAATTCCGCAATTGCCAACATCCATTTGCCCAACCGGCCTTTGGGGACCGGGGCCGATAGCATATATTTTACGACATCGGCCTGGCAAACCACAGTGCACTCTTCGGCTAACGAGATAATGCCTTAGTTTTGTACATGAAAAATACGGACAGAGACATAACCTTTCCACCTCCGGATACCGTGTTTCGCATCAATCAATTTGCGGCTGAGATAAAATATAACCCGCTCTTTTCCCTCCTGTTCTTGAGTCAACGCCGAGCCGATGCACCTATCATCGGCCGATAAATATAACTTAAAGGGTGTGCCCGACTTTGGCGGAACCATCATCGGTGGGGACACCAAATACTTCTTGATATCTTCTAAAGCCCTTTGATGGATCGGCTCCCACCGAAATTCTTGATTGGCCTTGAGCTTTAATAATGGCGTAAATACATCAAGTCGACCGGACAAGTTTGAGATAAACCGCCTAATAAAATTTATCTTGCCGATCGTGGACTGGAGCTTCGTCTTGTTCGTTGGCGGTTCCAGCTTTCGGATAGATTCAATACTCTTAGGGCCGACTTCAATTCCCTTTTCATGCACAATAAACCCCAGAAATTGCCCAGCCGAGACACCAAACGCACACTTGAGCGGGTTCATCTTCAAGCCGTATTGTCTTGTTCTCTTCAACACTTCTCCGAGATCAGCCACATGACTCCCAACCGATTTTGATTTCACCATGACATCATCAATATAAATTTCCACCAATCGGCCGATCAAATCGTGATATATAAAATTCATGGCTCTTCGATATGTAGCACCAGCATTCTTTAGCCCGAAGGTCATGACAACCCACTCATATAGTCCCAACGCTCCAGGGCACCTGAACGCTGTCTTTGGTATATCCTCTTCGGCCATAAAAATCTGATTGTACCCAGCATTTCCATCCATAAAGCTCAAAATTTTGTTGCCGGCGGCTGCATCAACTAACAAATCGGCGTTTGGCATTGGGTACTCATCTTTCGAGGTTGCTTTATTCAAATTTCTGAAGTCAATGCAGACCCGCATCTTTCCATTTTTCTTTTCCACCGGCACAATATCGGAAACCCACTCCGCATATCGGCATGGCCTGATAAAACCGGCTTCATATAACCTGATAATCTCTTCTTTGACGGCTTCATAATACCTAGGGTCAATTTTCCGAGCTCCCCGCTTATACGGCCGATATCCGGGTTTGGTGGGTAGCCGATGTTCAACGATCGATCGGCCGAGACCAGGCATCTCACTATAATCCCAAGCAAAACAATCTTTATATTCTTTCAATAAGGCCACTAACTCATCTCTTACCTTTTTACACACTTTCTTGCTAATATATGTCGGCCGAGGCTTGTCTCCATCCCCTATGTCTACCTCTTCTAATTCATCGGCCGACACAAAACCGTGGCCTAATTTCCCATCTTCTCGGTTCGTCAATCGGCCGATTCATTATATCTTCAGCGTGAGTGTCGATCGGCCGATTGTCCGTCAATTCTCCCGTGGGGCCCATCGGAGCAGCCGGGGGTACACGACCCCCGGTCACAATAACTCCGTCGTCCGTAATGTTTATGGCCTCCGCATCCCAATATGTGCCCGATAAACAAGGCAAGCTCTCCAGCACCGGCAAACTCGAAATCGGCGGTTGCAATGGTTACGGACTTATCGGCCCGCACGATTTCAACCTTGTTGCCGACCCATTGAATCAAACACTGGTGCATGGTCGATGGGATGCAACAATTGGCATGAATCCAGCCTCTCCCCAACAAAGTTGTGTATGCACCTTTCCCGTCGATGATGAAAAAAGTGGTGGGTATGGTTTTGCTGCCCACGAGTGATCTCCATTATTGCGGCCCCACGCACATCTTGGCTTCTCCCGCTGTAATCCTTGAGCGTCGGATTAGCCTTCATCATTTCTTCCGGCGTCTTCCCAAGCTTGCGGTATGTAGTAATCGGCATGACATTGACCGCTGCTCCTCCGTCGACCAACATCTTCCTCATCGGTGACCCGTTGACGTAGCCGCTAATATACAATGCCTTGAGATGCAAATGATCGAGTTGATCGGCTTATCAAATACCGCCAATTCCGGCGTCCAAAGAATTTCTCGAAGTCTCCCCAATCGGTTCTTCTTCGACCGAATTTTCATCGGCCGATCCGACAACCCCGGGCATCGGGGACATCATATTCACCGCGGCTTCGGCTTGGACCACTTGAGACTGCACTTTCGGCCTCCATTCCTTCTTGGGCTTGGGCTCATCATCTTGGTCATCTCTATGATGCCGTTCACCCTTGATTTCTCGGCAACGCATTCTTTGGGGCCTTCTCTTTTGGGTTTTGTTGAGCAAACCACCGGGACACCACTGTCCTTCGTTCTCGGTTTGATCACCTCTCGAATCTTTATGGTATTGGTAATCAAACCCTTCTTCATCGTTGATTGGCCCCAGCCGATCGTGAACGGAGGTTCTCTTTGGCACTATGTATCTTCGTTCATCATATCCGTGATCATAGCCGATTGCTCTTACGGGGGCCGATTGTTGTGATTCGTAGTTGCGACCAATCGGCCGTCCCCGGTAACTTGATGACCCGCCATCACGATACTCTTTCCGGCCGGTGCACTCGGGCAGTTCTCGATAGATGGAAGCTTCATGTTTTGGTCCCAGCAGATGCGAAAGAAAGGACAATCCCGAGTGTGGGTCAAAATCTTCTCGGCGGATCACGCCTTGCCCGTACTGCCGACTTTGACCGATAGATTCCTGTTCATGTGCCATCCGATCTCTTTCTTCCCTTTCTCTCTTCCTCTCATATCGGCGTATGAAACCAGCTGATCCACCGCCGATGGTATTGATGTACATCGTATTAGCCGGGAAAGGGTGCCCATCAACTTTCATCTTCTTCTTTACATCAGCTGCTCGCAATACCCCACTCGTCAACCGCCTTCCGGATCTCATCTCTCATAGCATAACAATCAACGGTGTTATGATGTGAATTTCCATGCCACTTGCACCACTTAGCCATTTTCTTCAATTCCTCGGCGTAGGAATTTTGTGATGAGGGGAATGCTGGATTTTCTTTTCCCGCAGCGAGTTGATCAAATATCTCGTCGGCCTTGGATAAATCAAAATCATATTTTCTCTCCTTAGGATTGACATGTGGAGAAAATATCGGCCGTTTGTTATTAGTCCACTCAACTGCATTAATTCCCTCTTCATCATCCTCACTGTCGAAATCAGCATAAGCTACCTAATACCGCCGATTCCTCGGTGAGCTGGAGATTCTCTTCCTGGCCAATCGCCCTTCGTGTCAGCTGTGCCAGCCCATCAAACTCATGTGGGGTAAACTTTTCTTTGATGTTGGAGAATAGCCCCGCATAAGCAATTTCGGCCAAGCTGTTGCTCTGTCAGGTTCAGGTTGTAGCATCGTCCCCTCGTAGTCCCGAACCTCCGTATATAATCAGCCACCGATTCCCCGCTTTCTGTTTCACTGCCATTAAATCGGACAAACTAAGCTCGGTGATGCCCGTGAAGAAGTACGAGTGAAACCTTTTCTCCGGATCGGCCCAACTCCGAATAGAACCAGGCGACAATGAAGCAAACCATGAAAAGGCCGATCCGGACAATGACAGTGGGAATAGCCTAACCCGCAAAGCCTCCCGAGTAGACGCCTCACCAAGCTGTGCGTCATATCGGCCGATGTGCTCCATAGTTGATGTGTTATCTTGCCCAGAAAACTTGGAAAACTCAGGAATTTTATATTTATTGGGTAAAGCCACGGAATCCATCCGATCAGGGTAAGGTCGCCGATACAATGCACTCTTCTCTTTAGGCTTCAAATCGAACCGATCTTTCATCATATCGGCGATCTTAGCCATGAGGCTACTCATATCATTGGGTTCAGCAGCTTGCTGATCCGGTCCCCGTCATATAAGCGGTGTTGGGCTGTCCCCCGATCGGGTGTATCAACCGGCTGTTCCCGGAAATCCCGTGCCGGTAGCCAAGAACGGTGTCCGCGGCGCGATTCCACAATTCATGGCCGATTGTATCGGCCGTCCAGATCATGAATCCCCGTCCCCGACCCGATGCAGTTGGTCGTGGAATACCGGATATCGGCCGTACTATAGTGGGTGAGTTCTCCATTCTACTTGGGCCGGTATTTGGTACGTAAAAGAAATTGGGCTGCTGTGCCATCTGCGGGCCGATGCCACATTGGTTGCTGCCCCCAACTCGAAGTCGGCTCGTTGTACATCTTGTCTGTCGCCTTCTTCCGTTACCGACTTCTTGGGGCCACTCGTCATCCTCTTTGCCCGGCTGGGTTGCACTCGGTACTTGCATTTGCATTGTCCTTGCCATACCATAGGTGAGGTGGCATACCGTACATGGGCTGAATGCCCGCCTGCGGTGTGGTACTCTGGAGGCTAATTCCCCGACTCGACCGTACGAGAGTGCCAAAAGGCTGAGTGTATGCAGGTCCAAAATACCCTTCGATGAACAGCCTCGCCATCAATAGTGTCCTTGATCAAATTCCCGATGGTGTTGGTCAACACGCCCGATTGATTGATTAGGGCCCGATGAACGGACGAGTTGACCATATCACCGAGTTGGTTAGCATCCGGCAGCCTCTCGGGCTTTGATTTGGTCTAGTTCTTCCGGATGCGAGAATCCGAGGGAAGTCTCCTTTTGTGGCCACTCCGCCACGTGTTACTCGTCAAGGCTTGAAAGTACTTTTTCATTGCTTCGGCCAGGTATTCCTGGTATTGCAGCTTTTGTTCTGTCGTCATCTTTCCCCGGGCCGAAACCCCGTTATCATCGTAAACTTCTCCATGCCCTTTGCCATCCGTCCCGAGAGGTACTGGAACCAAAATCGGCCGATTTTCAGCATCGACCATTGGTGTTCCATCCTCCCCGACAGCCTCGTATGTATGACATCTTGAACTTGGTTGCTTCGTCCCACCGGCGTGCCAAAAAGTGTGTTGACGTCAAAAGTCGCCAATACACCGTTGTCCGGAGAGTCCACCGAAACTCCGGCCGACGCAGAGTCCTGTGCTCCCAACGGACCGGCTCGGCTCGCCGATGTTCGTATGCGCCGGTGCGTGCCGGATGGTTTTCCTGCAAACCAACAAAGACAATAAAAAGTGTAAAATTCCAGGTCATCGGCCCGGATAGACCGATGTGCAGCCGTGGCCGATTATGGCGTAAGATAGACAAAATCGGCCATATACAGGGAACAGCACGGCCCATCCATTTATGTATTAAATGCCAGGTGAACGAACCGTGATACGAATGATACGGAATCGGCCGACGCTATAACATGCAATCGGTGGCTAGCAGCCGATTTCGTCGATAAGCGATCAAATCATTAAGACTTTGCAGGGATATATTATCGAATAAAACGTAAGCAAGGCAATTGTCAATGGGATGTAACTAATTTGATAACAAGAAGATGTTTTAAACATCAATCAGATCCAGTGAATCGGCCGATCGGGTATTCGGCCGATTCTGCCATTGATTATAGCAGTGAATTATTTAGATCTATCTAAATGTATAATGATGATCAATAAAATTATACTAATAACTCCGATTCGAAAGCAGCTTTAACAGATTTGGCACTAATTAAACATAAAACAGCTAATGAACGTGATAAGCAATCGGCTAAACACTCCGAAAGAACAAGTAAGACAAATACAACCACGCAGATCCCAAATCGACCGGTCGCTCCAACAGGACAAGTCAACCGATGGCACGCGATCGGACCAGGTCTAACGGCCGCGCACGCCCGGCCGATTCAGGACAAGCGCAATCATAAACGCCTTAACTATGAAAGTAAATCTACACCCTAGCCAATCGGCTGCATGCGCCTAGGACAAGTCAACTATCGCAAAGGCAAACACAGGACACGTCAACCGAATCCGCACAGTCGAATCGGCCAAGATGTAAAAGAATTCTCATAGTGGCTATCGTGACTCGAACGACCGGGTCCGAACCAATCGGCGTTGGGAACAAAGGCTGGAACGGGGAGGCAGGACAAGTCAAACTACCTCCACCACGAGCCCGGACCAGGGTCAACTTGACTCGTCCCGGCCGATACTCACTACGCCGATCGAGAACAGATCTAGTCGCCGGATAACTAGCAATTAAGCCATCTAATTACGAACAATGCGCCGAGAACTAGACAACATAATTACCTTGTCAAGCCAACTTGTTGTCGACCGGAGCCCCGAAGATCCCCGCGCAAAACGAGTAAAGACTTGACAGAAAATTAGGGTTTGGCGATGCGCCGAAAGTTGTATTGGATGTGAATCGAGTTTACATGTTACATCCGAGTACGTATTTATACTCGGCACAAAGAATCCTACTCGGACCCTCTTCGGGCCGATTTCCTAACCGACTAGGATCTTTTCCAAAATTAAACTATTATTTCTAATTTTACGACGTGGGCCAAGCCCATCAATGTTATGCTCTTCCGTTGGCGTCCGCGCACGATTCCCGGGAGGGACGCGCCTTTACTCGCCCAAGCGGCCGTCGGCCTTCCGCCCACCGGCCCTCTTTTGACCTATAGTCGCCGACAATGGGTCCCTTGGTCAATAGCCGGCGTCAACAAGATTATGAGCTGGAGATTCACTACCACCCGGGCAAGGCAAATGTGGTAGGCGATGCTTTAAGTCGCAAGGTTCATTGCAATAATCTCATGGCTCAACTCATGATTCAAGCACCTCCACAAGGGAGTGAAGAGCCAAATCTTCGGATTATTCCGTATGGAGCCTTGACAAATTTGGCTCTTATTCCTACTATTCGTGAAGAAGTGGTAGCAACTCAACGGAAAGATGTTGGTATGGAACACATCGGAAGACGACTCCGGAAGGGTGAAGTCAAGAGTTTCCAAAAGGATAACGAAGGTGTTATCCGGTTCAAGAATAGGCTAGTAGTGCCTAAGAACCGGGAACTTCGCCAAAAGATAATGGATGAAGCCCATACGTCCAAGTATTCTATTCATCCTGGAACCAACAAGATGCATCAAGACTTAAAGAAGAGATTTTGGTGGACAAGAATGAAACGAGAGATAGCAAGGTATGTCAACGAGTGTGATACCTGTCGACGTGTCAAAGCGAGAACATTTGAAGCAAGCAGGTCCACTTCAACCTCCGAGCATACCTGAATGGAAATGGGAAGATATCAGCATGGACTTTATTGTTGGATTACCAATGACTCCACGGAAGCACGACGCTATCCGGGTCATAGTTGACAGATTGACCAAGTCGGCTCATTTTATACTTGGTACATACCAACTACAAAACCAAGCTCGGAGCTATACATTTCACGCATCCTATGTTTGCATGGAGTACCCAAGACCATCATCTCGGATCGCGGAGCTCAATTTGTCTCAAGATTTTGGGAACAGCTTGCATGAGTCATTAGGAACCAAGTTAATTCGAAGCTCGGCTTATCACCCCCAAACAGATGGACAAACAGAAAGAATCAATCAATACCTCGAGGATATGCTTCGAGCCTGTGTCTTGACATACGGCAAAGATTGGGAGAAATGTTTACCGCTGGCGAGTTCTCATACAACAACGAGTTATCAAGAGAGTGCCGGAATGTCACCATTTCAAGCTCGTATGGACGTAGTTGTCGCACACCTACGAACCGGTCCGAAAGCGGAGAAAGAGTAATATTTGGACCGGATTTAGTGAAGGATGCTTGAAGAACAAGTACGTCTCATCCAACGGAACCTCAAGAGGGCGAAATCTTGACGAGATCGGCTATACCGATAAAAGACGTCGAGAGTTGGTATTCAAGGTCGGAGATCAAGTCTATCTTCGAGTATCTCCTACCAAAGGTGTTCAAAGGTTTGGAATCAAGGGCGAGTTAGCACCACGATACGTCGGACCTTTTCCAATCCTAGAAAGATGTGGAGCTGTGGCATATCGTTTGGAGTTGCCAGACACACTTGTCGGGTATACACAACATATTCCACGTATCTCAACCGAAGAAGTGTTTGAAACCACCGGTGGATATACCGACAGCTGAAGTAGAATAGTTACGACCAGATTTGACGTATGACGAACGTCCGGTCAAAGTTCTCGACACCAAGGATCGAGTGACTCGACATCGGACCATTAAGTTTTACAAGATTCAATGGAGCAATCACTCGGAAGCTGAAGCTACTTGGGAGCAAGAAGAGTTTCTTCGATCAAACTACCCCGAGTTCTTTAACACTGCGTCCGGTCGCTTCAATCGTGAATCTCGGAACGAGATTCCTGTAAGGGGGAGGGCTGTAACAACCCTAACAAATCAAAGTGCATTTCATGTCATTCATCATCATGTCATCATGTGCATCTATGAAACTATCTATTTTTGGTGAGGAGAAATGCACATAAAATAGCAAGTCGACTACGGAGTAAAGGAAATGCTTAAAAAGAAATAAAATAAGCCGTAAATTTAAGTTTAATATTTTCTATGGTTTAAAGGTCGTAAATAAAGATTTATGAAAATTTCCTGGAATTATTTTGCTTTGTGAAAATATTTGCAAGAAATAAACAAAACTTCTTTTGTTAATTTATCTTGGAATTTTTAATTCGAAAACAGTTTGGAATCTCAACCTGGTCTTAAAATGAAAAAATGTTCAAAATAATTTCAAATACCTCCCTGATTTTTCGTAGAATTTTTCGAGTACTAGAAATGCGAGTTTTAATTAAGCCAAAGGCGAGGGGGATTTTTGTAAAAGAACTGGACCTGGCCAATCCCCATTCTTCTACTTCCTCTCTCTCACGGAACCGACTCACCGCCGCACCACCGAATCTCGGCAGCGGCGACAGGCGGCGCGCCTCCCTGCCCCGGCGCCACGCGAGCCTCTCCTCACCGCCTCATCCTCTACCGTCGGGGATAAAAGCCGGGTCCGAGCTCCCCTCCTCTTCTTCTTGGTCCTTCTCCACCCGGACACCCCCAACCGCGCCCTCCCGGTTCCCCACTCGCCCGGCCAGCTCGGGCCGTCCCCGGCGAGCTATAACCACCAAAAACTCCGCAGCTCACCCCTCAAGCTCCACAAGGCAACCACACCACAAATCATCAACCGAGCAGGAAGTATTCCAAGGATTTCTCCGGTGTCGTCACCGACGACCTTCATCCGCTTCCCGGTGAAATACTCCATGTGCGGTGAGCCTCAAGGCCTGATTCTTCTTCCACGTTGTGTGCCATCCTATGCTACATCTCCTAGTGCATGAAATTTGTTCATCTCTTCGACGCAGCGGCCGGAAATCCGTTTTTTCCCCACGTGCGGCGGCCGGTCCACCCATGCCTCACGGTGCGCATCATGTTCCGGCCACCTCTAGCCTCCAAGGACTCGATGCCGGTCTTCGTCGTGCTCTTGTGAAGCTCTAGCAAGAAGCCATTCATCTTTTGGTCCACCACGGTGAGCACACGTCGTCGCCGAACATCTCCTCCGTCCGCATCTCGCCGCCGGTATCCTTTCCGGTCACCATCGCCGCCGCGGACCCCACTACGCGTTCCCCCGTGTCGCGTAGAGTCGCCCGAGCCACCGCACCCCCGCCTCACCCCCACCCACACCCCTCCGGCGAGCGCCGCCTGCCCGGCCGCCGCGGCCATGGCTCGGCGCGGTCCGGGCCGCGCACGGGCCGCCGGGTCGGGTCGGGTCAAGTCACGGACTGCTGGGCTGGGTTGGGACACCGGGCCACCACGGAGCCGGATGGGCCTGGCCGGTTTCGGCCCAAAGGCTTTTGTTTCCTTTTGCGAATTTATCTATTTTCAGGATTTGTTCAAATTTCAAATATTCGTGGAAAATTCCACAAAAATCAGAAAAATGTCAAACAAAGTTCTTTGGATTCATAAAATTATTCTCTATTTATTTATGAATTCAAATATCTATTTTGAGAAATTATAATTTCATAGTTTAATTAAGTCCCTTTTCTTTAGTTAATATAACCTATTATTTTATGTTAATTATTAATTGTTTTTGAAAAATAAATTCCTTCAAAAATTAGAGATACTGCAGACGAAAGTGTTTGTGAAAACTGTTTTCCAAAATTCAACATAAACACTTGTCATTTCATGTGATCCCAAATTAATAGCTTAAGCGTTACCACATGTCGTTAAGCACTTATTATTGTTGTTTAAAGCATGATTAATTATTAATGGATGAACCTGGTTAATCATTAACTAATGAAGAAGATTAATGATTAATTTTTAAGTAATGACCTTGGTGAAGCAATAATTAATGAGCATGATCAGTTGTTACTTATTGCTTAACGAACATGATTAATTGTTAATTACTAATTGCAAAGTAACGAATTTAAGTAATGATTAATGGCTAATTAACGACCTTGGTTAATTCCATCATTGCACATCATCTCATGAACATTCATGCATGCATAGTTGTGATTCACGACGTATTGTTGGTCGACCTAGGTCCCGGCGTGATCGAGGTTCCGTCCGAGGTCGAGGAAGGAGACGAAAGCTTCGAAGTCGACCAGCACATCGAGGAAGCTAACCCCAAATCGAATCAAGGCAAGCCCGGTGCATCCCACCTATGTTTTTAAAGTCTTTTCTTTTATCACAGTAATTGTGTCGTGATTGTGCATTAGGTTACAGGAATTGATTGACACCCTAGATGCATGAGTAGGATCCCTATGTTACCTGTTTCTCCATGTTGGTTTTGTGTCTCGATAGATGCTAGGCTTAATTCACAGGGCGACGATAGAAGTCGAGTGGTGCTGAGCACACTCGCGAGATGATACGGTCCGATCTTAAAGCATGGAGGCTTTAAGTTGTTTGATGTCTTCCAAGTTAAAGTTAAAGAATGAAGATGAAGATGAAAATTGAGATCGGACGGGTCCCGTAGGAGAAAGGGCAAAGACGAGGTCTTGCAAGGTGGTAGCCCCGTCCGTGTCGTTCAAGGACCGTACCGTTGTTGGCCCCGCTGAGCAAGTTTTGAACGTACCGATTTACATACTGGTGTTTATGGGGCCGGGAAGCCGATGTAACCTAATTGCCTCGGTGGTTGGACGTAGCTCATCCCCTAATTGGCTGGAGAATGAGGCGAGGCCTCATGTCTCAAAGGGAGAGGAATGGGTGGTCGCTCACGGATAACGTCGAGGATGGGTATCGCGTGGGGTCCCCGGGTTCTCGGGCGGATGGGAGACTAACCCGGCTACTCGTCGGGAGTTAGCGTGAAAGGTTGTCGTATGCGACCAAAGGGGTGCGTATACGCCGTGTAAACGGGTTTTCCCAGTTGGTGAAATCGATTCGAATCGTTGTCTCTCGCGATGAATGAGTACTGCTTGTTCACCGTGTCACATCGTAGTTAATCAAGTGAAAGATGAAGGAAGAGAAATGAATGGATTGTTGGCTGGAATTTATCTTGTTTGGAAACGTGATTGAATAGAGTTAGGTTGCAAACACCATGGCTAATGAACATAAACCGAGCTAAAATACTCGAAAGTAAGGACCTACCCTTAATGCTGTTTTTCGCAAAGGAGTAAACCCCGCAGCCAGAAAGCCTTTGCATACTAGGCGTCGGCCTTAGCGTGCCATGTTGACGGGTCGGTCTTGCTGAGTATTAGAATACTCAAGGTTTGTTCGTTACCTTACAGGGAATGAGTCGTGTTATCACGACATGTACGACAGTTTTTCCGAGGAAGAGCGAGTGTCCCGAGGGAGGTTCCCTTCGGTGGGAACGTATCCCCACACCTTGAAGAGAGAGGACCGTGATGTACGAAGGGCTCGGTGCATCACGTCGTATCGTCTTAAGTCCGATGAGTTGTAACGGAATAAGCTTCCGCTGAATACTCGTAGGATGTTGACACTTTGATAAATGTTATATTTCCGCTGCATCAATGTTTGTATTTCGAAAACCTGGTTGTATTATACCAAGATGTATATATGCTGGCTTGTATGAGACGATACACTCGTTGTAACTCGCTTCGTCGAGTGTCCCTCTGTCCCGATTCCTGGGTGTCCCGGAGGGGACGTCACACTTATCCTCCAAGTACCCTTTGAACGCAATTGAGGAATCCACTTTTCTAAAGACGATCACGCCTTCATCGGTAAAGAGACAATTAAAACCCATTCCACAAAGTTGTGATATGGACATTAAGTTGTACCCTAAACCTTTCACAAGAAACACATTACTAATTGAAAGATCATGAGTGATTTGGATTCCACCACGACCTATTACCTTTCCTTGTTGATCATTTCCAAAAGATATACTCCCACTTGGTAGATTGTCTTTGTCAAGTGTGGAGAACATCTTCTTCTCCCCGGTCATATGATTTGAGCACCCGGTACCGAGCACCCATATTGAACCGCCCGATGAGTATCCTACACACAATTAAGCACAAGATTTAGATACCTAAACTTGTTTGGGTCCCTTAACTTTAGAAACAACACTCTTGGGCACCCACACACAAGGATTCCCCCTTGCATAGTGTGGCCGAACAAATCTTGCAACTACTCTCCCATGAGCACCATGGGTCAGCTCATATGTTGCATGATCATACACATAAAAGGATACGGATGAGCTCTTTTTGTTGAGCTCTTGTGTTGTCTTTGCCTTCTTCATGTGCTTGACTTGAGCAACTTGCTTTTGTTGGTTCATGTTGTTGCTCTTGTTGTTGTATTTCTTCTTGGGTTGCTTCTTGAACCCAATGCCTTTGTCGCCATTGAATTTTCTTTCCTCACTAACAATTTTAGTAGCTAGCTCAATTTGAGCCGCTCTCTCAAGATTCTTAACATTGTTAGTGAGATCCTTTGTCACACCCCTATCCCGAAAGATAGTTAAGTGTGGTACGGATCGCCTTGGGAGATGATTGACGAAGCAACCATACATAGCATCACATTAACAAACATACACGATTTGCAAGGTTACATAATTAAGTCTTGATTACAACATAGAGTTCGAATAAAAGATACATTAGGTTCGAGATTAAGTCTTACATAACCATGATCTTAGTTCGAATTTAAAGTGCGGAAGCGAAATACATAACTCGACGATACATAGATAACTTAAATGAACCATGCCGGCCTAGGCCATGGCTCACTCATCATGGGTCGGAGAGCTAGGAACCCATTCAATGGTCCACTCTTTGGGCTCTTCTCCGTCCCAAACCACCTTACCACAACAATCACAAAAACCGGCTTGCGGGAAACCCGTAAATCAACAAGTAGTGGCAAAGCCTCGAGTATCTAACATACTCCGCAAGTCTTACCCGTCAAATTGGCCATCTAAGACCGACTCCTAGATGCATGGGGCTTGACCGGTTTAACTTGGCATTTTTGCATAAATAGCACCTATGCTAATTAGGTTGACAAATTTTATTACTTAGCCACATTAATAGGGTTGTTGCATAAAAGAAACTTTAGTGAGCATACTAGCAATACAAGAGTTTGCAATACAATTTAATATCAATATAAAACAGCAAGCTATTCAGTCTCCTTCCATTACTACACATTGCGAACTGCTCGAATCAAGTGGTACTCATTAACCGAGAGGAAACGGCGATAATTATCGAATTATTAATCCTGCAGGAAAGACCCAAATGCACGACATACGCATCATTTAAGAACACGTATGGCCACCGTTCGCGAGTTCATCATAAAGTAAAACACGGGGCCACCGACCCCGAGTACACGTCCCCTTGCGACCGTTCAACAACGCGCCCAAGGCTTAACCCATGTACTCTCCAACGGTCCTCAACCCGTGCAACCACCGTGCCAAACACATCACCTGCGGGTCGGTGAGATATCCGGCTCACTTTACAACTTACAAGCTACATAGGTTTACCAATCCCCATAAGAAAGGTATGCAAGTGGTACACAACTCAAACTTGTTCGCGGAGCCACAATGGGGTGTTCTCAATTTTTTTAACCAAATCCATCATGTTCAAGTTTAATCATAAACCATAGGTGAGATTCCCCATTCTATCGTTGACTCCATAAACCGAGCATAGCATTTCTATCGGAGGTATGACTCATACTCTACATAGGACATATAGGGATTTATGCACGTGGATTTCCAAGCAATTCCTAGAACTTAAATGCACATTCATCATCCTTAATATAGTGATAAAAGAAAGACATTTCAAAATAATAGGAATGCACCGGGGCTTGCCTTGAGAGTGATCGAAGTTAGCACTAGCCTCACAAGCGTTGAGCGTGGCAATAGCTTCTTCCGGCGGAGTCACTTCGGCGTCGTCACCTAAGGAATGAAATGCAATGCATAAGTCATATGAGCACAAGGTCGATGATGAGAGTAATGCATGGGTGCTGTTTTGTAAAGATTCATATGAGTATGTAATTCAAAAGTTGGTTTGTTCGAACCCTAATAAGCATGACATGTCTCTTGTCTTCTTTTACGGGACCCAATTACATGAACAAGCATAACTATACTAATATAAATTGAGTAATGACTTGATGCATAGACATGAGTGCTGTGGTTAGTGTAGGTTTAGCACTAATATCTTAGCAAGTTTTTATAGTACAATACGAAGAAATCTAGGCCTATGCATTTTGACATCACATGCGATGACGATTCCCTTTTAGAATAGAAATTTGATTTCAAAATTCATACATAGGTGAAATACATAAAACCTTTTGACTAAACCTGCCATGGGGTGCTAAAGGACATAATGAACAGTAGACATTACATAAACATGCATGAACAGGATTTTTAATGACATAAAACCATTTATGTATGTGCTGAAAATGACCTTTTAGAAATTTAGATCTAGGGTTTGCTAAAATCATTACTTAACATGCTCAAAATTTATCATGGGATTTTCTACATGTGTACAGTACCAAAAGGAAATTAATGGCCAAGTTTCATGCAAAAATAATTTATACAGATTTAATTAAAAATTAAATACAGAGAATACAAGAAATGCAATAACTTGAAAAATATGAAATGAAATGCAGATCTTCCAGTGCCAAAAATTCATGTGTGTCAGGGTGAAGACTTTGGCCAAGTGGCATTTAATTTGGATTTATATTTTTAAAGTTATGGCTTAGTTAAGTTTTCAGGGGTTGATTTTTGTCATTTTTGTAAAAATGTGAAAACATGTAGATCTGACGAGTTCATGTTACTTTTATGAAAGTACAGATCTTCTAGTTTCCAAAACATTTTAGTTTGAAATTTTTGGACGATTCAAACGCGAGATATGGATTTTTCAAACTTGAATGAAGTTCGGATCTATTTACGAAAATGCCACCGGTTCATTTTGAACGAGTGGCGGCGCGCGCTCCGGCGAGCGGCGGCCGGCGCCGGCGAGCTCGCTCGCGGCGGCGCTGCGCTGGAGCTCATGCTCCGGCCTTTAGGGGAAATGGTGCGCGTGCGACGGGGAACACGATGGTGGGGTCCACGGGGGCCGCGGTGGCCGGAGCACCGGTGACCACGACGCGGCGGCGTGGCGGCACTCGGCTCCGTCGTGCGCGGCGCACGGAGGACGAGAGGGGTGGAATTTGGGCGCAAAAGCTCCGCCTTACCTTGGAGAAGGGCGGCGCGGGCTTGGACGGTGACGAGGAGGGCTCGAGGTGGGGGCTCGACGCGGAGGTGGCGCAACCGGCGGCGGCGGCGGTCCGCTTTCTCCAAAATTCCGGTGGCCGGCTGCAGGGAAAGGGGAGCTGGTCGGGGGGAGAAGGGAAGGCTCTTGCGTGCAACTTGGCGGAAGAACTAGGGGCGCGCGTCTCGCCTAGCTTGCGCGCGACGCGGCGGCGTCCATGGCGGCCGAACGGAGGCGGCGACGGCTTTTCTCCTCGTGTGCGAGCTGCGAGTGGGGAGGAAGCGGAGCGGCGGTGCAGCGAGGTGCGAAGGGTGTTGGGCGAGCGCTTTGTGGCGAAGGAGGGGCGAGGAGGCCCGGCGTCCGTGCCAGTTATCTGGAGAGAGACGGCGGCGGGGGTAGCGAGGGCGGGCGGGGCGCGGCTTCAACTCGCGGTGCTCCCGTTGGCCGGCGGGTACGCCCGGTGGTTGGGGAGCTGGCCGGAGGGCGCTGCGGATGGGACGGGTCCGGGCGCGTGCCCGGGCAGGCGCGGGAGGCGGCGGACCGGCGGGCACGGCGCCATTGCCCGTCGGTCACTCGTAGCTCGAGTTCAAATTTGGATTTGAATCTACAGTTTGGTAATTCGCCTAAAATTCATACTTCCGTTGCTCCAAAAATAAAACCAAAAATATGGGGAGGTTCAGGATGATTCACTTTAATTTTCATCTTAAATTTTGAAGTTCCAAAAATGCTTCCAAAAATTCATACAAAATTCACAAGTAACAGGGTTTCAGATTTGAATTTGAATTTTTTGGGCATTTAAAACCTTGTTCAAAAATTTGGTAAAAATGTTGTAAATTCATCTTTTTACATGAGCAATCCAGTGGTGCAAAAATATGTGGGTAGTGTTTTTATAATTTTTGCACTTTTGGTTAGGCTAGGGTTTAGGAGTAGGTTTTTCCTTTTTTTCCTTTTTTATTTTTTTCTTCTTTTCCTTTGGGTAATTAGTATTAGTACTTCATTAGTGAAGTGATTAGGGTACTAACTACGGGGTTAGCCTTGATCGTGACATGGGATGTCACAGCCCTCCCCCTTAAAGAAATTCTCGTCCCGAGAATCGCTACGAATTAAGGAGAGGGAGTGCGAAAATTTACCGATTTGTGTGACGCGAGGAACTCGGAAAAATTCTTCTCTAGAAAATCCTCTTGTTCCCAAGTTGCTTCTTCTTCGGTGTGGTTACTCCATTGCACTTTGTAGAAGGTAATGGTGCGATTGCGAGTTACTCGGTCGCTTTGATCGATAATCCGGACGGGGTATTCGGGGTAGGAGAGATCTTCTTCTAGTTGATCGGTGTCGGAAATGACCACATCTATCGGAGGCTTCAAACATTTCTTGAGTTGAGATACGTGGAACACATTGTGCACTCGAGCAAGACTTCCGGTAGTTGCAACCGGTAAGCAACCGCGCTATGCTTTTCCACAATCGGATAGGGTCCGATATAGCGGGGTGCTAACTTTCCTTTAATTCCAAACCGAGATACGCCCTTATTCGGAGAGACACGAAGATAAACGTGATCTCCCTTCTCGAATTCCAAGGGGCGTCTCCTCTTGTTAGCGTAGCTCACTTGACGAGATTGTGCGGCTTTCATGTTGGCTTGAATTTGTCGAACCTTCTCTTCGGCTTGGGTGACAAGATCGGGACCAAAAGTAGTTCTTTCTCCCGCTTCCGACCAATTTAAGGGTGTACGACAAGAGTGACCATACAACGCTTCAAACGGTGACATTCCCGAACTCTCTTGATAGCTATTGTTGTACGAGAATTCGGCGAATGGAAGACAATCATCCCAATTTCCTCTATTTTCCATAGCACATGCTCTCAAGATATCCTCCAAATATTGATTCAATCTTTCGGTTTGTCCATCCGTTTGAGGGTGATACGCGGAGCTTCTAATGAGGGTGGTACCAAGACAAGAATGCAATTGCTCCCAAAAGCGGGATACAAATTGCGGACCTCGATCGGAAACAATGGTTTTAGGTACTCCATGCAAACACAACACTCTTGAGATGTATAGCTCGGCATACTTCTTGGTATTGTAGGTAGTATGGACGGGGATGAAGTGTGCGGACTTAGTTAACCTATCCACAATAACCCAAATTGAATCGTGCTTCTTTGATGTGGGAGGCAATCCAACTATAAAATCCATAGCAATGTCCTCCCACTTCCAAACGGGAATCTTCAATGGGTTCAATAATCCGGCTTTTCTCAAGTGGTCGGTTTTCACTCGTTGACAAGTATCACACTCGGCCACATACCGTGCAATCTCACGCTTCATGCGTGTCCACCAAAACTTTTCTCTTAGGCCGCGATACATCTTGTTGCTACCGGGGTGTATGGAATATTTAGACAAATGTGCCTCATCCATTATTTTCTTCCGTAATTCCATATCCTTTGGAACAACGAGACGTTGGTTGAACCATAATACACCATTGTCATCTTGTCGGAAACATGTAGCTTCATCTTTCTCAATTTTCTGCCGAATAAATTCCATACCTTCGTCCTTCTTTTGCGCCTCAATAATTTCCTCACGAAGGGTAGGAATGAGAGCTAGATTATATAGCGAACCATAGGGAATGACTCGGAGACTCGGTTCACTAGAATCTGAAATTTCCGAGTTTTCCATAGAACAACCGGTAATATGATTGCATTGATCCTTGCGACTCAAAGCGTCGGCAACCACATTAGCTTTACCCGGATGATAATGGATTTCCAACTCATAATCCTTTATTAATTCCAACCATCTTCGTTGCCTCATATTCAACTCTTGTTGGGTGAAGATATATTTGAGACTCTTATGATCGGTGTAAAGATTGACAAGATTTCCAAGTAGATAATGCCTCCAAGTTTTCAAAGCAAGGACAACCGAGGCTAGCTCCAAATCATGAGTGGGGTAATGTTGTTCATGCTTGCGAAGTTGACGAGAAGCATAAGCAATGACACGACCTTCTTGCATTAACACACATCCTAGACCGGTGCTGGACGCATCACAATACACGTCAAACGGCTTGGTGATGTCGGCTTGTGCTAACACCGGAGCGGATGTCAAATGCTTCTTGAGAGTTTGGAAAGCCTCTTCACATTCACGGCTCCATTTAAACTTTGCATCTTTCTCCAACAATTTTGTCATAGGCTTGGCTATGCTTGAAAAATTGGGAATGAATTTCCGATAGTAGCCGGCAAGACCTAGAAAACTCCGGATTTGTCTCACCGACCTTGGGGATTTCCAAACAAGCACGTCTTCCACTTTACTTGGGTCAACGGCGACACCTTCCACGGAAATAATGTGACCCAAGAAAGGCACTTGCTTCAACCAAAATTCACATTTGCTAAACTTGGCATACAATTGATGATCACGAAGCCGTTGGAGAACAATGCGAAGGTGTTCGGCATGCTCTTCTTCGGACTTCGAATAAATAAGAATGTCGTCAATGAAGACCACGACAAACTTATCCAACTCGGGCATAAATACCGAATTCATCAAGTACATAAAATGAGCCGGGGCATTCGTGAGTCCAAAAGACATGACGAGATACTCAAAGAGACCATACCGCGTAGAGAATGCGGTTTTTGGAATATCTTCGGCTCGGATCTTGATTTGATGGTAACCGGATCGGAGATCAATCTTAGAGAAAACCTTAGCACCAACTAATTGATCAAAGAGAATATCAATCCGAGGGAGCGGGTATTTATTTTTGATAGTCACCGCATTGAGAGGGCGATAATCCACACATAGACGTAGCGTCTTGTCTTTCTTCTTCACAAAGAGAGCGGGACATCCCCACGGAGACGAACTAGGGCGAATATATCCTTTATCCATAAGCTCACCCAATTGCTCTTTTAAGATTGCTAGCTCATTGGGAGCCATCTTGTACGGTCTACGGAAATTGGTGCCGTACCGGGTTGGAGCTCAATTTTAAACTCAACATCCCGATCGGGTGGCATGCCCGAGCAAGTCATCCGGGAACACATCGGGAAACTCACATACCACGGGAATATCCTCAATCCGTTTTCCCTCAAGATGGTAGATTGTTGAAGTGGAGAATTTTGGATGGGGCAATCGGAGAATAGATGAACCATGGAGTGGGGAGTTGAGGTGAACTTCACGAGAGTCGATATGTAAAACGGCTTTATGGAGTTTCATCCACCTCATACCTAGAATTATATCTATTCCTTGCCCACACAAAACTATGAGAGATGAGGGGTATATTTTTCTTTCTAGGTGTAGTGGGACTTGCCTCAATTCTAGGTTTGTTTTTATCTTTCCACCGGGTGATGTGATGATATAGGGAATATCCAAAACGGTAGGAGTGAGTTGTAGGGTTTTTGCACATGCTTGACTAATGAAATCATGAGTTGCACCCGAATCAAAAAGAACCAAAGTGGAGTGGTTGTTGACCGAAAACATACCCGAAAGTACCGGTTCTCCCGCTTGAATCTCTTCGGCCGTGGTATAGTTGACTCGGCCATTCTTAGCATTTGGAGTGGAGGATTGATTGCGATTCCCATTCCCATTATTCCCATTGCGGTTTTGATTGTTGTTGCCGCTTCCGGAACCATTGTTGTTGTTGTTGTTGCCCGGGTTGCGTGTCGGAACACGGCAATCCTTCGTGAAATGACCCGGACGTCCACAATTAAAGCACGGACCTTGAGAACCGGGCCTAGCACCTTGGTATTGCTGCTGTGGAGGGCGGAACGAGGTGGTATGCTGCTGATTTCCACCGTGGGAGTGGTGGTGTTGCTGCGGCACAAGCCGGCGTGAGCCCCCGTCGGCGGCAATGCGGCCCGAAACTTCGTCCGGTCGGGGAAGTGATAGCTAGCTTGTACTTGGGCGGAGCGGAGCCGGATGGATTTCCTACGGCACGCTTCCTCTTCTTGTCCTCTTGGTGAGCACGGATAGCATCTTCTTGCACAATCGCGGCACTCATCAAGTCATTGAACGTGCCGGTAGTGACTTGAGCCAAGCGATCTTGTAACTTTGGGCTTAGCCCCGAACGAAAGCAATCCTTCTTCTTGTCATCCGTGTCGGCATGATAGGATGCATATTGAGCCAAGTAGTTGAACTTCCGTGCATACTCTTGCACGGTTCCGGCACCTTGCTTCAAACTAAGGAACTCTTGCAACTTGCGCTTCATGAGACCGGCGGGAATGTGATGCGCGCGAAATGCGGTGCAAAAGTCCGGCCGGTTCACTTGAGTACCGGCGGGAAGTGCGGCGGTGAAACTTGCCCACCATGCACTAGCGGAGCCACGAAGTTGTTGAGCTGCAAAGAGAACCTTTTGCTCCGATGTGCAATTGAGGAGAGCAAACTTCGACTCAATGATGCGGAGGAAATTATCCGCCTCCAACGGATCGGTAGTAGCTTCACCAAACTTGGGCGGTTGAGTGGCCCAAAAGTCGGCATAGGTGGAATTCCTCGGCCCTTGGGGTGGCGGTCCTTGGCCTTGTCCTTGGTTGGTTTGACTTGCAAAGAACAAGCGGAACATCTCGTTTTGGTTGGACACGAGTTGTTCCAACGGCGTGAGAGGTGGAGGGTTAGGGAGTTGCTCTTCCCTCGCACCATGCCCACTTCCGGAAGCTTCACCACGGCGGGTATTCACCATCTGTCATGCATGAAAAATTTTCTCACGTTAGCTCATTAGACCAAGAGCTAAAATAGCAAGAAAACATGACCTTGGGCATAAGGGACCAAAAATTTCAGATTGCATGTACGAAGAAAATATTTATGAAATAAGCATAAGGCATTGGCAACACACATATTCCATAGATTCCAACATAGTAGCAACATGATAGAAATTTTTGATACACGGGAAACCACGAATCCGATACAACACGGTCTTAGGTTACATCACACGTGACCCACAAACAAACACAAATCTCGGAGAGCTTAATTAACAACACGCGGATTGTTTTCCAACACGGTTACATGCCTCACAAGATTACAAATCCTACACACATAGAGCTACGACCACCGGTCGTGACAACTACTCGTCGTCATCGCCGTAGTAGTCGGCGTCATCCCTCATGGGAGAGGGTGGTGCTCCATCCTCGACGTCGGAAACATCCTCGCCATCACTCATCTCCACATCCTCCTCGGGTGGAATGATCTCAAGTGGCTCGGGAGGTCCGCCATTAAGGATGGCGTGCAGGGCGTTGTTGGCGGCTTGGAGATGCTCAATGGTAGCGTTGTTATGCGCTATGGTTGCTCGGGCGTTCCGGAGGTCTCCCTCCAAAGCATCCCTAGCGCCCTGAGTCTCCAGGAGAGTAACATCCAACTCATCCTTCTCCTCGAGAAGGGCATCCACCTGGCCGGAGAGGACGTAGTTCTCCTCACTCGCGGCGGCGAGCTGGGCATCACGCTCATCAAGCGTGGCCTGCAGAGCGGCGGCTCCATTGCCCTCAAGGGCAAGGTGGGCGTCGTGGAGCTGCTCGAAGAAGTTCCAACGCTCCGTCTCGCTATACTCGAGCTGCGTACGGAGGGTGTCCACCTCGGTAGTGCGCTCGGCTAGCTCGGCGGTGCGGGCAGCAAGCTCGGCGGCGCGAGCGGCGAGCTCGGCGTCGCGGGTGGTAAGCTCGGCGTCGCGGGTGGCGAGGGTGGCCTGCAGGGCAGCACGCTCCTGGTCCAACTCGAGCACCCGCCTCGCGAGGTTCTCACGGTCCAACATGAGCTTGCCGGGGGCCATCTGTCGGAGAATTTTGAAACACAAGTCAAAACTCAAGATCCAACAACAAAACATGCTAAATAAGTAAAGCATGAATGATGGAATAGCACCAACTTAGCAAAAGAATACAACAAAACCTTTCGTGCAATCCTAACACGGTTCCATTTTTCTGGACAGATTTGACATGTTACGGAAACTCGATGATTACTCCTGTTTCTAGGCAGAATCAAACTTTTATTTTGTTACAAAAGTTTTAGACAACTTCTTAAAATTTCCAACGCATCCTAGAACAGCTCAATCCGACTTGTCGTTTGAAAGTTATGCACGATCTACGACAGGGACAGAACCGGAGCACATTCTGGAATTCCAGAACAGCTCTCTGTAATGGGCAATTCTAGCTACGTTCCAGATTTTTACAAGACCTGAGACTAGGAGATTGTTGTAGTGCATAATACAAGCTTTCCAGAAAGTCCTTATTTGCCTTATTTGGATAAGTAACTTGAAAGTTATGCTCATTTTTGTGAAAGTCAAGAAATCTGCCACGGTTTGTCATGTTTTGGTGTTCGGTTTTCAACCTTTCGTGAGAATTAAGCTAGGTGATCAAATTTTTGGTGATTGTTCCATCTATATGAGTTCACATGCATGTATTTGACATGATGAGATGATATGCAATTATGATGGATGCTCAATATGTCGTCTCGTACGTCCTCACAAAAAATGAAAAGACCGCGCCCGCCGATACGAATATCGGACAAGCGCATCGGTGGCACACACACACCTCTCACACGATACTACACGAGCTAAACGTTGTTATGAACCTGCAAGAGATGGATTCCAGAAATATTACATCAAATTCAAAAGAAACAAGCCAAAAATAAATCCATGTCACCTCGCCTCACATGGAGAGCTCTCGAATAAGAGTGTATTCGAGTCACACCAATAATATCATGCAAAAATTGACAACACTCAATCACATACCTTTGCTCAAGCCGTAGTTGCAAAATATTTAACAATCATAACACGGGGTTAGTTTTGCCACCATTCTATATAGTCCTTATATTGGCCTTTCTATCTAGACTCGTGCCTCACCGTGACTCGAAAACGGGTTTTAAGATTTTTAGAATGAGTGTTAACGTGACGCAAATCCCAAGTCGGCTACGATACCACGTGTCACACCCCTATCCCGAAAGATAGTTAAGTGTGGTACGGATCGCCTTGGGAGATGATTGACGAAGCAACCATACATAGCATCACATTAACAAACATACACGATTTGCAAGGTTACATAATTAAGTCTTGATTACAACATAGAGTTCGAATAAAAGATACATTAGGTTCGAGATTAAGTCTTACATAACCATGATCTTAGTTCGAATTTAAAGTGCGGAAGCGAAATACATAACTCGACGATACATAGATAACTTAAATGAACCATGCCGGCCTAGGCCATGGCTCACTCATCATGGGTCGGAGAGCTAGGAACCCATTCAATGGTCCACTCTTTGGGCTCTTCTCCGTCCCAAACCACCTTACCACAACAATCACAAAAACCGGCTTGCGGGAAACCCGTAAATCAACAAGTAGTGGCAAAGCCCGAGTATCTAACATACTCCGCAAGTCTTACCCGTCAAATTGGCCATCTAAGACCGACTCCTAGATGCATGGGGCTTGACCGGTTTAACTTGGCATTTTTGCATAAATAGCACCTATGCTAATTAGGTTGACAAATTTTATTACTTAGCCACATTAATAGGGTTGTTGCATAAAAGAAACTTTAGTGAGCATACTAGCAATACAAGAGTTTGCAATACAATTTAATATCAATATAAAACAGCAAGCTATTCAGTCTCCTTCCATTACTACACATTGCGAACTGCTCGAATCAAGTGGTACTCATTAACCGAGAGGAAACGGCGATAATTATCGAATTATTAATCCTGCAGGAAAGACCCAAATGCACGACATACGCATCATTTAAGAACACGTATGGCCACCGTTCGCGAGTTCATCATAAAGTAAAACACGGGGCCACCGACCCCGAGTACACGTCCCCTTGCGACCGTTCAACAACGCGCCCAAGGCTTAACCCATGTACTCTCCAACGGTCCTCAACCCGTGCAACCACCGTGCCAAACACATCACCTCCGGGTCGGTGAGATATCCGGCTCACTTTACAACTTACAAGCTACATAGGTTTACCAATCCCCATAAGAAAGGTATGCAAGTGGTACACAACTCAAACTTGTTCGCGGAGCCACAATGGGGTGTTCTCAATTTTTTTAACCAAATCCATCATGTTCAAGTTTAATCATAAACCATAGGTGAGATTCCCCATTCTATCGTTGACTCCATAAACCGAGCATAGCATTTCTATCGGAGGTATGACTCATACTCTACATAGGACATATAGGGATTTATGCACGTGGATTTCCAAGCAATTCCTAGAACTTAAATGCACATTCATCATCCTTAATATAGTGATAAAAGAAAGACATTTCAAAATAATAGGAATGCACCGGGGCTTGCCTTGAGAGTGATCGAAGTTAGCACTAGCCTCACAAGCGTTGAGCGTGGCAATAGCTTCTTCCGGCGGAGTCACTTCGGCGTCGTCACCTAAGGAATGAAATGCAATGCATAAGTCATATGAGCACAAGGTCGATGATGAGAGTAATGCATGGGTGCTGTTTTGTAAAGATTCATATGAGTATGTAATTCAAAAGTTGGTTTGTTCGAACCCTAATAAGCATGACATGTCTCTTGTCTTCTTTTACGGGACCCAATTACATGAACAAGCATAACTATACTAATATAAATTGAGTAATGACTTGATGCATAGACATGAGTGTTGTGGTTAGTGTAGGTTTAGCACTAATATCTTAGCAAGTTTTTATAGTACAATACGAAGAAATCTAGGCCTATGCATTTTGACATCACATGCGATGACGATTCCCTTTTAGAATAGAAATTTGATTTCAAAATTCATACATAGGTGAAATACATAAAACCTTTTGACTAAACCTGCCATGGGGTGCTAAAGGACATAATGAACAGTAGACATTACATAAACATGCATGAACAGGATTTTTAATGACATAAAACCATTTATGTATGTGCTGAAAATGACCTTTTAGAAATTTAGATCTAGGGTTTGCTAAAATCATTACTTAACATGCTCAAAATTTATCATGGGATTTTCTACATGTGTACAGTACCAAAAGGAAATTAATGGCCAAGTTTCATGCAAAAATAATTTATACAGATTTAATTAAAAATTAAATACAGAGAATACAAGAAATGCAATAACTTGAAAAATATGAAATGAAATGCAGATCTTCCAGTGCCAAAAATTCATGTGTGTCAGGGTGAAGACTTTGGCCAAGTGGCATTTAATTTGGATTTATATTTTTAAAGTTATGGCTTAGTTAAGTTTTCAGGGGTTGATTTTTGTCATTTTTGTAAAAATGTGAAAACATGTAGATCTGACGAGTCCATGTTACTTTTATGAAAGTACAGATCTTCTAGTTTCCAAAACATTTTAGTTTGAAATTTTTGGACGATTCAAACGCGAGATATGGATTTTTCAAACTTGAATAAAGTTCGGATCTATTTACGAAAATGCCACCGGTTCATTTTGAACAGGGCGGCGCGCGCGCTCCGGCGAGCGGCGGCCGGCGCCGGCGAGCTCGCTCGCGGCGGCGCTGCGCTAGAGCTCATGCTCCGGCCTTTAGGGGAAATGGTGCGCGTGCGACGGGGAACACGATGGTGGGGTCCACGGGGCCCGCGGTGGCGGAGCACCGGTGACCACGACGCGGCGGCGGGCGGCACTTCGGCACCGTCGTGCGCGGCGCACGGAGGACGAGAGGGGTGGAGTTTGGGCGCAAAGCTCCGCCTTACCTTGGAGAAGGGCGGCGCGGGCTTGGACGGTGACGAGGAGGGCTCGAGGTGGGGGCTCGACGCGGAGGTGGCGCAACCGGCGGCGGCGACGGTCCGCTTTCTCCAAAATTCCGGTGGCCGGCTGCAGGGAAAGGGGAGCTGGTCGGGGGGAGAAGGGAAGGCTCTTGCGTGCAACTTGGCGGAAGAACTAGGGGCGCGCGTCCCGCCTAGCTTGCGCGCGACGCGGCGGCGTCCATGGCGGCCGAACGGAGGCGGCGACGGCTTTTCTCCTCGTGTGCGAGCTGCGAGTGGGGAGGAAGCGGAGCGGCGGTGCAGCGAGGTGCGAAGGGTGTTGGGCGAGCGCTTTGTGGCGAAGGAGGGGCGAGGAGGCCCGGCATCCGTGCCAATTATCGAGAGAGACGGCGGTCGGGGGTAGCGAGCGGGCGGGGCGCGGCTTCAACTCGCGGTGCTCCTCGTTGGCCGGCGGGTACGCCCGGTGGTTGGGGAGCTGGCCGAGGGCGTTGCGGATGGGACGGGTCCGGGCGCGTGCCCGGGCAGGCGCGGGAGGCGGCGGACCGGCGGGCACGGCGCCATTGCCCGTCGGTCATCGTAGCTCGAGTTCAAATTTGGATTTGAATCTACAGTTTGGTAATTCGCCTAAAATTCATACTTTCGATGCTCCAAAAATAAAACGAAAAATATGGGGAGGTTCAGGATGATTCACTTTAATTTTCATCTTAAAGTTTGAAGTTCCAAAAATGCTTCCAAAAATTCATACAAAATTCACAAGTAACAGGGTTTCAGATTTGAATTTGAATTTTTTGGGCATTTAAAACCTTGTTCAAAAATTTGGTAAAAATGTTGTAAATTCATCTGTTTACATGAGCAATCCAGTGGTGCAAAAATATGTGGGTAGTGTTTTTATAATTTTTGCACTTTTGGTTAGGCTAGGGTTTAGGAGTAGGTTTTTCCTTTTTTTCCTTTTTTATTTTTTTCTTCTTTTCCTTTGGGTAATTAGTATTAGTACTTCATTAGTGAAGTGATTAGGGTACTAACTACGGGGTTAGCCTTGATCGTTACATGGGATGTCACATCCTTGATTGCTGCCTTTTCGGTAGCAATGTTGCCAATGTCAACATCTTCGCATCTTGTACATCCTTTGCTTAATGATGCTTGTGTTGACTCGACCTTACTTTTATAGGTCAAGGTGCTAACCTTGAGAGCTTCAATCTCTCCTTCCAACAACTTGTGATTCTCTTCAAGAGATTCACACTTTGTTTGGAGTGAGAGGTTGATGTCCTCAAGTTTAGCATTTGACTTGTTTACCTTTGTAAGGAAAAGAGTCAACTCCTCATTCTTCTCTTTTTCTTGTTCAAGGAGAGCCTTCAACTCCTTGATCTCATCAAGTTTCTTGATAAGCATATTTTCTTGCTTATCCACCATCTCTTCACTCTCTTCAACCTTCTCTTGCATTATCCCTAACATTTTCACCATATCTTGCAAGGAGGAGACTAGCCGCTCCTCATTATCGTTGTTAGAGGAATTGACAAGAGGTCTAGTTTGTACCTTGCTTTCTTTAGCCATGAAGCACTTGGAGGCGTCATCCTCATCATCGGTGAGGTTGTTGAAGAGCGATGATGTGGCCGGTGTTAGGCCATAGGCAAGATTGGCGATGCCTCCTTCTTCATCTTCATCTTCTTCATCATCATCATCGGAGACATATTGTTGGCCAATATGAGCTTGACCCTTGTATGGTTTCTTGAAGTTCTTCTTCTTGATGAACTTCTCTTTCTTCTCTTCCTTTCCATTGAGTTGAGGGCACTCCGCAATGAGGTGCCCCGAGTCATGACAATGGTAGCATTTCCTAGTTGATCTTCTTGTCCTTGCTTTGTCGAAGCTCTTCTTGGTAAACCCATTGTTGATCATGAACTTGCCAAAATTCTTCACAAATAGAGCAAGCTCTTCATTGTCTTCCACAATATTGATTTGGTCTACTTCCACAACATCCTTCTCTTTGGCCTTGAGTGCCGCCACATCCTCGCTTGCTTGTGCTCTCGTCTCCAATTAGCACGCTCACTCTCTTTCCTTCATCATCACGGCTCTTGTGAGCAAGAATTCTCCCAATCACTTCATCCGTGGAGAATCTATCAAATCCTTCCTTTTCTTCAATGATGGTACAAAGAGTGGAGTTCCACACTCTTAATGACATTAGAAGCTTGAGATTCACTTCTTGTTCGGTCACGTCATCCCCAAGTGACCGCCGCTCATTTACAATTTCCAAGAGCCTATCATGCGTTTGTTGGGGGTCTTCACCTTTCTTCATCACAAAGAAGTTGAATTGATTCTTCAAAACTTGCATTCTTAACTTCTTCACCACATCAACTCCCTCGTGAACCGCAATTAGCTTGTCCCAAATAGCTTTGGCATTCTCGAGTCGGGACACCTTAGAGTACTCTTTAGCACTCAAGGATCGGAGCATGGCCGACACGGCTTGTGCATTGCGATGTATGTTGATGTTGTCCATAACAGATGTGTTTCTCTTCATTCTCAATCACATATCCTTTCTCAACAACTTTCCACATGGGTGGACCAATTGACAGCAAGTACAACTTCATCCTATGCTTGTACCAACTAAAATCCTTTTCATCAAACCAAGGTAGTCGTCCACTACCACCACCATTCACATTGGCCACATCATTATAGTTGAAGTTGTACCTGGTGTCCAATTTCTCACCACTCCACCGGTGTCTCCTTTCTTGCTAGGATCCTTGTCCATCTCGCCATGTTCCCCACACCCCCTACCTCGCGAAGCGAGAGGGATTGTCGAACAGGATCGTATCGGGAGACATTCGACGAAGCGAACGTACATTACACATACATCGGGGATACATTCACCATTTTTATTACATAGGGAAATGCTTGAGTAGCAATTTTCATACATAATCTCTTAATTATTACAAGCCATTGTTCGAATTTCAGATTACAATACATAAGTGTAGTGTTGTTTTACAATACTTGATAATGTCTTTGCGGAAGCGTAAACATCTCGACGGTATATATATATATATATATATATATATATATATATATATATATATATATATATATATATATATATATATATATATATATAGCTTAGCTAGGAGGACCACACCAGCCCATACGGCATGGTCTCACTCTTGAGTCGGTGAAGCGGGAACCCACTCCACGGTCCACTCCCGAGGTTCCTCACCTTGACACACATACTTCCCGCAGCAATCATAATAATCGGGCTGCGGGAATCCTGAAAATAATTTCAACACAAACCCCGAGTATCTAATATACTCCGCAAGGCTTACCCGCCAAAAAATGGTTCTAAGAACCGACCCTAGCATGCAGGGGGCTTGACCTGGCTTGCGGGGACTTGCAAAAACAGCACTTATGGAATTTGTCTAACTCATGTTTTAGCCAAGTTAAGAGGGTAGAAACATAATCGTAAATTTAGTGAGCAAGACTAGCAAGCATGGTTGCAATACATGAATTTAATATTCAAAAATAGCAAGTTTAAACATCATATTCTCTTGTCACTACGATGCAATCTGCTCGAGACAAGTGGTACTCATCACCGCGAGGGACGGCGATATATATCGATTTACACCCTGCAGGGGAAACCCAAATGCACGACATACGCATCATTTAAGAACACGTATGGCCACCTTTCACAAGATTATCATAGATATGAGCCGGGTCCGCCCTCCGAGTGTGCATTCCACATGCAACCACGGTAGCGTCGGGTCTAAGGGTAATAACACACCCTCCATCTGCTCACAAACCCGTGCATCCACCGTGACCAACACTTTGCACAAAGGGTGGAGTGACCGTCCAACACTACGACTCTCAAGTTACATCGGTTTACCAACTCCCATACGAAGGTATGCATTTGGTACACAACTCAATACTTGCTCGCGGAGTCACAACGAACGGTCCTTGATCGACACATACGGGGCTATGGCGCACAAGGGCCAACCTTGTCACCGCATCCTACACATGCATTTCCCCGTACGGTCTCCAATTAATCATGTGAGGGTAACCAAAATTAATTCCCTAGACCGGGTGATCTCCAAATCACTCGGTGTTGCTACCGACGAAATTATTGAGCATAGCAACTAGCGATTAGGATTTTACTTAACCAAGACCACGGGATACAGGAATCTAGTGCAACTAGGTTTCCGAGCAACTCCTAAACGTAAATGCACAATACATCATAGACGTATGTGAAAATAAAGAGAACTTTAAAACATAGGTTATGCTCCGGGCTTGCCTTGGTTCGGTTCGTAGTTAGCACACTCGAACTCGCTCACTTCAAGTTGGTGTCCTCCTTGATCTTCAGCTCCGGTCGGGGTTCCTATATGGATGCACATGTAATGTATGAGTAATGGATGAGTTCATATTTCTATAGTTCATGGAACTTTCTCAATAATATAATGTAACGAAACGTTTGCATAAATTAAACATGTTCACGGAACGTGATGACATAGTCACGATGTTGGTACGTGTGGTTTGTTTCATGGGGACAACCTTCTAATTAGGTAAACTTTCCATCATCTAGCATAAATGAACATGCTGATTTTCAGATCAGGGAAATAGGGTAGGCTTCCTTATTGAAACGAGTGGCATGAATTGTTCATATGGTCAGAGATATGCATACGATGACGTTTAGTGTTGTGGTCATATCTCAATAATCATGTGACCAAATCCCGGAGTGATTTATTTCATCACATTTCCTGGTATAGCCTATGACCAATCTGGTGTTCATCAATTTATTATACTAAAACTTGGTGTTCACTTCTTAGGGTGATGTTTTTATCATTTCCAAGTTAATTAGCACTCATGTTCATTTGTGCAAAAATTTATACAATAACTTATACATGAGAGATGACTGTTCTTGCCCAAAATATAAATATGAGGATGGCATGCTTAAACATACCATGCAACTATGAAACATTTCATCAAAACAGCAAGCAAAATAGACAAACTTGAACCTAGCAAAATTTCTCAGCCGTTCTGTTTTAGCTAAGTCTGGGTTGATAGGCTGACTGCGTAGCCCTCTTAGGGTGTTCAAATTTCAATATTTCGCTATAGAACTTAGGTGAATCATGTTGGGTCATGTAAAGTACGTAGTTCAAGGTTTTCAACGAACGCATAGTTGTTTTATTTGGATTTGTATTTAAAAAGTTATTGAATTTCAAAAACGCCAAGTTGTCACGCGGGCATAACAGATTAGCACCTTAGAGTACTCGTATCTTTATTTTTCTATATATGAAGTACTTGGATTATGTTACCACGTTAACGTACAAGTCATCTACTTTCCAAAGAGCCCTTGCTCATGAAGTTTGGATCCAAGACACAGCAGTTACACTATTTTCAAAATGCAATCTTGTTAAGCAGCGTGGTCATGATAGCCTTTTCATCCTGCTCAAAAATTAAATTTTACTATATAACCATAGGTGTTCATGTATTCCATATTAAAGTACAGGTTACAAACTTTCCAATGCACTTTGAATCGTTCGAATCCGTGGCGTAAATCTCAAGTTATGATTTTTCCAAAATCCTTGACTTTTACGAAGTTTCAGCACGATTCAAAATTTTAGCTAAGTGTCGCGCGCGGGGGGGCTTGCCGGAGCGGCGGCGGGGCTCGCCGCAGGGGCCGGGCTTGGCCGCCTGTGCACGGTTTCACCTCGCGAGTCGAATGGAGGGGTGAGGGGTGGCAGACGATGACCGGAGGCTAGCTCGCGGCGGCGGAGGCGGACGGAGGAAACTCCGGCGCGGGAGCTCATGCTCGCCTCGCACGGAATGGGGAGTGGCAGGGGCGGAGAGCATCACCTGCTCGCGGGAAAGCTTGGCACGAGGTCGAAGAAGGAGGAGGGGCCCGGGAGGTAGCAGCTCGTCGGAGGGGTGGCGAGGCGCGGTGACCGGCGGCGAAGAAGGTGAGATTTTCTCCTCCGCTCGGGCTCGGTCGGACCCGGGAAGGAGCAGGGAGGGCCGTTAGGTTCTTGCGCGTCATCCAAGGGCCGTGGCGGAGCATGAGCTCACCCGAGCAGGGCCGAATCGAGCTTGCCGGCGCGGTGGAAGAAGAACGGGGCTCCGCGGCTCTCGGGCAGATTGAAGCTCGCGGAGAGGAAAAAGAAGCCGTGGATGGGGGCTGGAGCTGCGCAGGGGGCTTGCGAAGCTCTTGCGCGCAAATGAGGGCTGCAGTGCGGGGAGGGGCGGCGCACGGGGAAAAGGGGTCCGGCGGCGGCCATGGCGAATTTTCTTCCCCGCCATCGACGGCCGAGCCTTCACGCTTCCCGGCGAAGCCACATGGGCGATGGGCGACGCGTGGAGCTGCACAGCGACGCAGGACGGGGCGGCGCCTAACCGGCATGGGCACCGGCGGCGAGCGCCGCAGACGGTGGCCCCGGCCACCGTGCCGCCTCTGTTCAAACAATATTCACGACTAATTACTGTCTTGCCACTCGAATACCCCTTCTGTAATTTGCTCATAGAATTTGATCCGTTTGGAGTTTTTGCAAACCAAATTTTCTGTGGGTTCTTGGGATCATGTGGAACAACTTTCCTTATAGGCCGAAGTCCAAATTCGAAATGTAAAAATTTATAAAAATTGTTGAACAAGTGCTGTTTCTGCTTAGAGTTGGAATTTCCTAGGAATTTGTGCTGCTCCAAAAATTTGGGGAAAATATCCTAAATTCATGTCTTGATGTGCTCTACCAGAGTGCGCAAAAATTTAGGGTCACCACCATGGAAAATGCTGGAGATCTCACTAGCTAGGGTTTTGGACCATTAAAAACCCTAATAGGACCTTAACCCATTATTTCATGTGCTTAGCCAACTGATTTTTGTTTTGTACATGCAAATCTCTTTTTAGCACAGTAACATCATGAATTTGTGACACGGGGTGTCACATTTTCTTCTCAAGCGGTTAAGCTCTTACCGAGAAGACCTACTCCGATACCAATTGAAAGTGGCCTAGAGGGGAGGGGGGTGAATTGGCAATCTAAATAAAACCTAAAAAATACAACACTTAAAACAAAAGCGTAAAATTTGTCCTGGACGGAACTTTCGTCACCGACGGAACTTCCGTCGTGGTTGAAAGGGGAATATGCAAGCGATTGACAACGAGAGGGAATCTCACGATTCCACTTGAATAGAAACCTTCCTTCTTGCCTTGCGAGTGTTGTACCTACAGGAATTCAATAGACACGCAACACACAAGTAGATCGGGTGATAAAACACCCGGGAGGAAAACAAACAAGCACACAACAAAACGAGCAAGAGAGGCACAGGGATTTTTCACCGAAGTTCGGACCCCTCACAAAGAGGTTCCTATGTCTCCGTTGAGGAGCTCACAAAGAGTCGAGTCTCTCTCAACCCTAATCCTCCCAAGTGACCACAAAGGTCAAACTTGGTTTTCTTCTTCTTCCTTCGATTCTTTTTCTTGCGGAGGCGAATCACAACCTTCATAAACTTCCCAAGGCTCACCATAAGGTTGGGACCTCTAGGGTGACACCTAGCCAATCTAGGAAGTGTGCTAAGGGAATCTCCAAGAGTAACAAGTGAAAACGAGATTAGTTGCTAAGGGAAGATGTGCTCTAGGTTGGGTTGATGCTATCAAGCTTGAAATCAAGATGGGAGCTCTCTCAAATGGTCTTGAATCTCAAAGGGAATGGAAGGGAGTGAGAGAGAGAGCTTGAGCAAGATTTGTGAGTTCAAAAAGCACCAACAACTTTTCTCACGGGGTTGGTCAAAGCTATATATAGTGTGGGCTAAAGAGCCGTTGCTAGGTCAATAATTGGCCTCGACGGAACTTCCGTTTGTGACGGAACTTCCGTCACCCCATAAAGTCAAAGGCGAAAGGATGCCGGGACGGAACTTCCGTCGAGTTGGGACTTCATCCCAAACTCTCCGGAATTGACGGAACTTCCGTTAGACACGACGGAACTTCCGTCGCTTGATATTTGAACCGGAAAACGTCCTAAGGACGGAACTTCCGCCAAACTCTTTAGAATTGACGGAACTTCCGTCCTCCCGGACGGAACTTCCGTCCTAGGCGAGTGAAAAGTGAAATTGGTTGGCTTTTTGATCTTTGGATTTTGGTATTTGGGTTCCAAGTTGTTTGAAGGTAGCTAGAGCACATTCTTCCTCGCACGTAAGATCGTTTCACCCCTCTTAATAGTTTGGCAAACCTATACTCAAAAAGCTACAAATCTAAACTTGAGACTCTTGCTTTTGAGTACTTTGATTACTTTTTAATTGAGGGGTTTACTTTCTCACATTGTGGGTATGTTCCATTTGATATCCTCGCGCATACGCTCAATAACACATTAGAGTTTTTAATTCTTTATCATTTATCACCAAAACCCACTAGGGGGCCTAGTTGCATCTTCAACTTGAGACATTAATTATGAGAACTATATTATTTAAAATATAAATAATATTTCTTATGGGAAAATAACACTTTTTGTAAATTATAGTTCTTGAGAAATACTTCATGTCATAATTAACTATGTCAACAAATATTTTACCTTGTCACATATGTTCAATTCGTTGAAAGAGTACAATGGTCATTTTCAAATCTCTCTCTCACACACACACACGTGAGTGTCTACTAGCTAATTACTACAATTCAATAGTACCTTCTAGTAAATACAATATTGAGTGTGTTAGAGCAATCGTTAAAATTGAAGAATATTTATGTGTCAATTTCTCTAATGAAAAAGTCTCTACGGGATACTGATAGTCGGGTGCACATCCCCTCTTGTTACTCAGCGCATGCAAAGAACTTCGGCTATCCTTGTTACAGTAATAAACGATGTGAGCTCCTCTGCATGGACTACTCCGTTGCAGAGGATATGAATCTTCTGGTACTATAATTAACGGCTAGGATTAAACAATTGTTAGGTCCAAAGGATTTAAAACATTGCCTCTAATTAACAAGAACTTGCCGTTTTGGATGAGGTAGCAAATAAAATTTAGAAACTTCTGAAATACTGAACGTGGTGACCATATATGTTCTGAAGTACCGAATGTGATGACCATACATAGGGTGCCTTTCGCACGTCTTATGCACAAAGTGTTTATTGTACATAAGCACTAGAAGCTACGTTTTGCTGCTTCACTCAAAGTGTTTATGCTAGTACAAAATTGCAAAGTGCTTATACACATAAGCAGTTTGCAATTTTATTGTTTGGCACTTCAAAGTACTTATTAAGCATAAGCAGTTTCCATAAGCACTTCTATAAGTTGTGCCAAACGAACCCATAGTTTCTTTAAATTCTTTCTCTTAATATATAATAAATATATTTTTAACAAAAATAAGAAATCAAGACCATGTGGTATCTGAAATGGTAAGTTTCTTCTCCAACCCCAAGCACTAAATTCCTTCTCTTAACATGTTGCCAAACTTCAACGAAAACCAAAGGATATTGAAGCTCTTTTTTTTATAAAAAGATAAAGACTTAACAAGATCAAGAGATACAAATGGAGTAGAGTCAAACGAATTTTTTATCTAAAAATGTAAGATTATATGCAAATCCTAGATGAATAGTCAAATTTACAGAGAAACTTGAATGCAAGGTTAGTGATATTGCTCAATGTTCTAAGTCCAGCATAGGTCTGATGTGGAGAGAGATTCTAACCTGTCCTTCGGCCGGTAGATACATATTTTTAGTCGAAATTGATAAATACATTCTGCGTGGAGCAGTGTCCACGATTTCAAATGTGTTTTTATTCTATCTTTTTCCTATAATAAAAAATAAAGGCTAGCTTGTGGCGCCTATATATACTCATGACAATCTGTCGAAAGAGAATATGGGTGCCTGCTGGAATGATTATCCGATCGATTGATTATTACTTCTGCGACCCGTGCTTTTTTGACGTGCTGTGATCGCAGAAGTATCCCACTCTCGAATGATTACATCAGAAAAGCTAACAGCACGATATTCGCTTGATTGAAATGTCCGTACGTGGTGATCAATACGGGTCCTCTGCCTTTTGACCAGCACTAGGTCCAGGTGTACTATATGGTTTTAGTTTAGAGCTTGTTGTTGTAATATGATCTAAATTCGGTCTTGCTAGGGACGCTCTATGAGGTGTGAGAGGTGGAGTCATCCCACGTTACGGATCGTATTAGTTAGCCATCCATATATATATGTCTTGTGTGTTGCAAGGAAAAAGAGAGACTCATTGTAATTCTCTGCGTTTTGTAAACTCTCCTCATATAGTGAAGATTGCCGGTTGGTGCTCGTGGTTTTTCCCGCAAGGGTTTTCACGTAAAAATTCGTGTCTCGTTTAGATCTTGTTTATGCATTATTTGCTAATAAGCTGTGCACAGAACCAGACACAATATTGATTAAAAAAATTTAAGATCCGTTGCGGCATTGACGGGAGTCGGCGAATCGACGTGTTCTACAAAACACGTTGCACGTTGTTTTCCTTCCTGCGTCGAGGCACGCTGGTCTCTGCGGTACTGCTGTTCCGTCTCGCCCTCAGAGTCCGCGTGTTGGCACTGCTTCCGAGTCGGAGACTTTATCCATCGACAAAAGTTACACTGCGCTACGCCTTATAAATCACGGTGCTGCACCAAGTCAGGAAGCGGCTCCTATTCCCTTCATCGATCCGCGTGTTAGTGGTCCTCAGCTGTCCCAGCGCACGTTGCGAGGCGAGAAGCTCCCGTGCGTGCAGCTGGTCACTTTGGACTATTTTTGCTTCACGCACACGAGCTAGTGCACCAGGAGGCTGTTTTGAGGTTTTCTCGCTACGCGCACACAAGCTGTTGTACCAGAAGATTGGATTATTCTGTTTTCTGCTGCGCGTACACAGGAGGTGTACCAGGAGTCTGCAATAATTGCTTCGTCCACACGAAGTTGTACCAGAGACGCAGCAGATTTATTTTGTTGCTGATTTCTTCGATGGTTTCTCTCAAATATGATGTTCCGCTGCTTGACCGTGATACACGGTTCACTCTTTGGCAAGTCAAGATGAGGGCAATATTAGCGCACACTCGATTTGGATGATGCGCTTGATTCTTTCTCTAATAAGAAGCAAGAGACTTGGACCGATGAAGAAAAGCGTCGTGATCGTAAGGCTCTTTTACAAATTCATCTTCATTTATCTAATAATATTTTACAAGAGGTTTTGGATCAGAAAACCGCTGCTGCTTTATGGCTCAAGCTGGAGTCGATCTCGCATGTCCAAGGATCTAACCAAGCAAGATGCATTTGAAGATGAAATTGTTTACTCACAAGTTACAAGAGGGTAATTCATTGGCCTCTCATTTATCGATCTTCAAAGAAATTGTTTCGGACCTTACGTCCATGGAGGTAAAATATGATGATGAGGATTTAGCTCTCATGCTTTTGTGTTCGTTGCCCCCGTCTTATTCAACTTTCGAGAGATACTATATGATACGGTCATGACACTCTTACTCGTCAATGAGGTTTATGATGCTTTGCATGCAAAGGAAAAGATGAAATTGATAGTATCTCCTGAGGTTGCCGCCAATGATGATGGAGAAGGTTTGTCTGTCCGTGGTAGGATAGAAAAGAAGAAATTCAACAATGGGAGAGATAAAAGTTCGAGCGGTCATCGCGGTCGCTCTAAATCCGAGAGGCAAAGATAAGTTCTGCAGATATTGTAAAGGGAATACTCATGATATTTACGAATGTTATAAGCTACGAGAATAAGGAGAAGAGAAAAGCTGCTCAAAAGGCTAAATATAATCCTAATGATGATGGTGTCTGCTTCGTTGTTGCTACTAATGATAGCGGTTCGATGGTGATGTTCTTGTTGCTTTTGCTTGGATGTGCCAAAATTAATGAGGAATGGATTCTTGATTCTGCCTGCTCATTTCATATTTGCATTAGTAGAGATTGGTTTTCCACTTATGAATCTGTCCATAGTGGAGGCTCTGTTTTGATGGGTGATAACACTCCACGCAAGGAAGTACGCATGGGATCTGTTCGGATTAAGATGTCCGATGGTATTGTCGGGACATTGACAGATGTGAGACATGTTCCAACTATGACAAGAAATCTTATTTCTTTGAGTACTGATCGTAAAGGGTATAAGTACCCCGTTGGAGGTGGAGTTATGAAGGTAACTAAAGGCTCTCTTGTTGTCATGAAAGGTGATTTATTGACTGCCAATTTATATCTTCTTCAAGGCACTACTGTTATTGGCAATGTTTCGTTTCTACCAAGTCATTATCTTATTCGATGCTACTAACCTTTGGCATATGCGTCTTGGGCATATGAGTGAGCTTGGTATGACAATTTTGAGCAAGAAAGGACTTCTTGATGGGCATAGCATCGATAAGTCTGGATTTCGTGAGCATTGTGTTTGGCAAACACAAGAGGGTGAAGTTCAACACTTCGGCTCATACTATCGAAGATATTCTTGATTATGTGCATTCCGATTTATGGGGGCTCGCTCGTAAGACTTCTCTTGGAGGTGCTCGTTATATATTGACAATTATTGATGATTATTTAAGGAAGGTATGGCCTTATTTCTTAAAGCATAAATCCGAAGCATTTTCTAAATTCAAAGAGTGGAAGATTATGGTGGAGAAACAAACTGATAGAAAGGTTAAGGTTCTTTGCATCGATAATGGGATGGAATTCTGTTCTCATGCTTTTAATTCATATTGTAAGTTTCAAAGCATTGTGAGACACCGCATCGTTACTTATACACCTCAACAAAATGGTGTGGTCGAGCGGATGAACAGGACTATCATCTCTAAGGCCTCGTTGCATGTTGTCTAATGCTGGCCTAAGTAGGCGTTTTTGAGCTGAGGCTGCTTCCACTCGCTTGTTTTCTAATTAATCGTTCTCCCTCTATTACTATTGATAAGAAGACTCCAATTGAGGTATGGTCCGGTTCTCCAACAAATTATTCCGAATTGAGAATTTTCGGTTGTCCTGATTATCCTCATGTTGATAATGGTAAATTGGAGCCTAGAGCTATTAAGTGCATTTTTCTTGGTTATCGTTACGGTGTTAAAGGTTATAAATTGTGGGATCTTGAATCTAAAAAGGTTATTACTAGCAGAAGTGTTGTCTTTAATGAATCTGCTATGTCTACTAATGCTCCGGTTCGAGTTCGCAGACCTCTAGTGTGCGGGTGTAGCATGTTATTGATTCAAGCACATACACCAGATATCGATACGGATGCACCTATTGATGATGATTCATCCGTTATCCCACATTCTCCTGTTGTGCAGTCTCCACAACGTTCTATTGCAGCTGACAGGTCTAGGAGGCCTCATGTTCGACCCAAGAGGTTAATTGAGGAATGTAATATTGCTGCTTATGTTTTGAGTTGCGCAGAAGATGTTGAAGGTACTGCTGAACCTTCTAATTATTCAGAGGCTATTACTTCGTGGATTGCAACAATTGGGTTACCGCTATGCAAGATGAGATGGAGTCACTTGATAAGAATGGTACTTGGGATTTAGTGCCATTGCCTAAAGAGAAGAAGCCCGTTCGTTGCAAGTGGATTTTTAAGAGACAAGAGCCTATTTCTCCGAATGAAACAGCAAGGTATAAAGCAAGGTTGGTTGCTAAAGGCTATAGTCGGATTCCAGGTATTGACTATAATGATGTTTTTTCTCCTGTTGTGAAACATAGCTCTATTCGCACTTTACTCGAGTATTGTTGCTATGCATGATTATGAGCTTGAGCAATTAGATGTTAAAACTGCATTCTTACATGGAGAATTAGACGAAGATATTTACATGGATCAACCTCGAAGGTTTTGCTATTCCCGGAAAAGAACACCTTGTCTCGTAAGTTAAAGAAATCTCTTTGTGGATTGAAACAATCTCCTAGACAGTGGTATAAGAGATTTGACTCGTTTATGCTCTCTAATGGTTTTAAGCGGTCCGATTATGATAGCTGTGTTTATTTGAAGATGGTTAATGGTTCAGCTATTTATTTGCTTCTCTATGTCGATGATATGTTGATTGCTGCAAAAGATAAGTCAGAAATAGCCAAGTTGAAATCACAATTGAGTAATGAATTTGAGATGAAGGATTTGGGTGCAGCAAAGAAAATTCTTTGCATGGAGATTATTAGAGAGAGACGATCTGGCGGGTTATTTCTTAGTCGAAAGGGTATATTGAAAAGGTCCTTCATCGTTTCAATATGCATAAAGCTAAACCAGTGAGTACTCCTTTAGCTCCACATTTCAGATTATCTTCGACTTTGTGTCCTGAGTCAAATAAAGATATTAAGTACATGTCTAGAGTTCCTTATAACAGTATGCAGTTGGTTCTCTTATGTATGCTATGGTTTGCTCTCGTCCCGATTTGTCATATGCATCGAGTATTGTTAGTAGATACATGTCTAATCCTGGTAGAGGGCATTGGAAAGCAGTTCAATGGATTTTGAGATATTTGCGCGGTACTTCGAATGCTTGTTTGCAGTTTGGGAAATCTGGAGATGGAATTGTTGGTTATGTTGATTCAGATTATGCTCGGTGATTTGGACAGAAGGAGATCTCTCACAGGTTATGTTTTCACCATTGGTGGTTGTGCTCGTTAGTTGGAAAGTTTGTTTACAGTCTATCGTTGCTTTATCAACTACTGAAGCTGAATATATGGCTATTTCTGAAGCTGGTAAGGAAGCTATTTGGCTTCGAGGTTTATATGCTCGAGCTTTGTGGAGATGATTCTTGCACTACTATATTCTGTAATAGCCGAGTGCTATTTACCTTACAAAAGATCGGATGTTCTATGACCGGACAAAACATATTGATGTAAGGTATCATTTTATCCGAGATGTTATTGCTCTTGGTGATATTAAAGTGTGCAAGATCGAGTACGCATTTTAATCCTGTTGATATGATGACAAAGCCGGTTCTCACTGCTAAGTTTGAGTTATGCTCAAGCTTGGTTGGTGTTACGATTTAAGTCCTAGTGACTTGTTGGCGCACGGTGCTATTTATTATTGAAGGGAGTTCCTTGATGATCCTTCATTTGCTGCAAGATGAAATTTGTCTCAAGGTGGAGTTTGTTGTAATATGATCCAAATTCGGCCTTGCTAGGGACGCCTAGAAGGTGTGAGAGGTGGAGTCCTCCCACATTACGGATCGTATTAGTTAGCCACCCATATATATACGTCTTGTGTGTTGCAAGGGAAAAGAGATAGACTCATTGTAATTCCCCTGCGTTTTATAAACTCTCCTCATATAGTGAAGATTGCCGGTTGGCGCGCGTGGTTTTTTCCCGCAAGGGTTTTCCACGTAAAAATATGTGTCTCGTTTCGATCTTGTTTATGCATTATTTGCTAACACTTGTGATCAACCAACCAGCAATAAGCTTCCCCAAAACAATAACCTATATCGACTAATAATTGACTTGAGACCGTACAACGATCGAGATATACCATGCATGCTAGCTATAGAGTAGTACACGACGACACTATTGAACACAACACGTAAAAATAAATCTTTTTTAGTCTAATACCCAAAGGACCAAAAGGGAAAAATATAAATATAAATGACTAGTCAAATATCTAAGTATTAAAATCAAGGATAAAGTCTATTTTACTTCCTCCGACTATTACCGAAGTCCACTTAACCCTCTCGAACTATGAAAACATTTGTTTTACTCATTTCAAATTTCACTATAACAAAAACTCGCTATAGTCACGCCACCCAAAATGAAGTAGCCACGGCAAAGAAAATAAACCGTGACTACAGTAGGTAGCGGGGCTGCCTCGCCTACGGACCGTGGCTATAGAAGCCACTATAGCCACGGTTGGCTTTGTGAACCGTGGCTATAGTAGCCTCCACCAATAGCCACGGTCCACGTTACCAACCGTGGCTATAGTATCTTCTATAGCCACGGTTGAAGAGGTCAACCGTGGCTATAGCGAGCGGGTGCGCGGCGAGCGGGGTTTAGTACCACCTCGCCCGCCCAAAGTCGCGCCTGCCAGCTTATAAGCTCCACTCCGCACGCTTCTTTGAAGTTACCGATACATTATCGGTCCGCTTCTGCTATGTGGGCCGTCTGTTTGAGATGGGCCTTTATCTTGTCCTAAATCGTGGGTCTTGATCTTGTCCTAATTCGTGGGTCCATGTGGTCGGGCCAAAAAATTTTAAAATTTATTTATACATTTAGTTTAAAATTTTAAAATTTGTATATATACTTGAGTAAAAATATTGAATAAAAGATTTAAATTTTAAAATGTATTTATACATTTAGTTTAAATTTTAAATACTGAGTTAAAATATTGAATAAATAATGTTTAGGTTCAATTTTTATTTGAAATCCTAAAAATAACAAGGAATAATTTAAAAAAAATTTAAAAAATTACTCTTTAGATTTAAAATTTATTTATACATTTAGTTTTAAATTTTAAATCGTGGGTCCATGTGGTCGGGCCTATGGACCAAAATTTTTTAAAATTTATTTATACATTTAGATTTAAATTTTAAAATTTGTATATATAATGAGTTAAAATATTGAATAAAAGATTTAAATTTTAAAATGTATTTACAAATTTAGTTTAAATTTTAAATACTTGAGTTAAAATATTGAATAAATAATGTTTAGGTTCAATTTTTATTTGAAATCCTAAAAATAACAAGGGCTAATTTAAAAATTTTAAAAAATTTACTCTTGAGATTTAAATTTTAAAATTTATTTATACATTTAGTTTTAAATTTTAAATCGTGGGTCCATGTGGTCGGGCCCATGGGCCAAAATTTTTTAAAATTTATTTATACAATTAGTTTTAAATTTTAAAATTTGTATATATAATGAGTTAAAATATTGAATAAAAGATTTACATTTTAAAATGTATTTATAAATTTAGTTTAAATTTTAAATACTTGAGTTAAAATATTGAATGAATAATGTTTAGGTTCAATTTTTATTTGAAATCCTAAAAATAACAAGGGATAATTTAAAAAAATTTAAAAATATATACTCTTTAGATTTAAATTTTAAAATTTATTTATACATTTAGTTTTAAATTTTAAAATTTGTATATATACTTGAGTTAAAATATTGAATAAATAATATTTAGGTTCAATTTTTATTAGAAATCCTAAAAATAACAAGGTATAATTTAAAATTTTTAAAAAATATAAACCGACATATAAACATTTTTAAGTGTAAGATAGTAATTTAATTATTTTTAAACAATTTAAATCAATTAATAATATTTTTAAAATAACAATAGTGATTTGGGCCTCACTCTTCATATGAGGCCTATTAGTAGTTCATCCACTAGTTCATTTAGGTTGTGTGTTTTTTTTAATTTCTATTTAAATTTTGAAACATGTATATAGAAGTCAAATATTGTGCAAATTTACTGATTTTTGTTTCTAAATTTGTATAAAATTCCAATCTATCCATTTCCACTTTGTTTTGTTAGAATCTCCAAACTATATTAATGAATTTTCTTCAAATTTACTTTTGCTACGTTTTGACATTTATTTAATCATTTTTATTTCATAAACCGTATCGATTTTGACCTCAACATTTGGTCGGTATGCATGCCATTAATAAACACACACGTGGAATTTCTGGTTCAATTTTTTAAAACATATAAATGTGTTTGGTACCAAACAACATGAGTTTCAAGTATAAAACTCCACTCACTCGAGACGCATAGTCCCATTTGAACTAGTTTTTTTGTAAAAATCTTTCTAAAAAATTATAAAAAATATAAGTGAGTTCGAATGCTCGGGAAACAGTGGCATGCCAAAATGTAGGTCAAACGGGCTTATAGTTTGCAAATGATAAATGTGCAAAATAATAGAAAAAACATGGTGTCATTTGATTTTTTTATCTGCACAATTTTTATTATTTTAAAATTGAAAATTGGCACACACATCTGTGATACAAATTAAAATCTACTGTAATTTTGTTGGAAATTTTTGAAATATTTGGGTCAAGGAAAAGTGAAGAAAAACAATTCTATAGACGAAATATTATATTAAAAAGTAATGGAGTAGAAAAAACAAAAAATACATATGTGTTTGTAAACAACTAAAAAAGTAACATGACAAAAATTAGGTGCAAAGTCATTATAGTTTTTAGAATAAAAATTGAAGAAGTAAAAGAAAAATTACACAAGAAAAAAATAAACACTCAATGACAAGTGGGGTTGGATGAAACAATAGCCACGGTTTGTGTCGGAACCAACCGTGGCTATTGGATGTTTCATCGACATGCGGGCCCCACATGTCGGTTGGAGCACAATAACCACGGTTGGAATTGACATGAGCCGTGGCTATTGTCTCTTATCCCACCGACATGTGGGTCCCACCCAACCATCTCTAACCGTGGCTAATGGTTGGTATATAAAGGGTGGGTCGGGCCAACCCTAACCCTAACCCCGACGTCGTAGTTGACGAAGACGCCGGAGGCTGCCCGTTTGTGCCGCCGCGCCGTCTCCGCCGCGACCTCCTCGTCGCGTCCGTCGGGGCTCCTCCCGTGCGCCGCCCGAGCTCCTCCTCTTCGTCCGCGTGCTCCTCGTCGCGCCCGTCGAGACTCCTCCTCTGCGCCGCCCGATCTCCTCGCGGCGCCCGTCGGCGCTCCTCCTCTCCGCCGCCCGAGGTCCTCCTCTCGGCCCACGAGCTCCTCGCCGCATCCGTTGGGGCTCCTCCTCTCCGCCGCCCGAGGTCATCCTCTCCGCCCGCGAGCTCCTCGCCGCATCCGTTGAGGCTCCTCCTCCGCCCCGCTCCCTCCCCCTCCTCTCGTGCTCCCCACGCCTGCGCCCCGGAGCTGCGGCGCGAACTCCTCCTTTGTGCTCCCCCTCCGCCGCATCCGTTGGGGCTCCTCCTCTTCGTCCGCGTGCTCCTCGTCGCGCCCGTCGGGGCTCCTCCTCTACGCCGCCCGAGATCCTCGCGGCGCCCGTCGGGCTCCTCCTCTCCACCGCCCGAGGTCCTCCTCTCGGCCCGCGAGCTCCTCGCCGCATCCGTTGGGGCTCCTCCTCTCCGCCGCCCGAGGTCCTCCTCTCCGCTCGCGAGCTCCTCGCCGCATCCGTTGGGGCTCCTCCCCTGCCCCGCTCCCTCCTCCTCCTCTCGTGGTCCACCACGCACTGTGCCTAGAGCTGCTCCGCGAGCTCCTCCTCTGTGCTCCCCCTCCGCCGCAGAGGTCCACCACGCCTGCGCCGGAGCCGTGCCGCGAGCTCCTCCTCCGTGCCCTCCGTATCGTCTCCCTCCCCTGGTACGCCTTCCCCCTGTCCCCCTCCCCCACTGTTAGGGTTGCCTGCTCATGTTCATGCTATCTGTGTCCACTCATTGGCTGCGATGCTCATGTTCGATATCTATGTTCTGTGATGCCGGTAGATGATTTTGTTATTTTGATATACATTTGTATCTTGAATGTGGAATTTTTGTGGCTAGATTTCTGTGGGAATTGGCTATGAATTGCCAGTAATGCTATCTGTGTCCATCACATTTATGTTCATGCTTATGTACATTGACAATTTCCCCTTCTCTGTCCATGCTCTACTTATGTTCATGCTTATTTTTCTCTGTTTATAGCCACGGTTTGATCCTATGTTTTGATCAATCTAAATGTGATCTGTAGTAGGAATTTGTGCATGAATTTCAGAGCTTATGTTCATGCCGATTGTGCTGATTTAGTATCGATTTAAGTGATGATCTACTGCTGATTTCAGTGCTAATCTCTCTACATTTAGCACCGAAATCAGCAGTGTATTATCTGTATTCAGTAGTGATTTATGTTCATGATCTTTCTCTGTCCATGCTCTACTTATGTTCATGCCTATTTTGCACTTGTTTGGTGCCAATTTCAGTGCTGATTTTCAGTGCTTCACATATGACTCGCTTACTCCTGCTCGCTTACTATGCAATGTAATCAGCACTGAAATCAGCACTGTAATCAGTACTATAATTGTTGTGTATGCATTTGCCACCTATCCATCGTGGCTAAACTGATGGTATAAATTTCGCCACCTATCTATCGTGGATATCTGAATTATACATTACCCACATATTTTCTCATCTCTTTCCTCTCATACTCTCTTGTCTCCTCGTCTTTCATGGCTAGACCATTGTTTTCAAATAAAAACTATTTCCTCCTCTCTTCTCTTTTTTCTCCTCTCTCTCTCTCTCTCTCTCTCTCTCTCTCTAGCTAAATCAGCACATTGATTATAAGGCAAAGTATTTATTATAAGTGCTGATTTTCGGTGCTTCTCTTTCCTCCTCTTTCTCTTTTTTCACCTCTTTTTAATCTCTTCCCCTCTTTCCTCTCTTTTCATGGTCTAGCCATGCTCGATGATGAAAGCGGGCAAAGTGAGATTTGTGTGGCAGCATGGACCGCATCCTCGGATGTTGGAAACATGTTGACATACGAGTCGATGACATTAACGATAGCGTTGGATGGCCGTTGATTCGGCAACCCGCACCGAGAGCCAAAAATCCAATCTTTTTGGCAGATGATGATTGTTGATAGAAGAGGACGTAGGCTGGGGGATCAATATAGAATGTAGGATGTCTTTCATTAGGAAGGTTGGTCAAACAATATGCAAGACATACCGCAACTCGTACGACCTGGGGTAGACATGGTCGGATGATTGGGTATTCCCGGATCATCTTTGTGATGTGTATGCCACATTATATTTGATTTTCCGGGGATACCCAAGTATCCTGACCTATTTACCTCCAGGTCGTATAAATTGTGGTATGCATTGCATAGTGTGCACCTGCCTTTCTTATGAAAGTGTTCTACATTGTATGTCCCTCCTCCTCAGCTGCATCCTCTTCTTCCCCTTTCGATGCCATGGAATATACTCCTTTTCTTGGAAAAATATATTTTCAACTAAGTCTTCAAAAAAATTCTAACTTTTTGGCGGATGACGATGACTCTTGATAAGCATATGCATATTTAGGAGAACGAGAAGATGGGGTAGAAGAATGTAGAATGTAGAGTGTCTTTGATTAGGAAGGTTGGTACAATAAAATGCAAGACATACCGCAACTCGTACGACCTTAGGTAGACATGGTCGGATGCTTGGGTATTCTCCGAATCATCTTTGTGATATGTATGGCACATTATATTTGATTTTCCGTAGGATATCCAAGTATCCTGACCTATTTACCTCGAGGTCGTATAAATTGTGGCATGCATTGTATAGTGTACACCTGCCTTTCTTATGAAAGTGTTCTACATTGTATGTCCTTCTATCTCGTCTTCCTCTTCTTCTATTTGATTCCGATGCTATCCATGTTACGATGCCAATGCTAAATAATCCTTTTCTGTCATCTTTTCTCTATTTTAACTCTTTCCTCTAATTATTTGCTACTAAATCTTTTCATTGTTACGCTAAAGGTATCAAATCCTATAATGGCGGACAGCCCCCGATCCAGTATACACGGGAGGATGTTGTGAATATGAACCATGAAAGCTCCTCATCAAGTGGAGAATGGGAAGAACCGGAGGATCCTCACCCCCCCGAGCGTCGTGAACCTAGGGTTATTAATGAGGACCCAGATTACGTGCTCTCGGAAGAGGTATCACGTGAAATGTCATTCTTTCTTTAAATATTTCAAGTTTCCCGTATTAGCATATTACTGAGCTTCAATGATTCTTTATATGGTAGGTTCCTCGACGAAGTGTTCGTCGTGCCTTGGCCGCACAAGCGACACATTCCATGGCTTGCGAAGACACACCTCATGAGGAGCAAACGGAAAACATACCGGCCCATGAGTCCCCCGAAAGCACAAGCGTGGGGGTAAACGGTCCGCGAACAAGGCTGAGGGCACATATGAGGTGACAACACTTGGACCCCGCCGATCGGGAGCTGTTGAACCAATGGATGTCCATGCAAAATGGCGGAATCGTTGTGGTGTTGTTGTCGGGGAGAAATGCAAAATAACCTGGACCGAATGGAAGCTGGTTCCTCAAGAGCGTAAAGAGGAAATGTGGAATGCCATTAGATCACACATCCTCTTCCCACCGGCGGACCTCGAGAAAGCCAAGAAGGCAACGGTGACCGCAATGTCACATATCTTTCGAGAATGGAGGTCCCGACTAAACTGCCGTTATGTGAAACGTGGCATAACACCCTTTGACGATTATGGTCAAATAAGTCCACGGGATCGGGAAGAATTTGTTCAGCGAGAAGACAGCTGGGTCACGCCAAGGACCTTAGTGCAAAGATGTTAGAGCTGAACAGGGAAAAATAAGTACAAGCCACACTTGGGCCCGGCGGCTACAAGAAAAAGATTCCGGAGTGGAAGGCGATGGAAGAAAAGCTCCGTGCTTGAAGGGAAGCTCGATCCACTAGTGGGCCTCGAGCCGCGTGCCAAAAATTGGGTCCGTGTGCACTCTAAGATGGATGAAAATGGGGAGATTATTCCGATGGACGCGGAATCGGCGCAAGTTATCCAGCAATTGACGGGTGACATCAAGTCGCGAGACGCGATCTGGTGTTATTCAATCCGAATATCACGAGACCAACTCTCTCTTGCTGTGGGGACCAAAGAGCATGGCGGGCGGGTGCGAGCGGTGTCCTTCAAGGCAACTTGGAAAGAGGGTTTCTCCTCTAGCTCTTCCGCCTCGTTGTACAAAAAACATAAATTTCACAAGAAAGATAAGGAGGAGAGGGACAAGGAAGAGTGGAGGAGACAGGATGGAGATGTACCAAGCTGACTGCGAAGTGGAAGTATCCCCGATACGACTCCTACTTGTCCCAACCACTTCGCCTAGCTTTACCTCCCCGTTAGAAGGGGAAGTGATAACGCAAGAATGTCCTTGTGAGCTGCATGTGCCGTTTGGTTACACGGGAAAGACCATGAAGGTTGCAAGCTGGTAGAGCACTTCCGGGACGAACACTCCACAACATGGATATTCCACCGGAGTACGTCCGTGTTACCGTCGAGGAGGTCAACCAAGGATGTGAGGAGCACGAGATTGAGTGTCCCATACACGACGCGGGGATTATTACTCTACATGATGCTATCGGTTCGTTCATCATGTGGAAATGTCGTGAGGTTGTGCTCTCGGAACCACGAGTTTCCCCTCCCCCTTGTCCGGACACGGATCGGTTCATGAGAGTCAACAATTCACGGGGGATGAAGCTACACCGGGAGAACCGTCTCCTTTGGCGGGTGCTTGCTTCAGCCACTAAGGAACAAGATGAACAAGGATATGAAGCGGTTATGAGTCCTATACTCGCGGACAGCCCGCAATAAGAAACCGCCACGAGTACACGGCTATGAGGACCCTCGGCAACAAATAGTACCCCTTGTCGAGCCGGAAGGGCAATGTATCTCCTCCGTCGAGCCGGAAGGTGAAACCCTAGCCTTGGATGAAGAGCCTCGGTTTATCGAGCCTCTTCGGAAGGAGTTTACTCCTATAATTCCTAGGATGATTACGCCTGCGAGGGTGGATCCGTCAAAGCCGCAACTTTGAACATGTCACGAAATACTTGGAGCGAATGAGGAAGGGACCCGTGCAGCCAATCACGGAACCTCGTCAATTGGTACATTACGATGATGACATATTTGAGGGTCGTGACGAGAATGAGGACTTCCCAAATTTCATCTTTGGCAAACCCCTCGTATCTAAAAACATGTTGTCAAACCTACCGTGGGAGATGTGGAAGCTGCATGAGCGGTACGTAGCGGCAGCGAAAGAAGGAGTGGATGTGATCACCTGTAAGCTTCCGAGGGACGTGTTCAACGATACCGGTGATTCGGTCCTTGGACTATATTTCAATGATATACACACTATGTTTCGCCTCGGCGAGATGGACACGACCTTCGTAACCTTGTGGTGCATGTAAGTGCCTCCATCCATCTTTTTCTTGTCTCATACTTTTTGCGGTACATGTTACACACTCCCTTTTGCTTTTAATGTAGCTTGTATTCAGCATTTCAAAAGAAGACATACGACGGACCCGATTGGAAGGTTGGGTATCTCAATCCGAGCTTGATCAATCAAAGTGCGATCAACCCCGGATAAATGAGAAAGACAAGATATATAAGGATAAGACACCACAAGAGTTACAAGAGCCGAAGGACACCATGAGGACAAAAGCTAGGAGTCAAGCTGCAGGTTATATTTACAGGTGCTTTAGGGAATGGCAGGATTGTCACGCCATTTACGCGCCTTACCACTTTGAGTAAGTTCGACCACTACATTCCTCTCGTCGATCGTAAAGGTAGATGACATACTAATAAATACGATCTTTTGTTGCAGTGGTCATTGGATTTGTTTCCTGATCATGCCAAAAATTGGATATCTATTAGTCTTGGATAGCTTTGACTACGACTCCAATCGCTACGTAGATATCGTGAGCGTTATAAATTGGTAACTACAGACGTACAATTAAATAGCGATAATTTCATGCAATAATACCCTTTTCTCAATACTTGTAGTGCTTATTTGAACTACGTAAAGAACCCGAAGGTGGCACGTTATAGAATTCGGAAACAAATATACTTTCGTCATAAATTTCCGGTAAGACACGCGTCACATCTAATTTTTTTATGCTGCTATCATTGAAATAGAGTGATATTTTTTACTTCACTCTATTTAACGAGTGCATTAAGCAAGTAAAAGGTAGTGTGCACTTGTGGATACTACGCATGTGCGTATTCGAGCTCCACTGCATCCTACTTGAATGTCATCACCCATGAGACCACCGAGGAGGTACGCTAAGATTGCATCTGTTTAATTTACATTCTTTCTGTTTTTTGTCTATCATGTACCAACTTTTATGTATTTATTGACAGCGAACAAAAAGTCTAGAAAAGGCAATGATAACGGACAGAAAGATATTGAATGAAATCTCCAAGACAAGATTCTCAACGGTGCGAAAGCATCTAAGTACAAACGACATGTACTACATTGTCGCTAGGATGTGCCGTTTCTTGCTTAGGGACGTCATCGAGTCCTCGTGGTCGGTTCTTTGATGAGCAAAGTGAAGTGACGAAGGAGCATCGGGCACTTTTCGAGTGGTGCGGCTCGAAACGACCGTACGAGCCCGATGTTGTTGAAGATTCGTATAGTGTAGACTTAGTTTGAAAAAACATTTGTCATGTTCACATTATTAAACCTTTGATGGATTTTGTAAATATTTGTAAATATTAATGTGATGTAATACTTTAATGTTAATGTGATGTAATTATGGTTAATGTTATGTAATTGTAATTTATTATTTCTAATGCGTATTTATTTTTTTATTGTTAAAAAGTAAATAGCCACGGTTCACTTTGGCAACCGTGGCTATAGTGGTGTCCACTATAGCCACGGTTTACATGGCGAACCGTGGCTATAGTGTCCTTCTATAGCCACGGTTAGCTATGTCAACCGTGGCTATAGTACGCCACTATAGCCACGGTTGACATAGTGAACCGTGGTTATAGTGGCGTACTATAGCCACGGGTGTTCTGTTTTCCGAGGCTACGAGATGGTTTTCCGTAGTTTCGGAAACATAGCCACGGTTGGGGCTGACCGTGGCTGTAGAGCCCCCAACCGTGGCTATAGTGAGTTTTTGCTATAGTGTTTACAATACCATTCACTTTCCCCTTTGGGTGGTTTTGTTGAGTGGTTTTGCCACTCTAATGATTCAGGAAGGCTTGGACTCACTTGCCAAGCGGGGACGGGCACGGAGACCAACAAACTCTCTGCACACAATACCGGACGCATAGACGAACGGATGTGAGGGGAAATATCAAGACAGAGGTGGGCTATCAAGCTATGCATCAAGGCTAGTGAGCACTTCGAGGTCTTCCCCGCTCGTAGTAATATCGCTCGCGGCGTCACGGTGGCAAAACCACTCAATTAAACCACCATACGGGGTAAAGTGAATGGTATTGCAAACTTGGAGGGAGTAAAAGAAACTGTCTCGAGTTTAGGGGTTAATTGGACTTAGACGATAGTTAGAGGGAGTAAAGTGAACTTTTTCCTAAAACTGATATGTATACTATGGTTTGACATTTAGCAAGGTGCATGTTACCCCCTTCGTTAGAATTGGCCTAGATTTATTTCCTTTGAATTATCAATTTTCTCAAGCAATGATAGCTGAATTCTTATAATAATTGATGACTTTGTACATTTTGTGGAGGCCGAAACTCTGTTCCATTATCTAAAAAATGTTACCCCCTCCATCCATCCCATCCCGTGAGTGTTCTTTTTATATCGAGTTTCGGAGAATGCTCAATAAGTGCAAGTAAAAAGTCTAGATTATAAGTAATTTGAGACAGATAGAATATATAGATTACAATTAGTTAAACATTGTGAGGTGAGGATTGCTTGAAAGGGAAATACTACTTACGATTTTATTCTGTTGACATTTTGGTTAGTATAAATCTGCACTAACCACCATTAACAATATAAAAAACCCGAGGGAGTAGGAATGAAATGGCCCAGAATTATGGGAGATGGATTGCCACTATATTAATGAGTAACGAGTGCTTTAAGCACAAAGGCGACGGGTACACTACCACATCGACGCACTGTAGCGGCGGGCCAAATGGGCTCGTAGCGGCGGCTAGGCCAGGCCGCCGCTACGCCTCCGCAGTTAGAAATGGAGGTTTGTAGCGGCGGACCGTCACCAACCGCCGTTACAAAAGGCCTTAGTAACGGCGGTTGGAATAGACAACCGTCGTTAATAATAACCTTATTAACGGCGGTTGTACATGCCAATTGCCGTTAATACGGTTATTTTTAACGACGGTTGGCAATATAGACCGCCGTTACTAAGGCCTTTGTAACGGCGGATTATATTGCCAACCGCCATTAATATTTGAATACCGCAAAAAAAAATTAAATTACAGGAAACCGAAATACAACAAATCTCGGAATATACACATATATTAATCACAATTCATTGACATCTCAAAACATTCACATGTATTCATCATCCAATGTTTACTTCTCAAAACAAATCAAGTCACTTGCATATATACAATAAACATTGTCTTTACATGAGAAACTATGAAGTCTATCAAACTACTTTCCTAATCCACTCATCACTATCTTCACTACCATCGTTCACGAATGGTCGTGTCGCGCCACACCACTCATAGAGAGAACGATGGTCTCTAGCGCTCTCATTGTCTTCGTCGAAGAACCAGCCAGCAGGAGAGATAATCTCTCCGAGCAAGAACCGACACATCCGCTCCATAATCGGTAACATTTGGTCCGAAGTCGGATGTTTCGATCCTTGCGGGAACCCTTTGTTCTTAAAATCTTGTAATATCTGTTTGTCCGTTTTGGTTCTCTCGCCATTAGAATTTCTTTATTAACAAGATTGCAATTATAGTTAAAATGAATCAAATTTGATAAACTCAATAAAACGCACCTGTTGGTCAGTCTCTTCAATAATGGCATACATATAACTCGAGAAGCTATTCGCGTACAAACAAGTGTAGTAGCCACGAGTGGACACTACCTTTGACTTGTTTAACACACTATATAAAATAAAGGAAATAAGTTACTATTTTGTCAATCACACCGATAGTAGGACAACGACGTAGAGAAGTGAGACAAATGTATCTTACCGGAATTTGTGCCGAAAGTACATATTTTTCGGTCGCCTAGGGTTGTGCGGCCCGCCAGCCTTTACATAATTCTCGTATGCGCTGGTCCATCATAAAAAACGTATAGTTAGATAAAACTATCATTTCCGAATTATAGATGTCTACGATGATTAAGTACGTACCAATCAATGACGCTCACGATGTCGGAGTAGCCCCTTTTGTCCAAGTCGAGGTCGTCGAGGACAAGAAGGTACCCATTTCTCGGCATAAGGACAAAGCGGATCCAGTGATCACCGTAAGAATGATTGTATGCGTTAGTATTCTAGAGCCTTTCAATGCAAGAGAAGATGAAAAGACTTGTTGGAACTTACTTATAGTTGTAAGGCGCGAGAATAGAACATCCGTCCTGCCACTTGATGAAGCGATTATAGATGTAGGTTGCCACATCGGATCTAGCTTTAGATGTCATCTCGGCCTTGAGTTGATCTAGCTCCTCGGGCTTCATGTCCTTATATTTTGGGTCCTTCTCATTTATCCGCGGGTTGATCGCGGATTGACATATCATGTTCGGGTTGACGTACCCGACCCTCCAATCTGGTCTATTGATTTTCTTTTTTTGAAATTCCGAATTCATCCTAAATGAAGCATAAGTAAAAAATGAACGAGATTAATGCTTCAAATATGAGAATATGTACGAGAATTGATATTTGAAATAGGAGATAGAAAATGGGGTTACTTACAAGCACCGAGAGGGTTATAAAGGTTGTGTCCACCTTGCCAAGCCGGAAAATAGTGTGGACATCATTGAAATACGATCCAAGAACCGAGTCCGCTTCATCGTTGAACACGTGTGCTTGGAACTTTGCACGTGATGACCTCGACTCCAGGCTTCGATGCTCGCATGTACCGGTCGTGCAGCTTACGCATCGCGCCCGACAGTGTTCTTGTACACGGTCTTCGATATAAGCGGCTTGGCAAACATGAATGTGGGGTAATCCGTGTCATCACCGTCCTTAAATAGGAAGTCGTGGATTGCATCTCCTCTTCAATGAATCCAAGTAAGCTTTAATGTTTGCTTGAGTTTCGGGAGATACAATCTTGCGCTCCCGAGTCTCTCGAGATTTCAGGAGGACTCGATCGCTCAACCGCAACCGCTACGGACGCGTCCTTGGCGATCACTCGCCAATTCTTCATGCTCGAACTCCCTCTAGCAAGATCTCTTCGTAGTTAGAGACGTTAGGGAGGATTGGGCTGTGGACAACTTCCCCGCTATGTCATTCGCCTTTCGAGATGTCAAAGCAGACCCGATAGATGATATGGTTGTCCATGTGCATATTCAGCGTGTGGGCTCGCATGGGCTGATCCGTGTCCGGATATCGGGGGTGGAGAAGCTTGTGGAGTCGTGGACATGACAATATCACTACCTTTCCGGATAATGAATGTCCCGACGAGCGTCTCTCGAGTCTCGATCCCCGCCTCGGGTATAGGGTATTCAAGCTCGTCGTCCTCATGACCCGGGACGACCTCTTGGACGTGATACACGCACATACCCCTCGTTACTAATGATTTTGGGCCCATATGTTATAGTAATGTTACTAATAACTATAAAATGATTTAAATAGTGATAAATTGTTCGAAGAAATAATTAAATGTCAATAAATTCCAATAATGAGATTAAGGAGATAGAAAATAAACACAAATATTAATTCGTACACATAGAGTTATGTCATAAACATAAAAATATGAATTACATGCCGCTTTTGACAATATCCATGGTAACATAGAGGTACATCATCCTTGGACTGTTTTTCCTTCACAATCCGAACGCATGTAGGGCATTTCTGCAGAATATCCGAGCCTTGTTTCTATGATTCTGAACTTACTTGGATCAATAAATAATGGCACTTCGTCATATTGATTATATTCATCTTGATCCTGCACATTCTCCACTCCAACGACTCTTTGTTTACCGGGAATAACAATGTACTTCTTTTCATCCTTTGGGTCGAGTATATAGAACACTTGTGCTACCGCCCTAGCGAGTATCCAAGGGTCATCTTTGTGACCGAATTTGTTTAGATCGACGAGGGTCAATCCATATTCATCCACCTCCACCCCTTGTGGGTGTTGCACCCATTTGCATTTAAATACAGGAACAACGAGATTTTGTCCGTAATTAAGTTCCCATATTTCCTCGATGTACCCATAGTATGACGTCGGATTGTCCTCTTCGTCATAGGCATGTGTTCGAACACTCGCTGTTTTGACACTTGCTTTTCTTGTCCTTTTCTTGAGTGTAAAAGGTATAGCCATTGATGTCGTACGCACTGAAATGTAAACACACTCTTCGAAGACCTCATGGCTAACCTTCTCAACATTTTTTCGTCTACGGAGTCTCCACGTGGAAGCTCTTGGTTCTCGAACCATGATGTGAAGGTTTTCTTGTGCTCCATTATGATCCAATCTTCTGTCTTGTCCGTGTGGTTCTGGTGAAGCTCACTTAGGTGTTTCTCAAAGTATGAGCCCACAATCTCCGTCTGTTGTAATACGCTAAAATGTGCTGCATCCACTCTTTTGTAGTCACGGTCGATGAATGACTTCCGTCCTCGTGTACCTTTTCCGGACAGCCGGCCCTCGTGATGAGACACGGGAAGACCAATAGCTCCTCCATTTTTAATGTAGTCGGCACAACACTCAATAATCTCCTCGGTCTTGTATCCCTCAATCATTGAACCCTCCGGATGAGAACGAGTTCGTACAAAGCATTTCATTACATACATGAACCGCTCAAAGAGAAACATATGATGCATGTAGACGGGGCCAACGCAGCAATCTGGTCAACGATATGAAGCATGAAGTGTTCCATGGTATCAAAATAGGAGGGAGGGAAGCACATCTCAAGCACGCACATTGTTTCATTCGTATGGGTCCGTAGGTCATCCAACTCCGCTTTACTCGATCACCTTCTTCGAGACTACGTTCCGAAGTAGCACGGACGAGTTATAGTTAACTTCAACCACTCGGGTTTCACAGCCACGATGGCGACGGCTAAGAACACCGAAAGCATTGTGTGACGATCGTGAGTGTTGTAGCCACTTATCTTTAGCTCTTCCATGTTCACGAGATTTTTCACGTTCGATGAGAATCCGGTGGGACACTTAATCCCGTGTAGACACTTGCAAAATGCTATTTTCTCCTCACACGTAAGGTTGTAGATTGCGGGAGGCGAGATAGTATTTTCCATTCGCCCTTTCCTACGGATAGAGCTCGGGTCTAATGTTCGGTGCCACAAGATCTCTACGTGCACTGAGTCCATCCTTTGTCTTACCGGGTAGGTCAAGAATAAGTCCGCTAGTGCTTGTCATATACGCCCTTCCCAATGTGCATCCGATCGAATGCATGAGTCACTTCAAGTTCCGCCCGATAATTGAGGTATCCGAAGAAAATAGATTGCTTCTTAAAGGGCGTGTGGGGTATCCGCTAGCACTTTGGAACTCCCTTCACCAGTTTGCCAAACACAACTTTGATGTTCTTTACCGTCTCGAACACGACACTAGGGGTCCAACGTCGAGGTTCTTCGCCTTCCTCAATAATGCCATCAAACTGTCTCTTCAACAAGTGATACCTGTGGTTTCGTGCTAGGAATCGACGGTTTCGCATGTACACTATCTTCTAGGATGATGGAAGATACACATGGGATGTATCATCAACGCATACAAAACAACCATACTTTCCTTTGACCTGTCCCGATAGCGCCCTTAGCGCTGGTGAATCACTTATCGTCACAAAAATGATGGCTTTGAGCAAGAAGGGCGCTCTACGGTGCTCATCCCATATACTAACCCCTTCTAACCACAGTTTCTGCATATCTTCCAATAATGGTTCCAAGAACACATCTATTTCGTTACCGGGTTCTTTCGGACCGGATATAAGGATAGTCAATAGTAGGTACTTTCTCTTGTGAAACAACCATGGTGGAAGGTTGTATATTAACGAGTATAACCGGCCAAGTGCTGTGCGGGTTCCTCAATTGACCATGAGGATTCATCTCGTCCGTACTCGGAGCAAACCGTATGTTCCTTGTCTCTTCGGAGAATTCCGGATGGTTAGAATCAAACTTTTTCCACTTGGGTCCCATCAGCTGGATGACTAAGTTTCTTTGAGTCCCTAGGGCGCGAATGCCACGTCATCGGTTCAGCATCCTTAGGGTTGGCAAACAAGCGTCTTATCCGATCCACAACGGGTAAGTACCACATCACCAAGGCAGGAATCTTCGTTTGTTCGCTGTCATCGACGGTGATGCTTTTCTTCCTCTTCTTCGCATTCCTGTTGCTCTTCTTTCCACTAACAACCGATGTGTCCGCATCATAGTCGTCCTTGCACTTGAACCGGCTACGCTTGCATCTTGGGCATCTCACGGCGTCCTTGTATTCCCCCGATACAATATGCAATGATTTGGGCACGCGTGAATCTTTTGCACGCCCAACGAAAGCGGGGTTATGAGCTTCTTAGCAAAATAGGTGCTTTTTGGCAACAAGTTGGGCTTCGGTAGAATGTCCGAAAAGAGTTCCAACAAATCCGTAAAACTAGCATCCGACCAACCATGGATGGCCTTTAATTTCATCGGCTCAAGTACCGTACGTAGCACAGTACACCATTTTTCACATCCCTTAGATTCCTCGTATAGTGGATCCTTCGATGCTTTCTCCAGCGATGCAAAGTTGCTCAACCCTCTCGTTGTCCCTCTATTGAGTAAAACTTGCGGTTCAAAGTGTTGCAACATTTCCTCAACATCAAAATCACATGACTGTTCTGTTACTTCCTCGGCTCGAATAGGCTCCTAATCTTCAACATTGACACGGTCGTGAACATCAAGGTCATCGTCGGCATCACCATCAACAGATTGCTCGGGTATTGCCTCCACCGCGTCTTCACCATGCTTTGTCCACCGGGTGTAGTCCTTAACAAAACCCCTCGTTATTATGTGTGAAATGATTATAACCGTATCTTTCCACATTTTCTCATTTTTGCAATCACGACACGGACAATGTATTTCATCCCTTCCTTCTCGCTTAGCATGTTGTGCGGCCTTCGTGACAAATGCCATGACTTGCCCTCGAAAATAACTTCCCGTTCTTGACGCCTCATACATCCAAGATTTATCCATACCTTAAACACTACACATCAAAAAAATAATCACTTCAACGAGACACATGGAACAATATATCTCGTAGGATCAAGTTTTGTGAGCTATAAATAAAGTGACCAACTAGATACATAAATTATTTTAACAAAAAAAATAAATTTCCTCCTTTACCTAACCTAACTCTCTATGCATCTATCATGAGAAACCTAGATATATAATTTTCCTCCATGAAGAAGCCTAGAGATACAACTTTTCTCCATTTAAAAGACTCAAGATACAAATAGATGCACAAAAACCAACCATTGCTCTACAAATCTAAAGATTTGTGACAAATGGGCATTGTCGGTGTAGGGGGATGGGGGTCCCCTAACCGCGCGTGGGCCGCTTTTGGCCCACGGACGAAGACGATGGCCGCAGGACGAGGAAGCCCACGAAGTCCACGAAGCCCGCGAAAGCCGGAGGAGTGGGAGCGTCGGGGGTAGGAAGCTTCCCGGTAGCTTCCTCCGGCGCCCCAACCACCCGGAGTTAATGCGGCACTCAAGTGCTCGCGGCGATGGTCGCAGCCCGATGGGACGTGCGCGCGCCTTCCCCATGCGCCGCGTCTCGGGAAGCCACGCCGCTACGGTGCCGGGGGACTCGGGGCCAATCGGAGAGAAGATGCTTGGAGTCCAAATCCAACAAAGAGATTGTAACAGATTTTGTCGGGATCTTGTCGGAATATCCCAGGAGGGACCGGACCCCCCCGGGTGTCCGGGTACCCCTCCGGTACTTGTACGGTGCCCCTCTCCCCACTCTATAAAAGGGGAGGGTGCCCCCATTGTAAAAAAGAGACAACAAGCAATACACACCAGCAGGACGTAGGGTATTACGCATCTCTTGCGGCCCGAACCCGGGTAAACCTTCTGCGTTCTTCGTTTGTTCATCTTCCGCGCTAGACGAAGTAAATCCGACCTTCCCCGATCCTATCCGAAGGGAGCCTTGACAGGCCCCCACTTGGAGGTGTGCTCACACACCGACATTTGGCGCGCCGGGTAGGGGAAGTTGTCGTAGATTTCGCTTTGCGCTGCGGAACTTCCACGCAACCATGCGAGAGATCCACGGACACGCCACGGACGGCGGACGGCGTCTCCAGCCGAGGCGTCCACGGGGCGTCGTCATCGCAACCGTCGTCGCGCGGGCCACTCCGCGCACGGCGACCGTCCCGGCACCTCGGCGGCCGAGCATGCAGCGAGAGGACCAGCACGGCGCCGACCGCGACGCCCGGGCCGTCACGCCGCCTACGTCCGAGCGCGCAACCGCGCGTCGCCTCTTCCAGGAGGAAGAAGGGGACGACCCCTTGACCGCCGTGAAGACCATGCTCAACAACCCGCCGGCGGGACCGGCGGGGGAGAGCAGGCGAAGGAATGGCTCACCGGAGTAGGTAAGCTCCTGGACACGGCGCAAGCCGGCGCCGAGCGGGTCCGTCCCGCCAACCACCGCAACCGCCGACCAACAACAACCGCCGCGCCAACCGTGCCGGGGACGCGCGCCCGCCGGCGGCTTCGCTCTCCGTCCACTCCCCGCGAGTACGGGGCGCCGTGACCTGCGCAACGACCTCAACGGACGCCGCCGCGAGGGAAGACGCGCGCGTCGGCATCGAGCGCTCGCGCGAGCGGGACGCGAGCGTGAGCGTACCTCCGCCCACAACGACGACGGCACGGACGCGGAGTCGTCACCCGAGCGCCACCCGAAGCGCAAGAGAAAGGAGCTCGACCCCTCGTTCCTCGGGGGCTGCGCAGCCCTCTCGAAGCGCTCGCATGGGGTCACGTGGCCCGGCAAGTTCCGCCCGAACCTCCCGGAGAGGTACGACGACACTGCTCCCCCGACGAGTTCCTGCAGATCTAATCCACCGCCGTCAAAGCCGCCGGCGGCTCGGAGGACATCATGGCCAACTACTTCCACCGGCTCTCAAGGACTCGGCCCGGTCATGGTTCATGAACCCGGCGCCGGAGTCCATCGGCTCATGGAGGAGCTTGTGTCGGGAGTTCATGGCCAACTTCCGGGGACGTCGAAGCGTCCGGGAAGCCGGATCGACCTGGACCGCATCGTCCGGAAGCCGGGCGAGACGCTGCGAGCGTTCATGCGGCGCTTCGGTCAAGTCCGCAACACCATCCCGCGCATCGACCCCTCTCGGGTACTCTCCGCCTCCGCCACGGCGTTCGAAGCAAGGACATCCCGGGTGAGCTGGGCGTGCACCGGCCGGAGACGGTCACGGATCTCTTCCAGCTGGCCGACAAGTGCGCCCGCCGCTAGGAAGCCCGGGCGTGGCACGACCCGCTCGCGAAGGCCAACCCGAGTACCACCTCCCCCGGGCCCGAGGGCACCCTCTCCAACAACCGAGAAGAAGAACCTTGCGCGCAAGCGCAGGGCGGAAGAGATAGCCGCGGCCGGGGGCCCGTCCCCGGGGAGCGCGACAGCCACCACCCGCGGGTGCCGGCAAGTCGCCGGCCAAGTCTCCGGGGACGTTCGCGTGCTACTTCCACCGCACCAACGACCACGACCGGTCGCGGTGCCGCTACATCCAAGCGAGCATTAGCGGCGCGACGAGCGGGCGGCGAGAAGGCGAGAAGGAGAAGGAGAGGGAGAAGGAAGAAGTTGAGGCGTACCGGAGCGCGGACGACTCCATCGCCGTCATCATCGGAGGCTCCTCCGGCTTCGCATCCAAGGGTGAGGCCAAGCGTTTCCACCGGGAAGTGCTCGCGATCACCGAGGGCAAGACCTCGGCTCCTCTCGCTGAAGTGGGCGGACATCCCCATCACCTTCGACAACGAGCGACATGGTGGGCCCGGACAACACCAAGGGCAAGATCCCTCCGGTCGTGTCGCCCACCATCCGCAACAAGAAGGTGGGGCGCACCCTCATCGACGGAGGCGCGAGCCTCAACCTCATCACCCCGAAGGTCTACGACTCTCTACGGTGGGCGCGCGCCGAGCTGCAGCCCTCGCGCCCTTTCTCCGGTGTGCTCCGGGTAGCTCCCGCCCCTTGGGCAGGATCGAGCTCCGGTTACCTTTGGCACACGGAGCAACTTCCGCACGGAGAAGCTCCTCTTCGACGTAGCCGACATCGGCCTCCCCTACAACGCCATCATTGGGAGACCCGGCATAAACCGGTTCATGGCTGTCCCGCACCACGCGTTCCTCACGCCGAAGATGCCGGGCCCCAAGGGCGTCATCGTGGAGAGGGCTGATGCCGTCAAGGCAATGGCTTGCCTCGAGGACATCTTGGCGGCCGAAATGGTGGCCGAGGAAGGCACCGACGGGAAGAGGGCGCGTAGTGCCCGGAGAAGCTCTGCTGCACCGTCCGCTTCCAAGCGTCCGAAGCTCTCGGCACCCGGGGAGGTGTCCACCAAGAAGATTACACTCGGGGGCTCGGAGGACAAGACCACCACTATCGGTAGCGACCTCGACCCGAAATAGGAACTCACGCTCATCGCCTTCCTCCGAGCGAACAGCGATGTGTTTGCTTGGCATCCTTCGGACATGCCGGGCATACCAAGGAAGGTGATTGAGCACGAACTCAAGGTCGATCCCACCGCGAGACCCGTGAAGAAGCGGGCGAGGCGCCAAGCCCCCGAGCGCGAAGAATTCATCGAGCTGAAGTCAAGAGGCTCCCGGAGGCCGGATTCATCGGGGAGGTCACGCATCCCACATGGCTGGCCAACCCCGTGGTCGTGCCCAAGAACAACGGCAAGATGCGGATGTGCGTGGACTACACGGATCTGAACAAGGCGTGCCCGAAGGACCCGTTCCGCTGCCCCGAATAGACTCCGTAGTAGACTCCACCGCAGGCTGCGACCTGCTTTGTATGTTGGATGCGTACTCCGAGTACCATCAAATTTGTATGGCTAAGGAGGACGAGGAGAAGACTGCTTTTATGACTCCCGTAGGGAGCTTTTGCTATGTGAGCATGCCTTTTGGTCCGAAAAATGCAGGCCCCACGTTCCAACGAGCCATGCGCCTCACCCTAGAGTCGCAGATCGGGAGGAATGTGGAGGCGTATGTCGACGACCTAGTCGTTAAGAGCCGCAAGGCGCCATCCCTCCTGTTCGACTTAGAGGAGACCTTCTCCAACCTGCACCGCAACCGCGTGAAGCTCAACCCGGAGAAGTGCATCTTCGGCGTACCGCAGGAAAGCTACTCGGCTTCTTGGTCTCACACCGTGGGATCGAAGCAAACCCGGAGAAGATCCGGGCCATCGAGCTAATCCGCCCCCAAGGCGACTCAAGGATGTACGGCGCTTGGGCGGGAGCATGGCGGCCCTTGGCCGATTCATTTCGCGCCCGGGTGAGCGTGCTCTTCCCTTGTTCAAGTTAATGAAGAGGGCGGACAAGTTCGAGTGGACGCGGGAGGCCGATGAAGCCCTGCAGGATCTCAAGCGCTACCTGTCCTCGGCGCCCGTTCGGTCGCCCGGAGCCGGGTGAGCCACCGCTCCCGTACATAGCAGCTAACCCGCAGGTGATCGGTGCGGCACTCGGTGGTCGAGCGCACGGAACAAGCGCCTCACGACTCACGGCGAACCGGCAAGCGTCGACGCCTCGATGGCGCGGAGGCGGCGGCCCCGACGGGCTCGGGGGCTCCGGCTCCGGTCGGCTCGCGACTCCCGGACCACCCGGGGCTGCGGCCTCCACTCACGAGCACGGCTTGCGACACGGCCACCCCGGCCCGGGTGGACCACTCGACGAACGGCGCGATGCGGCCGGCGCGTCAACTCCCACGAGCGTCGTGGCTCTCGGGCTTCACCCGGGGCTCCGGCTCCGACCTCGTCGCTGCGTTTGGGTGAAGCCGAGGCCACGGACGGAGAAGCTGCAACGGGCGCGTCGATCCCACCCCACCCGGGGCTCCGGCTCGACTCCGACCACGCTCCAGGACATAGGTGGAGTGGGATCCGCCCCGACTACCTCCGGCGTCGGCGCCACGGCATTCCCACTTCGCTCGGGGGCTCCGGCTCCGACCACCGTCGACGGGACAACCGAGCGGAAGCCGTGGCCAATCCGAGAGAAGGGGCGAGGCGTGCCCGCCCCACCCGGGGCTCCAGCCCCGACAACTACGACGAACGAGGACGAAACAGGATCTGCTCCGCCGGAACCGGAACCCCGCACGCGGCTCATCCAACGACCGGTATACTTCATCGGCGAAGTCCTACGGGACGCAAAGACCCGGTACCCGCGGTACCGAGAAGATGCTCTACGCGGTGCTTATCGCATCCCGGAAGCTGCGACACTACTTCCAAGGCCATCCCATCCGGGTGGTGACGACGGTGCCGCTAGAGACCATTCTCCGCAACGGGGAAGCGACCGGACGGGTGGCAAAGTGGGCCGTGGAGCCGGGAGAGTTCGACTTGACCTTCCTCGAGCACGCACATCATCAAGAGCCGGGCTCTAGCCGAGTTCGTGGCTGAGTGGATACCCACCCTTGAGGTCGAGCGCGACGAATTGAGCACCGGGTGCAGCAGCATGACGCACCCGGCGACCACTGGACAATGTTCTTCGACGGCTCCCTCACACTCAATGGTGCGGGGCGGGGGTGCTCCTGTTATCACCGACCGGCGACGAGCTACGCTACGTAATACAGCTGCACTTTCGATGCACGAACAACATGGCGGAGTACGAGGCACTCTTGGCGGGGTTGCGAATCTCTGCCGACCTAGGCGTCGGGCGCCTCTTGGCTAAGGGGGACTCGCAACTCGTCGTCAACCAAGTCTCCAAGGAGTACCAATGCAACGACCCGCAAATGGCCGCGTACCTCGCAGCGGTCGGGCGGATGGAGAAGAAATTCGATGGCCTCGAGGTGCTTCACGTACCTAGGGGCGACAACCACATTGCGGACGAACCGTCCGGGTGGCCTCCACTCGAGCTTCGGTCCCACCGGGACGTTCATGGAGATCCCGACATCCCCTTCGGCCTCCGACGCCGACCGAGCTCCGGACGGCGACAACAAAGCACAAGCACACCCGCGGGATCTGCAGCACACGCGAGAATAGTGAAGAAGCGCTTGCCACCGAGCCGCAGGACACCTGCTGGATGCGCGACATCATCGGGTACTGCGTGACGACATCCTTCCGGAAGACGACACGGACGCGGAACGCCTCGCCCGCCAAGCCAAGCGATATGCCATCGTCGATGGTAACTTGTACAAGCGCGGGGCGAGCGGCATTCTGGCGAAGTGTGTGACAACGGAAGAAGGCAACGACATACTCGTTGAGATCCACGAGGGTGAGTGCGGGAGCCACCACGCTCCCCGCACGCTGGTCGGGAAAGCTTTCGGCAAGGCTACTGCGGCCGACAGCCCTCGAGGACGCCACCAGGCTGGTGCAACAATGCAAGGCATGCCGGTTCCACGCCAAGCAAACGCACCTGCCCGCTCAAGCCCTCCAAACGATTCCATTGTCCCGGCCGTTCGCGGTTTGGGGCTTGGATATTGTGGGGCCTTTTCCGACTACTCCGGGTGGATACAAGTGGCTATACGTGGCCATTGACAAGTTCACGAAATGGGTGGAGGCCGAAGCGGTGACGAAGATAGACCAGAACTCGGCCGTCAAATTCATGAAGAACATAACGGCAAGGTTCGGGGTGCCGCAGCGGATCATCACGAGACAATGGGACACAATTCACGAGCCATGCGTTCGCAGCATATTGTGACACCCTCGGCACCCGGATCTGTTTCGCCTCAAGAGCCCACCCGCAAAGCAACGGCCAAGTCGAACGCGCCAACGGAGAAATCCTCAAGGGTCCGAAGACAAGATCCTTTGACCCGTTGAAGAAAAAAGGCGCAAAGTGGGTAACAGAGGTCCAATCCATGCTTTGGTCCCTCCGCACTACAGCGAGTCGAGCTACGGGCGAAACGCCTTTCTTCCTCGTGTACGGCGCGGAGGCGGTGCTACCAACGGAGACCCTGTTCAATAGCCCCCGAGTCGCCGCGTTTGACGAAGCCGACCAAGACACCCGGCGGCACGACGACATCGACCTCCTCGAAGAGGCAAGGCGGCGGGTACTACTACGCAACACGAGGTACCTCCAGGGCTTGCGCCGCTACCACCGGCGACGCGTACGCCCGCGGGAATTGCAAGCGGGAGATCTCGTCCTCCGGCGGGCTCGGACGCGCGAAGGCAAGGACAAGCTAACCCCCATGTAGGAAGGGCCCTTCGTCGTCACCGCCGTCACGCGCCCGGGATCGGTTCGCTCGGAGTCGGAGGATGGATACCCGAACCGAGCGCCCGGAACATTGAGCATCTCAAGAAATTCTATCCTTAGAATGTTCTCGTATCCAATGGTCCCGGGTAGTACCCGAAGCCGCATCGCCATGGCCGCAGACGCCAAGGCTTTTGTACTAACGACTTAATATATGGAGCAGCGCTTTGTTGCTCTTTTTCCTACTACCCGCAGAGTTGCTGCTTGAATCCGTTCGAGTCCTTAAATTTCTAAGTCGGGTAAGAAAAACCTATAACTAAGGCGGAAGCCGAAGGCGTTCACGCTCGGTTAAGGCACGGGTGGCGGAAGTCTCGCGCTAGCGTAACGACAAAGCACCGAGGGCCTAAAACTAAGCGACGCATGGCGACAATCACACCCAACGGAAGGGAAACAAGGGACTTAAGCATTTCTTTAATACTCTGAAATTTAAAGATAATTGTTGTCTTGCATGCAGAAAACAGGTTTAACAAAATAAACAAAAGAGGCACAGGCGCCGATAAGCCACTCGCAGGTGGAGGAAGCGGGCACTTAGCCCCGCTTGAAGCTCTCGGCGAAGGCATGAGCGACGGCGTGAGCCTGCGCCTTCGCCATGGCGTGCTCACCCGCGGGGATATCGCCATTCACCACGGCCAGGAGTGGGAACCCGGGCACCAGCACCGGGGCATTCGTCGGCCACCTCCTCCAGGGCCGCGGCTATGGTTTGCCGCCCTACCTCCTCCATGAGCTCCGCCATACGGGTCCTCGGCTCGCGCAGAGAGTTGAGCACCCCCGCATGGCGAACACATACCCGGCCGCGCCGCGGTCGATAGGCTCGGGAAGCCGGGTCGGGCCCAGCTCGAACAGCGCCGAGGAGACCTCCTTGTGCACGTCGGCAGCGATTTCAGCCTGCGCCCATGCCGCGGAGATCAGCTCCGTCACCCGCTCGCTCAGCTCGACGCGCCGAACCTCGGACTCTCCGAGCCGGGACCGCGCCTCTTCGAGCTGCGCCTTGAGCTCATCGCCGCCGGACGCGGCAGAAGCACCGCGACCGGACTTCTTCGCCGGGCCTCCAGCGAGCTCGACGCGACGACGGTAGTCGTCCCGGGCCTTCTCCACCGCCTTGAGCTCGGACTCGAAGGTCTTCCGGGCCTCCTCGAGCGTCTCCTGGTGCATGCGCTGCGCCATCTCCCCGTCGATGCCGCGGATGTGCTGCTCGGTCTCGGCGAGGCGACCGATCTCCGTCTCCGGGGCCTCCCTCCGAACGGTGACCTTGTTTTCACGAAGCCGGACCTGTTCATCCCGGGTGGCAAGGGCATCCTCGCGGTGCTTCGGCTCCGCCTCCCGGGAGCCCACGGAATCACGGAGGCGACGGAGCTCCACCTCGCTGCCGCGGTGGCCTCGCTCCCGGCACTCGGTTGGTGCTCCCGGTCGACCGGCGCCACCTCCCGGAAAGCAAGCTCGTCCGCTCGCCGCTTCGGCTCGGCCTCCCGGGCCACCGCGGCCGTCTCGCGCCACGTCAAGGCATCCTCGCGGATCGCCACGGCGGCGCCGGCCTCTTCCAGCTGCGCGTCACGGAGTTTGGCGTCCCGCTCCCGGGCCACGACACCGCGGAGGCGGTTGATGCTCTCCTCCTCGCGGTCGATGGCGTCACGAAGCTTCGCCTCCGCCTCCCGCAGCTTCTCGCCGGCCCGCTCGCAATGCCGGCGGCGGTGTCTAGCTCATGCTCGGACCTCTTCCATGTGGCGCCGGTGCTGCCGCCGAGCAAGCTTCACCGCCGTCTCCGGGGCCTTCCGGGCCTCCGCCACCTCGGCCTCACGCCGGGCCACCGCGTTCTCGCGGTCTTCCGCAGACGCGTCCGTCTCCTCCATGGCCGCCTTCACCGCGGCAAGCGACCGGGTAACCTCTCCAAGGACGTCGCCAATGCGGGGCGCGCGGAGCCACCCGAGCGACTCATTGGCGACGCGCTCCGGCCGCGTCTAGCGCGCCCACGACCCCTTCCGGCGGCGGCGGTCGACGAAGTGTCTCCACCAGCCCACCGCTCCCGGCTCCGACCCGGCGCGTGGAGGGGAGTCGTTCCCCTCCAAGCACTATAGGAGTGGCGGCGCTAGCACCCGGTCGGGGAATGGAAGCCCGGGCGGACGCCTAGAGGCGCCGATCGAGAAAGTAGCCGGCAGATCTAGCAGGTCGCCAACCGGAGGAGTTGACGGCCGGCGAGGTCCTCGCCGACAGAGGCACCCGCGGCCTCCTCCGCGTGGACACCCGCACCCTCTTCCGCGCGGACACCCGCGGCCTCCTCCGCACGGACACCCGCAGCCCCCTCCTCGGGGGTACCCGCGACCTCCTCCTCGGGAGTAGCGGTCCCCTCCTCGGGGGCACCCGCAACCCCCTCCTCGGGGGCACCCGCAGCCGCCTCTGCGTCGGCCTCCGCCCCGGGCGCTTCGGCCTCGACGGCGGCAGGGCTTGCTTCCAAACCCGGCGCAGAGGCACCGGAGACCTTGGGGTCCGGAGGGACCAAGTCCGGGTCCAGCTCGATCCGGATATTCCTATAGTCAAAAGGATCAACGCTCGTCCGCGATCCACCCAGCTCACAACTTAAGCGTAACAGGGAGAGAACCATCGTACTGTCGCGCGTCCACCCGGCCGCTTGCACCGGCGCAGCCGTAGGGGACTTCTCCTGCGAAGCAGCCCCCGTCGTCGGTGACGGCGAAGCTTGCCGGGCCCGCTTCCGTGGAAAGCACGCGGGCCCGGAGGAGTCGGAGGAGGGCGGCGACGGAGATCTCTTCCCTTGCCCTTGTCGCGCGTGCTCGGGGCCGGCCCGGCGGCATCGGGATTGGCACCCGGAGCTCCGGAAGCACCCCCGCAGGCGGCCGTCGCACCCGGGTTAGAGGGAGGCGCGGCTCCGGCACCCGGACGCCGGGAGTACGCGCCGGAGCCGTGTCGAGGAACCCAAGCGGCCCCGGCCGGGGCATGCCGTCCAGGATGGCGCGCCGATTCGCCGACCGATGAAGAGGCCCGGCCCCTCCGGGTACGCGAAGGAGGTGGGCCACTTCTTCCCGGTCGGCGTGGAGTAGGCGAACCGCTTCGAGGCGACGGGTAGATCCGAGCCCGCCCCGTGCGGGTGCGGCCGGCGAGTTGAAGTCCCGGTACAGCCCACGACGGGTGTGACCTCCGGCGGAGTGGGGCGATGTTGCGTTCGAGGAAGTCGTGCACCACCCCGTGCGAAGTCAAGCCGGCCGCGGCGAGCGCCGCGATCCGGTCAACCACCGGCGTCATACCGTCGGGAAGGCCGGGCACGTGAATCCCGGATGGCCAAGTGGCGGGCCGAGCGGGACCGCGGACACGGAGGCGGCGGAAGTCCTTCTCGTACGGGACTACGAACCGGGCCTTCTTCCATCCCTCCACCTTGTTGTCGGGCGAGTACTCGATGTACCCGCTCTCGGTCCGGCGGTCAACCGCACACACCCGATCACTTCCGCAGCGTTGGTGAGCGTCGCCTTGAAGTAGCGCTCGGAAAATGGGGAAGCACGGCTGCACCCCCACGAATCCCTCGCACAAATGGGCGAACACCGCCGATGCCGCGACCGCGTTCGGCGTAAGGTGCGCCATACGAATCCCGTACGCCGGAGCACCTCCATGAAGAAATCGGAGAAGGCGGGGGAACGGCGCCGGCCACGACGAAGGACAAGAAATGAAGGATCTCCAGTCCACCGGTCGACGGCGGCAGAGCCCCCCCAACGCGGACGCCCTTATCGCCATCCACCGGAAGGAATGGCGAAAGCCGCGTCATCTCGACCCGGGGTCGGGCAACCGCACCACCGGCGGCGCATCCATCGACGGCGAGCGCGTGCGCGAACCGCCACGGCGGGGGACTTCCCACGGGCCATCCTAGCAGTAGGGAGCGGCGGCGGCGAAGCGGCGGCGCGGATCGGCGGAGAAGAAGGCGAGGAGGAGCGCAGAAGTGAGAGGGAAGTTGAGGAGACGAGGAGGCGAAAGGCGGAGTGGGAGACGTGCCCCGGGCAACCGGCCGTCTCGGCACTTAAGCGCGAGCTCGGGCAGGCCCACCGCGCGCGAACCGAAGCGACGCGCCGTATCGGAGCGGGCGTGCCTCGGCAGCCCAAGCGGCACCCCTCCTCGCGAACCGCGCCACGAAGTAACCCAAACAGCGCCGGGCGCTGACGAGTGGCCCCAATCCTCGCTCCGACCCCGCGGGTCGGTGGTCGGGGCCGGGGCTCCTGTCGGTGTAGGGGGATGGGGGTCCCCTAACCGCGCGTGGGCCGCTTTCGGCCCACGGACGAAGATGATGGCCGCAGGACGAGGAAGCCCACGAAGTCCACGAAGCTCGCGAAAGCCGGAGGAGTGAGAGCGTCGGGGGTAGGAAGCTTCCCGGTAGCTTCCTCCGGCGCCCCAACCACCCGGAGTTAATGCGGCACTCAAGTGCTCGCGGCGACGGTCGCAGCCCGACGGGACGTGCGCGCGCCTTCCCCATGCGCCGCGTCTCGGGAAGCCACGCCGCTACGGTGCCGGGGGACTCGGGGCCAATCGGAGAGAAGATGCTTGGAGTCCAAATCCAACAAAGAGATTGTAACAGATTTTGTCGGGATCTTGTCGGAATATCCCGAGGGACCGGACCCCCCGGGTGTCCGGGTACCTCTCCGGGTACTTGTACGAGTGCCCCTCTCCCCACTCTATAAAAGGGGAGGGTGCCCCCATTGTAAAAAAGAGACAACAAGCAATACACACCAGCAGGACGTAGGGTATTACGCATCTCTTGCGGCCCGAACCCGGGTAAACCTTCTACGTTCTTCGTTTGTTCATCTTCCGCGCTAGACGAAGTAAATCCGACCTTCCCGATCCTATCCGAAGGGAGCCTTGACAGGCCCCCACTTGGAGGTGTGCTCACACACCGACATTGGTGTGCTCACACACCGACAGGCATAAAATTCAAATTAAATTACAAAGCCAAAATTCTACTAGATTCCAACATGATAACTAGAAATAGTACATGGGATAGATTTCCCTTACCCTAGGGAACAGATCTATCCAAGAAAAACAAACTCAAAACCTCCCCCCTTGTTTTTCGATTTTTGCCTCAATTTTCGGGCCGCCAACGGTGCAGAAGCTCACCGTGATGTCCGAACCCGTGTATTTATACCCGGGAATTTGTACCGGCGGTTGGAATTGTCCACCGCCGCTAAAAATACTTTAGTAACAGCGGATGACAATGTCAACTGCCGGTATAAATGCTGGCCCATTTTAGCGGCGGTTGGAAAAGCCAACCGCCGCTATAAGTCCTCTATAGCAGCGGCCGGCATTTCCAGGTGGCCGGCCCAGCACTGTAGCGGCGGGCCGCATTTGGCCGCGCCGCTAGGCCGATTTCGGCCCCGCCGCTACAGTGCCGTTTTGCTGTAGTGGTAATAGGTTAACATTTCTTTGACGAGTATACGTTTACAGTAATGCATGTGCATTAACATTCATTGACAACCTCTGTTAATGCACATGCATTACTGCAGAATTGCACTCTTTGTTGGCTTCCCTGAAAGTGGATTTCTGCTCAGCGGGATCACTGAAAATGCTACCCCTACCCACTATATTAGCTAAATGCTTCCCTCTTCCACTACAGGACGGTCCATGTTCGGGTAAGAGTACAAAGATCGCACTATATATGCTGTGTCAGGGAACTACTAACCTACATTAGTTAGTGAAGTTGCAGACTGAATTCTGGCTCTAGGCGATGCCTGTGAAGAAAGAATATTTAAAGTGAGACCATCCTTGAAAAAGAATAGAAACCTAAGATATGCAGTATGAATAGACTAATTAATCTTTAATCTATAACCTAGGAATACAACTGGATCGACAGAATTAGCAACAACACCTTACAACATGCTGTATATAATTCCCGCTGCATGTCCATGCAAGTTGATACGTGAAATTAAATACAATTTAAGCAAAAAAAAAATTATAGTAGTATATTAGTAATAAAGTTGTAATGAATATTTTCATAAATTACTTTTAAGTTATAATGAAATTTAAAATATTTTAATAACTATTTTGAATAAGATGAATGATCAAACCTGATATTTGAAAGTCAATAAATACTTTAATTCCCAGACGGAGGAAGTAGTGAGTGAAGTATTAATCAGTCTCACCGTGTATGTTGCAAGAATAACCGGACTCTTAACTATCATCACGGCCAGGGTCAGCCGTCTTGGATGGTCATCAGATAATAGAGTAGTCCCCTCCGTTCTTCAATCCATATCTTTAGGTCAATACATCTAATTTTGTGACAAAATAAGGACAATGTTTTCCTAATGATAATAACTGAATAATAGTGGAGGTAAACAGTGGCGTTATCCATTGGTTTTGTGCTCTTGTCTACGTGACATGCATGCCGTATGGGCCTAAACAGGTGCATTGTGGTTAGGCTTAATTAGTGTTTTGATTGGTATTTTCTAAGGGCCAAATTTATCATATGTCTGTTGAGTCCGTGAGTGACCTCTTCCAATCAGATCAAGCGAGAAATCGAGAACTTGCGCCACCACCTGAGGGCTTGTTCGGTTGTAAAGGACTCATTCTTGGGGCTGAATCATTCTTGACCTAGAATGGATCCAACCGGTTCACTTGGAATAGTTTGAAACCGTTTGTTAGACTAAAACCCTTGAATCAAAATAGCTCCTCCAAAAAATGTGTGCGGTTATTCCAACCGGAATGAAACTGTCCAGCAATATCCAAAAATACAGGTACTTGAATTTATATCAATAAAACTGGAAGAGCGCAATAGGTAATACCTTTTCATACGAATTTATGATGCCCATGAGTTTGTGTGATCAATACAGTTTACTCACAAACTTAAGTCACTTGCAACCGCAACAAATGCTGGTTCAGAATGACGGATACACAGAGAACAACAATATAGACACAGACTGAAAAATTCAAGTCCGTTCAGTGCATACTCCAACTAACACAGAAGCAGCTCACAAATTCTTGCAGCTCACATGCGCAGAGAACAGCAGCTGCCATGCGCGATTGAGCTACGCTTCTTTACTTGGACAAGCTGTCGTTGGAGTGAGAGTTCTAGCACTAGACGTCACGATAGTGCTGCAGTTCGTTACCTCACTGGGCATCCGGTTCTCGAAGTTCTGTGGCTAGCTATGCTCTTCAACCGTGAGTTCTAGATCTGCTCCGTCTAGGAAAGCCCCATGAAGCACGCATCATCGGCTGGGAAGTCTAGGCTAGCGAGCACCATGTCCTCTGCCTACTTCACCTGTGTTGTAGAAATGAATTGGTTTCAGAAAATTGGAACTGGATAATCACCCACTATAGCAAAAACTCACTATAGCCACGGTTGGGGGGCTCTACAGCCACGGTCAGCCCCAACCGTGGCTATGTTTCCGAGACTACGGAAAACCATCTCGTAGCCTCGGAAAACAGAACAACCGTGGCTATAGTACGTAACTATAGCCACGGTTCACTATGTCAACCATGGCTATAGTGGCGTACTATAGCCACGGTTAACATAGCCAACCGTGGCTATAGTAGCGTACTATAGCCACGGCTCGACACATAGACCGTGGCTATAGTGGAATACTATAGCCACGGTTCACTATGTCAACCTTGGCTATAGTGGACACCACTATAGCCACGGTTGGCATAGTGAACCGTGGCTATTTACTTTTTAACAATAAAAAGAAATAAATACGCATTAGAAATAATAAATTACAATTACATAACATTATCCATAATTACATCACATTAACATTAAAGTATTACATCACATTAACAAAATATTTACAGATATTAACAAAATCCATCAAAAGTTTAATAATGTAAACATCATAATATTTTTTCAAACTAAGTCTACACTATACAAATCTTCAACAACATCGGGCTCGTACGGTCGTTTCGAGCCGCACCACTCGAAAAGTGCCCGATGCTCCTTCGTCACTTCACTTTGCTCGTCAAAGAACCGACCACGAGGACCGATGACCTCCCTAAGCAAGAAACGGCACATCCTAGCGACAATGTAGTACATGTCATTTGTACTTAGATGCTTTCGCGCCGTCGGGAATCCATTCTTGGATATTTCATTCAATATCTTTTTGTCCGTTATCATTGTCTTTTCTAGACTTTTTGTTCGCTGTCAATAAATACATAAAAGTTGGTACATAATTGACAAAAACAGAAAGAATGTAAATTAAACAGATGCAATCTTAGCGTACCTCCTCGGTGGTCTTATGGGTGATGACATTCAAGTAGGATGCAGCGGAGCTCGAATACGCACATGCGTAGTATCCACGAGTGCACACTACCTTCACGTGATACCTCTTCCGAGGGCACGTAATCTGGGTCCTCATTAATACCCCTAGGTTCACGACGCTGGGGGGGGGTGAGGATCCTCCGGTTCTTCCCATTATCCACTTGATGAGGAGCTTTCATGGTTCATATTCACAACATCCTCCCGTGTATACTTGGATCGGGGGCTGTCCGCCATTATAGGATTTGATACCTTTAGCGTAACAATGAAAAGATTTAGTAGCAAACAATTAGAGGAAAGAGTTAAAATAGAGAAAACATGACAGAAAAGGATTATTAGAGGAAAGAGCTAAAATAGAGTTAGCATTGGCATCAGAACATGGATAACATCGGGATCAAATAGAAGAAGAGGAAGACGAGATAGAAGGACATACAATGTAGAACACTTTCATAAGAAAGGCAGGTGCACACTATGCAATACATACCACAATTTATACGACCTCGGGGTAGATAGGTCGGGATACTTGGGTATCCTCCGGAAAATCAAATATAATGTGCCATACACATCACAAAGATGATCCGGAGAATACCCAAGCATCCGACCATGTCTACCCTAGGTCGTACGAGTTGCGGTATGTCTTGCATTTTATTGTATCAACCTTCCTAATGAAAGACACCCTACATTCTATATTCTTCTACCCCATCTTCCCGTTCTCCTAAATATGCAAATGCTTATCAAGAGTCATCGTCATCCGCCAAAAAGTTAGAATTTTTTTTGAAGACTTAGTTGAAAATATATTTTTCCAAGAAAATGAGTACATTCCATGGCATCAAAACGGGGAAGAAGAGGATGCAGCTGAGGAGGATGAACATACAATGTAGAACACTTTCATAAGAAAGGCAGGTGCACACTATGCAATGCATACCACAATTTATACGACCTCGGGGTAGATAGGTCGGGATACTTGGGTATCCTCCGGAAAATCAAACGCTGCGAACGTTCCTCGTCATACCAAAAGGGTTCATTCCATCCGTACTCAATGCAAACGAGTATATTTCTTGGCTCGTGCGAGAAGTCGTCACGATGGTTACGATCGAAGTTTTTCCACTGGGTTCCATCCGATGGATGACTCAGCTTATTAGGGTCCCTCTTACGTGTATGCCATGTCATCGGTTCAGCATCTCTTGGGTTGGCAAATATCCGTCTTATGCGATCGACCACCGGTAGGTACCACATGACCAAGGCTGGAACCTTACTATCATCGTCGCTACCATTGACGATACTCGCATTTCTTCCTCTTCCTGTCATTCTTTCCCCTCTTATTAGTTGTGTCTACATCATACTCCTCATTCGTCTTGTAACGACTTCGTTTGCACCTTGGGCATCTCACGAGGTCCTTGAACTCCTCCCCGGTATAATATACAATGATTTGGACATGCGTGGATTTTTTGCACACCCAGCGACATTGGAGATATCAGTCTCTTAGCATAGTACGTGTTTTTTGGTAACAAGTTTGGCTTTGGCAGGTGTATCCGAAAGAAGATCCAACAATTCATTGAAACCGGCATCCGACCACCCATGGATGGCCTTCGATTTCATGAGTTCGAGAACTGTACGTAACACGAGTATTCTCTTTAGAACATCCCTTGGACTCCTCAAATAATAAATCCTTTGATGCCTTCTCTATCGTTGCAAAGTTATCAAGCCCTCTTGTTGTCCCCGCATTGAATAAAACTTGCGGCTCAACATGACATAACAATTCCTCAACATCAAAATCAGTACATTGTTCTTCTTCGACATGAAAATCAAAAGTCTCGTCAACTTCGACAAACTGTTCTTCTTCAACTTCAATCGGCTGCAACTCAACTTCGATCGCCTCGTCTTCTCCATGCTTTGTCCACCTCGTATAATTCTCCAGGAAACCCCTCCTCACTAAGTGAGATTTGATTACAAGTGTATCGGTCCACAATTTTTGATTCTTGCAGTCCACGCATGGACAATATATTTCTTGTCTTCCTAGACGCTTAGCATGCTCGACGACCCTCTTGAGAAATACATCGACTTGACCTCGGAAATATGCACTTAATCTTGACTCTTCGTACATCCATGTTTTGTCCATCTAAACAAGCATTACGCGAATATTAATTATAATAAAATAATTACTAAATCAAAAAATTACCAAGTATGAATATTAAGTATTTATAGAAAATATAAGGAAACTAATATATTGCATAACATAATGTGCTAGAATTAATAATTATTAATTAATTACTAAATAATCTATTTACCATTATGAATATTATATATTTATAGAAAATATAAGGGAACTAATATATTGCATAAGACAATGTGCTATCATATATAAAAACCCACTATACAAATTATTATTAATTGACTCGAATCTTTTAATAATTAAACCGTGCTCTAGGAGTCTCTCTCAAGAGAGCATAATGTAGATCTTGAATTGATTGACATAAAAAAGGCTTGTAAGACATGATTTTTTTGTATGCAACATAAGCACATGATATATGAGTTTATTATACACAACTCAAACCAACAACAAACCTACAAACATGAAGGAATTTGACAAATCGAAATCAAAACCTAGGTCAAATGGTAATCCAAAATTCTCCTTGATTACAACACTATAGCAACAAATAATAGATGGGATGAGTTTCCCTTACCACGGAGAACAAATTTCTGCAAAAAAACGAGATCAAAACCTTCCCCCTCGGTTTTCATTTTTTTCCTCAATTTTCGAGCCGCCACACTTCATCGAGCTCTCGTTCCGTCCGAACGCGGCTTTTATACTCGTGCAAAACAATAGCCACGGTCCACTTCTTCAACCGTGGCTATAGATGAAACTATAGCCACGGTTGGTGACGTGGACCGTGGCTATTGGTGCAGGCCACTATAGCCACGGTTCACAAAGCCAACCGTGGCTATAGTGGCCTCTATAGCCACGGTTCATAGGCAGCCAGCCCCGCCACCTACCGTAGCCACGGTTTATTTTCTTTGCCGTGGCTACTTCATTTTGGGTGGCGTGGCTATAGCGAGTTTTTGTTATAGTGACCATTGCTATTATGTGAATGAACAAGAATAATGATCACTTGTTGCCGGTGGTTGCAATTGTGAATTGTTGGTTGGTGCCTGTCAGCTACTTGAACGGTGACACATTCTCAACTCGGAGTTGGTCAACCTGTTTCCAAGGACATAATATCTAAGCATCGATCCAGGATCGACCACAATTCGCTTACCGTGCAACAACGAAGAAATCGTGGTGTTTACCCGTGTTGAGCTTGCCAAAATGCTGAACTGCCGCAACAAGAACTCTAGTTGTATTCTCTTGCTTGCGGACATCGTCATTGAAACCAAGAGTCTACAAAGACAGACCGATCTGGAGTGATAAATTTCGAGAAAGCTAGAAACCTGCAGCCGGAAACTAGGCGCGCAATTCAAAGCATGATGCACTAACTTGATGAACGTCATCGGTATATCAAGCAATCACGTTCCAATGCATTGTTCGAAGCAAACCGCATGTGCACATAATTTGAGAAATATAAATGAAGCTGATATGGTGCGCCTTCACCCTAGCTACGGTTAGGCGCGATGGCGGCTGGTAGAGTGTGTGGCGTGCGGCAGAGAGAGAGGAGAGGGCGACGTGTGGCGGGGTAGCAATAAGAGAATTCCTCTTTATTGCTTCCCGAGAACATTGCCCCTGTTTATATAGGGGAGACCCTAACTTGACCACTACTCCAACTTGGAGATTTCCAAACCTATTACAATTTAAACTTCCTAACTAAATCTCGACTTTCTAAAGTTATCTCAACTTCCTAAACCTATCTAATACCCGATCTCTTTATTTTGGAAACTCTTGATCTCGCCCCTAGCCACTTTGGAAGACCAGCCTCGCGCCGAGGGAGGCCGTGCATGTGCCCCTACCACGTCCCGGCCCGGGCGCACCCTCCCTTGCGACGCGCCTTGGGCGAGAGGCAGCCCCAAGGCGTCGGGCTACCCCTGCTGGGTCGGGCCAACGTATAACATCTCCTCCCCCATTGACAGCCGGCTCGTCCTAGAGCCGGGGGATGCGCCATCCAGGACCGCCGATGGGGACCATCGTCAATGTTCGAAGAAGAAGCGAAGCCGATGCACGCCCGAGCACTAGATCATCCAGCAAGTTGCGCCGAGTGCGGTCGATGTCCGGTGTGAAGGTGTAGCCGAGGCTGCCGATGAAGCCAATAATGACAAAGTGATGCGACGAGGGCAATGTGGTATTCCCTCGTACTATCGGCGTCCCTAGAACATCAATGAAGCGAGAGGCACCCCAAAGTCGTACAACACCTGTTTCCATGTCCACATGTGGCGCCATGAAAGAGTTAGGGCAGCAGCAGCACATCAATGACCACCATAAATGTGTCCCTTGAAGTCGGCCTACTGGTGTCAAGGTGGAGAGCATGGCCAAACAACACCTGGAAATCTAAAGATGATGGAGGAAGAAGAACGATGATCGGGGTGAACTCCAAAATACACATGGCCAACCTGGAATAGCTCACAACCAGCGATGTCCACAAATACGACATCCACATTCTCCACTCGTGGAGTGAGGCATCTCCTGGAGGCACAACACGGACGTCGACATCCCTTGGATCGAACCGCGACATTCATGGTGTGGAATCCCACAAGCAACTTGGCCCGAGCAATGCCTCCTCGCCCTCCTTGATGAGGAAAGCGCAAAGATGTTAGAGCATCGGAGAGGAAGCTGGCATGTAGAGGCGCCCATCAAAGAACACAAGCCCCACTCTCATGTCCCATGCACGGGATGCATCTCCACTCTCCAATCGGTCACGGATCACCGCAAAGTCGGGGGTTGCGCTCGGTCGTGGTGCACGTCGTCATACAGATCCGAGGGGGCGCCGATGATGTTGAATATGTCATCCACGCGACTTGGCCCACCCATAACAGCCACGGAGGGAGTCGCAGAACGAGCTGGAAGTGCACGAGCTGTTAGTGATGGGCTCCTCCCAAGGCGCCTCAAGCTCCTGTGCCTGGAGAGAGCTAAGGAGCATGACGTAGAGGTGAGTCGAGGCAGATCAACAGGCGGTGATGTCCATGGTAGAAGAAGGACATGGTCCGCACCGAGAAGTCCCACATGATCGACCCTAGAGAGGCCAACCATGGCGTGCCCAACACAATGTCGATGTCGTCGGGCAGATTGGCGGTGTAGATGTCGATGTGGTGGATGTCCTGGTCAATGGTGAGAGCAAATCCACGACAAACCAAGCAACTCATCACCTGGTCCTCCGAAGTAAGAGTTAGGGAGAGTGAAGCACGACGAAGAGGCGAGCATCCGGGAGTTAGCATAGCTTGTGTCGACGAAGTTGTGTGTTGCTCCCGTGTCGATGAGAATGCGTAGGCCATCGGTGAAGGATGAGCCTATGAGCAGCATGGGGCGCCTCCCCTCACCCATGATCGCCATCAAGGTGCCCTCCTCATCCTCCATGTTGATGAGGTCGTCGAGGAGCTCTTGGTAGAAGAGATGCTTGCACTTGTGTCCGCGCACGAACGGCTCATCACGGTTGAAGCAAAGGTTCGGCGGTGACACTCAACCATCTCCTCAGCTGTCGACCGCTTGTAGACCTTGGCCGCTAGTGGTACAACAGCTGTGGTGGCGCCTCCACTAGTACGATCCGTCGGAGCAGGGCGAGGGGCCGAATGGTACTTTAGTGACGACGCTGATGTATTAGTTCCCCATGGAGCCGTAGATGGTGTCTTGGTTGTTGGTTGATTTTGTTCAGCCACCACCGCAGACACGTTGCTCATAAGCCCTAGCAAGGCTCATGGCTGCCTCTATGTCCCAATGCCATGCAAGCTCGACCTCCGTCTTCGGCGGCTCCCGCAGTCTTGCAATGTACATGTTAACATGTTGTTGCTTTTGCAGGTCTCCGACGCAAGCCACTAGGGCTAGGAACCGCTCGGTGTAGTTGTGCACGATGCCGGTCCGTCGTAGGATGGCCAGCTCACCAAGGGGTTTGGCGCAGGTAGGAGGCCCGAACCTCTCATTGATGAGCCGGACGAAGGTCACCCATGTTGGTGTGTTGTTCTCCTTGCCGAGGCGCATGTGCCACCGTTGCGCGCTGCCCATCATGTGGTACGAGCTGTACCACACACGCTCATTGTTGGGGATCTGTCTGTCCAACAAAAAACTGCTCACAATGGTTAATCCACGACAATGGATCTTCCTTACCATCGTACGTCGGAAAGTGAGCTTGTAGTAGCACGGGATGGGTCAGCCATCAGCTCGGCCACCCAAAGCATCATGTTGTTGGCCGCCGGCCAAGGGTGGTGTTAATGTAGACCCCTCGGTCGACGATAACGCCGAGTCGAGACTAGCAGCCACATCCGGTGGAACCAACGTGGAGGAAGAAGCGTAGAAGTCCTTGACGGCTTTTTGAGCCACCTTCAAGGCGTCACGACGACGCTGCTCCTCCTCCACACGCTTGGAGGTTTTAGCTTCCGAACCATCCCAAACGCTTTGCCGGCTTGTTGACGGTGACCGCTAGCGATTTGATGGAGTCCTTGTTGTCGACCACTGCATTGAGGATGGTGGCGATGTTCTTCTACATGGAGGTCTGCTCACTACCACAAATCGCGACTATAGCGACGGCACCAAAAATCGGGTAGCGGTGCCGATTATCGTAGTCCGTCGTTAAAAATCGCAGTGATTTTTAGCGGCGGGTCACATTCACTACAGCAAAACGGCACCGTAGCGGCGGGGCCGAAATCGGCGTAGCGGCGCGGCCAAAGCGGCCCGCCGCTACGGTCTTGGGCCGGCCACTGGAAATGCCAGCCGCCGCTATAGAGGACTTATAGCGACGGTTGGCATTTCCAACCGCCGGTAAGGGGAATCTATCCCATGTACTATTTCTAGTTATCATGTTGGAATCTAGTAGAATTTTGGCTTTGTAATTTACTTTGAATTTTATGCCCATTTGTCTCAAATCTTTAGATTTGTAGAGCAATGGTTGGTTTTTGTGCATCTATTTATATCTTGAGTCTTTTAAATGGAGAAAAGTTGTATCTCTAGGCTTCTTCATGGAGGAAAATTATATATTTAGGTTTCTCATGATAGATGCATAGAGAGTTAGGTTAGGTAAAGGAGGAAATTTATTTTTTTCGTTAAAATAATTTATGTATCTAGTTGGTCACTTTATTTGTAGCTCACAAAACTTGATCCTACGAGATATATTGTTCCATGTGTCTGTTGAAGTGATTATTTTTTTTTATGTGTAGTGTTTAAGGTATGGATAAATCTTGGATGTATGAGGCGTCAAGAACGGGAAGTTATTTTCGAGGGCAAGTCAAGGCATTTGTCACGAAGGCCGCACAACATGCTAAGCGAGAAGGAAGGGATGAAATACATTGTCCGTGTCGTGATTGCAAAAATGAGAAAATGTGGAAAGATACGGTTATAATCAATTCACACATAATAACGAGAGGTTTTGTTAAGGACTACACCCGGTGGACAAAGCATGGTGAAGACGCGGTGGAGGCAATACCCGAGCAATCTGTTGATGGTGATGCTGACGATGACCTTGATGTTCACGACCGTGTCAATGTTGAAGATGAGGAGCCTATTCGAGCCGAGGAAGTAACAAAGCAGATCATGTGATTTTGATGTTGAGGAAATGTTGCAACACTTTGAACCGCAAGTTTTACTCAATGGAGGGACAACGAGAGGGTTGAGCAACTTTGCATCGCTGGAGAAAGCATCGAAGGATCCACTATACGAGGAATCTAAGGGATGTGAAAATGGTGTACTGTGCTACGTACGGTACTTGAGCTGATGAAATTAAAGGCCATCCATGGTTGGTCGGATGCTAGTTTTACGGATTTGTTGGAACTCCTTTCGAACATTCTACCGAAGCCCAACTTGTTGCCAAAGAGCACCTATTTTGCTAAGAAGCTCATAACCCGGCTTTCGTTGGGCGTGCAAAAGATTCACGCGTGCCCAAATCATTGCATATTGTATCGGGGGAATACAAGGACGCCGTGAGATGCCCAAGATGCAAGCGTAGTCGGTTCAAGTGCAAGGACGACTAAGATGCGGACACATTAGTTGTTAGTGGAAAGAAGAGCACCAGGAATGCGAAGAAGAGGAAGAAAAGCATCACCGTCGATGACAGCGAACAAACGAAGATTCCTGCCTTGGTGATGTGGTACTTACCCGTTGTGGATCGGATAAGACGCTTGTTTGCCAACCCTAAGGATGCTGAACCGATGACGTGGCATTCGCGCCCTAGGGACTCAAAGAAACTTAGTCATCCAGCTGATAGGACCCAGTGGAAAAAGTTTGATTCTAACCATCCGGAATTCTCCGAAGAGACAAGGAACATACGGTTTGCTACGAGTACGGACGGGATGAATCCTCATGGTCAATTGAGGAACCCGCATAGCACTTGGCTAGTTATACTCGTCAATATACAACCTTCCACCATGGTTGTGTCACAAGAGAAAGTACCTACTATTGACAATCCTTATATTTGGTCCGAAAGAACCCGGTAACGACATAGATGTGTTCTTGGAACCATTATTGGAAGACATGCGAAACTGTGGTTAGAAGGGGTTAGTATATGGGATGAGCACCGTAGAGCGCCCTTCTTGCTCAAAGCCATCATTTTTGTGACGATAAGTGATTCACCAGCGCTAAGGGCGCTATCAGGACAGGTCAAAGGAAAGTATGGTTGTTTTGTATGCGTTGATGATACATCCCATGTGTATCTTCCATCATCCCGGAAGATAGTGTACACGCGAAACCGTCGATTCCTAGCACGAAACCACGAGTATCGCTTGTTGAAGAGACAATTTGATGGCACTATTGAGGAAGGCGAAGAACCTCGACGTTGGACCCCTAGTGTCGTGTTCAAGACGGTAAAGAACATCAAAGTTGTGTTTGGCAAACCGGTGAAGGGAGTTCCAAAGTGCAAAGCCACACGCCCTTTAAGAAGCAATCTATTTTCTTCGGATAACTCAATTATCGGGTGGCACTTGAAGTGACTCATGCATTCGACTGGATGCACATTGGGAAGGGCGTATATGACAAGCACTAGTGGACTTATTCTTGACCTACCCGGTAAGACAAAGGATGGACTCGGTGCACGTAGAGATCTTGTGGCACCGAACATTAGACCCGAGCTCCATCCGCAGGAAAGGGCGAATGGAAAATACTATCTCGCCTCCCGCAATCTACAACCTTACGTGTGAGGAGAAAATAGCATTTTGCAAGTGTCTACACGGGATTAAGTGTCCCACCGGATTCTCATCGAACGTGAAAAATCTCGTGAACATGGAAGAGCTAAAGATAAGTGGCTACAACACTCACGATCGTCACACAATGTTTTCGGTATTCTTAGCCGTCGCCATCGTGGCTGTGAAACCCGAGTGGTTGAAGTTAACTATAACTCGCTCTGTGCTACATCCGGAATGTAGTCTCGAAGAAGGTGATCGGTAATGCAGAGTTGGATGACCTACGGACCCATATGAATGAAACAATGTGCATGCTTGAGATGTGCTTCCCTCCCTCCTATTTTGATACCATGGAACACTTCATGCTTCATATCGTTGACCAGATTGCTGCGTTGGGCCCCGTCTACATGCATCATATGTTTCCCTTTGAGCGGTTCATGTATGTAATGAAACGCTTTATACGAACTCGTTCTCATCCGGAGGGTTCAATGATTGAGGGATACAAGACCGAGGAGATTATTGAGTGCTGTGCCAACTACATTAAAAATGGAGGAGCTATTGGTCTTCCCGTGTCTCATCACGAGGGCCGGCTGTCCGGAAAAGGTACACGAGGACGGAAGTCATTCGTCGACCGTGACTACAAAAGACCAAAAGATCGGATGCAGCACATTTTAGCGTATTACAACAGAAGAGATTGTGGGCCCATACTTTGAGAAACACCTAAGTGAGCTTCACCGGAACCACACGGACAAGACAGAAGATTGGATCATAATGGAGCACAAGAAAACCTTCACATCATGGTTCGAGAACCAAAAGCTTCCACGTGGGGACTCCGTAGACGAAAAAATGTTGAGAAGGTTAGCCATGAGGCCTTCGAAGAGTGTGGTTACATTTCGAGCGTACGACATCAATGGCTATACCTTTTACACTCAAGAAAAGGACAAGAAAAGCAAGTGTCAAAACAGCGGTGTTCGAACACATGCCTATGACGAAGAGGACAATCCGACATCATACTATGGGTACATCGAGGAAATATGGGAACTTAATTACGGACAAAATCTCGTTGTTCCTGTATTTAAATGCAAATGGGTGCAACACCCACAAGGGGTGGAGGTGGATGAATATGGATTGACCCTCGTCGATCTAAACAAATTCGGTCACAAAGATGACCCTTGGATACTCGCTAGGGCGGTAGCACAAGTGTTCTATATACTCGACCCAAAGGATGAAAAGAAGTACATTGTTATTCCCGGTAAACAAAGAGTCGTTGGAGTGGAGAATGTGCAGGATCAAGATGAATATAATCAATATGACGAAGTGCCATTATTTATTGATCGAAGTAAGTTCGGAATCATATAAACAAGGCTCGGGTATTCTGCAGAAATGCCCTACATGCGTTCGGATTGCGAAGGAAAAACAGTCCAAGGATGATGTACCTCTATGTTACCAAGGATATTGTCAAAAGCGGCATGTAATTCATATTTTTATGTTTATGACATAACTCTATGTGTACGAATTAATATTTGTGTTTATTTTCTATATCCTTAATCTCATTATTGGAATTTATTGACATTTAATTATTTCTTCGAACAATTTATCACTATTTAAATCATTTTATAGTTATTAGTAACATTACTATAACATATGGGCCCAAAATCATTAGTAACGGCGGGTTGAATTGCCAACCGCCGTTACAAAGGTATGACAGGTGGGCCCATATGTATCACTATTTATTGGAATTTCATTTTGGAATATTATTGGAATTTATTAACATTTAGTTATTTTTTCGAACAATGTATCACTATTTAAATCATTTTAGAGTTATTATGACATATGGGCTCGTAACTATGACATGTGGGCCCATGTCATTTTTAGCGGCGGTTGGCAATGACACCCGCCGTTACAAAGGTATGACAGGTGGGCCCACGTCATTTTTAGCGGCGGATGGCAACTACTTCCGCCGTTTTAGAACTTTTGTCTCACCGACAGCTGGACCCATTGGCATTTTTAACGGCGGTCGGCATTCCCAACCGCCGTTATAGCTCTCCGCCTATAAAAGGCTCGCCGCCTGCGGCACAAACCCTAACTCGGCGCCGTAGACGACGACGCCGCCGAGCTGCCCAACACTCCAGCCCGCCGCGCGCTCTCCCCAACCCTCCTCCGCGTCGGTCCTCCTCCGCGCCGACACCTCCTCCACGCGTCGCGCCTCCTCGCCGTCACCTCCTCCGCGTCGGTCCTCCTCCGAGCCCGCCCCTCGTCGCCTCCTCCTCCTCGCGGGACCTCCTCTCGCGCTGTCCTCCGCGGCGGCGCCTCCCTCCTCGCCGGCACCTCCTCGCTGGCCCTCCGCGGCAGCGCCTCCCTCCTCGCCGGCACCTCCCCGCGGGCCCCTCCGCGGCGGCGCCTCCCTCCTCGCGGGACCTCCTCCGCGCGCCCTCCCCGACCCTCCTCCACGCCGGTGCTCCCCCTTGTCGGCCCTCCTCCGCCGGTCCTCCTTCGCGCCGCCTCTCCGCACTAGCCCCCGGTACGCCCGTTCTCCCCCTCTCCCCTTCCCTCCTCCCCGACGGCAAGCCCTCCGTGGCCTTCCCCGGTACGCCCGCTCTCCCCTTCCCCCCCCTCCTCGACGGCGAGCCCTCTCGTGCTAGGGTTAGATGTTCATATGATAATCTGTCGGTGTTGTCTAAGCTGCTCGCTTTGTGCTCGCTTCTGCTGAATGTTAATGTGCATTGCTCTGCTCTCGTCGGTGTGATTCGATCCGTGTGTTGATCCAATTTGTTCTAGCAGTATTATAGATATGCCTTTGATCTTAATTGTTCAGTCAGTGTGTTGATCCAACGGTGTCACTAGAATAGATCAAAAGGTTATGCACACGTATTTGTAAAATTTCTCAAAACTGGGTGGTTGTTAAGCCAAAGCTGAATAGAACTGATTTATGTCTTTAGTGCTGATTTTAGTGCTAATTTTAAATCAGCATGGGGGAAAATGAAAATTAAATCATGTCATTTGAACATAATAGCTCCTGCTGATTTTAGTGCTGCTCCTGCTGATTTTAGTGCTATGTTCGATAAAATGCAGATCGAGCCTTTCCCCTCTATGTTCGATAAAATGCACGCTCTACCTTTCCCCTCTCTGTTTTGTGAAACCGTGGTAAGTCCACTGTTTGCTCTCTTGTTTGAAAGAAACGGGGCACTAATGCAGCATTTGACATGTCCCTGTTTAGCCAATGCCTATCTTCTCATGCAAATGCCTGTCATTGTGCATTGTGATGTCAAAATTCATGTCAATCACCCTAGCTTGCAAATTAACTGGTCGGTGATTATTTTTTTCTTTAAAGTTGTGGATTGGTAGGTTCGGTTTATTCCCTTCCGTTAGGCTTTGATGAACCTTTCATGTCCCCGTTAGGCTTGCGACTGAATTAACTGGTCGGTGATAATTTGATGAACCTTTCATGAATCTACTAGGCTTGCAGACTGAATTTCTGTACATTTTTATTGTCTGAAAATAGGCCTTCGTTAGGCTTGCGGACTGAATTTCTGTCCATTTTTAGTGATAGCCCTTCTGTTAGGCTTGCAGACCGAATTTCTGTCCATTTTTATTATCTGAAAATAGTTGTTGCAGAACCAACATATGCTACTGGAATGGCATGAAGTAGATCATTCCTATGCTAGCTATTTTCTCATGCAAATGCCTGTCATTGTGTATGAAAATTAAATCATCATGTCCCTGTTTAGCCAATGCCTATCATGTGATTCCGTCACATATGACTGTTTTGATCAGTAGCCCTTGCTGATCCTCACTTCTCGATCAATCAAATGCACACTATAACTGTTGTGCTCGTTGTTGTGCTCTATGGTTAAAAATTATATCGTTGATTGATGATTGATGATTGATGTGAGCTAGGTAGTGAGAATATATACTACTCGCCCTCTCGTTTTCTCCTCTCTTCCTCCCTTTTATCTATTTCCTCTCCTTCCTCCTCTCTTCCTCTCTTTCATGGCTAGACCAAATAAAGGAAATAAAAACTATCTTCTCTATTTTCTCCTCTTTCCTCTCTTTTCTCTCGCTCTGCTCTCGCTCTCGTCTGTAGCACGAGATCGATGATCGGTTTGTAACTCGGAGCAGGAGTAGCTTTCCTCTATTTTCTCCTCTTTCCTCTATTTTCTCCTCTTTCCTCTATTTTCTTCGGTTTTCCCCTGTCTTTCTTTTATTTCCTCTCTTTTCTCTTTTTTCTACTCTCTTTCCCCTCTTACCTCTCCTTGGTCTAGCCATGCTCGATGATGACAGCGGGCAAAGTGAGATGAGTGTGGCAGCATGGACCGCATCCTCGGATGTTGGAAACATGTTGCCATACGAGTCAATGACCTTATAATAGCGTTGGATGGCCGTTGAATCGGCAACCCGCACCGAGAGCATCTTTTCGGCAGATGATGACTTTATAAGCATCAATATATGTAGGAGAAGGGGAGGATGGGAAGGATGAATATAGAATGTAGGGTGTCTTTCATTAGGAAGGTTGGTACAAAAATATGCAAGGCGGACCGCAACTCGTACGACCTTTAGGTAGACATAGACGGATGCTTGGGTGTTCTCTAGATGATCTATGTGATGTGTATGACATATTACGTTTGATTGTCCGGAGGATACCCAAGTATCCTGACCTGTTTACCTCGAGGTCTTATAAATTGTGGTATGTATTGCATAATGTGCACCTGCCTTTCTTATGAAAGTGTCCTACATTGTGCGTCCATCCTCTTCGTCCTCCTCTTCTACTCGTATGATTGAGATGCTATCCTTTTTCTCGATGCCATGCAAAACATATTTGTTTTATATAAATTAATCTATTTTGTAATTCAATTCTCATTGTTTCCTCTCGTTGTCTCCCAGACAAGTACAAAGATATATCCCTGTTGTGACAAACTCTTCGTCTTTAATAAGGTAGCCTAACCCTATGGCGGACAAGATGCCGATAGGAGAGAATGAGCCGGTGGCTACGAACCCTATTCCTTCCCCGCCTCGCCGTATCAACTACACACCGCCTCAAGGTGAAACTCGGCCATCGTCTTCCGACGATTCATCTGCGAGAGGAAGGATAAGTGGAACCGGAGGATCCGCATCCTCAACCACCTCGGCCACCTCGGGGCCATACCCCGACACTCGACTACATGCCCGAAGAAGAGGTATCGCATCAAATATGGCATTCCTTATATTTCTCGTCAAATAGCTGCGTACTAATTCTATTCCTTACATCGTAGGTACCTAGACGAAGTTCTCGTCTTCAAATCGCTTCACAAGATGAGGCGGAGGGCAATGTGGACGCCAATGAGCCGGCCACAAACGTGACTCGCCCAAGTGACTCCCAAGAAACGCAAGCGCGGTGAACGCTCTGCGAATAAGGCAGAGGGCATCTATGAAGTCACTCGCTCTCGACCCCAAAGACGGGACACCAATAGAACCCGCCGGTGTCCACGCAAAATGGCGTAACCATTGTGGCAAAGTGGTCGAGGATCTCTGCCGAATAATTTGGCCCGATTGGCGATCCGTGCCACGAGAGAGGAAGGATGAGATGTGGAATGCTATAAAGGAGAACATCCGGTTCCAACCAGCCGATCTCGACAGGGCGAAGACGGCAACGATGAGCCGCTGTAATCACATCCGGCGAGATTACAAGTCCAGGCTGAATTGCGACTATGTTAAGAAAAACCTTACGCCTTTTCACAAGTACGGTAAAATAAGTCGGCATGATCGGAAACAGTTTGTTGAGCAGAAGACGAGCGAGTCTTCCTTGGAGACTAGTGAGAAGATGGTTGAGCTCAATAAGAAGGACAAGTACAAGCCGCGCTTGGGTCCGGGCGGTTATAAGAAAAAGATTCCCATCCGGAGAGAGATGGAAGAGAAGAGGAGATTAGAAGGAAAGCCCGATGAAATGGAGGGTATCGAGGAGCGTGTGAGGAATTGGGTCTATGCTCGCTCCGATCAAACGGAGGAAGGTCTTGTTATGAACGACCCAGCGGCGGAAGAAGTTCTGCAAAACTTGAAAGGTCGTGTCAAGGTGCGGATGCAAAGTGGAGGTCTTAAATCCGAGTACCACGGAGATCAGCTCACGCACGCACCGAACAGCAAGGAGCATGGTGGGCGGGTACGAGGAGTGTCCTCGTCCGCCACGTGGAAGGAAGGATTCTCCTCTTCTTCTTCTGCTCCCGCGTTGTACAAAGAAGCATACCTTGTATAAGCAAGACATGGAAGAGAAGGCGAAGATAGAGTGGCGGCGACAATATCCGATGTTCATGGCCGAAAAGAATCCCACTCTATTTGGATCGTTCAATCTCGGAGACCCTAGCACCTGGAAGGAAATGGAAGATGTGCTTGCTAAAATTGGTGCAGGGTTTATGCCTATGCCTCCGCCTAGTTCTACACCGACCTCCGACTCCGTGCCATCGGGACCACTTGACATTGCAGATGATACGACTCGTGAGCTCCACGTCCCGTTTGGATACAAGGGAACGAAGAGGAAGGTTGCAGTGGGACGGGCCTACACAACGGGGCGGACAATCCACAACGTCGAAATACCCGAGGGGTATGTGCGTGTCTGCGTCCAAGAGGTCGTCCCAGGTCATGAGGACGACGAGCTTGAATACCCTATACCCGAGGCGGCGATCGAGACTTTGCGAGACGCTCGTCGGGACATTCATTATCCGGAAAGGTAGTGATATTGTCATGTCCACGACTCCACAAGCTTCTCCACCCCCGATATCCGGACACGGATCAGCCCATGCGAGCCAACACGCTGAATATGCACATGGACAACCGTCTCATCTATCGGGTGCTGCTTCGGCATCTCGAAAGGCGGATGACATAGCGGGGAAGTTGTCCACAGCCCAATCCTCCCTAACGTCTCTACCTCCGAAGAGATCTTGCTAGAGGGAGTTCGAGCATGAAGAATTGGCGGTGATCGCCAAGGATGCGTCCGTAGCGGTTGCGGTTGAGCGGTCGAGTCCTCCTGAAATCTCGGAGACTCGGGAGCGCAAGATTGTATCTCCCGAAACTCAAGCAAACATTAAAGCTTACTTGGATTCATTGAAGAGGAGATGCAATCCACAGCTTCCTAAGCCGCGAGATCGTGTCGAGTCCCAACAACCGATCTCATACGATGATGACCTATTTAAGGACGGTGATGACACGGATTACCCCACATTCATGTTTGCCAAGCCGCTTATATTGAAGACCGTGTACAAGAACCTGCAGGGCGCGATGCGTAAGCTGCACGACCGGTACATGCAGGCATCGAAGCTTGGAGTCGAGGTCATCACGCGCAAAGTTCCAGCACACGTGTTCAAGGATGAAGCCGACTCGGTTCTTGGACTGTATTTCAATGATCTTCACACTATGTTCCGGCTTGGCAAGGTGGACACAACCTTTATAACCCTATGGTGCTTGTAAGTAACCCCATTTTCTATCTCCTATTTCAAATATCAATTCTCGTACATATTCTCATATTTGAAGCATTAATCTCGTTCATTTTTGACTTATGCTTCATTTAGGATGAATTCGGAATTTCAAAAAAGAAAATCAATAGACCAGATTGGAGGGTCGGGTACCTCAACCCGAACATGATATGTCAATCCGCGATCAACCCGCAGATAAATGAGAAGGACCCAAAGTATAAGGATATGAAGCCTCGAAGAGCTAGATCAACTCAAGGCCGAGATGACGTCTAAAGCTAGATCCGATGTGGCAACCTACATCTATAACCGCTTCATCAAGTGGCAGGACAAATGTTCTATTCTCGCGCCTTACAACTATAAGTAAGTTCCAACAAGTCTTTTCATCTTCTCTTGCATTGAAAGGCTCTAGAATACTAACGCATACGATCATTCTTGCGGTGATCACCTGGATCTCGCTTTGTCCTTATGTCGAGAAATGGGTACCTTCTTGTCCTCGACGACCTCGACTTGGACAAAAGGGGCTACTCCGACATCGTGAGCGTCATTGATTGGTACGTACTTAATCATCGTAGACATCTATAATTCGAAAATGATAGTTTTATCTAACTATACGTTTTTTATGATGGACCAGCGCATACGAGAATTATGTAAAGGCTGGCGGGCCGCACAACCCTAGGCGGCCGAAAAATATGTACTTTTGGCACAAATTCCGGTAAGATACATTTGTTTCACTTCTCTACGCCGTTGTCCTACTATCGGTGTGATTGACAAAATAGTAACTTATTTCCTTTATTTTATATAGTGTGTTAAAAAAGTGAAAGGTAGTGTCCACTGTGGCTACTACACTTGTTTGTACTCGAATAGCTTCTCGAGTTATATGTATGCCATTATTGAAGAGACCGACCAACAGGTGCGTTTTATTGAGTTTATCAAATTTGATTCATTTTAATTATAATTGCAATCTTGTTAATAAAGAAATTCTAATGGTAGAGAACCAAAACGGACAAACAGATATTACAAGATTTTAAGAACAAATGGTTCCCGCAAGGATCGAAACATCCGACTTCGGACCAAATGTTACTTATTGTGGAGCGGATGTGTCGGTTCTTGCTCGAGAGAGGTTATCTCTCCTATCGGCAGGTTCTTCGACGAAGACAATGAGAGCGTTAGAGACCATCGTTCTCTCTATGAGTGGTGTGGTTAGACACGACCATACGTGAACGATGGTAGTGAAGATAGTGATGAGTGGATTAGGAAAGTAGTTTGATAGACTTCATAGTTTCTCATGTAAAGACAATGTTTATTGTATATATGCAAGTGACTTGATTTGTTTTGAGAAGTAAACATTGGATGATGAATACATGTGAATGTTTTGAGATGTCAATGAATTGTGATTAATATATGTGTATGTTCTGAGATTTGTTGTATTTCTGGTTTCCTGTAATTTAATTTTTTTTGCGGTATTCAAATATTAACGGCGGTTGGCAATATAAGCCGCCGTTACAAAGGTCTTAGTACCGGCGGTCTATATTGCCGCGCGCCGTTAATAATAACCGTATTAACGGCGGTTGGCATATACAACCGCCGTTAATAAGGTTATTATTAACGGCGTTTGGCTATTCCAACCGCCGTTACAAAACCCTTTTGTAACGGCGGTTGGTGACGGGCCGCCACTACAAACCTCCATTTCTAATCTGCGGAGGCGTAGCGGCGGCCCGGCCTAGCCGCCACTACATGCCCATTTAGCCCGCCGCTACGGTGCGTCGGTGTGGTAGTGATTACAGCCCGCCATTACAAAAAGGCCCAGCCCATTTTCTCCAACCCTACTTTGCACCAAATAAAAGGATCCTTTTCACCTCCCTTCCTTTGAAGCCGCCGCCACCACATACATATCCTCTCCCTCTCTCTATGTCTCTCTCAGCCACCACCCCCATGCCTCACACTTCTCTCTCTCTCTCTCTCTCTCTCTCTCTCTCTCTCTCTCTCTCTCGAACTCCCGACCGATCCCGCCTCCCACCGTCGGTCGTCCCTCCCTCACCGGCGTGGCGCGGCTCGACGGGCTCCTCCCGTGCGCGACACCGGCGGCCTTCCTCCTAGCGTGGCGCAGCCCGACGGGCGCCTCCCGCGCGGCGAGGCGGGTTGGCGCCTCACTCCCGGCGCGGCGCGGCCCGGCGGCATCCTCCCGGTGCGGCGCGGCACGGCGGGCACCTCCCGTTGCGAGGTTGCCGGCCGCCTCCCTCTTGGAGCGGCGCGGCCCGACCCTCCTCCCGGCATGGCGCGGCACGACGACCCGCCACCGCACGGCATGCCCCTCCCTCCCAGAGCCGCCTCCTCCCTCCTCGACGTGGCGTGGCCCGGATCCGGTGAGGAGGGGCCCGGATGCGGCGAGGAGGCCACCGGCGGCAGCGGCTACACCGGGGGGCGCGCGACCCGGTCGCGCCCCCCCCATCCGGCGACGACGACAACTCCCGAGGGGGCGGATCCGGTTGCGCCCCCCATCCGGCGGCGACGGCAACTCCCGAGGGGGCGGATCCGATCGCGCACCCCCATCCGGCGGCGACGGCGGTGGGGGCGGATCCGGTCTGTTCGGACCCGGCGGCACGAAGCGAGCTCGAGGCGGCGCGGGCCTAGCGAGTTTTTTTATTTCGTGTGTGAACCGTAACGGCGGGTGAATATGTTGCCCGCCGCTACTATTTTCATCTTTAACGGCGGTTGGCGACGTTTGCGCCGCTATGGACGATTTTTTTTAGTCTGCGGAGCCGTAGCGGCGTGCGGCCATACCCGCCGCTATAACGGGTTTTGGCCCGCCGCTATAGTGTTTGTTTGTAGTAGTGGCTGCTCCTTGTAGAGTCTCCGGAATGCCCGAGAGATCGGTCGACGCGGTGTCCATGGAAACCATGGCAGTGGCGGCGAGGGATCACCCGGGAGCCGATACAAGATGATATGGTGTGCCTTCACCCTAGCTAGGGTTAGGCGCGGCGGCGATCGGTAGGGCGTGCGGTAGGTGGTCTCGTGGTGTGCAGCAGGAGAGGGAGGGGCGGCGTGCGGCAAGTGAGAGGGAGAGCGCGACGTGTGGCTGGGTAGCAATAGGAGAATTCCTCTTTATTGCTTCCCGAGATCGGGTACAATGGCCCTGTTTATATAGGGGGATATCCTAACTTGACCACTACTCCAACTTGGAGATTTCCAACTTAATCTCGACTTCCCAAATTTATCCGAACTTCCTAAGCCTATCTAATACCCGATCTCTTTATTTTGGAAACTCTTGATCTCGCCCCTAGCCACTTTGGAGGGCCGGCCCCGTGCCCGAGGGAGGCCGCGCGCGTGTCCCCGCCGCCTCCTAGCTTGGACGTGCCCTCCCCGGTGGCGCGTCTATGGCGAAGGCAGCCCCAAGGCGTCGGGCAGCCCTTGCGGGGTCGGACTGGCTCTGTAGCAGAAGGCTTCTATTTATATGGTCACATAATAATAGAAAAGAGAGGCCACTAATCAGTCGTAAAGGCGATTTGTGGTGGCCTACTCGGGGACTACACCGTGCGTATGTACCAATCCCTAAAACAGTAGTTGATACACACGTAGATGATACAAATCCAAGTACAACAACCTTTATTTATTCCTCGGAGGGATACAACTAGAGTGTCATATACTTGCCTTATGGGTATACAATTATTAAAGGAATGAATAATCGGAGACATAGTGGCATGGCATTGAAGATAAGACTAGTGGAGAGGGCCCACAGAGTGGTGCCCGATCGGTATGGAATAATATAACGTTCCATACACCGGTATGGAAACAAGGCGGACGTGAAGACCCACATGATATGGCTTGACCAACAAGTAAAGAAACAATTCTAGTCTATTAGGACTCGAATAAACAAGGAAAGCATAGAGATAGAACTTCCGAGTATGTAATCTTTGTAAACCGACTAGGACTCTACATGTAATCCTATCTCCCCGGATATATAAGGCGGAGAAGGAACCCCTCAAAATCTCTCCGACAATTTGCAATTAGCAATCTGCTAAAGACAATACACAATATACAGGACGTAGGGTATTACTCTCAATCGAGAAGCCTCGAATCTGTCTAAAATCTCGTGTTCTTGTGTGTTTCTTATGTTGCACCATTGAATTCCGTACTCGTGAGGGACTGGGTAGTTCTAGTGCCGAGATTAAGACTCGCGACCGCCGCGACAACCGCGATGGGAAAAATCGTAGCCGTTCAAATAGGGCACTTAACATGAACGCCCTAGAGGTTGAATTGAACGGCGATCGGGTATTCACTTCACCGCTACACAATATTGCGGGAGTCAAGCAAATCCGTGAGACTATTCCGGAGGAAGTGTTCAATCAAACACTTGGATTGAGGCGAGCTCGAATTTAGTTGATGCGGTTGCATTACAAACCAATCGGCTAGTTCGGGACCGAGCGAGAATCTTCCAACGAGGTCACTTTCTCGCTCGGAGCGGTATGGCGGAACCCGGTCTCAAGGGGCTACGTCCGGCAAGAGAGCCTGGGATAGATGTACTCCAATTGCTGATAAGCATAAACGAGCTCCTGATCAAGACCTACGCGGTCCAATTAACGCAAACCTGCAAGAAATAATTTGATAGACGACCATGCTCGAGCGGGCTGAAGAGTGTCTAAGACAGGAAGAAGATGAATGTCGTCGCACCGGCCATGTCGATGATTGTCCGACTGTTCCAATGTCGCCACCACCAGGGACTCGATATTAGGTAGGCTGCTCCAGGTGCCGCCACCGGTCAGCAATCGACAGGTGATTAATAATCATGGATATGATGACCTTCCATCGCGACGTGGTGATCGGTCAAGAAGGGATGACCGTTATGACAAACGTGATGATCGGTATTACGATCAAAACCTAAGAAATCGACGAGGGCGCGACCGTGGCGATAGATACTAGGAGCCAAGACGGGGTGACAATGATGTACAAGCTCCGCCACCGCTGCCTTCGCCTCCGTCACAGCCAGCCCAGGCAACCAATGATCGTCATGATGATGATTCTGAAGATGATCGTGACCGGAATTACTATCATCGCAGTCATCGCTCACTATCACCGGTCTGGACCGTCTTTGAGGATGATGAGTACTTTGTTATCTAGCATTGACGCGAGATTTAAGCATATGCAAGTATCCTAAGGGTTTTAAACCGGGAGTATTGATAAATATGATGGCAAAGCCCCTCCTATCTGAATGGCTCCGCATGTACACGATCGTCGTCCGGTCCGCGGGAGGCGATACATTTGTTATGGCTTATGGTTACATTCCCTTCCCCGGGAATCCATTCATCTTGGGGTGACCTAACTAAAATGTTCGTTGGGAATTTTTAGGCGACTTGTGAAAAGCCAGGAAACTTCTTCGACCTCAACAGGATCGGACGTAAGCCCGATGAGCCGCTCACGGACTACATTAGGAGGTTCTGCGACAAGAAAGCCTTAATCACCAATGTTCCCGGTCGGCAAGTGATTGCTGTGTTTCAAGTCGGCGTCCGGAGTGAAGCATTGGTACATAAGATCGGACATAAGAACTAAAATCTTACCATGATGGTGTCGCAATGCTTCAAGATAGCAGATGATTACACTGCTGGAGAATCCAACGTAGTGAATCCGTGCGGGAACAAAGGGCAAGAGCCGAAGCAAGACCATGGGAACCAGTCCGGCTCCAAGAACAACAAGCATAAGGCCGACAACCTCGTTGCTGCGGTGGGACAATCTCATGGCGGGGACCGTCTAGCCTCTCCAAAAAGAGGGCCAAGGGAGCGAGTTTCGTTTGAATACCTGCTCGAAGGGCCTTGCATGATTCACAATGGAAATCACAAGAATAAGGAGTGCTTTCTGTTGAGACACTTCGTCTCGTATGCTTTGAAGGTGGCTCCTCAACCTAGGCCACGTAACAATAAAGATGACAAAGAGAAAGGCCCAAAGCGGGATGATGGCAAAGACGATGAAGACGAAGGATTTCAAGAGCTAGAGCGGGAGGTGAACTCTATTTGTGGTAGCCCCGATGCTTACGAGTCTAAGCGTAAGCAAAACCTCTCCATAAGAGAGATCAACGCTGTTGCCCTCGCCACTCCCGAGTATCCGCGGTGGTCCGAAGTCCCCATTACCTTCAGCTGAGCTGATCATCCGGAGGTTTTACCCAAGGTCGGTCGGTACCCGCTCATTCTAGCGCCGATCGTTTGTAAGGCTCGCTTGAAGAAGATTTTCATCGATGGTGGAAGTTGTTTAGACATCCTCTTTGCTAAGACTCTTCGGGAGCTTGGTCTCTCGGTTGCGGACTTGGAGCATAGCGTTTTGTCGTTTCATGGCATTGTGCCCGGCCGGAATAGCTATCCTTTGGGGCAAATTACTCGCCGGTGACGTTTGGCACTAAGGAGAATTACCGAAAAGAGCTCATCACTTTCCGGTGGCTGATATTGATTCTCGCTTATCATGCGATCCTGGGAAGACAAGCACTTGCCAAATTCATGGCAATTCCAAATTATCATTATTTAATGCTGAAGTTGCTAGGGCCGAAAGAAGTCCTATCGTTCGGTCCGATATTAAGACCGCTTATGCTTTGTGAAGTACTCAGTACCGAGTTGGTGGTTCATGTCAATTCAGGGGAAGAATGTCGGGAGATCGGGCAGGTAGCCGATGCCCTTGTGGAGAAAGTGCCGCTTGGAGAAGAAGGACCGTCCAAGAAAGCTGCAAAGGAAAAGCTTAAGGCTGATGCGATCGCTTCCAAGACCGTCCAGCTGAACAAAACAGAACCCTCCAAGGTCACCCATATTGGGGTAGACCTTGGGGATAAATAGGAAACGGCGCTCACTCTTTTCCTCCAAGAAAATAGGGACATCTTTGCATGGCATGCTTCGACATGCTAGGAGTTCGTAGGGAGAAGATTTAGTATGCACTTGTTGGTGCGTCCCGATACTGAAGCCCCCATTAAGCAAAAACTCCGGAGGTTTGCTCAAGACTAGACGGAGGCTATCAAGAAAGAAGTTACTAGGTTGTTAGCTGCTAAGTTCATTAGGGAGGTATCATGTAGATTGGCTTGACAATCCAGTTCTTGTACCTATGAAGAATACTAAAGAATTAAGAATGTGCGTTGATTATACCGATCTCAATAAGGCTTGTCCCAAAGACCCTTTCACGCTACCTCGGATTGAGCAAGTAGTTTATTCGATCGCTGATCTGCGAGCGTCTTTGTTTCCTTGATGCATATTCCGGTTATCATCAGGTTCCTCTAAAAGTTAAGGACTAGATAAAGACTGCCTTTATCACCACCTTTGGAGCTTATCGTTATACGACTATGTCGTTCGGTTCGAAGAATGCTCGGCGCGACTTACCGACGACGGTATGCAACGTTGCCTTAATTCTCATATTGGTTGGAATGCTTGAAGCTTATGTGGACAATATAGTGGTTAAGTCCCGGAAGGTCGAAGATCTTCTCTCCGACCCGACAGAGACCTTTAGTAATCTACGGAACTTCTCCATGAAGGTTAACATGAAGAAGTGTGTGTTTGGGGTACGTTTTGGAAAATTGCTTGGATATCTAGTATCACGGTGCGATATTGAGGCAAATCTAGAAAAAAATCAGACAATTATCAACATGAAGCCCTCTAGTTGTTTGAAGGATGTGCGAAGCTTACAAGTTGTATGGCTGCCCTAAGTTGCTTCATCTCGAGATCGGGAATTAGGGAACTTCCGTTCTTCAAGCTACTCAAAGCAAGAGAGGTTTGAGTGGACAGTCGAAGCTCAAGCCGCGTTTGATCAGCTCAAGGAATATTTGAGTCATCCACCAGCCTTGATACCTCTAGAGCCCGATAAAACTATTCAGTTGTATATTTCATCTACTACTCATGTAGTTAGTATGGTTTTGGCGGTTGATCGACGAGAGGAAGGCCACCTTCGGTTAGTGCACCACCCAGTCTACTTTGTTGGTGAAGTTTTGACTGAATCTCGGACGCGCTATCTTCGGATGCGTAAGCTGATATATGCTATTGTGATAACTTCAAGGAAGTTAAAATATGATTTCCAAGTGCATCCGAATGAGGTCAAGACCGATTTTTCGATTAGGGAGGTCGTCAAGAATCGTGAAGCGGTCGGGCAAGTTGCCAAGTGGGCAATTGAGCTTGGCCAATATGAGATCACCTTTTCTTTAAGAATGACAATTAAGGGTCGAGTACGGCTAATTTTATCACCGAATGGCTTGAGACTCGGATTCCGCCTGTAATTCGAACTTGGAGTATTGGGAAATGTATTTTGATGGATCCCTGCAGCTTTCGGGTGCAGGAGCTGGAGTTTTCCTTTTAACTCTGCAGAAGGATCCGTTGAGATACGTACTACAAATGCCCGGAGTATGAGGCCCCGCTTCATGGACTTCGTGTTGCAATTTCGCTCGGCGTTAAATGCCTGGATGTTTACGGAGACTCAATGCTCGTCATTAGTCGGATCAACAAAGTGTGGGATGCGCATGATGATCATATGATGGCTTATAGGCAGGAGGTTAGAAAGCTTGAAGACTAATTTGATGGTCTGCGTTTCTCTCATATTCTACGTGGGAATAATTCTGTTGCGGATGAGTTGGCTAGAATGGGATCTTCGAGGCGATGCGTTCGCTCGGGGTATTTCTTCAAGTTTTGGATAAACCATATATTAAGATGATATCGAAGGCTACGATTATCGAGATTCAGACCGATAAAGCAGTCCCCGAGGCAGCAAAGATTGATGAGCCGATCCCGGAGGCAGCACGAGACCGGTGACACGGAACTCATAAACGATGTTATGATGATTGATTCTGATTGGCGTGTTCCATATATTGAGTATTTGCGTTTTGGTATGTCGCCAGCAGACAAAGTGGAAAAGCAGATATTGGAAATTAGAGCACGAAGCTATGTGCTTGTGGAGGATGAGCTCTATCGACGTGGAGGTGATAATGTATTGGTGAAGTGTGTATCAACGGCTGATGGAGTTCAGTTATTGGAGGAAATTCATAGAGGGATTTGTGAAAATCATGCTTCTTCAAAGACACTCGGATGGAAAGGCTTTTAGGCAAGGATTTTATTGGCCAACGACAGTTGATGATGCTCATAGAGTGGTCAAGGCTGGCTAGGTATGTCGGTTTTTTGTGCACCAACCATATATGCCTGCTCATGAATTGCGCATGATACCGATGACTTGGCCGTTTTGCAACCTGGGGATTGGATATTGTTGGACCATTCAAGAAAGCACCTGGATTTTATTGCGATCGATAAGTTTTCTAAATGGATTGAAGCAAGTAACAACTACAACTACGGCTCGGGCAATCAAGTTCTTGTAGAGTATATTTGTCCGGTTTGGTATCCAGATTGCATCATTACCGATAATGGGCCACGGTTTACTTCAAAGGCTTTCAAATATTTTACAGATAGCCTGGGAATCAAGATTAATTTTGCTTCGATGATCACATCCGCAGAGCAATGGGCAAGTCGAATGTGCAAACATGATGATTTTGACTGGTCTTAAGCAAGAATTTTTTATCGCTTAAAACCATATGCTCGGAAAATGCGTAAAAGAGTTGTCGTGGGTATTGTAGGGGCTGCGTACGAATATCGATCGTGCTACTCGGACAATCCCCATTTTCTTTGGTATATGGTTTAGAAGCAATGCTGCCTATGGAAGTAAACATGGTCTCTACGAGAGTATGACATTATGATGAAGAGAAGTATGATGATCAGCGCCAACTTGAGTTGATTGCTACGGAGGAATTGCGAGATCATGCATTACTCGGAGTGGCTAAGTACCATCAAGGGATACGGAGATATCATAACCGCAACGTTCAACCAAGGGATTTTCAAGTGGGAGATTAGGTGCTCGGGACCGTCATAAGTTGTCACCGGTCTCGGAAGGACCGTTTATTGTTAAATCAGTTTCTAACTCGGGGGCTTATAGGCTTATGACCCAGGATCGAAGAGGATATTCCAAATTCTTGGAATATTGATCAGCTACGTCTCTTTTATACTTGAGTTTTTGTTTTAGTTCTTATGTAACTTCTTGTGCATCATACTATGATGAATTTTGAGTTTTGATTCTATGTGTATTCTGTTATGTCTCGGAATATTAATTCCTCGTTAGCAAACCAAGCCAGGGGGCTGGTGTCTTAAGAGCGATCTGTGATAATTTGTAATTTTGAGTTCTAAGACTCGATCATTTTTTCGTTACGACACGATTTTGTTAATAAGACTCGCCGCTATGAGATTATATCCCGCGCTGATTAGAGCCGTTGATCAAGTCATAGTTGGTTTGTATTGAATTGACCATCGTTACTTGGTTGTAGACTTGATTAGTGAACTTAAGATAGGAAATTTGAAATTTTAGAAGACCGTTTATTAAAGTTGAGTTATTTTCTTTGTATATAGACTAGTCCGGACGATCGCAATCTTGCGCGTAAAGACTTAGATATATATAAAGGAGAGTACGTAAACACATAAAGACCGGTCAAAATTTAAAAGACAAGTGGATATAACAGATAACAATATCGGATAGGATACTTGAATCAAGAAGCATTCACATATATTACTCTTTTATATACAGGCATATTTACAAAGACAATCTATCGAGCTGGACCGCTTGAATCACCGGTATCACCGGTCTTAGGATCGGCATCTCATTTATAGTCTCTTCAGAATCGGATGCTAAAGATATTAGATCGAAGTTTAGATCATCATATTCGTCTTCAAGGTTCTGTCTGAAGGCTGCAGCAGCGTCTTAAGCAGCTTGATCCACAACAGGGAAAGCCGCAGCTTCAACTAGCGGGGCACCGGTTGGATCTAGCAAAATATCCTGAAGAAAGTTCGGTGACGGTGCCAATGAGTGAATTCTTCAACTCATTGAACCGGTCTTCGGTGGTTTTTGGATGAGCGCCCGCTTGAATGAAGTTAAAATCATAGTCTTCAATAGGAGTCCAAGACAAGATTGTCGCCGCAATATGTGCGCCTCCCGCTCCTGCGATCATCCTGAAGTGCTCCCCGATTCTTCGTGGCGCATGCCGATGGCACTCTCGAGGTTCATGTTATCATCTTGAGGGGTTTGACCCCCATTCGGATATTCAATTACTCGCTTGCAGCCCGCCGAGAGTTCTACAACGAGAATATTTAAGGAATGTTAGAGATACGGACCGATATTTGAAGACCGGTTATGAGGAAAATAGAGAGAAGGGAGCTTACGCCCGTGGGAGATGTCCAAGATTCTGAATTTGCCTTTGAAATTATCATTAGAATCCCGCAGCTTGGCTTCGCTTTTCAGCAGGCATTGAATTTCATCGTCCTTTGCCTTGAGCGCAAGCCGAGGGATTCGTGTACGCTCTTGACGTACTGTCTCTTTTTTCGCTCGAGCGGTCTTGGTAGCTTCAAGCGCCTCGGCAAGTTCGGCTTTAAGCCGGACGTTTTTGTCTTCAAGGAGCTTGGATCGGAGGGTTTTTTAGGATGGTATCCTTGGCGATCGAGTCCCCTCCAGCTCACCGATGCGGGCAGCTTGCATCTCTTCTACTTTCTTGCCCTCTTCTAGGGCCTGCTCTTGAAAATGTGCTTTCTCGGTGAGGGTCTCTTCCATCTTTTTGTGCACTTCAATCAGCTCTTCGGCATATGCAAGTTAGGAATACTGGTATTAAACAGGAAAATGGAACTTTTAGGATGACGACGGTTGGAGGAGCTGTAAGCCGAGCCTACTTTCTACTCCCTCTCGTCCCATTTTATTTGACATTTTAGACTTGTACACGAATACCAAGAAGGAGGGTCTCGGTTCATTATTACAGCCGCACATGGCTCCTTCGGTGAGATGCGCTACTCCGGAACCACACGTTGCTTTCGTCCTCATCCCTTTCTTCTCTCTCCGTCTCCTCCCGAACCAAACTTCGTAGTTGCGCATGGATCTCTCCTAGAGTGCAACACACAAACACGGCAGGATCGCATCACCGATTAGCTACCGCAATGGCTTCCACACGCAGCAACAGCGGAGCGGGATAGCACCCAGCCTTCCCCAATTTCACAGCCATGGCGACCCCTCCGACCTTGTTTGTGGTGGACTTCGGGGCAATAGCAGCCTCCTTCCACGGCGATGATGCCCCGCCTACCGGGGCACATGGCAACGACGACCTTGCTCCGCGAGCCCGCCACGACGATGACTTGCCCCGAGCTCTCACGCCCATGGCGGATCGCACGGGGATGCCAACTACGGAGGGGAGTCCGCCGCGGCGGCAGCGCTGTCCCGCCGTCATAGCACAGCCACGGCAACCCGATTCTCGTCACCCTTGGCCGAAAGCAGGAGAGGCTAGCAGATTGATTTCCCATCGGCCTTGGTTGGGAGGAGTTTTGGTGCAAGGAGGCATGGGGGCGAAGCCGGGAGGGGATCGGGGAGGTGGATTCCAGCCGTAGAAAATCCCAATTTTGCGTCGTACACGAGCCGGACATGTATCGAAAGTCGAGAACGTCAATTATTTTGAGAAAATTGCATCGCTCTAGGACGTCGGATAAAGAGGGACGGAGGGAGTAGCATTCGGAGTCATCAAGGTTGGGTTGCAACATCTTACTCAAGCACTTGGTCCGGCATTCGAGATCATGATGATCCAAGCCATCGCTGGTATTATTGTCTTCCTTGAACATCCATCCGGACTCGGATTGCCTTTTGATTGGCTACACTCCTCGCACTATGAACCCCCCCTTTACTTCCTATAAGGAGGAACCCCCTTTACTTCCTTCGATTTTTTTATCATAGCAAGCAGACCTTTTACTTCTTCATCTTTTTTGAGCTCCTCTCTAAGATTGTTGGGGCTCTAGCACGGGAGTTCCCTAGCTACTTTGGCCCTATAAGGAGGAAGGGCAGGCTGAGGGTTGTCTCATACGGACCACTCTTGTTTCCACATAGGACTACTCTTGTTGAGTGGAATGGAGAAGTATTCATCGGCTTCCCGGCTTTGGATGCCGACTCCACCAACCGCATAGCGTTTGTTGATGGATTAGAGAGGGCGAATATGGAATAAATATCGAAATAGAGTGAAATGGGAGCAGATGCCTAAGAAACCTTCGCATAGATGAATGTAAAAGGCTATGTGGAGGATAGAATTGGGATTTAAGTTCATTAATTCCCGTCCGTAATAGGAGAGAAGATCGCGAAAAAGGAGCAGCAGGGAAGATCCAAGCCACGAAGGAAGAAAGATCGGAGGACCACTTGTTGGGAATCATCCGTTCCCCGTGGAACTTCACGAGGAGCCGGAGCGGAAAAATTGAGCATTGGATTTGGGGGGAGGATTCCATCGTGGACCATCGCTCGAGGTTGGCCTCGGTGATGCAACCGTCCCTAAGCTCTTGAGCACCATAGGGAAGTTGATCCCGGGGATGGTGGAAGAACATGAAGGCCGGACAGAGGTTTTCTTCTTGCCCATCGGGATGAATAAGATGGAAAAGTTGGAGTTTGGATTTTCGTGAATGTAAGGAAAATGGGACTTAGATCGCAATGTCCGAAGAACAAGGAAAAGTTGTGGGCGCGCTGCGGTGATTTGGGAATGGGTTTGACCAAGGTCGCCCCTTGGTATCTTTTTATAGGTACCTGAGCTGGGTTCGGGGGCTTGGAATTACTGGGACATTTTTCTACGACCCAATGCATTTTTACCTGGATAATTGAATCATTTACGCCCGGATATGTGATTGTGACCTAACGGTTACAAGGAAACGGTCTTTCGCGATTCTATTTATCGCGGGGCCTCTTTTGGAAGAGTTCGAGGCGGTCCGAAATATGAAATATTCAGCCGCTTCACCATTGTGAGTGCTGAACTAGTCTGTTTAGTGGTATGCTAAAGTTATATCAAAGATAATAAGGTCTTGCCTAATTGGATTTGTAAAATGAATGCCTTAGGCCCTGGGTGTTAATCATTCGACTGATTATAGGCTTTGGAGACTCGAGTCGATGTGAGATAATGGGAAAAAACTGGTCCGATCAACTAGAATTTTGGTTCATAGTGAAAATTCACTAAGCGGATTATGGACTTGGCCGATTTAAGCGATCTGTTATGATAACTTGATAAAAATTTTAGAGAATCAGGAAGACTAAGACGGGTCCGGACATGTGTTCTTGACAACGATGCTATCGGATATATTATGATTTTGTAAAGAATAGTATAACATAGTTTCTTTAAAAAGACTCTTGCATTATTTGTGGCACTCAAATGATACAAGAGTCGGGGCTATTGCTAATTAGGTGCACGTGACCAGTGCACCACACTCAAGAGCGGTCTATAGAGATCGCAGGAAGTGGAAAGCAACGGAAATGGAAAAGTGGAGTGGTATGAAGAGATTATATATGGAATGAGATAATGAAGAATCGACTAGTGGACTCTTGCATTATTTGAAAGAAGTTCAAATGATCAAAGAGTCGGGGCTATACCAATTGGGTGCACCCGATCGGTGCACCGGAGGGAAAATACAGAAATTTTCATTACCTAATTAGGTGGTATGGAGGATACGAGCACCAATTTTTTTGTCTTGTTGAAGCCGTGTTGAAGGGAGAAGAAGTATTCCGGAAGATTGGAGTACTTTTTAATTTCACACTAGAATCGGACTAACATGCAGAAGACTAATTGGTCTTATTCAAGGTAAAATAAAAAAAATTACTCGGGAGCTCCTGTCATATACCTGCCTTATGGGTATACAATTATTAAAGGAATGAATAATCGGACACATAGTGGCATGGCAATGAAGATAAGACTGGTGGAGAAGACCCACGGAATGGTGCCCGATCGGTATGGAATAATATAAGGTTCCATACACCGGTATGGAAACAAGGCGGACATGAAGATTGATAGGATATGGCTTGATCACCAAGTAAAGAAACAGTTCTAGTCTATTAGGACTGAATAAAAAGGAAAGCGTAGAGATAGAACTTCGAGTATGTAATCTTTGTAAACCGATTAGGACTCTGCATGTAACCCTATCTCCCCGGATATATAAGGCGGATAAGGGACCCCTCAAAATCTCTCCGACAATTCACAATTAGCAATCTGCTAAAGGCAATACACAACATACAAAACGTAGGGTATTACTCTCAAGGGGCCCCGAACATGTCTACAATCTCGTGTTCTTGTATGTTTCGTGTATTGCACCATTGAATTCCGTACTCGTGAGGGATCGGGTAGTTCTAGTGTCGAGATTAAGACTCGACATAGGGGATACATGGTCCGGATTACAAGCAAAGAGGTGGATAGGCCAGTCTCACATAAAAGAAAACACACTGGAAAGCTTCATAAATTTCGGAGGCAACATCGAGCGAAGGACGCGACCTACTCCTCGTCTTCATAATTATCTCCATGTCTATATGAATGATTTAGGCAACGGGTGAGTATTAAGGTAATCAACAAGCTCCACCACAAGCAGTGGATGATAATATACATGCATTTGGATGTGATCAAGGTATGGTTAAGGTTTTGTGGAAGGCGTGGATGCAACGGGCTTACTACGAAGCAAAGGGGCTCTTGGAGGGAAAAACAATTTTACAATTTTAGTTGGTTGGACCCGGGGGACATATTCATCGATCCCGACAGCTTCCCAATATTTTTAGATGAGCCTTCCGACCGAAGGTCATAAGAGCTCGGCAACCAATGCCAACACCATTTCCAAAACACATGGGTGCAAGGTTGCCCACACACACATCAAGGGCTTGGTATTTGTGGCTAATCAACGAGAGCTCAAGGTTTCGTGTGTCAATATACCGTGACAACACACATCCGGATGGTTTTATACACTCGCAAAGGTTGGTACACTTTACCCATAAGCTATATGTTCTTAGCTATGGAACACATAACGCTGCCACCACATCTAGGCACGCTCGCAAGTCCACCCGAATGCCTAGGGATCCGACGGATATGACACAAGCATACCGTCCACCATATATGTGCCAAGTATTGGACTTCACCAAATAAACGATCCCCGGACCTCTGTCATCTACTACACCCGGTGAGACTTCTTGCTGCGTAGCTCGAGGATTGGTGCACGATCCTGCGCATAACCGGTTCCGTGGTTGCACACTAAATCACCAATTTGGGGTCCGAAGAACCGGATCGGTCCTTATATAGCAGGGCAAACACTCGTCCATCGCAAATGGACACCTATCATCAACTACTCCACACTAATACTAGGAGTTTCGCTCATGGTCGGTAACATTTCCCACCCAACTTCATCTTAACACAGCTTGGTCTAATCACCCACCCATCAACACACACCACCAAACTCATTTTCACACATTTTCATAAATAAGGTGTATGATGATAGAGAGTAATGAGTTCCTAAGCATGATACTATAGCGTTATCATTAAAATAGTTAACAATAGCATCTAGGTTGAGCTAGTGTTCTAATGACAATCAAGAGTATAATGTTCATATCTATGGTGATTTGAACATTATCATACAACAATTGGGCTCTAGCAAAATAGTTGCAAGGATAAATGCATATAAGAGTAGCTTCCTATATAGGCGCGAGAATAAGCAGAGTAATAGGATCAATTATGATCAAGGAATTGATAGAGCTTGCCTCCTAACGCGTCCTCGAAGTCTTCCTCGTAGTTCGGGTCCTCCGACTCCTCGCTCCTGGTTCTCCTCGTCTATAGACAAGTGTTAGAATACGTAATCTACCGTCACATAAAATAATGAAGGAAAAAAGTAGTATCAAGGAAAAACCAAATTAAAGGGAGTGAAGAGGAAGGCTCCACGGGCTAGGGTTGTTACGACGATTCCAACGGTGTCGAATCGCTCGAAACGGAGCTACGGTTAAAAAGTTATGGCTGTCGGAAGTTCTAGGATTATTTTTGTAAAATGGCCATGGCTTCAATTAAAAAGGGGGAATTATTTTGGTAATTTCTTGTAAGTGGAGGGGCTAAATGCAAAAATGCATTTTTGTCGTGTCAAGGACCTATTTGTAATTTTGGAAAAGCTCAAGCGGGTTGATGTAAAATACTAGGGACTTTTACTAAAATGGGAAAAGGTTAGGGGGTTTCATGTAAAAGTGGATTTCCATGGTATATAGGATTTATTTTCTAATAGGAAACTCGGGGGAAATTCATGGGGCGTTGGTTTGAGATCGAGCGCCGGGATTTAAATAGGCGCAGGGGTATGCCCGATCTAATATCAATCATTGGCTCATATTGGACGGCTCGTGGCCACCGACGAGGTGCGACGACGGCCTAGAGTGGCGACACAGCAGGGGAGGCTCGCCGGAATCGGGGATTCCGACGGCCACGGGTGGCCGGAGGTGTGGCGGAGGGAATACCGATGATCTACAAATCACGACGGAGTCGTCCGTGGGGGTGGCAGCTAGCAGAGGCGAGTGGCGAGGATGAGCAACCTCGCTAGGGAGGTGTGCGGCGACAGAGTAAGGTGCTAGGCGCGGGCTCGTGTGGTTTGCGGGGAGGGGTGGTCCCTAGGGGTGCACAGCGGTGCGACGAAGCTTCCCGGGGGTTGGCTTGGACGGGGCGGGGCCGTAGCGGTGGTTACGGCGAAAGGGGGAAAAGGGGAGGTGGCGGCGGACGGTGCCGGAGAGAAAGGGGAAGGGAGGTGGGGGAACCGAGCGGCGGAGCCGGCTCGCGAGCTCGACCGAGCTGCGGTGAGGCAAAAGCGAGGGAGGGGAGGGGCTTTTATAAGCCGGGGGCGAGGGCAAGGCGACGGCGACGGCCATGGCCATAGCGGTTCGGCCAAGGCGCATGGGGAAAAGGAGGGGGCCCGTGTACCGTGGGCTTGGCGGGTGCGGTGCAGCGGATAGGGTGCTCGGGTCGGCGCATGCCGAAGGGTGGCCTCGACGGCTAGCCGGAAGCGGGGCGACGAAAGAGGCGGGTACGGGCGGTGGTGGACGGGCGACGCGCGACCGTGCGTCAAGTCCGCATGTCCGTCCAAGGGAGGGGGCAAGCGAGGGTCTTGGTGTGGCGCGACTTGGCGGCGAGCGCGGGACGCCCGTGCTAGCGAGGTGGGGGACGGGTGGTGGTGCGGCCAGACGCACGACACGATCATGGCCCGTGTCGTGGAAGAAGGGGGGTGGGGGGGGTGGCGCCGGACTGGGTCGAGGAGCTAGGGGAGTTGGGTCGGGTAAGGGAATTTGGTCCTGGGAGGCCCAACTGGGTTTAAATCTTTTTCTTTTATCTAATCTCCTGTCCTACTCCATAAATCAAATAAAAATCCAATAAAATCAAGTAAAAATCAATTAAATGAAAAAAAGGCAAAACAAAATAGAATAAGGCAAATAAAAGAAAATCAAACATGTTTGCAAGTGTTAGTATTTTATTTAAAAAAAATCCTAGGTGCATCCTAGCTATAGAATTAACTCATGATGCCTTGCCCTTCTCGCCCGTGCTTGTGTGAGGGAGACAAGAGAGGCGGCTAGGGTCGTGGTCTCGTGGAGGAGACACATAACGAAACCGGACCTTCGGTATTGGAGATTGTTTCCGACTGTTATGATGACGAGTTTTTTTTTCGAAACAGGCCCAATTTCATTCTTGGTGGACCGTAACCGAATGCTCATTTTTTAACAGACATAGATTCGTTCTAGACCATTCCGTTCCGATAGGATTGGGCTCCATTCTGTCCACATCCGACGGAACCGAACAATGCCTGAGTCTACGAACATACGAACCCATCTCGTGCCTACATTGTCGCGCCTTCAACTTGAGGCTGTCTCCGACGATCTGTAGCCTGTGCTAGCGATAGGCACACATAGCTACGCCAGTGGCTGAGTCGCCCAAGATCAAACCACTCACGAACTCTCATTCATTCTGCGTCTTCACCTTGACACAAACGATCAGCGACACCTACTTGCAAGCGATTGGACGTCCACAAGCACGTGTCCCTTTCAATCCAAGCAAGCATGTGAGACAATTATAATTATAATCTATGGATCGTTGTGTTGTGTTTCTTAAACTAATTTGATTCTTGTAGACTATAAATAGTAATTAAAAATTGAATAATTGTTTTTTATAGGTAATTATGTCTAAACGTAAGATGAAGACGATGGAGCCATTTTACAATAAAAACAAATCCACTAGGCGATGATATAAAGGATTAAAAAGGTTAGATTTATGTAAGCATTTATTTCTAATAATTTCATATGTAATGAGATAGTAAAAATTATATGACATGATGCAATCATGCAAATGTTTAATATAAATGTAGCTTATGTCAAATTGCTTGAAATAATGACCAATGTGATATTTGATAGTGATCGTGTCCATTTATGATATGTCGATTTCTTTAACCCGTCACGCTCATCCCCTGTATAAAATTCCTGGCTCGGTCTCTGGAGTTAAACACTAAACAGTGAAGAAGGTGAATAGGGAACGCCAACTAATGCTCCTGCGTATGTGCGGTTTATAGACTGGGCCTGTTTGGATCTATGGGTTAGAGTTAGATTGGATTAGTTTTGCCAACTCTAACCCTCAATCCTCCAAACAGTCTGGGTTAGATTGGGTTAAATGCATCTAACCCACCTAAAAAACTATCCCCTTCAAGGAGTGATTATTGGGGTTAGTTACGTGGGACCACGAGGCTAGCCACACTTGATCCAGACAGCACTAAAGTGGGGCTTACACTCGAAATATTTTTATGGTGTATATTTGCGTAAAACATTACATGGATAAATTAAATTTATCGTGTCTTAAATATTTGGATCGAAAGTTGATTTGTTTTACTCATTTGTGAGAAGGCCACATAAGAGATGATCACACAAAATCCGGTTGTAAAAGAGTCAAAAGTAGTTTTTTTGTCAATCTAACTCTAACATCCAAACACATAAAGAGTTAGAGTTAGTTCAAGGGTTAGAGTTGGTACCGAGTTAGAGTCTCCAAACAGGACCTGGGTATAGGAAGTGACATAATATGATCTTTTTGCGAGTACTCTATCGCTCGCACCACATGATCTATAATGGATGGGCCATACACACTCGTTGGAACCATACGTACCGGATGACACCGGTATCTCCCGAGAGCTTTATCTCAATCATCATGAGTACTACGGACGGGACTGAACTGATTTGATTCCCCTTTTCTTTGCACAAAAAGAGAGAGGCCATTGAAAAAAAGTCAGCGGAAGGTGACGAGACTGGATGCTCGCTCGCGTAAGGGTGACCGGCGCAACACGCCACGGTCCTCCAGGCTGGGCTTGCTGGTCTTGCAAATTGAAGTAACTTTGTGCCTGGCCCATCTTTCTATTGGTCACATTGGGCCGGCGCGATGAACAATGCACAGCCTTCCACAGTCCGTCCGCGTGGTGCAGCGAACGAGGGGCTCACAATCCATCCACAAATGACTGGCTCACAGGTCACCTCGCCGGCCACTGAATTTTTTACGGCGAAGCTCAGCTCAGCAGTTGCCCGCCTCTCGGTTGCCTTCCCTTCCTTCCCTCCCTTGGTAGAAACTAGCTATAGCTAGCGCTCAACAAACGGCCTGCTTGCTAGCTAGCTTGCTCGGTACACCATGCCCGTTCTGCCTCTGACGCCCGGGGCCCTCGCCAGCTTCGCGGCTCGTCCTTATCCTAGGAAGCGCGGCGGCGGCGGCAGGCTTGCCTTCTCCCCTTCCTGCTGCTGCTGTGCGGCCGCCGTCGGAGGTCCGATCACCGTCGCCGGGGACCCACCCACATTCGTCTCCGCGCCCGGCCGCCGCATTGTCGCCAGTATGCTCGTCATCCAATGCTCAGTTTTTTTTATTTGCGAGTAAATCCAGTTATCAGCTTCTCGTCACAATTAAATAAGTAATTGGTGCTGTTATGTGAACGTGGAGCTCGCGTGCAGTTGGTGACGTCCACGGCGATCTCTACCAAACTAGAGCCGCGCTGCAGATGGCCGGCGTCCTGAGCGTGGAAGCAGATGGCCATGTCTGGACAGGTGGACGAACGGTACCATTGCTGATGCCCAACTACATCATGTTGTACACATTATTCCAACTTTCTAAAATCCATACCATAGATATTGTGTCACGAGAATAAATTATTTTCTCAATTTTGTTTGCTGCCGATAGTGAACGGCAACTCACAGTTGCCATGTCTCACGAGAACCGCACACTGTTCTGTCAAATTGATGTGCTTCAGTACCTGTACAGGTGCTCGTTCAAGTTGGTGATGTCCTAGACCGCGGTGAAGATGAGATCGCAATACTGTCCCTATTGAGCTCGTTGAGCATGCAAGCGAAATCTCAAGGGGGTGCTGTATTCCAGGTTTGTCCGGCACTCTATTCCATTACACTCCCTGGCCCTTTAACAGAAAGTTGTACTACTAGTTTGTTGATGCCTCTTCTGATGCAATATGGTTTTTGAATTTTTGGTAGATTATTGGAAATCATGAAACCATGAATGTGGAAGGAGATTTCCGGTTCGTCGATCCGGGGGCCTTTGATGAGTGCGTACGATTCCTTGACTACTTGGATGAATGTAATGGTGACTGGAATGATGCCTTTCTTAACTGGGTTAATGTTGCTGAAAAGAAGAAGAAACAATACGGACCTTCGCCTATTGATGACTGGCGTCCTTGGAACTTTGTCAAGGTAAAGCATGCTAATTGTTTTCTTTCAATCATATTTACCTTACAATCTAGTCACTTTAAATAGGAACTGAGATAAATAGTTTGTATAGGAGCTCATTTGCAGAAACATTTCGGAAAGTATCATTCAACTATATCTTCGTTTGAAATGTTTTCCTTTCCATGTTGAGGCAGAACCAGAAAGGATTTGCTGCAAGAACATCAGTTTTCAAGCGTGGTGGCCTGTTAGCATGTGAATTGGCACGGCATCCTATTGTCCTTAAGGTCAATGACTGGGTGTTTTGTCATGGTGGCCTTCTTCCTCATCATGGTGAAACCCTCATCATCCCATCGCATTAGTTTGTTTCTATCTCTTTACCTTTGTCATTGACCCAAGGGTATGCAATAACTTACCTTACCAAATAGGTAGCATTTTAGAACTAGTTCAGGCATGCTGAATAACCTAGCTACTCCAGGCTCTACAACCATTGTGGGATGCTACTTTTAGCATAAAGTGATTCTAATATTCTAAGAAACTAATTAATAACTAATACCTGTTATCTTAATTTACTCTTTTCCCATGTACAGTTGAATACGGGATTGAGCGTATGAACAAAGATGTCTCAATGTGGATGAAATGTTCAGGTGAAGACAGTAATGCTGAAACAGACACCCCCTTCATAGCTACCAGAGGTTATGACAGCGTTGTATGGAGTCGCCTTTACTCACAAGACGATGCAGAACGGACACAACGTTCTGTGATGGTAAGAGAAATCCATTTTATTTACCATAAGCTTTCTCTCTGCATGATGCGAAATATGTGTTCCAATGAGTGTTAGTATTTAGGCATTTTCATGATTAATTTAATCTGGAATAATATGCAAGTGGTGATAATTATGAACATACTGATTGACCAAATAACACAGTTAAAGAAAAGAGGCCCGCACACCCGAGCAGATGTCACACACGGAAGAAGGTTTTGGAGGCCTGCTCTCCCAACACTTGTGCGCGCAAACGTCGGGACGAGGATGCGAACCATAGCAGCTACTATTGTGAGAAGAGAGAATATGTTGTGTTGTGTGTTTCCATGAACTATGGTTCTCCTTTTATAGGTGCTAGGCTCGAAGCTCAAGCACCTCACGTGAGAGTAACTCATAGGAGTTACAACCATTAGTTAATGGATAATTTAATTGAGTTAGTTAGAAGATGGATGGAGAGTGTTACGTGAGTTTCATTAGTGCACAAATGTTCTATGCCATTCCTCGAATGGTGTAATTTCTTTATTCTTTGTGCGAACTCTATTCAGGACATGGCAAACTGTCAAAATCGCCTCACCCCACCATTCCATAGATAAACCAGCTATCTATAACATGGCCTTAACTAAATCAGTTAGAGCGGTGTTCTTTCTTTTGGCAATCCCGTTGAATTTAGGTGAGTAAGGCGGTGTCCTCTCATGAAAAATTCCATGTTCCACGCAGAATTCAGAAAAATCATTAGAAAAGTATTCTCCTCCACGGTCGGATCTTAAACGTTTTATTTTCCTCTCAAGTTGGTTTTCTACTTCAGCTTATAGGGTTTAAAATAATGCAACGCTTTATCTTTTGTGTTTAGTAAATACACGTAGCAATATCTAGTACAATCGTCTATCAAAGTCATGAAGTATCATTTATCACCTTTAGTCAATTATCCATTCATCTCGCATAGATCGGAATGAACTAGTTCTAATGCCTCTAAGTTCCTCGCCTCCGCAGCCTTGTGAGGCCTGCGAGGTTGCTTAGATTGCATGCACGCGTGTCACTTAGAATTTTTTACTAGATTAAATTTAATTTTGCTAACCGCGTCATACAACCAAAATTAATGTGGCAAAGTCGTTAATGCCAAATATTCGACTCATCCGAAATAATGATATTGTTCACAACTTTATTACCCACATAGTCATGCAAAGAGAAGCCGAACAAGCCTCCGCAATCATAGCCTTTTCCAACAAATGTTCCTTACTTAAAAAGTATACATTTATTAGACTCAAGAACTATTTTATAACCATCTCAACACAATTGAGAACCACTCAATGTTTTTGTGGCGTTGTGGTGTTTTGCGGCGTGTGACCCCCTTCACAGCGCCTAGGCGTTTGTGGTGGACTCCTAGGCGACACCACAAACAAATCCTAGGCGCCATGAGGAGATGACAGGCTAGAATATTAGGAGCAGTTCTGCAGCACATACATACCTTCTTTTCTGCCATTTCTTGGTCCCATGCAGCCTCCATCTTTCCTGTAGCATACTACAGAACCAAAACACAACATCGGATCAGCAGTTTAGCTGAAAGATCACATGTATGACAATGAAAATTCGGAGAAAAGAAAGAAATGAGAATGAACCACACAATAAAAACTTAGCAAAGAGTGCATGATAAATAAGTATTACCGCCCATAAATTAGTTCTGACTCCATACTCCAACTCCATGATAAGTTGTTAACTAGTTAACTACTTTTTAAGTATTAATAGGATGGCCCATGCATGAGTCACAAATGGGTTACAACAGGCATCACACAAAAGATGTTTATTGCATATATCTTGACTTCTTGAAATGGACACTTAATATCCATCATCAAACTCGTCAATAGCAGCAACCGTGTCTTCTCCGGTATCATTGGTATCAGCAACAGCTTCTTCATGATCACTCACATCCGCGTCATCATGCGGGTCTTCATCCTGTTGTTCATCATCCGAACCCAACTCTTCCACATCTGCGTCTTCTTCATCCACCACTATTGGTGTGGGATTCCTGCGCTGATGTGCTGCCCTAGGCAGATTACGACCCTGAAGCGATTCTGATGCACCAATGGAACAATCAACCAGCTGCCATGTGAGTTTATCCACATCATCAGACCCTCTAGCACTTGGAACATGCACATGCAATGAATCAGCCCACTCATTATCCCAACCAAAGTCCTGAATGACCAAAGGGTCATACTTCTTCCCGCCTTCTCACGCATCATTTGGAACCTTGTTTTCATCTTCCGATTGTATGAAACAAAAACAATGTCATTCAATCTCTTGTGCAATAACCAATTTCTTTTCTTTGTATGGATCTGCATAACAACAAAAGAACACATTAAAATGAATACATAGAACAATTACTTGCTGAAATGAAGCAACTGAAACTGAATATATTAGCTAATAAATGCTTACAAAGTTAAATGTGCTCCAATTTCTTTCACAGCCAGACGAGGAATCACAAAGACTAATGATTCGCTTAGCAAACCGTTGGATGTCAATAGCCCTCCCACCATATGAGCGCCACCAGTCGACTACAATAGCACATATATGAGCTGAGATGTCTAACAAGTACTAATTTCTGAAATTGACAAGCTGAGAGGAATAACACTTACCTAGATTCATTTTCTCAATGCTCTCCTTGGCCATCTTGTTGAAGAATGCATCTCCACGTTGCTCCTCATACTCAATAGCTTGCCTATTAATCTTGCTCCTAGTATCTTCATCCGGTACCATCCTTCCAAGAACCTCAAGAAAACAACCTCTTAGTTGTCCCAATGTTTCGTCATCATTAGCTTTGACAACGGGGAAAAATTTCCCTGGATTCAAATATAGAGCCGCACCATACAGTGGATGGTCCATTTGCTTCACCCCTCGCCGGTCAATAATACTCATGATACGCTTGAGTAGAGGTCTCTTTGTTGGAATGTCAAAACTGAGTTTAATCTTGTTTTTTGCATGAGTCATCAGTGCTGAAACTTCAGGCATTGCAGGTCTTTCATCACCGTCAACTACCCTTAAAACTAGGAGAAGTGGGGTGGAGGCTCTTAAACAATCTTCCACCGAGTTCCAAAATTCAATGGAGATCACAATGCTCCGCACTTCTAAACCAGCTGTAGTTGTAGACAGATTGTTCCCTGTCCATTCTTCACTAAGAAAGAGACTCTTCAAAGCATCCTTGTTCTGATACAAACTCTTTAAAGTTAGAAATGAAGTGGCAAAGCGAGTCTTTGCAGCTCTAATAAGGTCCTTTCCAGCTCATTTCTCCCTTGTTGCACTTAGCAGCCTTCCATGCCTATAGATAAATGTTGTGACACGCCTTGCACGTGCAGTAGGTTTCTTGAATTCCTTTAAGTTTCCAATTTCTTCCAGCATAAGATTCAAGCAATGAGCAGCACAAGGACTCCAAAACAATGTAGGAATCCTGTCCATTAAGATCTTTCCAGCAGCCTTGTAGTTTGCACCATTATCAGTCACAAGTTGAACGACCTTATCTTTACCAATTGCTTCTATTCTTTCCTACAATAAGTCAGCTAGCATAACAGCACTATGAACTTCACTAGAAGCATCAACTGACTCTATGAAGAAAGTTCCATCAGGGTTGTTCACAAGGAAATTGATCAAGTGTCTTACTCTCATGTCTGTCCACCCATCTGGCATAAGTGTACAACCATATTGCTTCCATGCCAACTCATGGTCTGCCCTCATCTCATTTGTCAACTTCACGCAATCCTTCAACAAAGAAACACCAAGCTCTTGGTTATTTGGAGGCTTAAAACCTGAACCATATTGTGTTGTAGCCTCACATGCAATCTGAAACTGCCTTGAATTATTGGCATTAAAAGGCACACTACATTCCATGAACCACAATGCCCATTGCATACAAACGTAGTGCCTCTCCTCAGTCTTTGTGTTGGACTCAATGGTAGGCTGGAATCCCTTGGCAAGCCTTTCATCCACCACTTGTTCAGGAGTTCTTCGTAAAGTCTTATCAATTGTCTTTGTTGATTTTGGAGTTGTGTAGCCCTTGCTTGGAGTGCTGGACCTGAACTGGTAAATAGCATGTTTCCTTTTAGCTGTTGTTCCAGAACTTGGCTTTGGCTTTGGTGTTGTTTTCTCTTTTGCAACAACATCCGGTTGTGCCACCTCCACAACTTCATCATCATCTCTATCTGCCTCCCCATCCTCAACATCATCCAAGAACAATGGGCTCTTTTGCTTTTTTGAATCCAAATAGTTTTTCATCTCCTTTCTGACTTGAGAGCTGACCTTTCCACAAAGAACAACATCTCCAAACCCACCTGCCAAGTGTTGCTTCAACCTTTTTATCCCACTAGCAAACTCCTTTTTGTAGAGATTGCATGTCACCCAATCTCTTTTATTAGGATATTTCCAGTATGCATATTTCCTGCCCGGATCCTTTGATTGTTGTGGCTTCCGTTTTGGATCATTCATGGGATCATAAGCAACACCATCAGCAACACCATCATCAGCACCACATGAGCTCGACCTAGAAAAGCATAAAAGAAAGGAAAACTCCTGCATTACACGCTGCACTACAGTACTAAACACTAGACAAAAATAATTGGGCATGATGGATTATACTAATCAAAGTTGCACAGTGGATTAAACTAATCAACTTGCACATAGCACAAGAAGTTAAGAAGTAAAGCATCTGTACTCTTAACAATATAGTATTCTACAACATGTGCATGTGCCTAACTACCTACTAAAAAAAGAGCAAAAGAACACAGTGAAAACAGACAAGTATCCCTATGAAACAGAGGACTGAACAAGAAGGAGCAATTGCTTACATGTCTGGGAGAATGCCAAGCAGAGGTGGGGAATAGGCCGAGCAGAGGTGGGGAGCCTGGGAGGAGGCCGAGCCGCCGAGCAGGTGGAGCAGAGGAGGCCGAGCAGGTGGAGCAGAGGTGGGAGGAGGCCATCGAGCAGAGGCGGGAGGAGGCCCTCAAGCAGAGGCGGGAGCAGCCCGACAAAGCACCAGGTCGTCACCTCTTTCCCTCTCTCGATCTCCTCCCTTTTCGGCTCCGATCGGAAGGAATCGGGCGGGTAAAGGGCAATCTGGGGCTGTTGTTTCCCGCCGACCCCCCCACCGATTCCCGCCATGGCCTAGTTCTCCCGCCGATCCCCAATTTTTCCCGCCTACGGTGCTTTTCCCGCCCGCCCCGCCTGCTCCGGCGTCCGCTCCTACGCGCCTAAGGCCTTGCGGCGTCCGTGGAACGCCAAATCGCGCCTATGTGACGCCATAATTTCTGAGGCGGACGCCACATAGGCCATGGCGTGGCGAGCCCGACGCCAGGCCACGACTGACCGCCTCGACGCCTAGGCGACGCCACAAAAACATTGTAACCACTAATAAGATTCTTTTTGATAGAGGGGACATGTTGCACGTGCTTCGATAGCACTGTCTTTCCCAAAGTAAACATCAGAATGACCGTATCAACACCAAGAACACACGCATGTCCCATTATCAAGTCTCCTGTTACCTGATAACAAGAAAACAAAGAAATATCAGGACACACATCAACATTAGCCCTAGTATCAATCCACCACTCTGGTGATTGATAGACTGAAAGAACAATGGGTGAAGAATTACCATACCCAGAAGTCCCTCCGTTAGTCTCGCTAATGACCATATTGCCGATTTCTTCTCCTATTTAAATTTGCGGTTTGGGCACGCGCTTGCCCAATGCTCAAGACTCCCACAAACGAAACAACCACCTTCTTTGTTTTGTTTCTTCTTCGAATTGGTTGTTTGCTTAGGCTTCTCTTGTTTGTCTTTCTTCTTTTTCTGTGAGTTTTTCTTCTGTACCATATAGGCACTAGAAGGCTCTTCCACGCCCTTTCCACGTATGTCTTTTGCTCTCGCCCTCTCTTCAACATCAAGAGTCCCAATGAGTTTAGACACGCTAAACTCTTGTCTCTTGTGTTTTAGAGAAGTAGCAAAATCCCTCCAAGAGGGTGGCAATTTAGCGATAACAGTGCTGGCCACGAACTTGTCAGGTAACACACATGGAAATTGTTCGAGTTCTTTAGCCAGAGCCTGAATCTCATGAGATTGTTCAACTATAGAACGGTTTTCAATCATCTTGTAGGAAAAAACTTCTCCATGACATACAACTCACTTCCAACATCAGAAAAACCGAACTTAGCGTCCAGAGCATCCCACAATTCTTTTGCAGAGGTGCACGTGATGTATGAATCCACATACTTATCAGCAAGAGCTCTAATCACGGTGCCTCTTAACAGGTTATCATTGAACTTTTCCTACTCTTCTGGAGTGAATTGTTCTGGCTTCCCGTTCGCAGCCTGATAGCAATTCATTGTTGTAAGCCACAAGATCATTTGAGCACGCCACCTCTTATAGAATGCACCATCAAATGCATTTGGCTTCAGTGCAGCAGCAAAACCACTAACAGAAAATTGCCTAACATCAGGTTTTTGGATTGTTAAGTCTTTAGGCATTTTCATGATTAATTTAATATAGAATAATATGCAAGTGGTGATAATTATGAACATACCGATGCACCAAATAACACGGTTAAAGAAAAGAGTATACCCTGCGGAGGGACCTGTGCCGTAGGTACTTTCTCACTAGTCATTTTCGTGAGTTTGTTCGATGTAGCCGATCTTAGTCGATGCTGGACGAGGTACGCAATGCAGTCCCTCAAACAATCTCCAGTTGTTTCTGTGTTGGTGACAGGGAAGGAGAGGTGCGCGCGGTTGTAATCGATCGATCACAGGTAGTAGCGCGCAGTCGTGAAGGCACTCCCAAAAACCTGATCGTCCGTACTCCCGAGCAGACGTCACACGCGGAAGAATGTTCTAGAGGCCTGCTCTCCCAACACCTGTGCGCGCAAACATCGGGACGAGGATGCGAACCGTAGCAGCTACTATTGTGAGAAAGAGAGAATATGTTGTGTTGTGTGTTTCCATGAACTATGGCTCTCCTTTTATAGGTGCTAGGCTTGAAGCTCAAGCACCTCACTTGAGAGTAACTCATAGGAGTTACAACCATTAGTTAATGGATAATTTAATTGAGTTAATTAGAATATGGAGGGAGAGTGTTACATGAGTTTAATTAGTGCACAAACGTTTTATCTTTGTGCTTGAATGTCTTCATGAGCTCAATGCATGCATACACATGTGTTAATCTCCTTTTTATATTCTTCCAATATCTACAAACAATAATTATTGAGCATTTTGTAATTTCTGATTTTAGTGGATCACTACCCATAAATTCAACAATGAGAACTATTTTAAACCTCAAAATATTGTTCACAAACAATAATTATTGAGCATTTTGTAATTTCTGATTTTAGTGGATCACTACCCATAAATTCAACAATGAGAACTATTTTAAACCTCAAAATATTGTTACACCAATGTTCATGTTCATTCCAGATATCTAACGTTGTTGCTGAACAAACACTGAAAAGTGTGGGAGCCAAGGGGATGGTTGTAGGGCACACTCCTCAGATGCGTGGAGTGAATTGGTATATAGTTTTTATCAAATTTTTGGAAATTTAAGAAGTACCAATACTACTATAAAAGTAAGCAATGTTCTTTGTGTTGTCAGCAAATGCGATGGAAAAGTCTGGTGTATTGATGTGGGCATGTCTTATGGTGTTCTCCATTCAAAACCAGAGGTAAGTTAAATTTTTGGATGATTTTTTTCCTGAAAATAGGTTTTCACTGACAATTAATTGGAAACTAGTTTTTAGTAAAAAAATTTTGCTTACTATTTAAAAAGTTCCACCTATAAGGAAAACAACTTTTAACACATCTATTCGTCCCAGCTTCTCTTCCTTTTTCTCCTACCTGCAATTGTGTCAAACATAATTTGTCCCAGCTTCACTAAAAATGTGGCTTAATTAAAAGATCAATGGGAAGATAAATGGCGAAATAAACATTCCAACTTATTCACTTAAAAAGAAAACACCAAGTACTAGCAAATCTCTTGATAAGTAGTTGTGTTAATAACAATAAAATTGCATTTGGTTTGCTGTCCCATGCCTTCTGTTCTGGTATTTGATGTTTCTTGGCTTTTATGAACTAGGTACTAGAAATAGTCAATGACAGACCACGGGTTTTGAAGAAGAATAGAAGTGACTCGTATGATGAGATGGAAGTGCTAGACTATTTATAAAACCTTGAGAGGCTTATGTAAGCACTCTTTGATCTCAAAATTGTTCATCATTTATATTTTTCTCGAACACGCAGGAGAACTGCGCGTCGTTGTTTCCATGATGTTTGTGGGGCTTCTGAAATATAGACTAGTCTCTGCAAAATTATACAGTTTTCTTCTTCTAAGTTCTTCATACATAACTATTGTTTTCCATAATCAAAACTTTTTGTAAGTACTAATTATGTTACTGCAGGTATACAATAGTAAGCATTTTTTGTCATTAAAGAAAGGTGTACTGGAAAAGTTTTGGGAAAGATTGGAGGAGATGTTTTAGAACAGCAAAAGTAACAACAGAAGGTTGGTCTTCACATTATGGTCCGTGCTTTTCTTCAAGCAAAAATTAATTTCATTTCTGAATAAACTTGCACCGCATTACAACTTTTATAAGATCAAACAGCACTGCATTTATTAGATAGAAACAGGAATTTGAGAGTTGCTTCTGCCTTTTTGGGTCCCTAAGTTACTGTTAGGAATGGAACAAGACATCCACCACCTATACTGTTAGTGAATCAGACGTGATTTTCTAAACAATTATTGAAGAAGAAAATTTCTAAACAAATCAATGTTATAGCAATATCTCCTCAATATTATTCCATCTGAGGATTGTTTGTTCTTTATTTAAAATCCATGTACCTAGGATCTTGGAACTCTTTGCATTATAAAGAAACGTGATGAAACTTTCAGTTAAGCCACATTTCTGAAAAAATCTATAATGTTTGCAGATTGACTAATGTACATAAACCACATATAAGCTTCGAGAACTTGGATGCTGAAGATCTGCCTACTACCGTCTTATTTCATCGAATCCGACAGAGCGTCTGGTGGCTCTTATCTCTATAGCATTCAAGAATCAGCCCATTGGATTGCTCATAGCTGTCTTCAGATAGGTATCGGAACCAGCAGGAACCATGAAGTAGTAGAATGAGCTGGAAACTACATGAATCGCTGAAACTTGTTTGTTCCCATCCTTACAGTACATATTACTCCCTCCAGTTTTAGTTTTTTTTTTATGTAGGTTAGTGATATAGAAAAACACTAACCAATGCAAACAGATTAAAACAGGTGGGAGTTTATGACAACATTGAAAAATAGCTTAGCTTGAGAAGGTTACTTCGAATTGTATAGAAAAGCATTAATAGAAAAATTCCCGGATGAGTATTGTGGCGCCAACAGTTCTGTTCCGTTTTTCTTTCTTCATGAGGTATAGGTAGGTAGCACGACGACCATTACTTCCCCGTCGCTTGCGTTGTTAGCACCATTGGCTCTGCCCGGTCCAAGCCAACCTCCATTTTTTTTTGATAAAAGGTGTACTCTCATATATTGATCAGCCAAATAAGAGTATAAGAGATAGGGACTCTCCCTAGATTACACGGTAGTAGCTTCTGAGTTACAAAACAGAGGACACTAAGGTGCCTTTGTGTTTTAGCGCTAAGGGCTCCTTTGGAATGAAGGGCAGGAAAAATATAGGAATAGGAAAAACGTAGGAATCGAAGTAGCATGCTTCTCTGATCCCATGGGATATGAAAATGTAGGAATGGATAAGAGAAGCCCTTTGGCAGCACCATAGCAAAAACAAAGGAATATCATACACACACACACACACACACCACTTGTTGCTGGTCACTAAACAAGTAACCATTGACTAGCAAACTAGTTGTTGTATGCCCTTGTAAACTCAGTAGGATTTCAGTTATTTAAATGATTTAGAAGAGATTTGACAACTAACTAAACTCAGTAGTAGTCTATCTTGCATGAATTAGATTGAGAATTAATTTGCTCAATGGTGGTCTAATGATGTAAAAATGAGACATGAACAGGAATCAACCACATGCTGCAGCGTTTAACGTTTCAATAGGAAATTTCCAAGAGGTTTGACCTCTTTCTTTCTTTCCTATGAAATGAGCCATAGGATTGCATTCCTATGCGACTTTTCTTTGTTTTTCCTGTCAACCAAAGAGCGCCATAGGGAATAATTCCATTGGAATTGAATCCTACATTTTTTCTATGTTTTCCTTCAATCCAAAAGATCCCTAAGATATGCCAAGCTTGACCCAAGTACAAGAGTTGACCAAGGTGAAAATGAAAGCAGGATCGATCGTAGAGTACACAAACGTTGCATACCCTCACCGGGGACCCACGGTGTCATCGGGGAGTATAACGTATAACCGCAATGCTGACATCCGGGAGGGTCCCTCCGATTGCCTGCACACACTTGGCACTTGAGGTTGAAAAGCCAGGAGCCGTAGATCTCTTAGATACTTCATCGGGCAAGCGAACTTGCACACACTCTCCATTGTTGAATCTGACGAACTCTGACACTATTCCTTGAGACCATCAGAGTTCAACTCGAGCGACAGAGATGGTATGGCCAATTCTGCGATTAGAGATGATCCAAAATACTTCCATGATTACCTTGTTATGAAAAAGTGTTGATACATTGGGTGGGTGTGACATCCCATGTCACAAAGTACATGTGAACAGGACCATGTCATTCAGTTTGCATTTTCAAATTTCAGATTTATTGAGAAGCAAATTAATATGACTACGGTTTTGAAATTTAATTTGAAAATTTGACTCAAACCAAGCACTTGCCAAAACTCAAACTTTTCCAACAGAAGCATGTCAATGTTTTTGCAGAACCTTGTGAGGAATGTCAAGCAAGAATTTTGGGAATTTTTCCATAATTTTTAGTATAGCTTAAAACCCCTTAAAAATTCAGTTTAATCAGGAAAACAGCATGTATTCAAGGATTTTTAAGAATTTTTCTGTGCAAAATCTGAACTTTGGCCAATAAGAGAAATTTCTCCATATTTCATGTGGCTTATGCACAAAATTTGGTTTGACAAAATTTGGTCGAGAAATAGTGTTTTGAGAAAAATCAGTAAAAGGGACAGAATGGTAGAAGTGTAAATTAGTGGCAGCTTAGCAGCTACAGTGCCGCCACAGCAGCTCGGGCCACCGGCAGCCTCCGAAGGTCGCCGTTGCCCATGCCGCCGAGGACAGGAGCAGCAGTGGACTTCACCCAACGTGCCCACACGTCAGCAATCGACGAGGTTGACCTCTGTTGCCGGTCGCCTCCCCTCTGGCTCCTTATCCCCGAAGGCAAAGGGGACGATTGGTTGCCTGAACCAAATCTGCATTGCATCGCCCGGTGCAGAATCTTTTATTTTTGCCGTGTTTGGTAGCCTGCATGCTTCTCTCAGCCAGGCTCTCACCATGCAAAAAAGGTGCCAGTGCATGCACCGTGAGATACGAAAACACAACTCGTTTCTGTGGAGCCAGGCTCCGGCCAGACGCATGGAGAATCACAGTACCAAATCCAGTCACCGTAGCACAAGACAATGTCGCATACCTCACCTATGCTATCATTGCTCCTCGGGGCCAGAAACATGGAGAAGCCAGTGGTAACACTACCGCACTACTAATGCAAGGTAAGTATACCGTGCTCGTGCAGCTTACCAATCAATGTCCGCGTTGAGCCTGTCTCAACACATCTTGCCTACCAAACACAAGATTAAAAGAAGTGCTGTATCGGAGTGGCCTGGCTCATTGCAGCCTGGTTATGCAGTACCATGCAGGCCCGAGTCATCCAACTAACCAATCACGCCCAAAGTGAGCTCGATCTCAACCCGAACGCACGCCGCCCTGACCTGCTAGCAGCAGCACAAGCCAGCGTGCGCGACTCCGAACCCTACAAAGAGCTGCGCCAAGTCTTCGTCGACCTCATCCCACCGCCCCTATTCTTCTTTCCCAAGCCACAGCCATGAATCAAGCCGGTTTTCTCAGATCGCGACCAACTGCTACACTGCCACCTCGCCATCGAATTCCTTCTTCACGGTGAGTATTGGTTCGATTCCTCGAATAGGAAGCTTACTCACCTCCTTGGGCAGCTATTGGATCTATCTCCCATGGAATCCAACCAATGAAACCATGGGAATTTGAGATCTCCAGGCCGTCATTCTGTTCTCTGTACTGTTGTGTTCTTCGTTACTGTTCATGGAATAATTCCAGGAAATAGCAGAAATTGATAAGAAATTAGAAAAATCATATCTCCTTTAAAAGTTAGAAAAATGCAAACTAGGACTTTTTGGAATCCTTGAAACATGAACTTTGCTTTAGTCAACTTTGTTGGCTAGTGTTCTGTGCAGAAAATCAAATTTTTATGTAATTTAAAATGGAACCTTGTTAAGCCTATAAAACCCATAATTAATTCCTGGAAATTGCAAAAATCATAAAAATTGACATGTGCACCTTTCATAACATGTTGGATCCCTTGGTACATGTTTTGGATGCATTCATACATATTTTCCTCGTATTTATCATTCCTTGCCTATATAGCATATAATTGCATATACATGTTTTATTTAGAAAAGGCTGTCAAAAATTCATGTCTTATTTGCTTCTAGTGCTTAACATGTGTAAATGATGTTTTTCCATATAATTCATGCATAGGATTGATTTATAGCTGTACTTGCTTAATTAGGAGTTGTCAAGTTCATAATTGTCATGAAATGCCATATTGCCATACTAAGGTTATTTATGCATGGAAAAGCTGATATGTTGTGGATATATGTTATTATGCTTAACCATGATCCTCTTATGTAATAGCACAACATCATGCCTAAATTGCTTATAGTAACCTTTGTTTCGAGTTAGGTATTGTTAAATCACAATGGTTGCCTCGAATATTGCCATATAGTCTTATATGTGTAATTCATGTCCAAGCATTTCTTTTATCCATGATAATCTCCATCGTGCTTTTTACCTATGTTTTAATTAATTAGAAGTTTATTCCCTTTGCTTAAACTATGTTTTCCCATCCGTAAGAAAACATATCATCTCATGCATAAATAAGTTTCATCTCATATTCATGTAACATCATCATTCATGTTTATTGAGAAAGTCCATGAATATTAATGTCTATGTATTCACCTACGCTCATGCATTGCATTGCATTCATCTAGGACCCGAGACCGAGGAAGGCAACCACGAGGAGATCAATGTTGAGCTGAGCACCATTGTGGGTACTAACTTCGAACAGCCCCAAGGCAAGCCCGGTGCATAACCCACGCTTTAAAAAGTTTTTCTTTCCTTCACATGTGATGATGTCATGTATTGTGCATTTAAGTTCAGGAGTTGATCGTAACCGTAGTTGCATTATTTATCTCTTTATGTCCATGGTCTCATTGGATAGATATAATCCTTTTTCGTTAGAAATGCTATGCTTAGTAAGGAGTCATCGGTAGCAACACCGAGCGGTACGGAGACCTCTCGGTATAGGTTTATCCACTTGCCATTATTCACATGATATTTATGAAATTGAGACCGTACGGGAAAATGCATGTGTAGGATGCGGTGGCAAGGTTCGCCTATATTCGCCATAGCCCCGTGCGTGTTGGTTGAGGACCGTGTGACTCCGCGAGCAAGAATCGAGGTGTGTACCAAGTGCATACCTTTATTATGGGTACTTGGGAAACCTAGTAGCTAGAGAACCGTAAGGTTGGACGGTACCCCGCCATTCTTTTGAGATGTTGATTGATGGTGGCATCCCGGGTCATGTGGTTGGACGAGTATGCGGTCTACCCTTGGATGGCTTCGCCGTGGGCATCGCAAGTTGGGACGTATTACTTGGGAGAGGTGGGAGTTGTATCGGCCCTATATTGATCTCGCGAACGGTGGCCATACGTGTTCTTAAATGATGCGTATGTCGTGTACTTGGGTTTCTCCTGCAGGATGTAAATCGATATATATCGCCGTCCCTCGCGGTTATTGAGTACCTCTTGCCTCGAGCAGGTCGCATCGTAGTAAGAAGTGAACATGATGATATATTTGCTGATTTGAAGTATTTTAATATTGCTTTGCAGCCTTGTATTGCTAGGTCTTGCTCACTAAATTTTATATTCATGTCATAAACCTTTTAATATGGCTAAAAGTTGGAATTAGAAATTAATGTAGGTGTTGTTTTTGCAACTAAATTCCAGCAAACCCGGTCAGCCCCCTGCATGCTAGGAGTCGGTTTTAGAAACCACTTTTGTCGGGTAAGACTTGCGGAGTATATTAGATACTCGGGGCTTTGTTGTTAACATTTTTGTGCAGGTGAGCTATTGTGAAGAATGAGCACATCTAAGGGCTTGATGTGTTACATTTTAGGCGACTATCGTCGAGATTAATTTACGCTTCCGCATATATACTAAAGAGATGTAAAAATCAGAATTTGAAATCTATGTATTGTAACACTTGAAGATCATATGTAAAATGTTCTACTCATGTACACTAAATATGTCTTTGTAAATGGTGAATGTATCATCCGTGTATGTGCTATGACGTCCGCTCGTCGGATGTCTCCCGAGGCGGTCCTGTGCGACAATCCCTCTTGCTTTGCAAGGTAGGGGTGTCACAGCTGGTATCGAGCCGATTCGGGATTTGCCATACGCTAATGATCATTCTTAAAAAAGGCAAACACGTTTTACGGTGAGGAACGATTTAGTAAGCCCGATTAAGGTCTATAATAGTGTAGAAGTGGCAAACTAACCTGTGTTATGATTGTTTAATTTCTTGCATCTACGGCTTTGGCTCAGGTATATTTGTAATTTAAATTAGCGCTCCGTGTCCGCGGAAGTAATAATACGGGACAATGTTGGTTCGTGGCAATCCACGAGGCGATCCCTTCAATGGATCGTTACTCTATATGATAGTAGAACTGTGATTTGTTTTTGTAATTTTTCTTGAATTTGATGTATTGTTTCTGCAATGGATCTTCTGCATGTACGCTAAGCACGAATTTTAGATCGTGTAGAACCGTGATGAGTACGTGTGTGTGTTACCACTAAATTTGCGAGTTGATCGGCTATATACCGATCACGTCTTTTATTGTGGAAATGACGTAGGAAATCGACATATTTCATGGCATCATGCATCCCATTCATCCCATATGCATTTCACACATGTTAATGAACCCAAATTTATCAACCTAAACCAACTCACATGGTCTCGGTCTCGATAAAATGCAAGAAACCAAATCGGTGGCCTCCGGTCGACAGAAATTCCACTCGATAGGATAGTTTCACCAAAATCGCCATATCTCTCTCGTTTGTTTTTCCAAATGAGGTGATCTACCCCTTTATGGAAAGCTTATGTTTTGATCTACAACATTGGTAGCCAGAGATTGTGCTGGAAAATTTTCTATCCTGGCCGAAAATGGCAATAACAGAGAGTGTCAGAAATTCCAGAGGCAATTGCAGCACACTATTTTTGTAGTGTTTCTGCCATAACTTTCAATTGGCTTGAGCTATGAAGGTGATTAAGTACTCGTTGGAAAGATTGGGAAGAGCTTTACAACCTTGGTAGTATGAGTGTTTCTTGGAAAAATCTGGAAGGACCCCTAAATTGGCAAAACAGTAGGGTCATTCAAAAATTCAGATTCGATTTTTTGCAAGATGTCGGAATTCAGAGATTGCCTTGCATATTCTTCATGTCAATTTCATTATTCATCGATTATGATAGCTCATTTAGCATATGAATATGTTGAATATGAAGTCCGACAATGCTAATGATGTTCCACGGATGGTGCGCACTCGCAGAAATGTGAAAAACCGCGGTGAGGTCCCCGAAGGATCCAATAACCGTGATGGAGCACCATTGTCATCTTCACCTCCGCTGAGAATTCATAATGAGCAATTCATTAATAATCAAGTGGAGTTATTCCGTATGTTCATTGAGGGTAATTTTCGAGGAAGCCAACCAGCACCCCAGGAGACGTCATATGTGGATTTCCGGGATACACAACCTCCGACGTTCTCCGGTGATGGTGATCCGTTGGAAGTCGATAATTGGCTTCGCATCATGGAATCCAAGTTTGCACTTCTTCGTTGCACCGACCTCCGGAAAACTCGGTTTGTGATTCAACAACTTCGTGGAACAACAAATGCATGGTGGGCTAGTTATTCTAATGCATTTCCCGCTGATCGTCAGTTCTATGGCCAGAATTTTGTGAAGCTTTCCGCTCTCATCATCTTCCCGTTGGACTTAGGAAGCGGAAATTGCAAGGGTTTTTGCAACTAAAGAAAGATTCGGATGATGTGCCGGAATATGCACGCAAGTTTAATTATCTCGCCCAATATACAACCTACCATGTTGATACAAATGCAAAGAAGAGAGATCAATTCAAGTCCGGCCTTAATTTCAAATTGCAAGCACGTCTAGCTCAATTGACTGACTGTTCGTTTAATGAGTTTGTGAGTGCTATAATTGTCCAAGAGGATGCTACCCGAGGCTATCAAGAAGACAAGGAGAAGAAACGTGCTATGGAAAATGCATCCGGTACCGCTCCTCGCAGCTGTCGGATGATTGTTGTTCCATCGGTTGGCTCAAGTGTTTGTTCAGCCATACTACAAAATGATGAACATTATTCCCTTCCACCGCAGTAGCATGAAACTTCGTGTGGCTGTGATCACCGAGTGTGGTTGAAAGCTTCAACCTCTACAGCAAGATTTTCATAGCCCAATGCCTAAGGCGCAGCCAAGTGTAAATATAAGCTACTCTAGCCGCTACACCAACGATCGTCGCTTTAAGAGACGTCCTCGAGGCAACAACAAAAATGATAGCGGAAATCTACCTCTCACTAGGGATACCTAGGACTAGTCGTATCAACTTTACCACTCTCGAAGAAATGCAAGAAGGTGAACCGAGTGCTTGCTGGTATGTTTACCGTCCGTGATGATCCAATCTTTGTTCTTTTTGACTCCGGTGCTACTCATGGGTTATAAGCATGGCTTGTGTTGAAAGGTTACAACTTACACCCAACAACCTTAAGACACCTTATGCTATCACATCTCCGAGTAGAAAGATTCATGCAACACAAGGAGTCTTGCCTCCTCTCAATCTAGGAGGATGGGTCTATCCGTCGAATCTTATCATCTTGAAGGAATTAAGCTTGGATGTTATTTTGGGTATGAATTGGATGAAGTATCATAAAGCGGTCTTGCATATTGATACTCGGGAAGTTCATCTAAATTCTCCATTGCATGGTCAGTCAGTGCTACGTCTGTCATATCCGAGTGCCATTTCTTCTCAAGTCCATCAGCTTGGAAGGAAGAAAATTGGAGGATATTCCGGTTGTATGTGAGTTCCCCGATGTGTTTCCGGATGACTTATCCGGAATGCCTCCTGATCGAGATGTCGAGTTTAAGATTGAACTACGGCTCGACACGACTCCAATTTCTCGTAGGCCGTACAAAATGGCTCCCAATGAATTAATGGAACTTAAAGAGTAGCTGAATGAACTTCTAAACAAGGGCTACATTCGTCCTAGCTCATCACCGTGGGGCTGTCCCGCTTTGTTTGTGAAGAAAAAGGACAAGTCGTTGCGTTTATGTGTCGACTATCGACCATTAAATGCGGCAACAATGAAGAACAAATATCCTCTACCAGGAATTGATATGCTATTTGATCAATTAGTTGGTGCTAAGGTATTCTCCAAGATAGATCTTCGCTCCGGCTATCATCAAATTAAAATTCGTCCCGAGGATATTCCAAAAACGGCATTTTCTACGAGGTATGGTCTCTTTGAATACCTTGTAATGTCTTTTGGACTCGACGAACGCTCTAGCTCATTTCATGTACCCGATGAACTCGATGTTCATGTCGGAGCTTGACAAGTTTGTTGTGGTTTTCATTGATGACATCCTTGTTTATTCTAAGTCCGAAAAAGAACATGCTCGAACATCTCCGTATCGTACTTCAAAGATTGCGAGATCATCAACTCTATGCCAAGTTCGAGCAAGTGTGAGTTCGGCTGAAGCAAGTACCTTTCTTAGGCCATATTATTTCAGTTGAAGGTATCTCTGTTGATCCAAGCAAAGTGCAAGACGTTCTCAAGTGGAAGACTCCGAGAAATGTCAAACATATTCGTAGTTTTCTTGGACTCGCGGGTTATTATCGGAAGTTCATCCCAAATTTTTCAATCATATCCAAGCCTATGACGAAGCTATTGGAAAAAGGATTCTACCTTTAAATGGAATAAAGAATGTGAGAATGCTTTCCAAACCTTGAAGAAGCATTTGACAACCGCTCCAATTCTAGCTCAACCCGACATCACAAAGCCATTCGACGTATATTGTGATGCTTCGGCACATGATTGGGTTGTGTGTTGATGCAAGAGGGTCGTGTGATTGTTATGGTTCTCGACAGCTTCGAAAACATGAAGAAAATTATCCCACTCATGATTTAGAGTTGGCAGCAGTAGTCCTTGCTTTGAAAATGTGGAGACACTATCTTCTTGGTAATCTGGTTAATCTCTATACTCGATCACAAAAGCCTCAAGTATATCTTCACTCAACAGGAATTAAATATGAGGCAAAGAAGATGGTTGGAATTGATTAAGGACTATGAATTCGAAATTCATTATCACCCGGGCAAAGCCAACATGGTCGCCGATGCTCTAAGTCGGCAGCACTAGTGCAATAGTGCATTTGTATGCTCTATGGAAGGTGGTGAAATTTTAGATTCAGTCGAGCCAAGTCATCTCCGTGTTCTTCCTTATGCAGCCTTGTATAATCTCGCTCTCGTTCCAACTCTCCGGGACGAAATTACTGAGGGGAAAAGAAGGACAAGGGTATGGAAAGGATCAGGCAGAAAATTGGCACCGAGAATGCCAAGTGCTTCCGTCAAGACGTCGATGGAGTTCTTTAGTTTCGTAATCGGCTCGTGGTTCCCAAGGATATGGAGCCGCAGAACAAAATTTTTGATGAAGCACATCTCTCAAAATATTCCATACACCCCGGCACCAATAAAATGTATCGTGGTTTGCGTGAGAAATTTTGGTGGACACGTATGAAACGTGAAGTTGCACGGTATGTCGCTGAATGTGACACATGCCGGCGTGTCAAAGCTGGTCATCCGAAGAAAGCCGGTCTCATCGCATCCACTTCACATTCCTGCCTGGAAGTGGTAGGACATATCTATGGACTTCATAGTTGGTTTGCCTCTCACGTCCAAGCATCATGATTCTATTTGAGTTATTGTGGACCTTCTCACAAAATCAGCCCACTTCATTCCTGTCCGCACTACCTACAATGTGAAGAAGTATGCTTGAGCTCTATATCCAGCGGATATTATGTCCGCACGGTGTGCCGAAGACTGTAATTTCAGATCGTGGACCGCAATTTGTTTCTCGCTTCGGGAGCAATTGCATGAGAGTCTTGGCACAAAGCTAATCCGAAGCTCTGCCTATCATCCGCGGACGGATGGGCAAACAGAAAGAGTGAATCAGTATCTTGAAGACATATTGAGAGCTTGTGCATTGAACCATAATGGCAACTCGGGACGATCATTTGCCGTTCGCAGAGTTTTCCTACAACAACAACTACCAAGAGAGTTCAGGAATGTCTCCATTTGAAGCCCTTTATGGTCATTCTTGTCACACACCGCTGAATTGGTCCGAAGCAGGCGAAAGGATAGTTTTCGGTCCTGATCTTGTTACTCAAGCTGAGGAAAAAGTGAGAGAAATTCAGGCCAACATGAAAGCTGTACAATCTCGACAACTTAGCTACGCTAACAAGAGAAGACGCCCTCTATAATTTGGAAAGGGTGATCAAGTGTATCGTCGTGTCTATCCGAATAAAGGTGTTGTTCGGTTTGGGATCAAAGGTAAATTGGCTCCCCGCTACATCGGTCCCTATGAAATCATTGAGAAGTGTAGTTCAGCCGCTTACCGACTACAATTGCTCGGAGAGCTTATGCCGTGTCCATAATGTTTTCCATGTATCGCAACTTAAGAAATGTTTGAAGCCACCAATTGATGTTGTCATCACCGACACGGAACAATTAAGTGAAGATCTATCATATCCGGAGCTACCGGTTCGGATTCTTGATCAAAAGGATCGGGTTACTTGAAATCGGACTATCACTTTCTACAAAGTGCAATGGAGTAACCACAGTGAAGATGAAGCTACATGGGAACAAGAGGAATTTCTAAATACAAATTTTCCCGAGTTTTTGGCTTCGCATTTAAGGTAACGTTCACGTGCCCCCTTTTACTTTTGCTAAGCTACCGATTGTTAATCTCGGGACGAGATTTCTTTAAGGAGGGAAGGCTGTGACATCCCATGTCACAAAGTACATGTGAACAGGACCATGTCATTCAATTTGCATTTTCAAATTTCAGATTTATTGAGAAGCAAATTAATATGACTACGGTTTTGAGATTTAATTTGAAAATTTGACTCAAACCAAGCACTTGCCAAAACTCAAACTTTTCCAACAAAAGCATGTCAATGTTTTTGCAGAACCTTGTGGGGAATGTCAAGCAAGAATTTTGGGACATTTTTCCATAATTTTTAGTATGCCTTAAAACCCCTTAAAAGTTCAGTTTAATGCAGGAAAACAGCATGTATTCAAGGATTTGTAAGAATTTTTCTGTGCAAAATCTGAACTTTGGCCAATAAGAGAAATTTCTCCATATTTCATGTGGATTATGCACAAAATTTGGTTTGACAAAATTCGGTCGAGAAATAGTGTTTTGAGCAAAATCAGTAAAATTAGTGGCAGCTTAGCAGCTACAGTGCCGCCACAGCAGCTCGGGTCACCGGCAGCCTCCGAAGGTCGCCGTTGCCCATGCCGCCGAGGACAGGAGCAGCAGTGGACTCCACCCAACGTGCCCACAGGTCAGCAATCGACTAGGTTGACCTCTGCTGCCGGTCGCCTCCCCTCTGGCTCCTTATCCCGAAGGCAAAGTGAGCTCGAGCTCAACCCGAACGCACGCCGCCCTGACCTGCTAGCAGCAGCACAAGCCAGCGTGCGCGACTCCGAACCCTACAAAGAGCTGCTCCAAGTCTTCGTCGACCTCATCCCACCGCCCCTGTTCTTCTTTCCCAAGCCACAGCCACGAATCAAGCCGGTTTTCTCAAATCGCGACCAACTGCTCCACTGCCACCTCGCCATCGAATTCCTTCTTCACGGTGAGTATTAGTTCGATTCCTCGAATAGGAAGCTTACTCACCTCCTTGGGCACCTATTGGATCTATCTCCCATGGAATCCAACCAGTGGAACCACGGGCATTTGAGATTTCCAGGCCGTCATTCTGTTCTCTGTACTGTTGTGTTCTTCGTTACTGTTCATGGAATAATTCCAGGAAATAGCAGAAATTGATAAGAAATTAGAAATATCATATCTCCAGTTTTAAAACTCAGAAAAATGCAAACTAGGACTTTTTGGAATCCTTGAAACAGGAACTTTGCTTTAGTCAACTTTGTTGGCTAGTGTTCTGTGCAGAAAATCAAATTTTTATGTAATTTAAAATGGAACCTTGTTAAGCCTATAAAACCCATAATTAATTCCTGGAAATTGCAAAAATCATAAAAACTGACATGTGCACCTTTCATAACATGTTGGACCCCTTGGTACATGTTTTGGATGCATTCATACATATTTTCCTCGTACTTATCATTCCTTGCCTATATAGCATATAATTGCATATAAATGTTTTATTTAGAAAAGGGTGTCAAAAATTCATGTCTTATTTGCTTCTAGTGCTTAACATGTGTAAATGATGTTTTTCCATATAATTCATGCATAGGATTGATTTATAGTACTTGCTTAATTAGGAGTTGTCAAGTTCATAATTGCCATGAAATGCCATGTTGCCATACTAAGGTTATTTATGCATGGAAAAGCTGATATGTTGTGCATATATGTTATTATGCTTAACCATGATCCTCTTATGTAATAGCACAACATCATGCCTAAATTGCTTATAGTAACCTTTGTTTCGGTTAGGTATTGTTAAATCACAATGGTTGCCTCGAATATTGCCATATAGTCTTATATGTGTAATTCATGTCCAAGCATTTCTTTTATCCATGATAATCTCCATAGTGCTTTATTGTATAGATATGAATGGAAGCAAGTAACTTGTAGGCTTTTATCTCCGATGCATCTTGTACATGATCATAGCACTAGCAAGTTATACAATAATTGTGCTACTTCATTTTAAACCTAGGGCTATGCTCTTATGTTGTTTTACCTATGTTTTAATTAATTAGAAGTTTATTCCCTTCGCTTAAACTATGTTTTCCCATCCATAAGAAAACATATCATCTCATGCGTAAATAAGTTTCATCTCATATTCATGTAACATCATCATTCATGTTTATTGAGAAAGTCCATGAATATTAATGTCTATGTATTCACCTACGCTCATGCATTGCATTGCATTCATCTAGGATTCGAGACCGAGGAAGGCAACCACGAGGAGACCAATGTTGAGCTGAGCACCATTGTGGGTACTAACTTCGAAGAGCCCCAAGGCAAGCCCCGGTGCATAACCCATGCTTTTAAAAGTTTTTGTTTCCTTCACATGTGATGATGTCATGTATTGTGCATTTAAGTTCACGAGTTGATCGTAGCCGTAGTTGCATAATTTACCTCTTTATGCCCATGGTCTCATTGGATTGGTATAATCCTTTTCGTTAGAAATGCTATGCTTAGTAAGAAGTCATCGGTAGCAACACCGAGCGGTACGGAGACCTCTCGGTATAGGTTTATCCACTTGTCATCCTTCATATGATATTTATGAAATTGAGACCGTACGGGGAAATGTATGTGTAGGATGCGGTGGCAAGGTTCGCCTATGTTCGCCATAGCCCCGTGCGTGTCGGTTGAGGACCGTGTGACTCCGCGAGCAAGAATCGAGTTGTGTACCAAGTGCATACCTTTATTATGGGTGACTGGGAAACCTAGTAGCTTGAGAACCGTAGGGTTGGACGGTACCCCGCCATTCTTTTGAGATGTTGATTGATGGTGGCATCCCGGGTCATGTGGTTGGACGAGTATGCGGTCTACCCTTGGATGGCTTCGCCGTGGGCATCGCAAGTTGGGACGTATTACTTGGGAGAGGTGGGAGTTGTATCGGCCCTATATTGATCTCGCGAACGGTGGCCATACGTGTTCTTAAATGATGCGTATGTCGTGTACTTGGGTTTCTCCTGCAGGATGTGAATCGATATATATCGCCGTCCCTCGCGGTTATTGAGTACCTCTTACCTCGAGCAGATCGCATTGTAGTAAGAAGTGAACATGATGATATATTTGTTGATTTGAAGTATTTAATATTGCTTTGCAACCTTGTATTGCTAGGTCTTGCTCACTAAATTTTATATGCATGTCATAACCCTTTTAATAAGGCTAAAAGTTGGAATTAGAAATTAATGTAGGTGCTGTTTTTGCAACTAAATTCCGGCAAACCCGGTCAGCCTCCTGCATGCTAGGAGTCGGTTTTAGAAACCACTTTTGTCGGGTAAGACTTGCGGAGTATATTAGATACTCGGGGCTTTGTTGTTAACTTTTTTGTGCAGGTGAGCTATTGAGAAGAATGAGCACATCTAAGGGCTTGATGTGTTACATTTTAGGCAACTATCGTGGAGATTAATTTACGCTTCGCATATATACTAAAGAGATATAAAAATCAGAATTTGAAATCTATGTATTGTAACACTTGAAGATCATATGTAAAATGTTCTACTCATGTACACTAAATATGTCTTTGTAAATGGTGAATGTATCATCCGTGTATGTGCTATGACGTCCGCTTCGTCGGATGTCTCCCGAGGCGGTCTTGTGCGACGATCCCTCTTGCTTTGCAAGGTAGGAGTGTCACGATGGGATTCCGGTAGCCTCACCGTAACAACCCTAACAATTGAAAGTGCATTGCATGGCATTCATCATCATGTCATCATGTGCATTTGGGAAAATATTTAATTTTGTGAAGAAATGCACATAAAATAATAACGTTAACCTAAGTTAAAATTAAGTTCTTAAAAGAAGAAATTAAATAAAAGAAAATTTTGGAGTTTAACGTTTTCTGTTGATTAAACATAATAATAAAAGATTTATGGAGTTTATACGGAATTATTTTAGTTTGTAAAAATATCTACAAGAAATAATGAAAACTCTCTTTTTAATTTCAACTTGAATTTTTAATCCGAAATTTATTTAGAATCTGCACCTGGACCTAAAAAGAAAACTGTCCGAAATGTTTTCATTTACAACCCTGATTTTTTTGGAATTTTTCCGATCTTGGGAAATATGCTTTTCAATTAATTAAGATCGGGAGGGTGTTTTTGCAAAAATGGCAAAACAGCCGGATGCCAATCCCTTCTTCCTCTCTTCCTCCCGCACCGCCTCGCCGCGAGCCGCGCTGGCCGGCTCTCGGCCGCGCGCCCTCCCTGGATGGCGCCACGCAGAGCTTCCCTATCGCCTCCACTCTCTCGCATGATGGGGATAAAGGGACCCGAGCCCAACTCTTTCTTTTCCTCCCTGGCTCACTTGAACACCCGTCGTCCGCCCCTCCCGGTACTCCGCCGTCCGGCCACCTCCGGCCCCTCCCCGGCAAGCCAGCACTCCCCGGGCTCCGCAAGAATGTGCTGGAGCATCACATGGCCTCAATTTCCGTCGATTTGCCCCCAAATCGGAGATCGAAGCCACTTTTCCCCAACCGGCGACCGTCAACGTCCGCGGCCGCGCCTCGAAATTCTCTCGCTCCGGTGCACGGCTTCCTCCGATTCTTTTCCCCAAAGGTGCACAAAACACTACTCTATCATCTAGCTAACTCGCATTGTCATCTATCCACGTGCTCGACGGCAATTGGTCAATTTTTCCGGAGTTTTGTCCGCCGCCGCATGCACCTCGTTGATGCGCGCCCTCTCCGGCCGTCTTCAAGGTCAACCATCCCCGTGCCGGTTGTTGCCATGTTCTTGTGAAGCTTCCACACCGAGTCGTTCCTTGTTTGGGCAAGCGAGGCGAGCTCCAGCCGCCGCCGAAGGCTCCTCAAGGCCGTTGCTCGCCGCCGGTATCCTTTCCGGTCACCACCGCCACGGTGGACCCCACTTCGCGTTTCCCCGTGTCGCGTAGAGTTGCCGAGCCGCACCACCGACTGCCTCACCCCTTCTCGCGCTCCTCCGGCGAGCCGCCGCCTAGCTCCGGCCGCCACCCACCATGGCTGGCCGGTCCAAGCTCGGGCTGGGCCGCGCATGTGCCATGGGCCGCCCACCCATGGGCCCGATCAGATTTGGCCCAAGTGAGCTCCCCTGTTCTTTTTGAATTTATTCAATTTCAGATTTTATTCCAAACTTCAAAAATTCGTAGAAAATTTCACAAAAATCAGAAAAATGCCAAACAAAGTGCATTAGATTCATAAAATTATTCTCTATTTGATTATGTATTCAAATGCCTATTTTGAGAACTTATAATTTCATAGTTTAATTAATTACCTTTCTTTAATGAAGATGAGCTATTATTTTATGTTAATTATTATTTAATTTTGAGAAATAAATTTCTTAAAAATTGGAGATACTGCAGACGAAAGTTTTTGTTAAGTATGTTTTCCAAATTTGAACATAAACACCGTCATTTCATGTGATCCCAATTTATTGCTTTATGTATTATTGCACAGACTTTAGTTAATCATTAACTATTAATTAATGAACAGGATTAAGTATTGATTAATGAACATGATTAATTATAAATTGCTAATTAATGACCAGGATTAATTGTTAATTAATAAGTAATGAACTTACTTAATGATTAATTGCTAGCTAACGATCTTGGTTAATGAAATCGTTGCACATCATCTCATGTACATTCATGCATGCATGATCATTAAGTCGCAACGTATTGTTGGTCGACCTAGGTCATGGCGTGATCGAAGTCCCGTCCGAGTTCGAGACAGGGAGCGGGAACGTCGAAGTCGACCAGACACACCGAGGAAGCTAACTCCGACTCGAATCAAGGCAAGCCCGGTGCATCCCACCTATGTTTTTAAAGTCTTTTCTTTTATCACGAGTAATGAGTCGTGATTGTGCATTAGGTTATAGGAGTTGCTTGATACCCTAGATGCATGAGATAGGTTTCCATTTGTTTATGCTATACTCGGTACAGGTAGCTCAATAGAGTTCGATAACTCGCTAAGCTTATGTCATAGGGAATCGGTAGAAGTCGAGTGGTGGCATACACTACTCGCGAGATATAGGATAATGACTGGTTCAATCTTATGCTAAAAGGAATGATAAGAGAAAGATGAGAATGGAAGTGAAGATGTTAATAAGCCGAGAACGGACGGGCCTCGTAGGAGAAAGGGCAAAGACGGAGTTAAGGTCTTGCAAGGTGGTAGCCCTGTCCGTGTCGGTCAAGGACCGTACCGTTGTCGGCTTAGTTGAACAAGTTTGAACGTACCGTACTACATGCTGGTATCATGGGCCCGAGCAAGCTGATGTACCCTATCGCCCCGGAGATGTAGCGTAGCCGGCACTCATTTGCCGGTTGTTAGTGAGAGGATAGTCTCACGGGAGGGAGATGGGTCGACCACAAGGGAAGTCGTGGCGTCGCCATACTCCCGGGGAGTTGGAAATGGCTAGTCTTCCGTCGAGTGCTAGCGGGAAAAGTTGTCGTATACGACCGAGTGTGGTGCGTATGCGTCGTGTAGTCGGGTTTTGCCGACTGGTATAAATTGATTCGAATCGCTGTCCCTCGCAGTAATGAGTACCGCTTGTTTAGCTCGTCACATCGTAGTAATCAACTGGAAGATGAGGTTGAGAGATGAAAGAATTGTTGGTCGCAAATGATCTTTTCTTGCAAACTTGATTGCAGTAGTTGTAGACTGCAAACCCTGGTTCTCTATTGAACTTAACTTGAGCTAAAACTTGAAAGTAAGGACCAACCATTAGAGCTGTTTTTCGCAAGAGAGTCAACTCCACAGACGTAAAGCCTTTGCATACTAGGCGTCGGCCTTAGCGTTCTGTTGATCGGGTCAGTCTTGCTCGAGTATTAGAATACTCGGGGTTTGCTCGTTATAATTTCAGGGCAAGCGTCGTTCTTCCATGACTCGTTGCAGTAGCTGTTCGGAGGAGGAGCGAGTGCTCGAGTGTGTACCGTGAACGAATCCCAACACCGTGAACGAGGAAGGCATACCGAAGATAGCATTTTCTACCATATATGGACTTTATGAGTATTTAGTGATGTCCCTTGGTCTAACCAATGCACCATCACACTTCATGCATCTCATGAATCGGGTGTTTATGCCGGAATTGGATAAGTTTGTCGTTGGTTTCCTAGACGACATTCGGTCGATTCCAAGTCGAAGAGGAACACGCCGAGCACTTAAGGACCCTGCTCCAACGTCTAAGGGATCGCCGGTTAGATGCCAAATTCAGTAAGTGAGAGTTTTGGCTGAAGGAAGTACCCTTCCAGGTCATGTGATATCAGCGAGAAGAGTGACTACCGATCTTGGTAAAGATAAAGGAGTATTGGATTGGAAGCCACCTAACTCGGTCACACGGATCCGAAGCTTCTTAGGGTTGGCTGGTTATTATAAAAGGTTCATTCCTAATTTCTCGGAGATTGCCAAACCAATGACTAAATTGTTGGAAAAAGGGATAAGAAGTACGAATGGAGCAATGAATGTGAAGAAGCTTTTCGGACATTGAAGAAGTTACTCACAACCGCACCGGAGTTAGCTCGACTCATTCGAGGTGCACTCGTGATGCCGCAGGCACACGACTTGGATGTGTTCTAATGCAGGAAGATCGAGTAGTTGCCTACGCGTCTCGATAGCTTAGGTGACAGGAGGAACACTACCCACACAGAGCTGGAAATTAACAGCTGTGGTTCTAGCATTGAAGAGCTGGAGACACCATCTCTTGGAAATGTTGGTACATCTATACACGGACCCCAAGAGTCTCAAATAAATCTTCACGCAAGCGGATCCGAACATGTGCCAACGAAGAGGGTTTGAATTAAGGATTATGAGATCGAGGTCCATTAACATTCGGGAAAACAAATGTCTTAGCCGATGCCTTGAGTCGAAAAGCTTAGTGCAACAATCCGACGACTCAGCTATTGATCGAAGCATCTAAAGAGGAAATGAATAAGCCTAATCTTCGGATTCTTCCCTATGGAATATTGAATAATTTGGCTCTTGTTCTTACCATTCGCGAAGGAGTGGTAGCAGCTCGACAGAAGGATGCTTGGTATGGAACACATCCGAAGACGACTCAAGAATGGAAAAGTCAAGTGTGTCCAAGAAGAGGACGAAGGTGTTATCTCGGTTCAAGAATAGGTCGGTAGTGCCCAAGAACCCGGAACTTCGCAAGCGGATAAGGGATGATGCCCATACGTCCAAGTATTCCATTCATCCGGGAACCAACAAAATGTATCAAGATCTAAAGCCAAGATTCTGGTGGAAAAAAAAGGAAACGAGATATAGCAGGGTATGTCAATGAGAGTGATACTTGTCGACGTGTCAAAGCAGAGCAATTGAAGCAAGCAAGTCCACTCCCACCTTTGAGTATTACGGAATGGAAACGAAAAGATATTAGTATCGATGTCATCATCGCCTTACCGTTAACTCCCCGTGACATCCCGTGTCACGATTAAGGCTAATCACGTAATTAGTACCCTAATCACAGCACTAATGGAGTACTAATGTTAATCACCCAAGCAGGAAAAAGAAAAATAAAAAGAAAAAAAAGGAAATAAATCTAGTTAAGCCCTAACCCTAAATCCTAGCACTAACCAAAATGCAAAAATTATAAAGACACTACCCCCATATTTTTGCACCACTGCATTTCTCATGTAAAAAGAGGAATCTACAGTATTTTTACAAAATTTTTGAACAAAGTTTTGAATGCCCAAAAATTCAAATTCAAATATGAAACACTGTTGTTTGTGAATTTTGTATGAATTTTTGGAAGCACTTTTAGAACTTCAAATTAAAAGATGAAAATTAAAGCCTATCGTGCTGAAGCCCTACATATTTTTACTTTTAATTTTGGAGCAACAGAAGTATGAATTTTGTCCAAATCTTCAATCTCCGGATTCAAATTTTTAACTTTGACCTCGAGCTACGGGGACCGCCGGGCAATGGCGCCCGTGCCCGCCGGTCCGCCGCCTCCCGTGCCTGCCACGACACGCGCCCCGCCCCATCACATCGCCACGCACCCCCTGCCAGCTTCCAACCATTTTTGTACCCGCCGCACAACCCCGACGCGCCGGAATTGAAGGCCCCCTCTCGGCGCCGCCTCCCCGCCCGGCCGCTCCCCTAAAAACGCCACGGAGGCCAAGCTCCCACTCCTCCCGTCCGCCTCAATCATTGCCCAGCTCTTTTCCCTCCTCCCCGCACCGCCGCCTAGCTCCCTCCCTCACCGCAGCTCACGCAAGAGAAGAAATCGCCGCCGCCGTCCACCACGACCGCCATGGCCGCCTCCGCGTCGCACACCGCCTAGGTGAGCTGCGCCCCCGCCTCTCTTCGTCAAATCGTGCACAAGAGTCCCCTGCAGCTCCACACCGATGCGCCTCCCTCCCCCGGAGCCAATCGCCGGAATTTGGACGGAACGCCGTCGCCGTCGTTCGGTTCCGCCCTCCCTCCGTCGAGCCGCCTCCGTCACATCGTAGTAATCAACCGGAAGATGAGGATGAGAGATGAAAGAATTGTTGGTCGCAAATGATCTTTTCTTGCAAACTTGATTGCAGTAGTTGTAGACTGCAAACCCTGGTTCTCTATTGAACTTAACTTGAGCTAAAACTTGAAAGTAAGGACCAACCATTAGAGCTTTTTCGCAAGAGAGTCAACTCCACAGACGGAAAGCCTTTGCATACTAGGCGTCGGCCTTAGCGTTCTCGTTGACGGGTCAGTCTTGCCGAGTATTAGAATACTCGGGGTTTGCTCGTTATAATTTCAGGGCAAGCATCGTTCTTCCACGATCGTTGCGGTAGCTGTTCGGAGGAGGAGCAAGTGCTTGGGGGTGTTTCCCTCCAGTGGGAACGAATCCCAACACCGTGAACGAGGAGGATCGTGATGTACGACGAGCCCAAGACATCACGCTAGTGGTCTTTTGTTGTAAAGAGAATAAGTTCCGCTGCAAGAATCGTAGTTTTCTAACTTCAATAATGTTTATGTTTCCGCTGTACAATGTTTGTATTTCGAAAACCTGGTTGTATTATACCATGATGTATATATTCGGCTTGTATGAGATGATGAAGTGTTGTAACTCGCCTCGCCGAGTGTCCCCCTGTACCAATTCCCGGGTGTCCCGAGGGGATGTCACACTCACCGACGGTGGGAGAAGTGGCCTCACCAAAGGCGCCGACCCCGTGGTCTAAGAGACCATTGGGGGGCCAACTAGATCTAGAGAATAGGGGAAGACCGGACGTGGTGACGGACGGCTTAGCGTAGGTGATGGCGAAGTGGATGAAGACGATTATGCGCAGGGACGACACGCCATCGGGAATGGGAGGAGGCTAAGCGGACGAAGGGAACGATAGGTGGAGCTAGATCGAGACCGTCCGATACGGAATCTAGCACCGGGGTGCGTCGATCTTGTGACGCCCGCCGCAGTCCGGCATCAAAGGCGACGACGGTAGTGGTGGTTGGTGGTGGGGAGGGCAGAAAGCAGGAAGAGTACTTTATTTTATTGGGGTTCACCTTCAACTCCGGCTGGTGGACAATGGTAGGGAGCTCGCTGCAGGTGGTGAGGATCGTGGCGATGTCAAGAATTGACCGGAGGAGGGAAATCTTGCGGCACATCGCCATCTTAACACGCAAACGAAAGCTAGACTAGATCTACTGCCACTTGTGGATAAAGCTACCGATTGGGAGGGAGGGCTTCCCTCTCCCAACCAGCGCCGACGAGTCGGAGGGCGAGAGGAGGGGGCCTGGTGGTGACGAGCTAGGGTTTCGCAGGGGTGGTGCGGGGCGTTGGTCCCCATTTTTGGCATTTGTCAACCAACCTCGTTGATTTACACGAACCAGCGAGCTACCTAGATCATTTTGACTCTTGAGCATGTGTAGAGGATGTTATTGTATACTACTCCGTTCTAAAATTGTTGTCATCACCGACTTTTCTTTGTTACATTTGACCATTCATCTTATTCAAAATATTCTGAAAAATATCATATATTTTGTTCGGATGTGTGACACCCCTACCTTGCAAAGCAAGAGGGACTGTCGCACGAGACCACCTCGGGAGACATCCGGCGAAGCGGACGTCATAGCATATACACGGATGATACATTCACAGTTTACAAGGACATATTTTACATATGAAGTTCAAGTCTTACAATACATAGAGTTCGAAGTTCGAATTGTACATTACATTAATTGTAAGCGAAAGTGTAAAAGAGTCTCGACGATACATGGACTTATTTGAAAACCATGTCAACCCATAGACACGGCCTCACTCCTAAGTCGGTGACGATGGAACCCATTCTACGGTCCACTCCTTTGGTTCACCTTGCCACACAAATTTGCCATAGCAATCACAATGAATCGGGTTGTGGCACTCCTGAAAAACATTTATCTACAAGCCCGAGTATCTAATATACTCCGCAAGTCTTACCCGACAAAAATGGTTATAAAACCGACTCCTAATATGCAGGGGACTGTCCAGGCTTGCGGGACTTATGCAAAAACAACACCTACATTGTTTCTAAAATTCATCTTTTAGCCATCTTAAGAAGGTTATAACATGAATATAAATTTAGTGAGCAAGACTAGCAATACAAGGTTGCAATTCAACAATTAATACTTCAAAAACAACAAGTGTATATATTCATCTTCGCTTCTTACTACGATGCAATCTGCTCGACACAGCTAGTACTCAATAACCACGAGGGACGGCGATATATATCGATTTACATCCTATAGGAGAAACCCAAATACACGACATACGCGTCATTTAAGAACACGTATGACCACCTTTCACAAGATCATCATAGCGACGTGCCGGGTCCACCCTCCGAGTGTATGTCCCCCTTGCGACCACACTTGTGACATCCCATGTCACAATTTGGGCTAATTGAAGTGTCAACCCTTGCTAATCACCATTAGACCATGGTTAAGTAAATCACCCAATTAAAAATTTCAGAATAATAAGAAAAAACCCTAACCTACACAAACATAAAAAATTATGACTGTGATGTGCAATGTTTTTCCAATGTTGGCCATCCAAAATAGTGATTCAGGACATTTCTGCCAAATTTTTTAGGAAAGCTTTTGAAGCCTTAAAAATTCAAAACATCCTCTGATCTTGAATTTTTATAAAACTCTACAAACAGAATTGGTAGTGCCACCCAAAAGGAAATTTGTAGAACAAATCGTGCTGAATATCCCTGATTTTTGGCGTGAATTTATGAGCAGTACAAATGGAGTTTTCCATTTAAATTCACAGCCAGCCAAAATTTCAAAACCTGATCGAGCTGGAGCTTGTGACCGGTGGGCAATGGCCTTGCGTGTCGGTCCGGTGAACCCCGGCCGTGCCCAGGCACGCGTGCCCCGGCCCATCCCATCGCCATGCAGCCCTGGCCCACACCCAACCACCTCGTACCCGCCGACCAACAGGGGACGGCCGAAATTGAAGGCCCCTCCCATTGCTGCCCCTCCTCTCTGCCCCTCGCCTAGATAAACGGCCAAAGATGCATCTCGCCAACGCCTCACGAGCCTCTCTCCCAACGAGCCGAGAACTCCCTCACTCGCCTCCCCTCCTCGCCGGCGCGCAGGAGCAGGAAGAGACCCGTCGCCGCCTCTGTTTTTGGTTGCCATGGACACCGCCGACGGCCACGCCCCTAGGCAACTCGCTCCTCCCCCGTTCTTCTCGCAAATCAACACACAACGACCGCCTCCAACTCGTCCTTGACTTTCCCTCGCTGCCCTGCAGCAGCAGGCCAGCAATTTTTTTGGAGAACAGCCGTCACCGGTGTCGGTTCCTCCTACCTCGTCGACGAGAACTCGTTTCCGACCACCCTCACCGCCGACCGACCCCGCACCATCCATCTCCACGCTCGGGTGATGCCTCCCGGCCTAGAAACCCTTTATCTCTCACTCTAGGCCGGACGAGCCACGCGGCCGGAGCTCTTCCGCGCCGCCGCTCACCGCAGGCCCAATCCGGCGAGGTGCTGGTCCCGTCGACCCCACCAAAACGTTCCCCATCCCGCGCGCTCTAATCTTGCTCAAACGGATGGACAAACCGAAAGATTGAACCAATATTTGGAGGATATCTTGAGAGCATGTGCTATGGAAAATAGAGGGAATTGGGATGATTGCCTTCCGTTCGCCGAATTCTCGTACAACAATAGCTATCAAGAGAGTTCGGGAATGTCGTCATTTGAAGCGTTGTATGGTCATTCTTGTCGTACACCCTTAAATTGGTCGGAAGCGGGAGAAAGAACAAATTTTGGTCCCGATCTTGTCTCTCAAGCCGAAGAAAGGTTCGACAAATCCAAGCCAACATGAAAGCCGCACAATCTCGTCAAGTGAGTTACGCTAATAAGAGGAGACGCCCATTGGAATTTGAGAAGGGAGATCATGTTTATCTTCGTGTCTCTCCGAATAAGGGCGTATCTCGGTTTGGAATTAAAGGAAAGTTAGCACCCCGCTATATCGGACCCTATCCGATTGTGGAAAAGCATAGCGCGGTTGCTTACCGATTGTAACTACCGGAAAGTGTTGCTCGTGTGCACAATGTGTTCCATGTTTCACAACTCAAGAAATGTTTGAAGCCTCCGATAGATGTGGTCATTTCCGACACCGATCAACTAGAAGAAGATCTCTCCTACCCCGAATACCCCGTCCGGATTATTGATCAAAGCGACCGAGTAACCCGCAATCGCACCATCACCTTCTATAAAGTGCAATGGAGTAATCACACCGAAGAAGAAGCAACTTGGGAGCAAGAGGATTTTCTAGAGAAGAATTTTCCGGAGTTCCTCACGTCACACAAATCGGTAAATTTCACACTCCCTCTCTTTAATTCGTAGCGATTCTCGCGACGAGAATTTCTTTAAGGGGGAGGCCTGTGACATCCCCTGTCACGATTAGGGCTAATAACGTAATTAGTACCCTAATCACAGCACTAATGGAGTACTAATGTTAATCACCCAAGCAGGAAAAAGAAAAATAAAAAGAAAAAAAAGGAAAAAAATCTAGTTACGCCCTAACCCTAAATCCTAGCACTTACCAAAATGCAAAAATTATAAAGACGCTACCCCCATATTTTTGCACCACTGCATTGCTCATGTAAAAAGAGGAATTTACAGTATTTTTACAAAATTTTTGAACAAAGTTTTGAATGCCCAAAAATTCAAATTCAAATCTGAAACACTGTTGTTTGTGAATTTTGTATGAATTTTTGGAAGCACTTTTAGAACTTCAAATTAAAAGTTGAAAATTAAAGCCTATCGTGCTGAAGCCCTACATATTTTTACTTTTAATATTGGAGCACCAGAAGTATGAATTTTGTCCCAATCTTCAAACTCCAGATTCAAATTTTGAACTTTGACCTCGAGCTACGGGGACCGCCGGGCAATGGCGCCCGTGCCCGCCGGTCCGCCGCCTCCCGCGCCTGCCACGGCACGCGCCCCGCCCCAGCACATCACCACGCACCCATCGCCAGCTTCCAACCATTTTTGTACCCGCCGCCCAACCCCAACGCGCCGGAATTGAAGGCCCCCGCTCGGCCGCCGCCTCCCCATCCGGCCGCTCCCCTAAAAAACGCCACGGAGGCCAAGCTCCCACTCCTCCCGTCCGCCTCAATCATTGCCCAGCTCTTTTCCCTCCTCCCCACACCGCCGCCTAGCTCCGTCCCTCACCGCAGCTCGCGCAAGAGAAGAAATCGCCGCCGCCGTCCACCACGACCGCCATGGCCGCCTCCGCGTCGCACACCGCCTAGGTGAGCTGCGCCCCGCCTCTCTTCGTCAAATCGTGCACAAGAGTCCCCTGCAGCTCCACACTGATGCACCTCCCTCTCCCTACAGCCAATCGCCGGAATTTGGACGGAACGCCGCCGCCGTCGTTCGGTTCCGCCCTCCCCTCCGTCGAGCCGCCTCCTCGGACCGCCCTCACGCCGCTCAAGCCCACGCCGCCATTCCCCTTCGCGAGGTGATGCTCCCGCACCATCTCCCTCCCTCCTCTCTCTCTCTGCGCCGGACGCGCGCCGCCGCGGAGCCTTCGCTAACGCCGCCGCTCGTTGCGGCCCACGTCCGCCACCACGGGACCCCGTGGACCCCACCGAGTACTCCCGTCGCACGCGCACCATTTTCCCCAAAGGTCGGAGCATCAGCTCCAGCGTAGCGCCGCAGCGCGCGAGCTCACCGGTGCCGACCGCCGCCCGCCGGAGCGCCCGCGCCGCCCTCTTTTTAAAAATCGCCGATGGCATTTTTGTAAATAGGACCGAACATCGTTCAAGTTCGAAAAATTCATATCTCGCGTTTGAAACGTCGAAAATTTGCAAACTAAAATGTTTTGGAAACTAGAAGATCTGTACTTTCATAAAAGTAACATGAGCTTGCCAGATTCAAAAGTTTTCATATTTTTACAAAAATGACAAAAGTCAACCCCTAAAAACGTAACTAAGGCATAACTTTAAAACTATAGATCCAAAAATAATTTCACTTGGCCAAGACCTTCACATAAACATACTTGAATTTTTGGTACTGAAAGATCTGCATTTCATTTCATATTGTTCAAGTTATTGCATTTCTTGCATTCTCTGTATTTAATTTTTAATTAAATCCGTGTAAATTATTTTTGCATGAAACTTGGTTATTAATTCCCTCCTGGTACTGTGCATGTGTAGAAAAGTCCATGTTAAATTTGGAGCATGTTAAATGACTATTCTTGCAAACCCTAGATCTATTTCCATAAAAGGTTAATTTCAGCATATGTTTAATAGGTTTAATGTTCCACAAAATTGTATTTCTGCATGTTTATGTAATTTCCACTATTCAACATGTTCCCTAGCACTTCATGGCAGAATTAGCAAAAAGATTTCACATACTTCACACATGTGTTAATTTTGGGATCGAGTTCTCGTTTTATAAAAGCAATCGTCATCGCATGTGATAACAAGCACTTAAACACTAAATTTCAACGAGTCGCATGTAAACTTGCTAATCCTTAGTTTCTCAATCTACATGAAGCACAGCACTCATGCCCATGTCTTAAGTTCTTGTTCGTGTATTGGTAGGGTTATGCTTGTGTATGTAATTAACTTCTCGTAAATAGAACAAGAGTTATAGTCATGCTTATTAGGGTTTAATTGGACAAAGCTTTTGGTTAAATTCGTTCATGTGCATCCTTGCAAAAACAGCACACATGCATTGCCGCACCATCGACCTTGTATTCATGTCACTTATGCATTGCATTTCATCTTATAGGTGACGACGTCGAATTGATTCCGCCGGAAGAGACGGTTGCTACGCTCAACGCTTGTGAGGCTAGTGCTAACTTCGATCACTCTCAAGACAAGCCCCGGTGCATTCCTATTATTTTGAAATGTCTTCTTTATCACTCTATTAAGGATGATGAATGTGCATTTAAGTTTTTAGGCGTTGATTGGAAATCCACATGCATAAATTCCTATATGTCCTATGTCGCTTATGTGTCATATCCTCGTTAGAATTGCTATGCTATGTTTATGGAGTCAACGATAGATTGGGGATCTCACTCATGGCTTATGATTAAATGTGAACATGATGAATTTGGTTAAAATTGAGAACACCCCATTGTGGCTCCGCGAACAAGTTTGAGTTGTGTACCACTTGCATACCTTTCTTATGGGGATTGGTAAACCTATGTAGCTTGTAAGTTGTAAAGTGAGTCGGATATCTCACCGACCCGGAGGTGATGTGTATGGCACGGTGGTTGCACGGGTTGAGGACCGTTGGAGAGTACATGGGTTAAGCCTTGGGCGCGTTGTTGAACGGTCGCAAGGGGACGTGTACTCGGGGTCGGTGGCCCCGTGTTTTACTTTATGATGAACTCGCGAACGGTGGCCATACGTGTTCTTAAATGATACGTATGTCGTGCATTTGGGTTCTTTCCTGCAGGATTAATAATCCGATAATTATCGCCGTTCCTCTCGGTTAATGAGTACCACTTGATTCGAGCAGTCCGCAATGTGTAGTAATGGAAAGAGATTGAATAGCTTGCTGTTTTATATTGATATTAAATTGTATTGCAAACTCTTGTATTGTTAGCATGCTCACTAAAGTTTCTTTTATGCAACAACCCTATTAATTTGGCTAAGTCATAAAATTGCCAACCTAATTAGCATAGGTGCTATTTATGCAAAATGCCAAGTTGAACCGGTCAAGCCCCGTGCATCTAGGAGTCGGTCTTAGAAGGCCAATTTGACGGGTAAGACTTGCGGAGTATGTTAGATACTCGGGCTTTGCCACTACATGTTTATTTACGGGTTTCCCGTAAGCCGGGTTTTGTGATTGTTGTGGTAAGGTGGTTTGGGATGGAGAAGAGCCCAAAGAGTGGACCATTGAATGGGTCCCTAGCTCTCCGACCCATGATGAGTGAGCCATGGCCTAGGCCGGCATGGTTCATTTAAGTTATCTATGTATCGTCGAGTTATGTATTTCGCTTCCGCACTTTAATTTTGAACAAAGATCATGGCTATGTAATACTTAATTTCGAACCTAATGTACCTTTATTTCGAACCCTATGTTGTAATCAAGACTTAATTATGTAAACTTGTAATCCGTCGATGTTTGTTAATGTGATGCTATGTATGGTTGCTTCGTCAATCATCTCCCAAGGTGATCCGTACCACACTTAACTATATTTCGGGATAGGGGTGTGACATCCCCGAAGCATAACTCCATTTGGGTCATTGACGACGGGTTAACCAAATTTGCTCATCTCACACCCGTACATACTACCTACACGGCAAAGCAATGTGCAGATTTATACATTACTCGTGTACTCTGTCCACATGGAGTACCCAAGACCATCATTCCGGATCAAGGAGCTCAATGTGTATCTAGAATTTGGGAACAATTGCATGAGTCGTTGGGAACAAGGTTGGTTTGAAGCTCAACGTATCATCCTCAAACAGATGGACCGATAGAGAGAATCAACCAATATTTAGAAGATGTACTACGAGCTTGTGTCTTGTCATACAACCAAGATTGGAAAAGATGACTACCATTAGCAGAATTCTCATACAATAACAGACTATCAAGAAAGTGCTGAAATGCCACGGTTTCAAGTTCTCTACGGTCGTAGCTGTCGCACACTCGTTAAATTGGTCGAACGTGGAGAGAAAATAGTATTGGGACCAGATCTAGTAAGGGATGCCGAAGAGCAAGTAAGTCTCATTCAAGTAGAACCTAGAGAGAGTTAAATCTCCACAAACCAGTTCTACGAGATAAGCGACATCGAGAGTTAGTGCCCAAAGTGGGAGATGAATTCTATCTTCGAGTATCTCCTACCAAACGTGTCCAGTGATCCGGAATCAAAGGCAACTTAGCTCCCGATATATCGGACATATTTCAAGTACAAGAAGGATGTGAATCCGCGACATATCGCTTGGAGTTACCAGCACATTGAATCGGAAATTCACAAGGTGTTCTATATATCCCAAACGAAGACGTGTCCGAAACCACCGGTAGACCGACCGACATCGGATGTGGAGCAGATTACAGCCGTACTCGGACATGCGATGAACATCCAATTAGAGTTCTCAACACCAAGGATCGAGTGACTCGACATCGAACCACCAAGTTCTACAAGATTCAATGGAGTAATCACTCGTAAGTCGAAGCTACTTGGGAACAAGAAAAGTTTCTCCGATCCAATTACCCCAAATTCTTTAGCACCATCGTCTAGGCGCTTCGATCGTGAATCTCGGGACGAGATTCCTATAAGGGGGAGGGCTGTAACAACCCTAACAACTGAAAGTGCATTGCATGGCATTCATCATCATGTCATCATGTGCATTTAGGAATATATTTAATTTTGTGAAGAAATGCACATAAAATAATAACGTTAACCTAAGTTAAAATTAAGTTCTTAAAAGAAGAAATTAAATAAAAGAAAATTTTGGAGTTTAACATTTTCTGTTGATAAACATAATAATAAAATATTTATGGAGTTGATACGGAATTATTTTAGTTTGTAAAAATGTCTACAAGAAATAATGAAAACTCTCTTTTTAATCTCAACTTGAATTTTTAATCCGAAATTTATTTAGAATCTACACCTGGACCTAAAAAGAATAGTGTCCGAAATGTTTTCATTTACAACCCTGATTTTTTTTGGAATTTTTCCGAGCTTGGGAAATATGCTTTTCAATTAATTAAGATCGGGAGGGTGTTTTTGCAAAAATGGCAAAACAGGCCGGATGCCAATCCCTTCTTCCTCTCCGGATGGCGCCACGCAGAGCTTCCCTACCGCCTCCACTCTCTGTCCGATGGGGATAAAGGGACCCGAGCCCAACTCTTTCTTTTCCTCCCCGGCTCACTTGAACACCCGTCGTCCGCCCCTCCCGGTACTCCGCCGTCCGGCCGCCTCCAGCCCCTCCCCAGCAAGCCGAGCACTCCCCGAGGCTCCGCAAGAATGTGCTGGAGCATCACATGGCCTCAATTTCCGTCGAACTGCCCCCGAATCGGAGATCGAAGCCACTTTTCCCCAACCGGCGACCGTCAATGTCCGCGGCCGCGCCTCCGAAATTCTCTCGTTCCGTGCACGGCTTCCTCCGATTCTTTTCCCCAAAGGTGCACAAAACACTACTCTATCATCTAGCTAACTCGCGTTGTCATCTATCCACATGCTCGACGGCAATTGGTCAATTTTTCCGGAGTTTTGTCCGTCGCCGCATGCACCTCGTTGATGCGCGCCCCTCTCCGGCCGTCTTCAAGGTCAACCATCCCCGTGCCGGTCGTTGCCATGTTCTTGTGAAGCTTCCACACCAAGTCGTTCCTTGTTTGGGCAAGCGAGGCGAGCTCCAACCGCTGCCGAAGGCTCCTCAAGGCCGTTGCTCGCCGCCGGTATCCTTTCCGGTCACCACCGCCACAGTGGACCCCACTTCGCGTTTCCCCGTGTCGCGTAGAGTTGCCGAGCCGCACCACCGACTGCGCTCACCCTTTCTCGCGCTCCTCCGGCGAGCCGCCGCCTAGCTCCGGCCGCCACCCACCATGGCTGGCCGGTCCAAGCTCGGGCTGGGCCGCGCATGTGCCATGGGCCGCCCACCCATGGGCCCGATCGATTTGGCCCAAGTGAGCTCCCTGTTCTTTTTGAATTTATTCAATTTTAGATTTTATTCCAAACTTCAAAAATTCATAGAAAATTCCACAAAAATCAGAAAAATGCCAAACAAAGTGCATTAGATTCATAAAATTATTCTCTATTTGATTATGTATTCAAATGCCTATTTTGAGAACTTATAATTTCATAGTTTAATTAATTACCTTTCTTTAATGAAGATGAGCTATTATTTTATGTTAATTATTATTCAACTTTGAGAAATAAATTTCTTTAAAAATTAGAGATACTGCAGACGAAAGTTTTTGTTAAGTACGTTTTCCAAAATTGAACATAAACACCGTCATTTCATGTGATCCCAATTTATTGCTTTATGTATTATTGCACGACTTTAGTTAATCATTAACTATTAATTAATGAACAGGATTAAGTATTGATTAATGAACATGATTAATTATAAATTGCTAATTAATGACCAGTATTAATTGTTAATTAATAAGTAATGAACTTACTTAATGATTAATTGCTAGCTAACGATCTTGGTTAATGAAATCGTTGCACATCATCTCATGTACATTCATCCATGCATGATCATTAAGTCGCAACGTATTGTTGGTCGACCTAGGTCATGGCGTGATCGAAGTCCCGTCCGAGTTCAAGACGAGGAGCGGGAACGTCGAAGTCGACCGACACGCCGAGGAAGCTAACTCCGACTCGAATCAAGGCAAGCCCGGTGCATCCCACCTATGTTTTTAAAGTCTTTTCTTTTATCACAAGTAATGAGTCGTGATTGTGCATTAGGTTATAGGAGTTGCTTGATACCCTAGATGCATGAGATAGGTTTCCATTTGTTTATGCTATACTGGTACAGGTAGCTCAATAGAGTTTGATAACTGCTAAGCTTATGTCATAGGGAATCGGTAGAAGTCGAGTGGTGGCATACACTACTCGCGAGATATAGGATAATGGCTGGTTCAATCTTATGCTAAAAGGAATGATAAGAGAAAGATGAGAATGGAAGTGAAGATGTTAATAAGTCGAGACCGGACGGGCCCCGTAGGAGAAAGGGCAAAGACGGAGTTAAGGTCTTGCAAGGTGGTAGCCCTGTCCGTGTCGGTCAAGGACCGTACCGTTGTCGGCTTAGTTGAACAAGTTTGAACGTACCGTACTACATGCTCGGTATCATGGGCCCAGCAAGCTGATGTACCCTATCGCCCCGGAGATGTAGCGTAGCCGGCTCTCATTTGCCGGTTGTTAGTGAGAGGATAGTCTCACGGGAGGGAGATGGGTTGACCACGAGGGAAGTCGTAGCGTCGCCATACTCCCGGGGAGTTGGAAATGGCTAGTCTTCCGTCAGGTGCTAGCGGGAAAAGTTGTCATATACGACCGGTGTGGTGCGTATGTGTCGTGTAGTCGGGTTTTGCCAGCTGGTATAAATCGATTCGAATCGCTGTCCCTCGCAGTAATGAGTACCGCTTGTTTAGCTCGTCACATCGTAGTAATCAACCGAAAGATGAGGATGAGAGATGAAAGAATTGTTGGTCGCAAATGATCTTTTCTTGCAAACTTGTGTCGGTGTTGCGAAACCGGCCGACAAGTAAATTTGTGTTAGGAAGGGATCGACACTACTATTCGGATGGGCCTTGGATGATTTAGGAGAGTGTGGTTTATACTGGTTCGGGCACTCGAAGCCCTACGTCCGGTTCGAGGATTGTTCGTGCTTCGTCTTGTGGCAAGAGCTACAAAGGATGCGAGGGAGGAGGGTTGCTCCAAGCCTCCGTGTGTTATATGCTCTAGGATATGTGTGTAGTGGGTTCGATCAGCTTGATCTCTCCTCGCCTCTTGTGCGTGTGCACGGGGTCCCTTTTATAGTCAAGGGACCGGGCCACTTACAAGTGGGGTCGGAGTTACTGCATGTCGTCTCAAGCGGGGCCGGAGCCGCTATGCACCATTCTCGCTCGCATGCGGACCGCTTCGGGCGCTCCGGTCGCGCGGTGCACGCTTAGTCTCGATCGGTAACGCCGGAGTCAATGCTACGATCGTCATTGTGGCAGCCGTCCCGTCGCTCGTCGGTCTCCATCCGTCACTCCCATTTATCACGGCTCCGGCGGAGATAGCGTTGACGCCTCCGTCTTGTCGTCGCGCCGGGGGTGTCGAGCGACGCGTTAAGAAGAGACAAGAAGAGGCTGTTCATACCTCACCCGATCCCTGTGGATTGGTGAGTTCCTAGGCGGAGTTATGGCGATCCTCGTTCACCTTGTTTAGTGTGAGGCTTCGTGAGGAAGCCATTCGCCCCCGACCCGGGAGGGGCGGGGACCACCGAGCCCGCCCGAGTCCCGGACGGGAGAGGCGAGGACCGCTGGGCCCGCCCGAGTCCCGGACGGACGAGGCGGAAAGGGTGCACCTGCCCGACCGGGGTCGGGCGAGCGGAGGCCGCGGGCCGGCTTCGTAGCCCTCTCGAGCCTCGGGCCGACGCAGCCACGAGGCTATTGTCTCGTCTATCACTTGGCCTCCGTCCCGGTCCACGAGGCCATCATGGGCTTGGTAATGATTACGCGGCTCTGCAGCTAAGCTAGTGCTAGCGTGCGGCGCCGCGGAGCGGGACAAGAAGGCGCTGCGCCGGTCACATCACGTCCTGTTGGCGAGGCGAGTTCCCGAGCGCTGTAATTGCGCCTACCGGCCCGCCGTAACTTCCCCCTATCCGGTGGGTGAGGTCGCTTCTCCGCGAAGCAAAGGCAAATGCGACAGGGATTGCGGCCCCCACCCGACGCCGAGTCGGGCGAGGCGGAGATTGTGGGCCCGCCCGCCCCGAGTCGGGCGAGGCGGAGATTTATGGAGCCTTCCGCCCGGGGTCGGGCGAGGCGGAAGTCGTGGAACCGCCCGCCACGGGGTCGGGCGAGGCGGAAATCGTGGACCTCCCCGACTCGGGGTCGGGCGAGGCGGAGGTTCCGGGCCCCGCTCCCGTATCCTTTATGCGTATAAGACGGAGCTGTTAGCCAGCCGTGACGGTGATTGAGTACCCCGATTAGGATACCCTAATCTAGGTACCCGACAGATAGCCCGAGCCTCGGCGGTGGCCGGGAGCAAATGGTCGCCGTCGAGGCTTTTTCTTAACGGACCCTCGGATTTTTCCCGTGCATTTGTTTTCCGGTGGGTGCGCGCAGCGCACCCGCCGGTGTAGCTCCCGAGCCTCGGGGTAAGTAGAATACTTGCGCCGAGGGTTTAACGATTTTGAGCGGTCTGTTGTTTGTTTGCGAAGCGAGCCCCGAGTCTTTGCTCGTTGCTCGAATCCGTCCGAGGGCTGTTTCGTCTTTTTATTTCGTTCACACCCACGCGTCTTTGTGGTAAGACGAGGCGTGCGGTGAGCGGCCACGTCATTCCTCGATGGTTCGATGCGTGGTGCTCGTTTAAGTTCCAAACGGGAGTGTCCGAGTGATGGCCTCGGCTTGCCCTTAGCGGGGATCCGATGGAGACGGCGGGAGTCGGCCTCATTCATATCCGAGTGCCTGTCTTTTGTGATCTCCGACCCCTTTCGATCGGGGTCGGCGGGCTCGTCGCCCTCCCTTCGCGAGATTCAAGACCACGGCTTTTCAACTCGGACTCGGACGCTGTCGGTAGAGGCCCATTGTGCTACGGTGCACGGGTGTTGATCGCTAGGGATCCCTTTCGACAACCCCTCACTTAACTTTGTCCAAGGGCGGGCGTTCGAACCCTTCCGCGGGGCCGCCCTTCGAACCCACGGGTCGGAATCCGGGCGTCGGGGCGTTTTCGTCCCCTAGCCTTTTTACCTGCGGGCCCCCATGGGATTCCAAGCCCAATCGGCCCATCATCGTGCGCCGTCGAAGCGCAACGGTTCGCCTTCCATAACGGCGCGCATCTCGCGGCGGTTGCGCGCCGGTTCGCTGTAGATGCGAAATTTGCGTTCGCATTACGGCTTTGCGTCGAGCGCGTGCGGCGGACTCTTCGGTTCCTACACCGGTTAAATCGCAAAACGATAGCGGCGCGGGAGTCGAAGCGCTGCGGGGCGGTTTGACATGACCGCTATTTAAAGGGAAGGGGAGGATGCGTCCGGTTACCTTTCTCTCACCTCGCGCTCGCAAGTAACCTATCCCCTTCCTTTGCCTTCGCGTGCTCCGTTGATTCGCCTTTCTTCGCCGCGTCCGCCGCTCGCCGCCTTCTTCACTTCTCCCCAATCCACCGTCGCGCATCCGATCCAGAGCCCTGCCATGGCGGATTGGATTCCGTCCCGCTGCACCGTCGGGTCCCTCGAGGGCCTTGTCGCGCGCGGGCTCCCGATGCCGCGCACCGACGCCATGGAGTGGGCGGTGCCGGGGAATGAGGCCCTGCCGGCGCCGCCGGACGGCTACGTCGTCTCCTTCCGCCACTTCCACGAGCGCGGCTTGGGAATGCCGCCTCACCCTTTCTTCCGCGGCATCCTCCACCATTACGGGCTGGAGCTGCGGCACCTCAACCCCAACTCCATCCGAGCACCTCGCCGCCTTCGTGGCGGCTGTGCGAGGGCTTCTGGGGATCGCCCCCATTTCCGGCTATTCAAGCACTTCTTCGATTGCCGGTTGGTGACGAAGAAGGACGCGGCCGGGAACCCTCGCGCCGTCCCCGTCGGCGGCGCCGGCTTCCGGCTGCGGGGCGGCCGGAATAGGAAGTACATCTCCATCGCCCTTACCGACTCCAACAAGGGCCGGCACGAGCGGTGGTTCTACCTCGGGAACACCGCTGCCACACCCCTCCCCGAGTTCACCGGCAACCTCATCAATGCCGCGCCGGAAAAGTGGCACTACGGGGTGCCCGGCGACGAGAAGAAGGGGATCGCCGCGCTGTTGGACGCGGTCGAGGCGCTCGACAAGGCCGGCGTGACCGGCGTTGGGGTCATCGGCTCTTACCACCTACGCCGGCTCGCGCCGCTGCAGGCCGGCGTCGGATGATGTCGGAGATGGGAGGTGACTTCGCACGGGAGGGAACCTGCATGGTGAACCCACGGGCGGACCCTCGGATTTCGCTCCGAGAGTTGAAGGCCCGACTCGCGGAGGCGACGCCGAAGTCGGCCGCCGCGTGGGACCGGTTTGAATGGCCGGTCCCCAACCACCCTCCAATGCTCCCGGAACGGGGGCAATGTGGTTTGTAAGTTTTTAATTCTGCCTTCGGCTGAGTCGGCCTTAAGCTCCGACCTCCCTTACTTTTCTAATTTTGCGCTGTCGCCCCCACCTCTTCTGCGTTGCGAGGAGGTTTGCAATTCGTTCCTTCCCCGCCCCATTGCCCGAGGACGCCGACGTCCGGGCCATCAATCGGCGCGCGGCGAGGAGCAAAAAGCTCGAAAGGACGCCAAGAAGGCCGGGAAGGCGGCGCGGCAACGGCGGAAGGCGGAGAAGGAGCGCCGGCGCCGTTCGGGCCGGATTGTCCTCTCCGAGAGCAGCAGCACCGACTCGACAACAACGACCGGGGCGACGACGAGGAGCTCATCGACATGTCCCCCCTCATCGACGAGCTCGCCGAGGAGGAGGACATCGAGCGAGGGCCCGACTCGGCCGACCCTTACGGAAGTGGACCTCGCCGGGACGACGCCGGCGCGTCGCACGCCGGCCCAAGCCAGGAAGGAACGCCGGGCTCCCCGCAGGCCGAGGCGCATACCGGCGCCGCGGCGCCGACTTCGGCGCCCACCACCACCACAACGCCGATCGCCCCGACCTCCACGGTCGTCACCACGCCGCCCGGGCGCTCACTCACCGGGTCCCCGCGGCGAAGACCATGGCGGGGCGATGATGGCCTCGGCCGCCGCGGTGTCGTCGACCGTGGTGACCGCAGCGCGAGCGGCGGTGGCGGGAGGGCTCGCCTCGACGTCCATGGCAGCGGTGGTCTCTGCGGCCCCGTTGGCGTCCGTCCGAGCGCCGGTGACGATGGCCTCGGCGGCCTCGCCGGTGTCCGTTCCGGCGCCGGCGGCTGCGCCCAGCGGCGGCTCTGCTCCGGCGGTGGCCGCAACCCCGTCGGGTCCGAGTAATGCCGCGCCGGCTTCCACGGCCTCTTCACTGCGACGCCGAGGCCGGCGACGGCGCCGAATCTCCCGACAACGTCGGTCCCCGCGGCGGCGGCAGCTCCGAGTGCCCCGGAGCGGCACTCGGCAAGAGGCAGCGTGAGGGTCCGGGTCGGCGGTCAACCCGCCACCCAAACGGCAACCGTGCCGGTAAGCGTTGCTTCCTTATGTCTTTCTTTCTCCTTTCCCATCTTTCGGTTTATTTGATTTGCGCATCCCGCAGGGTCCATTGGCCGGGCCCGAACGGCAGCCGGGGCGGCAGCCGAGGCCAACGATGCGCGCAAGACGGCCGAGTCCCGCCTGGCCGAAGCCACCAAGAGGGCCGAGGCGGCGGAGGAAAGGGCCGGGAAGGCCGAGTCCGATGCCGCGAACGCTCGTCGGGCGGCCGAGTCCCGGCGGCCGAGGTCCGAGCGGCGATGGCGCGGGCGTTGAAGGCCGAGGAGGACGCGGCGAGCGCGCGCGAGGCGACGGACACCGAGCGCAAGCTCAAAGAGGCCGCCTCCCGATCGGTTTCCGGGCTCACTTCCCGGCTCTCGACGCTGGAGAGTGAGGTTAATCGTAAGTTTTCTCTCTCATCCCTCCTCCTATTTTGCTTTTGATTGGTGTCATGTCTCACGATTTCTTCTTCGTTTTCATTTTCGGAGCTCAAGATGGACCCGGACGGGCTGCGGCGGGGAGGAAATTCGGCTCGACCGAATCCGCATCGGCGCCGAGCTCCTTTGCAACGAGCTGGAAGTGCCACGGCCGCCGGGACCACCAACTTGGAGTCGCGCCTTCTCTCCATCACCAATCGTTTTGGTGCTCGCGGCGTGAGAGTTTCGAAGCCGGGGTCCTATGGACTGCAGTGCTGGAGCGGACGCACTTCGAGGACAACCTCGACCTCGACATGCTTGCGCGGCTGGGCATGGTGCCCGGCTTCTCGGAGCGAGGAGATCGAGGACATGAAGAAGAAGGCTGCGCCGGTCGCCGCCAAGCTTGCCGAGCTCCTCGCCTCGCACGCCTTCCCGCCGCCGCCGTCGCCGCATGACGAGTAGACAATGTAGTGTGTTAGTTGAGTCGGCCGAGTGGCCGATAGTCGAGTCGGCCAGGTGGCCAAGATATAAAGAACTCGCTTATTTTGTAAACAAGTTATCTGTTTTAATTTCGTTCGAAATTTCTCACGTGTTTCCCTTTTGTGGCTTCCTTCTCATTCGGACCGTCTAGTAGCCTAAGATTCCTCATTCGATTGACTGGTGACTTAGGCCGCTCTTAGCCGCCGGGCGTCGAGTCCCGAGTCGGCCGATCGGATCGGCCGAGTGTTCGTTGGCGTTCTAGGTCTCGTCCGAGTTGGTCTTGCACTCGTGGGATTGAACTTTGTTCGAAATTTTAAACTCTTGCCCTTTCGTGACTCCTTTCTCTTTCGGACCGCCTAGTTGCTTTAGATTTTTCATTCGGGTAGCCGACAACTCGGGCTGCTCCTAGCTGTAGAGGCGTCGAGTCCCGAGCCGAGCGGTCGAACCGGCCGAGCCATCGTCGGCGCTTAGGTTCCGTCCAAGTCGGGCCCGCATCGAGGGATTTTCGTGTGAGTTCCGCAGCCGTGGGCACAACCGGGACCCGCACACGGCCTCCTTCGCACACCCGCCGGGTGGAGCCCCGACTCGGGAGAGTCGGGATCGGCGGCCGGCAAATTTGGACTTATTCGTCATTTGTCGAAAACAATCAAGAAAGAGAGAAAAATTTTCTCTTTATTTTGTTCGCATAAATAAGCGAAGCAACAAGCTAAGGGTAAAAGCGACGTAGGCTGTTCGATGTTCCACGCGTTGGTGAGCACGTTTCGTTGGCGTCCTTGAGCTTGTACGTGCCGGGTCGGAGCACCTCGGCTACCGTGTAGGGCCCTTCCCATGGCGGAGTTAGCTTGTGCCGGCCTTGATTTCCCTGGAGAAGTCGAAGGACGAGGTCGCCGGGCTCGAAGGCGCGCTTCTTGATCTTGCGGTCGTGGTAACGGCGGAGTGCTTGTTGGTATTTGGCTGAGTGCATCGGTGCAGCTTCCCGCGTTTCGTCGATTTGGTCCAGCGCATCTTCGAGATAACGCTTATTGAGTTCCGGATCGAAAGCTTGCACGCGCGGGCTCCATAATCCAGATCTGTGGGTAGCACGGCCTCGGCTCCGTACACCATGAAGAAGGGTGTGTGTCCCGTGGCTCGACTCGGCGTCGTCCTCGGGCTCCACAACACCTGCGCCGAGCTCTTTTGCCCATTTCCGGCAAATGGTCCGAGCTTGTTGAATATCCGGGGTTTCAATCCTTGGAGGACCATGCCATTTGCGCGCTCACACTTGCCCGTTCGTTTGGGGGTGCGAAACAGCTGACCGATCAACTCGGATGCCCGGTGGTCGCAAAAGTTTAGGAACTTTTTCCCGTGAACTGCGTCCCGTTGTCGGTGATGATTGTGTTTGGGACTCCAAACCGATGCACTATGTCGGTGAAGAATTTTACGGCTTGGTCCGAGTCGATCTTGCCTATCGGCCTCGCTTCAATCCACTTGGAAAACTTGTCCACGGCGACAAGCAAGTGGGTGTAGCCTCCTGGTGCCTTTTTGAACGGGCCGACCAGGTCTAGGCCCCACACGGCAAACGGCCATGTTATGGGGATGGTTTGCGGGGCTTGGGCCGGCTGGTGTGTTTTACGTGCGTAATGCGACACCCTTCGCAGGTGCGCACGACTTGTTCAGCGATCGGCGATCGCGGTCGGCCAATAGAAGCCATGTCGGAACGCGTTGCCAACGAGACTTCGTGGTGCGGCGTGATGTCCGCACGTTCCACCATGGATGTCCTGGAGCAGCCATTTACCCTCGTCGAGAGGGATGCAGCGTTGGAGGACGCCGGTGTGCCCCTTTTTGTATAACTCATCGCCGATCACGACAAAGGTTTTGGCGCGTCGGGCGAGTCGGCGCGCTTCCATGACGTCGGAGGGCAATTTCTGCCGCAGCGGATAGTCGAGGTAGGGCTGCCGCCGATCATTTGCCGACTCGGGCGCAGCCCCGAGTCCCCTTCGGGGTCGGGAGTCGGATCGGCCGGACCCGCTGTGTCGTCGTTGGCGCCAAGCTCGGCGACCGGGACCTCCGCGGCCTCGGTCGGAGCCGGCTCTTGTTCTCCCTTTGCGGGGTCGGCCGCCGTTGGCTCCTTGATAGACGGCTCATCCTGGTCGCAAGCAAAAACGCCTTACGGTGTTGGCGGTCGATTGGATCCCATCTTGGCCAACGAGTCGGCCGTTTCATTGTCCCGTCGAAGGACATGTTTGACTTGGAATCCATCGAACCTTTCTTCAAGACGGCGGATCTCGCTGCAATAAGCCGCCATCTTCGGGTTGGTACAAGTCGACTCGTTCATCACTTGATCCACGACGAGCTGGGAATCGCCGAAGGCTTCGAGCCTACGGATCCCCGGATCAATTGCTGCCTTCATGCCGTTGAGCAAGGCTTCGTACTCGGCCACATTGTGAGAGGCTGGAAAGTTGAGTCGGATGACGTATTGCATGCATGCACCTCTCGGCGAGATGAGCTGCCATCCGCTCCCAGCACCCCTCTTCGTGAGGGAGCCATCAAAGTATAGCCGCCAATGATCCGTTTCGCCGGAACTACGAGCAAGCTGGGTCTCTGTCCACTCGGCTATGAAATCTACCGAGTGTGTGATTTTATGGCGAGATGGGTGCGTGTATTCTATACCCTGGTCCATTAATTCTAGCGCCCACTTCGAGATTTTTATCGCCATCTCCGGATTACCCAAAATTTCAGCAAGCGGGAAGGAGGAGACGAGCGTTACTGGATGAGAGTCGAAGTAGTGCCGAAGCTTGCGTCGAGTGACGATCGGCGCGTACAACACCTTCCGGATCTTCGGCCACCTTGTCTTGCGGTCGGAGAGGACTTCGGCGACATAGTAGACCGGCCGTTGCACCTTGAGCGCCTTTCCGGCTCGTCACGCTCCACCACCAACGCCGTACTCACCACCTGATTTGTTGCCGCTACGTAGAGCAGCAAAGGCTCCTTCTCGGCCGGCGAAGTCAAGATCGGCGCGCTCGAGAGTTTGGCTTTGAGGTGGTCGAGGGCCTCTTGCGCCTCGGCTGTCCGGACAAAGTTGTCCGACTTCTTGAGCGAGACGATAAAGTGGTAGCCCCTTTTCTCCGAGTCGGGAGATGAAACGGCTCAGCGCCGCGAGGCAGCCGAGTGAGTTTTTGCACGCCCTTTACGTTTTTATCGGCCCCATCTTCGCGATGGCTTCGATTTTCTCGGGATTGACTTCGATGCCGCGTTGCGAGACGCTGTATCCCAAGAGCATCCCCTTCGGGACCCCAAAGACACATTTCTCGGGGTTGAGCTTAACTCCGTTGGCTCTCGGCCGCTGGAACACGGCTTCGAGGTCGGCGACTAGATCGTCGGTCCGAGTGGACTTGACTACGATGTCATCCACATATGCTCGTACAATGCGTCCGATGAGATCACCGAAGCATTTGATCATGCAGCGTTGGTATGTGGCTCCCGCATTTTTAACCCGAACGGCATAGTGACGTAACAGATGCGTGCCGAAGGGAGTGATGAACGCGGTGGCCTCTTGATCATCAATCCTTAGCGGAATTTGGTGATAACCCGAATAGGCATCTAGGAAACACGAGGGTTTCGCACCCCGCGGTCCGATCAACTATCCGGTCTATGCGTGGCAAGGGAAACGGATCCTTTGGGCACGCCTTGTTGAGACTCGTGTAGTCAACACACATCCTCCATTTCCCGGTTTTCTTCTTTACAAGTACAGGGTTGGCAACCCATTCGGGATGGTACACCTCTTTGATGAAACCGGCGGCAAGGAGCTTTGCTAACTCCTCACCGATTGCCCGGCGTTTCTCCTCGTCGAAGCGGCGGAGTCGTTGCTTGACCGGTTTCGACCCCGGCTTGATGTTGAGGGAGTGCTCGGCGATGTTCCTTGGGATTCCCGGCATATCCGAGGGCTTCCACGCGAAGATGTCCTTATTAGCGCGTAGGAACTCGACGAGCGCGCTTTCCTATTTGTCGGAGAGCGCGGACCCGATGATGACCTTCTTCCCCTCGGGGTCGGCGGGGTCGAGGGAACCATCTTGGTGTCTTTGGCCGGCTCGAAAGAGCCGATCGCCTTCTTTGGGGTCGGCGTGTCCTCCGACTCCGCAGTCGCGACCTGTGGGAAGTCGGTCTTGTTGATGAGCGCCGCTGCCGGCTCGCAGCACTCCACGTCACACTCGTAAGCACGCTGAACCGACGTGCTCACGGTGATGATCCCCTTCGGACCCGGCATCTTGAGCTTGAGGTAGATGTAGTTGGGGACGGCCATGAACTTCGCGTAACATGGTCGCCCGAGGATGGCGTGGTACGCGCCGGGAAGTCCACCACGTCGAAGGTGAGGGTCTCCGTGCGGTAGTTGATCGGCGTGCCAAAGGTGACGGGCAAGTCGATTTGCCCAAGTGGCACAGCCGTCTTTCCGGGCACAACCCCGTGGAAGGGCTCACCCGATGGCCGGATCCGAGAGCGGCTGATCCCCATGGCATCAAGAGTCTCTGCATACGGAACATTCGGACCACTACCCCCATCCATCGGCACCTTGGTCAGCCGTTTGTTGGAGACGATGGGGTCGACGACGAGCGGGTAGCGTCCGGGTCGGGGAACGCGCTCGGGGTGGTCGGCTGCGGTCGAACGTGATTGCCGCCTCGGACCACTTGAGGTAGGTCGGGGTCGCAGGTTCGGCGGCGTAAACCTCGCGCCGCTCCCGCTTCCGGTGCCGCTCGGAAGAGCCGGTCCCGCCGCCCCGAAGATCATGAGGCAGCCGGTGGTTTGCGGGAAACCGCCGTCCGCGTCCTTGTCGTCGCCGTCGTCGTTCTTGGGGCCGGGGTTCTTGGGGTCGAACTTCCTTGCCTTCGTGCCCGGGAACTTGAGCATCGGCCCGCGGTCCTTGAGGGCGTGGTTGACGGGTCGGCCGTGGTTGGGACACGGCGCCTCCGGCATCTTCTCGAAGTGCTGGCCCTTGTTGCCGTCGTCGGCGGTCGGCTTCTTCGGCTTGCGCTCGGCGGCGGCGACGAGGTCGGTGTCGCGGCGGTGCCTGTCGCCACTCTTCCTCCGCTTCGCTTCTTGTCGTGCGGGGCGGATGGGCCCGCTCCGGAACTCTCGTTCCGCTTCGCCTTACCCTTGGCTCGATGAAGGAGGGCATCCACGGCGTCTTCTCCGGAGGCGTGGCTGGTTGCCACGTCGAGTAGCTCCTTGACGGTGCGCGGGTTGTTGCGGCCGAGCTCGTGCACCGGCCCCTCGTTGTTGGTGCCGGCGATGAACGCCGAGATCACCTCCGCGTCGGCGAGGCTGGGGAGCGTGTTGCACTTGCGGGAGAAACGCTTGACGTAGTCCCTCAAGGATTCGTCGCCCGCTCGCCGGCAGGTCCCGAGGTCCCACGGGTTCCCGGGCGCGTATACGTGCCCTGGAAATTGCCGATGAAGGCCTCCTCCAGGTCCCACCAATCGTGGATCGAGCCCTCCGGGAGGTGCTCGAGCCACATCTCGGCCGAGTCGGCCAAGAAGAGTGGTAAGTTGCGGATGATGAACCGCTCGTCGGTGGCGCCACCGGCTTGGCATGCCGGGCGGTAATCCTCCGGCCATAATGCGGGATTCGTCTCCCCATTGTATTTGGTGATGCTCGTCGGGGGCCGGAAACGGCTGGGGCACCGGAACCCGCCGAATGGCGGGCCCAAAGGCCTTGGGCCCTGTCATAACCGGGGTTTGTCCTCCTCCGGATCGAATCGCCCTCCGCGCCGGGGCGTACCCGTGGTCCTCGGCTTCGCGCCTTGGAGCGCGATTTTGTTCCCGGCGCCGGGCGGTCGGGGTATCGCGTACATCGCGCGACTCGCCCATCCGCCGCCGAACCGGCGGCGTGTTCCGGTTCCGCTTTGCTCGGCGGTTGGGTGGGCCGAATCCTTCGGTCCCCGGACCGGCTCGGCGTGTGGTAGGAGGCACCGGCCTCTTTCGCCGTGCGGCGGAGCTTTGCTCACGCTCGGCCTCGCCGGACGGCCGCCAAGTCCGGGAGGTTTCCGACCTCCTCTTGGATCCTCCGCCGGTCCTCGTTGACCGGTTGCGGAAGCGCGCGCATCGGCGTCGCGGCCGCAGCCACGTTCCGGCTGGGCCTCTCGTACACGGGAACGAGGTGGTTTGCCTCGTCCGGGATCCTTCTTTGGGCTTCGCGCCCACGCCGGCGAGCGAGTTCGCGCTGCGCCGGCGCCGCGCCACCTCGCACTCGAGGCGTTCGCGCTCCTCCTTCAAGCGGCGCTCGGTCTCCGCGACCTCGCGTCGGCGTCGGAGCAGCTGCTCTAGGTCGTCCTCCTCCCGGAGCTCGGGGCTTCCCGGAGGGGTTTGTTGTTGTGGCACCGCGGCGTGCGCGGCTGTGCGTTCCGGCACCGCCGGTGTTTACCGCCGCGGACGGCGGCGCTGCCTCGACCGGGAGCCCGGCGGCCGCCGGGCGGCACGGCCCGAGTCGTTGACATCGTCGGTGTCGCCGGTGTCCCCGGCCTCCATCATCATGCACTCCCGCGAGGGGTGGTGGCTGCCGGTATCGGATTCGCCGCCGGCGTCCGTCACGCCCGCGAGCACCCCGCCGGCGGGCACGGCGGGAAAGTGGTGTAGTGGCCGGGAGGTCGGCGGGAGAACGCGCGACAGGGCTCCGGCTCCGGTCCACGATGAACTCCGGGCTCCCGAAGTTCACGAGGGCGCCCGAGTCCGATCGACGGTGTGGCTCGCCATCTTCAAGATCGTCGAACGCGTCGAGTTCCGCCTTCCTGGCGCGCCAGCCGTCGGTGTTGCGAAACCGGCCGACAAGTAAATTTGTGTTAGGAAGGGATCGACACTACTATTCGGATGGGCCTTGGATGATTTAGGAGAGTGTGGTTTATATCGGTTCGGGCACTCGAAGCCCTACGTCCGGTTCGAGGATTGTTCGTGCTTCGTCTTGTGGCAAGAGCTACAAAGGATGCGAGGGAGGAGGGTTGCTCCAAGCCTCCGTGTGTTATATGCTCTAGGATATGTGTGTAGTGGGTTCGATCAGCTTGATCTCTCCTCGCCTCTTGTGCGTGTGCCTGGGGTCCCTTTTATAGTCAAGGGACCGGGCCACTTACAAGTGGGGTCGGAGTTACTGCATGTCGTCTCAAGCGGGGCCGGAGCCGCTATGCACCATTCCGCTCGCATGCGGACCGCTTCGGGCGCTCCGGTCGCGCGGTGCACGCTTAGTCTCGATCGGTGACGCCGGAGTCAATGCTACGATCGTCATTGTGGCAGCCGTCCTGTCGCTCGTCGGTCTCCATCCGTCACTCCCATTTATCACGGCTCCGGCGGAGATAGCGTTGACGCCTCGCGTCTTGTCGTCGCGCCGGGGGTGTCGGGCGACGCGTTAAGAAGAGACAAGAAGAGCTGTTCATACCTCACCCGATCCCTGTGGATTGGTGAGTTCCTAGGCGGAGTTATGGCGATCCCTGTTCACCTTGTTTAGTGTGAGGCTTCGTGAGGAAGCCATTCGCCCCGACCCGGGAGGGCGGGGACCACGAGCCCGCCCGAGTCCCGGACGGAGAGGCGAGGACCGCCGGGCCCGCCCGAGTCCCGGACGGACGAGGCGGAAAGGGTGCACCTGCCCGACCCGGGGTCGGGCGAGGCGGAGGCCGCGGGCCCGGCTTTCGTAGCCCTCTCGGGCCTCGGCCGACGCAGCCACATGCTATTGTCTCGTCTATCACTTGGCCTCCGTCCCGGTCCACGGGCCATCATGGGCTTGGTAATGATTACGCGGCTCGCAGCTAAGCTAGTGCTAGCGTGCGGCGCCGCGGAGCGGGACAAGAAGGCGCTGCGCCGGTCACATCACGTCCTGTTGGCGAGGCGAGTTCCCGAGCGCTCGTAATTGCGCCTACCGCCCGCCGTAACTTCCCCCTATCCGGTGGGTGAGGTCGCTTCTCCGCGAAGCAAAGGCAAATGCGACGAGGATTGCGGCCCCCACCCGACGCCGAGTCGGGCGAGGCGGAGATCGTGGGCCCGCCCGCCCCGAGTCGGGCGAGGCGGAGATTTATGGAGCCTTCCGCCCGGGGTCGGGCGAGGCGGAAGTCGTGGAACCGCCCGCCACGGGGTCGGGCGAGGCGGAAATCGTGGACCTCCCCGACTCGGGGTCGGGCGAGGCGGAGGTTCCGGGCCCCGCTCCCGTATCCTTTATGCGTATAAGACAGAGCTGTTAGCCGGCTGTGACGGTGATTGAGTACCACGATTAGGATACCCTAATCTAGGTACCCGACAACTTGATTGCAGTAGTTGTAGACTGCAAACCCCGGTTCTCTATTGAACTTAACTTGAGCTAAAACTTGAAAGTAAGGACCAACCATTAGAGCTGTTTTTCGCAAGAGAGTCAACTCCACAACCGTAAAGCCTTTGCATACTAGGCGTCGGCCTTAGCCTTCCCGTTGATCGAGTCAGTCTTGCCGAGTATTAGAATACTCGGTGGTTTGCTCGTTATAATTTCAGGGCAAGCGTCGTTCTTCCACGACCGTTGCGGTAGCTGTTCGGAGGAGGAGCAGTGCTTGGGGGTGTTTCCCTCCAGTGGGAACGAATCCCAACACCGTGAATGAGGAGGATCGTGATGTACGACGGGCCCAAGTACATCACGCTAGTGGTCTTTTGTTGTAAAGAGAATAAGTTCCGCTGCAAGAATCGTAGTTTTCTAACTTCAATAATGTTTATGTTTCCGCTGTACAATGTTTGTATTTCGAAAACCTGGTTGTATTATACCATGATGTATATATTCGGCTTGTATGAGATGATGAACTCGTTGTAACTCGCCTCGCCGAGTGTCCCCCTGTACCGATTCCCGGGTGTCCCGGAGGGGATGTCACACTCACCGACAGTGGGAGAAGTGGCCTCACCAAAGGCGCCGACCCCGTGGTCCAAGAGACCATTGGGGGGCCAACTAGATCTAGAGAACGAGGGGCAGACCGGACGTGGTGACGGACGGCTTGGCGTAGGTGATGGCGAAGTGGATGAAGACGATTATGCGCAGGGACGACACGCCATCGGGAATGGGAGGAGGCTAAGCGGACGAAGGGAACGATAGGTGGAGCTGGATCGAGACCGTCCGATACGGAATCTAGCACCGGGGTGCGTCGATCTTGCGACGCCCGCCGCAGTCCGGCATCAAAGGCGACGACGGTAGTGGTGGTTGGTGGTGGGGAGGGCAGAAAGCAGGAAGAGTACTTTATTTTATTGGGGTTCACCTTCAACTCCGGCTGGTGGACAATGGTAGGGAGCTCGTCGTAGGTGGTGAGGACTCGTGGCGATGTCAAGAATTGACCGGAGGAGGGAAATCTTGCGGCACATCGCCATCTAACACGCAAACGAAAGCTAGACTAGATCTACCGCCACTTGTGGATAAAGCTACCGATTGGGAGGGAGGTCTTCCCTCTCCCAACCAGCGCCGACGAGTCGGAGGGCGGAGGAGGGGGCCCGGTGGTCACGAGCTAGGGTTTCGCAGGGGTGGTGCGGGGCGTTGGCCCCCATTTTTGGCATTTGTCAACCAACCTCGTTGATTTACACGAACCAGCGAGCTACCTAGATCGTTTTGACTCTTGAGCATGTGTAGAGGATGTTATTGTATACTACTCCGTTCTAAAATTGTTGTCATCACCGACTTTTCTTTGTTACATTTGACCATTCATCTTATTCAAAATATTCTGAAAAATATCATATATTTCGTTCGGATGTGTGACACCCCTACCTTGCAAAGCAAGAGGGACTGTCGCACGAGACCACCTCGGGAGACATCCGGCGAGCGGACGTCATAGCATATACACGAGATGATACATTCACAGTTTACAAGGACATATTTTACATATGAAGTTCAAGTCTTACAATACATAGAGTTCGAAGTTCGAATTGTACATTACATTAATTGTAAGCGAAAGTGTAAAAGAGTCTCAACGATACATGGACTTATTTGAAAACCATGTCAACCCATAGACACGGCCTCACTCCTAAGTCGGTGACGATGGAACCCATTCTACGGTCCACTCCTTTGGTTCACCTTGCCACACAAATTTGCCATAGCAATCACAGTAATCGAGCTGTGGCACTCCTGAAAAACATTTATCTACAAGCCCGAGTATCTAATATACTCCGCAAGTCTTACCCGACAAAAATGGTTATAAAACCGACTCCTAATATGCAGGGGACTGTCCAGGCTTGCGGGACTTATGCAAAAACAACACCTACATTGTTTCTAAAATTCATCTTTTAGCCATCTTAAGAAGGTTATAACATGAATATAAATTTAGTGAGCAAGACTAGCAATACAAGGTTGCAATTCAACAATTAATACTTCAAAAATAACAAGTGTATATATTCATCTTCGCTTCTTACTACGATGCAATCTGCTCGACACAGCTAGTACTCAATAACCACGAGGGACGGCGATATATATCGATTTACATCCTATAGGAGAAACCCAAATACACGACATACGCGTCATTTAAGAACACGTATGACCACCTTTCACAAGATCATCATAGCGACGTGCCGGGTCCACCCTCCGAGTGTATGTCCCCCTTGCGACCACACTTGTGACATCCCATGTCACAATTTGGGCTAATTGAAGTGTCAACCCTTGCTAATCACCATTAGACCATGGTTAAGTAAATCACCCAATTAAAAATTTCAGAATAATAAGAAAAAACCCTAACCTACACAAACATAAAAAATTATGACTCGTGATGTGCAATGTTTTTCCAATGTTGGCCATCCAAAATAGTGAATTCAGGACAGTTCTGCCAAATTTTTTAGGAAAGCTTTTGAAGCCTTAAAAATTCAAAACATCCTCTGATCTTGAATTTTTATAAAACTCTACAAACAGAATTGGTAGTGCCACCCAAAAGGAAATTTGTAGAACAAATCGTGCTGAATATCCCTGATTTTTGGCGTGAATTTATGAGCAGTACAAATGGAGTTTTCCATTTAAATTCACAGCCAGCCAAAATTTCAAAACCTGATCGAGCTGGAGCTTGTGACCAGTGGGCAATGGCCTTGCGTGTCGGTCCGGTGAACCCCGGCCGTGCCCAGGCGCACGAGCCCCGCCCCATCCCATCGCCATGCAGCCCTGGCCCACACCCAACCACCTCGTACCCGCCGGCCAACGGGGACGGCCGAAATTGAAGGCCCCTTCCATTGCTGCCCCTCCTCTCCGCCCCTCGCCTAGATAAACGACCAAAGATGCATCTCGCCAACGCCTCACGAGCCTCTCTCCCAACGAGCCGAGAACTCCCTCACCGCCTCCCCTCCTCGCCGGCGTGCGGGAGCAGGAAGAGACCCGTCGCCGCCTCTGTTTTTGGTTGCCATGGACACCGCCGACGGCCACGCCCCTAGGCAACTCGCTCCTCCCCGTTCTTCTCGCAAATCAACACACAACGACTGCCTCCAACTCGTCCTTGACTTTCCCTCGCTGCCCTGCAGCAGCAGGCCAGCAATTTTTTTGGAGAACAGCCGTCACCGGTGTCGGTTCCTCCTACCCGGTCGACGAGAACTCGTTTCCGACCACCCTCACCGCCGACCGACCCCACACCATCCATCTCCACGCTCGGGTGATGCCTCCCGGCCTAGAAACCCTTTATCTCTCACTCTAGGCTGGACGAGCCACACGGCCGGAGCTCTTCCGCGCTGCCGCTCACCACGAGCCCAATCCGGCGAGGTGCTCGGTCCCGTCGACCCCACCAAAACGTTCCCCATCCCGCGCGCTCTAATCTTGCTTAAGCTCAGTCCGTGACCCATCGTTGTTCGGCCTCCGGCCGTGGCTCGCCGACGCCGGCCGCCGGCCGCCGCGCGCTCTCGCCCATTTCAAAACCAGCTAGTGGCATTCTCGTAATTACGAACAAACTTTGATTAAATTTCAAAGATCCATATCATACGATTTAAAAGCCGAAATTTCCTAAACTAAATTTCGTTGGACTCGGAAAAATGTGCTATTTTCAAATAGTATCATGAGCTCTTGAGTTATCACAATTTTAATAATTTTAAAAATCATTTAAGTTGGAACCCTTTTAAGCTCATTATATCAATAAATAATTAAAGAAAAATTATTTAAATGTGAAACTTCGCCAAGATGTGCACCTTAGCATTCATGACATCTCTGCAAAAGCATATCCATTTTTACTGCATATGTTTAAAGTTATTGTTCTTTTTGGTATTTTCAGCAAAAGAATTCATATTAATTATGTGCCAATTATTTTTGCATCAAACTTGGTAGATCTACTATTCAGTACTCAGTGCATGCGTACAAAATTCCGTGATATATTTTGAGCAACAAAGATATTTACTTCCCTGTCATTTGCTTAATTCAATTAAATGGAAATTTCATGACATGATTTACTATGTTTATGCATATAATTTATAGGTCCTGCGTAATTTTCATCATTTATACTGTTCATACAGCATGATGGTCCCTTATGGTCAGGAATGTAGCATGTTTAATATTCATGTACTTATGTCTTTGGTCTAGGCAATTTCTCTTAACCACATTCCCTAACAGATACCAGATATAAAACTAAGGCCGACAGTTTGAATACCCTCGGCAATTAGGTTAAACTCATGGGAAATCAAATCGCTGAGAGTAAACTATCGGGAATACCCCGTCGCAGATTCTTTGTTGGGGATTCTCCTATTTCCCGAGGGTACCGTCGGCGATATCATTTCCGACGGTGGTATCCCGACCGTTAGCGGTCTGCAGTGCTCTACCTATAGCCGAGTGTTTTGTCATTTGCCGACGGTTTTGTAACCCTTCGGAGTAAGTAATCCCGATGCTATTTAATTAACCCTCGGTTATTTAACACCGTAGGCTATTTTATGTCCCGACTATTTTGTAAACTCTCGAGCATATGTATTTCCGACGGTGTTTAATTCACTATCAGCTATTTAACACTCTCGGTCATTTCACTTCCCAACGGTTTTCTTAAACTGTCACATATTTGTATATTACAATTTTTATTTCAAATGCACCATTTTGGAAATACAAGCCATTCAAATATTATATGTACACCATAATAGTAAGGCAACCACACAAGTGTTTTACCAACAATAATCAAAATACTCCAGATTACAAAATTGCAACCCAAAAGGAAAATAAGCGATTAGACATAGTTTTGTAGTGCTTCTAATGAAAATACTATCGGCAATTGAAAAACCGTCGGCCTTAGTTCGTCGAGTACCCGAGGGTGTAACAAAACCGTCGAGCATAGGAGGAACCATCGGTCTTGGTTGCTATAATGGCCGAGGGTTACCATTTAACCATCGGGGATTGAAAAGACCGTTGGCCACGGTCGGTGATCACAGAGTGTCCATGTTAATACCGTCGGGAAAACAAAAACTATCGGCCATTACATCATATTACCGAAGGGTTGTCGGCCATTTTCATAACCGTCGGCCTAGCTTGATTTTCTAGTAGTGTAAGTATCATTTCATGTGATAATGAAGAGTTTCATTTATGCCGTGGATTAAGAATGTTCACATATGTTTTGCTCAATGATTTAACTATGAAAAATGAATGTTGTTTATGCACAACATGCATGAGGACTTGTCATGATAATTGTTGTTGCTTTATTTTATCACTCATAGCCTTGCTAAGTTGCAAGTAGAAGGGAGACAATGTGTTGCATCGTTAATTATCATCCCATGCACCTTCGTAAATATGCACTCATCCATGAGCAACATGAGCATGAACAACACCTAATCATAAAGTCTTATACATGTATCCTTGGTTTCTTTTTCTTATGCATTGCATGTCATTTCTTAAGCAACGACGTTGAAGTGATCATTCCGGAGGAGACCGTTGCCAATCTTAACTCTTGTGAAGCTACTTGTTGGTGTGCTAAGCAGCGAGGGTAATGCTTACTTAACACACCAAACACAAGAATGGAATGTGCGGAGTATGAAAGAACAAAGTGGCAAGATAAAGACTCTTAGTATAAGCGAAGTTAACTTGCGGATTACATATGTCTTTACAAGTAACCCTTGGGCTCCTTTGTAGTCCAGGGAGCCACATTTTTACAGGACCGTTTTACCATCGCCCGAATGCCCTAGTCCTACTACAAGGCGGTAACTCTTAGGGGTACTTCGGGATAGCTGGTCGAAACCGCGTTGTCCACGGCTTAGCCGGCTACTTAGCTGGGACGCACTCCGGCCCTTCGCTTCGCTTCGCTCCGGTGCTCCGCCCTGCGCTTCTTCGCCTTGCCGGACGGTAGCTTCGTGGGCCGCGGGCCTTCGCACATGGGGCTTGGCCCCATCCTCGGGCTTCCCTTGACTTCGCCTTGAGGTACCTCCTTCGCTTTGGGCGCCTCGCACCGTTCGACGACCTGTGCGCGCTGCTCGATCGGCGAGCTCGAAATACGCGTAGATTGAGTGCGGCCGATTGGAACTTCGCTCGCTCGTGTAGGCGAGCTCGGGAAAACGCCACTCTCCGGGATCTTCGCTCCGCAGTTTTTGCTTTGAAGGTGGAGTTGTTCCTTTGCGCTGTTGGTTGTTGGTAGTGTCACTTGCGGCGTTGTCATTGGACTTGGTACTCCTCGTTTACTAGGCCCGTTGGCTTACTCGAATCCGATGAGTGGGTGGCCCACTTTGCTCGACGTGGTCTACGGTTGGCCTTTTCACTTCTCGCGTCGCCGCTTTTTACCATTGATGACCGCTTTTTACCGAATTTGGTTTTTCTTTTCACCGCTTTACTTCCCTTTCCCCGCTTTTACTCGTCGAAATGACTTCGCCTTTGTGCCCCGAGGATTTGGGAACTTTCGAGCTTCGTGCCGACGACTAGAAGGCTGCGCGAGCCCTTGCCTACCTCTTCTAAGTGTAGCGGGGCTTCGAGCGCGGAAGAGGAGGAGGAAGAGGCGGCCAGCCTAGGCCGCGGATGAGGAGAGCGAAGCCGGTGGCGGGGATGAACAGGAGGAGGAGGAAGAAGGCGATGCTTCGCTCGGTGCTCGGTGTTGCTGCCGGGGCGAGCTCGGACATGGCTGCTCCGTGACGCCGTCGCCCAAAAGCCTCGAAGGCCCCCAAGGTTGTCAACCCCAAAACCCTTCGCATCGAGCCATCTACGATGACCGATGCGTTGGCGAAGGAGTTGGTTGGTCTTGGCTACCTTTAGGGATACCGCCTCCCAATAGGCGAAGTGGAGCTGCGGCCCGAAGAGGACGAGGTAGTTGTCTTCCGAGACTACTTTGTCGCGGGGTTGGTGATCCCCCTGTCAACGCTTCATGAAGACTATCTTGGAGTGCTACGACATCTAGTTGCACGAGCTGTCCCTAGCGCCTTCGCTCATTTGAGCAAATTTATCTAGGCGGTGGTGAGCTACGGAGGCGACCTCGACATCGAGGTGTTCGCTCGTCACTTTGTGCTTGCACAACTAGCAGCGCCACTTTATTATCGACGGTGTGGAGCACGATTGCCGGTAGGGGTCGCCGACCTTCACGCCCGCCGGAACGAGAACAAGGACGTCATGCATCGAAGCATGAACAAGTGGAGCCGAATTGGCACGAGTACCGGTTCTACGCGAAGGTGCCCGGCATCACCGAGATGAGCGAAGGCGGCGAGGTGAGGATCATTTACCCGCTTGCTTCGCGGCTTGTCCCTTCGGACCCAATTTGGGCGCCCGACTTCGAGCGCCGTGGGCACGAGGTGGGCGAGACCATTTTCTACAAGGCGTACCGCACCTCCAACAGCCGCGACCTGGTGGAGGAGTTTTGTGCCGCCGGCTTCCGCCCTCCGAGGGCCGGGTTTGGGATTGGCGGCGATCGGTTGTCTTCGATCGATCTCGGGCTCGTGGGGGTCGAGAGGGCAATCATTTGCCCGGTTTTTGACCTTGCCCGCGAAAAGGCGAGGGCGGGGTCGTTCGTCCGTGACGTGGAGCAGCGAGCGAACATTTTGTGCGACACCTACTCGATGGACGAGCACAAGCTGGTCCTTCGGTGCACCGTCACGAAGGGCCAATTCAACGGGGTCCTTGGCACCGCGGGGATTCCATATCGTCCCCACGAAGCGCCTCGGTCTTGGACCGGCGAAGCGACTTCTACCGGTGGGGTAGGGGGAGAGGAGACGAAGCTCTAGGGGTGGGGCAAGCTCCAAGTCTCGCCACCAAAAGGGGTTGCTGCCTGTCAACATCAGCCCTAGTACCTCGCCCGGCGAGAACCCTATCCGATCGGCGGTCGAATAGGCGTCGCCCCTGAACAAGGCGTTACGCATGGTCGTGATGCACGACATGCTCGGACGACCCGCTCCCTCCCCTTGACGGGGAGAAGAAGAAGAAGAAAAAAAAGGAGGTGATGAAGAGGCCTCGCACCGAGGTTCGAAGCGGGGCCACTTCCCCGCAAAAAGGTGAGGCGGGTTGCATCGACGCCAAGTGCTGTTCCTCGCGTTCTTGATTATTCCGGACTTAACTTTTGTTTACCTTTTGTTTCGATATCTGTTCCTCATCGCTCCCGCTGTTGCGCCCTCGAGCGGCATTGCTGGAGATGCCCCCAAGCTCCTACCACTTTAACGGTGGGATCTAATGTTGGTCGAGGTGATTCTCTTTCTTGCTCCCTCTCTCTTTTTTAATAATTTTTGGGTGAAGCAAATTTTGACGGTACTTCCATTGTTTTTGCCGTTGACGCTCACTCTGCTGCCACACTTGGGAAACAGATTGTTTCCACCGGTTCCTCGTTCGAGGCTCCCTCGGAAGGGCGGTCCGAAGGCGAGTTAATCGCGGAGCTGCGAGAGCGCGCCGGGGCGAGCCGGGAGTTGACTTCGGCATTGACGGGCCAACCGACACGCCGCCCGGCACGTCGTGCGGTGGTGGCCGCGGAACCGACGGCAGCTAAGGAGGCTAACTCTCTCCTTGAGTCCGAGGTGACACGCCCGAAGGAGGAGTCTACCAGCCATATCCGGGCGTTGGTTGCGGTGAAGAAATCCGTAGTGGTTGCCCGCTCGGAGCGGGATCGAGCCGATGCTCGGGCTTCGGGAAGCTCGGGGCGCGGTCAAGGAGCTAAGGAAGATCCTCGATTGCCGCGACGAGTTCTTTGCCCGGGAGAGCTCGGACGCAAGCTCGGGCTTGGTGGCGGCGATCGAGTGTGTAGGGGCCGTCGTGCCTCCCTTCGACGCGCCCGCCAATGAAGGCCACGAATGGCCCTCTCTTCGTTGGCCGACGGGGGCCATTGATGCCATGACAGGGGTGTTCGATCGAGGTTGCAAGCTTGCTGTGATGTATTGCATCGAGGCGGGGTTCAGCCTGCTCGAGCGGCGATCCTACAACCATGTCCGCGCCCTCGGCGAGCCGGGCTCTTTGATCGGGGCGGACTCTGCGAGGACGCCGGCACGGCTGCTAGGGTGGCCGCCGGCGGGTCCTTCGGGAATATTGGGTCGCGCATGGGCAGGCGTCCGCGCTCGAGGATTTCAGGGCGCGCCACCAAGGGGTGAGTTATTTTTCCTTTCTTTCGCGAAGCCGTACTTTTCGGCTAGATGTAGTGTTAAGTTTCTCTTTGCTTCGCAGAGTCGGATCCGGCCAAGGAGGAGTCCGAGGAAGAAGAGCAGGAAGAGGGGGAAGAAGCGGAGGAAGCGGAGGCGGAGGCGAAGGAAGCGGAGGACCTGGCCCCGCCGGTTGTGGATCGCCACGGCGCGAAGCTTCCACCGGCGGGAGCCGGATCCGGTCGAGAGGTCTAGGCGCTTAATAGAAGGGTTCTTCGCCCCATTGTATTTGTTTTGTTTCTTGGTGCTTTGCGCCTGATTGCGGAGGAACAACTTTTGTGAATGGATATTTTTAACCTGCGCAGGTTCTACGGGAAGGGCCTCGCGCAGGAATCTAGAAGCGACGCTTCCGACATGATTTTGGAATTGGGTCTTCCCGGCGACTCCTTGCGGAGTGACGGCGTGGCCTCGAGCCCCGAGGTCGACTTAGGTTATTTTGAGGCGCCGGACGAAATGATCGGCGAATCGAGGCCGCGTGGCGAGGGACGAAGTCAATTCCGGATCTACAACGAGCTTAGTAGGCGCTTTTGTAAGCGCCTCTTCACCTTAGGCTACGCTCGGGCGAGGCATTCCTCGCCCCCTCGTCGGGTAGGTTCAAGACACTTAGAAATTAGTGGCGATGTTGATAGGTGTAGTCTTGCCGGTTCTTCGCTTCCGCCCGCTTCGATCGGCCGCGATTATCGCCCGACTCCTTTGGGTGGGGTGAGTGGGAGATTGTGAAACCAATGTTGAGTCCGGTGTTGTTATAAAAAGAGAGCCACGATAGTTTCTCATGGATTTGTGCTCTGCTTTGCTTTGTAGGGTTCAGCCTCGACGGCGGATGAGTTTTTGCTCGATGCTTTTGTTGACGCTACTCCGCTTGCATGGGAGCGTGGTCACCCGAGGGCTACGCGGGGCTATTACGACCGTTATCTCGCCGAGTATCCTCTAGGCAACCTGGCCCACTTTTGGAGTGTTGTTATGGTTCGAGCGAAAACGCGGGCCTCTTTGCGTCTTTACGCATGGTTTCGATTAAATAAAATGCCACTTCCCCCACTTAGTCGTTTAGGGGTGAAGCGTGAATTTGCTTCAAACAAAAACGGGAGCTCCTTTGCGGCTTTACGCATTGTTTTGTTTAAATAAAACGTCACTCCTCCACCTACTTAGTCGTTTAGGGGCGAAGCGTGAATTTGCTTCGAACGAAAACGTGAGCCCCTTTGCGGCTTTACGCATCGTTTTGTTTAAATAAAATGCCACTTCCCCCACTTAGTCGTTCAGGGGCGAACCGTGAATTTGCTTCGAATGAAAAAGCGAGCCCCTTGGTGGCTTTACGCATCATTTTGTTTAAACAAAACACCACTCCCCCCCTCCCCCCCCTCCCCGAGTTAGTCGTTTAGGGGCGAAGTGTGAATTTGCTTCGAACGAAAATACGAGCCCCTTTGCGACTTTACTCAACATTTTGTTTAAATAAAACACCCCCCCCCCCACTTAGTCGTTTAGGGGCGAAGCGTGAATTTGCTTCGAACGAAAGCGTGAGCATCTTTGCGGATTTACGCATGGTTTTCTTTCAATATAATGCTACTTCCCCCACTTAGTCGTTTAGGGGCGAACCGTGAATTTGCTTCGAATGAAAAAACGAGCCCCTTTGCGGCTTTACGCATCGTTTTGTTTAAATAAAACACCACTTCCCCACTTAGTCGTTTGAGGGCGAAGCGTGAATTTGTTTCGAACGAAAGCGTCGGCTCCTTTGCGGCTTTACGCATGGTTTTATTTAAATATAACGCCACTCCCCCGCCCCACTTAGTCGTTTAGGGGCAAAGCATGAATTAGCTTCGAAAGAAAACACGAGCCCCTTTGCGGCTTTACGCATCGTTTTGTTTAAATAAAACACCACCCCCCCCCCCACTTAGTCGTTTAGGAGCGAAGCGTGAATTTGCTTCGAACGGAAGTGTGAGCCCCTTTGCGGCTTTATGCATGGTTTTCTTTAAATATAATGCCACTTCCCCCACTTAGTCGTTTAGGGGCGAACCGTGAATTTCCTTCGAATGAAAAAACGAGCCCCTTTGCGGCTTTACGCATCGTTCTGTTTTAATAAAACACCACTCCCCCCACTTAGTCGTTTAGGGGCGAAGCGTGAATTTGTTTCGAACGAAAGCGTGAGCCCCTTTGCGACTTTACGCATGGTTTTATTTAAATATAACGCCACCCCCTCTCCCACCCACTTAGTCGTTTAGGGGCGAAGCATGAATTTGCTTCGAACAAAAGCGCGAGCCCCTTTGCGGCTTTACGCATGGTTTTATTTAAATAAAACGCCACTCCCCCTCACCCCTCACTTAGTTGTTTAGGGGCGAAGCGTGAATTTGCTTCAAACGAAAATCCGAGCCCATTTGCGGCTGTACGCATCGTTTTGTTTAAATAAAACACCACTCCCCCCACTTAGTTGTTTAGGGGCGAAGCATGAATTTGCTTCAAATGGAAAGCGAGCCCCTTTGCGGCTTTACGCATTGTTTTGTTAAAATAAAACGCCACTCCCCCACTTAATCGTTTAGGGGCAAAGCGTGAATTCGCTTCGAACGAAATCGCGAGCCCCTTTGCGGCTTTACACATGGTTTTATTTAAATATAACGCCACTTCCCCCACTTAGTCGTTTAGAGGCGAACCGTGAATTTGCCTCGAACGAAGAGGCGAGCCCCTTTGTGGCTTTACGCATTATTTTATTTAAATAAAACGCTACTCCCTCCGCCCTCCCCCCCCCCACTTTGTCGTTTAGGGGCGAAGCGTGAATTTGCTTCGAACGAAAACACGAGCCCCTTTGCGGCTTTACTCATCGTTTTGTTTAAATAAAACACCACCCCCACTTAGTCGTTTAGGACGAAGCGTGAATTTGCTTCGACCAAAAACATGAGCCCCTTTCCGGCTTTATGCACCGTTTTGATAAAATAAAACGTCACTCCCCCACTTAGTCCTTTGGCGGCGAAGCGTGAATTTTCTTCGAAAGAAAACGCGAGCCCCTTTGCGGCTTTACGCATCGTTTTGTTTAAATAAAATGCAACCCCCCCACTTAGTCGTTTAGCGACGAAGCTTGAATTTGCTTCGAACGAAAGTGCGAGCCCCTTTGGGGCTTTACGCATGGTTCTATTTAAATAAAACACCACTCCCCCACTTAGTCGTTTAGGGGCGAAGCGTGAATTTGCCTCGAACGAAAACATGAGCCCCTTTGCGGCTTTACGCATCGTTTGTTTAAATAAAACGCCACCCCCCCCCCCGCCCCACTTTGTCGTTTAGGGGGAAGCCTGAATTTGCTTTGAACGAAAATGCGAGCACCTTTGCGGCTTTACGCATGGTTTTATTTAAATAAAACGCCACTTCCCCCACTTAGTCATTTTGGGGCAAAGCATGAATTTGTTTCAAATGAAAACGCGAGCCCCTTTGCGGCTTTACGCATGGTTTTGTTTAAATAAAACGCGACTTTCCTCCCGCCCCGCACTTAGTCGTTTAGGGGCAAAGCGTGAATTTGCTTCAAACAAAAACGCGAGCCCCTTTGCATCTTTACTTATCATTTTGTTTAAATAAAACACCACCCCCCACTTAGTCGTTTAGGGCGAAGCGTGAATTTGCTTCAACCGAAAACGCGAGCCCCTTTGTGGCTTTACACATCGTTTTGTTTAAATAAAACGCCACTCCCCCCCCCCACCCCCACTTAGTCGTTTATTGGCGAAGCATGAATTTGGTTCGAACGAAAGCGCGAGCCCCTTTGCGGCTTTACGCATGGTTTTATTTAAATAAAACGCCACTCCCCCCACCCCCACTTAGTCGTTTAGGGGCGAAGCATGAATTTGCTTCAAACAAAAACGCGAGCCCGTTTGCGGCTTTTCACATCGTTTTGTTTAAATAAAACACCACTCTCTCCTCCCCCCCCCACTTAGTCGTTTAGGGACAAAGCGTGAATCTGCTTAAAATGAAAACGCGAGCCCCTTTGCATCTTTACTCATCATTCCGTTTAAATAAAACACCAGTCCCCCCCCCACTTAGTCGTTTAGGAGCGAAGCGTGAATTTGCTTCGATCGAAAACGCGAGCCCCTCGCAGGCTGCACACATCGTTTTGTTTAAATAAACCCCCCCCCCCCACTTAGTTCTTTAGGGGCGAAAGGCATGAATTTGCTTCGAAAGAAAACGCGAGCCCCTTTGCGGCTTTACGCATCATTTTGTTTAAATAAAACACCGCTCCCCCAACTCGGTCGTTTAGGGGCGAAGCGTGAATTTGCTTCGAACGAAAGCGTGAGCCCCTTTGCGGCTTTACGCATGGTTTTATTTAAATATAATGCCACTCTCCCCCCCCCTACTTAGTCGTTCAGGGGCGAAGCGTGAATTTGCTTCGAACGAAAATGCGAGCCCCTTTGCGGCTTTACTCAACGTTTTGTTTAAATAAAACACCACCCCCCCCCACTTAGTCGTTTAGGGGCGAAGCGTGAATTTGCTTCGAACGAAAGCGTGAGCACCTTTGCGGATTTACGCATGGTTTTCTTTCAATATAATGTCACTTCCCCCACTTAGTCGTTTAGAGGCGAACCGTGAATTTGCTTCGAATGAAAAAACGAGCCCCTTTGCGGCTTTACGCATCATTTTGTTTAAATAAAACACCCCCCCCCCCCACTTAGTCGTTTAGGGGCGAAGCGTGAATTTGCTTCGAACGAAAGCGTGAGCACCTTTGCGGATTTACGCATGGTTTTCTTTCAATATAATGTCACTTCCCCCACTTAGTCGTTTAGAGGCGAACCGTGAATTTGCTTCGAATGAAAAAACGAGCCCCTTTGCGGCTTTACGCATCATTCCGTTTAAATAAAACACCAGTCCCCCCCCCACCCCACTTAGTCGTTTAGGAGCGAAGCGTGAATTTGCTTCGATCGAAAACGCGAGCCCTCGCAGCCGCACACATCGTTTTGTTTAAATAAACCCCCCCCCCCCCACTTAGTTCTTTAGGGGCGAAAGGCATGAATTTGCTTCGAAAGAAAACGCGAGCCCCTTTGCGGCTTTACGCATCATTTTGTTTAAATAAAACACCGCTCCCCCAACTCGGTCGTTTAGGGGCGAAGCGTGAATTTGCTTCGAACGAAAGCGTGAGCCCCTTTGCGGCTTTACGCATGGTTTTATTTAAATATAATGCCACTCTCCCCCCCCCTACTTAGTCGTTCAGGGGCGAAGCGTGAATTTGCTTCGAACGAAAATGCGAGCCCCTTTGCGGCTTTACTCAACGTTTTGTTTAAATAAAACACCACCCCCCCTCCACCCCCACTTAGTCGTTTAGGGGCGAAGCGTGAATTTGCTTCGAACGAAAGCGTGAGCACCTTTGCGGATTTACGCATGGTTTTCTTTCAATATAATGTCACTTCCCCCACTTAGTCGTTTAGAGGCGAACCGTGAATTTGCTTCGAATGAAAAACGAGCCCCTTTGCGGCTTTACGCATCATTTTGTTTAAATAAAACACCACTCCCCCACTTAGTCGTTTGAGGGCGAAGCGTGAATTTGTTTCGAACGAAAGCGTCAGCTCCTTTGTGTAAAAACCCACAACAATAAAATGCATTTCATGGCATTCATGAGCATGTCATCCCATTTTATTTGTGAAATTATGAAGCATAGTGTGAAGAAATTTCGCATAAAATATCAAGTTAAATAAAGAATAAATGAGGTTTTAAAAATAAATGAAATGAGAAGAAAAAATTCAAGTGTAACAATTTCTATAGCGTAATTATCTTAAATAACGAATTATGAAAATTTCCTGAAATTCTTTTGCCTTGTAAAAATAATTACAAGAAATAAACAAAGCCTCTTTTATTAATTTACCTATGAAATTGTAATTCGAAAATGATTTGGAATTTCTGCTGAGACTTAATAGGAAAAAGGTCTAAAATGTTTTCATTTAAACCCCTGAAAAATTTGGGAATTTTTGGAGCTCGGGAAAGCCACTTTTTAATTTCGCGAAAGCGTAAGGGCCTTTGTGCAAAATGGCCAAGTCGAGCCCAGGCGTCGGTCTCTTCTTCTCTCTCCCTCTCTCACCACGCGCTCGACGCCGCCCGCGGCGCACCGCCTCTCCGGCCGGGTGCCACGACCCGGGCCACGCAGCCGCTTCGCGGCCACGCAGCTGCTGGCCGGAACCGCCACGAGAGGGGGATAAAGACCCCGCCGGCTCCCATTTTTCCTCCCTCTCCCTCTCTTTTCGCCCCGCCATTGCCGCACCTCCTGCTCCATCATTGCCAGGCTGCTCCGGTGCCTCCCCGTCCACGCCGCCACCACCCGGAGCTCCGCCGGGTCCCCGCGAAGCTTAGTCCCTTGATCAATTAGCTTGAGCAGCTCCACTCCGACGAGGCGAGCTCATCTTCTTCCCCGAGCTTCCGACCGTGCTCCTCCGTCGCAACTCCGAATTCGTGACCTCCGGTGAGCCTCTCGTCCGGGTCCTTGGTTTCGTGAGTGCGCAACTTGTTACTCTCTACTCCCGGCTACTCATTGTCGACTTTGTTCCACGGAAGTCCAGCAATCGCCGTTCTTCCGTAGCTCCGGCCGCCGTTGTCCACGCCTGCCACGGTGAGCTACTACTTCCACACTTGCTCATGTTCCTAGACCTTCATGACGCTCTTGCTTATGCTCCGTAGTCCGTGTCGGCGAGTTTTCCCCATTGTTTGTGCTCTGTGTTGAGTTCGCGCCGCCGCCGGACGGTCCGTCGAGGCCGGACCTCACCGCCGGTGTAGCTAGGGTTGAGCTCATGTGAGCGTGACCGTGTGGTTGTATTCGCCGAGCGACGTAGAGGGTTTTGGTGGTTGCGCGGCGAGCTTTGGGCCGTCGCCGGCCGTCTCCGGCCGTCGCGCCGCCGCTGGGCACGCCGTCGCGGCGGGGCCACACCGCGGGCCACACGCCGTGGGATCGCGTGTGGCTACGCGAGATCGGGTGTGGCCAACCCCGTGGCCCTCCGTGTGGCACATGAACTGATTTTAAATTTCCAAAATTCGTAGAAAATTCGTTAAAATTCGGAAAAATGTCAAACCAACTTTGTTAGACTCAGAAAAATAAGATCTATTTATTGGTGAAATAAAATAATTATTTTGAATAAATGTATCTTATAAATTGTAATTAATCCCTTTCTTTAATTAAAGAAAAGCTATTATTTTATGTAAATAAAATGTTTATTTGGGAAAAATAATTTTTATTGATGAAGGAGATACTTGCAGACGAAATTAATAATGAAATTATTTTCCAAAATTAAACTTAAACTATGTTATTTTATATGATCACAATTTATTAGCCTTTAATCACTTAAAGTAATTATTTACTTATTGCCTAATAAATCAGAATAATTCATTAATTATTAAACTTAAGTAATTAGTGATCTTAATTAAGTAATTAAGGGAACAAAACTAAGTAACAATGATCTTAATTAAACATGTATTAACAGCATAAGTAATTGTTAATTAATGCTTAATGAACATACTTATCCATAATTTGTTAATTAACTAAGGTGATTAAGCTTTAATCATTAATTGTTATTTATGGGACTTAATCAATGCATTCTTGCATACCTTCATCATATGCATTCATGCATACATGATTGTGATTCGCGATGCATTACTCGGTCGACTAGGTTCGAAGTGATCAAGGTTCCACCCGAGGGCGAGTCAGAGCCGGGATCTCGAAGTCGACCCGACCGCCGAGGAGACTAACTTCGAACAAACTCAAGGCAAGCCCCGGTGCATCCTACCTATGTTTTTAAATTTTTTTACTTTATCACATAGTACAGTTATGCTTGTGCATTAGGTGTTAGGGTTTGGTTGACACCCTAGATGCATTATGGTAGGTTTCCGTTTGTTTATTCTATACTCGGTACAAGTAGCTCAATAGAGGCTAAGCTTAATTCATAGTGGCAACGGTAGATGTTTAGGGCACTTAAAGCATGGAGGCTTTAAGAGTTTTGTGTTGACATTAAAGATGTTGAGAGAGATAACGAACATGAGACCGGACGGGCCCCGTAGGAGAAAGGGCAAGACGGAGATGAGATCTTGCAAGGTGGTAGCCCCGTCCGTGTCGGTCAAGGACCGTACCGTTGTCGGCTTAGTTGAACAAGTTTGAACGTACCGTACTACATGCTGGTATCATGGGCCCGAGCAAGCTGATGTACGCTATCACCCCGGAGATGTAGCGTAGCCAACTCTCTTTTATCGGTCGTTAGTGAGAGGATAGTCTCACGGGAGGGAGATGGGTCGACCACGAGAGAAGTCGTGGCGTCGCCACACTTCCGGGGAGTTGGAAATGGCTAGTCCGCTGTCGGTGCTAGCGGGAAGGTTGTCGTATACGATCGGTGTGATGCGTATACGTCGTGTAGTCGGGTTTTGCCAGCTGGTATAAATATTATGGAAGATGAAGATGAGACATGGAAGGATAAAGATCTATTTTATTCTTGGTTGAGAACTTGATTGCAATAGTGATAGGTTGCAAACACCAAGGCTAATGAACCTAACATGAGCTAAAATATTGAAAGTAAGGACCCAACCTTTAATGTTGTTTTCGCAAAGGAGTAACCCCACGACCAAAAAGCCTTTGCATACTAGACGTCGGCCTTAGCGTGCCATGTTAACGGGTCGGTCTTGCTGAGTACTAGAATACTCAGGGCTTTGTTCATTACCTTTCAGGGAACGAGTCGTACTATCACGACTTGTACGGCGGTTTTCCGAGGAGGAGCAATGTCCCGAGGGAGGTTCTCTTCAGTGGGAACGTATCCCCACGCCTTGAAGAGAGAGGACCGTGATGTACGAAGGGTTCAGTACATCACGTTGTTTCGTTTGAAGTCTTGTGAGTTGTATAATAAACAAGCTTCCGCTGAATACTCGTAGGACGTTAAACTTCAATAATGTTATCTTTCCGCTGCACGAATGTTTGTATTTTGAAAACTTGGTTGTATTATACCATGATGTATATATTCTGGCTTGTATGAGATGATGTTTCTGTTATAACTCGCTTCATCGAGTGTCCCTCTGTTCCGATTCCCGGGTGTCCCGGAGGGGACGTCACAACTGGTATCGGAGCGGTTCGGAGGCAACAAGACATCATTACAAGTCTATTTTCAAAACTTAACACGTTCATACGATAGACCACGAGAGAGTACGGAGCCTATAAGGATATAGAATAGTTAGATTTTTACTAACTGTTCGACGTTTGGGTTTTTGGGAAGTGCTAACTATTCGTCGTAGTTTCTTTACTATGGTACGTGTAGTTAGATCACGAGCATGCATCATGTCATATTCAGCACTAAATAAATATTTGGGTATGTACTTAGCTAGTTCGTAGTACTTTATAGGTTGTTCCGTTCGTTTTTCTTCTCGTGGGAAGAAGTGTTTAACTTGTTTAAACATGTTCCCTGCAGATGCCGGTCACTCGTGGTAGGAAGCGCGCCCAGGAGGAGGAGGACGCACGAGCTGCACGTGTCGCCGAGCCGGAGCAGCAGCTTCACAGCTTGGAGCCGAGGACACAGAGCCAGGACCGACAGCTTGGGTGCTTGGAGGCACCGCCGTCGAGTGGACTGTCGGGAGGTCCGGAGGTCCCACGCCGGGATCGCCGAGCTGGAGGAGCAGATAGTGGAGGTGACCCGCGCTCGTGACGAGTTCCGTGAGGCGGTCATCGCCTTTGACGAGCAGCCGACTACGGTTACCGAGGAGCGAGACGCCGCCCGCGCAGCCGGCGACGCGCACGAGCTACGGGCCGAGATGGTGACGGCACGGCGGGACCACTTAGTGGAGATACCGGTCACGAGAGAGGTCGAGCTGGGTCAGCTGCAGATGCAGTACAACGGGCTAGCCGAGGCACACCACGCACCGCTCCACGACCACGACGACCTGATTGAGGAGTTCGAGCAGCTTGCAGCAGCAATGGCAGCAGCAGGGTCCACCGGACGACGCCGAGGAGGTCTCCGGGATGGACTACGAGCCACCACCCGCTTCGCCAGCCGAGGACGTCGAGTCGGACGGCAGCGAGCCACGCGCCGTCGGCTTAGTTGTGTTGTGTTTCCACTAATGTAGGAGGGTAGCTACATTTTGCTGACATAGGTCGGATGTATATAGGGTACTAGCAGGTGTTGGGCAGATGGGAGTGTAGGAAAAGTGGGTTTGAGTTTGTACCAACAATAACTAATGGAAAGGAAGTGATAGTACTATATATATATATATGCAGTTGCTAGAATAAAAAGATTTGCTGAAATATTAGGATTAGTTTCTACTTGTATCCGATGCTCTTACTTCTTCACAGAAATGGACCGCACCAAGTACGGGGGTGAGTGAAGTAAGAGGATCAAGGGAGGATGTTCGTGTAGTCAGGCTAGAGAGACAGCTGCAGGAAAAGGAGGAGTTGTTAGCAATTAGAGAGGCGCGGTTGCTAAACAAGGAGCAGCAGATTCAATTTAAGGATCAGCAACTAGCCAACGCGCATGCACCGATCACTCGGTTAGAGCAAGATCTACTGCAAGCACACAACGCCATAATGGATGAAGCAATAGGACAACAACCTCCAACGGATGAACCAAGTAGCGCAGAAAATCGTATGGAGGCTGAATCGAAGAAGAAGAGGAGGATCCTGAAGAGATAATGGATGTGGATTCAGTCATAGACTTCACGGAGATTCCACGACTCGAGGATGCAGAATCCGAGACAGGAAGTTCCATAAGCCAGGAGGTGACATCCCGGCATCGCGAAGAACAGTAGGGTGCTAGATAATAGCAAGTGAGAAAAACTAGTATGTAAAATAGGCGCTAGTTAAATAATGAGCGTGATGTAACCACGCATGAGTGTATCATAGGAACCGTTGTAACGTGAGTGTAGAAGTATGTGTTACTGGGTTTGGTGGTGCTTTAATAAAGATGGCTTGTTGCATAAAGATTCCTTGGAAGTCCTCATTTACGTATTCCTGTTTCTTCCATTATGATGTTGGGATGAAGATGTCTAACGTAACTTTTCTTGGACAGAATGGTTGGAACAAGGAGACGTGATGAGCCCGAGAGTTCTCAACGCGGGCGGGAACACCACCACCACCCCGACCTTGGCACAGGCCATCGCTGCTGCAAGATCTGGATTCTCGCGCGGAGCAGCGGGAGTTATTGGAGCAATTGGTTCGTAACACGGCTCCATAGGAACGTCACCAGGGCCGCAATGCACCGGAGGACAGGGTGACCTTCTCCGACTTCTTATCGGTTCGCCCCCGGTCTTCTCGGATGCGGGTGAACCCTTGGAAGCCGACAACCGGCTGTGTACCATCGAGTCGAAGCTGGAGTTGTTCCCATGCACGGATCATCGAAGACCCTCTTCGCTTCCCAGCAGTTGCAAGGATTTGCTGGAGCCTGGTGGGCCAACTACAAAGCAATGTTTCCTCCAGGACATCAAATTTCATGGGCAGAGTTCACTAAAGCCTTCGGAGAGCATCATATTCCGGAAGGCTTAATGAATCAAAAGAGAAAGGAGTTCCTCTCACCGAAGCAAGGGGATATGAATGTGCACACCTACTCCAAGGTATTTAACCGCCTTGCTCAGTATGCTCCCGAACATGTGGACACAGATGCCAAAAAGAAGAATTTGTTCAAGGAGGGAATGAGTACCAAGCTACGGTCTCGCTTGGTGTTGAACAAGACCGACAGCTTCACCGACTTTGTGAGTGACGCTATTGCACTGGAAGATTCTATCCGTCTTCATCGGACGGAGAAGAACAAGAAAAGGCCGGTTACTCGGACAAGGAAGTGGGGGACCATCAAAGTACAGGCTGGTCTACACCGCACCGTCGAGTCGGCGTTATCAGCATACACCTTCTCGTCCCAATTTCTACCGGCAGAATCAATCACCCCAAGCAACCTCAGCAACAGCGGCCGAATCGATATCGTCCGCCCTATCAGCAACAGTAACTTCCGAATCCCCGACCGATGGGTCAAGCACCGCAGCAGAATGGACCGCCATGTTTCAATTGTGGCCGTTCGAGACATTATTACCGCAGCTTGTCCATATCCTCGGAAGGCACCATATACACCCCGACCTCAAGGACAGCCGTAGAACCAACGGAGGGCACCAGCCAAGAATACACAAGTGAAGACTGGTCGTGCCAACTTTACTACGGCCGAGGAGCTACCCGAAGGAGGACAAATCTTAGCGGGTATGTTTTCTATCGCTGAACATCCTGCTATGGTTTTATTTGATTCGGGAGCTACGCATAATTTTATCAGCAAGTCATATATTGCTCAAGCATTGCATCACACCATCTAAGTTGACATGGACACATATTATCTCAACACCTGGGGGTAAAATTCTCACCAATGAAGCAGCTGCCAATATGCCATTAAGATTGGGTAGCAAGGTTTATCCTACTTCATTGATCATATTGGATGGGCAAGGGTTAGATGCAATTATTGGCATGCAATGGATGAATTTCCATAAGGCAAGTATTGGATATAGCATCTCGAGCCGTATATCCGAACTCCCCTGTTCATGGTCGGGATTGCTTGCTCTTAGCTTTTCCTCACGCTATGCTGCCAATGGTCAATAAGGTTGTAGGTAAGAGTCTGGAGGATATACCCATAGTCTATGAGTATCCGGATGTCTTTCCGGACGACTTGCCGGGACTACCGCCGGACCGAGCGGTAGAGTTTAAGATAGAGTTGCAGCCTAGAACAGCCCCAATATCGAGAAGGCCGTATCGGATGCCACCGAATGAGCTAGCAGAATTGAAGGTGCAACTAAAGGAATTATTGGACAAAGGATATATACGTCCAAGTTCATCACCATGGGGATGCCCAGCCTTATTCGTAAAGAAGAAAGACAAGACATTGAGGCTATGTGTGGATTATAGACCTCCGAATTCGGTTACCATCAAAAACAAGTATCCACTTCCGAGGATTGATATCTTGTTTGATCAATTGATGGGAGCTAAAGTCTTCTCCAAGATAGATCTCCGCTCGGGATATCATCGGATTAAGATAAGAGCTGAAGATATACCAAAGACCGCATTTTCCACAAGGTATGGACTTTATGAGTATCTGGTGATGTCATTTGGATTGACCAATGCACCAGCACATTTCATGTATCTCATGAATTCGGTATTCATGCCGGAGTTGGACAAGTTCGTCGTAGTATTCATTGACGACATCTTGATCTACTCTAAGTCGAAGAGGAACATGCCAATCACTTAAGAGTTGTGTTGCAACGACTAAGGGATCATCAGCTCTATGCTAAGTTCAGCAAGTGTGAATTTTGGCTAAAAGAAGTACCGTTCCTAGGTCACGTGATATCCGCCGAAGGAGTGGCCGTTGACCCGGCAAAGTTCAAGAAGTATTGGATTGGAAATCACCGAAATCTGTCTCACAGATCAGGAGTTTCTTGGGATTAGCTGGTTATTATAGAAGGTTTATCCCAAACTTCTCAAAGATTGCCAAGCCAATGACTAAGCTACTAGAAAAGGATAAGAAGTACGTATGGAGCAAAGAGTGTGAAGAAGCTTTTCAAACGTTGAAGAAGTTGTTTACTACAGCTCCCGTACTTGCTCAGCCAGATCCGATGAAGCCTTTTGATGTGTATTGTGATGCATCGAGAACAGGACTTGGATGTGTTCTAATGCAGGAAGGTCGAGTGATTGCTTATGCATCCCGACAACTAAGGCGTCATGAGGAACACTATCCTACGCATGATCCGGAATTAGCAGCAGTGGTACTCGCATTGAAAGGTTGGAGACACTATCTCTTGGGTAACTTGGTACATTTATACACGGACCACAAGAGTCTCAAGTACATCTTCACTCAAGCATATTTGAATATGCGACAGCGAAGGTGGTTAGAACTGATCAAGGATTATGAGCTGGAAATTCACTACCACCCAGGGAAAGCAAACGTGGTAGCGGATGCATTAAGTCGCAAGGCTCATTGCAATAATCTCACGGCTCAACTCATGATTCAAGCACATCCATCCGAAGGTGAGGAGCCAACCCTTAGGATCATTCCGTATGGAACCCCGACTACTTTGGCTCTGATTCCTACCCTTCGTGAAGAAGTGGTAGCATCTCAACGGAAAAGCGTCGGAATAGGGCATATAAGGAGACGACTCAGGAAGGGTGAGGTCAAATGCTTCAGGGAGGACGAAGCAGGAGTTATTTGGTTCAAGAATCGATTGGTAGTACCAAAAGATCTACCACTTCGCAAGAAGATAATGGATAAAGCCCATATGTCCAAATATTCTATTCATCCTGGAACTAACAAGATGTATCAAGATCTTAAGCAAAGATTTTGGTGGACACGTATGAAGCGAGAATTAGCCAAGTATGTCAATGAATGTGATGTCCGTCGACGGGTAAAAGCCAAACACTTGAAGCAAGCAGGACCCTTACAACCTCTAAGCATTCCCGAATGGAAGTGGGAAAACGTCAGCATGGATTTCATCGTGGGATTACCACTAAGTCCACGGAAACATGACTCTATTTGGGTTATTGTGGACCGATTGACGAAGTCTGCTCACTTTATACCGGTACATACACGGTACAATCGCCGAGAAATATGCGGAACTCTACATTTCTCGAATTCTCTCGTTTGCTTGGAGTGCCGAAGACCATTATATCGGATCGAGGAACACAATTTGTCTCCAGATTCGGGAACAACTACAAGAATCCTTGGAAACGAAGTTGATACGAAGCTCAGCTTATCATCCTCAAAATGATGGACAGACAGAAAGGATCAATCAATATCTCGAGGATATGCTTCGAGCATGTGTCTTGACCTATGGTAAAGATTGGGAAAAGTGCTTACCTTTGGCAGAGTTCTCCTACAATAACAGCTATCAAGAGAGTGCCGGAATGTCGCCGTACCAAGCTCTATATGGACGTAGTTGTCGTACGCCCTTGAATTGGTCCGAAAGTGGAGAAAGAGTAATCTTCGGACCGAATCTAGTAAGAGATGCGGAAGAACAAGTACGTCTCATCCAACGGAACCTCAAGAGGGCTAAATCTCGACAAATCGGTTATACCGACAAGAGGCATCGAGAGTTAGTATTTCAGGTGGGAGATCAAGTCTATCTTCGAGTATCTCCTACCAAAGGGGTTCAAAGGTTCGGAATCAAGGGCAAGTTAGCACCCCGATACATCGGACCTTATCCAATCTTGGAAAGATGTGGAGCCGTGGCGTATCGATCGGAATTGCCGCCCCACTTGGCGGGCATCCATAACATATTTCATGTATCTCAACCGAAGAAATGTTTAAAACCACCCATGGATATACCGACAGCTCGAGGTGGAACAGCTAGACTTGACATATGATGAACGACCGGTTAAAGTTCTCGATACCAAGGATAGAGTGACTCGCCATCGGACCATCAAGTTCTACAAGGTCCAATGGAGCAATCACTCGGAAGCTGAAGCTACTTGGGAACAAGAAGAGTTTCTTCGTTCAAACTACCCCGAGATCTTTAGCACTATCGTCTAGTCGTTCAAACTACCCCGAGATCTTTAGCACTATCGCGTTTCCCCGTGTCGCGTAGAGTTGCCGGAGCCGCACCACCAGCTGCCTCACCCTTTCTCGCGCTCCTCCGGCGAGCCGCCGCCTAGCTCCGGCCGCCACCCACCATGGCTGGCCGGTCCAAGCTCGGGCTGGGCCGCGCATGTGCCATGGGCCGCCCACCCATGGGCCCGATCAGATTTGGCCCAAGTGAGCTCCCCTGTTCTTTTTGAATTTATTCAATTTTAGATTTTATTCCAAACTTCAAAAATTCATAGAAAATTCCACAAAAATCAGAAAAATGCCAAACAAAGTGCATTAGATTCATAAAATTATTCTCTATTTGATTATGTATTCAAATGCCTATTTTGAGAACTTATAATTTCATAGTTTAATTAATTACCTTTCTTTAATGAAGATGAGCTATTATTTTATGTTAATTATTATTCAACTTTGAGAAATAAATTTCTTTAAAAATTAGAGATACTGCAGACGAAAGTTTTTGTTAAGTACGTTTTCCAAAATTGAACATAAACACCGTCATTTCATGTGATCCCAATTTATTGCTTCATGTATTATTGCACAGCTTTAGTTAATCATTAACTATTAATTAATGAACAGGATTAAGTATTGATTAATGAACATGATTAATTATAAATTGCTAATTAATGACCAGGATTAATTGTTAATTAATAAGTAATGAACTTACTTAATGATTAATTGCTAGCTAACGATCTTGGTTAATGAAATCGTTGCACATCATCTCATGTACATTCATCCATGCATGATCATTAAGTCGCAACGTATTGTTGGTCGACCTAGGTCATGGCGTGATCGAAGTCCCGTCCGAGTTCAAGACGAGGAGCGGGAACGTCGAAGTCGACCAGACACGTCGAGGAAGCTAACTCCGACTCGAATCAAGGCAAGCCCGGTGCATCCCACCTATGTTTTTAAAGTCTTTTCTTTTATCACGAGTAATGAGTCGTGATTGTGCATTAGGTTATAGGAGTTGCTTGATACCCTAGATGCATGAGATAGGTTTCCATTTGTTTATGCTATACTTGGTACGGGTAGCTCAATAGAGTTCGATAACTGCTAAGCTTATGTCATAGGGAATCGGTAGAAGTCGAGTGGTGGCATACACTACTCGCGAGATATAGGATAATGGCTGGTTCAATCTTATGCTAAAAGGAATGATAAGAGAAAGATGAGAATGGAAGTGAAGATGTTAATAAGCCGAGACCGGACGGGCCCCGTAGGAGAAAGGGCAAAGACGGAGTTAAGGTCTTGCAAGGTGGTAGCCTCGTCTCGTGTCGGTCAAGGACCGTACCGTTGTCGGCTTAGTTGAACAAGTTTGAACGTACCGTACTACATGCTCGGTATCATGGGCCCAGCAAGCTGATGTACCCTATCGCCCCGGAGATGTAGCGTAGCCGGCTCTCATTTGCCGGTTGTTAGTGAGAGGATAGTCTCACGGGAGGGAGATGGGTCGACCACGAGGGAAGTCGTAGCGTCGCCATACTCCCGGGGGAGTTGGAAATGGCTAGTCTTCCGTCGGGTGCTAGCGGGAAAAGTTGTCATATACGACCGGTGTGGTGCGTATGCGTCGTGTAGTCGGGTTTTGCCAGCTGGTATAAATCGATTCGAATCGCTGTCCCTCGCAGTAATGAGTACCGCTTGTTTAGCTCGTCACATCGTAGTAATCAACTGGAAGATGAGGATGAGAGATGAAAGAATTGTTGGTCGCAAATGATCTTTTCTTGCAAACTTGATTGCAGTAGTTGTAGACTGCAAACCCTGGTTCTCTATTGAACTTAACTTGAGCTAAAACTTGAAAGTAAGGACCAACCATTAGAGCTGTTTTTCGCAAGAGAGTCAACTCCACAGCCGGAAAGCCTTTGCATACTAGGCGTCGGCCTTAGCGTTCCTGTTGACGGGTCAGTCTTGCTCGAGTATTAGAATACTCGGGGTTTGCTCGTTATAATTTCAGGGCAAGCGTCGTTCTTCCACGACTCGTTGCGGTAGCTGTTCGGAGGAGGAGCAGTGCTTGGGGGTGTTTCCCTCCAGTGGGAACGAATCCCAACACCGTGAATGAGGAGGATCGTGATGTACGACGGGCCCAAGTACATCACGCTAGTGGTCTTTTGTTGTAAAGAGAATAAGTTCCGCTGCAAGAATCGTAGTTTTCTAACTTCAATAATGTTTATGTTTCCGCTGTACAATGTTTGTATTTCGAAAACCTGGTTGTATTATACCATGATGTATATATTCGGCTTGTATGAGATGATGAACTGTTGTAACTCGCCTCGCCGAGTGTCCCCCTGTACCGATTCCCGGGTGTCCCGGAGGGGATGTCACACTCACCGACAGTGGGAGAAGTGGCCTCACCAAAGGCGCCGACCCCGTGGTCCAAGAGACCATTGGGGGGCCAACTAGATCTAGAGAACGAGGGGCAGACCGGACGTGGTGACGGACGGCTTGGCGTAGGTGATGGCGAAGTGGATGAAGACGATTATGCGCAGGGACGACACGCCATCGGGAATGGGAGGAGGCTAAGCGGACGAAGGGAACGATAGGTGGAGCTGGATCGAGACCGTCCGATACGGAATCTAGCACCAGTGGTGCGTCGATCTTGCGACGCCCGCCGCAGTCCAGCATCAAAGGCGACGACGGTAGTGGTGGTTGGTGGTGGGGAGGGCAGAAAGCAGGAAGAGTACTTTATTTTATTGGGGTTCACCTTCAACTCCGGCTGGTGGACAATGGTAGGGAGCTCGTCTGTAGGTGGTGAGGACCGTGGCGATGTCAAGAATTGACCGGAGGAGGGAAATCTTGCGGCACATCACCATCTTAACACGCAAACGAAAGCTAGACTAGATCTACCGCCACTTGTGGATAAAGCTACTGATTGGGAGGGAGGGCTTCCCTCTCCCAACCAGCGCCGACGAGTCGGAGGGCGGAGGAGGGGGCCTGGTGGTGACGAGCTAGGGTTTCGCGAGGGTGGTGCGGGGCGTTGGTCCCCATTTTTGGAATTTGTCAACCAACCTCGTTGATTTACACGAACCAGCGAGCTACCTAGATCGTTTTGACTCTTGAGCATGTGTAGAGGATGTTATTGTATACTACTCCGTTCTAAAATTGTTGTCATCACCGACTTTTCTTTGTTACATTTGACCATTCATCTTATTCAAAATATTCTGAAAAATATCATATATTTCGTTCGGATGTGTGACACCCCTACCTTGCAAAGCAAGAGGGACTGTCGCACGAGACCACCTCGGGAGACATCCGGCGAAGCGGACGTCATAGCATATACACAGATGATACATTCACGAGTTTACAAGGACATATTTTACATATGAAGTTCAAGTCTTACAATACATAGAGTTCGAAGTTCGAATTGTACATTACATTAATTGTAAGCGAAAGTGTAAAAGAGTCTCGACGATACATGGACTTATTTGAAAACCATGTCAACCGATAGACACGGCCTCACTCCTAAGTCGGTGACGATGGAACCCATTCTACGGTCCACTCCTTTGGTTCACCTTGCCACACAAATTTGCCATAGCAATCACGAGTAATCGGGCTGTGGCACTCCTGAAAAACATTTATCTACAAGCCCGAGTATCTAATATACTCCGCAAGTCTTACCCGACAAAAATGGTTATAAAACCGACTCCTAATATGCAGGGGACTGTCCGGGCTTGCGGGACTTATGCAAAAACAACACCTACATTGTTTCTAAAATTCATCTTTTAGCTATCTTAAGAAGGTTATAACATGAATATAAATTTAGTGAGCAAGACTAGCAATACAAGGTTGCAATTCAACAATTAATACTTCAAAAATAACAAGTGTATATATTCATCTTCGCTTCTTACTACGATGCAATCTGCTCGACACAGCTAGTACTCAATAACCACGAGGGACGGCGATATATATCGATTTACATCCTATAGGAGAAACCCAAATACAGGACATACGCGTCATTTAAGAACACGTATGACCACCTTTCACAAGATCATCATAGCGACGTGCCGGGTCCACCCTCCGAGTGTATGTCCCCCTTGCGACCACACTTGTGACATCCCATGTCACAATTTGGGCTAATTGAAGTGTCAACCCTTGCTAATCACCATTAGACCATGGTTAAGTAAATCACCCAATTAAAAATTTCAGAATAATAAGAAAAAACCCTAACCTACACAAACATAAAAAATTATGACTGTGATGTGCAATGTTTTTCCAATGTTGGCCATCCAAAATAGTGAATTCAGGACAGTTCTGCAAATTTTTTAGGAAAGCTTTTGAAGCCTTAAAAATTCAAAACATCCTCTGATCTTGAATTTTTATAAAACTCTACAAACAGAATTGGTAGTGCCACCCAAAAGGAAATTTGTAGAACAAATCGTGCTGAATATCCCTGATTTTTGGCGTGAATTTATGAGCAGTACAAATGGAGTTTTCCATTTAAATTCACAGCCAGCCAAAATTTCAAAACCTGATCGAGCTGGAGCTTGTGACCAGTGGGCAATGGCCTTGCGTGTCGGTCCGGTGAACCCCGGCCGTGCCCAGGCGCACGAGCCCCGCCCCATCCCATCGCCATGCAGCCCTGGCCCACACCCAACCACCTCGTACCCGCCGGCCAACGGGGACGGCCGAAATTGAAGGCCCCTTCCATTGCTGCCCCTCCTCTCTGCCCCTCGCCTAGATAAACGACCAAAGATGCATCTCGCCAACGCCTCACGAGCCTCTCTCCCAACGAGCCGAGAACTCCCTCACTGCCTCCCCTCCTCGCCGGCGTGCGGGAGCAGGAAGAGACCCGTCGCCGCCTCTGTTTTTGGTTGCCATGGACACCGCCGACGGCCACGCCCCTAGGCAACTCGCTCCTCCCCGTTCTTCTCGCAAATCAACACACAACGACTGCCTCCAACTCGTCCTTGACTTTCCCTCGCTGCCCTGCAGCAGCAGGCCAGCAATTTTTTTGGAGAACAGCCGTCACCGGTGTCGGTTCCTCCTACCCGGTCGACGAGAACTCGTTTCCGACCACCCTCACCGCCGACCGACCCCACACCATCCATCTCCACGCTCGGGTGATGCCTCCCGGCCTAGAAACCCTTTATCTCTCACTCTAGGCTGGACGAGCCACACGGCCGGAGCTCTTCCCGCGCTGCCGCTCACCACGAGCCCAATCCGGCGAGGTGCTTGGTCCCGTCGACCCCACCAAAACGTTCCCCATCCCGCGCGCTCTAATCTTGCTTAAGCTCAGTCCGTGACCCATCGTTGTTCGGCCTCCGGCCGTGGCTCGCCGACGCCGGCCGCCGGCCGCCGCGCGCTCTGCCCATTTCAAAACCAGCTAGTGGCATTCTCGTAATTACGAACAAACTTTGATTAAATTTCAAAGATCCATATCATACGATTTAAAAGCCGAAATTTCCTAAACTAAATTTCGTTGGACTCGAAAAAATGTGCTATTTTCAAATAGTATCATGAGCTCTTGAGTTATCACAATTTTAATAATTTTAAAAATCATTTAAGTTGGAACCCTTTTAAGCTCATTATATCAATAAATAATTAAAGAAAAATTATTTAAATGTGAAACTTCGCCAAGATGTGCACCTTAGCATTCATGACATCTCTGCAAAAGCATATCCATTTTTACTGCATATGTTTAAAGTTATTGTTCTTTTTGGTATTTTCAGCAAAAGAATTCATATTAATTATGTGCCAATTATTTTTGCATCAAACTTGGTAGATCTACTATTCAGTACTCAGTGCATGCGTACAAAATTCCGTGATATATTTTGAGCAACAAAGATATTTACTTCCCTGTCATTTGCTTAATTCAATTAAATGGAAATTTCATGACATGATTTACTATGTTTATGCATATAATTTATAGGTCCTACGTAATTTTCATCATTTATACTGTTCATACAGCATGATGGTCCCTTATGGTCAGGAATGTAGCATGTTTAATATTCATGTACTTATGTCTTTGGTCTAGGCAATTTCTCTTAACCACATTCCCTAACAGATACCGGATATAAAACTAAGGCCGACAGTTTGAATACCCTCGGCAATTAGGTTAAACTCATGGGAAATCAAATCGCTGAGAGTAAACTATCGGGAATACCCCGTCGCAGATTCTTTGTTGGGGATTCTCCTATTTCCCGAGGGTACCGTCGGCGATATCATTTCCGACGGTGGTATCCCGACTCGTTAGCGGTCTGCAGTGCTCTACCTATAGCCGAGTGTTTTGTCATTTGCCGACGGTTTTGTAACCCTTCGGAGTAAGTAATCCCGATGCTATTTAATTAACCCTCGGTTATTTAACACCGTAGGCTATTTTATGTCCCGACTATTTTGTAAACTCTCGAGCATATGTATTTCCGACGGTGTTTAATTCACTATCAGCTATTTAACACTCTCGGTCATTTCACTTCCCAACGGTTTTCTTAAAGCTGTCACATATTTGTATATTACAATTTTTATTTCAAATGCACCATTTTGGAAATACAAGCCATTCAAATATTATATGTACACCATAATAGTAAGGCAACCACACAAGTGTTTTACCAACAATAATCAAAATACTCCGGATTACAAAATTGCAACCCAAAAGGAAAATAAGCGATTAGACATAGTTTTGTAGTGCTTCTAATGAAAATACTATCGGCAATTGAAAAACCGTCGGCCTTAGTTCGTCGAGTACCCGAGGGTGTAACAAAACCGTCGACATAGGAGGAACCATCGGTCTTGGTTGCTATAATGGCCGAGGGTTACCATTTAACCATCGGGGATTGAAAAGAGCTGTTGGCCACGGTCGGTGATCACGGAGTGTCCATGTTAATACCGTCAGGAAAACAAAAACTATCGGCCATTACATCATATTACCGAAGGGTTGTCGGCCATTTTCATAACCGTCGGCCTAGCTTGATTTTCTAGTAGTGTAAGTATCATTTCATGTGATAATGAAGAGTTTCATTTATGCCGTGGATTAAGAATGTTCACATATGTTTTGCTCAATGATTTAACTATGAAAAATGAATGTTGTTTATGCACAACATGCATGAGGACTTGTCATGATAATTGTTGTTGCTTTATTTTATCACTCATAGCCTTGCTAAGTTGCAAGTAGAAGGGAGACAATGTGTTGCATCGTTAATTATCATCCCATGCACCTTCGTAAATATGCACTCATCCATGAGCAACATGAGCATGAACAACACCTAATCATAAAGTCTTATACATGTATCCTTGGTTTCTTTTTCTTATGCATTGCATGTCATTTCTTAAGCAACGACGTTGAAGTGATCATTCCGGAGGAGACCGTTGCCAATCTTAACTCTTGTGAAGCTACTTGTTGGTGTGCTAAGCAGCGAGGGTAATGCTTACTTAACACACCAAACACAAGAATGGAATGTGCGGAGTATGAAAGAACAAAGTGGCAAGATAAAGACTCTTAGTATAAGCGAAGTTAACTTGCGGATTACATATGTCTTTACAAGTAACCCTTGGGCTCCTTTGTAGTCCAGGGAGCCACATTTTTACAGGACCGTTTTACCATCGCCCGAATGCCCTAGTCCTACTACAAGGCGGTAACTCTTAGGGGTACTTCGGGATAGCTGGTCGAAACCGCGTTGTCCACGGCTTAGCCGGCTACTTAGCTGGGACGCACTCCGGCCCTTCGCTTCGCTTCGCTCCGGTGCTCCGCCCTGCGCTTCTTCGCCTTGCCGGACGGTAGCTTCGTGGGCCGCGGGCCTTCGCACATGGGGCTTGGCCCCATCCTCGGGCTTCCCTTGACTTCGCCTTGAGGTACCTCCTTCGCTTTGGGCGCCTCGCACCGTTCGACGACTCGTGCGCGCTGCTCGATCGGCGAGCTCGAAATACGCGTAGATTGAGTGCGGCCGATTGGAACTTCGCTCGCTCGTGTAGGCGAGCTCGGGAAAACGCCACTCTCCGGGATCTTCGCTCCGCTATTTTTGCTTTGAAGGTGGAGTTGTTCCTTTGCGCTGTTGGTTGTTGGTAGTGTCACTTGCGGCGTTGTCATTGGACTTGGTACTCCTCGTTTACTAGGCCCGTTGGCTTACTCGAATCCGATGAGTGGGTGGCCCACTTTGCTCGACGTGGTCTACGGTTGGCCTTTTCACTTCTCGCGTCGCCGCTTTTTACCATTGATGACCGCTTTTTACCGAATTTGGTTTTTCTTTTCACCGCTTTACTTCCCTTTCCCCGCTTTTCTATCGTCGAAATGACTTCGCCTTTGTGCCCCGAGGATTTGGGAACTTTCGAGCTTCGTGCCGACGACTAGAAGGCTGCGCGAGCCCTTGCCTACCTCTTCTAAGTGTAGCGGGGCTTCGAGCGCGGAAGAGGAGGAGGAAGAGGCGGCCAGCCTAGGCCGCGGATGAGGAGAGCGAAGCCGGTGGCGGGGATGAACAGGAGGAGGAGGAAGAAGGCGATGCTTCGCTCGGTGCTGGTGTTGCTGCTCGGGGCGAGCTCGAACATGGCTGCTCCGCGACGCCGTCGCCCAAAAGCCTCGAAGGCCCCCAAGGTTGTCAACCCCAAAACCCTTCGCATCGAGCCATCTACGATGACCGATGCGTTGGCGAAGGAGTTGGTTGGTCTTGGCTACCTTTAGGGATACCGCCTCCCAATAGGCGAAGTGGAGCTGCGGCCCGAAGAGGACGAGGTAGTTGTCTTCCGAGACTACTTTGTCGCGGGGTTGGTGATCCCCTGTCAACGCTTCATGAAGACTATCTTGGAGTGCTACGACATCTAGTTGCACGAGCTGTCCCTAGCGCCTTCGCTCATTTGAGCAAATTTATCTAGGCGGTGGTGAGCTACGGAGACGACCTCGACATCGAGGTGTTCGCCTGTCACTTTGTGCTTGGACAACTAGCAGCGCCACTTTATTATCGACGGTGTGGAGCACGATTGCCGGTAGGGGTCGCCGACCTTCACGCCCGCCGGAACGAGAACAAGGACGTCATGCATCGAAGCATGAACAAGTGGAGCCGGAATTGGCACGAGTACCGGTTCTACGCGAAGGTGCTCGGCATCACCGAGATGAGCGAAGGCGGCGAGGTGAGGATCATTTACCCGCTTGCTTCGCGGCTTGTCCCTTCGGACCCAATTTGGGCGCCCGACTTCGAGCGCCGTGGGCACGAGGTGGGCGAGACCATTTTCTACAAGGCGTACCGCACCTCTAACAGCCGCGACCTGGTGGAGGAGTTTTGTGCCGCCGGCTTCCGCCCTCCGAGGGCCGGGTTTGGGATTGGCAGCGATCGGTTGTCTTCGATCGATCTCGGGCTCGTGGGGGTCGAGAGGGCAATCATTTGCCCGGTTTTTGACCTTGCCCGCGAAAAGGCGAGGGCGGGGTCGTTCGTCCGTGACGTGGAGCAGCGAGCGAACATTTTGTGCGACACCTACTCGACGGACGAGCACAAGCTGGTCCTTCGGTGCACCGTCACGAAGGGCCAATTCAACGGGGTCCTTGGCGCCGCGGGGATTCCATATCGTCCCCACGAAGCGCCTCGGTCTTGGACCGGCGAAGCGACTTCTACCGGTGGGGTAGGGGGGAGAGGAGACGAAGCTCTAGGGGTGGGGCAAGCTCCAAGTCTCGCCACCAAAAGGGGTTGCTGCCTGTCAACATCAGCCCTAGTACCTCGCCCGGCGAGAACCCTATCCGATCGGCGGTCGAATAGGCGTCGCCCCCGAACAAGGCGTTACGCATGGTCGTGATGCACGACATGCTCGGACGACTCCGCTCCCTCCCCTTGACGGGGAGAAGAAGAAGAAGAAAAAAAGGAGGTGATGAAGAGGCCTCGCACCGAGGTTCGAAGCGGGGCCACTTCCCCGCAAAAAGGTGAGGCGGGTTGCATCGACGCCAAGTGTCTGTTCCTCGCGTTCTTGATTATTCCGGACTTAACTTTTGTTTACCTTTTGTTTCGGATATCTGTTCCTCATCGCTCCCGCTGTTGCGCCTCGAGTGGCATTGCTGGAGATGCCCCCAAGCTCCTACCACTTTAACGGTGGGATCTAATGTTGGTCGAGGTGATTCTCTTTCTTGCTCCCTCTCTCTTTTTTAATAATTTTTGGGTGAAGCAAATTTTGACGGTACTTCCATTGTTTTTGCCGTTGACGCTCACTCTGCTGCCACACTTGGGAAACAGATTGTTTCCACTGGTTCCTCGTTCGAGGCTCCCTCGGAAGGGCGGTCCGAAGGCGAGTTAATCGCGGAGCTGCGGAGCGCGGCCGGGGCGAGCCGGGAGTTGACTTCGGCATTGACGGGCCAACCGACACGCCGCCCGGCACGTCGTGCGGTGGTGGCCGCGGAACCGACGGCAGCTAAGGAGGCTAACTCTCTCCTTGAGTCCGAGGTGACACGCCCGAAGGAGGAGTCTACCAGCCATATCCGGGCGTTGGTTGCGGTGAAGAAATCCGTAGTGGTTGCCCGCTCGGAGCGGGATCGAGCCGATGCTCGGGCTTCGGGAAGCTCGGGGCGCGGTCAAGGAGCTAAGGAAGATCCTCGATTGCCGCGACGAGTTCTTTGCCCGGGAGAGCTCGGACGCAAGCTCGGGCTTGGTGGCGGCGATCGAGTGTGTAGGGGCCGTCGTGCCTCCCTTCGACGCGCCCGCCAATGAAGGCCACGAATGGCCCTCTCTTCGTTGGCCGACGGGGGCCATTGATGCCATGACAGGGGTGTTCGATCGAGGTTGCAAGCTTGCTGTGATGTATTGCATCGAGGCGGGGTTCAGCCTGCTCGAGTGGCGATCCTACAACCATGTCCGCGCCCTGGCGAGCCGGGCTCTTCGATCGGGGCGGACTCTGCGAGGACGCCGGCACGGCTGCTAGGGTGGCCGCCGGCGGGTCCTTCGGGAATATTGGGTCGCGCATGGGCAGGCGTCCGCGCTCGAGGATTTCAGGGCGCGCCACCAAGGGGTGAGTTATTTTTTCCTTTCTTTCGCGAAGCCGTACTTTTCGGCTAGATGTAGTGTTAAGTTTCTCTTTGCTTCGCAGAGTCGGATCCGGCCAAGGAGGAGTCCGAGGAAGAAGAGCAGGAAGAGGAGGAAGAAGCGGAGGAAGCGGAGGCGGAGGCGGAGGAAGCGGAGGACCTGGCCCCGCCGGTTGTGGATCGCCACGGCGCGAAGCTTCCACCGGCGGGAGCCGGATCCGGTCGAGAGGTCTAGGCGCTTAATAGAAGGGTTCTTCGCCCCATTGTATTTGTTTTGTTTCTTGGTGCTTTGCGCCTGATTGCGGAGGAACAACTTTTGTGAATGGATATTTTTAACCTGCGCAGGTTCTACGGGAAGGGCCTACGCGAGGAATCTAGAAGCGACGCTTCCGACATGATTTTGGAATTGGGTCTTCCCAGCGACTCCTTGCGGAGTGACGGCGTGGCCTCGAGCCCCGAGGTCGACTTAGGTTATTTTGAGGCGCCGGACGAAATGATCGGCGAATCGAGGCCGCGTGGCGAGGGACGAAGTCAATTCCGGATCTACAACGAGCTTAGTAGGCGCTTTTGTAAGCGCCTCTTCACCTTAGGCTACGCTCGGGCGAGGCATTCCTCGCCCCCTCGTCGGGTAGGTTCAAGACACTTAGAAATTAGTGGCGATGTTGATAGGTGTAGTCTTGCCGGTTCTTCGCTTCCGCCCGCTTCGATCGGCCGCGATTATCGCCCGACTCCTTTGGGTGGGGTGAGTGGGAGATTGTGAAACCAATGTTGAGTCCGGTGTTGTTATAAAAAGAGAGCCACGATAGTTTCTCATGGATTTGTGCTCTGCTTTGCTTTGTAGGGTTCAGCCTCGACGGCGGATGAGTTTTTGCCCGATGCTTTTGTTGACGCTACTCCGCTTGCATGGGAGCGTGGTCACCCGAGGGCTACGCGGGGCTATTACGACCGTTATCTCGCCGAGTATCCTCTAGGCAACCTGGCCCACTTTTGGAGTGTTGTTATGGTTCGTTTTGCCAAAGGACGAGTGCAAGCCGACGAAGTTTTTTAAAGACCATTTGATGGCTTCGCCAGCTGCCCCGTAGAGAAAGCCGGTGTTAAAATTGAGGTTCCGGAGTGCGACTCGGCGGAGATAGTTTTTGCTTACGATACTCCGCGCCGTGAGGGGGACAAAGGAGGATCGGTTGTAGAGATTTTTTAGTTTACATTGGGACCCGACTTTGCCTTCCCGTTTTCTCGATTTGATGCACTTGGGCGTTGTTGCCTAACCGTTCTCGTATTTGTGTTACGTCCGTGTCCAATTGTGAGCCCCGTTTGATCTTGTAATCCTCCGAGTGTGCTTTTCCGCAAAGGCCCGCCTTGTTTCGAGCGAAAACGCGGGCCTCTTTGCGTCTTTACGCATGGTTTCGATTAAATAAAATGCCACTTCCCCCACTTAGTCGTTTAGGGGTGAAGCGTGAATTTGCTTCAAACAAAAACGGGAGCTCCTTTGCGGCTTTACGCATTGTTTTGTTTAAATAAAACGTCACTCCTCCACCTACTTAGTCGTTTAGGGGCGAAGCGTGAATTTGCTTCGAACGAAAACGCGAGCCCCTTTGCGGCTTTACGCATCGTTTTGTTTAAATAAAATGCCACTTCCCCCACTTAGTCGTTCAGGGGCGAACCGTGAATTTGCTTCGAATGAAAAAGCGAGCCCCTTGGTGGCTTTACGCATCATTTTGTTTAAACAAAACACCACTCCCCCTCCACCCCCCCCTCCCCGAGTTAGTCGTTTAGGGGCGAAGCGTGAATTTGCTTCGAACGAAAATACGAGCCCCTTTGCGGCTTTACCCAACGTTTTGTTTAAATAAAACACCCCCCCCCCACTTAGTCGTTTAGGGGCGAAGCGTGAATTTGCTTCGAACGAAAGCGTGAGCATCTTTGCGGATTTACGCATGGTTTTCTTTCAATATAATGCTACTTCCCCCACTTAGTCGTTTAGGGGCGAACCGTGAATTTGCTTCGAATGAAAAAACGAGCCCCTTTGCGGCTTTACGCATCGTTTTGTTTAAATAAAACACCACTTCCCCACTTAGTCGTTTGAGGGCGAAGCGTGAATTTGTTTCGAACGAAAGCGTCGGCTCCTTTGCGGCTTTACGCATGGTTTTATTTAAATATAACGCCACTCCCCCGCCCCACTTAGTCGTTTAGGGGCAAAGCATGAATTTGCTTCGAAAGAAAACACGAGCCCCTTTGCGGCTTTACGCATCGTTTTGTTTAAATAAAACACCACTCCCCCCCCCCACTTAGTCGTTTAGGAGCGAAGCGTGAATTTGCTTCGAACGGAAGTGTGAGCCCCTTTGCGGCTTTACGCATGGTTTTCTTTAAATATAATGCCACTTCCCCCACTTAGTCGTTTAGGGGCGAACCGTGAATTTGCTTCGAATGAAAAAACGAGCCCCTTTGCGGCTTTACGCATCGTTCTGTTTTAATAAAACACCACTCCCCCACTTAGTCGTTTAGGGGCGAAGCGTGAATTTGTTTCGAACGAAAGCGTGAGCCCCTTTGCGACTTTACGCATGGTTTTATTTAAATATAACGCCACCCCCTCTCCCACCCACTTAGTCGTTTAGGGGCGAAGCATGAATTTGCTTCGAACAAAAGCGCGAGCCCCTTTGCGGCTTTACGCATGGTTTTATTTAAATAAAACGCCACTCCCCCTCACCCCTCACTTAGTTGTTTAGGGGCGAAGCGTGAATTTGCTTCAAACGAAAATCCGAGCCCATTTGCGGCTGTACGCATCGTTTTGTTTAAATAAAACACCACTCCCCCCACTTAGTTGTTTAGGGGCGAAGCATGAATTTGCTTCAAATGGAAAGCGAGCCCCTTTGCGGCTTTACGCATCGTTTTGTTAAAATAAAACGCCACTCCCCCACTTAATCGTTTAGGGGCAAAGCGTGAATTCGCTCGAACGAAATCGCGAGCCCCTTTGCGGCTTTACACATGGTTTTATTTAAATATAACGCCACTTCCCCCCACTTAGTCGTTTAGAGGCGAACCGTGAATTTGCCTCGAACGAAAAGGCGAGCCCCTTTGTGGCTTTACGCATTATTTTATTTAAATAAAATGCCACTCCCTCCGCCCTCCCCCCCCCACTTTGTCGTTTAGGGGCGAAGCGTGAATTTGCTTCGAACGAAAACACGAGCCCCTTTGCGGCTTTACTCATCGTTTTGTTTAAATAAAACACCACCCCCACTTAGTCGTTTAGGACGAAGCGTGAATTTGCTTCGACCAAAAACATGAGCCCCGTTCCGGCTTTATGCACCGTTTTGATAAAATAAAACGTCACTCCCCCCACTTAGTCCTTTGGCGGCGAAGCGTGAATTTTCTTCGAAAGAAAACGCGAGCCCCTTTGCGGCTTTACGCATCGTTTTGTTTAAATAAAACGCAACCCCCCACTTAGTCGTTTAGCGACGAAGCTTGAATTTGCTTCGAACGAAAGTGCGAGCCCCTTTGGGGCTTTACGCATGGTTCTATTTAAATAAAACACCACTCCCCCACTTAGTCGTTTAGGGGCGAAGCGTGAATTTGCCTCGAACGAAAACATGAGCCCCTTTGCGGCTTTACGCATCGTTTGTTTAAATAAAACGCCACCCCCCCCGCCCGCCCACTTTGTCGTTTAGGGGGAAGCCTGAATTTGCTTCGAACGAAAATGCGAGCACCTTTGCGGCTTTACGCATGGTTTTATTTAAATAAAACGCCACTTCCCCCACTTAGTCATTTTGGGGCAAAGCATGAATTTGTTTCAAATGAAAACGCGAGCCCCTTTGCGGCTTTACGCATGGTTTTGTTTAAATAAAACGCGACTTTCCTCCCGCCCCGCACTTAGTCGTTTAGGGGCAAAGCGTGAATTTGCTTCAAACAAAAACGCGAGCCCCTTTGCATCTTTACTTATCATTTTGTTTAAATAAAACACCACCCCCCACTTAGTCGTTTAGGGCGAAGCGTGAATTTGCTTCAACCGAAAACGCGAGACCCTTTGTGGCTTTACACATCGTTTTGTTTAAATAAAACGCCACTCCCCCCCCCCACCCCCACTTAGTCGTTTATTGGCGAAGCATGAATTTGGTTCGAACGAAAGCGCGAGCCCCTTTGCGGCTTTACGCATGGTTTTATTTAAATAAAACGCCACTCCCCCCACCCCCACTTAGTCGTTTAGGGGCGAAGCATGAATTTGCTTCAAACAAAAACGCGAGCCCGTTTGCGGCTTTTCACATCGTTTTGTTTAAATAAAACACCACTCTCTCCTCCCCCCCCCCACTTAGTCGTTTAGGGACAAAGCGTGAATCTGCTTAAAATGAAAACGCGAGCCCCTTTGCATCTTTACTCATCATTCCGTTTAAATAAAACACCAGTCCCCCCCCCACTTAGTCGTTTAGGAGCGAAGCGTGAATTTGCTTCGATCGAAAACGCGAGCCCTCGCAGGCTGTACACATCGTTTTGTTTAAATAAACCCCCCCCCCCCACTTAGTTCTTTAGGGGCGAAAGGCATGAATTTGCTTCGAAAGAAAACGCGAGCCCCTTTGCGGCTTTACGCATCATTTTGTTTAAATAAAACAGCGCTCCCCCAACTCGGTCGTTTAGGGGCGAAGCGTGAATTTGCTTCGAACGAAAGCGTGAGCCCCTTTGCGGCTTTACGCATGGTTTTATTTAAATATAATGCCACTCCCCCCCCTACTTAGTCGTTCAGGGCGAACCGTGAATTTGCTTCGAATGAAAAAGCGAGCCCCTTGGTGGCTTTACGAATCATTTTGTTTAAACAAAACACCACTCCCCCCTTCCCCCCCCCCTCCCAAGTTAGTCGTTTAGGGGCGAAGCGTGAATTTGCTTCGAACGAAAATGCGAGCCCCTTTGCGGCTTTACTCAACGTTTTGTTTAAATAAAACACCACCCCCCCCCCCACTTAGTCGTTTAGGGGCGAAGCGTGAATTTGCTTCGAACGGAAGTGTGAGCCCCTTTGCGGCTTTACGCATGGTTTTCTTTAAATATAATGCCACTTCCCCCACTTAGTCGTTTAGGGGCGAACCGTGAATTTGCTTCGAATGAAAAAACGAGCCCCTTTGCGGTTTTACGCATCGTTCTGTTTTAATAAAACACCACTCCCCCCACTTAGTCGTTTAGGGGCGAAGCGTGAATTTGTTTCGAACGAAAGCGTGAGCCCCTTTGCGACCTTACGCATGGTTTTATTTAAATATAACGCCACTCCCCCCCACTTAGTCGTTTAGGGGCGAAGCATGAATTTGCTTCGAACAAAAGCGTGAGCCCCTTTGCAGCTTTACGCATGGTTTTATTTAAATAAAACGCCACTCCCCCTCACCCCTCACTTAGTTGTTTAGGGGCGAAGTGTGAATTTGCTTCAAACGAAAACGCGAGCCTATTTGCGGCTGTACGCATCGTTTTGTTTAAATAAAACACCACTCCCCCCACTTAGTTGTTTAGGGGCGAAGCATGAATTTGCTTCAAATGGAAAGCGAGCCCCTTTGCGGCTTTACGCATCGTTTTGTTAAAATAAAACGCCACTCCCCCACTTAGTCGTTTAGAGGCAAACCGTGAATTCGCTTCGAACGAAATCGCAAGCCCCTTTGCGGCTTTACACATGGTTTTATTTAAATATAACGCCACTTCCCCCACTTAGTCGTTTAGAGGCGAACCGTGAATTTGCCTCGAACGAAAAGGCGAGCCCCTTGTGGCTTTACGCATTATTTTATTTAAATAAAACACCACTCCCTCCCTCCCCCCCCCCACTTAGTCGTTTAGGGGCGAAGCGTGAGTTTGCTTCGTACGAAAACACGAGCCCCTTTGCGGCTTTACTCATCGTTTTGTTTAAATAAAACACCACCCTCGCCCCCCACTTAGTCGTTTAGGGCGAAGCGTGAATTTGCTTCGACCAAAAACACAAGCCCCTTTCCGGCTTTATGCACCGTTTTGTTAAAATAAAACGCCACTCCCCCCCCACTTAGTCCTTTGGCGGCGAAGCGTGAATTTTCTTCGAAAGAAAACGCGAGCCCCTTTGCGGCTTTACGCATCGTTTTGTTTAAATAAAACGCAACCCCCCACTTAGTCGTTTAGCGACGAAGCTTGATGGTTCTATTTAAATAAAACACCACTCCCCCACTTAGTCGTTTAGGGGCGAAGCGTGAATTTGCCTCGAACGAAAACATGAGCCCCTTTGCGGCTTTACGCATCGTTTGTCTAAATAAAACGCCACTCCCCCCCCACTTAGTCGTTTAGGGATGAAGCATGGATTTGCTTCGAACGAAACGCGAGCCCCTTCGCGGCATTACGCATCGTTTTGTTTAAATAAAACGCCACCCCCACTTAGTCCTTTAGGGACGAAGCATGAATTTGCTTCGAAAGAAAACGCGAGCCCCTTTGTGGCTTTATGCATCGTTTTGTTTAAATAAAACACTACTCCCCCTCCCCACTTAGTCGTTTGGGGACGAAGCGAGAATTTGCTTCGAACGAAAATGCGAGCCCCTTTGCGGCTTTACTCATCGTTTTGTTTAAATAAAACACCACCCCCACTTAGTCGTTTAGGGCGAAGCATGAATTTGCTTCGACCGAAAACTCGAGCTCTTTTGCAGCTTTATGCACCGTTTTGTTAAAATAAAACGCCACCCCCCCCCCACTTAGTCCTTTAGGGGCGAAGCGTGAATTTGCTTCGACCAAAAACGCGAGCCCCTTTGCGGCGTTACGCATCGTTTTGTTTAAATAAAACACCACCCCCACTTAGTCCTTTAGGGGCTGATGAGGACATCACTCGTACGGATACAGCCAACACTCCCTCATTTGATATTCATGATCCAATCCCGAGAGCTCAAGCGCGAATTTGGAATTTATCGGTGAGCTCGTTTCTAATGTCTTCCTTATATATTTTTGAGAATAAAATACTACCTAATGATTTAATTATTGTTAGGAACCATGGAGATGATGAGGATATGGATAGAGAGGTGCTCAAAGGCGTGGAGGGCCGGCCATGTATTGCAAATCAGGTGGCAGGACCAATCAAAGTCGGTTTCGGGTCCGATTCGGACTCCAGGACCAGTCCGCAATAAAACGGACGCCCAGGGCGCATACGAGCTCCGTTTTGGACGTTGTACATATGATCAGAAAGATAAGAAGACCGCGTTTCCAATGGAACCGGTTGGAGGTCCAAATTCGTTCGGAGTCAACGGGAATCGTCGCATCAATTTGACGGACAGGATCCGTCTCGGTGCTGAGTCACCGTTATATCGCTATTGGGCTTTGTATCAAGTTGGGCCCACTAGGGGCGCATCCTAGGGTTGGAGGACGATCCCCACCATGTCCTGGTCGTTCTCTCCCTTTCTCGATACCCCCATAGCCGCCACAAACAGAATGGGTTTTGTTTTGTCAGTTTAGCCATTGCTACTACCTTGTAGACGCGTGTGTCGGCTAGACCATCCGTTCTACTTCATTCGAACCCCACCTTTGAGAGTTTAGCTACTTGTTTATCTTGTTCTTGCTTGTTCTTCGATTGCTTGCAGGAATTACCCTCGTGGTTTTGGTTGATTGTGCTCCACAAGATCGTGATTAACCGCTGGAGTTGGTGTATCGGTTGCTAAGGCGCATCCTTGTCGGCTGTAGTCGGGCCGTGAACGTCTCTCCGGTCTAAATCGAAGTTATCCCCTCTCATCGAAAGATCGGGCAGGTAGGGTTGGAAAAGCGCGACACACCGACCCGGTTCTAGATCCACGACCTGAACCTGCAGTCTTAGCACCACAACTCCGGCAGCACGACACACCGATCTAGTTTCGGTACACACGACCTGGCCCCTGCAATCTTAGCACCGCAACTCCAGCGCACCCACTCGGGGAAAGACCCAATCTCCCTAAAAGACTAGTCCGATAGGGGAAGGGTGGCTCTCCCTTTGAAGGTGGCTTCCTCCTCCCAAGCTAAGTAAGGTGGGATTATTCGGAGGCTCACACGGTCGCCGCCCGACTACAACCGGGCCACTTGGCCCATCTTTGTTGCGTCTTTGCCAGCGGGTAGTAATGGAGGATGTCCTCATCATTCTCTCCCTCTTAACAAGGGCCCAGCTCTGATACAAAATGATGAGTACACGGGTGATGCCCGATCTTTCGATGAGAGGGGATAACTTCGATTTGAACCGGAGAGACGTTCACGGCCCGACTACAGCCAACAAGGATGCGCCTTAGTAACCGATACACCAACTCCAGCGGTTAATCACGATCTCGTGGAGCATGATCAACCAAACCACGAGGGTAATTCCTGCAAGCAATCGAAGAACAAGCAAGAACAAGACAAACAAGTGACTAAACTCACAAAGGTGGGGTTCTGAATGAAGTAGAACGGGTGGTCTAGCCGACGTGCGCGTCTACAAGGTAGTAGCAATGGCTAAACTAACAAAACAAAACCCAATCTGTTTGTGACGGCTATGGGGGTATAAGAGAAGGGGAGAGGACGACCAGGACGTGGTGGGGGTCGTCCTCCAACCCTAGGACTCGCCCCTATTGGGCCCAGCTTGATACAAAGCCCAATGGCTATATAACGGTGATGCAGCACCGAGGCAGATTCTGTCTGTCAAATTGTTTTGACGATTCCCGTCGACTCCGAACGGATTTGGACCTTAAACCGGTTCCATTGGAAAGGTGGTCTTCTTATCTTTCCAACCATATGTAGAACGTCCAAAACCGAGCCCGTATACTTCCTAGGCGTCTGTTTTAGTGCGTACTGGTCCTGGAGTCCGAATCGGACCCGAAACCGAATTTGGTTGGGCCTCCCATCTCATTTGCAATACGTGGCCGGCCCTCCACGCCTTTGAGCACCTCTCTAGCCATATTCTCATCATCTCCATGGTTCCTAACAATAATTAAATCATTAGGTAGTATTTTATTCTCAAAACTATATAAGGAAGGCATTAGAAACGAGCTCACCGATAAATTCCAAATTCGTGCTTGAGCTCTCGGGATTGGATCATGAATATCAAATGAAGGAGTGTTGGTTGTATCTGTACGCGTGATGTCCTCATCATTACTGATGAGTACACTGGTGCTACCCGATCTTTCGATGAGAGGGGATAACTTCGATTTGAACTGGAGAGACGTTCACGACCCGACTACAGCCAACAAGGATGCGCCTTAGCAACCGATACACCAACTCCAGCGGTTAATCACGATCTTGTGGAACACGATCAACCAAACCACAAGGGTAATTCCTGCAAGCAATCGAAGAACAAGCAAGAACAAGACAAACAAGTGACTAAACTCACAAAGGTGGGGTTCTGAATGAAGTAGAACGGGTGGTCTAGCCGACGCACGCTTCTATAAGGTAGTAGCAATGGCTAAACTAACAAAACAAAACCCAATCTGTTTGTGACGGCTATGGGGATATAAGAGAAGGGGAGAGGACGACCAGGACATGGTGGGAGTCGTCCTCCAACCCTAGGACGCACCCCTATTGGGCCCAGCTTGATTCAAAGCCCAATGGCTATATAACGGTGACGCAGCACCGAGACAGATTCTTTCTGTCAAATTGTTTTGACGATTCCCGTCGACTCCGAATGAATTTGGACCTTAAACCGGTTCCATTGGAAAGGTGGTCTTCTTATCTTTCCAACCATATGTAGAACGTTCAAAACCGAGCCTGTATGCTTCCTGGGCGTCTGTTTTAGTGCGGACTGGTCCTGGAGTCCGAATCGGACCCGAAATCGAATTTGATTGAGCCTCCCACCTGATTTGCAATACATGGCCGGCCCTCCACGCCTTTTGTAACAACTCTCAGAAAAATAAATACATTTCATGTCATCATGAGCATTGCAACATATTGTTGCATTTATGAAGATATCAAATTTTGTGCTAAGAACATACACATAAAATATCAAAATAACTAAAGAATAAAGGAAGCGCTTAAAAAGAAATGAAATAAGAATAAAATATATGTTCAAACATTTCCTATGGCTCAAATGTCATAAATAAAGATTTATAAAAATCCCCTGAAATTATTTTGCCTTGTGAAAATTTTTGCAAGAAATAAACAAAGCTTCTTTTATTAATTTTGGCTATGATTTTTTAATCCGAAAATGATTTGGAATCTTAACCTGGACTTAATAGGAAAAATGCCTAAAATACTTTCATTAACACCCCTGAAAATTTGGGAATTTTTGGAGCACCGAAAGGTTACTTTTTAATTAACAGAAAGTTGAGGGACGTTTTTGCAAAAATGGTCGGGACCGGCCCTCATTTCTTTTCTCCTCTCCCATTTATCCCCTCAGCCTCCCGGCCATTGTCGCACCTCCGGAGCTACGCCGCCGGGCTGCCTCAATCGCTCCCTCGGCCAAACCATCACCACCACGAGCTCCGCCACACCGCCTCGAAGCTTCTCCAAGTCGCCAAACAGAGTTGAGCACCCGTGCTCCGTCGTGGCATGCTCGGTTTCCTCCACGGCACTTCACCGTCGACCCTCCGCCGCTTCCGCAATTCAGTGAACTGTGCTTGAGCTATTGTTGCTCTTTGCTCCTCCGGTTGATGTACAACTAGATGCTCTACCTTATGCACAACTCCTTACCGAGCTTCTCCCACAGGTCACCACCAATTTGGCCGTCTTCTCCTCGTCCGGTCGTTGCTTGTCCGCCACCTCCACGGTGAGCACACCCTTCCGAGCTTGCTCATGTATCTATGACCCCTCGACGAGCTTGCGCATGCTCCATAGAAGCTCTATGTAGTTTCTTTCTCAATTTTTGCGTGCACGAGCGAGCTCTCCACCGTGCCGGAGCGTCGCCATGCCCAAACTTCGCCGCCGGCATAGCCAGGGTCGAGCTCATACTAGTTTATCTTTCCCGGAGGGTTCGCACGGTCGCGCAGATCGTTTTGGGGGCTTCGCGGCGAGCTTTGGAGCACCGCCGGCCGTCTCCGGTGGCCGCGCCGCCGCGAGCTCACCGCCGCGGTGGTGCCACACCGCGGGCCACACGCGCTGGATCGCGTGTGGCCACGAGCGGATCTGGTGTGGCCTAGTGTGTGGCCCGAATGCTTTTCAAATTTTGAAAATTCGTGGAAAATTCATTAAAAATCAAAAAAATACAAAACCAAGTTTGTTAGACTCAGAAAAATAAGATCTATTTATTTGTAAAATAAAATAATTATTTTGAGTAAATTGATTTCATAGATAGTATTTAATCACTTTCTTGTTTAAGGAAAAGCTATTATTTTTTGTTAATTAAATGTTTAATGAAGAAAAATAGTTTAATTAGATGAAGGAGATACTGTAGACGAAATTAATTATGAAAATTATTTTCCAAAATTAAACTTAAACTTTACTATTTTATGTGATTCCAATTTATTAGCCTATTATCACATGTCACCTAAAACAATGATTTATTTATTGCTTAATAAACAAGAATAATTATTAATTGTTAAACCTAAGTTATTAGTGGATTAATTAATTAATTAAGGAACATGACTAATTAATAATTAATAACCTTGATTAAGCATTTATTAATCAGCATAACCAATTGTTAATTATCGCTTAATGAACATGCTTATTCATGATTTATTAATTAACCAAGGTGATGAAGCATTAATTATTAATTATTGGACTTAATTAATGAAACCCTTGCATAATTTTATCATGATCATTCATGCATACATGATTGTGATTCGCAACGCATTGTTGGTCGACCTAGGTTCCGAGGTGATCGAGGTTCCACCGAGGTCGAGTCGGAGACGGGATTCTCGAGGTCGACCCACGCGCCGAGGAAGCTGACTCCGAACCGTATCAAGGCAAGCCCGGTGCATCCTACCTATGTTTTTAAATATTTTATTTTATCACATAGTTCGGTTATGTTTGTGCATTAGGTGTTAGGGAATGATTGATACTCTAGTTGCATTATGGTAGGTTTCCGTTTGTTTTTACTATACTCGGTACTGGTAGCTCAATAGAGGCTAAGCTTAATTTCACAGTCGCAACGGTAGATGTTTAGGGAATCTTAAAGCATGGAGGCTTTAAGGGTTTTGTGTTGACACTAAGATGATGAGAGTGTTAATAAAGCTAAGACCGGACGGGCCCCGTAGGAGAAAGGGCAAGACGGAGATGAGGTCTTGCAAGGTGGTAGCCCCGTCCGAGTCGGTCAAGGACCGTACCGATGTCGGCTTAGTTGAACAAGTTTGAACGTACCGTACTAAATGCTGGTATCATGGACCCAGCAAGCTGATGTACCCTACCGCCCTATAGATGTAGCGTAGCCGGCTCTCTTTTGCCGGCTGTTAGTGAGAGGATAGTCTCACGGGAGGGAGATGGGTCGGCCACGAGGGAAGTCGTGGAGTCGCCATACTCCGGGGAGTTGGAAATGGCTAGTCTTCCGTCGAGTGCTAGCGGGAAAGGTTGACGTATACGACCAGTACCGCTTGTTTAGCTCGTCACATCGTAGTAAGTTATATGGAAGATGAAGATGAGAGATGAAAGGATTAATAATCTATTTTATCTTGTCTTGCAAACTTGATTGCAATAGTGATAGGCTGCAAACACCAAGGTTAATGAACTTAACGTGAGCTAAAATATTGAAAGTAAGGACCCACCCTCTAATGTTGTTTTTCGCAAAGGAGTAAACCCCACAGCCAAAAAGCCTTTGCATACTAGGCGTCGGCCTTAGCGTGCCATGTTGACGGGTCAGCCTTGCTGAGTATTAGAATACTCAGGGTTTGTTCGTTATCTTTCAGGGAACGAGTCGTGCTACCACGACTTGTATGGCAGCTTCCCGGAAGAGGAGCAATGTCCGGAGGAGGTTCCCTTCAATGGAAACGTATCCCCACGCCATGAAGAGGGAGGACCGTGATGTACGAAGGGGTCGAGTGCATCACGTTGATCGTTTAAAGTCTTTCGGTTTGTATATAGAACAAGCTTCCGCTGAATACTCGTAGGTTGTTAAACTTCAATAATGTTATATTTCCGTTGCACGAATGTTTGTATTTTGAAAACTTGGTTGTATTATACCATGATGTATATATTCTGGCTTGTATGAGATGATGTTTCTGTTGTAACTCGCTTCGTCGAGTGTCCCTCCGTACCGATTCCTAGGTGTCCCGGAGGGGATGTCACAGCTGGTATCGGAGCGGTTCGGAGGCAACAATGCATCATTACAAGCCTATTTTCAAAACTTAACACGTTAGTACGATAGACAACGAGAGAGTACGGAGCCCTATAAGGATGTGGAATAGTTAGATTTTTACTAACCGTTCGACGTTCGGGTTTTGGGAAGTGCTAATTATCCGTCGTAGTTTTCTATTCTATAGTACGTATAGTTAGTTCACGAGCATGCATCATGTCATATTATGCACTAAATAAATATTGTGGTATATACTTAGCTAGTTTTGTAGTACTTGTATAGGTTATTTCTATTCGTTTTCTTCTATGGGAAGAAGTGTTTAACTCGTTTAAACATGTTCCCTGCAGATGCCGATGACTCGCGGTAGACAGCGCACTCGGGAGGAGGAGGACACATAGGCTGCACGCGTCGCAGAGCTGGAGCAGCAGGTCCACAGCCTAGAGTTACGGACGCAGAACTAGGGACCGACAGCTGGGTGCTTGGAAGCACCGCTGTCGAGTGGACTGCCGGGAGGTTCGGAGGTCCAACGCTAGGATCGCCGAGCTGGAGAAGCAGCTGGTGGAGGTTACCCTAGACCGTAACGGTTACCGCGGGCGGCTATCGTGTTGGACGCGCAGCTGACCACGGTTACCGAGGAGCGAGACGCCGCTATCGCGACCGACGAGGTGCACGCGACCAAGTTGGCAGCGATGACAGCCCAGCGGAACCACGTGGTGGAGAACCCGATCGAGAGAGAGCTTGAGCTGGGTCAGCTGGAGGGACTGTACAACGGATCGGCCCGGGCACACCACGCCCGATCCACGACCACGACGACCTGCTTGAGCTGTTCCAGCGAGTTGCAGCAGCAGCAGCACCGGGTCCCACAAGATGACGCCGAGGAGGTCTCTCGGTATGGACTTTGAGCCGCCACCCGCCTCACCAGCGAGAGGACATCGAGTCGGACGCTGATAGCCACGCGCCGTCGGCGTAGTTGTGTTGTGTTTTCACCGATGTAGGAGGATAGCCACATTTTGCTGACATAGGTCGGGTGTAGATAGGGTACTAGTAGGTGTTTGGTCGGATGGGAGTGTATGAAAAGTGGGTTTGAGTTGTACCAATAACAACTAATGAAAAGGAAGTGGTAGTGATATATATATGCAGTTGCTAGAATGAAAAGATTTGCTGAAAAAGTAGGATTAGTTTCTACTTGTATCCGATACTCTTACTTCTTCACGAGAGATGCACAGCACGAGTACTGGTGTTAGTGAAGTAAGAGGACAAGGAGAGGATATTCGTGTAGTAAGGCTGGAGAGACAGCTGCAGGAAAATGAGGAGTTGTTAGCCCTTAGAGAGGCGCAGTTGCTAAACAAGGAGCATCAACTTCAATTTAAGGATCAACAGTCGGCAAACGCACAAGCCCCGATCACTCGGTTAGAGCAAGATCTACTACAAGCACACAATGCGATACCGAATGAAGCCATAGGACAGCAACCTCCCGAGGATGAACCAATAGTGCAAGAAAATTCTATGGAGGCTGAATCGAAGAAGAAGAGGAGGATCCTGAAGAGATAATGGACGTGGATTCGGTCATAAACTTCACGGAGATTCCACAACTAGAGGAGGCAGAATCCGAGACATGCATTTCCATAAGCCGGAAGTGACGTCCGGGCGTCGCGAAGAAGAGTAGTGTGCTAGCTAGTAGCAAGTGAGAAAACTAGTATGTAAATTAGGCGCTAGTTAAATAACGAGCGTGATGTAACCATGCATGAGTGTATCTTAGGAATCGTTGTAACGTGGATGTGTGAGCACGTGTTTATGGATTTGGTGGTTGTTCTAATAAAGATGGTTGTTACATGAGATTCATTTGGAATTCCTCATCTATGTATTCCTATTTCTTCCATTATTATGTTGGAATGAAGATGTCTAACGTAAAATTTTCTTGGACAGAATGGTTGGAACAAGAAGACATGATGGGCCGAGAGAGTTCTCAACGCGAGGCGGAAACACCACCACCACCCCGACATTGGCACGAGCCATCGCAGCTGTGCTGGATTCTCGCACGGAGCAGCGAGAATTGTTGGAGCAATTGGTCCGCAACACTCGCTCCACGGGAACGTCACCAAGGCCGGAATGCCCCGGAAGAAAGGGTGACTTTCTCGGACTTCTTATCGGTTCGCCCCGGTCTTCTCGGATGCGGGTGAACCCTTAGAAGTCGACAACCGGCTTCGCACCATCGAGTCGAAGCTGGAATTGTTTCCATGCACGGATCATCGAAGACCCTCTTCGTTTCCCAGCAATTGCAAGGATTTGCTGGAGCACAGTGGGCCAACTACAAAGCAATGTTCCCTCCAGGATATCAAGTTTCATGGGCAGAGTTCACCAAAGCCTTCGAGAGAGCACCATATCCCGGAAGGCCTAATGAATCACAAGAGGAAAGAGTTCCTATCGCTGAAGCAAGGGGACATGAATGTGCATACCTACTCCAAGGTATTTAACCGTCTTGCTCGATACGCTCCCGAACATGTGGACACGGACGCCAAGAAGAAAAATCTGTTCAAGGAAGGATCGAGTACCAAGCTGCAGATCACGCCCGGTGTTAAACAAGACAGATAGCTTCACCGATTTTGTGAGTGACGCTATCGCATTGGAAGATTCTATCCGCCTTCATCGGACGGAGAAGAAGAAGAGGCCGACTACTTGGACAAGGAAGTGGCGGACCGTCGAAGTATAGGCTAGTCTACACCGCACCGTCGGGTCAGCGTTATCAGCACACACCTTCTCGTCCAAATTACTACCGGCAGTCTCAGCCACCCCAACAACCTCAAGCAACAACGGTCAAATCAATATCGTCCACCCTATCGGCAGCAGAATACTCGGAATCCCGGACCGGTGAGTGAAACACCGCAGCGAGAATGGACCACCATGTTTCAATTGTGGCCGTCCAGGGCATTATTACCGCAGTTGTCCATACCCTCGAAGGCACCATATGCACCTAGACCTCAAGGACAGCCGCAGAATCAGCCAAGGGCACCAGCCAAGAATACACCAGTGAAGACGGCCGTGCCAACTTTACTACGGCCGAGGAGCTACCCGAAGGAGGGCAAATCTTAGCGGGTATGTTTTCTATCGCTAATCATCCTGCTATGGTTTTATTTGATTCGGGAGCTACGCATAATTTCATCGAGCAAGTCATATGTTGCTAAGCATCGCATCATGCCATCTAAGTTGCTATGTGCTCATATCATTTCAACACCTGGAGGTAGAATTCTTACTAATGAAGAAGCTGCCAATATGCCATTAAGATTGGGTAGCAAGATTTATTCCACTTCGTTAATCATATTGGATGGGCAAGGGTTAGATGCAATTATTGGCATGCAATGGATGAGTTTCCATAAGGCAATATTGGACATAGCATCTCGAGCCGTATATCCGAACTCTCCTGTTCATGGTCGAGATTGCTTACTCTTAACTTTTCCTCAAGCTATGATGCCAATGGTTAATAAGACTATAGGTAAGAGTTTAGAGGATATACCCATAGTCTGTGAGTACCCGGATGTCTTTCCGGACGACTTGTCGGGACTACCGCCGGACCGAGCCGTAGAGTTTAAGATAGAGTTACAGCACTGGAACAGCACCAATATCAAGAAGGCCGTATCGAATGCCGCCGAATGAGCTGGCAGAATTGAAGGTGCAACTAAGGGAATTATTAGACAAGGGATATATACGTCCAAGTTCATCGCCATGGGGATGCCCAGCTTTGTTCGTGAAGAAGAAAGACAAGACATTGAGGCTATGTGTGGATTATAGACCTCCGAATTCGGTCACCATCAAGAACAAGTACCCTCTTCCGAGGATTGATATCTTGTTTGATCAACCGATGGGAGCCAAAGTCTTCTCCACAATAGATCTTCGCTCCGGCTATCATCGGATTAAGATAAGAGCCGAAGATATACCGAAGACCGCATTCTCCACAAGATATGGACTTTATGAGTACCTGGTAATGTCTTTTGGATTGACCAATGCACCAAGCACATTTCATGTATCTTATGAATTCGGTATTCATGCCCGAGCTGGACAAGTTTGTCGTGGTATTCATTAACGACATCTTGATCTACTCCAAGTCGGAAGAGGAACAAGCCAATCACTTAAGGATTGTGTTGCAAAGGCTCAGGGATCATCGGCTATATGCTAAGTTTAGCAAGTGTGAGTTTTGGCTGAAGGAAGTACCGTTCCTAGGTCATGTGATATCAGCCGAAGGAGTGGCCGTTGATCCAGGCAAAGTTCAAGAAGTGTTGGATTGGAAACCACCGAAGTATGTCTCACAAATTAGAAGTTTCTTAGGATTGGCTGGTTACTACAGGAGGTTTATTCCAAACTTCTCGAAGATCGCCAAGCCAATGACTAAGCTATTGGAAAAGGATAAGAAGTACGTATGGAGCAAAGAATGTGAAGAAGCTTTTCAAACATTAAAGACGTTGCTAACAACGGCCCGAGTACTCGCTCAGCCGGATCCGACGAAGCCCTTCGATGTGTATTGTGATGCATCGGGCACGGGACTCGGATGTGTTCTAATGCGGGAGGGTCGAGTGATCGCCTATGCCTCTCGACAACTTAGGCGTCATGAGGAACACTATCCTACACACGATCCGGAATTAGCAACAGTGGTTCTTGCATTGAAAGGTTGGAGGCACTATCTCTTGGGTAATTTGGTACATTATACACCAACCATAAGAGTCTTAAGTATATCTTCACCCAAGCAGATCCGAATATGCGTCAACGAAGATGGTTAGAATTAATGAAGGATTATGAGCTAGAAATTCACTATCACCCGGCAAGGCAAACGTGGTAGCCGATGCTTTAAGTCGCAAGGTTCATTGCAATAATCTCATGGCTCGGTTCTTGATTCAAGAATCTTCCCAAGAAAGGGAAGAGTCGAATCTTCGGATTGTTCCGTATGGAGCATTGACAAATCTGGATCTTATCCCTACCATTCGTGAAGAAGTGGTGGCAGCTCAACGTAAAAGTGTTGGTATGGGGCACATAAGGAGACGACTCGAAAAGGCGAAGTTAAATGCTTCGGAGAGGAGGATGCAGGAGTTATTTGGTTCAAGAATCGATTGGTAGTACCGAAAGATCTATCCCTTCGCAAGAAGATAATGGATGAAGCTCATATGTCCAAATATTCTATTCACCCCGTTACCAACAAGATGTATCAAGATCCGAAGCAAAGATTTTGGTGGACACGCATGAAGCGGGAAATAGCCAAGTATGTCAATGAGTGTGATGTCTATCGGCGGGTCAAAGCCGAGCACTTGAAGCAAGCAGGACCCTTACAATTCCCGAATGGAAGTGGGAAGACGTCGACATGGATTTCATCGTTAGGTTACCACTAAGCCCACAAAAGCATGACTCTATCCGGGTTATTGTGGACGAGGTTGACGAAGTCTCGCTCACTTCATACCGAGTACATACTCGGTACATCGCCGAGAAGTATGCGAGAGATGTACATCGCTCGAATTCTCTGTTTGCATGGAGTGCCGAAGACCATTATATCGGATAGAGGAACGCAATTTGTCTCCAGATTTTGGGAGCAACTACATGAGTCATTGGGAACAAGATTGATACGAAGCTCGGCGTATCACCCTCAAACAGATGGACAGACAGAAAGGATCAATCAATATCTCGAGGATATGCTTCGAGCATGTGTCTTGACCTATGGTAAAGATTGGGAGAAATGCTTACCGTTGGCAGAATTCTCATACAATAACAGCTATCAAGAGAGTGCAGGAATGTCACCGTTCCAAGCTCTATATGGACGTAGTTGAAGCACACCTCCGAATTGGTCTGAAAGTGGGGAAAGAGTAATCTTCGGACCGGATCTAGTAAGAGATGCGAGAGGAACAAGTACGTCTCATTCAGCGAGAACCTTAAAAGGGCTAAATCTCGACAGATCAGCTATACCGATAAAAGACGTTGAGAGTTAGTATTTCAGGTTGGAGGTCAAGTCTATCTTCGAGTATCTCCTACCAAGGGTGTTCAAAGGTTTGGAACCAAGGGCAAGTTAGCACCACGATATATTGGACCTTTTCCAATCCTAGAAAGATGTGGAGCTGTAGCATATCGTTTGGAGTTGCCAGCACACCTGTCGGGTATCCATAACATATTTCATGTATCTCAACCGAAGAAGTGTTTGAAACCACCGGTGGATATACCGACAGACTGAGGTGGAACGATTATGACCAGACTTGACATATGACGAACGGCCGGTTAAAGTTCTCGACACCAAGGATAGAGTGACTCGACATCGGACCATCAAGTTCTACAAGATTCAATGGAGTAATCACTCGGAAGCTGAAGCTACTTGGGAGCAAGAGGAGTTTCTTCGATCCAACTACCCCGAGTTCTTTAGTACTATCAACTAGTCGCTTCGATCGTGAATCTCGGGACGAGATTCCTGTAAGGGGAGGGCTGTAACAACTCTCAGAAAAATAAATACATTTCATGTCATCATGAGCATTGCATCATATTGTTGCATTTATGAAGATATCAAATTTTGTGCTAAGAACATACACATAAAATATCAAAATAACTAAAGAATAAAGGAAGCGCTTAAAAAGAAATGAAATAAGAATAAAATATATGTTCAAACATTTCCTATGGCTCAAATGTCATAAATAAAGATTTATAAAAATCCCTGAAATTATTTTGCCTTGTGAAAATTTTTGCAAGAAATAAAAAAAGCTTCTTTTATTAATTTTGGCTATGATTTTTTAATCCGAAAATGATTTGGAACCTTAACCTGGACTTAATAGGAAAAATGCCTAAAATACTTTCATTAACTCCCCTGAAAAATTTGGGAATTTTTGGAGCACCGGAAGGTAACTTTTTAATTAACAGAAAGTTGAGGGACATTTTTGCAAAAATGACCAGGACTAGCCCAGCCGCCGTCTCTTCTTCTCTTTCCCTCTCTCACCGCGCTCGCAGCGCCACCCGCGGCCGCACCGCCTCCGGCCGGGCCGCCACGCCTTCGCCACGCAGCTACTTGCGCAGCTGCGTGGCTGCCCGCCGTGCCGCCTCAAGCGGAGATAAGACCCTGCCGGCCCTCATTTCTTTTCTCCTCTCCCATTTCTCCCCTCAGCCCTCCCCGCCATTGTCGCACCTCCGGAGCTACGCCGCGAGGCTGCCTCAATCGCTCCTCGGCCAATCCATCACCACCATGAGCTCCGCCACACCGCCCTGAAGCTTCTCCAAGTCGCCAAACAGAGTTGAGCACCCGTGCTCCGTCGTGGCGAGCTCGTTTTCCTCCACGGCACTTCACCGTCGATCCTCCGCCGCTCTCGCAATTCGATGAACCGTGGTGACCTATTGTTGCTCTTTGCTCCTCTAGTTGATGCACAACTAGATGCTCTACCTTATGCACAACTCCTTACCGAGCTTCTCCCACGAGTCACCACCAATTTGGCCGTCTTCTCCATGTCCGGCCGTCGCCGTCCGCCACCTCCACGGTGAGCACACCCTTCCGAGCTTGCTCATGTATCTATGACCCCTCGACGAGCTTGCGCATGCTCCGTAGAAGCTCTATGTAGTTTCTTTCTCAATTTTTGCGTGCTCGGGCGAGCTCTCCACCGTGCTCGGAGCGCCGCCATGCCCAAACTTCGCCGCCGGCATAGCTAGGGTTGAGCTCATACTAGTTTATCTTTCCCGGAGGGTTCGCCCGGTCGCGCAGATCGTTTTGGGGGCTTCGCGGTGAGCTTTGGAGCACCACCGGCCATCTCCGGTGGCCGCGCCATCGCGAGCTCACCGCCGCGGTGGCGCCACACCGCGGGCCACACGCACTCGGATCGCGTGTGGCCACGAGCGGATCTCGTGTGGCCCACTCGTGCCCCAGTGTGTGGCCCGAATGCTTTTCAAATTTTGAAAATTCGTGGAAAATTCATTAAAAATCAAAAAAATACAAAACCAAGTTTGTTAGACTCGAGAAAAATAAGATCTATTTATTTGTGAAATAAAATAATTATTTTGAGTAAATTGATTTCATAGATAGTATTTAATCACTTTCTTGTTTAAGGAAAAGCTATTATTTTATGTTAATTAAATGTTTAATGAAGAAAAATAATTTAATTAGATGAAGGAGATACTCGTAGACGAAATTAATTATGAAAATTATTTTCCAAAATTAAACTTAAACTTTACTATTTTATGTGATTCCAATTTATTAGCCTGTTATCACATGTCACCTAAAACAATGATTTATTTATTGCTTAATAAACAAGAATAATTATTAATTGTTAAACCTAAGTAATTAGTGGATTAATTAATTAATTAAGGAACAGGACTAATTAATAATTAATAACCTTGATTAAGCATTTATTAATCAAGCATAACCAATTGTTAATTACTGCTTAATGAACATGCTTATTCATGATTTATTAATTAACCAAGGTGATGAAGCATTAATTATTAATTATTAATTATTGGACTTAATTAATGAAACCCTGTGTCTATTGCTTTGTGGATGTGACACCGACGCATATTGTATCTTAATTCCCAAACTTTCAAGCATAATCCTTGAAGAACTCGAAGTGAACCGAGGCCCATTATCGTAATGATATCGTGCGGGACTCCAAAGCGCACGAATATGTTTTTGCAGAAACTTGATCGCTCGGGCCGTAGTTGTACTAGTAACAGACTTCAGCCTCAATCCATTTAGAGAACTTATCTACTGCCACAAAAATATGCGTGAATCCTCCTGGTGCCCTTTTAAAGGGTCCAACAATATCCAGACCCCAAGTAGAAAAAGGCCAAGTCATTGGAACTAACCGCAACTCGTGAGCTGGAGCATGAGGTCTGTCCGACGAAAAATTGACATCCCCGGCAATTCTTGACCACTCTGTGCACATCATCCGTCGTTGTCGGCCGATAAAATCCTTGTCCGAAAACCTTCCCAACTAGTGTCTTCGAAGAAGCATGATTTCCACAAATTCCCCCGTGCACGTATTCAAGCAATTGAATGCCATCACAAACCGATACACATTTCATCGAATATTAACTCCACGCCTATATAACTCTCCTTCAAGAATTAAATAATCGTGTGCTCGAACCTCCAACCTTTGCTTCTCCACCTTATCTTCTAGAGTTTTACCGGATCGCAGATAGTCAAGGTATGGGGTACGCCAATCGGAATCAATAATCATAACGTCAAGTGGCCGAATATCTTATGACAAAATCGCTCCTTCAACGTTGGTTATGTTCTCTATCTTATCCGGTAAGACGGCTTCTTCGGACTAGTCCTTTGAGACTACTTTCTCCGTCCGATCCTTCAAGACTTCTTCATCTACGATCTCTGTAAAAGTAGCCTTGCGCTCCATCTTCATGGATGGCTTATCCAATACTTGGAGGAAGACACCAGGTGGAACTGCCTGTCTTGAAGACCCCGGTCGGCTAACTCATCTATAGCAGAATTGTTTCCGCGCAAGTATATGAGAAAATCGCATACCATCAAATTTGTCTTCAAGTTTCCTAACCTCTTGTCGATAAGCGATCATATGATCATCATCGAGCATCCCACACGTTGCGAACTTGACTTATTACCAGCATTGAATCACCATATATGTCTAATCGTCTAACTCCTAATGAAACAGACTACTCGGAGTCCATGAACCAAAGCTTCATATTCCGCAGTATTGTTTGAGGCTTTGAAATGCATTTGTAAGACATATCCGAGTGGTTCTTTCTACGGGGTGAGAAGCACGACCCCAGCCCCCGCACTCGAAAGCTGCAGGGACCCGTCGAAGAACATCTCCCAATACTCCAACGTCTGGATCCCCTGCGGAATTTGCGTCTCCAACCACTCGTTATGAAATCAGCTAAAGCTCGTCCCTTGATAGCCGTCGACGAAGAAAACGTAATTTCATATTGGCCAAGTTATATAGCCCACTTAGCAACCTGGCCCATCGCCTCTCGGTTTCGCACAATATCTCCAATGGCAAACCTAGTCTTAACTTCAATGGGGTGCGCTTGGAAATAATGTTTCAGCTTTCAGAAGTTATCACTCAAGCATATATTAACTTCCATGAATCGGAGATATCGCATCCGTGATTCAATAAGAACTTCACTTACAAAATATATCGGATGTTGCACCAATTGCAGAAGTCCCTCTTCCTTCCGATCGACCGCTAGAACCGTGCTCACCACATGGGTTGTTGCAGAAATATACAACTCGAATAGTCTCGTCTGGTTCCGGAGGTACCAATACCGGAGGGTTGCTAAGGTATTCCTTGAGCTGATCAAGCGCGGCCTCGTGCCTCGTCTATCCACTCAAACTTATTTTGCTTCTTAAGCAATTGAAGAACGGAAGTCCACGAACTCCCGGTCTTGAGATGAAACGCCCGAGAGCAGCCATACTACCCGTCAACTTCCGAACATCCTTCAAGCAACTCGGGGTTTCATGTTGATGATCGTCTGGATTTTTTTGGGTTAGCTTCAATGCCTCGCCATGACACTAGGTAACCCAGTAATTTCCCGAACGAACTCCAAACACACACTTTTTGGGGTTGAGCTTCATGGAAAAATTCCGTAGATTATCGAAGGTCTCCGCCAGGTCGAGAGAAGATCCTCGGTTTTCCGAGATTTTACCACTATATCATCAACATAAGCTTCTGCATTCCTTCCCAATTGCGCATCCAAGCAACGTTGTATACCGCGCCGATACGTAGCTCCGGCATTTTTTAATCCAAAAGGGCTAGTCGTATAGCAGTATGCTCCGAAGGGGTGATAAACACGGTCTTTATTTGATCTTCAACTCTGAGTGGTATTTGATGATACCCTGAATAGGCATCAAGGAAACAAAGACGCTCGCAGCCAGCGGTCTAATCAACGACTTGGTCAATCCGAGGCAGCGCGAAAGGATCTTTGGGGCAAGCTTTGTTGAGATCAGTATAATCGACACACATTCTTAATTCTTTAGTATTCTTTTTTGGTACAAGGACTGGATTGGCAAGCCAATCTGGATGATACACCTCCCTAATGAACTTAGCTGCTAATAACCTAGTTATTTCCTTCTTGATGGCCTCCTTGCGGTCTTGAGCAAACCTCCGGAGCTTCTGTTTGATCGGCTTCGCATCGGACGCACTAACGAGTGCATGCTCAATCTTCTCCCTAGGAACACCCGGCATGTCGAAGGCTGCCATGCAAAGATATCCCTATTTTCCCGGAGAACAAGAATGAGCGCGCTTTCCTATTTATCCCCCAAGTCAGCCCCTATATGGGTGACCTTGGAGGGGTCCGACTCATCAAGCTGAATAGTCTTGGAAACTACCGCATCGGCTTTCAATTTCTCCTTTGCGACCTTCTTGACTGGAACTTCATCTTCCAACCTTGCTCGTACTTCTAGAGCCTCGGCCGCTTCTCCGATTTCTCGACGTTCATCCTCCGAATTGGCCCGAGAGGCCAGCTCGGTGCTATGTACTTCACAAGCATAAGCGGTCTTGATATCACCCGGAACGACAGGACCCCATTTGGTCCTGGCATCTTCAACATCAAGTACCGATAATTCGGGATGGCCATAAACTTTGCCAAAGCCGGTCTTCCAAGTATCGCATGATACGCTGAACCAATGTCGGCTACCCGGAAGATAATATTCTCCTTCCTGTAGTTCTCCTTTGTCCCAAAAGTCACCGGCAGAGAAATCTGTCCCAAAGGATAGCTGTTCCAACCGGGTATTATACCATAAAATGGTGAAACGCTGCGATCCAAATCAGCTACGGAGAGGCCAAGCTCCGGCAGAGTTTTAGCAAACAAGATATCCAGGCAACTTCCTCCATCAATGAAAGTTCTCTTCAATCGCACCGTGTGAACGATGGGGGCCAGGATGAGCGGATATTTACCAGCTTTTGGCAGTACCTCGGGATGATCAGCCCTGCTGAAGGTAATGGGCACCTCGGACCACCGTAGGTATTCGGGAGTGGCGAGAGCAATGGCATTAACATCTCGAAGCGCCAATTTTTGCTTTCGCTTTGACTCGTACGCATCGGGGCCTCCATAGATCATGTTCACCTCCCGAGCCGGTTCTTGAAAACCTTCGTCATCCTCATTGTCATCGCGCTCCTTATCCTTGCCTTTGTCATCTCTCTCGGTTCCTATGAGCGGACGGGGTGCAACCTTTAAGGCGAATTGAGCGAACGGTCTTAACAGGAAGCACTCCTTAGCTTTATGATTCCCATTATAAATCATGCAAGGGCCCTCCGGAAGTGTTTCGAACGACAATCGTTCTCTTGGACCTCTCTTAGGAGGTGCCGGCCGATATCCTCCATGTGACTAGTCGACAGCTGCAACAAGGTGATCAGCCTTGCGCTTATTGTTATTCTTGGATCCAGACTGGTTGCCTTGGTCATGCTTCGGTTCCTTCCCTTTGTTCCCGCGCAAATTGACCACGTTTGATTCGACAGCGAGCGTAGTCATCTCGCTATCTTGAAGCACTCGACGCCGTCATGGTAAGGTTCCTATTTCGCCTTCCAATCTTGTGAACTAATGCTTCACTTTGGACGCCGACTTGAAACGCCGCAATTACTTGCTGATCAGGAACATTGGGGATTAAGGCCTTCTTGTTGCGAGAACGCCTGATGAAGTCTATGAGGGTCTCGTCAAGCTTACGCTTCAACCTGTTACGGTCGAAGTAGTTCCCTGGCTTCTCACAAGTCGCCTGGAAGTTCTCCATGAACTTTTTGGTGAGGTCACCCCAGGAAGAGATAGATCTCTCGGGTAGGGATTGCAACCACAAGCGTCCAGCCTGCTGCATGCACATGGGGAGGTAATTAGCTAGCACAAACGTATCTCCTCCTGCCGACCGGATGACGGTGGTGTACATGCAAAGCCACTCAGCAGGAGGTGCTTTGCCGTCATACTTATCAATGGCCCCAGGCTAAATCCCTTGGGTATTTGCAAATGCGTAAATCTCGCGTGAAAGCGGGGATCACGGAGTACTCATCATCTTCCGGACCGGTGAAGGGGATCATCGACGAGGGTAATGCCGGTAGTTACGATCCCTATCATCATCGGAGTAGTCGTAGTATCGATCATCTTGATACCTGTCTCCTGGACCATCCCGGCGGTCGTTGTTTGCCGGTTGTGCGGTCCGTGAAGGAGGAGGCGGAGGCGGAGGCGGAGGCGCCGCTTGGCGATCATTGTTGTCTCGTCGAGGCTCCCCGTCTCTGTCTCGGTTGTCTCGTCCTCTTCGGTCTCCGGTATCACGACGATCATCTCTTCTGGCCGGTCATCCCGATGAGCATGTCGGTTGCCTTGCCCTCGTTGGTCATTGCGCGGAGGATTTCCACCGGAGGGCGGCGCCGAAGCGGCCGGTCCACGCCGAGGCGAATTTGTCACATGCGGGCAAGGCGGGGCAGGATCTTGCGGACGATCATCCACATGACCGGTCCGACGCCTCTCATCTTCTTCTTGTCTCCGGCACTCTTCCGTTCTCTCTACATGGCGATCGATGAGGACGTTACGAGCGTCACGATTGCCATTGAGTGGTACGCGCAAATCTTGGTCCGGAGCTCGTTCATGTGCGTCCGCGATCGGGGTGTGTCGAGGCCCAAGCCTTTCGCCGAAGAAGCTCCTTCGGACCGGGCTCTCGCAGGCCGCTCCTAGCGAGAACGTGAGCGGCTAGAAGATTCCGATCTGTCATGAACGAGTTGATTCGTTTGTAGAGCAGCTGCGTCTACCAAATTCAAAGCGCGTTGCAACCCCGGCGTTGCATTGAAGATTTCTTCCGGTATTGTCTCAAGGATTTGCTTCACTCCCACGATGTTGGGACCGGCAACGTGAAGACCCGAGCGCCATTTAATTCCACTTCCATAGAGCTTAAGTCCAATGCTGTGCTTGAAGAACGATGGCGCCTTCCGCTGCGGCATCCACGTCGGCTGTTATATGCTCGGGGACGCTTCTTCCGGGTCCCCGGACGGCTTCGGCAGCGGGCCCGTGGCGCGAGAAGCGGTCGCGGAAAGCTTCCTCCGTCCCGACTAGTACCAGCGACGTTTGCGTGAGGATTCGCGGCTGAAGGTTGTGGAGGTTGTTCATCTCCGCTCGCTTCATCCGTTTCACGACGACGACGATCAAATTCGTCTCTCGCCATCCTAGCTTCTTCAGCAGCTGCTTCCTCGGGAGTAAGTTCCTCGAAGGATTGGACCCGTCATGAATACTTGGAAGAAGGTCGGATACCCTTCCTCGAAGTTCTTATCAAGCTCGTGGGTGCGGCTTATCATTGCAGACCGGTACCGGTCTAAGACGCGAGCGGTCTGTTTGTTCACGCTAAAGCTGCGTCGGATCCACAAGGTTCTAAGCCGGAGGTACCGACCGTGGCAGGTGATCGCGCTTCGAAGCTGCGGCCCGGCTACAAGTCGGATTCATCAAAAGCAACTTTTCGACGGAATCGGCTTCAAAGTCGAGGGACCCGAAGCGGATCTTGAAGCCGAGCGCAATATCGACGACAAACGAAGAGGCCATCGAACTCGCCGGGAACTCGCCGGGACCCCTACCGGCGCGCCAAATGTCGAGTCTTAAAATCGGCACTAGTACTACCCGGTCCCTCACGAGCGTGGAATTCGATGGTGCAACACACGAAACACACAGGAACACGAGATTTTAGACAGGTTCGGGCCCCTCAAATTGAGAGTAATACCCTACGTCTCGTATGGTATGTATTGCCTTTAGCGGATTGCTAATTGCAAGATCTCGAGAGAGTTTTCGGGGGTCCCTGCTCCGCCCTATATATCCGAGGGAGCTAGGGTTACATGTAGAGTCCTAGTCGATTACACGAATTACATATATGGGAGTTATATCTCTAGCTTTCTTTATTGATTCGGGGTCCTAACGGACTACAATTTATTCCTTAACTTGCTTCTCAAGTTATCATACGCCGGTCTTGATATCCGCCTCATCTCCATACCGGTATATGGAATCTCGTGTTATTCCGGACCGGTCGGGAACCAGTCCGTTGGCTATCTCCATCACCTTTATCTTCATTGATTTGTTACCGTGTCTTTGCGCATCCATTCCTTTATCATCTGTATACCCATAAGGCAAGTATACGACAATAATCATCAAAGGCTTTCGACCTAAACTCACCAACATTATCCATACGAATAAATTGTATGCGGTTATCGGGAAACTAGCCTTTAATCCGATGATTTGGGCAATCAGCTTAGAGAATGCACGGTTCCTTGTCGACGAGCATGTCCACATGACACCATCCGGTCGATGCATCAATCGGTACCATGAAATACCCGAACGGCCCCGAGAGGGGCTGGATCGTTCCACATGTCCCCCTGTATCCTTTGTAGAAAAATAGGTGACTCATCCCTAATCTTCGGGAGGGATGGCATAGTGATCAACTTCCCTTTTACACAAGTTGTGTAAATGAATTCTTCAGGACTCCGGTGAAGCTTCACGATGAAGAACCTCAAAGTTTTATCAACCACGGTGAGCTCCCGACGCCTCGAAGGTCCTCCGTCCACCATTAACGAAGGCGAACTTTTCCGGTGAGCTCCCCACCTCGGTGACCTCGCCGGTGTGTTTCCCTCGTCGAGATGGACCTCCGGGACAAGTCACCAGCCAACTTGGCCCATCCCCGGCCATTTTTCCTGCCATCTCCGGCCACCGGAGGCACCATGGACGCACGGCCGTGCAAAACTCGTCGGGATGGCACTTCGTAATTTCGTGAATTCATTGTAGACGAATGGCAAACTTGTAATACTACGTAACTTTGGATTTCTTTAGAAAATCATAACTTAACATTTAAAACTCCAAATCGAGTGAGACCCATTTTGTTGGATTCCTTACAACATGTACTATTTATTGGTGCTTGATAAAACCATTTTTTCTGCATAATTGTTCCAGAATAATTATAAGTTTGTAAAAACTATTTAATTAATATCTTTTTATCTCGAAATGTAAATGATGCAAACTCAAATGTTTTGGACTCCCCTGGACAGGCCCTTTCATATGGTGCATCATATTCACAATGTTCCTGCATGTATATCATTGTATTCTTAATTCTTGCTTTATCATATTTAAATTCCAATAATTACTTTATGCATTAAATAAATGTTCTATCAAAGCAAAAATGTCACTAATAGCATGTAGTGTCACCATGTTTTAGGATGTGTTGATATCTGCAACCAATAAATTCCTAAAGAATTTTTTGTTAGTAAATACCATTGCTTTTATGTTTAAAGTAAATCCTCTCCACATAAAATGATGAAACTTGTTTATTAGTTTGTTATTTCATGCATGTATCACCTGCATAATGCATTGGTGCAGAAACTTTGCAAATGTGATCATGCCTTTTAAATGTCTTTAATTATCATGTTAAGTACTTCATTATTACATGTGATAATGAAGGGATACTTTAAAATAAATTTATATTTAAGCACATGTCTTCAAGAACCATCTTACGTAACATATCAATTCTGTTTTTGAATGTATCATTCATACATCGACATCATCCATATTGTTTGTATGTCTTTGCATTCATCGATATTGACATCTCGTTAATTTAGGAAACGTTGAAGTGCTGATTGAGGATCTTCGAAGGATATCTCTCTCAATCAACATTCGGCACTCGAAGACCCTAACTCTGTTGTAGTAGCTCCAGGCAAGCCCGGTGCATTTCAAGTTTTTATTTTCAGTATTACAATTGCTAGACTGTCTAGGGTGTATTGTGCATTAAGTCTAGGAATTTGGCTGAAAATCCACATGCATTGTCCCCAGATGAATCCTATGTAGATGTTATATCTTTGGTACGGTTAGCCTACTAGAATAATTGCTGTGCTTAATTCTAGGATCAACGGTACATACGGTCAAATGTTCAAATGTTAGTAAAGTTCCTTATGTTGTTAATCACATGATTAAATAAATGGAGATCGGACGGGTCCCGTAGGTGAAAGGGCAAGTTACAATGATGCTGGAGTGGCTTTGTCTTGCAAAGGTTGTAGCCCCGTCTGTGTCAATAAAGGACCGTACCGTTGTTGGCCCTGCTCGAACAAGTTTTGAATTGTACCGAGTACATGCTAGTTTTATTGGGGACTAGTAAGCTTATGTAGCACTGGATGTTATACTATAGAAGATAACCCTGGTCTTCGGTCGTTGTGCCCGCGCAAGGAGTGGGTAGTAGGCTCACGACGTTACCGACGAGCTGCTAGCCACTTTGGAGATCCGGTACCCTTCCCGCTTGAATGACACCTTTGTGAAAGGTTGAGATACGTGTTCTTAAATGATGCGTATGTCGTGTGCTTCGGGTTTGTCCCAGCTGGTGTAAAATTGATACGTATCACTTGTCCCTCACGGTAATGAGTACCCGCTTGTTCACTGTGTCACATCGTAGTTAAGAATTTGAATTCAAATTCTAAATGCTAATGGTACTTGCTTGGTTATTATTGTTGATGAGGTTACTTTGAATATTTAGGCTACACTTGTATTTATGTTTCTCTTGCATGATCACCGTATTTACTTTGATAATATTAAACTTCGGGCAATAATATTGAAAGTAAGGATCCACTGCTTAGTCGTTGTTTTATACCCTAAAAATCAGTACACTCCTCCGAGCCATGCATGTCTAGGAGTCGGTTACGTGAACCATTTGACGGGTCGGTCTTGTTGAGCTTTAGTTACTCGGGTTTTGTGCCTATGTTATTTTACAGGTGATACGAGATGATGCATATGAGTTGCCTATTGGTGTACTGCCACGGGACTTGCGGATCCCAAAGGGATGGTCTTCTCACTGGGAAGCCTAGCCTTGCCGCTGCTTGTGTTTGGCTACGTGGTTAACCGTATGGGCTAGGATTAATCACCACCGCATGTATCGTCGAGATGTATATCTGTAGACGTTAATTATCGCTTCCGCTTCGCATTTTCAGACTCGAATTTGTTTAATTTCCACTGCACTAAACTACGGTGTAAAATGATGTTAAATTCCGCTATGTCATATTTGAACTCGATCGGATGTTGTATTATCTTGTGTCTGCTTAAACAGACACCTCGGGACCTTCGATCCGTGGGTCGGTCTGTCTCCGAAAACTAGTGTGGCACTTCGGTGCCAACAATATGAGCATTGCTTCCGGCAATGGTCATAATATTTCAAGACTTCTTGGTTAAAGTGGGGAAATATCTAGTTTCCCTTACTATGGTATTGGTGGTCGCGCTATCTACAAGACAACACTCCTCATCCGCCATGGGACCCGATCAAGCCTATGTCAAATATCGTGAACATGATAAATAAGGATGCAAGAAATATAAACACAAGAAAAAAACAAGCATAAAATAATGACAACTTTGGGAAGACTGTTTGCAAAGACTTTAGGCTTTACAACAGCTGCTCCTCGAGAGCATATTCATGACGCAGATGCTACTTCGGGAGAACTATTTACATGTACGGTTCTTCGAAACCGTGAGCAAAGGTGTTGGTGCTTTTTGAACTCCCAAATCTCACTCAAGCTCTCTCTCTCTCACTTCTCTACACTCTCTTTAAGATCCAAGGCCATTTGAGAGAGTTCCCATCTTGAATCCAAGATTGAGAGCATCATCCCAAACTAGATCACATCTTCCCTTAGCAAGCAATCTCGTTTTCACTTGTTACTCTTGTAGATTCATTCTCCTAGATTGGCTAGGTGTCACCCTAGAGCTCCCAAGCTTGTGGTGAGCCTTGGGAAGTTTGTGAAGGTTGTGATTCGTCTCCGCAAGGAAAAGAATCAAAGGAAGAAGAAGAAAACCAAGTTTTACCTTTGTGACCACTTGGGGAGGATTAGGGTTGAGAGAGACCCGACTCTTTGTGAGCTCCTCAACGGAGACATAGGAACCTCTTTGTGCGGGGTCCAAACTTCGGTGAAAAATCCTCGTGTTTCTTCTCAAATACTTACCTTATGGGTATACGAGATGTTAAAGGAACGGATAATTAGAGATATGTGTCGGTGTTCGAACCACCGGCTGTAGAATTTGTCCCGGGGATTGCGTGTTTTAGGCCGGATGGTGCACAAGGGAAGACACAAAGGGTTTAGGCTGGTTCGGGAAAGCTCCCTACGTCCGGCGGGGGGGGTCTCACGACGTCGTGTTCCTTGCGCCAAGATGAAAACGCGAAGTACGAAGTGATGGGAGAGGAGCGTGCTCCAGGTCCCGTGCAAGAGTGTGCGTGCGTTGAAGATCGTTGTCTTGTGTGACCGTGTGTGTGAGTTGAAGATCGTTGTCTTGTGTGACCGTGTGTGTGAGTTGAAGATTGTTGTCTTGTGTGACCGTGTGTGTGAGTTGAAGAGTCCGGCCCCTTTATAGTCATAGGGGCGGGACTCGAGTTACGGGAGAGAGAGAGAGAGAGAGAAGGATGGTCGAGCTTCGGTGTTGTCCAATCGGCCTCCTCATCGTACGTTACGTGCGGGTTGACTGGGCGGTCGCGTCTTCCCGTAGCGACGAGCATCGGGATGTAGTGCTCCGCAATCGGGGAGAGCCGCGAGCGGTGCTGTTCACGAGTGGTTGGATTTGGTCGTGCCATGCCCGTCCTTCTTTGTTAGACGTGATGATGCTTCGGGCACGGCCAAGACGCGGGAATGGTTATCCCTCCGAGTCGAGCTTTGTAGAGGAAGGTCGTGCGAGACGGGGTGTAACTCGAGCTCGACCTTGAGCTACACCTGTTCGGCGAGCGTGACAGGGAATCGTACGTCCGTACATTTAACGGGCAGCGGCTTCTCCCGGAGCCTGCGGTCCACGCGAACTCCTGCCATTTCAACAGGAACGGGACGTCCCATCGGCATGCCCCGACGGGATCGGGTGGCAGCCGGAGGGATGGGCTCGGGCCTCCCTCCAATGATTCCCGAGCCGAGCCCACGTGGGTGCCGGGCGGCTGGAATTAAATGCGGTTGGTGATCGAGTCACGAGGTCGAGAGCGAGGGATGCCAAGGTCGTGCGGGACCGAGCCTCTCGATTAAGACGCCTAGGTCGTGCGGGATGGAACCCTTCGACCAAGACGCCCGGGTCGTGCGGGGCGGGCGTCTTCGAGTGAGTGTCCGGGACCGTTTCCTGGTCGGTCCCCATGGGCGTGGGCCAGCCTTTGGTGATGACGTGATCGTGCTAACCCTCTATTAGGTGGGTCCGGACACCGCCACGTGGCAGCGTTAATCCTTTCCCCGACGGTAGCCCCGAGCCCCCGGATGAGTCAAGGACTCGCCCGGGGATCTTTTCGAGAGGTGGGGGTCGTCTACACGTGTTCCTCGTGAGGAGCGTTTTCTCCACCGGGTGCGCGCGAGCACGTCCGGTGGACGGTAGCCCCGAGCCAGGGGATAAGTCATGGACTTATGCCGTGGCTGAGACGCTTTATCGTGATGTGGTCCCGCCGTCGGACCTCGTGTTCGCGATGCCGGCCCCGAGCCTTCCGCGCGTTGCGAACGGCCGATCGAGGGGTGTTTCGTCTTGGTCGTTTTCCCCCTCCGCGTCGCGTTCGTGCGATGGAGGGTAGAGCAGACCCTCGATTTGCCCGGAAGGGCCGGCACGCGGGGCTCGGGGAGCTCTATAACGGGAAAAGTTCGAGCGGAGTTGCGGTTTCTCGTCGGGGAGATTCCGTCGGGCCCGCTAGGGCTAGGCGCTCCGCCGTGCGAGCGACCTTTGCGGTGCTTGGCGTCCCATTATGAAGACCTTGACTTCGGGGCTGTCGCACCTGGGCTCATTCCCGGCTTCGCCGGCGCCGAGCTGGAGTTGCTTGAAGGCCGAGACGCGCGCGCCCGCGGATGCCCCGATTGCAAAGCTCGAGGAGGAGCCCCTCCCCGAGTCGTAGGAAGATTAGGGGATTAGTTTTTCGTTTTTTGTTTTGTTAAGAACAAAGGGGCGTGGTTCCCCGCTTGTAAATAACTTTAAGTTTTCTTAAATTGTACTGCGGTTGACCCCTCGAGGTCTCGCTCTTTATCAAGAAATTTTAAGTTAAACTTGAATGTGTTTTGGCCTTTTCATCTTGTCTCGTTGAGTCACAAAGTTTGAGCCGCCGAGCCTCGTTGAACTTAGTCGTATTTGGTGAGCGTCCGCTAGGGCCGCTGGGCGCTCGAGCTTCGGCCTTCCGACCGGTTTAGACTGTGAGTTCGTTTGTTCGCGCTTACTTTGGTCGTCGGCGAGATTCGAATTCAAGGCCAAGCAAAACTTAGCAAATTTGTTCGTGAAAAAGAGCTAAGTGTAAGCGATTTTTGTTTTTGAAAAATCGTGGTTTTGCCCGCCGTCCCGGCCCCCGAGTGAGGCTCGACCTCGCAGCGGAGGTCGAGGGTTACTTGTACTTGGCGGGCGATCGCTTTAAGAGTAAAGGAACAAACGTGAGCTTAGGGATAGAACTTACGTAAGCTGCGCAATGTTCCGGGCGTTGGTTAGTTCTCGACCCTCCACCGTCTTGAGCTTGTAGGAGCCGGGTCCGATGACGCGTGCGACGATGTAAGGTCCTTCCCATGGGGGGGATAGCTTGTGACGATCCTTGTTGCTCGCACTCTACACGGCACCATGTCTCCGATGTTGAACCCTCGTCTCTTGACGTTGCGATCGTGGTATCGTCGGAGTGCTTGTTGGTACTTGGCAGAATGCAAGAGCGCAGCATCGCGCGCTTCGTTGAGTTGGTCCGCTGCGTCCTCGAGGGCCGTCCGGTTCCCTTGCTCGTTGAAGGCGCGAACCCTTGGAGCGCCGTAGTCGAGGTCGGTTGGCGGGACCGCCTCGATCCGTAGACCATGAAGAACGACGTGTAGCCGGTCGCTCGACTCGGAGTCGTTCGAAGACTCCGGAGGACGGGCGGTAGCTCGGCTGCCCAACGACCGCTGAAACGTTTCGAGCGATCGTAAATGCGCGGTTTGAGTCCTTGCGGGATCATGCCGTTGGCTCGCTCGACCTGCCCATTGGTCTCGGGGTGAGCCACGGCTGCCCAATCCACTCGAATGTGATAGTTGTCGCAGAATGTGAGGAACTTCTTCCCTGTGAACTGCGTGCCATTGTCCGTGATGATAGAATTTGGAACACCAAAACGATGGACGATGTCAAGGAAGAAGTCGACCGCCTCCTCGGAGCGAATCTTGCTGATAGCTCGAGCTTCAATCCACTTCGTGAACTTGTCGACTACGACGAGCAAATGGGTGAAGCCTCCGGGCGCTTTTTCGGAGGGCCGACCAAGTCTAAACCCCGGACCGCGAAAGGCCAAGTGATGGGTATAGTTTGGAGGGCCTGAGCGGGCTGGTGCGTCTGTCGAGCATAGTGCTGGCAACCCTTGCATCGATGAACGATGCGGGTCGCATCCGCCACGGCGGTTGGCCGATAGAAGCCTTGTCGAAAGGCATTGCCCACGAGGGTCGGCGGCGCGGCGTGGTGGCCTCAAACGCCCGCGTGTATGTCGCCGAGGAGTCGCGCGCCTTCCTCGACCGGAATGCATCGCTGCAGAACCCTTGACACGCTGCGCTTGCATAGCTCGCCGACGACCAAGACGAAGGACTTAGAGCGCCCGTGCGGACGTCTCGCCTCGGTCCGGTCGGCCGGGAGTTTGCCGTGGAGGAGGTACTCGACGTACGGCGTTCTCCAATCGGCTGGGCTGTGGCGTGGCGACCGTCGGTGCGTCGATTTCCATGGCTTCCTCGATCGCCGGTGGAGGTCCGGCCCCGAGGCCTCGTCTTGGCTCGGGTGTTCCTTCGAGTCGAGGTTGGCGCCGGGGAGGCCTCCGGACCCACCTCGACGGACTTTCCCTCACCGCTAGGAGAGACGGGAGGTCGTGCCGACGGTTGGAGCCGGTCGTGGGCGAAGATGCCCGTCGGGACCGACTCCCTGCTAGACGCCATTTTGGCGAGCGAGTCCGTCGCCTCGTTAAGTCGTCGAGGAATGTGCTTAAGCTCGAGCCCACCGAACTTCTCCTCAAGCTTCCGCACCCCTTGGTGGTAGAGCATCGGCGTGTCGTTTCGACAGCTCGACTCTTTCATGACCTGGTCGACGACGAGTTGGGAATCCCCGCGGACCTCGAGTCGCCGGATCCGGAGCTCGATAGCCATCCTAAGGCCATTCACCAAGGCTTCGTATTCGGCCACGTTATTCGAAGCTGGAAAATGCAACCGGATGGCATACCTCATTCGTACCCCCGGGGAGACAAAGACGAGTCCAACGCCGGCTCCTTGGCGCATTAACGATCCATCGAAGTACATGACCCGAGTACTCTTGATCCACCGGCGCCGGTGGCAGCTGGGTGTCCGTCCACTCCGCAATGAAGTCAACTAGTACTCGGGACTTTATCGCCGTCCGGGCGCGTAGGTGATGTCATGCCCCATCAGCTCGAGAGCCCATTTTGCGACCTTGCCCGCCGACTCCCTGTTTTCAATGATGTCGCGCAGAGGGAAGGAGCCCACCACGGTTATCGAGTGCGAGCCGAAGTAGTGGCGTAGCTTGCATCCGGCGACCATCGGGCGTAGAGGATCTTGAGCACTGCGGGTATCGAGTCTTCGAGTCGGAGAGTACTTCGCCGACGTAGTAGACGGGACGCTGTACTTTGAGCGCATGACCCTCTTTCTCGCGCTCGACTACAACGGCGGCGCCGACGACCTGTGTGGTCGCCGCGACGTAAAGCAGGAGTTGTTCCCCGGGGATCGGGGAGTCAAGATCGGAGGGTTAGCCGGGATGCGCTTCACTTCGTCGAGCGCGACCTGCGCTTCTTGAGTCCACTCGAAGCGCTAGGATTTCTTGAGGAGCTTGTAGAGCGGCAGCACCCTTTCTCCAAGCCGAGAGATGAAACGACACGATGCCGCCGGGCACCCCGTGAGTCGTTGTACCCCTTTGACGTTCCGGATCGGACCCATGCACTCGATGGCGGTGATCTTCTCCGGGTTTGCCTCGATGCCACGCTCCGAAATGACGAATCCCAATAACATCCCTCGAGGGACCCCGAAGACGCATTTCTTGGGGTTGAGCTTAACGCCGTTCTCGCGTAGCTTGGCGAACACGCGCTCGAGGTCGACCACGAGCTGGTCGGCCTTTTTGGTCTTGACGACAATGTCGTCCACGTAGGCTTCGACAATATCTCCGATGAGATAGTCGAAACATTTATGGATGAACCTTTGGTACGTGGCACCTGCGTTCTTGAGTCCGAACAACATCGTCGTGTAGCAATACGAGCCGAAGGGCGTGATGAAGGAGGTAGCGAGTTGGTCGGATTCGTCGAGCGCTATCCGATGGTACCCGTAGTACGCGTCTAGAAAGCGAGAGGGTTTCACACCCGGAGGTCGAGTCGACTATTTGGTCAATGCGCGGCAAAGGAAAAGGGTCCTTAGGACACGCCTTATTCAGAGCTAGTATAGTCGACGCACATTCTCCATTTCCCATTCTTTTTCGTACAAGAACAGGATTAGCCGACCATTCGGGATGGTACACCTCCTTGATAAACCCGGCCGCCAAAAGCTTCGCGATCTCCTCCCCAATCACCCTGCGCTTCTCCTCGACGAAGCGGCGCAGACGCCGCTTCACCGGCTTGGAGCCCGGCCCGATGTGCAAGGAGTGCTCGGCGACTTCCCTCGGGATTCCCGGCATGTTCGAGGGCTTCCACGCGAAGACGTCGGCGTTCGCGCGGAGGAAGTCGACGAGCGCGCCTTCCTATTTGGGAGAGAGGGAGGTGCCGATGCACACCGTCTTCTTCTCGTCTCCTTCGAGGTCGAGGGCGACCTCCTTGATTCCCTCCGTCGGCTCGAAGGAAGCCGATTTATGGCTCGACCGCGGCGGATCCTCGACCGCCTGCTCCCCGATGACCGCCGGCTCGGTGGTGGAGGCCAAGTGCGCCGAGGCCATGTCGCGAGTTGTCGACGTCGCACCGATAGGCGTGCTGAAAAGATGCGCCCACGGTGATAACTCCCTTCGGCCCGGGCTTCTTGAGCTTCGGGTAGACATAGTTCGGGACGGCCATGAACTTCGCGTAGCACGGCCGCCCGAGGATAGCGTGGTAGACCCCCGGGAATCCTACCACCTCGAAAGTGAGGGTCACCGTTCGAAAGTTCAAAGGAGTCCCGAACGTGACGGGCATGTCGATCCGCCCGATGGGAACGGCTTGTGTTCCAGGGATGACGCCATGGAACGGCGAGCCGTTCGGACGAATTTGCGAGCGCTCGACGCCCATAGCATCCGGGACGTCGGCGTACGAGAATGTTGAGGCCGCTGCCCCCGTCCATCAACACCTTGGAGAGGCGCGTCTTGGCGACGATGGGATCGACCACGAGCGGGTATCGGCCCGGCCGCGGGATTCGCGTCGGGTGATCGGCGCGATCGAACGTGATCGGGAGCTCCGACCACTTGAGGTAAGCCGGGGTAGCGGGCTCCGCGGCAAAGACCTCACGACGCTCGAGCTTGACGGAACGTCGGCCCGGACGAGCGTCGGAGCTCGCGAAGATCATAAGGCAGCCCTCCGCCCGAGGGAAGCCTTCCTCGTTCTGCTCGCCGGCGTCGCCCTCAACCCCGACGTTCCCCTCCCGGTCATGCTCCGGGCGCGCCTTCCGCTCGTGCTGCGTGATGAACTTCTTCATCGGCGAGCAGTCCCGCATCGGTGCTTGACCGGAAACTCGTGGTTGGGGCACGGCCCGTTCCACTTCTTCTCGAAGTGGTCCGGGGATTTTTGCTGGGCTGCCTCGCGCCCTTCTTGTCGGTCGCGGCTACCATGTGGCCATCGGTTGGCCGCGACTTATTCTTTTTGTTGGGCTTGGAGCCGGAAGGCCCCCGCCCGCGTTGCCATCGGTCCTCTTGCCCTTCCCTTTCTCGGGAGGTCGCGGTGGAGGAGAGCTCCGATCGCCTCCTCGCCCGAGGCGTGGCTCGTGGCGATGTCGAGGAGTTCCCGAGCTGTTCGCGGGCAGCTTCGCCCCGGCTCGTGGACCGGAGCCTCACGGCTTGTTCCGGAGAGGAAGGCCCCAATGACATCCGCGTCCACGACATGTGGCAGCTCGTTGCAACGCCGGGAAAAGCGTCGAATCTAGTCCCGGAGCGGCTCGTTCGGCTTCTACCGGTAGTTCTTCAACTCCCAAGGGACCCGGGCGGGCACACGTGGCCTGGAAGTTCCCCACGAAAACCTCTCACAAGTCGCCCCACGAGCGTATCCGGTCCGTGGGCGGATGCTCGAGCGGGTCCTCGCCGAGTCGGCGAGGTACAGCAGCAGGTTTCGAACGATGGCGAGATCATCACTCGCGCCGCCAGCCTAGCACGCCGGCCGGTAATCTTCTAGCCGGAGGGAGGGGTTCGACTCTCCCGCGTACTTGGCTACCGTCGTCGGGGACGGAAGCGTGGAGGGAAGGTCGCTCCCCGATCGTGGAACCGAAGACCCTAGGACCCGGAGGGTCGGGGCTCCGGCTCCGATTGTGCTCAACGTCGCCCCGCTCTCCGCGGCGGGGGTGTCGGACGAGGCGCGGTCCTTTGTCGTCCCGAACGCGACGTCGGGCGTCCAGGGTCATTCGCTCGTCTCGAGCGGCTCCGATGCGGGAGTGCACCGATTGCCTAGGTTCGGGCTGGCCTAGTCGTGCGGGCTGCCGCACGGAGGCATGTGCCGATCCTCCCGCGTGGGAGTCGCGCCGCCCGGCGCCGGCGTGCCTGGAGCGACAGCGCGCGGCGCGTTGCTCGAGAGCTTTCCGCGTGCTGCTCCGCCGCCTTGGCGAGGAGCGCAGCCATCTCCCATTGTACTCGCTGCGCCTCGGGAGTTGGCTGCACAGGGAGGGTTTTAGCAACGCGGCCGCTGCGGCCACGTTTTGCCCGGCGCGCGGAAAGTGCTGGGTCTCGGCCCTGCGTCGTCGGCGATTTGCTATTGAACATGACGAGCCCTCAAGCGCGCGTTGCAGTCCGCCCGCCGGCGCTGCTGCCGCAGCTCTCGCTCTACCGCCGCGGTCTCCTCCTCGAGGCCACGGCGAGCTTCTTCCAGCTCCGGGCGCCTAGCCCGGAGGCGAGTCCGGAGGTCGTCACCGCCCGGAGGCGCGGTGTGCGCGCGTTGAGCCGCAGGGGTCCCCGGGACACCGGGCTCGGCTCGGCCGGTCCCCCAACGCTTTGGGCGCCTGCTGCCTCGGCATGCACCACATTGCACTCGCGAGCGGGGCCGTGGGCCTCATCGCTGCTGCCCTGGTCCGAATCCTCCTCTTCCCGGCGTCGAGGAGGTCGAAGAGAGATTCGGAGGGATGGATTACCATCCCTACGAACTCGCCTCCGCCGAGTGGTCGCTCCCGGAAAGCGCTAAGTCGTGCCACATTCGCGGCGGCATGGGTTGCTTCTCGGTCCTGCGGCGCCGGCGGCTCGGCGCGTGCCGGCGTCCGTCCGGTGGTAGCCACGAAATCGAGCCTCCGGAAGCGCACCGCAGTGCCGGGAGCCCGAACGAAGGCTCGGAATCATCCATCCGCGCCATGTGGGCCGTGAGAAGCGTGACGAAACGCGCAACGGTCCCCTACCCGGTGCGCCAACCGTCGGTGTTCGAACCACCGGCTGTAGAATTTGTCCCGGGATTGCGCGTTTTAGGCCGGATGGTGCACAAGGGAAGACACGAAGGGTTTATGCTAGTTCGGGAAAGCTCCCTACGTCCGGCGGGGGTGGGGGGGGTCTCACGACGTCGTGTTACTTGCGCCAAGATGAAAACGCGAAGTACGAAGTGATGGGAGAGGAGCGTGCTCCAAGTTCCGTGCAAGAGTGTGCGTGCGTTGAAGATCGTTGTCTTGTGTGACCGTGTGTGTGAGTTGAAGATCGTTGTCTTGTGTGACCGTGTGTGTGAGTTGAAGATCGTTGTCTTGTGTGACCGTGTGTGTGAGTTGAAATCGTTGTCGTGTGTGACCGTGTGTGTGAGTTGAAGAGTCTCGCCCCTTTATAGTCATAGGGGCGGGACTCGAGTTACGAGAGAGAGAGAGAGAGAGAGAAGGATGGTCGAGCTTCGGCGTTGTCCAATCGGCCTCCTCGTCGTACGTTCCGTCCGGGTTGACCGGGCGGTCGCGTCGTCCCTTTAGCGACGAGCATCGGGGTGGAGTGCTCTGCAATCGGGGGAGCCGCAGGCGGTGCTGTTCACGAGTGGTTGGATTTGGACGTGCCATGTCCGTCCTTCTTTGTCGGACGTGATGATGCTTCGGGCACGGGCCGAGACGCGGGAATGGTTATCCCTCCGAGTCGAGCTTTGTAGAGGAAGGTCGTGCGAGACGGGGCGTAACTCGAGCTCGACCTTGAGCTACACCTGTTCCGTGGGCGTGACGGGGAATCGTACGTCCGTACATTTAACGGGCAGCGGCTTCTCCCGGAGCTCGCGGTCCACGCCAACTCCTGCCATTTCAACGAGAACGGGACGTCCCATCGGCATGCCCCGACGGGAGCAGGTGGCAGCGAGAGCGATGGGCTCGGACCTCCCTCCAATGATTCCCGAGCCGAGCCCACGTGGGTGCCGGGGCGGCTGGAATTAAATGTGGTTGGTGATCGAGTCACGAGGTCGAGCGCGAGGGATGCCAAGGTCGTGCGGGACGGAGCCTCTCGATTAAGACGCCCGGGTCGTGCGGGACGGAACCCTTCGACCAAGACGCCCGGGTCGTGCGGGGCGGGCGTCTTCGAGTGAGTCTCCGGGACCGTTTCCTGGTCGGTTCCCACGGGCGTGGGTTAGCCTTTGGTGATGACGTGGTCGTGCTAACCCTCTATTAGGTGGGTCCGGACGCCGCCACGTGGCAGCATTAATCCTTTCCCCGACAATATGGTAGCAAATCAATGAAGATAAGACTAGCGGAGAGGGCCCACGAGTGGTACCCGACCAGTATGGAATAACAGAAGATTCCATATACCCGTATGGAAATAAGGCGGGCATAAAGACCGACGTATGATGACTTGATTAACAAGTAAAGGAGCAATATGTAGTCTAGTTGGACTCGAATCAATAAGGAAAGCTTAGAGATAGAGCTTTCGAATATGTATCCATGTAATCGACTAGGTCTCTGAATGTAACCCTAGCTACCTCGGATATATAAGGAGGAGCAGGGACACCACGAAAACTCTCCGACAACTCGCAATTAGCAATCTGCTAAAGGCAATACATAACACACAGGACGTAGGGTATTACTCTCCTTCGAGAGGCTGTTGGCATCTCTTAAGGTCACGCGGAAAGAAACACGTGACCGCGGGAGAGCCAAGGGTTTAAGTCACTTGCACTATTTAACCAAATAATCCACATCCAAGTACAAGTACTAGATATGTATTATAAGGTGGGTCATGAATATCCGCAAGCGGACGGATAACCCGTTGTAGCATTTCACCCGAGAGTATTCAAGGGTATCGTATTTATATTTTCCCAAAGGAAGACATGGTTGATAAGAGTACTTATGCTCATGGTGTTACAAAAGAATGATGAAGTAATCACATTCCAATGCAGGGGTTAGGAGCAATAAGTTGAGGATAGTGTGACACACACCAAGGCAATGCATTCTCTAATAAAAGGGATAGAGGCAATCCTAGATAAAGCTAAACTAGACTAGCAGACCACTACTCCTAATGATACAACATTCATATGAGTGCGCAGCTTCTACCTAACATCCAAGATCATGCAAGCGCAAGCAAGCGTCTAATGCCTAGGCATCATCGGGAGATCCGTCTTACGCGAGGTCCGCCTCGCGACTCCGGCCTTTTAGACTCCTATGCCATGCCCGAACGTGGAGGATTACTTTGGATGACAAGGCTGTCACTTCTTGTCACCTACCTCTACAAACCGTGGGACACGAAGCACATTCAAAGGTGGGTAGATAACCCCAAGCACCATGCCGGCGTCACTAACCACAACTCTAGATCCCTCGAGGCACCCCAACCCTACGGATCGACATGGTGGTAAATCTAGAGCACCCTTGCGGGACGATGAACCCGAAGCCTATTCATAAGAACACTAGTCTAACTAGCATAAGCCGACGAAAGGATCAAAGCTAGCACTAAGTCATGCAAGGCGTTCGTCGCTCAAGAATGAGCGACGAACGGCAATCAATCAAGTAAGATCAAGAGTAATCGATGATCAAGTATGAACGAACGAAGAACATTCGATATGTGTTCATCTTCTATTAATGAAGAACGAAGAACGAACGATGAACTCATATGAACGAACGATGAACGATCAAGCAAGATCATGACTACTCCGTCAAGCTCATGACAAGGATATAAACGAAAGTATTCCATATATAAAAGATCAAGTCTTACAAAGAGAGGATACAAGAGCTATACCCAATTCTCCACAAGACCTTGGGAGCAATGAGGCAGCCCACTACTAAGCCTAGCACTACCTAGAAAGCCTCTAAACTTCTAGTGTGAGGAGAGAATGATCCTTGTGTTGTTGTGTGTGTGTTAAGGAGGGGGGTACCCCTCCTTATATAGGCTTGAAAGGTCGGCTCCTGGAGGCGGTTTCGTAGGTCGGTGGCATTTAATGCGCGTGGAACCGACCTCCGGAGGCGGTGGGCAAACCGCCGAGAAAAGTGGGCTGGGGGCCACCAGACTGGTTCGGCCGAACCACCCCGGTGGGTTCGGCCGAACCGGTCCCGGCCCCTCCCGGGCTGGGCTTTGGCAGTTGGCTCCCCCACCGGATGTTGGTCTTTGTTCCAGCTTGCTTGTGGCCTTCTTTGTGTTGGATTTCGTGGTCATTGGCCTTTTATCTTGGAGTTGATTCCCGCGGCGAAATGGAAGTTTTGTAAAAGTGTTGATTTGTCGCCTCGGGGCCCGGAATTCATCATTATCCACCTCGCACACTAAAAATCTAGAGGTACAAGTGGAACTAGGTTATTTCTAAGTAAAATGCGTGTAAGACATGCCTAGTCCTTCTCATTTATTTGACTAATTGACGGTCGAAATTGGTCCGTAACGACCGTCAACAAGTCCCCCAAGCTTACCCCTTGCTCGTCCCGAGCAAGTAGTGGAACTTTAGGTTGTTGATCAGAGTTGCTACAATGCCTACTTCTTAAAGGTACCAAGTGTATAACAAAGATACTCATCCTTGAGTTGAATAAGTTGGCAATGGTAACTCACCCTTCCCCTTAGTCCTCATGGGGCTTTGTGCTTTTCACTTTACCTTGGGCGGTTGAGAGAGAGAACGGTGTGTAGAGCATTTATTTTCTCTTCCCTTGTCTTGCTTTTTATTCTCCGGAAGTTTTCAAAAGGATTTTTTTCAAGTAAAACCACGTTCCACAAGTGATACTCTCGAATCGCTCTAGTGGTGTTTGTATTCCTCACCAAGGCATGTGTATTGCCTCATCCTACATCTAATAGGCTTTTGTGGAGCTCAAGGTAGGATATGAAATGAGGCATACTTGCATTCATATTTTGCAAAACCAAAAGAGTGGATCCATGGAGATAGCAAGTCATACAATCGTAGATCAAGATGTGCAAGTGTGAAAATGATGGTGGTGGTGTATGTGACTACTCCTCTTTTTGTTTCACCTCTTTTTATTTTGGATTTTGGGCATGGCTATCTTTTCTTCTTTCTTTTTCCATGCTCGAAATGAGAGCAGCTTTTTTTTTTTTTCTTTTTCTCATGCTCATCTTTTGTGAGCCTTATTTTCTTTTTCTTTTGCATAGCCATGCCTTCTTTTGATATTTTAAGAGAGGTGATAAAATGTGAGGAGTGTCTTTATTTTGGTGGATGGCATGACATGTTGCTAACTTCCGGTGTAGAAGTGTAGCATATGAGGTGGAATGTGTACGTGATCTTGATCATGAGAGTATGAAAAGCATCTCACTAGGGTCACACAATTTTGATAAAGCTCAATGAAGTAACAAGTAGCAAATGAGTAAGGTTTTCAAAGGAAATTTGCATATGGCTTTGGTAGGAATTTATCATCACTTGGGAACTTATAGATTTTGCAATTTTTGGGAACAAAATTCCGGAGATTTCAAGTTCAACTTAGGACAAGATCATAGCAGCTCTTTTTACCATATCATCATCTCACAACAACTTAGGTGCAGCTCAAGCATGTGCAGCCCACAAGTTTCAGGTTCTAAGCAAGTTTTGCTAGCCAACAAACTCAAAACTAGGAGAGTTCTAAATTATAAACTAGGCACATGAGAGAAATAAAACAGAGCAACTATTCATCATCTCAACATAGAAAGACTAGCAACATACTTGCAGCGCATAAAAGGAAACTAAGCTACTTCTTTTTGTTCTTTTTAGTTTTATCATTTTTATTTTGTTTTTCATATGAGAGGCAAGAACAAGCAAAAACAGGAGACAATAAAGGATACAAGTTGCGATACATGATACCTTAGCGGGGGTGCTGCCCCCCCCAAGCTTGTTCTTGCTCATGGGTTTGGTGGAATGAACCCCATGTGACGGAAGTAAGCCAAAAGATCGGCTCGTTGTTGCTCCGTCATGTTGGTGAGGGCGGTGAGCTGGGTGTCGGTGCGCTCTTGCCATTGATGAGTTTGCAAGACGTGTTGGTTGAGCGCATACTCGGTGTCTTCCGCCGTGGTTTGGAGTCTTCCCATTTGTGAGGAGAGGTTGTTCATCTCCTGCTCAAAGTTGTAGCCTTGGGCTGATCCGGAGTCGGTGGAGTGTTCCTCCCATTGTTGTTGTGGAGAAAACAGCCCCCGGCCATATCCCGGAGTTTGCCACGCCGATCCCCCGGCCATGTGAGGTGGCGGGGCTGGGTACCCACCGGAGAAAGCCCGGGTGGCTGTACCTCGGCCCGCCATGAGCCGTGGGCTGCGGTGTGGGCATCTCGGAGGTAGATGGCTGTTCCGATCTGTGCGCCCCCTGCGAGAAGATACACTCCTGCGAGACCGCTCCGCTTCTTGGAGCTCAATGGTTAGATTTTTGAGAGTATACAAACGAAGGTCCGGGTTAGGTAACCGAAACTCGTTTGTATATCCCACAAAATAATATATGAGGGAATCGTTCGGACCATTCTTAAGAGAGTGACCATGAATAAGATAATCTTTATTTATAAGAGAGCGAGGTGTAGCAAGATATTCAACATTAGCATCATGTAAAGCTCCCACCCGCATGGCAATTCGTGTCACTAAAGAGGTACATTCAATTGGTCCTATCGTCCCAAGATTTTCTATCCATTGGCGAATCATGGCTTTCACGGGAGCAATCTTAATTTTATCAACCGCAGCAAAAAGAATTTTTAGCTCATCCTCGCAAGCACACTCCGAATATCACTCCTTGGAAAAAGAGTGATAGCAATCCACATGTGCATAAAACGCAAGGTAGGATGATGGATGTGATTAGCTCTAGGTCGCACGCAACTAGGAAGACCCGTAATCCTCTCCCAAAAAGCATGCTTTGAAAACTGAGGAAGGGCACCATCCAAGTCGGTATTGCAGCGAGTATTAAAGCCAAGAAGAGTGCTAAGTTCTTTCCAAGTCAAACGGTAGGATTCACGGAAAACCGAAAAGAAATTCCTTCATCTACCGTTCGTAGGGTGCATAAAAACTGAAGTGTAAGCAAGCGGGAACCCGGCTCATCTACACTAGCAAAATCTGTCCACCCTAAGGCTTTAAATACTTGAGCAAATTCAGCATCCATACCTATTTTGTGCAGCAGCTCCGTGTCAAATGCTCGCGTAGGAGCAAAGAGGCGGTGTTGGAGAAGCGTGTAGGTGTGCGTCTCGTACTCGCCCACTAAGTCGAGGTCGGTGTCGGTGAGGAGACGATGCTCGATGTTGCCCTCTTGCCCTTCTTCCTCGACTTGTGGTGGTGAACTTGGCGGTGACTCGACTACGGGGCGTGCGCGGGTGCTTCGACGTGAAGAGCTTGAACTTGAGCGTGAGCTCAAGGACCTCTTGATCGACCCGAACAGCTTCTTGGCACCGGTCATGGCTGCACACAAAGAGAGCAAGAACACAAGAACAACAACTCCGAACGGGTTATGTGAGGGAAAATCAAATTGGCGACACCGTCGGTTGTTCATGTGAGCAAGAAATCGCAACTCGAGAAAACCAAACAAAAACAAATCAAACCAAAAACTAGAAAGCACACCAAGAACAAAAGATTTCTGCAGAACTTTTAGGCAATGAGCAAGTGAGGGCAATGGAAAACTTGAGAGAAATGAGAATGAAGTGAGTGAGGAGTGGAAATGATAGTGTGAGAGGGGGAGAGAGTTCTGGCCCGGCCACCTCTACTTATAGCTCACGAAGTAGCCGTTTTTGAACGTTAGAAGGGGCATATGACCGTTGGGAAAAAGGACAGACCGAGCAACGGTCATAGCAGCTCGGCCGAACCAAGGAGGTGGGTTCGGCCGGCCTGCTGTGGGTCCCTCTTGCTCCCCTTTTGGCCCATAGCCCCCAACGGCCAAATGATCATTGACCATGGTTGCTACGTCCGTATATTCCTCGTAAATATTTGCTCAAGAAGAAATCCAAAGAAAGTTGCCTCAAATTCAACTTTATTCGAAAAATCAAATCTCGAGAAAAAGTGTTGGAGAAAATTCCAACATGCAAAATTGTTTTTGGGTTTTGTATAAGGATACAAGGGTTGTCCAAAAGTTTCAAACAAAAGTAGGAAAATTTGGACGTAAAAGGATTTTGGTTTTCAAATTTTATATGCATGGCGAGTGAAAAAAAATCAAATATGCTCAGCGGAAAATCCAAATAAATGAAATGAAAATTTTCTTGTGATAAAATAGAATATGCAGGGAGGTTTTTATTATTATTATTATTTTATTATTTTTTTTTCAAATGCATGTGGTGGAAAACAAAATCAAAAAGAAATCGAAAGATAATGCCGATTTATCCCGTCGGCCAGGGCTTCGCCATTTTAAGTCCGGCGAGCGAGGACTTCTCCATTTCTTTTCATCCTTGTGGTGCAGTGCCCTTTCCCCGGAGAGGAGGATGAAGATGGCTGCACCTTCTTCACTTGCCACACTTGGTTGGTCTTTGTTGATGTAGGTGGCTTTGTGTCTTGAAGGACCGGCTTCTTGGCCCATAATCCCGGCCTTGCCGTTGCAGTGCTTCTTGGGTTGGTACCATGACGGATTCTCAATTTTGTCAAGTTGCTTCCAAAAGGCGATGAGACTATCCGTCTTTCTTGGCGTCACTTCAACTTCACGGATGTTTGAGGGATTTGGCCCATACTTAATCTTGATCATTGAGCATTGTTCTTTTCTTGGTTGAAACTCAAACTTTTCCTCCTTCCCATTGATGTGGAATCGGATTTCTCCATTCCCAACATCAATTTGGGCGTTTGCGGTACCGAGGAAGGGACGTCCCAAAATGAGGGGCGTGTTCTTGTCAATATCCATCTCAAGCACCACAAAGTCCACCGGTATGAAGTTGCCTCGAATTTTTACCGGCACGTCTTCGGCTATTCCCGCGGGGTAGCGGACCGAAGAGTCCGCCAATTGCAACCTCATTGGTGTAGGAGTCAAGGTTGTGTAGCTCAAACGATCAAAGACTTCTTTGGGCATCACGCCGACGCTTGCCCCAAGATCACATAAGGCTTGGTCGAAGTGGTGTGCCCCAATGGAACATGATATTGTGGGGCAGCCAGGGTCCTTCTTCTTTTCTCGAAGCCGATTGAGTATAGCTGCGCTACACTCCTTCAGTGAGCTTGACCATTTCCTCGTTGGGTAATGGTCTCTTGTTGTTGAGGATGTCTTTAAGGTAACGTGCATATGTGGGCACCCGCACCATGTCCAACAATGGCACGTTGACATGAATCCTTCGGATGGTCTCGACGAATCGAGCAAATTGTTCATCCTCCTTTGGCTTCCTCGTTTCGTGAGGGAATGGCAAGAAGCTTGTGTCTTGAAATTCAATTCCATTCTTCCCGTCACTTGGCTTCGGTTCTTCTTCTTTTTCTTTGGTAGTAGAAGGGCTTTCCTCCTCCGGTTCGTTCCTCGTTCTTCTTTGCTGCATGGTTAGGATATGGCGGATCCCGAGTGGATTTTCCTCCCTCGTGGTAACCGCATTAACATTTTCCAAAGAAGACTCGGGTTGCCCCGGATCTTCCCGAATTAGAACCAGGAATAAGAGCAGCTAGCTGAGCAACTTGGGTTTCAATCATTTTATTAAAGCTCAGCTGATTTTTGAAAGCAGAGGAGAAACCTTCTATTTGTGCAGCTTATGTTTTCTAAGACTTTGTCGTTGGCAGCAAGCTTTTTGTTGATAGATTCGTTGATTTTAGCTTGGCCATAAACCAAATCTTTCAAGGAAGGCTGATTATTGTTAAAGCCGTAAAAATTGTTACCTCCTTGATATGATGGTCGGTTTTGGTTGTACCCTTGTCCTCCGTTTGGACGATACCCGTTGTTGTTGTTCATGTAGAACGCTTCTTCATGGGTATGGGGGCAATCCTTCCCCATGTGGCCAGTGTTCCCGCATTCCTCACACGTCATGTGTGAGTCCAATGCATGAACACCACCATTTGCGTTGTGTTCATCCAAGCGTTTTATGAGGAGGTCAACCTTGGCGGACAAGCATGTCCACCTCCTTGACAGGGTGTACGCCTCTTGAGCGTGTTTGGAGTCGATCATCGCTCCACCCTTGATTGGAGACCATCTTCTCTATGAGTTCTTTTGCTTGGGCAACGGTTTTGGAGAAGAAGGCTCCTCCAGCAGACGGCATCCATATGTCCACGGGTTGTTGGTGTCAACCCGTTGTAGAAGTGTTGAAGAATGAGCCATTCCTCCATCCCATGGTGAGGACAGGCCGTAATGTATTCTTGAAGCCTTTCCCATGCCTCGGGCATGGATTCATTTGTCGCTTGCTGGAAACTTGCAATTCTTCCACGAAGGGCATTGGTTTTGCCCATCGGGAAAAACTTGGCGAGGAACGCCGTGGAACATTTGTCCCAAGTGTCAATGCTTGCACGATTGGCATAAAACCACCGTTTCGCCTTCCCAAGGAGGGATAGGGGAAACAGCGAAGTCCGATAGCATCTTGGTTGACTCCGCCGTGGCCGATGTGTTGCATATCTCCAGGAACCGTTGGAGATGAGAGTTGGCGTCCTCGGAGGCCTTTCCACAAAAGGGAATGGCTTGCACCATAGTGATGAGGCTGGACTTGATGTCAAGTCCTGCGGCACCAGCGTCGACGTTGGGCCCAATGGGCACATTGGCGACGGAGGGCGCAGAGTAGTCACGAAGGGTCCTTTCAGCCATGAGTGTTGAGGTTGATGGTGCGGAAGATGCGGGCTCGCTTGTCGTGGGTTCTTGAGGAGAGACAACGACGCGAGGTCGAGTCTTTCTCGCAAGAGACTCGGGATTATCAACGAAGTTTTTCGGCAAGTTGAATCCACGCATGCACTATCCTCGTTTTCACATTGAAGAGAAAACAGATCAAGGTTAGCTCTGCAAAGGTAATGATTAAATCATCATCAAGTGTAATCATGAACATTCATTGTATTCTTATTAACCAATGTCTTCCCCGGCAACGGCGCCGTAAATGCTTGTTGGCATCTCTTAAGGTCACGCGGAAAGAAACACGTGACCGCGGGAGAGCCAAGGGTTTAAGTCACTTGCACTATTTAACCAAATAATCCACATCCAAGACAAGTACTAGATATGTATTATAAGGTGGGTCATGAATATCCGCAAGCGGACGGATAACCCGTTGTAGCATTTCACCCGAGAGTATTCAAGGGTATCGTATTTATATTTTCCCAAAGGAAGACATGGTTGATAAGAGTACTTATGCTCATGGTGTTACAAAAGAATGATGAAGTAATCACATTCCAATGCAGGGGTTAGGAGCAATAAGTTGAGGATAGTGTGACACACACCAAGGCAATGCATTCTCTAATAAAAGGGATAGAGGCAATCCTAGATAAAGCTAAACTAGACTAGCAGACCACTACTCCTAATGATACAACATTCATATGAGTGCGCAGCTTCTACCTAACATCCAAGATCATGCAAGCGCAAGCAAGCGTCTAATGCCTAGGCATCATCGGGAGATCCGTCTTACGCGAGGTCCGCCTCGCGACTCCGGCCTTTTAGACTCCTATGCCATGCCCGAACGTGGAGGATTACTTTGGATGACAAGGCTGTCACTTCTTGTCACCTACCTCTACAAACCGTGGGACACGAAGCACATTCAAAGGTGGGTAGATAACCCCAAGCACCATGCCGGCGTCACTAACCACAACTCTAGATCCCTCGAGGCACCCCAACCCTACGGATCGACATGGTGGTAAATCTAGAGCACCCTTGCGGGACGATGAACCCGAAGCCTATTCATAAGAACACTAGTCTAACTAGCATAAGCCGGACGAAAGGATCAAAGCTAGCACTAAGTCATGTAAAGGCGTTCGTCGCTCAAGAATGAGCGACGAACGGCAATCAATCAAGTAAGATCAAGAGTAATCGATGATCAAGTATGAACGAACGAAGAACATTCGATATGTGTTCATCTTCTATTAATGAAGAACGAAGAACGAACGATGAACTCATATGAACGAACGATGAACGATCAAGCAAGATCATGACTACTCTGTCAAGCTCATGACAAGGATATAAACGAAAGTATTCCATATATAAAAGATCAAGTCTTACAAAGAGAGGATACAAGAGCTATACCCAATTCTCCACAAGACCTTGGGAGCAATGAGGCAGCCCACTACTAAGCCTAGCACTACCTAGAAAGCCTCTAAACTTCTAGTGTGAGGAGAGAATGATCCTTGTGTTGTTGTGTGTGTGTTAAGGAGGGGGGGTACCCCTCCTTATATAGGCTTGAAAGGTCGGCTCCTGGAGGCGGTTTCGTAGGTCGGTGGCATTTAATGCGCGTGGAACCGACCTCCGCAGGCGGTGGGCAAACCGCCGGAGAAAAGTGGGCTGGGGGGCCACCGGACCGGTTCGGCCGAACCACCCCGGTGGGTTCGGCCGAATCGGTCCCGGCCCCTCCTGGGCCGGGCTTTGGCAGCTTGGCTCCCCCACCGGATGTTGGTCTTTGTTCCAGCTTGCTTGTGGCCTTCTTTGTGTTGGATTTCGTGGTCATTGGCCTTTTATCTTGGAGTTGATTCCCGCGGCGAAATGGAAGTTTTGTAAAAGTGTTGATTTGTCGCCTCGGGGCCCGGAATTCATCATTATCCACCCGCACACTAAAAATCTAGAGGTACAAGTGGAACTAGGTTATTTCTAAGTAAAATGCGTGTAAGACATGCCTAGTCCTTCTCATTTATTTGACTAATTGACGGTCGAAATTGGTCCGTAACGACCGTCAACGAGGCCTGAACCTGTCTAAAATCGTGTGTTATTGTGTGTTTCGTGTGTTGCACCATCGAATCCACGCTCATGAGGGACCGGGTAGTTCTAGTGCCAAGTTTAAGACTCGACATTTGGGGCGCCACGTAGGGGTCCCGGCGAGTTTCTAGCGAGTTTGATGGCTTCTTCGTTCAACGTCGACTTCGCGCCCGACTTCACGATCCGCTTCGAGTCCCTCGACTTCGAGCTGATTCCGCCGAAAGCTTCGAGTCCCTCGACTTCGAAGCTGATTCCGCTTCGAGTCACGATCCGGCCGCAGCTTCGGAAGCGCGATCACCGGACACGATCGAAATTCTATGCATGGAACCCGGCGGGCTGACGCCGCTTTAGCGCGATCATCGGACCGCTTGCACTTCGAGCCGATACCCGGTCCGTGGCAATAAGCAGCTCTCTTGAGCTTGATAATGACTTTGAGGAAGGGTCTCCAGCCTTCTTCCAAGTGTTTATGATCGGCCCAGTTCTTCGGACCGTACTTACGTAAGTGTTTAGGATGGCACTTCCGTAAGTGTCTAGGATGGCGAGAGACGAAGCGGACCACCGACAGCGTGAAGCGGACGGGACGGATGGGGAAGATCCACCTCCACGAGCTTCGAATCTTCGCGCAAATATCATTGGCACCAGCCAAGATGGAGAGGGTGTTCCTGCTATGGCTTCGCCCTGCTACGGACCTTTGCTAGAGCAACCCGGGGATGCGGTAGAAAATTCACCGAGGTTATAATAACCAACATGGATCTCGCGGCGGCAGAAATCATCGCTCTTCCAGGTAGGGCATTGGATATGGGCTCCATGGAAGTTGAATTAAACGGTGCTCGAGTCTTCACGTCACCGGTCCATAACATCGTAGGGGTGAAACAAATTCTAGAGACTATCCCGGAGGAACTGTTCAATTCGACACCGGGATTACAACATGCTTCAAGTCCGGTAGACGCGGCTTCTCTGCAAACCAATCAGCTTGTGCAAGACAGAGCTGAATCTTCCAGTCACACTAATTTGCATTCACACCGGTACGCGAGGACCCGGTCCGAAGGAGCTTCTTTCGGAGGGAGAATCGAACGTCGACACACCCCGATCGTGGATGAGCACGAGCACGCCCCGATCAAGATTGGCGCATACCGATCAATGGTAATCGTAACGCTCGTAACGCGCTTATTGATCGTCATGTAGAAAGAGTGGAAGAATGGCGGAGAAAAGAAGAAGATGAGCGACGGCGGACCGGTCATGTAGATGATCGCCCGGAGGATCCCATTCCACCTCCCCCACTAGCAATTGGTTGAACTAGGCATAGGTCGGCTGCTTCGCGCCGCCTCCAGTCCATAATCGTCGGCGCAATGATTATCGAGGCCGTGGCAATCGCTCCGCTCATCGTGATGATCGGCCTAGAAGAGATGATCATCGTGACCATAGAGACCGACAGGGACGTGATAGTAGGAACAGAGACGGGGAGCCTCAACAATAACAATAATCGTCAAGTGGCACCACCGCCCCCTCCTCCGCCTCCTCCTTCGCCTCCTCCGGAACAAGGCAACAATGATCGCCAAGACGGTTCTAGAGCTAGAAACCGAGATGATCGTTACTATAACTACTCCGATGATGACGAGGATCGTAATTACGGACACTACGGACGTCGTACGCCATCACCGGTGTGGACCGGTGCGGGAGATTACGAATATTCCGTAATCCCGGTGTTCATGCGGGATCTGCGCATTTGCATGTACCTTAGGGGATTTAAGCCCGGGGCTATAGACAAATATGATGGCAAAGCTCCCCCTGCTGAATGGCTCCGTATGTACACAACCGCCATCCGGTCAGCGAGGAGGAGACACTTTTGTGCTTGGCAAACTATCTTCCCATATGCATGGAGCAGAGCTGGACGCTTGTGGTTAAAATCTCTACCCGAGAAATCTATTTCCTCTTGGGGAGATCTTACTAAAAAGTTCGTTGAGAATTTTCGGGCGACTTGTGAAAAGCCAGGAAACTACTTCGATCTCAACGAGGCTAAAGCGAAGCCGATGAGACGCTTACGAAATTCATCGGGCATTTTTGCAGTAAGAAGGCCTTAATCCCCAATGTTCCTGATCAGCGAGATAATTACAGCGTTCTAAGCTAGCGTCCGAAGCGAAGCATTGGTGCACAAGATCGGTAGGCGTAACCGAAATCTTACCATTACGGCGTCGAGTGCTTCAAGATAGGAGATGATTATGCTCGCTGGAGAATCGAACGTGGTCAATTCGCGCGGGAACAAAGGGAAGGAGTCGAAGCATGACCATGGCAACCGATCTGGATCCAAGAATAACAAGCGTAAGGCCGATACCCTCGTTGCAGTTGTTGACCGGTCTCATGGAGGGGACCGGCCTGCACCACCTAAGAGAGGGCCAAGAGAACGAGTCTCGTTTGAAGCCCTACTGGAAGTGCCTTGCATGATTCACAATGGGAATCATAAGAATAAAGAATGTTTCTTGTTGAGACCGTTTGCTTTTTTTGCATTGAAGGTAGCACCCCGATCTGGACATCGCAATCAATAGGATGACAAGGGCAAAGACAAGAAGCGCGACGATGATGAAGATGATGAAGGAGGCTTCAAGGAGCCATCCGGAGAGGTGAACTTCATTTACGGAGTGTCGTATACTTGCCTTATGGGTTACGAGATGATAAAGGAATGTATGCGCAAAGACACGGTAACAAATCAATGAAGATAAAGGTGATCGAGATAGGTCGACAGATCGGTTCTCGACCGGTCCGGAATGACAGAGGATTCTATATACCGGTATGGAGATCGGGCGGATATCAATACCGGCGTATGATGACTTGAGAAGCAAGTTAAGGAATAATTAGTAGTCCGTTAGGACTCGAATCAATAAAGAAAGCTAGAGATAGAGCTCCCATATATGTAATCCGTGTAATCGACTAGGACTCGCATGTAACCCTAGCTACCCCGGATATATAAGGCGGAGCAGGGACCCCCGAAAAGGCTCCGAGATCTTGCAATTAGCAATCCGCTAAAGGCAATACATAACATACAAGACATAGGGTATTACTCTCAATTCGAGGGGCCCGAACCTGTCTAAAATCTTGTGTTCCTGTGTGTTTCGTGTGTTGCACCATCGAATTCCACGCTCGTGAGAGACCGGGTAGTACTAGTGCCGAGTTTAAGACTCGACACGGAGGACCCGATGCATATGAGTCGAAGCACAAGCAGAAATTGGCATTCCGGGAGGTTAATGCCGTTGCTCCCGCAACCCCGCAGTATCTGCGATGGTCGGAGGTGCCGATCATGTTCAGCGAGAACCGATCATCCGGAGGTCTTGGTTAAAGTTGGTCGATACCCACTCATCCTAGCGCCTATCGTCCATAACGTACGCCTGAATAGAACTTTCATTGATGGTGGGAGCTGTCCGAACATACTTTTTGCCAAAACTCGTCGGAGCTTGGCCTCTACGTGGCAGACTTGGATCATAGTGTTTCACCATTTCATGGTATAATACCCGGTCGAAACAGTTATCCTTTGGGGCAGATTACTCGCCGGTGACTTTTGGGATGAAAGAAAACTATAAAAGTGAGAACATCATCTTCTAGGTGGCTGATATTGATTCGAGCATATCATACCATACTCGGGAAGACCGGCCTTGGCTAAGTTTATGGCCATCCCCAATCACCGATTGATGAGGACATCACTCCTTTGGATACAAATGACACCCCTCCGTCGAGCATTCAAGGACCAATCACTAGAGCTCGCGCCCGACAATTGAATTTAGAGGTGAGCTCGTTCCTAAGTCTTTCCTTTCATAATTTTGAGAATAGTTTGCTACCTAATGATTTTATTATGATTAGGAATCAAGGAGAGGACCATAATATGAATGGAAGAGGGCTTGGAGGCGTGGTGTAACGTCCCGCCACTCGGGTCGGGCCCGCTTACACCTAGCAGCTTAAAAGGCCCTCAAGATTTCCCCACGGACCAACACTAGTCTTTTCTACGCACTTTGTCATGACTCATGCACACTCGGGAAACACTTCCGGTCGGTCTCCCATCCCGAAATTGCTCGAGGCTAAGCACGCTTAACTTTAGAGTTCTTTAGAGATGAGTTTCCGAAAAAGAAGTTGCAATTTGTTGACATGAGTATTCTATCAATCCTATTAAGCCCTGAGCCGGGATGTTACACACACACTCCTTAGAAGACCGACGTCCTCGTCGGTCAACCCTGAGCCAGGTCCATGTGTTCATCGCCGGCGCATGTGCCATGCCATGTGACCACTCCGGGCCCACACCAGCCATGCACACCATACCTGCACACGTGCAACACATGCGCCCGTGAAACCGCGAGAGTCGGCTCGATACCATCCGTCACGTCCCGCCACTCCGGGCCGGGCCCGCTTACACTGGCAGCTTAATAGGCCCTCAAGATTTCTCCACGGACCAACACTAGTCTTTTCTATGCACTTTATCCTCACTCATGCACACCAGGGAAACACTTCCCGGTCGGTCACCCATCCCTAAATTGCTCGAGGCCAAGCAAGCTTAACTTTAGAGTTCTTTAGAGATGAGTTTCCGGAAAAGAAGTTGCAACTTGTTGACATGAGTATTCTATCAATCCTATTAAGCCCCGAGCCAGGATGTTACACGTGGAGGTCCAGCAAGTGGGTGCAAGGCATTGTGGAGGCCCAAATCAAGTCGACTTCGAGTCTGTTTCGGAGTCCGAGAACAGATCCGAATTAAAATAGATGCACAGGTCGCATATGATCTCGGATTTGGAGGTCCTACATATGGATGAAAATATAATTTCATAACCTTTCCAGTGGAACTTGTCTCATGTCAAAATTCTTCCGGAGTCGACGGGAATCATCGAAATATTGGAACTTCTAGAATCTGTTTTGGTGTTGCGTCACCGTTTTTGGCTTTTGAGCCGTGTATCTCGTGTGAGCCCATTAGGGGAGCGTCCAGGGGGTTCTTGCATGTCCCCAAGTCTTTATTAGCAGCAGCCGCCACCCATGTTAGGGTTGGGTTTTGCTTAGATTATTCTGCTTGGACAGTTTCGCCGTTCATCGGTTTGTGAGACCCCAACTCATGAGATTAATCATACATCTGCAAATTTGGTTGCGTTCTTTCTTGTTCTTGCTTGTATTCTTGATTCGCAGGCAGGGACTAGCCTTCTTGGCGAGGTCAACCGTGCAACGTCGGTTGATAACCATAGAGGACGTTGTGCTGCGATTGCGAGGTTCGGACGTGTTGTTCGGGAGCCGGATAGACGTGTGTCACATCTTCGCCAAATCTAGAGTTATCCGAACCTTTCGAACATCGGGACTCCTAGTTTTCATCATGTGGTAATCGAGTTTCAGGTGCACCGTCGGGTTCGCCCTACCTTTAGTTTAGTTTGTTTCTTTATTATCCTATCATCCACGAAAAAGCCGAACAAAAAAATTTAGTTCTAGGGTTCATCCTGTCCAAGCCGTGTTTAGCCTTTGCATGTTTCAATTTTAGAGTCCGTAGTGTTGAGTTTGTGGCCTAGTGATTGTTTTGTTGCTGGTTTCGTTCGTGTTTTTGTCGTCGGTTTTGTGCCCCCTTGAAACCCTAGCCGAATTCCCTCAAGTTTGCTTTGTCTCGGCAGTTTTGTCACCTCCGCTGCATCCACCATAGTCCCACCCTACACTCCCACCCTTTCCATCTAGAACTCAACACCCCACGACCGAGACTTCCTGTTGTTTCCGTTGCATACATTTATCATCGCAAAAACAAAAAAAAATACTACCCGATTGCAATTCCACCCACCGAAACCCTAATTCGGAGTCCCTTCCTTCAAACAGCCATTACTTTCGCATACGGACTCAAAAATAGGCAAAAAAAAAAATTTAAAATTGGGTAGAAATTTTTTTTGCATCTGCTCGTCCCGGCTTTGCCGGGCAGGAAAAATCTCAAAAAAATAAAAAAATAGTTAAGCCCACCGATCCGAGGAAAAAAGTTTGGAACCCGTCGCCAGCGCATCTTACGAGAAAATCTGTAGGTCACATTCCTTCTCTGTTTGACCTGAAACTTTGCGTGGTTTCTTTTTTGTTGCCTCCGAGTGGAAGAAAAATATCAACAAAGAAAAATTTGTGATTTCTACTAGTGCTAAAAGACAAAACAGGGTTTTGGCCTGTTTTTTATGTCTAGTTATTGTTTCTTCCATGCTAGTTACCTTTTGCTTTGTTTCCTTTGTGCCTGTCATCCTTGCTTTGCTCGCACTATCTGTTCTACGACAAGTGTAGACCAGCAACTAAGGACAAGTACCTTTGGACATTTATTTAGCATTACTATCTGTTTTTTGGATTGTGTTCCACTCACATATTTGGCCCTCCTAGCTCCACATACTACTTCGGACAGACACGGGTTTCGACCATTGCAATGGTGGTACACGCCTTCTAGGTATCGTTTGCCTTGCTTGGTAAGACCCTTGTAAGAACTTGGTAAGACGTTCCATTTGCTTTTGTGAGAGTCACCACTGTCCACCATAGTAGTAGTGTTTATTAGGGATAACCTTCACTGTTTGTTCCTGTTTTGGTATTTGCTATGGCAGGAGATGATGTAGACGTTGGCACCCCTAAAGATTTCCACGTGTGTTAGTCAAGGGCAGCTTCGATCTGTTCTTGACAGGACACGTGAGGAGATGACCGAAGCTGTTAACAAGGCCGTTACCGACGTCATCAACAAACTCAACCTTGGCAACCAGATTGAGAGGATGGATAAGCGGTTGTCCAAGATGACAGACACGGTTAATACTCTAGCGAAGTGGCGACAATGTTGATCGGCAAGCTGACCGAGGTGGAGAACCATGTGAAGATCTACGAAGATGAGGCCGGTAGCAACGCCGGTGGAAACAGAAAAGATGACACCGTGAATGATGCCACTGTCGACGTCGATGACGCATCTACACGAGCACAAAGGCTTCACCGACGTCTACAACAGAACACCCAAGGTATGGGTGGCCAACATCGACAACAAGGTAACAATAATCGAGCGCTCGATGATCCTTATGCTAAGATTAAGTTTACCATTCCACCTTTTCGGGACAATATGATGCGGAGGGTTACCTTGATTGGGAGATGACAAGTAGAGCAAAAAATTAGTGGGCACCTAGTTCCTGAGCAGCACAGAGTTAGACGAGCCACTAGTGAATTTAAAGATTTCGCTATCATTTGGTGGAATTCTCTAACTGCTGATGATATTCCTGTAACTTGGACTGAACTTAAGGAAGCTATGTGTGATCGTTTTGTCCCTCCTTCTTATCATAGAGATTTACGCAAAAAACTTCAGCGCTTAGAACGGGGGACAAATCTGTGCAGGACTATTATGGTGAGCTTCAAAAGGGTTTACAACGCTGCATGATAGTGGAGGATAATGAGAGCTCTATTGTTTGTTTTTACTCTGGTTTGAGACGTGATATACAGGACATTGTTGATTATAAGGAGTTTAACACCATGAACCAGTTGTCCCAGTTTGCTATGCTTGCAGAGAAAGAATTGTAGGGACGGGAGAAGCAACATAGGAGCAGCACTACAAACAGGCCATCTTACACCCCACGGTCGACGCCGTCTTCGGGGTTTTCTTCCCGGCCATCTCCGCCAGCAAGCAAACGACCTCCCACATCCACGAGTGGTGTTAATGCAGCCCCACACGCACCTCCTACACTCCCTGCAAATTTAGGTAAAAATTCTGTGCAGGGTCCTGCTCAAAGTGCTTCATCGATCGCCTCGACGGGACGCACTTCCAACATTCAGTACCACCGCTGCCATGGACTCGGCCATGTGCAGAAGGATTGCCCAAGTCAGCGGGCATACGTGGCCACCGAAGATGGAGGATACATCAGCACCTCCGACATAGAAGATGATGATGAAGACGAAGTCGCCGACGACACCAACGAGGGCCATGTACTTGGTGGAGAAGACACTTTGGGTTTCATGAACATCATTGTACAGCGTGTACTTAGCACGCAAATTCAGACTTCTGAAAAGATACAAGGCCACAACTTGTTCCAGATTTTCTTCGTCATCGAGAATCGACGAGAACGTGTGATCATTGATGGAGGAAGCTGCAACAACTTGGTGAGTTCAGATCTGGTTGAGAAGCTTGGTTTGGCCACACGACCACATCCTCATCCATACCACATTCAATGGTTAAATGATTCAGGAAAAGCTAAGGTAACACAAACTTGTAGAGTTCCTTTTTCCATTGGTGTTTATTCGGATTATGCTGATTGTCATGTGGTTCCTATGCAAGCTTGTTCACTTTTATTGGGTCGTCCTTGGGAACATGATAATGATGCTACACACCATGGTAGAAGTAATAAATACACTTTTATGCATAAAGGACAGAAAATTACTTTAGTACCTTTGACCCCTGCTGAAATTGCACAAGCTGATAGAGAACGAGCTGCTTCTTTGAATAATTCTAAATCTGAAAATTAGCAAGTTGCTAATTCTATTTTTCCACCTATAAAGGATAAGTCTGCACCTATTTCTAAGGGAGATGGGATTAATTTGAAAGGTCGTGTTATGCTTGCTACAAAATCAGACCTTGCTGAAATTTCTAATGATGGTATTTTTTATGCTTTGATATGCAAACAAGCCTTGTATTCCTTTAATGATATTGCTAGCTCTTTGCCTTCTGCTATCACCGACCTTTTGCAGGAGTTTGAGGATATTCCAGCTGAGAGTCCTCCTGGATTACCACCTTTGAGAGGAATAGAACATCAAATTGATTTGATTCCGGGAGCTACCTTGCCAAACCGTGCTGCTTATAGGACCAACCCCGAGGAGACAAAGGAAATTCAGCGACAAGTCCAAGACCTTTTGGACCGCGGGTATGTACGAGAAAGCCTTAGTCCTTGTGTTGTTCCTGTACTTTTGATTCCTAAGAAAGATGGTAGTTGGCACATGTGTGTTGATTGTAGAGCCATTAACAATATTACTATTCGGTATCGTCATCCTATTCCTAGGCTAGACGACATGCTCGATGAGTTATGCGGTTCTCTAATTTTCACTAAAATTGACTTGCGTAGTGGTTACCCCCAAATTAGAATGAAACTTGGAGATGAATGGAAAACAGCTTTTAAAACTAAATTCGGATTGTATGAGTGGTTAGTAATGCCTTTTGGGTTAACTAATGCACCTAGTACTTTCATGCGCTTAATGAATGAGGTTTTGAGGGCTTTTATTGGGCGCTTTGTGGTGGTTTACTTTGATGATATCTTGATTTACAGCGAGTCTTTAGATAAACGTATGGATCATTTACGTGCTGTTTTTGCTGTTTTAAGAAATGCACGTTTATTTGCTAACCTTGAGAAGTGCACCTTTTGCACCGATCGAGTTTCTTTTATTGGCTATGTTGTTACTCCACAGGGTATAGAGATGGATGACAAGAAAATTGACGCTATTGCTAGCTGGCCGCAGCCCCAAACCATCACACAGGTTCGAAGTTTTCTTGGTCTTGCAGGTTTCTATCACCGCTTTGTCAAAGATTTCAGCACTATCGCTGCACCATTGCATGAGTTGACAAAGAAGGGTGTTGTGTTTCAATGGAGCAAAGCACAAGAAGAGTCGTTTAGCTCTTTGAAGGACAAGCTTACACATGCACCGCTGCTGCAACTTCCAGATTTCGGTAAGACTTTTGAACTTGAGTGTGATGCTAGTGGTATTGGCATTGGTGGTGTTTTGATGCAAAATGACAAACCTATTCCTTATTTTAGTGAAAAGATAACTGGCCCTGTTTTGAATTATTATACATATGATAAAGAATTGTATGCTCTTGTACGTTCTTTGCAAACGTGGCGTCATTATTTATGGCCTAAGGAATTCGTTATTCATTCCGATCATGAATCGCTTAAGTATATTCGCTCTCAAAGTAATTTGAACCATAGACATGCTAAGTGGGTTGAGTTTATTGAGTCTTTTTCTTATATTATCAAGCATAAAAAAGAGAAGGATAATGTAATTGCTGATGCTTTGTCTAGACGATACACTATCTTTGTGACACCTTGATTGTCGCATTTTTTGTCTTGAATCAACTAAAGAACAATATGCTCTTGATGCTGACTTTAAAGATATTTTGCTGCATTGTAGAGATGGTCGTACATGGAACAAGTTTGTGATAAATGATGGATATTTGTTTAGAGCTAATCGCCTTTGCATTCTAGTTGGTTCCGTTCATCTTTTGTTGTTACAGGTGTCGAGTCTTAAACTCGGCACTAGAACTACCCGGTCCCTCACGAGCGTGGAATTCGATGGTGCAACACACGGAACACACAAGAACACGCGATTTTAGACAGGTTCAAGCCTCTCGATGGAGAGTAATACCCTACGTCCTGTGTGTTATGTATTGCCTTTAGCAGATTGCTAATTGCAAGATCTCGAGAGAGTTTTTCGGGGGGTCCTCGCTCCGCCTTATATATCCGAGGGAGCTAGGGTTACATGCGAGTCCTAGACGATTACATGGATTTACATATATAGGAACTCTATCTCCAGCTTTCCTTATCAATTCAGATTCCTAATAGACTACAAATTGCTCCTTTACTTGTTTCTCAAGTTATCATACGTCGGTCTTGATACCTGCCTTGTCTTCATACCGGTATATGAAATCCTTTGTTATTCCGGACCGATTAGCAACCGGTCTGTTGGCTATCTCTGCCAGCTTTATCTTCATTGATTTGTTACCGTGTCTCTGCGTATCCATTCCTATATCATATGTATACCCATAAGGCAAGTATACGACAGCAGCCCTCGAGTAATTTTTTATTTGACCTTGAATAAGACCGACCAGTCTTCCGCATGTTGGTCTTCATTCCATGGTAAAATTAAAAAGAACTCTAATCTGTTGCAATGTATCTTCTTTCTTCAAGGCGCTTCAAAAAGCTCAAAAAATAAGTGTTTTTATCCACCATATCACCTAATTAGGTATCACAAAAATCATGGTGTATTCTTTTTCCGATGCACAGGTTAGGTGCACCCAATTGGGTATAGCCCCGACTCTTGGATCATTTGAACTCCTTTCAAATAATGCAAGAGTCCATTAGTTCATTCTTCATTATTTCCTTTAATATGCAATCTCTACAGACCGCTCCTTTCAATTTTTCATTACCTTTCACTTCCCGTGATCTCCACGAGACCGCTCTTGAATACGGTGCACCGATCGGGTGCACCTAATTAGGTATAGCCCCGACTCTTGTATTTCGCAAATAATGCAAGACTCTTTCTGGATAGACTATGCTTTATTATTTTCCATTAAATCGTATCCTTCTTAGCAATCTTTGCCAAGAGCACACATTTAAGACCGGTCGAACCAGTCATACCACATATCCTTTTAAGACCGCTTAAATCAGTCTTAACTTTATTTTTAGTTAATTTTAACTAAGAAGCAAAAATTCTGGTTGATCGGACCAGTTTTATTCCCAGATTCTCACATCGATTGGAGTCTCCAAGGCCTATAATCAGCCGGATGATTAACATCCATAGCCTAAGGCATCCATTAACATTGAGTTAGGTAAGGTCTAACTCTTTCATACTTGCTAAATTATGAAATTTAGCATTACATTAATTCAGATCCGAAAAATCCATATTTCGAGACCACTTTTCTGTTTATATAAAATATCTCATGACCGTAGTAATCACGATGACTTATCCTTATGGACGTCAGGTCATAATTAGCGCAAATTAATAACAAATCTTTAATATCCTTATGGTCGTTAGGTCATAATTGCACGATCACGACATAAGTCATTTAATGCCAAATTCAGTGGGTCGTAAAAAATAGCCCAATAACTTTTCAGCCCCGAGCCCAGCTCAGGTGCTTATAAAAGAAATTGAAGGGTCGACCCAGGTCAAACCCAATCCCGAAACTCCATACGTGCCCGTCATACACCCTTGTTCTTCGGACATCTCGATTATTGTTCTTCCCTTCCGCACAAACCAATCTTAGATTTCCTTTTTTCATCTCTCAAGATGGGCAAAAAGAAATCTGTCGCCAACCCAGCGTCTTCCTCTTCTCGTTCCTTGCGACCAGCTTCCATTCGGTGTTCAAGACCTAGGTAGCAGCAAAGTTACAGAAACATCACTCAATGATGCGGTTCGTGACGGATATCTTCCTCCTCAACCAATCTCGAACTAGAGTGTCCCTACCCCTGGCCAAATCCCATGGGGAATAGACGACTCTCAGCAATTAGTTTTCAAATCTTTTTTCCTCCGCGGCCTTGATTTCCCTTGCTGCTCCTTCTTTAGGGGTCTTCTCTTATTTTACGGATGGGAGTTAGTAAATCTCAACCCTAACTCCATCCTACGGATCGCTTTCTTCATCCACCTCTGCGAAGCTTTCCTTATAGTCCTCCCCCACTTCAAGTTGTTTCAATATCCTTTCCAGATCCGCCCACTTCCCTCATCGGACCGCTAGGCTGCGGTCAGTGGGGTAGGAATTCAATGTTGGAGTGCAGATGAATACTTCTCTATCTCCCTGAATAAAAGCATAGCCCATTGGAAAAATGGGTGGTTCTTCCGTGATAATCCCCAGCCTGCACTCCCTCCTTTCAGCGCCAAGGTAGCCAAAAATTTCCCTACCCCGGATAGTAGGAAGAAACTCAAAGAAGATGAAGAAATCCTCGCTCTCTTGGCTTGTATCAAGTATCTAAAAGAAGTCAAAGGTGTCACCGCCGAGACAGTTCTTTGGAGCTTCATAGTGCGAGGAGTCCAGCCACTTAAAAAGCAAGAACATCCAGCATGGTGCTTCAATGAAGATGTGGCCATTCCTCCGGACGGAACTCTTCTCCCTGATGTAGAGCCGTAAGAAATCCGCCTCAAGCAAATACTCCAACCAAAACGAGACCTATCGGGATGTCAAAGAGTGGGTCCGGCCTTCGATATGTCAAACCCTCGAGATCATGTAAGTATCCCTCTCCTTATTTTCGAATTTTGTTACATTTAATCTTTATCCTCTTATTCAAATCTAATTGTGCAATATAGAAAATGGATAACTTCAGAGTCACCCCCTCTTCCTCCTAATGATACTTGGGGGAGGACTATGTAGGCAATACGGTTCCTCTCGCTGTTCAAGCCGGTCTTGCTCAAAGGACTTCAAACCGGTCGTATCCTCTGCCGTCCAACGATAGCTCCGAAGATATCCAAATCCGAAAAGGTGGTCCAAGCACCTAGTAAAAAGAAACGTACTACTTCCTTGACTATCGGTAGACCCATTGCACCTCTCGCTACTGCACCGGACGATACGCGCACCGAGGCGCAAAAACTTGAAGATCGGCGGAAGGAAGAGGAAGCGGTCGAGAAGGATCGCCAAGCCGCACTAGCTGCTTTTGAAGCCACTATCGGGAAACCTCAAGGAACCCCCTCACCGACAGATTCTCCGGCCAACGTTCCCAAGAGATCCCGGTATGGTATTCAGACCGGTCCTTCATCGGGTGGCGTAGGGGAACCGGTCTCATCGCCGCAAGTCCAACCAGCGGCAAAAGCGGCTCGGAGGGCACCGGTGAAGATACTCAAGTCCCTCTAAGAAGATCAAGACTTCCACTGGCTTCAAGAAAGCCACTTCGTACGTTTGTTGCATCACTAATTCTTTCCGAATCATTTTCATCCCAATCTTATAGTGCTCGCCATTTTTCGTAGAATCCCTTCTAATTTCCAAGCTAGCATAGCTAGCTTTCTAAGAAATAAAGCTTCTACTCTGCTCCGACCGGTAGTGCTTCCACTACTCCCTCTGCTGCATCTCGGCCGGCGCCAAGCCTTCGAAGCTCAAAGTGCGGCATCCGCAAAGGAAATCCCTGCCGCCTCTAGTGTAGAAGCTTCATCCCAAGTGATCGAAGAACAAGTCATCAACATCGGGAGCTCATCTACCAGCAACCTTCTTCCCTAGGCGACCCTGTTCCAAGTTCCTCCAGAACTCCCATTGGGACCAGTGCGGGTGGAAGAAATTCCTCGTCGGCCTAGGATGACACGCAAATCTCCGGGAGAGCCCAGACTAGCCAAGATGGTAGTCGGAGATGTTGAAGTCGACAGCTCAAGTGGAGCTAGAAAGTTCACTGCAACGGCTTATTGGGACACCCTTCGGGAAGAGGAAGCTCCGAAGAACTTCTCCGAATCCGGCCGGTACATCCTGTTACTTTACTAATTCCTTGGAATAATATCTTTTTTATAATCTAATCTTTTACTTCTTCCTCCGTTTAGGTTCTTCTAAAAAACTACGAAGCCAAAAATGCAATAATTGCTCGTCTGGAAGAAGAATTGTACCACAATCAAGAGCGGTTGGTTGAACTGGAATCTCGGACGGCCGATCCGAAATCCAAGGAAATTGATCTGCTGAATAGGGAGGCCAACTTGATGAGCACCCACCGGTTGATGGAGGAACGCCGGCAAGAGATCATCAAGCTCCACAAAGAAGTCCAAAGTAATGCTTTCAATCTTATCTCGCACATTTTGTATTTTCCTTCTTCTCTCTCCGACCGGTCTTGTTTTTTGTCTCAAGCACTTGAAAATCTTGTTGCCGCCCATAAAAGGGCGGAAGAAATTCTTTCGGAGAAAACAGCTGCCCAGGAACAAGCTCTGCTGGAAGGTTTGCAAATTGAAGAACAGCAAGCAGCCCGGATAGGAGAACTTGAAGGCGAGCTCACCGCCAAGGATAACATCCTTGCGCAGGCTCGCGTTCTAATAAAATGCTCGAGGCTGACAATACTCGTCTCGAAGGCTGAATTGGCTGAAGCTCCGGAAGCCGTAAAGACGGTGCGAGACGAGAGAAAGAGAGTGTTGTAAGGACAGCCCATGAATCTGCCCAACTCGCACTCAAAGCTAAGGAAGAAGAAATTCAGCGTCCGCTGAAAATTGAAACTAAGTCGAGAGAATGAAATGTCAACATTAAAGGCAGATTCAGGGCCGCTGAAATTAGACACAAACGTAAACTTCTTCTTTTTCTCATTTATTGAGTAAACTCCCTTTTACACCGGTCTTATATCGACAATTGTTCCTTTGTCCTTTTCCGGAACTTGCTGCGAGGCACGGTGCGAACACTTGAGTATCCGAATGGCGGCCAAGCTATTGATCCGAATGAAGTAGATCTCGAGACCGCTATCCGGGCTTTCCCAAGAAGGATCGGAGAGCATTCCAAGATGGTTGCCGCAGTAGGAGTAGGTCACATTGCCGCCATAATCTAGTCTTGGACTCCGGTCGAAGATTGTGATTTCAACTTCATCAAGGATGGCGCCCACCCGAACACTACTGACGATCAATTCAATGAGCTGAAGAACTCGCTCATTGGTACTGTTTCGAACCGATAGACGATGTTCCTCATGATCCGACGGGTGTTCCCACGAATGTAGCTCCAGCAGCCCTTGCTCGCGGACCAGGACGCTCAAGATGCAACGAGCCGCCGCTAGGCATACGGTGGAAGATGCTTTTGAAGATCTTGATGCTGATTTATTGTCAACTCCTTCGATTCCGAAGAAACAATTGATGACAAATTAGCTGAAAATCCTAAGACCGGGATACCGGCACTTCCAGCGGTCCTGCCCGATAGATACTTGTCATAGGGCAAACTCTCTTTTGTAACCAAACAATTTTATCATCATCTATTATATGTTATTTTATTCGATGATAATGAAGTTTTAATATCTTTTTCCTTTCCTTGTGAATACTAGTTTCAAAATGTCGCCATCTTATACCTTACTTACTATCTTCTTTATCCAAGCCATGATGGTTATTTCAGCTCAAACTAACTATGAACAAATTCTGGCTCTAATCGAGCACAAATCACGATTCATAGATGTAGCTCACTTTAACAAGATCATGTGACGTAGAGAAAAGAGTTAGCTTGTAAGGTTCGCAATATCACAGATTGCTCTTAACACAACAGACCTACCAACCAGTACTCATAAAGAAAACACTAAAAAATTTCCTTTCCTAAATATATCAGTCTTAAGCTGAAAACAGACCGCTCTCATCACATCAGTCTACTAACTAAATGACTGGTCTTTATTATTCAGGAATAGCATAATATTACTGATCTGCTCTTAACGTTGACGTCAAAGTCGCCGACACACCGTCGTCCGGAGAGTCCACCGAAATTCCAGCTGACGCGAGAATCCCGTGCTCCCAACGGACCGGCTCAACTCGCCGATGTTCGTGTGCGCTGGTGCGTGCGGATGGTTTTCCCGCAAACCAACAAAGACAATAAAAGAGTGTAAAATTCCAGGTCATCGGCCCGGATAGACCGATGTGCAGCCATGGCCGATCACGGCGTAAGATAGACAAAATCGGCCATGAACGAGAGAACAGCACGGCCCATCCATTTATGTATTAAATGTTAGGCAAACGAAGCGTGGTACAAACGATACTGAAATCGGCCGATGCTATAACATGCGATCGGTGACTAGCAGCCGATTTCGTCGGTAAACGACCAAATCATTAAGACTTTGCAGGGATGTGTTATCGAGTACAATATAAACAGAGCAATTATTAATAGGATGTAATTAGTTTGGTAGCAAGAGGATAGTTTAATCATCAATCGGATCCAGTAAATCGGCCGATCGGGTATGCGGCCGATTCTGCCATTGATTATATCGATGAATTATTTAGATCTGTCCAAAGGTATAATGATGATCAATAAGATCATACTTAGTAACTCGGGTTCAAAAGCAGCTTTAACGGGTTTAGCATTAATTAAACATAAAACAGCTTAATGAACGTGATAAGCAATCGGCTAAACACTCCGAAAGAACGAGTAAGACAAATACAACCACACAGATCCCAAATCGACCGATCGCTCCAACAGGACAAGTCAAGCGATGGCACGCGGCTGGACCAGATCTAACGGCCGCGCACGCCCGGCCGATTCAGGACAAGCACAATCATAAACGTCTTAACTATGAAAGTAAGTCTACACCCTAGCCAATCGGCTGCATGCGCCTAGGACAAGTCAACTATCGCAAAGGCAAACACAGGACACGTCAACTGAATCCGCACGATCGAATCGGCCAAGATATAGAAGAATTCTCATAGCGGCTATCGTGACTCGAACGACCGGATCCGAGCCAATCGGCGCCGTGAGCAAAGGCTGGAACGGGGAGGCGAGGACAAGTCAAACTATCTCCACCACGAGCCTGGACCAGGTCAACTTGACTCATCCGGCCGATACTCACTACGCCGATCGAAAACAGATCCGGTCGCCGGATAACTAGCAATTAAGCCATCTAATTACGAACAATGCGCGAGAATTAGACAACATAATTACCTTGTCAAGCCAACGTGTCGTCGGCCGGAGCCCCGAAGATCCCCAGCGAAAACAGTAAAGACTTGACGAGAAAATTAGGGTTTGGCGATGCGCGAAAGTTGTATTGGATGTGAATCGAGTTTACATGTTACATCCGAGTATGTATTTATACTCGGCAAAAAGAATCCTATTCGGACCCTCCTTAGGCCGATTTCCTAACCGACTAGAATCTTTTTCCCAAAACTAACTATTATTTCTAATTTTACAACGTGGGCCGGGCCCATCAATATTGTGCTCTTCGTTGGCGTTCGCGCACGATTCCGGGAGAGACGCGCCTTTTACTCGCCCAAGCGGCCGTCGGCCTTCCGCCCACCGGCCCTTTTTGACCTATAGTCGCCGACAATGGGTCCCTTGGTCAAAAACCGGCGTCAACACATGTCCCCCGGTCCGGGGTATGTAACGCATGCGTCGGACTGATTTATCCTCTTTTATTGCGCCGGTTTTACTGCCCGTCACCTCTTCATAAAAGCCGGGGTTACCCCTGGTCATTTCCCATCTGTTTCCTCTCCTTTGGCTTTCATCTTCCCCTGCTCTAGCGACCTTTGCCCTTTTCGAGCCTTTTCAACTTCCCACCGCGCCGCCGTCGTTTTCTCTTCCGGTGACCATGAATCCCACCGTTGCTTGCTGCTTGTGGCCGCCGCCGCAGACCGAGTCGTCGCCACCACCAACGCCGTTCGGAGGTAATGTACATTCGGGCATCCCTCTTCTCTACTTTTTGCAATTTTCTTTGTGTTCTTGTTCTTGTTCATTTTCACAATCTATCTTCTTTCCTTCTTGTTTCTCATTTTAGCCCTATTCCTTGTTTTTAGGAGATCCGGAACCAAATCGTCATCCCTTCTAACATCCCGACCCACTTCTTCTTGGGCCCCATGGGCGATCCGGACCCACGGATCTTATCCGTGCCGAAACGAACCGGGTCCCGTTTCGGCAACAATCTCCATTATCGGCCGAGTGGTCCAGGTAGCTTTAGGTCATGGCCAACTCCTGTTGCGAGGTGGCGGGATTGGTATAACCGGGTATCGGCCGCCCATCGGCAAGTTTGGGCCGACATCGGCATCGCCCATGCCATCAAACTCTCTCTAGCCGATCACCACAAGAACGAACCATTGCTAGCGGCCGCTTCTTATCTCCGGTCGGATGCCCTGAATCGCTTCATGTTCGGGCACGGCCGGCTACCATGACCCTCCTGGACACGGTCATGTTGGCCGATTTGAATATCACGGCGGAGGCCACCCCGGACGCCATCCGCATCAAGTCCACCCACCGTATCAATCCCAAGGACACCGGGGGTTGGAAGGTCTATATCCGGACCTACAACAAGGGGCACGGCTCGGTTGATCGCCGCGAGCACGTTGCCTTTCTCAACATGTGGCTTGACCACTTCTTCTTTTGTGGGGTCGGCGTGAGCCCCACAAACAACTTCCTGCCGATAGCCGATAGGTCGGCCGATGGCTATGCCCTTCCTATGGGCAAATATCTTTTAGGGTCGGCGTACTTCCTCCTTCACCAGGTTTCGGTAGAGTTGCGTTTTGGCCGATCAGTCAAGAACCTGGGTGGCCCATGGTGGTTTATCCGGATGTGGTTGTCCCTTCACACCACCAAGGCCATCGATCCGGACCTCGGTGTCCTCACCTTCCCCGGCAATCACGCAGAATCGGCCACGCCCGATCCAGCCGGTGTATTTCCTTCGGGGAAGCGCTATCCATGGCTCCGGGGCGGCCATATCGGATGACACCCCAGCTTACTTGGTTCGCTGCCCTTTACAAGGGCCTCAACAATGAAAGTACGGATTGGTATCCGTACATTGATTTTTCGAGAAGGGATACGATACTCCTTTTACGATCGACCCCACCTTCCCAACGGCCGACGGGGAGGCGGTCAAGATCTTCACCACCTGCCTCCGCCCACTGCGCTACCGACGGGACTCGCTGCCGGGAGCAAGGCTCTCTGCTCCTACGAGTTCTACCACCCGTCGGTGGCGGCCCGTCAGTTCGGCTTCGGCCGGTTGCCCCCGACCTCTTCTATGTGGGGCAAATAAAGGCGCGGGCTACCGTCGACAACGCCGTTCAATGGAATTGGCTCGTCGGCCTCACCGCCGATGTCGTCATCGGCGACTTAGCCGGATTTTCCCGGCGCCCGGAGCACCCGCCTTTTCGACCGCTGGTGGGGCGAGTGGAACCGGCACCTCCGCGGCCGGAACATCTGCTTCATTCTTCTCCGGCTTAGTCCCGAGCGAAGCCTTCGCCGAGGTATGTGTAGCCGATCTATTTCCATAAGGCCGATTTTGTAGATGAGACCGGCCACTCTAAATGCTCACCCTTGTATATTCTTTTTCGATCGGACACGGAGGAGCCGCCGACCCGAGTATCGATGGCCGGCCGATCGCGTACCCGATGCCGAGCCCAATTGTTCCAAACATCGGCTTCACCGATCGTACTCCTGCCCAAGCTTTTGCGGCAATGATTCGAGGGCACCAGCTGCCCGCAAGGCCAAGACAAAAACGGCCGCCCCAGCAAGAGGAAGGCCAATGTGCCAAGCTGCAGGGCCGATTCAAGCCCCAAAGCGACACCGCGCGCCGGTGAAGCAGCACTGTGCGCCCGTCAGACCCGGATTATTTCGGTGATCCTTCTCCGCCGCGTCGAGTTATTATCGCATGATTGCCGATCCCTTTTTCACTTTTCATGCTGTCTAACTATGAGTTCTTAGCGGGAATCGGCGGTTCTTCCTCCTCGGGCCCGGACTCCAACACCTGATAGGCCGATTCGCCTGTCGACTCCTCCACGGGCCGGGACGCCGACACCCGAAAGGCCGATTCAAACGGCTCCGGATCCCGAAGTCACACCAAGCCAGGCCGATCCAAATCCCATGGAGAGCCCAACTCGCTTGGATCGGCTCGCGTCTTCCGAAATCGCCGCCGATTTTGAACAAGGCACCATTCTTTGTCGAAGAACCGGCCGGCCGGGAACCGTCCGCGACTTCTCCTGTAAATACTGCTGCCGATGAGCCTGCCGATGAGCCCGCCGAAACCGAACAAGCTGGACATATGCCCGATGCTGCCTCCGAGGATGCCGCTGGAGAAGGAGGATCGGCGGCCGAGAGCTGATCGGAACACATGAACCTGTGGGTTCAATGGCTCGGCCGATAGACGTCCGACCACTTCGCATTGACGCTTCGCGAGTTTGTTTTTACTATCTCCTTTTTATTTTCTTGATTTGCTTCGATTATTAACTTCACCTTATTTTTCCTTGGTATTCCAGGCACTAAGCTTCCCTCGTCCCGCGCCGATTTTGGTATCTCGCTTCTAGTCTTAACACCATGGCCGAAATCGCGCGCAGCGGCGTTTGGCTCGCCATGCGGACGCACAACCCATAAGGGCCCGGTACTTGGAGGTCCGGACTGAGCTCCCGGAGGATGTGCGCGATGCTCGCACCGCGTGGCATACATGGAGTGCCGGCAAATGGACTTCACTCGTGCCCGGCGGCGTTTGGCTCGCCATGCGGAGCAGCGAGCAAGCTGCGTTACTCGCCGATAACTCCATCAAGCGCTGCGAGGAGGAGGTCCGGAAGACCCGGGAGATGCAAGAGCAACTCTCAAATCGGCGAGGATGAACTGCAAGCAATCAACCAGGAGATTGCCGATTTGAGAGCATCTCCGGCTCTCAAGGAGGAGGCGGCGGCGGTCTTGGAAGCTACTATTACACGGTTGTCGGCCGATGTGGCGGCTCGGCGAGAAGACGACGGACGAAGCCATTCAAACGGCCGAGAAGATGGTTGCCGCGGCGCAAGCTGATGTCGGCCCCATCGAGGATGACCTATTGGTCATGGCCAAACTCGACTCCACGCCGGCCGGCGCACTATCTCGCTGTCCAAGACTTCTTGTCCCGCGCCGAGGCCGTTGACTATGCTTAGGTGTAATAGGACATTGAACAAAGTATTGGTTGCAAACATTTTTTGCACTAAGGGCGATATACAATCATATCGGCCATCCGAAGGCGATGTTCAAACATCGGCTAATTTATCGGTGACTTCCTCTGTCTTACTTTCGTATATTTTTTGGGCTAAGAGGCGATACTCTCGGTATCGGCCGTCTCAAGCGATGTGCATCGACATCGGTCGTAGTCTCTTTTAGGCCGAACACTATGAGTTAATCCAAATACTAGGATAATACTTGCTTCAAATACTTTCCATTAAGTGCTCGGCCGAATTCTTCCCCTTCTAACTCTTTCAAAATATATGCATTACCCGGTGCCGATCGGCTAATCAAATAAGGTCCTTCCCAATTAGGCGACCATTTACCAAACCGATTGTCTTTCACACCGATCGGCATCCTAAGCTTCCGGACCAAATCGCCTTCTTTAAACTGTTTCGCACAACCTTCTTATCATAATGGCGGGCAACCCTCGCCTTATTCTGCTCTATTTTTTCCAATGCATCCAGCCGATTTTGTACTACATCTTCTAATTCATCCATCATCAATCCGTAGTACTTGATCGGCCGAAAGCTTTTGTTGCAACTCAATCCTTCCGGAGCCGATAGCTGTCTCCCATGGCGATGCGGCTCGTGCCTATATACCAGCTGATACGGCGCAACTTGCATAGCTCCATGTCGTGACATACGATAAGCCCACAAAGCGTCCATCAATTTCATGTGCCACTTACGAGGATACTCTTGTATTTTCCGCTTGATTAACTTGATCAGACTCCTATTCGCCGCTTCGACTTGTCCATTGGCTTGGGCATAATATGGCGATGAATTAATCAACTTAATTCCCATCTCATCGACAAAAGATTGAAATTCGTCCGACGTGAATACTGATCCTTGATCTGTTGTGATTGTCTCTCGGAATCCCAAACCTATAAATAATATGCTCTTTAACAAACGTTATCACGTCGGCCGTCGAAACTTTACGATAGGGCGCTGCTTCAACCCATTTTGTGAAGTAATCTGTAGCTACCAATATGTACTGATGCCCTTTGCTCGATGCTTGGATTTATCGGCCGATCATATCCATAGCCCAACCTCCGAACGGCCAAGGTTTGATTACTGGATTCATAGCCGATGCGGGCGCCCTCCGTATAGGCCCGAATTTACGCGAGTCTTGGCAACTCTTGTAATATTTGAAACAATCGGCCAACATTGTCGGCCGGTAATAACCAGCTCGCCTTAGCAGCCACTTCATCTTATGGGCCGATTGATGCGTTCGCAAATCCCATCATGTACTTCGCTCATTACCACTTTTGCCTCGGTGTCATCAATACACTTGAGAAGCACCCCATCAATTGTCTTGAAAAATAGTCGATCATCCAACAGAACATACTTTAAAGCTTTATATCTTATCTTCTTATCCGTAGGTTGGGATGGATTGCTCAAAAATTTTCGAATTTCCGTACGCCAATCGGCTTCTTCAATATCAGCTATCTCTAAGTCTGTTTTCAGCGAGCCGATATCCGGATGCTAGCTGAGCCAAGTTATTTGCTTCAAAATTCTGCTCTCTTGGTATATGGCTGACTTTAACACACTTGAACCTTTTCATTAACTTCGGCACTTTCTATGATATTGCAACAATATTCCATCTTTACACTCATACTCATCGGCCGGTGACTCACAACCAACAAGGAATCTCCGAAAATTTCCACAAAATCAGCCCGGCATCGATGAGTAATTCCAATCCTTTTAATACTGCCTCGTATTCGACTTGGTTGTTGGTGTACGCCTCCACTGTAATAGAGTATCCACGTACTGCCCCCGAGGCGACACAACAACCAAGCCGATTCCACTTCCTTCTTTGCAAATCGAACCATCAAAGAACACCGTCCATGGCACTCGGTTCAACATATCCGGCCGAGTGTTCACCGTGTTGCACCACTAAATCAGCCAATACTTGTGCTTTCACTGCTTTGGCCGATTCATAGCCTAAATCAAACTCCGCAATTGCCAACATCCATTTGCCCAACCGGCCTTTGGGGACCGGAGCCGATAGCATATACTTTACGACATCGGCCTGGCAAACGACGAGTACATTCTTCGGCCAACGAGATAATGCCTTAATTTCGTGCATGAAAAATACAGACAGAGACATAACCTTTCCACTTCGGATACCGTGTTTCTGCATCAATCGGTTCTGCGGCTGAGATAAAATATGACCCGCTCTTTTCCCTCCTGCTCTTGAGTCAATGCTGAACCGATGCACCTATCATCAGCCGATAAATATAACTTAAACGGTGTGCTCGACTTTGGCGGAACCATCACTGGTGGGGACACCAAATATTTCTTGATATCTTCTAAAGCCTTTTGATGGATCGGCTCCCACCGAAACTCTTGACTGGCCTTGAGCTTCAATAATGGCATAAACACATCAAGTCGGCGGACAAGTTTGAGATAAATCGCCTAATAAAATTAATCTTGCCGATCGGGGACTGGAGCTTCGTCTTGTTCGTCGGTGGTTCCAACTTTCCGATAGAATCAATACTCTTAGGGCCGACTTCAATTCCCTTTTCATGCACAATAAACCCCAGAAATTGTCCAGTTGAGACACCAAACGCACACTTGAGCGGGTTCATCTTCGATCCGTATTGTCTCGTCCTCTTCAACACTTCCACGAGATCAGCCACATGACTTCCAACCGATCTTGATTTCACCATGACATCATCAATATAAATTTCCACCAATCGGCCGATCAAATCGTGATATATAAAATTCATGGCCCTCCGATACGTGGCACCAGCATTTTTAAGCCGAAGGTCATAACAACCCACTCATATAATCCCAACGCCCAGGGCATCCGAATGCCGTTTCGATATATCTTCCTCGGCCATAAAAACCTGATTATACCCAGCATTTCCATCCATAAAGCTCAAAATTTTGTTGCCGGCGGCTGCATCAACCAACAAATCGGCGTTTGGCATTGGATACTCATCTTTCGGAGTTGCCTTATTCAAATTCCTGAAGTCAATGCAGACCCGCATCTTTCCATTTTTCTTCTCCACCGGCACAATACTACAAACCCACTCCGCATATCGGCATGGCACTGATGAAGCCGGCTTCATACAATCCGATAATCTCTTCTTTGACGGCTTCATAATACCTAGGGTCAATCTTCCGAGCCCCACGCTTATATGGTCGATATCCGGGTTTAGTGGGCAACCGATGTTCAACAATCGATCGGTCGAGTCCAGGCATCTCGCTATAATCCCAAGCAAAACAATCCTTAAATTCTTCCAATAAGGCCACCAATTCATCTCTTACTTCTTTACACAATTTCTTGCTAATATATGTCGGTCGAGGCTTGGCTCCATTCCCTATATCCACCTCTTCTAATTCATCGGCCGACACAAAACCGTGGCCTAATTTCCCGTCTTCCGGTTCATCAATCGGCCGACTCACCATGTCTTCGGTGTGTACATCGATCGGCCGATTGTCCGTCAATTCTCTGTGGGGCCCATCGGAGTAGCTGGGAGTACCGACCCCCGGTCACAATAACTCCATCATCCGTGATGTTTATGGCCTCCGCATCCCAATACGTGCCCGATAAACAAGGCAAGCTCTCTAGACCAGCAAACTCGAAATCGGCGGTTGCAATGGTTACGGACTTATCGGCCCGCACGATTTCGACCTTGTTGCCGACCCATTGAATCAAACACCTGGTGCATGGTTGAGGGGATGCAACAATTGGCATGAATCCAGTCTCTCCCCAACAAAGTTGTGTATGCACCTTTCCCGTCGATGATGAAAAAAGTGGTGGGTATGGTTTTGCTTCCCACGAGTGATCTCCATTATTGCGGCCCCACGCACATCTTGGCTTCTCCCGCTGTAATCCTTGAGCGTCGGATTAGCCCTCATCATTTCTTCGGCGTCTTCCCGAGCTTGCGATATGTAGTAATCGGCATGACATTGACCGCTGCTCCTCCGTCGACCAACATTTTCCTCATCGGCGACCCATTGACGTAGCCGCTAATGTACAATGCCTTGAGATGCAAATGATCGAGTTGATCGGCTTATCAAATATCGCCGATTCCGGCGTCCACGAGTCTCCGAAGTATCCCCAACTGGTTCTTCTTCAGTCGAATTTTCATCGGTCGATCCGACAATCCCGGGCATTAGTGACATCATATTCACCGCGGCTTCAGCCGGACCACTGAGACCGCACTTTCGGCCTCCATTGCTTCTTGGGCTTGGGCTCATCATCCTGGTCATCTCCGTAATGCCGTCCACCCTTGATTTCTCGACAACGCAATCTTTGGAGCCTCCTCTTCGGGTTTCTGTCGAGCAAACCAGCAGGGCACCACTTGTTCTTCGTTCTCGGTTTGATCGTCTCTCGAATTCTCACGGTACTGGTGATCAAACTCTTCTTCATCGTTGATTGGCCCCGACCGATCGTGAACGGAGGTTCTCTTTGGCACTACGTATCTTCGTTCATCATACCCGTGATCGTAGTCGATTGCTCTTACGGGGGCCGATTGTCGAGATTCATAGTTGCGATCAATCGGCCGTCCCTGGTAATTTGACAACCCGACGTCACGATACTCTTCCGGCCGGTGCACTCCGGACAGTTCTCGATAGATGGAAGCTTCATGTTTCGGTCCCAGCGATGCTGAAAGAAAGGACAATCCCGGTGTGGGTCAAAATCTTCTCGGCGGATCACGCTTTGCCTGTCTCGCTGACTTTGACTGATAGATTCTTGTTCATGTGCCACTTGATCTCTTTCTTCCCTCTCCCTCTTCCTCTCATATCGGCGTATGAAACCAGCTGATCCACCACCGATGGTATTGATGTACATCGTATTAGTAGGGAAAGGGTGCCCATCAACTTTCATCTTCTTCTTCACATCAGCTGCTCGCAATATCCCACTCGTCAATCGCCTTCCGGATCTCATCTCTCATAGCATAACAATCAACGGTGTTATGATGTGAATTTCCATGCCATTTGCACCACTTAGCCATTTTCTTCAACTCCTCGGCGTAGGAATCTTGTGATGAGGCGAAAGCTGAATTTTCTTTTCCGCGACGGCTGATCAAATATCTCGTCGGCCTTAGATAAATCAAAATCATATTTTCTCTCTTTAGGATTGACATGCGGAGAAAATATCGGCCGTTTGTTATTAGTCCACTCCATCTGCATTAATTTCCTCTTCATCATCTTCTCCGTCGAAATCAGCATAAGCTACCGATATCGCCGATTCCTGGTGAGCTGGAGATTCTCTTCCTGGCCAATCGCCCTTCGTGTTAGCTGTGCCGGCCCATCAAACTCATGTGGGGTAAACTTTTCTTTGATGTTGGAGAATAACCCCGCATAAGCAATTTCGACCAAGCTGTTGCTCTGTCGAGGTTCGAGGTTGTAGCATCGTCCCTTCGAGTCCTGAACCTCCGTATATAATCAGCTATCGATTCCCCGGTTTTCGTTTTACTGCCATTAAATCGGACAAACTAAGCTCGGTGATGCCCGTAAAAAGTACGAGTGAAACCTTTTCTCCGAGATCGGCCCAACTTTGAATAGAACCAGGCGACAGTGAAGCAAACCATGAAAAGGCCGATCCGGACAATGACGAGTGGGAATAACCTAACCCGCAAAGCCTCCTGAGTAGACGCCTCACCAAGCTGTGCGTCATATCGGCTGATGTGCTCCATAGTCGATGTATTATCTTGCCCGGAAAATTTGGAAAACTCGGGAATTTTATATTTATTGGGTAAAGCCACGGAATCCATCCGATCGGGGTAAGGTCGCCGATATAATGCACTCTTCTCCTTAGGCTTCAAATCGAATTGATCTCTCATCATATCGGCGATTTTAGCCATGAGGCTATTCATATCATTGGGTCCAGCGATTGCTCGATCCGGTCCCCGTCATATAAGCTGTATTGGGCTGTCCCCGGTTGGGTGTATCAAGCGACCGTTCCCGGAAATCCCGGTGCTAGTAGCCGGGAATAATGTCTGCGGAGCGATTCCATAATTCATGGCCGATTGGATCGGCCGTCCGATCATGAATCCCTGTCCCCAGCGAGTTGGTCGTGGAATACCGGATATCGGCCGTACTATAGTAGGTGAGTTTTCAATTCCACTCGGGCCGATATTTGGTACGTAGAAGAAATTGGGTTCTTTGTGCCATACGTCAGGACCGCTGCCACATTGGTTGCTGCCCCCAACTCGGAAGTCGGTCTGTTGCACATCTTGTCTGTTGCCTTCTTCCGTTACCGACTTCTTGGGGCCACTGTCATCCTCTTTGCCTGGTTGGGTTGCCTTGGTACTTGCATTTGCATTGTCCTTGCCAGGCCATAGGTGAGGTGGCATGCCGTACGGGGCTGAAACCCTTCTGCGGTATGGTACTACGGAGGCTAATTCCCTGATTCGGCCGTACGAGAGTGCCGAAAGGCTGAGTGTATGCAGGTCCGGAATACCCTTCGAGTGAACAGACCTACCATCAATTGTGTCCTTGATCAAATTCCCGATGGTGTTGGTCAACACGCCCGATTGATTGATTAGGGCATGATGAACGGACGAGTTGACCATATCACCGAGTTGGTTGGCATCCAGCGATCTCTGGGCTTTGATTTGGTCTAGTTCTTCCGGATGCGAGAATGCGAGGAAGTCTCCTTTTGTGGCCACTCTGCCACGTGTCACTGTCGGGGCTTGAAAGTACTTTTTCATTGCTTCGGCCAGGTATTCCTGAGTGCTGGAGCTTTTGTTACTGTCGTCATCTTCCCCCAGGCCGAAAGTGTGTTGTCATCGGAAACTTCCCCATGGCCTTTGCCATCCAGTCTCGAGAGGGACTGGAGCGAAAATCGGCCGATTCTCGGCATCGACCATTGGTGTTCCGTCCTCCCCGATCGCTCTGCATGTACGACATCTTGATCTTGGTTGCTTTTGTCCCATCGGGCGTGCCAAAAAGTGTGTTGACGTCAAAAGTCGCCGACACACCGTCGTCCGGAGAGTCCACCGAAATTCCAGTCGACGCAGAATCCGTGCTCCCAACGGACCGGCTCAACTCGCCGATGTTCGGTGTGCGCTGGTGCGTGCCGGATGGTTTTCCTGCAAACCAACAAAGACAATAAAAGAGTGTAAAATTCCAGGTCATCGGCCCGAGATAGACCGATGTGCAGCCATGGCCGATCACGGCGTAAGATAGACAAAATCGGCCATGAACAGAGAACAGCACGGCCCATCCATTTATGTATTAAATGTTAGGCAAACGAACTGTGGTACAAACGATACTGAAATCGGCCGATGCTATAACATGCGATCGGTGACTAGCAGCCGATTTCGTCGGTAAACGACCAAATCATTAAGACTTTGCGGGGATGTGTTATCGAGTACAATATAAACAGAGCAATTATTAATAGGATGTAATTAGTTTGGTAGCAAGAGGATAGTTTAATCATCAATCGAGATCCAGTAAATCGGCCGATCGGGTATGCGGCCGATTCTGCCATTGATTATATCGGTGAATTATTTAGATCTGTCCAAAGGTATAATGATGATCAATAAGATCATACTTAGTAACTCGGGTTCAAAAGCAGCTTTAACGGGTTTAGCATTAATTAAACATAAAACGAGCTTAATGAACGTGATAAGCAATCGGCTAAACACTCCGAAAGAACGAGTAAGACAAATACAACCACACGGATCCCAAATCGACCGGTCGCTCCAACGGGACAAGTCAAGCGATGGCACGCGGTGGACCAGATCTAACGACGCGCACGCCAGCCGATTCGGGACAAGCACAATCATAAACGTCTTAACTATGAAAGTAAGTCTACACCTAGCCAATCGGCTGCATGCGCCTAGGACAAGTCAACTATCGCAAAGGCAAACACGGGACACGTCAACTGAATCTGCACGGTCGAATCGGCCAAGATATAGAAGAATTCTCATAGCAGCCTATCGTGACTCGAACGACCGGATCCGAGCCAATCGGCGCCGTGAGCAAAGGCTGGAACGGGGAGGCGGGACAAGTCAAACTATCTCCACCACGAGCCGGACCGGGTCAACTTGACTCATCCGGCCGATACTCACTACGCCGATCGAAAACAGATCCGGTCGCCGGATAACTAGCAATTAAGCCATCTAATTACGAACAATGCGCCGAGAATTAGACAACATAATTACCTTGTCAAGCCAACGTGTCGTCGGCCGGAGCCCCGAAGATCCCGCGCGAAACGAGTAAAGACTTGACGAGAAAATTAGGGTTTGGCGATGCGCAGAAAGTTGTATTGGATGTGAATCGAGTTTACATGTTACATCCGAGTATGTATTTATACTCGGCAAAAGAATCCTATTCGGACCCTCCTCGGGCCGATTTCCTAAGCCGACTAGAATCTTTTCCCAAAACTAACTATTATTTCTAATTTTACAACGTGGGCCGGGCCCATCAATATTGTGCTCTTACGTTGGCGTTCGCGCACGATTCCCGGGAGAGACGCGCCTTTTACTCGCCCAAGCGGCCGTCGGCCTTACGCCACCGGCCCTTTTTGACCTATAGTCGCCGACAATGGGTCCCTTGGTCAAAAACCGCGTCAACATTAACACAGCATCCCCCGACTCGATAAGTTAATTCAAAATTAAAATAGCGAGACACAAGAAGTGAACATCTTGTCACATTAAAAAATTACTTTATTAAAATATATAAAAAAGTTTACAAGAAGTACTTTTAAGTATAAAAACGACGAACCTGTTCAATATTCCAAGAATTTGAAATTTCTTCCTCCTCCAAGGTCATAAGCCTATAAGCCCCCGGTCCGGAGACCGATTTAACCGGAAAAGGTCCCTTCCGGATCGACGACAACTTATGCATGTTCTTGTTGGATCGAATCATCCGAAGAACCAAGTCTCCTACTTGGAATTCCCGTGTACGAACATTGCGATCATAATAGTGACGCAATCCCTCATGATATTTGGTCGCTTGAATCGGAGCTTGATCCCGCAACTCTTCCGCAGCAATCAGCTCAACCAGGCGCTGATCTTCATACTTCTCTTCATCGTAGTATCGTACTCGAGCTGACACCATATTCACTTCTGTACGTAACATAGCTTCGGATCCATATACCGGAGAAAAAGGAGATTGCCCCGTAGCCCTACTAACATTAGTGCATAGCTCCCAAAGCACCCAGGGCAATTCCTTAACCCACTTTCCTGCATACGGCTTCAAACGGTCAAAAATTCTAGATTTAAGACCGGTCAAAATCATTCCATTAGCTCGATGTACTTGTCCATTGCTCGTGGATGTGACACCGATGCATATTATATCTTAATTCCCAAACTATCGGCGTAATCCTTGAAAAACTCTAAAGTGAAGTGAGGCCCATTATCGGTGATGATACCGTGCGGGACCCCAAAACGCACAAAAATATTCTGCAAAAACTTGATCGCTCGAGCAGTGAGTCGTACTGGTAACGACTTCAGCTTCAATCCACTTGGAGAACTTATCTACTACCACAAAAATGTGCGTGAATCCTCCTAGCGCCCTTTTAAACGGTCCAACAATATCCAGCCCCCAAATAGAAAAAGGCCAAGTCATCAAAATTAGCTGCAACTCATGAGCCGGAGCATGGGGTCTGTCCGCGAAAAACCGACATCCCCGGCAATTTTTAACCACTTTATGTGCATCATCCACAGCTGTAGGTCAATAAAACCCTTGTCCGAACACTTTCCCGACTAGTGTCTTCGAAGAAGCTGTGACACCCCAGTGTCACGAACATCTCAACTAAAAATTCTACAATCACCTAATGACTCTGTAGAGCCCCAATATAAAAATTTTGGTCACATGCATAGTGATTTAAATTGCAAATTCAAATAAATTAAAATGGGGTTGAACTACAAGTCAAAATTCTCCTATAACAATTACACCTGGCAAACATATATGATGTAGAGGAAATCAAATGAAAAATCTGGGAACAAGTCCCATGTCTTTTGGATGAGTAGAACGCCCTATAAAAATTCGAGAAGATTAACTTTTACCCCTTTTTGATGAATTATCAAAATTAAACCAGAAGGAGTTTGGACTTAAACTCTTCGTGCATGTCTCTTCCAAGAGATGAGCTACCCACTGGTATTTTTGGATGGATTTTTAGGGCACCGGAACTATTTTATTTAAGGCTCTACTTTTGCTAAAAACTCACAAACTGGAAAAAAGGAAAATACCTTGGAATATTCTGCGAGACCCAGCTGTCATCTTCTTCCCCCATTTCTTTTCTTCCTCCCTGCCCGAACAGAACAGAGGAAGCTGGCCACCTGTGCCGTACGTAGCCATTTTCTTCTGTCTTGCCCCCACCCAAGCCCCACCACTACCCGGCCTCTCCCGTTTGCCTCCCTCACTTGGCCGCTCTCTCAATCCCTCCTCCCCAAGCAGCGCAGCAGCAACACAACGAGAGCAGTAGGAGCGAGCTCCATTGCCGCCTCCTCCCGCCACCTCGACGCCCGGCCGCTACAAGCCACCACAGCTCCAACCCGGCCCACGGACGGATGCGGACGAACCCGCTGAAGCTTTAGGACCAAACCTCATCCGAAACCGTTAACCGAGCAGTGAGCAATCGAACTTTTTGCCCGGCGTCACCATTGACGGCACCTCCGACCTCGTTGCCAAATTCGCGAAGCTCGGTGAGCCGTTTTGCTTGAGCTTGGTCTCTAGCGTGCGCATCGACCTCCTGCACCTATCCGACGCATTTCCCCTTTGTTTCCCTCTCGCGCGGGCTAGAAATTATTTTTTTCCAACCACGTTCGCCGGCCACCGTTACCCGCACGGTGAGAAGCTACCTCCGGCCGTTGTCCTCGACAATGAACCCCGTGCCGGAGTTCTCCTCGCTCCGGTGAAGCTCCACGGCCAAGAATCACATCGATCCGTCCATCCGTTCGAGCTCACGCCGCCGCCGAACGTCGCCCGTCCGTCGTTGCCCGCGGATGAGCCCGTCCGTCGTTGCCCGCGGATGAGCTACCTCCGGTGAGCCTCTCGTCCGCGTGGGCCAGCCCGAGGGTTCCTCCAGCTCGTGTGCTGCGCTTTTGCACTTTTCCCTGCCCCTTGGCCACCCCCGGCCATTTCCCCCACCGTCTCCGGCCATCGGAGCCACCATGGATGCGATCTGCTCTGCTCGGAGACGATGATGGCAATTTCGTAATTATCCGATTGTGCTCGAAAATCGAATAAATTTAGAAAACTCATAACTTAAGATTTACACCTCCAAATCGAGTGAGACCACTTTTGTTGGATTCCTTACAACAAGTACTATTTATTGGTACTGATAAAACTCATTTTTGCTGCATAATGTTTCCAGAATAATTATAAGTTTGTAAACTCTATTTAATTCATATCTTTTTATCTAGAAATGCAAATGATGCAAACTAAAATGTTTTGGAATCCTCTAGACATGCTCTTTAGTATGGTGCATCATATTCATCACGTCTGTGCATGTATACCATTGTATGCTTAATTCTTTGTTTAGCATGTTTATTTTCTAATAATTAATTTATGCATCAAATAAATATTCTACCAAAGCAAAAATGTCACTAATAGCAGGTAGTATCACCATGTTTTAGGATGTGTTCATATCTGCAACCAATAATTTCCTAGGGAATTTTTGTTAGTAGATACCGCTGATTTTATTTTTAAAGTAAATCCTCTCGACATAAAATGATGAAACTTGTTTATTAGTCTGTTATCTCTTGCATGTATCACCTGCATAATGCATTGGTACAGAACCTTTGCAAATGTGATCATGTCATTTAAATGCCTTTAATTATTATGTTTAAGTACTTCATTATTACATGTGATAATGAAGGGATACTTTAAAATAAATTTATATTTAAGCATATGTCTTCAAGAACCATCTTACGTAACATATCAATTCTGTTTTTGAATGTATCATTCATACATCGACGTCATCCATATTGTTTGCATGTCTTTGCATTCATCGATGTTGACATCTCGTTAATTTAGGAAACGTTGAAGTGCCGGTTGAGGATCTTCGAAGGATATCTCTCTCAATCAAGACCCGGCACCTGAAGACCCTAACTCTGTTGTAGTAGCTCCAGGCAAGCCCCGGTGCATCCTCCCAGTTTTAAAGTTTTTATTTTCAGTACCACAATTGCTAGATTGTCTAGAATGTATTGTGCATTAAGTCTAGGTATTTGGCTGAAAATCCACTTGCATTGTCCCCGGATGAATCCTATGTAGATGTTATACTCGGTACGGTTAGCCTACTAGAATATTTGCTATGCTTAATTCTAGGATCGACGGTACACAAGGTCAATTACTCAAATGTTAGTAGAACAAGTTGTTAATCACATGCTTAAGTAAATGGAACCGAACGAGTCTGTTTTGGAAAGAGCGAAGGCAAGGGCCTGGATAGGGCTTGTCTCGCAAGGTGGCGGACCGTTCGTGTAAACAACTAAAAGTTGAGACGTGGACGGGCCAGTAGAGGAAAGGGCAAGCACATGTGCCTTGCGAGGGCATGGTTTGCAAGGTTGTAGCCCCGTCCGTGTCGGTTGAGGACCGTATCGTTGTTGGCCCCTTCGGACAAGTTTTGAACTGTACCGAGTACATGCTAGTTTTATTGGGGACTAGTAAGCTTATGTAGCACTGGATGTTGTACTATGGAAGATAACCCTGGTCTTCGGTCGTTGTGCCCGCGCAAGGAGTGGGTAGTAGGCTCACGACGTTACCGATGAGCTGCTGGCCACTTTGGAGATCCGGTACCCTTCCCGCTTGAATAACACCTTTGTGAAAGGTTGAGATACGTGTTCTTAGATGATGCGTATGTCGTGTGCTTCGGGTTTTTCCCAGCTGGTGTAAGATTGATACGTATCACTTGTCTCTCGCAGTAATGAGTACCCGCTTGTTCACCGAGTCACATCGTAGATATAACTTGAATTTAAATTCTAAATGCTAATGGTACTTGCTCGGTTATTGTTGTTGATGAGGTTACTTTGATATATATTCATGCTACTCTTGTATTTATGTTTCTCTTGCATGATTACTGAATTTATTTATCTAATATTAAAATTGGCAATAATATTGAAAGTAAGGATCCACTGCTTAGTCGCTGTTTTATATCCTGAAAATCAGTACACTCCTCCGAGCCTTGCATGTCTAGGAGTTGGTTTTGTGAACCATTTGACGGGTCGGTCTTGTTGAGCTTTAGTTGCTCGGGCTTTGTGCCTATGTTGTTTTTCAGGTAATACGAGATGAAGCATATGATTTGCTCTGTTGGTGTACTGCCCTGGGACTTGCGGATCCCGGAGGGCTGGTCTTCTCACTCGGAAGCCTAGCCTTGCCGCTGCTTGTGTTTGGCTACGTGATTATCCGTATGGGCTCGGATTAATCACCACCGCATGCATCGTCGAGATGTATATTTGTTAGACGTTAATTATCGCTTCCGCTTCCGCATTTTCAGAACTGAACTTGTTTAATTTCCGCTGCATTAAACTCTGATGTAAAATGATGTTAATTTCTCTATGTCATATTTGAACTCCGTCGGTTGTTGTATTATCTTGTGTCTGCTTAAACAGCACCTCGGGATCTTCGATCCGTGGGTCGGTCTGTCTCGAAGCATGATTGCCACAAATTCCCTTATGCACGTCTTCAAGCAACCGAACGCCATCGAAACCGATACACACTTCATCAAAATATTAACACCACGCATGTACAGCTCTCCTTCAAGAATCGGATAGCTGCGTGCTCGGACCTCCAATCTTTGCTTCTCCACCTTATCTTCCGGAGTTTTACCCGATCGTAAATACTCAAGGTATGGGGTACACCAATCAGAATCAATAATCATTACGTCAAGTGACCGAATATCTTCTGGCGAGATTGTTTCCTCGGCATTGACCACATTCTCGGTCTTGTCCGGTAAGATCGCTTCCTCGAACCGGTCTTTCGGACTCGCTTTCTCCACTGGGTCCTTCAAGGCTGCTTCATCTACTATCTCTGTAATAGTAGCCTTGCGCTCCATCTTTATGGATGGCTTATCCAAGTACTTGAAGGAAAACACCAGGCGAAACCGCTTGTCTTGATGACCCCGGTCCGGCTAACTCATCCGCGGCAGAATTGTTTCCGTGCAAGTATATGAGAAAATCGAAGACCATCAAATTTGTCTTCAAGCTTCCCGACTTCTTGAGGATAAGCGATTATATGATCATCATGGGCATCCCATACCTTATTAACCCGACTTATTACCAGCATCGAATCACCATATACGTCTAATCGCTTGACTCCTAATGAAACAGACTACTCGGAGTCCATGAAGCAAAGCTTCATACTCGTAGTATTATTTGAGGCTCGAATTGCATTTGTAATACATATCCGAGTGGTTCTTTCTGCGGGGTGAGAAGTACGACCCCAGCCCCGCGCCCGAAAGCTGCAGGGACCCGTCAAAGAACATCTCCCAATACTCCAACGTCTCGAATCCCTCGCGGAATTTGTGTCTCCCACCATTCCGTTATGAAATCAGCTAAAGCATGTCCTTTGATAGCTATCCGCGAAGAAAATGTAATTTCATATTGCCCAAGTTCTAGAGCCCACTTGGCAACTTGGCCCATCGCCTCTCGGTTTCGCACAATATCCCCAATGGCGAACCCAGTCTTAACTTCAATGGGATGCGTATGGAAATAATGTTTCAGCTTTCGAGAGGTTATCACTACAGCATATATTAACTTCTATAACTGGAGATACCGCATCCATGATTCAGTAAGAACTTCACTTACAAAATATACCGGATGTTGGACCAATTGCAGATGTCCTTCTTCCTTTCGGTCGACCGCCAATACCGTGCTCACCACATGAGTTGTTGCGGAAATATATAACTGAATGGTCTCATCCGGTTCGGAGGTACCAATACCGGAGGGTTGCTAAGGTATTCCTTGAGCTGATCAAATGCTACCTGCGCCTCGTCTCGTCCACTCAAACTTATCTTGCTTCTTAAGCAACTTGAAGAACGGAAATCCACGGACTCCCAGCCTTGAGATGAAACGGCTAAGCGCAGCCATGCTGCCCGTCAACTTCGAACGTCCTTCAAGCAACTCGGGGTTTCATGCCGATAATCGTCTAGATTTTTCCTAGGTTAGCTTCGATGCCTTGCCATGACACCGGGTATCCCAGCAATTTTCCGGAACGGACTCCAAACACGCACTTTCCCGGATTAAGCTTCATGGAAAAATTCCGTAGATTACTGAAGGTCTCTCGCCGAGTCGAGAGAAGATCTTCGCTTTTCGAGATTTCACCACCGTATCATCGACATAAGCTTTTGCGTTCCTTCCCAATTGCGAATCCAGACAACGTTGTATGTCGCACCGATAAGTAGCTCCGGCATTTTTTAACCCGAATGGCATGGTTGTGTAGCAAGAGGCTCCGAAGGGGTGATAAACGCAGTTTTTATTTGATTTTCAACTTTCAGGGGCATTTGATGGTACCCTGAATAATCATCGAGGAAGCAAAGACGCTCGCAGCCGGCGATCAAATCAACGACTTGGTCAATCCGAGACAGCGCGAAAGGATCTTTGGGGCAAGCTTTGTTGAGATCGGTATAATCGACACACATTCTTAATTCTTTAGTATTCTTTTTTTGATACAAGGACCGGATTGGCAAGCCAATCCGTATGATACACCTCCCTAATGAACATAGCTTCTAACAACCTAGTTAACTCCTTCTTGATGGCCTCCTTGCGGTCTTGAGCAAACCTCTAGAGCTTCGTTTAACCGGCTTCGCATCGGGACACACTAACGATTGCATGCTCAATCTTCTCCCTAGGAACACCCGGCATGTCGAAGGCTGCCATGCAAAGATATCCCTATTTTCCTGGAGGAAAAGAATGAGCGCGCTTTCCTATTTATCCCCCAAGTCAGCCCCTATATGGGTGACCATGGAGGGGTCTAACTCATCAAGTCGAATAGTCTTGGAAACAATTGCATCAATTTTCAACTTCTCCATTGCAATCTTCTTGATTGGAACTTCATCTTCCAACCTTGCCTCGTACTTCTAGAGCTTCAGCTGTTTCTCCGATTTATCGACGTTCATCCTCCGAATTAACTCGAGAGGCCGGTTCGGTGCTATGTACTTCACGAGCGTAAGCGGTCTTCATATGAGACCGGAACGATAAGACCCCATTTGGTCCTGGCATCTTCGAGCATCAAGTACTGGTAGTTCGGGATGGCCATAAACTTTGTTAGAGCCGGTCTTCCAAGTATCGCGTGGTATGCTTGAGTCAATGTCGGCCACTTCGAAGATAATATTCTCCTTCCCGTAGTTCTCCTTTGTCCCGAAAGTCACCGACGAGAGAAATCTGCCCCAAAGGATAGCTGTTTCGACCGGGTATTATACCATGAAACGGTGAAACGCCGTGATCCGGGTCAGCTACGGAGAGGCCAAGCTCGATCCAGGTCAGCTACGAGAGAGGCCAAGCTCGATCCAGGTCAGCTACAGAGAGGCCAAGCTCGCGCGAGTTTTAGCAAAAAGGATATCCAAGCAACTTCCCCCATCAATGAAAGTTCTCTTCAATCGCACCTTCCGAACGATAGGAGCCGGAATGAGCGGGTATCTACCAGCTTTCGGTAGTACTTCGGGATGATCAGCCCTCATCGAACGTGATCGGCACCTCGGACCAGCGTAAATATTCGGGGGTAGCGGGAGCAATGGCGTTGACCTCTCCGAGCGCCAATTTATACTTTCGCTTCGACTCATACGCATCGGGACCTCCATGGATCATGTTCACCTCCCTCGCTGGTTCCCGAAAACCTTCGTCATCTCCATTATCATCGCGCTCCTTATCCTTGCCCTTGTCGTCTCTTTGGTTCCTGTGTCCGGACTAGGGCGCTAACTTTAAAGCGAATTGAGCGAACGGCCTTAACAGGAAGCACTCTTTAGCTTTATGATTCTCATTATGAATCATTCAAGGGCCCTCCGAAGTGTTTCGAATGAAAGTCGTTCTCTCGGACCTCTCTTAGGAGGTGTCGGCCGATCTCCTCCATGAGATCGGTCGACAACTGCAACAAGGTGATCAGCCTTGTGCTTGTTGTTATTCTTGGATATAGACTGGTTGCCTTGGTCGTGCTTCGGCTCCTTCCCTTTGTTCCCGCGCAAATTGACGACGTTTGATTCACCAGCAGTATAGTCATCTGCTATCTTGAAGCACTCGACGCCGTTATGGTAAGGTTCCGATTACGCCTTCCAATCTTGTGAACTAATGCTTCACTCCGGACGCCCGCTTGAAACGCCGCAATTACCTGCTGATCGGGAACATTGGGGATTAAGGCCTTCTTGTTGCGAAACGCTCGATGAAGTCCGTGAGAGTCTCGTCGGGCTTCGCTTCGACTGTTCGAGACGAAGTAGTTCCCTGGTTTCTCACAAGTCGCCCGAAAATTCTCCACGAACTTTTTGGTGAGATCACCCGAAGAAGAGATAGATCTCTCGGGTAAGGATTGCAACCACAAGCGTCCGAGCATGTTCCATGCAAATGGGGAGGTAATTAGCTAGCACCAAAGTATCTCCTCCTGCTGATCGGATGGCGGTAGTATACATGCGGAGCCACTCAGCGAGGAGGCGCTTTGCCGTCATATTTGTCAATGGCCCCGGGCTTAAATCCCCGGGGTATTTGCAAATGCGTAAATCTCGCGTGAAAGCGGGGATCACGGAGTACTCATCATCTTCTAGACCGGTCCGGACCGGTGAAGGAGATCGCCGACGAGGGTAGTGTCCGTAGTTTTGATCCCTGTCATCATCGGAGTAGTCATAGTAGCGATGGTCTTGATATCTATCTCCTGAACCATCCCGGCGGTCGTTGTTCACTCGCTCCGCAGGCTGTGAAGGAGGAGGCGAGGCGGAGGCGGAGGCGGAGGCGCCGCTTGACGATCATTGTCACCTCGTCGGGGTTCCCCGTCCCTATCTCTATTGTCTCATCCTCTTCAATCCCGGGTGTCACGACGATCGTCTCTTCTTGGTTGGTCATCCCGGTGAGCATGTCGATTGCCGTGCCCTCGATGATCATTGCGCGGAGGATTTCCACCGGGGGCGGCGCCGAAGCAGCCGGTCCACGCCGTGGCGAGTTAGTTACATGTGGGCGAGGTGGGGCAAGATCCCGCGGACGGTCATCAACATGACCGGTCCGTCGCCTCTCATCTTCTTCTTGTCTCCTGCGCTCTTCCGTCCTCTCTACATGGCGATCGATAAGCACGTTACGAGCGTCACGATTGCCGTTGAGCGGTACGCGAAACTCTTGGTTTGGAGCTCATTCATGTTCGTCTATGATCGGAGTGTGTCGAGGCCCCGACCTTCCGCCGAAGAAGCTCCTTCGGACCGGGCTCTTGCAGGCCGCTCCGAACGAGAACGCGAGCGACCGGAAGATTCAGCTCTGTCATGGACGAGTTGATTTGTTTGTAGAGCAGCCACATCTACCAAATTCAAGGTGTGTTGCAGCCCTGGCGTCGCGTTGAAGACTTCCTCCGGTATTGTCTCGAGAATTTGCTTTACTCCCACAATGTTGTGGATCGGTGACGTGAAGACCCGGGCGCCATTTAATTCCACCTCCATAGAGCTCAAATCCAATGCTCTGCACGAAGAACGATGGCGCCTTCCACCTGCGGCACCCACGTCGGCTGTTATATCCTGGGGATGTTTCCTCCGGGTCTCCGGACAGCTCGGCAACGGCCCGGTGGCGGGCGCAGCGGCGTAGGAACACTTCCTCCCGCCCGACTAGTACCAGCTGCGTTTACGTGATGATTCACGGCTGAAGGTTGCGGAGGTAGATCCTCCCCATCCGCTCCGTTTGTTTCGCGACGACGAAGAAGCCATCGAACTCACTCGGAAACTCGTGGAGACTCCTACCGGCGCGTCAAATGTCGAGTTTTAAACTCGACACTAGAACTTCCTGGACTCTCACGAGCGTGGAATTCGATGGTGCAACACACGGAACACACAAGAACACACGAATTTAGATAGGTTCGGGCCTCTCGATGGAGAGTAATACCCTATGTCCTGTGTGTTATGTATTGTCTTTAGCAGATTGCTAATTGCAAGATCTCGAGAGAGTTTTCGGGGGTCCCTGCTCCGCCTTATATATCCGGGGAGCTAGGGTTACATGCGAGTCCTAGATGATTTACATATATAGGAACTCTATCTCTAGCTTTCGTTATCAATTCGAGTCCTAATAGACTACAAATTGCTCCTTTACTTATTTCTCAAGTTATCATACGTCGATCTTGATACCCGCCTTGTCTTCATACCGGTATATGAAGTCCTCTCGTTATTCCGGACCGATTAGGAACCGATCTGTTGGCTATCTCTCGCCAGCTTTATCTTCATTGATTTGTTACCGTGTCTCTGCGTATCCATTCCTATATCATCCGTATACCCATAAGGCAAGTATACGACAATAGGAAGCGCATGGAGGCAGATTGATGGGACATTTTGGTGCAAAGAAGACGGTGGATGTGTTGGCCACACACTTCTTTTGGCCACGATTGAGAAGAGATGTTGAGCATTTTGTGTCTCGCTGCACTACTTGTCAAAAAGCGAAGTCTCGCTTGAATCCACATGGTTTGTATATGCCTATTTCCGTTCCTTCAATATCTTGGGCGCATATTTCTATGGACTTTTTTTAGGACTGCCTAGGACTAAGAGGGGAGGGATAGTATTTTTGTTGTGGTGGATAGATTTTCTAAGATGGCTCACTTTATACCTTGTCATAAGAGTGATGATGCTATTCATATTGCTGATCTATTTTTCAAAGAGATTGTTCGCTTGCATGGTATACCTTCTACTATTGTTTTAAATCGTGACGCCAAATTCTTGAGTCATTTTTTGCGCACCCTATGGAATAAGTTGGGAACGAAGTTGTTGCTCTATACAACATGTCACCCACAAACCGATGGCCAAACCGAGGTAGTGAACCGCACATTGGGCACCATGTTGAGAGCTATTTTAAAGACAAATCGAAGATGTGGGAGGAATGTTTGCCTCATGTGGAGTTTGCATATAATCGTGCAACACATTCGACCACTAATGTAAGTCCTTTTGAGGTAGTGTATGGTTTTAATCCCCGTGCTCCTATTGATATTTTGTCTTTGCCTACTAGTGAGAGAGTTCACTTTGATGCTACGGAACGTGCTGAGTTTATTCAAAAACGCATGAAACAACTAAGCACAACATTGAAAAGATGACTCGAAAAGTATAGGATTGCTGGTAGTAAAGGTAAAAGGGAAGTTAAATTAGAACCGGGTGATTTAGTATGGTTGCACTTGAGAAAGGATCAGTTTCCTGAGTTGAGAAAGTCTAAGTTAATGCCTAGAGCTGCTGGTCCTTTCAAGATAATTGAGAATATTAATGATAATGCATATAAACTTGAGTTGTCTCCCGAGTTCAAGGTTAGTTCCACTTTTAACATTGCAGATTTGAAGTCTTATTTGGGTGAGGAGCATGACCTTGAGTCGAGGACGACTCCGATTCAAGAGGGGAGGATGATGAGGATATCACTCCTTTGGATACAAATGACACTCCTCCGGTGAACATTCAAGGACCAATCACTAGAGCTCACGCCCGACAATTGAATTTAGAGGTGAGCTCGTTCCTAAGTCTTTCCTTTCATAATTTTGAGAATAGTTTGCTATCTAATGATTTTATTATGATTAGGGATCAAGGAGAGAACCATAATATGAATGGAAGAGGGCTTGGAGGCGTGGAGGTCCATCAAGAGGGTGCAAGGCACTTTGGAGGCCCAAATCAAGTCGACTTTGAGTCCTGTTTCGAGTCCAGGAATAGTTCGAATTAAAATAGATGCACAGATCGCATACAATGTCGGATTTGGACGTTCTACATTTGGATAGAAAGATAATTTCATCACCTTTCCAGATGGAACTGGTCTCATGTCAAAATTCGTCCGGAGTCGACGGGAATCATCGAAATATTGGTGCTACGTCACCGCTTTTAGCCTTTGAGCCGTGTATCTCGTGTGAGCCCATTAGGGGAGCGTCCAGGGGGTTCTTGCACATCCCCAAGTCTTTATTAGCTGCAACCGCCACCCATGTTAGGGTTGGGTTTTGCTTAGATTATTCTGCTTAGACAGTTTCGCCGTTCATCGGTTTGTGAGATCCCAACTCGTGAGATTAATCATCCATCTGCAAATTTGGTTGTGTTCTTTCTTGTTCTTGCTTGTGTTCTTGATTCGCAGGCAGGGATTAGCCTTCTTGGCGAGGTCAACCGTGCAACGCCGATTGATAACCATAGAGGACGTGGTGCTGCGATTGCGGGGTTCGAACATGTTGTTCGAGAGCCGGATCGACGTGTGTCACATCTTCGCCAAATGAAGAGTTATCCGAACCTTTCGGAAGATCGGGACTCGTAGTTTTCATCACCGGTATCCGATGCTCGAAGATGCTAGGGCCCAACGGCGTCTTATCGTTCCGGTCCGACATCAAGACCGTGTATCCTTGTGAAGTACGTAGCACCAAGTTGGCAACTCGAGTCAATTCGAAGAAGAACGCCAAGAGATCGAGAGGCGGCTGGCGCCCTTGAGGCACGAGCACCGCTAGAAGAAGAAGTTCCATCCAAGAAGATCGCCAAAGAGAAAGTGAAGGCCGATGCGGTCACTTCCAAGACTATTCAGCTTGATGAGACAGACCCCTCTAAGGTCACCCACATTCGGTCCGACCTAGGGGACAAATAGGAAAGCGAGTTCATTCTTTTCCTCCAAGAAAATAGGGATATCTTTGCATGGCAACCTTCCGACATCCCGGGTATCCCTAGGGAAAGAGATTACTTGATTGTTAGCAGCTAAGTTCATTATGGAGGTGTATCATCTAGATTGACTTGCCAATCCGGTTCTTGTATCGAAGAAGAATACTAAAGAGTTAAGAATGTGGGTTTATTATACCGATCTTAACAAGGCTTGCCCCAAAGACCCTTTCGCGCTGCCTCGGATCGACCAAGTTGTTGATTCGACTCGCGGCTACGAGCGTCTTTGTTTCCTTGATGCTTATTCTGGATACCATCGATTCCCTTGAAGGTCGAGGATCGGATTAAGACCGCGTTCATCACCCCCTTTGGAGCGTATTGCTACACGACAATGCCGTTCGATTTGAAGAATGCAGGTGCTACTTATCAGCGTGGTACGCAACACTCGTTTGGATTCGCAAATTGGAAGGAACGCGAAGCTTATGTTGATGATATAGTGGTTAATTCCGGAAAGTCGGAGATCTTCTCTCGACTTGGTAGAGACCTTCAACAATCTGCGGAACTTTTCTATGAAGCTCAACCCTGGTAAGTGTGTATTTGCAGTTCATTCTAGAAAATTGCTTGGATACTTGGTGTCGTGGCGTGGCATTGAAGCTAATCCGGAGAAGATTCGGACGATCGTTAACATGAAACCTCCAAACTGTTTGAAGGATGTACGAAGTTAACTCGGATGTATGGCTGCCATTAGCCGTAAGACCGGAGGGCAGTGGTCCTCCCTTTCTTTAAATTGCTCAAGAAGCGAGGATAAGTTTGAGTGGACAAATGAGGCGCAAGCTGCATTTGATCAACTCAAGAGATATCTCGATAATCCGATGGTCTTAATACCGCCGGAACCTCGATGAAACCATTCAATTGTATGAGGCTTTGCTCCATGGACTTCGGGTGGCTATTTTGTCTGGGAGTCAAGCGGTTGGATATATATGGAGATTCAATGCTTGTGATCGGTCGAGTTAATAAAGTATGGGATGCTCATGATGATCATATGATGGCTTACCGCCATGAGGTGAGGAAGCTTGAAGACAAGTTTAATGGTCTGCGCTTTTCAAATATACCGCACGGAAATAATTCTGCTGCGGATGAGTTAGCCGGATTAGGATTTTCAAGACAGTAGTGCCGCCTGGCGTATTTCTTCGAGTTTTAAGTAAACCATCTATTAATATGGATCACAAGGCTACTATTACGGAAATAAAACCGCAGACGCGGTCTTGGAAGAAAAGACCGAGGAGGCAGTCTTACAAGCATGAGGTCGGACAAGAGGTTCAAGATGGAGTTCAAGCGAGAGGGAGTGGAGCAGTTGCTCGAGGTTAGGATGATAAATTCTGATTGGCATACGCCACACCTTGAAAAAGTTGGGCGGCAAAGGCTAGAGGTTAGAGCAAGGAGTTACCCGATTATTGAAGGAGAACTTTATCGACACGGAGTGAACATCTTGGTGAAATGTGTATCTGTTTCATATGAACTCCAACTCGCTAGAAGAAATTCATAACGGGATCCGTGGGAATCACACTTCGTCAAAGACTCGGTTGGGAAAGTGTTCCGGCAAGGATTTTATTGGCCTACAGCATGCAGATGATGCCCATAATGTAGCTAAGAATTGCCAAGGATGTCAATTTTTCGCTCAACGACCTCATACTCCAGCTCATGAGTTGCGTATGATTCCAATCACTTGGCCTTTTGCAACTTGGGGGCTGGATATTGTCGGACCATTCAAGAAAGCGTCGGGAGAATTCACTCAATTTTTTGTGGCAATCGATAAATTTTCCAAATGGATTGAAGTCGAAGCTATTACTAGCACGACCACTCGCTCAAGCAATCATATTTTTACGGAATATCTTTGTCCGTTTTGGCGTTCCGCATTGTATAATCACCGATCACCTCGAAGTTCTTCAAGGATTATGCTGATAGTTTGGGAGTCAAGATACATTATGCTTCGGTCTCACATCCGCGAGTAATGGACAAGTCGAGCGTGCCAATGGTATGATTTTAACCGGTCTTAAGCCCGAATTTTTTATCGCTTAAAACCATATGCTGGAAAGTGGGTTAAGGAATTGCCCTGGGTGTTATGGGGATTGCGCATGAATGTTAGTCGAGCTACGGGACAATCTCCTTTTTCTCTCGGTCTATGGATCTGAAGCAATGTTGCCGACGTAAGTGAACATGGTGTCGACCAGGGTGCGGTATTATGATGAAGAGAAATATGATGAACAACGTCAAATTGAGTTGATTGCTACAGAAGAGTTAAGAGATCAAGCTTTGATTCAAGCGGCTAAGTATCATCGGGGTTGCATCGGTATCATGATCGCAATGTGCGCACGCGAGAATTCCAAGTGGGAGATTTGGTGCTCCGGAACATCCAGATCTAATAAGAATAAGCATAAGTTGTCAAATCGGTTTCCAGACCGGGGCTTATAGGCTTATGACCCAAGAGGAGGAGGAAATTCCAAATTCATGGAATGGTGATCAACTTCGTCTGCTTTTATACTTAAAGATTTTCTTGTAACTTTCCCGAGTGATATAATATAAAGCATTTTTGACATTCGGAATGAGTGTATTTATGTTTTTGTGCCTCAATATCTTAATTTTGAATTAACTTATTGAGTTAGAGAGCTTCGTATTAAGAGCGGTCTCGTGAAATTATGAAAATCCTAAATATTAGTAGCGGTTATTGTATTCTATGCGGTATGGATAAAGACCGCTTCCATCAATTATATCTTGCGTTGATTAGAGCCAATGATTATATTGGAAAAAGTTATTACCATTTTAGAATTGATTAGTATATTTAGGAGGGGAAATTTTAGCGTCTCTTGTGAAATACTGGTCATGTTATGAGAAAGCTTGAAGTGTTCATTATCTTTAACATTTTGAGTCACGAGGCTGCTATCCTAAAGAGCGGCTCGTGATATTATGTAATCTTGAACCTTAAGATTGGTTGTTTTTTCTATATGGCATGATTTTGTTAAAGTAAATACTGCTATGAGTTATGATCTCGTGCTGATTAGAGCCGATATTTAGTCATAGTTGGTTTAAGTTGAAATAATCATCATTGCGTAGCTATAGAATTTGGCTAGTGGGTTTAAGATGGTAAACTTTGATTGACCAAGTATGAAAAAGAGAAAGGAAACCGAAGACTGGTCACAATTAAAAGGATAGAAATTATATTACAAAGCACTATGATAAAAATGTTTATCTAGCATACATAAGATTGATTTTAAGATAACATCTATCGGGCGAGGCCAGCTGGAATCGCCGGTATCACCGGTCTTGGGATCTTCGACTAGTCTATCATCGATTGTTCCTTCGGAATCGGATGGAGAATGCAAAAGATCGGGATCTAGATCCTCATATTCATCTTCTACGATCCGTCCGAAGGCTGCGGCGGCATCTTGAGCAGCTTGGCCTAAAGCGGGAAGTGTTGCGGCTTCATTTAGTGGAACGCCGGTTGGGTCCGGAAGAACATCTTCAACAAGTTTAGTTACGGTGCTAATGAGTGAATTTCTTAACTCATTGAACCGGTCTTCGATTGTCTCTAGATGGGCACCCGCTCCGATGAAGTTGAAATCGCAGTCTTCAACAGGAGTTCAAGACCGGATTATGGCGGCGATATGCCCTCCTCCCGCGCCGACAACCATCCCGGAGTGCTCCCTAATTCTTCTAGGAACGTCCTAGATCGCACTCTCTAGGACCATATTTTCTTGATTGATGGGTTGACCCCCATTTAGATATTCCAGGTGTCCTCATGCTGCCCGCCACAAGCTCTAAAGAAGGAAAAGTAAAAGAAAAAATCAGAAGTGCAGACCGGTATTAAATAATGTTTTCTAAACATACTAGTAGGAAGAAACTTACGCCTATGCCCGATCTCCAATGCTCTGAATCTGCCATTGATGCCGACGTTAGAAGCTTTTAGCTTGGCTTCACTTTTCGATAGGCGTTGAATTTCATTTTCTTTTGCCTTGAGCGCAAGTTGGGCGGACTCGTGCGCAGACCTCAAGGCATTTTCCTTTTCCATCTCGCGCGGACTCGGCGGCTTGCGGAGCTTCAGCTAGCTCGGTCTTCAGAGCGAGCATTGTCATTTTCAAGCATCTTATTAGACCAAGGGTCTGCGCGCGAATATTATCTTTGGCGATAAGCTCGCCCTCCAATTCTCCGATACGAGCCGCTTGCTTCTCTTCAATCTGGGAGCCCTCTTGGAGAGCTATCTCTTGAGCAGCCGCCTTCTCGAAAAGAACTTCTTCAGCTTTTTTATGGGCGACGACAAGATCTTCAAGAGCCGAGATAGGCAGACCGGTTAGAATGATCACAAGAACAGACAAGAAAATTAAGGTTAAAGTTTAGGCTTACTCCGGATCTCTTTTCGGAGTATGATGATCTCCTCGCGGCTGTCTTGCATCATTCGATGAGTGTTCATGAGATTTGCTTCCCTTCACCGTAGATCCTCTTCTTTGGATTTCGGACTAGCGGTCCGGGATCCCGGTTCAATCAGCTGTTCCTGAGTCCGGTAAAGTTCTTCTTCAAGACGAGCTATGATGGCACTCTTAGCTTCCGAATTCTTCGGAAGAACCTGGAAAGAAGATGAATTTAAGAGAAAAATTGAAAATAAGACGAATAAAAAGAAGGGAAAAGACCGAGTAAGGAGTAAAGATATACCCGGCCGTATTCGGAAAAGTTCTTCAAGGCTTCTTCTTCTTGAAGGGAGTCCCATCGGGCGATTGCCGTGAACTTCCTCGACGTTGCCAACCACCATCTTGGCGAGCCTTGGTGCATCCGGAGCCTTGCGAGTAGTTCTTGCTCGGCGGGGTATTTCCTCGATCCGGCACCGGCCCCGGTGGGAGCTCCGGAGCGGTCCGAAATAAGGTAGCCCGAGGCGGGAAGTCACTTGTGACCGTGTCACCGACATCGACTTCGGTGGCAACTCGCTCTTCGACAACCTTGGCGGTTCGTTCTTCGGTTGAGGCAGCAGGAGGTTCCTTTGTGATTGCTGCACTCTTGGCTTCGAAATATCTGCGGTTGAAGTCGGGGCTGTTGTCTGTGCTCCTAACCGTTGCGGGGTTAGCGGAGGGAATAGTGGGCTTATTTCTCAATAAGCTCGCAATACCGGCTTGAAGATTAGAAGGGATCCTGTAGGAAAAGAAAGGGATTGACAAACAGGAATAATGCAGTAATGATTTTAAAATCGTGTGAACATCAAAGCAGATTGGGTCGGGAAACTTACGAAGTCGCTTTCTTGAAGCCGAAGGAGGTTTTGCTTTTCTTTGTAAGGGACCCTAAGCATCCCCGCTTGAACCCTCCACGCTCCTTTTTGTTGATGGCGGGGCTTGAGGGGTGGAGATGGCCTCTCCTGCAGCGTCACTTGAAGTACCGGTCCGGACAGACATCTCGGGACCTCATGGGATCATTGGCAAGAGAATCCGCTAACCGAGGGACTCCTTGAGATCCCCTAGCGGCGGCTGCTTCAAACGCAGCCGGAGCAGCTTGGCGGTCTCTTTCGACGGCTTTTTGTTCCTTGCGCCGATCTTCGAGTTTCTGCGCTTCCGTACGGGTATCTCACGGCACGAAAGCGAGATTGCCGCCGACTTGCCAATGCTTAGCGCCGATGTGCGTCCGCTTGTACTAGGGGCTTGGACAACCTTCCCATACTTTGAGATCTTTGGAGCTGGCCCGGTCCGAGGAAGAATAGACCGGCCCGAAGTCCCTTGAATAAGAGTGGGGGTGGCGGACCGGTCGCAGTGCAGGAGTTTGCTTCATAGTCTTCTCCCCGGGGATCATTTGCAGGAAGAGGGGGATGACTTCTATAGTTATCCATCTTCTACATTCAGCAAAAACACATGAGTAATGAAACGGTAATGATTGAAATACCGGTATGCGAGGAGAAAAAGGATGCTTACGAGTCACGAGGATTTGATGTGCTGAACGCAAAGCTACCCTCCGGCACCCTGCTTCATCAAACTCGGTCCGGAGTATTTTCTTCGGTCGTCTGTTCAAGCGCTCCAGATCGAGAAGGGATGTTCCGTCGGTTGGATTGGCGTTGTTTTCATTAAAGGACCATCCTGGGGAGGCTTGCCTCTTGAGTGCTTGAACCCCGCGGACAATGAAACACCAAAGAATAGTCTCGGTTGTGATGCCCTTGACTTCCTTCAGATATTTGATATTGGCTAGCAGGGCAATCACTTCTTCATCTTGTTTGAGGTCTTCCCTAATGTCTTTCGAGTTCTAGGAGGGGAGTTCTTTAGCTACCTTGGCTCTATAAGGGGGAAGAGCGGGTTGGGGATTATCACGGATAAACCACTCATTTTTCCAATTGGCTAAGCTCTTGTTCAGGGACAGGGAAGAATACTCTTTGGCACTCCAAGCATTGTATACCCACTCCCCCTACTGTAGAACGGTTGGTTGAGGAGGGTAGCGGGCGGATTTGGAATAGATACAAAAAAGTTTGAACCGAGGGCGGATTCCTAGGAAAGCCTCACAAAGATGGATAAAGAAGGCTATTTGGAGGATGGAATTAGGGTTCAAGTTCAGTAATTCCCATCCGTAAAAAAGAGCAAGCCCTCGAAGAAAGAACGACAAGGGAGATCGAGACAACGAAGGAAAAAGATTTTAGTACCGGTTGTTGTGAGACATCTATTCCCCATGGAACTTGACCGGGAGTGGGGGCGATCCGAGTTGAGGATGGGTTGAGGCGGAAGAATCCCATCCGGAACCATCTCATTGAGAGTTGATTCGGTGATTTTGTCTGTCGCCCAATTCTTGGGCGCCATAAGGAAGTTGATCGCGAGGAATGCCCGATGAGGAGGAAGGATTGGCGGCAAATTTCTTCTTGCCCATCCTGAAGATCGAAAAAGGACAATTAGAGATTGGTTTATATGGGAAGGGAGGACCACGATCACGATGTCCGAAGAACAAGGAGACGTTGTGGGCGCGTATGGAGTTTCAAGAATATGTTTGACTTAGGTCAACCCTTTGTATCTTTTTATAGCTACCCGAGTTGGGCTCGGGGTCTGAACGATTCTTGGGCCATTTTTTACAGCCCAATAAAATTGGCATTAATGATTTATATTCATTAAAGGCTTGATTATGCAATTATGACCTAACGGTCATGAGGATTAAGTCGACGTGATTAGTATAATCGCTAGGGCTTTTTGCGAATAAAAAGTGGTCCGAAATACGTAATTTTCAGATACTTGAATTAATGTTAGTGCCAAATTTAATCATTTGGAGGTATGGAAGAGTTAGATCGAAGACGATTAGATCTTGTCTAACTTAATTTTGATAATAGATGCCTTAGGCTATGGGTGTTAATCATTCGGCTGATTATAGGCCTTCGAGACTTGAGTCGATGTGAGAAAATGGGAAAAAACTGGTCCGATCAACCAGGATTTTGTTTCTTAGTTAAATGTAACTAACCGGATTATGAATTCAGATCGATTTAGGCGGTTTATTATGTTAACTTGGTGTGAATCTCCAGGAGATATGAAGTTATGACCGATATGACCGGTCTCGAAAATATGTTCTTGGCAGAAATTGCTGAGAGAAATATGATTTGATGGAAAATAATAAAGCATAGTTCTGTTAAGAAAGACTCTTGCATTATTTGAAAGGAGTTCAAATGATTCAAGTGTCGGGGGCTATACCTAATTAGGTGCACCCGAACGGTGCACCGTGTTCAAGAGTTGTCCGTAGAAATCGCGAGAAGCAGGAAATAATAGAAATCAAAAGAAGCGATCTGAAACGATTGAATATTGAAGGAAATAATGAAGAATCATCCAGTGGACTCTTGCATTATTTGAAATAAGTTCAAATGATTCAAGCGTCGGGGCTATATCCAATTAGGTGCACCTAATCGATGCACCTCATTTTTAAGAGCGGTTTGTGAAAATCACAAGAAGTATACAGAAATTTTTTCATACCCAATTGGGTGGTATGGAAGGAAAAATACTAATTTTTTGGCTTTTTTCAAGTCATCTTGAACAAAAAAAAGTATTACGGAAGATTGAAGTTCTTTTTAATTTTACCATGGAATCGGACCAACATGCGGAAGACTGGTCGATCTTATTCAAGGTGAAATAAAAAATTAGTCGAGGGCAGTTGTCGTATACTTACCTTATGGGTATACATATATTAAAGGAACGGATAATTAGAGATATGGTAGCAAATCAATGAAGATAAGATCAGCGGAGAGGGCCCACGAGTGGTACACGGCCGATATGGAATAACAGAAGACTATATATACCGGTATAGAAATAAGGCGAGCGTAAAGACCGACGTATGATGACTTGATTACCAAGTAAAGGATCAATTTGTAGTCCGTTAGGACTCCGAATCAATAAGGAAAGCTTAGAGATAGAGCTTGCGAATATGTATCCATATAATCGACTAGGACTATGAATGTAACCCTAGCTCCCGCGGATATATAAGGACGAGCAGGAACCCCGAAAACTCTCCGACAACTCGCAATTAGCAATCTGCTAAAGATAACACATAACACCCAGGACGTAGGGTATTACTCCTTCGAGAGGCTTGAACCTGTCTAAAATCGTGTGTTCTTGTGTGTTTCGTGTGTTGCACCATCGAATTCCACGCTCGTGAGGGATCGGGTAGTTCTAGTGCCGAGTTTAAGACTCGACATTTGATGAGGACATCACTCCTTTGGATACAAATGACACTCCTCCGCTGAACATTCAAGGACCAATCACTAGAGCTCGCGCCCGACAATTAAATTTAGAGGTGAGCTCGTTCCTAAGTCTTTCCTTTCATAATTTTGAGAATATTTTGCTACCTAATGATTTTATTATGATTAGGAATCAAGGAGAGGACCATAATATGAATGGAATAGGGCTTGGAGGCGTGGAGGTCCAGCAAGAGGCGCAAGGCATTGTGGAGGCCCAAACCAAGTCGACTTCGAGTCTGTTTCGGAGTCCAGGAACAGTCTGAATTAAAATAGACGCCCAGATCGCATACGAAGTCGGATTTGGATGTTCTACATATGGATGGAAAGATAATTTCATAAGCTTTACAGTGGAACAAGTTCCATATCAAATTTCATCCGGAGTCGCCGGGAATCATCGAAACATTGGAACGTCCAGAATCTGTTTTTGGTGCTGCGTCATCGCTTTTGGCCTTTGGGCCGTGTATCTCGTGTGAGCCCATTAGGAGAGCGTCCAGGGGGTTCTTGTACGTTCCCAAGTCTTTATTAGTAGCAGCCGCCACCCATGTTAGGGTTGGGTTTTGCTTAGATTATTCTGCTTAGACAGTTTCGCCGTTCATCGGTTTGTGAGACCCCAACTTGTGAGATTAATCATACATCTACAAATTTGGTTGCGTTCTTTCTTGTTCTTGCTTGTGTTCTTGATTCGCAGGCTGGGATTAGCCTTCAGGCGAGGTCAACCGTGCAACGCCGGTTGATAACCATAGAGGACGTGGTGCTGCGATTGCGGGGTTCGAACGTGTTGTTCAGGAGCCGGATCGACGTGTGTCACATCTTCGCCAAATCAAGAATTATCCGAACCTTCCGGAAGATCGGGACCCTAGTCCACATTAAGTGGTAATCGGAGCTTCAGGTGCACCGTCGGGTTCCCCTACCTTTAGTTTAGTTTGTTTCTTTATTATTCCTATCATCCACGAAAAAGCCAAAAAAATTTTAGTTTTAGGGTTCATCCTGTCCAAGCCGTGTTTAGCCTTTGCATGTTTCAATTTCAGAGTCAGTAGTGCTGAGTTTGTGTCCTAGTGATTGTTTTGTTGCTGGTTTAGTTCTTGTTCTTGTCATCAGTTTTGTGCCCCTCGAAACCCTAGCCGAATTCCCTCAAGTTTACTCTGTCTCGTGAGTTTTTGTCACCTCCGCTGCATCCACCATAGTCCCACCCTACACTCCCACCCTTTTCATCTAGAACCCAACACCCCACGACCAAGACCTCCTCCTATTTCCGTTGCATACATTAATCGTAAAAAAACAAAAAAAATCCTACCCGATTGCCATTCCGTCCACCGAAACCCTAATTCGGAGTCCCTTCCTTCAAACAACCATAACTTTCGCATACGGACTCGAAATTAGGTAAAAATTTTTTTGAAATTGGCTAGAAAAAAATTTCGCATCTGCTCGTCTCGGCTTTGCCAAGCAGTAAAAATCTCGAAAAAATAAAAAAAATAGTTAAGCCCACTGATCCGAGGAAAAAAGTTTGGAACCCGTTGCCGCTGCATCTTACGAGAAAATCTGTAGGTCACATTCCTTCTCTGTTTGACCTGAAACTTTGCGTGGTTCCTATTTTGTTACCTATGAGTGGAAGAAAAATATCAAAAAAATAATATCAAAAAAGAAAAATTTGTGATTCTACTAGTGCTAAAAGACAAAACAGGGTTTTGGCCTGTTTTTTGTGTGTAGTTGTTGTTTATTTCTTGCTAGTTACCTTTTGCTTTGTTTCCTTTGTGCCTCGTCATCCTTGCTTTGCCTGCACTACTGTTCTAGGATACGTGTAGACCAATAACTACGGACAAGTAGCTTTGGACATTTATTCAAGCATTACTATCTCGTTTTTGAATTGTGTTCCACTCACATATTTGGCCCTCCTAGCTCCACATACTACTTCGGACAACACATGTTTTTGACCGTTACAATCGTGGTACACGCCTTCTAGGTATCCTTTGCCTTGCTTGGTAAGACCCTTGTAAGAACTTGGTAAGACGTTCCATTTGCTTTTGTGAGAGTCACCACTCGTCCACCATAGTAGTAGTGTTTATTAGGGATAACCTTCATCTGTTTGTTCCTGATTTGGTATTTGCTATGGCAGGAGGTGATGCGAGACGTTGGCACCCCTAAAGATTTCCACGAGTGTGTTAGTCAAGGGCAGCTTCAATCTGTTCTTGACAGGGCACGTGAGGAGATGACAGAAGCTGTTAACAAAGCCGTTACCGACGGCATCAACAAACTCAATCTCGGCAACCAGATTGAGCGGATGGATAAGCGGTTGTCTAAGATGACAGACACGGTTAATACTCTAGCAAAAGTGGCGACAACGTTGGTCGGCAAGCTGACCGAGGTGGAGAACCGTGTGAAGATACATGAAGATGAGGCCGGTAGCAACGCCGGAGGAAACAGAAAAGATGACACGGTGAATGATGCCACTTTCGACGCCGATGACGCAGCTATACGAGCACAAAGGCTTCACCGGCGTCTACAACAGAACACCCAAGGTATGGGTGGCCAACATCGACAACAAGGTAACAATAATCGAGCACCCGATGATCCTTATGCTAAGATTAAGTTTACTATTCCACCTTTTTCGGGGCAATATGATGCGGAGGGTTACCTTGATTGGGAGATGACGATGAGAGCAAAAATTTAGTGGGCACCTCGTTCTCGAGCAGCATAGAGTTAGACAAGCCACTAGTGAATTTAAAGATTTTGCTATCATTTGGTGGAATTCTCTAACTGCCGATGATATTCCTGTAACTTGGACTCAACTTAAGGAAGCTATGCGTGATCGTTTTGTCCCTCCTTCTTATCATAGAGATTTACGCAAAAAACTTCAACGCTTAGAACAAGGGAATAAATCGTGTAGGACTATTATGGTGAGCTTCAAAAGGGTTTACAACGCTGCATGATAGTAGAGGATAATGAGAGCTCTATTGTTCGTTTTTACTCTGGTTTGAGACGTGATATACAAGACATTATTGATTATAAGGAGTTTAACACCATCAACCAGCTTGTTCCAGTTTGCTATACTTACGAGAGAAAGAATTGTAGGGACGGGAGAAGCAACAGAGGAGCAGCAGTACGAGCAGGCCTTCTTACACCCCACGGTCGACGCCGTCTTGGGGTTTTCTTCCCGGCCATCTCCACCAGCAAGCAAACGGCCTCCCGCGTCCGCGAGTGGTGTTATGGCAGCCCCACACGCACCTCCTACACGCCCTGCAAATTCGGGTAAAATTCCGTGCGGGGTCCTGCTCCAAGTGTTTCATCGGTCGCTTCGACGGGACGCACTTCCAACATTCGGTGCCACCGCTGCCATGGACTCGGCCATGTGCGGAAGGATTGCCCAAGTCAGCGGGCATACGTGGCCACCGAAGATGGAGGATACATCAGCACCTCCGACATAGAAGATGATGATGAAGACGAAGTCGCCGACGACACCAACGAGGGCCATGTACTTGGTGGAGAAGACACTTCGGGTTTCATGAACATCATTGTGCAGCGTGTACTTAGCACGCAAATTCAGACTTTTGAAAAGATACAACACCACAACTTATTCCAGATTTTCTTCGTCATCAAGAATCGACGAGCACGTGTGATCATTGATGGAGGAAGCTGCAACAACTTGGTGAGTTCAGATCTGGTTGAGAAGCTTGGTTTGGCCACACGACCACATCCTCATCCATACCACATTCAATAGTTAAATGACTCGGGAAAAGCTAAGGTAACACAAACTTGTAGAGTTCCTTTTTCCATTGGTGTTTATTCGGATTATGTTGATTGTGATGTGGTTCCTATGCAAGCTTGTTCACTTTTATTGGGTCGTCCTTGGGAACATGATAATGATGCTACACACCATAGTAGAAGTAATAAATACATTTTTATGCATAAAGGACAGAAAATTACTTTAGTACCTTTGACCCCTGCTGAAATTGTACAAGCTGATAAAGAACGAGCTGCTTCTTTGAATAATTCTAAATCTGAAAATCAGCAAGTTGCTAATTCAGTTTTCCCACCTATAAAGGATAAGTCTGCACCTATTTCTAAGGGAGATGGGATTAATTTGAAAGCTCGTGTTATGCTTGCTACAAAATCAGACCTTGCTGAAATTTCTAATAATGATATTTTTTATGCTTTGATATGCAAACAAGCCTTGTATTCCTTTGATGATATTGCTAGCTCTTTGCCTTCTGCTATCACTAACCTTTTGCAGGAGTTTGAGGATATTTTTCTAGCTGAGATTCCTCCCGGATTACCACCTTTGAGAGGAATAGGACATCAAATTGATTTCATTCCGGGAGCTACCTTGCCAAACCGTGCTGCTTATAGGACCAACCCCGAGGAGACAAAGGAAATTCAGCGACAAATCTAAGACCTTTTGGACCGCGGGTATGTACGAGAAAGCCTTAGTCCTTGTACTGTTCTCTGTACTTTTGGTTCCGAAGAAAGATGGTAGTTGGCGCATGTGTGTTGATTGTAGAGCCATTAACAATATTACTATTCGCTATCGTCATCTTATTCCTAGGCTAGACGACATGCTTGATGAGTTATGCGGTTCTCTAATTTTTACTAAAATTGACTTGCGTAGTGGTTACCACCAAATTAGAATGAAACTTGGAGATGAATGGAAAACAGCTTTTAAAACTAAATTCGGATTGTATGAGTGGTTAGTAATGCCTTTTGGGTTAACTAATGCACCTAGTACTTTCATGCGCTTAATGAATGAGGTTTTGAGGGCTTTTATTGGGCGTTTTGTGGTGGTTTACTTTGATGATATCTTGATTTACAGCAAGTCTTTAGATGAACATATGGATCATTTACGTGCTGTTTTTACCGCTTTAAGAAATGCACGTTTATTTGCTAACCTTGAGAAGTGCACCTTTTGCACCGATCGAGTTTCTTTTCTTGGCCATGTTGTTACTCCACAGGGTATAGATGTGGATGACAAGAAAATTGACGCTATTGCTAGCTGGCCGCAGCCCCAAACCATCACACAGGTTCGAAGTTTTCTTGGTCTTGCAGGTTTCTATCGCCGCTTTCTCAAAGATTTTAGCACTATCGCTGCACCGTTACATGAGTTGACAAAGAAGGGTGTTGTGTTTCAATGGAGCAAAGCACACGACGAGTCCTTTAGCTCTTTGAAGGACAAGCTTACACATGCACCGCTGCTGCAACTACCAGATTTCGGTAAAACTTTTGAACTTGAGTGTGATGCTAGTAGTATTGGCATTGGTGGTGTTTTGATGCAAAATGGCAAACATATTCCTTATTTTAGTGAAAAGATAACTGGCCCTGTTCTGAATTATTCCACGTATGATAAAGAATTATATGCTCTTGTACGTTCTTTGCAAACATGGCGTCATTATTTATGGTCTAAGGAATTCGTTATTCATTCCGATCATGAATCGCTTAAGTATATTCTTTCTCAAAGTAATTTGAACCGTAGACATGCTAAGTGGATTGAGTTTATTGAGTCTTTTTCTTATATTATCAAGCATAAAAAAGGGAAGGATAATGTGATTGCCGATGCTTTGTCTAGACGATACACTATGTTGTCACACCTTGATTGTCGCATTTTTGGGCTTGAATCAATTAAAGAACAATATGCTCTTGATGCTGATTTTAAAGATGTTTTGCTGCATTGTAGAGAGGGTCGTACATGGAACAAGTTTGTGATAAATGATGGATATTTGTTTAGAGCTAACCGTCTTTGCATTCCAGTTGGTTCCGTTCGTCTTTTGTTGTTACGAGAAGCGCATGGAGGCGGATTGATGGAACATTTTGGTGCAAAGAAGACGGCGGATGTGTTGGCACACACTTCTTTTGGCCACAGTTGAGAAGAGATGTTGATCGTTTTGTGGCTCGCTGCACTACTTGTCAAAAAGCGAAGTCTCGCTTGAATCCACATGGTTTGTATATGTCTCTTCCTATTCCGTCAATACCTTGGGCGGATATTTCTATAGATTTTGTTTTAGGACTGCCTAGGACTAAGAGGGGGAGGGATAGTATTTTTGTTGTCGTGGATAGATTTTCTAAGATGGCTCACTTTATACCTTGTCATAAGAGTGATGATGCTATTCATATTGCTGATCTATTTTTCAAAGAGATTGTTCGTTTGCATGGTATGCCTTCTACTATTGTTTCAGATCGTGACGCCAAATTCTTGAGTCATTTTTGGCGCACTATATGGAATAAGTTGGGAACGAAGTTGTTGTTCTCTACAACATGTCACGCACAAACCGATGGCCAAACCGAGATAGTGAACCGCACATTGGGCACCATGTTGAGAGCTATTTTAAAGACAAATCGAAGATGTGGGAGGAATGTTTGCCTCATGTGGAGTTTGCATACAATCGTGCAACACATTCGACCACAGAGGTAAGTCCTTTTGAGGTAGTGTATGGTTTTAATCCACGTGCTCCTATTGATATTTTGCCTTTGCCTACTAGTGAGAGAGTTCACTTTGATGCTAAGGAACGTGCTAAGTTTATTTTAAAAATGCATGAAACAACTAAGCACAACATTGAAAAGATGACTCGAAAAGTATAGGATTGCTGGTAGTAAAGGTAAAAGGGAAGTTAAATTAGAACCGGGTGATTTAGTATGGTTGCACTTGAGAAAGGATCGGTTTCCTGAGTTGAGAAAGTCTAAGTTAATGCCTAGAGCTGTTGGTCCTTTCAAGATAATTGAGAAGATTAATGATAATGCATATAAACTTGAGTTGCCTCCCGAGTTCGGGGTTAGTTCCACTTTTAACATTGCAGATTTTAAGCCTTATTTGGGTGAGGAGCATGAGCTTGAGTCGAGGACGACTCCGATTCAAGAGGGGGAGGATGATGAGGACATCACTCCTTTGGATACAAATGACACTCCTCCGCTGAACATTCAAGGACCAATCACTAGAGCTCGCGCCCGACAATTAAATTTAGTGGTGAGCTCGTTCCTAAGTCTTTCCTTTCATAATTTTGAGAATAGTTTGCTACCTAATGATTTTATTATGATTAGGAATCAAGGAGATGACCATAATATGAATGGAATAGGGCTTGGAGGCCTGGAGGTCCAGCAAGAGGCGCAAGGCATTGTGGAGGCCCAAACCAAGTCGACTTCGAGTCCGTTTCGGAGTCCAGGAACAGTCTGAATTAAAATAGACGCCCGGATCGCATACGAAGTCGGGTTTGAACGTTCTACATATGGATGGAAATATAATTTCATAAGCTTTCCGGTGGAACCGGTTCCACGTCAAATTTCATCCGGAGTCGTCGGGAATCATCGAAACATTGGAACGTCCGTAATCTGTTTTTGGTGCTGCGTCATCGTTTTTGGCCTTTGGGCCGTGTATCTCGTGTGAGCCCATTAGGGGAGCGTCCGGGGGTTCTTGCACGTTCCCAAGTCTTTATTAGTAGCAGCCGCCACCCATGTTAGGGTTGGGTTTTGCTTAGATTATTCTGCTTAGACAGTTTCGCCGTTCATCGGTTTGTGAGACCCCAACTTGTGAGATTAATCATACATCCGCAAATTTGGTTGCGTTCTTTCTTGTTCTTGCTTGTGTTCTTGATTCGCGAGCAGGGATTAGCCTTACGGGCGAGGTCAACCGTGCAACGCCGGTTGATAACCATAGAGGACGTGGTGCTGCGATTGCGGGGTTCGAACTTGTTGTTCGAGGAGCCGGATCGACGTGTGTCACATCTTCGCCAAATCAAGAATTATCCGAACCTTTCGGAAGATCGGGACCCTAGTCCACATCAACATTTCTCTTGCGCTTTTGTGGTGTGCTTGTTTGTCTTCTCCTTTGGGCGTTTAATCCCCGATCTACTTGGGTGTGGTGTGTCTATTGAATTCTCGTAGGTAAAACACTTCTAGGAGGTCAAGGAAGGTTTCAATTCAAGCGGAATCGTAAGATTTCCTTTCTTTCAAATTCCATTGTTATTCTCAGCATGACCCCGACGGAAGTTTCGTCGTGGTCAATTTGACCTTTTTGTTTTGAGTCTTACCTATTAACCCACCCCCTCTAGGCAACTTTTCGAGTCGGCCGGCCATTGGCGGCTACGGATGGGGCGGGAATCTGGCGGCGCTCGGGAGTCGGGAGGGAAGCGCGGCGCGGCAGCAACATGGGTCAAAGCCCACAGCGGCGGTGCGACCCGGCCTCTACGGTGGTGGTGGCGACCGGGACCGAGACCCGGGACGACGGACGGGCGAGGGCTCGCAGCGGTGGCCCGGGCAGAGGCCCATGGTGGCGTGCGGTGCACGCCGAGCGGCCGCGTGCGGGCTCGAGAGGTCGTGAGGCGGTGGCGGTCGGGCGGAGGCCCGCGACGGCGCTAGCGGAGCGGACCGGGTGGGAGCCGCGAGCATGGTGGTTGCGCATCACCCGTGGTGGCGCGCGGGCCCGGGAGTTGCGATGCGGTTGTAGCGGATGGCTTGCGGCGTGCAAGAGGGCGCGAGCACGGGCGAAGCCCATGGCAACGTGCGACGGTTGCTCGCATGTGCGCTCCCTAGCGGCCGCCGGCCGACAAGGCGACGCCCGGCTCGGTCGAAGGAGGCGGCGACGCAGCTGGTGTGCACGCCCGGTGCTAGCTTGGCCCCGGACACGGGGCGCTTCGAGGCTCCAGCGGATTTGAGGCGGCAGCACTTGGTGGCCACCGCGACACGGCGGTGGTGGCGGCACTTCGGGGCCACGTCCCCACTAGTGGGGATCCCCTATCGATTCCCGCCCCGGCTGCAAACCCGGGGACTCGCCTCGTTGTTCGTGTGAGGAGCCGTGAGGCGGCCTCTCCACGGTGATGATGGTCGGCGGAATAACGGGGTGCACGACGACGACGCGTGTAGGGCTTCTTCCCCACGGCGGTGCTCGGAACATCCGCGACGGGCTCTCACTCCCACGGCAGCCTATGGCGCGTGGTGCTTGGTGGCTCGTCGGCGGAGACGACACTCGAAGTGCATCAAGGGGGTGACGGCTTCGAGCGTCCACCTCTCTACGAGCTCGTAGGCGTCGCGGTGACCTTTTTCTCGGAGGTCACGGCCATGGCACGCGAGTAAGCATCGATTAGTGATGTCTTGTGCTAGCTTCGGTAGCACGTGTACGTGTGTTTAGAAATGTAAAGCAAAATAAACATTAGTGCTAGCTTCGGTAGCACTCTTCATAGCATTAGCCTTAAGATATCTTGTTTATTCTTTTCTCGCTTGCCTTTGTTAACATCAAGCCTTGTCCATGTGTTCTCGTATCATACTTATCACTCGATGGATGATGCATCGGTAGGTAGTGATAGTACAAGGTTGATTCTTACCTTTTAGCTCGGAGAGACTCGTGCCGATAACATGTTATGAATGAAACAAGCTGAATCAACTAGACAATCACTCATTCTAATGCACATAGATAAATCACAAGTAGATGAACACACGTAAAAGGGGCGGAATGGGAGCTTTTCTTATTTCTCACTTTGGGTGGTTACGAGTGTTACAACAAGGAGTTTTCACCGTGTCCCCGTCACCTTCACCCGACTCCTATTTATACATGGGGAAGAGGGGCTTACAACACCCACCGGAAGCTTCCCCCACCTGCCAACCGCCTCAATTAATTCGCCCATAAATTTCAACAATTAATCTCCCCCAAATCATTAATATGCTCGACAGTTTCATAACATACATGATGTTGTTGGAGTCGGTCTTAAGCCAATCTCAATGGGGTGTCATGAGCATTAAATTTGCTTGACATTGCATGAGAGAGAAGAGATGGAGTGTCATGGGATGAGAGGTAAATGTTATCACTATGACCCTTTACTCGGTACGGTTATTAAGAATTTCTTCTTGATAACTATGCGATGACACTCGATGACCATGATACCCCCATTAAGATTGGCTTAAGGCCCCGTTCGTTTCTTGTCCTCTAGAATTTAGCACTGTCACATCAAAGAGAATCTTATTATTTACGAATATTTCGATCAATTTAATAACAAAACCCTTTTGACTGATTGGTGTTAATTTTCAAGATGTCTAATGAGCTTAATTAATCTATGTTTTGTTAAAGTGATGCTACGATGAATCGTCTTCTAATTATGATATAATTAATCTGATTAGATTCGTCTCGTGAATTAGTCTAGAGGCTCGTAATTCGTTTTATAATTAAATTTTATTTAATACTAATAAATAACAAGATTATTTTTGATGTGATGACTATAAATATACCAAACACAACTAAGGGTGTGTTCGTTTCCTCCTCTAAAATTTAAGTATTGTCACATCAAAGAGAATCTTATTATTTATGAATATTTTGATCAATTTAATGACAAAACCCTATTGACAGATTGGTGCTAATTTTCGAGATGAATCTAATGAGCTTAATTAATCTATATTTTGCTAAAGTGATGCTACAATGAATCGTCTTCTAATCACGACTTAATTAACCTCATTAAATTCGTCTTGTAAATTAGTCTAGAGGCCTATAATTTATTTTATAATTAAACTTTATTTAATACTCTTAAATAATAAGATTCTTTTTGATGTAACAGTTCTAAAATTTAGACGAATACAGTGCCAAGTCAAACTTACGCAGATCACAGCTGACCGTGGTCGCAGGCAATAGCCACCACGTCACATGCTTAGTGACAGCGGGTCCGGCATGGTACAGAATTACGCAAACATACTGCAACTAGCACACCTCCGTGAGAGACATGGTGGGCCCTTCCTGTTCCCTCCCTGTCTCGCTAGGACATCCTCGGTCAGATCGTACGCTAGGTTACGTTACCTCACATTGTCTACCGTCAATGTCATTTGGTCCCACCATACTTTGACCCCGCATGTCACTCAACACCGTCAACATAAAAACGGCGATCAACTGTACAGAACTACACACTGCTATACAGTACTAGCTTGGGCCAACATCGACCCACATGTCAGTGAGGCGAGACGCCAACCGTTCCGTGCTCACAGGCGCACTGAACTCGAGAAAAGCCCACGCAAGATCACGGCCCAACCGAAAGCTACCCTTCACTAGCACGGGGGCCCCGTGTAATCCTAGCCCCACACGTCAGCCTAAAACCTGGCTCCATACAAAGCGCCCGCTCCCAACTACACTCACGGCCCGAGCAGTCTCTCTCAATCCTCACACCCCACCCCACCCCACCCCTCGGCTTCCCCAACCCCCGGCGCTCGCGAGCGCGCGGCCAGAACCACCATCGCCACCGCCGTCTTCGTAGCGCGCAGATCCGCCCGATTCGCGCCTCCCCTGGTGACCGCACGTGTACGGCACGCTGCGAGCCTCTGCCCCATCCCACCCCGCCGGCGAGTGGTTTCGGGATCGTGGGCGAGTCAGCCGCGGCCACGGCGCGTGGTTCGAGGCAATTCGACCCAATCCAGGGGAATTCGAGGCTGCGGCGGGCTAAATCGGTTGTTCTCTGTGGATTCGCTCTTGGGTTCGGGGGTTCGGCGGCCGGAAATGGCGCCGGGGGTGGGTTCTAGGGTTAGGTGTTGTTGATTCCGCGTGAGGGAATGGCGGATGAGGGGCGGATGAAGGGTGTGGAGGGCGCCGGCAGGAGCGCGGGTGACGACGAGGAGCAGAGGGATGAGGATGCGCAGGAGGAACTGGAGCTCGCGCTGTCACTGGGGAGGCGGGGCTGGCACCTCCCAGCGCGGCAGGAGCCAGCGCCCCGCTCTCTCAACTGGACGGCAGTTCTGCCCGAGTGGAACACCGACGCGGCAGGGAGCTCGCGGGCCGTGGAGATGGGGTTAGGTGGGCAGCCCACCCCGTCGTTGGGGCTTTGTGACATGTTAAGTGCTATCATCCCAGACGGGACCCATGCTGGTGGAAGTGCAGACACTGCGTGGGCGGACGAGGACGAAGATGAGGATAGGGACATGCAGAATAAACGTCTCAGAGTGCGCGGCTTTGGCGAGTAAGTTACTGCTAAGATTTGCTCCTTCACTTTTGTTGTTTTGCATGCTATGGACTTCTATCTGCAATTGTTGTTTTGGTTACCAAACATTACTGATTATTGATAGCGTTGATATTCCTTAGAAAAGCAAGGGAAAAGTCCGTTTTACTACCCCGAATAATTCACTTTGTCCAACTTGATACCCGAACAAAATCTTGGCTCAGTTTACTACCTCAAACAAATTAAGTTGGTGCAATTTACTACCTTGTACAATTTGTCTTTTTTATTTCTCTTTGTATGCTTTGGATTTGAAGCTGAAATTTAGCACATGATAAATACCATATTGTCCCACACTGAAAAAATATAACACATGTTTTAAGAATATGAGCATCAAATATTATATAAAGTATACAGTTCTAGACTTATATGAACAGTATTTATAAAAAAATACAAGATATTTTATTTTGCATAGAGATTGATAACATGTATCATCACGCAAAATTTGAGTTTCAAATTAAAAACGTACAAAGAGAAATAAAAAAGACAAAATGCATAAGGGAGTAAATTGCACCAACTTAAATTGTTTGAGGTAGTAAACTGAGTCAAGATTTTGCTTGGGTACTAAGTTGGACAAAATGAATTGTTCGGGGTAGTAAAATAGACTTTTCCCTAGAAGCAATAGCAGCCTAGACTAGCTGAATCTACTGTAGGGAATTTTGATATAGTTACCTGCTTCTTTTTGATATTTTCTTTTCTGAATGAGGACCTTGCCGCGTTTGTCCTGCATCACTTTGATCACCATGAAATTGTAATATCTTGATTACTTGAATTGCGTTACTCCCTCCATTGACATATATAGTGCATATTACTTCATGCGCAGAGACCAAGGCTAAGAACTGTCGCTCGTAATTTCGCGTGTGGTCATGGTGGTGACGTATTGATTTCCTGCCTAGTAACGCCACACTAATCTCGCTAACCAACCGCGAGCAACCCAACTCTGCATGTGTACCCACTTTGCAGCCTGCATGTGATCATTTCCTGCCTAATAACGCCACATTAATCTTGCTAGCCAACCGTGAGCAACCCAACTCTGCATGCGTACCCGCTTTGCGGCCTGCATGTGATCATTTATCCTAATCACACCACTCTAATCTCGCTAGCCAACCGGTGATCATTTCCTCCTAATCACGCCACTCTAATCTCGCTAGCCAACCGTGAACAACCCAACTCTGCATGTGTTCCCTCCGGCCTGCATGTGTTCCTGCTTCGACCCTGACACTAATTTGCATGGTTGTTAAACTACGCTAGACAATTGAATCTCATGGTCATCCAACAGCTACATCCTTGATTCCAGAAAACCAACTCAAATACTCCTAATAAACATGGAAAACTAGCTTTGGCAATTGGCAAATACCCACTATATGAGTGGATGGAGGGAGCAGAAGAAAGGCACACGTGCCCTGGTACCTTGATTGATTATATAATAAAGATTACATTTATTGCACTGATGTACTTATTTCTTTTTTTAGAAACACTATGTTAACTGAGGGGTTTGAATTATTAAAAAAAACTAAGGGATACTCTTTGTTGTACTGTAGAATGACCAGTTTTTGTAGTAACTTGTTATTCTAGATTGCGTTGTTTATGCAATTTTTATAGTATACGATGTGTAATTTAGGATTTTAGGGTTCATCGTTTTGTGGTATGAAGTTATTCCAGGTTATGTCTTGTTCAACTGTTCATGAGGATGCTATCATGTAACTATGCTTATTTACAGTTTGTGTTTGAGAAACTAAATCATGTATCCTTTTGGAAAACTAGGGACTCTGAGAAAGTAATTCCATTTGTTTCAGTTGCATTATATCTGTGGTTTCTTTTAACTACGTCAGTTGTATTCTTTTTGAAATATCATAAGTGGTTTTTTCTACTTTGCAGAGAAAGCCCACAGCATTCTGGTGTCAACGCAACCTCTTTTGGCTCTGAATTACCATTATTGCCCATCTCTGATGAGGATATGCATTTCAAGCTGTTGCGCAGCCCAGATCATGCATTGGAATTTGGCCTGTCACTTACCCCAAATGATAGAGGTCATGAGAGCCCAAGGAATACCACTAATAAGAGAGTTGATACAGATGCAGAGAAGTCTGGTGGAAGCAATTCTGAGGATGTTGGAATAAAAATGGATCTCTCTGATGATCTCCTGCACCTGGTTCGCTGCACTCTCTTATTCGATATGTGCAAAGGAAGCTTGATCCAAAAATGTACTCATTTCATAGATTTGCCGTTGCAGATATTCTCCTTCTTGGGCCAGAAGGATTTGTGCAGAGCTGGTGTGTCATGCAAACAGTGGCGATGTGCTAGTATGCATTATGATTTTTGGAGGTGTTTGAAGCTTGAGAACACTAGGATATCTCAGCAGAACTGTATGTCACTTCTTTTTTCTAATTTCTCTCTGCATTTACTGAGTAACTTTAATGGTGACTCTGTATTTGATATGAAAAGTAATTTATTAAACATATCATTTTATTAAGATCTGAAATAGGTCAAATATTCAATATCAATAAACCGTCAAGTTGCAGTAACATGCACTGATTGAGCTTGCTTGACATTCGAATTTATAAGGTAATTACAGTTTGGCTAATGGATGCTTGGTAAGCCTATGATTACAATTCAATAACTTCTGATAAAAATGTAGGAATTGTTTTATTAAACTCTTCTACTAAAGCTGATCATGCTTTCGTAAGTTTCAGTATGCAATTAATTTATGCATGCTCGTTATTATGCTGCCCTATTTGTGATGCCTCCAGATTATTAGCTAAGATTGTTTTTATTTACTATGTTATACTTGCAGTTCTTCGGATTTGCCGTCGTTACCAGAATATTACGGAACTCAATCTGCATGGTGTTATGAACTCAGAAGCATTGGTGATGGGATCAATTATATTCTTAAGGTATTCTCTCCCTGAATTTCTTGCTCCTTGGTTGTCACATTCTAGTTGTTATTATTGTATTTTCAAATTGGGTTCCTTTTAGGCATCTGAAGACCTTAACAATGGGCAAGGGACAACTGGGAGAAGCATTTTTTCAAGCTTTGGCTACGTGCCCATTACTGACTACCTTGACAATAAATGATGCATCTCTTGGGAGTGGTATCCAAGAAGTTACTGTTAATCATGATGGGTTGCGTGAACTTCAAATTTTGAAGTGTCGTGCACTCAGAATATCTGTGAGGTGATAGACTTTGGGGGTGCAACTATTTTGCTGAGTAAAAGTTGCATTTGTCTTCTGGCTAATATACTGTCACTTTATTGTTCAGATGTTCCCAACTTCAAATACTGTCTTTGAGACGGACTGGCATGGCTCACGTATCACTCAGCTGCCCTCAGTTACTTGAATTGGATTTCCAATCCTGCCATAAGCTTTCTGACAATGCAATTCGTCAAGCTGCTACATCTTGTCCGTTGTTGACGAAATTAGATATGTCATCTTGCTCTTGTGTAACTGATGAGACACTGCGTGAAATAGCTAGCACCTGTCCCAATATTTCTGCTCTTGATGCATCGAACTGCCCGAACATTGCATTTGAGGTTTGTTTTGCTCGACTTGGCTCTCATCTGTATATTTTGTGGGTTCATCGTATAGCTATTAGCAGACTAATACTTAAAATGTACCTTTTTATTTGATATGAAGTCGGTGAGGCTTCCAATGCTGATGGACTTGAGGCTTCTAAGTTGTGAAGGGATCACTTCCGCTTCAATGGCTGCAATAGCTTATAGTCGTCTGCTTGAGGTAGTGATTTATTTTATTTGGTACTGTGCTTTAAACTTCTAGCTACGGGAACTAACAAAGCTTCTTTGACAATTATTATAGGCATTACAACTTGATAATTGCAGTCTGTTGACATCAGTATCTTTGGACTTACCACACCTTAGAAACATAAGTCTTGTGCACTTACGCAAGTGAGTAGGGACTGCTTTTGCCAGTTCGGACTTTTTTTTATTCCTGTTGAGTTCTTTTCTCTTTTCTTTTTGAGTTTGTTCATGATGACTCACCTGCCTTGTTAGGTTTGCTGATCTGAATTTGCGAAGCCCCGTTCTTTCTTATGTCAAAGTTTCCAGATGTTCAGCGCTTCATCGTGTTAGCATAACATCAACTGCTCTTCAAGTTAGTTCCATGTTTTGTTTTCCTAATCATTTGATGATATTTATTGATTTGCTTGGACACTTCTGAGCACTAATTGACTGTTGAATCTATCTTTCTGAAGAAATTGGTTCTACAAAAGCAAGAGAGCCTATCTAGCTTGTCATTGCAATGTCACAACTTGATTGATGTGGATCTTAGTGACTGTGAGTCATTAACGAATGCAATTTGTGAAGTTTTTAGTGATGGAGGTGGTTGTCCTATGCTGAGATCTTTGATCCTTGACAATTGTGAGGTATGAAACTTGAGCTTCCTATTACTTTTTTTGCTTTATTAAGATAATTGTGACAATATGTTACATTTAAGTTGTGTCAATGTTTTCCCCACATATTGCAGAGTTTGAGCATCGTGGAACTGAATAGTAGTTCTTTGGCTAGTCTCTCACTCGCTGGCTGTCGCTCAATGACATTCCTGACACTCTCCTGCCCGAATCTGCAGAATGTGAATCTTGATGGCTGTGACCATCTTGAAAGTGCATCATTCTGTCCGGTAAGTATACTATTGTTTGTGCTCTTAGGTGGAATATATTTGTTCTATGCTTTATTGTAATGTTTTTTTGTCTTGATCACCTGATAGCATCTGGGCATGCATGTCGTGATTTAGCATCTCTATAAAAAGATATCATCCTGTGATTTAAAGCCTATGAATATTGTAATGCCGTATGTCACAAGATACTGTTTGGTCCCTGATTAGATTGATTTTAGGTCCCTGAAGATAAGAACAGGTGTCCGATACCTGGAAGGGTATATATAGAAGTGAAGTGAATTAATTATATCGATAAACTGAATGAAAAGAATTATTTTCTGTTTTATTTATTACATAAAAATATGCGTTCATTCTGGCATTTGGTTTCTTCTGTAGGTTGGCCTTGATTCCTTAAATCTTGGGATTTGTCCAAAATTAAGTCTTCTTCGCATCGAGGCACCAAATATATCCATATTGGAGCTGAAAGGTTGTGGTGTGCTATCTAATGCTTCCATCAGTTGCCCTCGATTGATATCTCTGGATGCCTCTTTCTGCAGGTTTTTTTTTCATACATCCCATGTTTCTGTTATGCATTGTTAATTGCTGTTTAGTATTGCTCCTCACTATGCTCTTTTGCATGTTTAGGAAACTCGTCGACGATTCACTGTCTCGTATGGCAGAGGCATGCCCTCTGATCGAGCATCTTATCCTGTCATCATGTCTAGACATTGGCAATGCAGGATTGTCTTCCTTGCATTGCCTTCATAAGCTGACCTTGCTTGACCTGTCATATACATTTTTGGGCAACTTGAAGCCTGTTTTTGACAGTTGCCCACAGTTAAAGGTAGGTTTGGTTGTGTTACTGCTTGAATGAATATGTTGCTTCCTTGGTGTTTATTAATAACTCATTAAAACCTTGTTTAAATGGATTTTTCATTGTTGAACATTTATGTTATGCAGTTATTAGTAGCTAGAACTGATATCATGTGGCCTACCACCTATGAATTCGCATAGAGCAAACTGGGGTACAAAAATAATATTTAGTTTTATTTGACTGCTCCTGCTTTCTTTGGCAGGTCTTGAAACTTTCAGCATGCAAATATCTCAGTGACTCATCGTTGGATGCTCTCTACAAAGACAGTGCTCTTCCAATGCTTGTTGAGCTAGATCTGTCCTACTCATCCATTGGGCAGGCTGCAATTGATTATCTGCTTGCTTCTTGTGCAAATTTGGTTAACGTGAACTTGAATGGATGTACGAATTTGCTAGAGTTAGTGTGCAAAGAAGATGATTGCAGTTCTGTTGATATGCCAGTTGATTTCTGCCTTCCTGATTCTACATCAATCAGAAGAGAAGAGATCAGCATGCGGTCTGGCCGTCTGCTTGAAGTTCTGAATTGTACTGGATGTCCAAACATTAAGAAAGTTGTCATTCCTTCAAGGGAAAACTATCAGCATCTGTCCAAAATAAATCTTAATCTATCAACAAATTTGAAGGAGGTGGATTTGACATGCTCCAATCTTCATTCTTTGAACTTGAGGTAGTATTCATTGCTCTTCTGCATGCATTGTTGTCCATGCAACTTTTTTTATTCATTAAAGTATCTGCTTTGTGCTTTTTCAGCAACTGTAGCTCACTAGAGGTTCTGAAGCTTGATTGCCCAAGATTGATCAACCTCCAGCTTCTGGTACATTTATATTTATGCAATATTGGGAATATGCTGAAATTAGATTCCAATTATAGTGAAACAATGATCTATTCTGTTTGCTATCATGTTGACATTACTTGATGATATATCATCTTCCTAAGTTTATGCTTGTTTTGTCTCTTTCATTTATAAATACTTTATTCAACATTGGACATGTATCTGTGTCTTGATCAATATGGTTTGTTGTTGTTTTATCTATTAATGTTACATGTACTCATCTTTTTGAACTAGGCATGCACCATGTTGCAAGAGGAGGAACTTGAATCTGCGATATCCCTCTGTAGTGCATTGGAGATCCTTAATGTTCATTCCTGTCCAAAGGTAAGCAAATATTCTGTGGTATGCAATAATGTAGTCCTGTGTTGTGTTTGTACTTTCTACTTGATCTGTAACATGCCTATGCTTCTGCACAGATAAATGCTCTGGATTTTAGCCGGCTCCGTGGAGTTTGCCCCAGTCTCAAGCGCATCCAGAGCAACCTTATATCATGATAGAAAGGCCGCTACCATATTAAAGTTGCTATTGCCTTTGTTACATCCTGTTCCCTGCTGCTGGTGGACAGGAACAGGATAGAGTTCAGGTTTGAAAAAACCAGTATAAAAAAAGGAAGACCCCTCTGTCACTCTTGTACATAGTACCTGCATCATCGCCAATATATTGCATGGCAATGTATATCGGGAGCCAAGGGGCAAGGCAGGCTTCCTTTACCAGTTTATTCATTTTGGGGTAATAAGTATGGTAGCTTTTTTTTGTGGCAAGACCGAAGAAAAGAAAGGGTTTTGTTTGTGGGCTTGTGGTCTTTGTATGTTCTCTGCTGGAGATAGCAGATCTGCACTCTGGTTTATATGCGTTAATAATCAACTTGTTTGAATCTGTCCTGAGAATCTTTATATGCTGCTTACTTGGTGACTAGTATCTGTACAGGTTGCGCTTTTTCATTTTTGCAGTTGCAGTATATGGTCAGTTTCATTTGCACCCTCATATGACCTTATATGTTAGAGCACCGCTTGGTCAGTGTAGCTGATGTGATTGTGGTCACTACATATAAATCTGCTTAGGGCACGGAGATTTGCTTCCCTGTTGTGGTTGCTTCTTGCTTTGTTATGGGTCAGCTATCAAGATGGCATCAGTCAAGGTATTTTGTGCAGATATCTGTGAAAAGTCCAGATGACCAGATGACACATATGGTGAATTATGTGTAGTTTGATATGTATGAGATCGGTTAAGATTTCTCTCAGGGCGTTATGGTAATACATGCTCATGACATCACAATTTTCTGGTGCTTGGACAGCGGTAGCTGAATTTGGTGTTTGATGCCAGTAGTAAGTCATGTTGTCTCGTTCCAGAATTCTTGTGCAGTTCCATATCCTGAAGTGGAACCAACAACTGATCAAGGTGTATCTACTGCGAAAAACTATTTGGAGATCGGTCTAGCCTGGAAAATAGAAAAGCAAATTGGTTTCCACCGATCATCTAAACCATACTCATCGATGAGAGAAAGAAACGACTACCTACCTTTCTGCTTTACAGCTGAAAGAAGATATGCATCTCCAAAATATTTCTGTTTCAGTGGCGACGAGATCTGGAGAATCGGGGAGCTATTATTCCAGCTAGTGGCCACCACTCGTACTCAGGTGGTTCGCACCAGGTTCCGTCGTGCTTTGCACACCTTTTCCGAGATGGGAGACTCAGTCACTCAGTAGATTTTCATCTTCTCTTTTACCAGACACGGAAAAATTAGAAATACATTCGGCACGACTGATCGGTTGACTTGTGCTCAACTTGTTGCTTAATGTAGCCTACCGTAGGTGGCAAATACTACATTTATTTTTGCCTTGTTTTCTTGGACGATAGGGCAGAACGGATGGTTGCTTGTAACCAGTGACGAACGGATGGGCTTAAAAAATATCGACTATCTAACCCATTTGGCATTTTTAGCATAGTCCAAACGAGTACTTTTCTTGTGGTGTGGAACTAGTCCCCTTAGCTTAGAGCCTTTAACTTAGCTCGAGTGCCTGTGTTTAAGATAATATTGTTGTGATAGGTACATTCTGAGCGAGCTATACATGTGGTGACTTCGTTAATTCACTGCCATCTATTGTATTTGCAAAATGGTATAATGAATTGGACGATTTGCAACTAGAGTTTTCACACGACTACTTTCTTGGAAAAACAACAGACCATTGCAAAAAAAAAAAAAAAGACTACAACAGACACAATGCTGAGTTGCCATATCAAAGACTCCGTGGATTTGTTTTCTAATATTGCGAAAACATATTTAAAAAACAATAGTGTTGGATTCATTATTCTTTTATCATCAAAATGCACAAAGCTATTAGCGAACACCCTATAAGTGTTCGTTTTGATGAGAATTTTGTCCTTTCCGCCATGACAACGTGCTCCTCTAGTATGGGACGTATTTTTTTGGTGACATCACCAATTTCAAATCAGTTGTACATTCTGCAATAGCTATTTATAAGAAAAGACTAATGTGTACCTTCATAGAAGCATACATATGTGTACATAAACCGATAAGCATCTTCGTCAACAGTACTCGTACTTTTCAGTGGGGAAAAATGCTCAGAGTTAATCTCTATTTCTTATTAAGTCTTCTTCTTTCTTTTTGGTACTTTTTTTAGGTAAAGATGCCCTTTCAATTACATAGAAAGACCACAGCGGTCAGCTTCCAAGAGATCACGGACACAGGCCGGGATTATATGCCACTCCCGGTTCCTAGTATTGTTTGTGACCTGTTTAGCTAATACATTGGCAAATTCATTGCACACTCTACTAACATGAGTGAACAAAAAGGAATAAAAAAGCATACTAGCTTCTTCAATCTCTAGAAGGAGGCCATGGATATTAGAACGTTGAGACCGTGTTTTCTCCCATAGCTGTATCACTTCCAGACAGTCAGTTTCAAGATGTAGCTTTCGCACAACATATCTCCTTGCGAAAATATCGCATCTCTGCATGCTAGCGCTTCCATGGTAGTCGCATCCAACGCGCACCTGTACCATAATGCCTGCCCCCGACAAAGATCCCATCCCTCGATCTTAGTACACAGGCTGAAGCACCATTTGTCTGATCCACAAATGCAGCATCTATATTGTACTTTAGCCATCCCTCATCCGGTGGCTTCCATTTTAACGACACTTGGTGACTATTTCTTGTGTTCGCCTCCACGTAAGTTACCGTTTGGTGTCGTCTCTATGTAGGTTACCGATGTCCGTTACGATCTATAATCCGATCTGATATGTAATCAGTCATCACGCTCCGCCTCGTCAAGCATCCGGCGCCATCATCCACAAACGATGCCTCTACCGGCGGCAACGCCGTATTCTCGCCGGTGTCCGTGCACGCGTCATCAAGGCGGATTTCATGTCCGAGCAAAGCCGCACGGGAAGTGGCGTGCATGGACGGGTTCAAGGTCCTCAAGTTCCCTTACAAGCCAGGGGGAGGAGATCGAGTCGAGCTGGACAACGCAAGCGACTCGTGGCGCCACCTACATTGGTTCGTCGGAGAAGGATGGAGACGCACAATACTCCATGTTCATCTTTCTCCTGGACAAGAAAGACGGCCTCTCGAACATGGTGGACGCGGTCACCCGTCGTCGGTGTCCCCGTACGGCATCGTGGCCAAGCTCAAGGCGAAGCAAGTCGAATTGACACTTCCCAAGTTCAAGATAAACTTTGGCTAGGGCCAACTCGACGATGCCCTCAACTAGCTGAAGCTCACGTTGCCATTCTCTCCGGAATCGGCCAACCTTAGCGGCATTTGCGAGGAGGAGGAGGTAGACAACGATGAAGGTGGCAGTGGCTCACAGTGGTCGGAAGGCAAGTTAGCGCATAAAGGGATGAAAACGGGACGGGAAAATCTCGTACCGACTGCAACCGTATCACCGTATTATGGTTTCTTTTCCTGTTTGTTTTCGTTTTCGAATGGAAAAAATGAGAACGGTGGAAACATGAAACGAAATCTGAAAACGGGATTGAAAATGGTGGAGGTGTTTACCCCATCGTTTCCGCGTTTTCCCGTTTTTGACCGGGAATTTCCCATATTTTGTTCCGTTTTCACTTATGCGGGAACCATTTAGCCCATAACAGCCCACCACACAGGCTCAGACCAGCCCAAAAGGAGAAACCCAAGCTCCTCCAGGTCAAAATAATGAAGACGACATCCCAGGTGACCCTCACGTATGAATGACTATATGGAGTTGTGATGTGTGAGTTGTGGGCATGTGATGTTTAGAGTTGAAACTTATGTGTTTGTGTCAAACTTTGAACTACGTATCATGTATGTGTATGTTGTATGTATGCGAACTTTAAACCATCATCATGTATGTCATGGATCATGTTGCTTCAATTATGTTAATCTTATTATCCATGTGTTCTTATATGTGGTAGTAAGAGAGTATGCTATTGAGCGATATTACTGGTTTGAATTGTCGGTTTCCGATTGTTACCGTTCCGTTTCCGACGTTTTTCCGATCGTTTTGTATTCCCGATATTTTCCCGATCGTTTTCGTTTCCAGCTTTTCCGTTTTTGTTTCCGTCCGACAAAATAATTTGAAAATGAAAATGGTAGAGGTGTTTTCCCAACTATTCCCAATTGTTTTCATCCCGGCATAAGGCGATCGTTGAGGTAAACGAGTTGGGAACTGAGGCTGCTATGGTGACCACATGCAAGTTCTATGATGCTCTTGCATGCCTCCGTCCAGAGTTTGTCGTCCATCACCCATTCAGCTTCTTCATCATGGAGGAGCGGTCTGAGATCATCGTATTCGTCGGGCACACCCTAAACCCTATAGTTTCTTTGTTTTTTAAATAAAACCGGTAACGAAGCACCGAGACTTAGCTAGTTAATGTATAATGCAGAGGAACTAACCTATTGGATTACATATGATATAGTAACCTATAATGAGACAGAGAAGAGAGGAGAAGTCGTGGGGTCCAAAGCAGAGAAAAAGGCGGCAGCAGCCAGGCTGGCCAAAGGAGGAGTGGCGGTTGAGATTAATCTCTCCTCCCTACGACCCCGCCAAGCTCCATCTAAATTAACACCACCATATCGCATCCAACAACAAGAGGAAGAACAATAACAAATGCAAAAGGAGAGGAGCAGAGCCTTCGCTTCCTTCCTATTAGTTTCTCTCTCGTCCTGGGTCGCACAAGAGGGTAAGACACAGAGAGATCGGCACCAACACCTCCAGTTCTTGATCGATCGGCGACAGATAAAGATGAGTCTCTTCGGGCTCGGGAGCAAGTATGGCCCCTGTTCTTTTCAATCGACCTTTCGATTTTTCGAAGTCCTGAATTGTTTCGAATCAATCGTCATATGTGGTACTGATTAGCAGGAATCAGAAGACGTTTAGGCCTAAGAAGAATGCACCATCTGGAAATAAGGTCGGCCATCTGTAGTTTAATACTGTTTCCATACTTCTATTGAACCTGCATAATGGTTGTGAGCATAATCCATAGGCTGTTCACAATCGTTTAAGAGAAACAGGAGTAAAAATAAAAAGTGCGACATTGCTCCAAATGTTACTTACATGGAAGCAGAGAACTAGGCAATTGCAGTCCTCGGGAAATTATGTGACGAGTATAAAATTAGAATTAGAAAATTTAGAGCATTTAGTTTTCCCCAATTTGCAGATCAGTGCTTATTTTCTGCTGGTAGAAAGTAGAAGCGATAAAGCATTCTTTTTTCCCTTCCCTTATTTCGTGTTTGATGCAGGGTGTTCAGTTGAAAAAACACATTGACGCAACATTAGGGAGTGGAAATTTGAGGGATGCGGTTCGGTTGCCTCCAGGAGAGGATCTTAATGAATGGTTAGCCGTTAATAGTAAGTCCTCAGTACCCATCTGTTCCCACTTCCTAGATTATTATTAATTGTATGTTGTTAATGCTGATAACATTGCGTCTTTACAGCGGTCGATTTCTTCAACCAGGTGAACATCTTGTACGGCACTCTGATGGAGTTCTGCACACCAGCTACCTGCCCAACAATGTCAGCCGGTCCCAAGTAACATACCAACCTCTTTTGGAGATACATTTAGTGTAATATCTGAAGCTCTTATTTCATTCAGAGTTTTCAACTTCAGGCGGCAAATCTTTGCAGGTTCGAGTACAGATGGGCTGATGGGGTGCAAATCAAGAAACCCATAGAGGTTTCGGCACCCAAATATGTTGAGTACTTGATGGACTGGATCGAGACCCAGCTTGATGATGAATCCATCTTCCCCCAGAAAATCGGTACTTTTAACACCGGGTTCACAAGTCATATATCAGTTTAACATGCCATTTGATCACTAGTATTTTTCTTTATGTATATTGCTGATTGCCTTTCACTATTTATGCAGGGACCCCTTTCCCACAAAATTTCCGGGAAGTTGTCAAGACGATATTCAAGCGCCTTTTCCGTGTTTATGCCCATATTTACCACTCACATTTTCAGAAGATTGTGAGCCTTAAGGAGGAAGCGCACCTCAACACCTGCTTCAAGCATTTTACGTTGTTCACTTGGGTATGTTTCCTGATTCCTTAATTTATCCTCTTGCCTTGATAATATGCACCATCGGCCTTAAAGATTAATTAGTGAGGTGTGGCATTTTTGGACCAGATTTTTTAATTGGCTTACACTAATTTGTTTTTTGAATATTAATTACTTAATTGTATTTCTTTTTCCCCTCGAATTGGTTCTGTACTCCGTGCAGGAATTCAAGTTGATTGACAAGGCTGAGCTTGCGCCGCTTATTGATTTAATTGAATCCATTGTTTCAGTCTGCTAAGAAAGCACCAAAGGTTGTCTGGATCTTTTTCATCCTTTCCCCCTTTTTGGGTATAGCAAGTGTGTAGGAGTGAGGGTATGGCCAAAAGAATGGCCATTCCAGAGTTAATTTATACCTGTGTACTTGTTTTTGCCTCTTCTCTATGAATATGAGACAAACCATGCGTGTCTTATGAACCCCTGGACATCCTGTTTGGGGACTCGATAAGATAATGTTGTTTGCTAATAGCAGAGATACTTCTCTAATTTAAAAGGATTTTTTATGTTCCCATCTTTGGCAAAGATGGTTTTATTTCCTCTTAAGAAAGTTGTACCTGGGTCTTCTTTGATCTAGCGTCATTTGAGCATCAGGGTTTCAGTAATTCAAATCGGTTCAATGTGACATGTAGCTCCATCCTTTTGTCATTGGTTCAATGTGACGATTTTTGAAATTTTAGGAGGTTCTCAAACTTTCATGAAAAACAGAAATGTTGTCACAGAAAAATAATCATATGTACTGTGGACATGAACCGTAGTGGGCATAGAACAGGGAGGGTCCAAGAAGTTGCGCCTCATATGTACTGTGTAAAAGTCGAAGAAATATCAGATTAAAAAAAAAGTTGAAAAAATATCAACTGACCTTTTCTATTCTCTATTTGAAATCAGAATGCTAAATTGAGATCCCTTATTATATTAGCCAAACAAACGTTCAACGCAATACGAAGGGTCCACAGTATCGTGCAAGGTTGGCTGATGTTTCTTGTCCAGCTGCAGCCTGCAGGCCACTTCCAGTTGGTTGGTGATGGGGTCAGCGGCTGACATGGAGGCGCCTTGCGCAAAATGATTCCATTTTCAGGCAGTGCGTTTTCCGCAACCCCTTTCTAGTGGAGAGATCTGTATGATGTTTTTTTAATTCGATCGTATTTAAATTATTTTCTCATATATAAGGTAGATTGTACTGATTTTATTTTGAAAAGAGAGTGGGTGCGAGCTGTCTATTTCAAGAATAGATTGCATCTATCCGGCTGCACTTTAGTTTTAGTATTTTTGTTTTGGAATAAATAAAAAATGATGCACGATCTCCAAAAATTATTTGTGAACAACTTCAGAAATCATACGAAGAACCATACTATTTCACGACACATTGGTAAATTTACTTTGATTTTCTATAACCAATAATGTAAGACAATGAGCACCGTTAAAGCTAAACTACTTGAATTCGAGTCAAAAAAGAGGTACTCTTTCTACAACCATATTAGTGTCCAAATGCTTTATATGGGAAACTAACCCATTAAGTAAAAAATGGTTTGACTAAAGTGGCAACACGTTCTCCTGTTGGGCCTTTTTTCTAGGATGGCTGTAATGGTCCTCTTGGGCTTTTCTTCTTCTTCTTGATAATTATCGACCTCCAAATTTTTGCCCAATGATGGGCCGAGACTGAAGTCATGGCCCACATCTAAAGAGTGGCCTTGTACTGAATTAGGCCGACTGTCATACCTAGTTTTAACAAACAAAACCGGATACGATTATATGTGTGTCCAGGATTAAGTTTCACACATACATGACAAATAATATGGTAAAAGAACAATATCTTTATTAATTTGATAACTTTATTACAACAAGGACCCGTAGGTCTAAAGAAAAGTGATTACAATTGCAGCGGAATAATCTAAGCGTTGGCGTCCTTCAACTCCCACAGACGATCGACTAGAAGACCACAAGCCTAGTTCTTCACTCCTTATCTTCTTCAAGAGTCCACCATTGTTTTTGGCTTCCGATTAGCAGCAAGATTTGCAAAAGAGGAAAGCAAGAACTTTTGAGTATATTACATACTTAGCAAGTGGAGAAAAGTTTGACATGTTTGGCTGAATCAAGAAAGGCTAAACATAAGGTTTTATTGCATGGAGAGTACCTATGTCTAATTCATTAATTAAGCAACCTATTTACTAAGTGTGCGGTGTCTCCCGATTCCAACCACGATCCAACGTCACCAACATCGATCTCATAACCATCCATTCATCATCCGATCCAAACCACCATTCCCAACTCACTAATTCAATTGAGGGTCCATGCCGCTCTTGACCGTGAGCATGACTCGTCGTGATAGTTTAACACTCTGACGAGGTTGTACCACTTTACCCACAAGTCGGTGATTTCGTCCCCTATTGCTAGGTAGACTAAAGTCTCCATTTTGCTGTGGTAGCTAGCCACTTGCATACTTCCTTAGGTATGCTGCCAGGAGATCACAAGTAAGACCTTTCGATAGGCTCTCTCCCAGCTCGGACGTGGCCACTAAGGTTTCACCCGTAGGGGACTACCCATTGGGTATGTCCTCCTAAGGGCTCCCTCTTGTTCCTTGTGAGCCTTGGGACGACCCGTCGGCCCTTGTCCCACATTACCGATCCCACCAAATCATACGCCACCGGGGATTACCTAACTACCTGGACCAAGCCTACCCATATCCGCCTTGTGCTGGCACGATTAAGCATGGATAGTTGCTTGAAGAAACGGTCCTTAGAATCTGGAACAGTGCAGAGCATCAACCCGGGTTTCATGCATGACAACACCATACCAAACCAAATGGTCCTGTCTAGATTCCTTACTAAAAGGATTACCAATACGGACAATCATTCTCACATATCATCATCAAGGTTCTCAATGTAAGTCTATAACATAAATTAACCAAGCTAAGCATGATGTACCCAATTCTACATCTAATTCCACCCACGCGACAAGGACAGGTATCAAAATGTATGACACATAGGATTCATATTTCATTCAATGCAAGCAAACATGTGCGAGATAGAAAGAAGTATGTGCAATATGCTTCAAGGACCCACTCGCCTCTTTCCTCGTTTGTTGCTGATTATGTTTTCAATTCTCCCTCTTCGAGATCCTTGATTCGATTGTCCTCTAATTGCGCCACGTTGAACAAACTTGCAAACAAGCATACAAATAAACTAAGAAACAGAACAGTAAACCATACCTAAATACAATAAAAGCACTACTAAAAGAAAGTACTCGTTGCTACGGTTTCGTGAGCGCAAGAATCTTCTTAATCGGAGCTACAATCAAAAAGTTATGAAGATTTGAAGTTTTATGGGCTAAAATGTAAATATGAAAAGGCTAGGGATTAAAGTGTAAAATATTAAGGACTAAATTATAATTTTATAAAAACTAGGTTCATTTTTGTAAAACTATAGGACCTAGTGGTTTTAAGCTAAAAGGGCTAAAACATAATTTTACAAAGGCTAGGGTGTGACATCCCATGTCACAAAATACATGTGAACAGTGGCCTTACCTTAGATTGCACGTTCAAATCCTAAGTTTGATAGCAAGCACATCTAATATGGAGCTAGGGTTTTGAAATTTCGATTTAATTAGGTTTAAACCTGGCCTTTCAAAAAATCATTGATTCTCAACAGAAGCATGCCCATGTTTTGCACATTCTTGTAGAGGGGGTCAAAACATAATTTTGGGATATTTTCCCATAATTTTTCCTATGGCACAAATACTCAGAATAAATTTCTTAAGGCAGAAAAACAGATTATATTCCTGGAATTTTAGGGATTTTTCAAGGCAGAATCTCAACTTTTGTCTATAACAACAGTTGTTCAGCATAATATGTTGGTTAGGCACAAAAATTGGCATATAAAAATTTGGACCAGAACTATTCATTTGGAGCAGGAACAGAGAAGGATCAGAATGGCAGAAGTGTAAATAGCAACAAGTTTAGTAAATGAACAGAGCAGAATCCAGGGCCATCGGCCAGTCACCGCCGTCCAGCCGGCACCCATGCCGGTTAGGAAGCTCCGTCCTCGCCTTCACCTGCTCCTCTCCACGCGTTGATGATCACCTGCGCTTGACCACTGCTCCAGGTCGTGCCCTCCCTACCGCCTTAAGGCCGAAGCCTTTGAGCTCGAAGCTCCTGCTCCTCTCTACCAAAGCGCCCCTCCAGCTCGTTCCAGTAGAAGCAAGCGTCGCGCAAGAGTTCCGGGCCCCCTGCAAACGCTCCAGAGCTACCCGTTTCCTTTTTCTCCCGATGAGCTGGCGGGAGCCAAGAAATTCCCCTGTTTTCCCCACACCGGTCGCCATGTCTGATTCAGCAGCGCCGAGGTGAGCTCATGTTCTCTTTTCACTTCTAGATGTTGCTCAAGCACCCTACGAAGCCACCCTGAGCACCCCCGTCCTTCTCGGGCAGGCATATCGTCGGAATCGAATTTCTCCCCACCGCCGTCCGTCGGTCGCGCGCCACCTTGAGGGTGTTGACCTAGTTCCCGGCCTTCTCCGCCCCGGCCAAGCCCGCGCCGAGCATCAGCGAGTCCAGGTGGTGCTTTTGCCACTCGAACCTCATGTTTTGGCGCCTCTCTGAGCATGAGCTCCGTCGCCAAATCTTCTCTCTGCCGCCACTGCCGTCGTGCGCTGTGCTCCGGCCATGAGAGCCGGTCGACGATCCCGCCATCGCACTCACCACACCAAACCATGCCCAGGCGGTGAAAGCCAAATCTTGAGCCCCACGTTTGCCCTGCTCCGGTGAGCGCGTCGCCACCGCCGGCGAGGAGCTGCCCCGCTGCGCGTGTTTTTCTTTTTTTAAAATTTCGCAGTGGCAAAACCGTAAATAAGTGTGAACTTTAATGGAATTTAGAAAATGCAATTAAATACTTTTTGGAAAGCTTGAAACATGAACTTTTCAATAAACCACTTTTTAACCTAGGGTTCAGTTCAATAAATTAAAGTTTTGTGTAAATTAAAATAGGACATTGCTAAGCTTGTAACTTCCATATGTAATTCTCTAAAAATGTAAAATTCACCAAATTTAGCTTATGCACTTTTCATCACATGTGGGAGCCCCTGGTACATGATTTCATGCATTCGTACATAATTTTCTATTTTTAACATTATTGGCTTATGTGATGTATATTTTTTTTTCCTAAATGCCTTATTTAGAAAAATGGGTCAAAATGAATATTTATTTGCTTCTGGTGCTCATCATGAGAAAAATCATGTTTCATCCTAAGATTATTGTTTAGGAGTGTGTTATAGCTTCCTCTCTCTCCCGCGTCCCGGCGCCGACCTCTCTCTTCTTCCTCTCTCTCCTGCGTCTCGAGACCGCCCGCGGTCGCACCGCCTCCGGCCGGCCGCCACGACCTCGCCACGTAGCGCTGCGCTGCCGGCTGCCTCCGTTGCCGCCTCCGCCCGGGATAAAACCCAGCCTCGTCCCTATCTTTTCTCTCCCTCTCTCTCTCACCGCTTTCCCACCCCCCCCCGCCATTGCCGCGTCTCCGGTAGCACGCCGGCGAGCCGCTCCGGGAGTTCCCCAACCGAGCCACCACCCTCGGACTCTTCGCCACCCCTCACCGCAGCCTATCCTTGCTGCTCAATCGGACCAACCCGCCCTAGCTCGAGGGATCTACGTCGTTCTTCCCGGACGAGTCTTCTCCGTCCGCCGCCACCAAGTCACCAAATTCTTCCCCGTTGGTGAAGCTCATCGTGAGATTCTCGTTCCCTAGTACTCTCCGCACCCTGTTCTTTCTTCGTGATAGCTTACCATGGAGTTTCTTTCCAGGAATCCTAGCAATTTTGTTGTTTCCGGAGCTCGGTCCCTCACCGCCGCACCCCTCCTCGTCGAGCACCAACCTCGGGCCGTTAGCAAGGTGATTTGCCACCACGCCACTCTTGCTCATGCTCCGTAGTAGCTCACCGTCCGCTTTTCCCCAAATTTTGGGCGCTCGAAGCGAGCTTCACACCGGCCGGATGCACCGCCGCGTCCGCACCTCGCCGCCGGCACCTTTCCGGTGGAGCTCATGTGAGCGCGTCTCATGTGTGGTGTTCGCCAAGTCGTGTGGAGCATTTCCGTAGTCTCGCGGCGAGCTTTGGAGAACCGTAAGCCAACTCCGGCCATCGTCGGTGGCTGCGCCACCGTCCCTCGGTCGCCGCGGTGGCGCCACACTGCGGGCCACACGCGCCGGATCGCGTGTGGCTACGCGGGATCCCGTGTGGCCCACTCTATGGCCCAGCGTGTGGCATAGAGGCATTTATAATTTTCAAAAATTCGTAGAAAATTCAATAAAAATCGGAAAAATGTGAAACTAATTTTGTTAGATTCAGCAAAATAACATCTACCTGTGTATGAAATAAAATATCTATTTTGAGTATTTTTATTTCATAGATGTTAATTAATTACTTTCTTTACTTAAAGAAGCTATTATTTTATGCTAATTAAATAATTAATTTAAGAAAGGAAATTATTTAAATGATGGAGATACTGCAGACGAAAGTAATTATGAAAATTATTTTCCAAAATTAAACTGAAACACTATCATTTTATGTGATTCCAATTTATTATCTTATGTGTTATCACATGTCATTAAGTAATTAATAATTGTTGATTAATAAGCAGGATTAATTCTTAATTAATGAACATGATTAATTATTAATTATTGACCATGATTAAGCATTACTTAATGAGCATGATAAATTGTTAATTATTAATTAATGAACCTAATTAATTATAAATTGTTAATGGGGAATTGATGTACAAGATTAATTATAAATTGTTAATTAACAAACATGATGAATTATTAATTATTAATTGTTAATTGTTAATTACTCGAACATAATTAATCATTAATTATTAGTTGATGAACATAATTAATAACACGTTTGCATAATCATATCATGTACATTCATGCATGCATGATTCTGATTTGCGACGTATTGTTGGTCGGCCTAGGTCCCGATGTGATCGAGGTTACGTCCGAGGAGAGACAGAGACAGTACACTTCGAAGTCGACCAGACCTACCGAGGAAGCTAACCCCGACTCGAATCAAGGCAAGCCCGGTGCATCCTACCTATGTTTTTAAATATTTTACTTTATCACATAGTTAAGTTATATTGTGCATTAGGTGTTAGGGAATGGTTGATACCCTAGATGCATTAAGATAGGTTTCCGTTTGTTTATACTATACTCTGGTACAGGTAGCTCAATAGAAGCTAGGCTTAATTCATAGTCGTAACGGTAGAGGTTTTAAGGATCTTAAAGCATGGAGGCTTTAAGTGCTGATGTATTGACACTAATATGAATAGAGTGTTAATGAAGTTGAGACCGGACAGGCCCCGTAGGAGAAAGGGAAAGACGGAGATGAGGTCTTGCAAGGTGGTAGCCCCGTATGAGTCGGTCAAGGACCGTACCGTTGTCGCTTAGTTGAACAAGTTTGAACATACCGTACTACATGCTGGTATCATGGGCCCAGCAAGTCGATGTACCCTACCGCCCCGGAGATGTAGCGTAGCCAACTCTCTTTTTGCCGGTTGTTAGTGAGAGGTGAGTCTCACGGGAGGGAGATGGGTCGGCCACGAAGGAAGTCGTGGAGTCGCCATACTCCCGCGACAGTTTGGAAATGGCTAGTCTTCCGTCGAGTGCTAGCGGGAAAGTTGTCGTATACGACCGAGTGTGGTGCGTATATGTCGTGTAGTCGAGTTATGCCAGCTAGTATAAATCGATTCGAATCGTCGTCCGTCGCAGATAATGAGTACCTCTTGTTTAGCTCGTCACATCGTAGTTAATCAACATGGAAGATGAGGATGAGAGATGAAAGGAATGTTGATCTAATCTGATCTTTTCTTGCAAACTTGATTCCAATAGTTATAGACTGCAAAACAGTGAGACTAAGGAACTTATTGTTAAGCTAAAACATTGAAAGTAAGGATCCACTTTTTAGTGCTGTTTTCGCAAAGGAGTAAACCCCACAGCCGGAAAGCCTTTGCATACTAGGCGTCGGCCTTAGCGTGCCATTTTGACGGGTCAGTCTTGCTTGAGTATTAGAATACTCGGGGTTTGTTCGTTATCTTTCAGGGAATGAGTCGTATTTTCACGACTTGTACGGTAGCTTTCCGGAAGAGGAGCAATGTCCCGAGGGAGGTTCCCTCCAATGGGAACGTATCACCACACCGTGAAGAGGAAGGACCGTGATGTACGACAGGCTCGGTAGATCATGTTGATTGTTTAGTAGTCTTTGTTGTATAAAGTACAAGTTTCCGCTGCAATACTCGTAGGTTGTTAAACTTCAATAATGTTTATGATTCCGCTGTGCAAATGTTTGTATTTCGAAAACCTGGTTGTATTATACCATGATATATATATTCTAGCTTGTATGAAATGATGCACTCGTTGCAACTCGCTTCGTCGAGTGTCCCTCCGCTCCGATTCCTAGGTATTCCGGAGGGGATGCCACAGTGGAGGGTGTGTGGTTTATCCTTGGACCCGAGGAACCGTGGTTGCAAGGGGGGATAGACTCGATGTCACACCCCTATCCCGAAAGATAGTTAAGTGTGGTACAACTTACAAGCTACATAGGTTTACCAATCCCCATAAGAAAGGTATGCAAGTGGTACACAACTCAAACTTGTTCGCGGAGCCACAATGGGGTGTTCTCAATTTTAACCAATTCATCATGTTCACATTTAATCATAAGACATAAGTGAGATCCCCAATCTATCGTTGACTCCATAAACATAGCATAGCATTTCTAACGAGGCTATGACACATAAGCGACATAGGACATATGGGAATTTTATGCACGTGGATTTCCAATCAACTCCTAGAACTTAAATGCACATTCATCACCCTTAATAGAGTGACAAAGAAAGACATTTCAAAATAATAGGATTGCACCGGGGCTTGCCTTGACGGTGATCGAAGTTGGTACTAGCCTCACAAGCGTTGAGTGTTGCAATCGTCCCTTCACGCGGGGTCAATTCCGCATCGTCACCTAGAAGATGAAATGCAATGCGTAAATAAAAGTAGACAAGGGTGATGAACATGGTGATGCATGTCTGCTGTTTCCATGAGCACATATGAGTGTGTTAAACAAAAGCTTTGTTTAGCGAAACCCTAGTAAGCATAAACACATATCTTGCTCTCTTTTGAAGGAGTTAATTACATGAACAAGTACAATCTTAATAATACATAAGCCAAAATGTAATACCAGGTGCAGCAGTGCTGTGGTTCACCCTAAATTCAGATTTTAAGAGAAATTTACAAGGTATAGAAATGCGAACCCAAAAACTAGGCCTAGGCGAAGTTCATCATCACATGCGATGACGATCGCCCTTTAAATCGAGAAGTTGATTCCAAAATTATTACATGCGTGAAATACATGAAACCTTTTTACTAATCCTTCCATGAAGTGCTAGGGGACATTGTGGACAGTAAAAAGTACATAAACATGCAAAAGCACAATTTTTAGAAACATAACTCCAATTATACATGTGCTGAAATTAACCTTTTATGGAATTAGATCTAGGGTTTGCAAAAATAATTATTTAACATGCTCAAAAATTAACATGAGCTTTTCTACACATGCAAAGTACTAGGAGGAAATTAATTACCAAGCTTCATGCAAAAATAATATATACAGATTTAAATACAAATTAAATACAGAGAATGCAAGAAATGCAATAACTTGAAAAATATGCAATGAAATGCAGATCTTCCAGTGCCAATAATTCAAGTATGCTTAGGTGAAGGTTTTGGCCAAGTGGCATCATTTTTGGATCTATAGTTTTAAATTTATGACCTAGATAAATTTTCAGGGATTGACTTTTGTCATTTTTGTAAAAGTATGAAAACGTCCAGATCTGGCCAGATCATGTTACTTTTATGAAAGTGTAGGTTCTGTAGTTTCCAAAACATTTTAGTCTGTAATTGTTGGACATTTCAAGCGGAAGATATGAATTTTTCAAACTCAAACGAAGTTCGGGTAAAATTACAAATTGCCACTAGGGCAATTTTGAATGGGGCGGCGTGCGCGCCCGGCGGACGGCGGCCGGCGACGACGAGGTCCGATGCGGCGGCGCTCTAGGGCAGCTCGAGGCCTGGGCTTTGGCGGAAATGATGCGCACGGCACGGGAAAGTGAGGGTGTGGTTGGCGGGGTCCCGCGACGGCCGGAGTTGGGCCGCGGCGAGCGGCGGCGCCGACGGGAGCTCCGACAACGGCGCGCGTCGTGCGTGGAGGGAGAGAGAAAGAGAGGGGTGGTCCGGGAGCACCACCTCGTGAAGGAGAGTCACGGCGTGGGCTCGCTCGGGGTTGGGGACGACCGGAAGTGTGAGCTCGTCGGGAGGTGGCGGAGCGGCGGCGACGGCGACGGAATTCTTCTCAAATTCCTAGCGAACCGGAGCAGGGAGACGGGAGCGCGTCAGCAGGGGCTCGAGCATGACCTTGCGCACGAGATGGCAAAGAAGGGAGGGAGAGGCGGCCCACCTAGACGGCGTGCGACGCGGAGGGGCTCGGGCGGCAATGATGGGCGGTGGCGGCAATTTCACCACTTGCGCGAGCTGCAGGGATGGAGAGAGCGGGGCGGCGGTGTGGAGAGGAGTGGAGGAGGCTGGGCAATGATTGTGGCGAAGAGAGGGATGGGGACTCGGCCTCCGTGCCGTTTCTTTAGGGGAGCGGCCGGACGGGGAGGCGGCGGCCGGGCGGAGGGCCTTTAGTTCCGGCCGACCGGGGTTGGGCGGCGGGTACAAATGTAGTTGGGGCTGGCAGGGGGTGCGTGGTGACGTGACAGGGCGGAGCGGGGCGCGTGCGCGGCCTGGCGGCTCGCCGGACCGGCGGTCGGGCCGCTATTGCCCGGTGGGCAACAGTGCCCGGTTTGAAAATTTTGAAATTCGAATCTGCTGTCTGGAAATTTGGGTAAAATTCATAGTTCTGGTGCTCCAAAATTTGAAATAAAAATATGGAGAGCTCTAGCATGATGTGCTTTAATTTTCATCTTAGAGTTTGAAGTTCTAAACTTGTTTCCAAAAATTCATATAAAATATATAAACAGCAGTGTTTTAGGTTTGAATTTGAATTTTTGGGCATTCAAAACTTTGTTCGAAAATTTTGTAAAAATGCTTTAAATTTACCTTTTTACATGAGCAATGCAGTGGTGCAAAAATATGTGGGTGGTGCTTTTATAACTTTTGCACTTATCTTAGGGCTAGGGTTTAGGATTAGGGTTTGATCTAGGTTTTTCCTTTTCTCGTTTATTTTTTCTTATTTTTCTTTTGGGTGATTAGCATTAGTGCCTCATTAGTGATGTCATTAGGGTTTTAATTACCTGCTTAGCCTTAATCGTGACATGGGATGTCACAGCCCTCTTCCCTTAAAGAAATTCTCGTCCCGAGAATCGCTACGAATTAAGGAGACGGAGTGCGAAAAATTTACCGATTTGTGTGACACGAGGAACTCGGGAAAATTCTTCTCTAGAAAATCCTCTTGTCCCCAAGTTGCTTCTTCTTCGGTGTGATTACTCCATTGCACTTTATAGAAGGTGATGGTGCGATTGCGAGTTACTCGGTCGTTTTGATCAATAATCCGGACGGGGTATTCGGGGTAGGAGAGATCTTCTTCTAGTTGATCGGTGTCGGAAATGACCACATCTATCGGAGGCTTCAAACATTACTTGAGTTGAGAGACATGGAACACATTGTGCACACGAGCGAGACTTTCCGGTAGTTGCAATCGGTAAGCAACCGCGCTATGCTTTTCCACAATCGAATAGGATCCGATATAGCGGGGTGCTAACTTTCCTTTAATTCCAAACCGAGATACGCCCTTATTCGGAGAGACACGAAGATAGACATGATCTCCTTTCTCAAATTCCAACGGGCGTCTCCTCTTGTTGGCGTAACTCACTTGCCGAGATTGTGCGGCTTTCATGATGGCTTGGATTTGTCGAACCTTTTCTTCGGCTTGAGTGACAAGATCGGGACCAAAATTGGTTCTTTCTCCCGCTTCCGACCAATTTAAGGGTGTACGACAAGAGTGACCATACAATGCTTCAAATGGCGACATTCCCGAACTCTCGATTTTCCATAGCACATGCTCTCAAGATATCCTCCAAATATTGATTCAATCTTTCGGTTTGTCCATCCGTTTGAGGGTGATAAGCGGAGCTTCTAATGAGAGTGGTACCAAGACAAGAATGCAATTGCTCCCAAAAGCGAGATACGAATTGCGGACCTCGATCGGAAACAATGGTTTTAGGTACTCCATGCAAACATAACACTCTTGAGATGTACAACTCGGCATACTTCTTGGTATTGTAGGTGGTATGGACGGGAATGAAATGTGCGGACTTGGTTAATCTATCCACAATAACCCAAATTGAATCATGCTTCTTTGATGTGAGAGGCAATCCGACGATAAAATCCATAGCAATGTCCTCCCACTTCCAAACGGGAATTTTTAATGGGTTCAATAATCCGGTTTTTCTCAAGTGGTCGGCTTTCACTCGTTGACAAGTGTCACACTCGACCACATACCGTGCAATTTCACGCTTCATGCGTGTCCACCAAAAATTTTGTCTTAGGCCGCGATACATTTTGTTGCTACTCGGGTGTATGGAATATTTAGACAAATGTGCCTCGTCCATTATTTTCTTTCATAATTCCATATTCTTCGAACAACGAGACGTTGGTTGAACCACAATACACCATTGTCATCTTATCGGAAACATGTAGCTTCATCTTTTTCTATCTTTTGCCGAATAAATTCCATTCTTTCGTCCTTCTTTTGTGCCTCAATAATTTCCTCACGAAGGGTAGGAATGAGAGCTAGATTGTATAATGAACCATAGTGGATAACTCGAAAGCTTGGTTCACTAGAATCTGAAATTTCTGAATTTTCCATAGAACAACCGGTAGTATGATTGCATTTATCCTTGCAACTCAAAGCGTTGGCAACCACATTAGCTTTACCCGGGTGATAATGGATTTCCAACTCATAATCCTTGATTAATTCCAACCATCGACGTTGCCTCATATTCAACTCTTGTTGGGTGAAGATATATTTGAGACTCTTATGATCGGTGTAAAGATTGACAAGATTTCCAAGTAGATAATGCCTCCAAGTTTTCAAAGCAAGGACAACCGAGAAGAGTGGCGGTGAAACTTGCCCACCACGCACTAGCGGAGCCACGGAGTTGTTGAGCCGCAAAGAGAACCTTTTGCTCCGATGTGCAACTGAGGAGAGCAAACTTCGATTCAATGATGCGGAGGAAATTATCCGCCTCCAAAGGATCGGTAGCAGCTTCACCAAACTTCGGCGGTTGAGTCGCCCAAAAGTCGGCATAGATGGAATTGCTCGGCCCTTGGGGTGGCGGTCCTTGGCCTTGTCCTTGATTGGTTTGACTTGCAAAGAACAAGCGGAACATCTCGTTTTGGTTGGACACGAGTTGTTCCAACGGCGTGAGTGGTGGAGGGTTGGGTAGCGGCTCATTCCTCTCACCATGACCACTGCCGGAAGCTTCACCACGACGGGTATTCACCATCTGTCACATATGAAAAAATTTTCTCACGTTAGCTCATTAGTTCACGAGCTACAATAGCAAGAAAACATAACATTGGACATAAGGGACCAAAAATTTCAGATTGCATGTACGAAGAAAATATTGATGAAATAAGCATAATGCATTGGCAACACACATATTCCATAGATTCCAACATAGCTAGCAACATGACAGAAATTTTTGATACACGGGAACCACAAATCCGATACAACACGGTCTTAGGTTACATCACATGTGACCCATAAACAAACACAAATCTCGGAGAGCTTAATTAACAACACACGGATCGTTTTCCAACACGGTTACATGCCTCACGAGATTACAAATCCTACAACACATAGAGCTACGACCACCGGTCGTGACAACTACTCACCGTCATCACCGTAGTAGTCGTCGTCACCCCCCATGGGAGAGGGTGGTGCTCCGTCCTCGACGTCGGACCGGAGAGGATGTAGTTCTCCTCATTCGCGGCGGTGAGCTGGGCCTCACGCTCATTGAGCGTGGCCTGCAGGACGGCGGCTCCATTGCCCTCAAGGGCAAGGTTGGCGTCGTGGAGCTGCTCGAAGAAACTCCAACGCTCCGTCTCGCTATACTCGAGCTGCGTACGGAGGGTGTCCACCTCGGTAGTGCGCTCGGCGAGCTCGGCGGTGCGAGCAGCGACCTCGGCGTCGCGGGTGGTGAGCTCGGCGTCGCGGGTGGTGAGGGTGGCCTGCAGGGCAGCACGCTTCTGCTCCAACTCGTGCACCCGCCTCGCGAGGTTCTCGCGGTCCAACATGAGCTTGCCGGGGCCATCTGTCGGAGAATTTTGAAACACAAGTCAAAACTCAATATCCAACAACAAAACATGCTAATAAGTAAAGCATGAATGATGGAATGGCACCAACTTAGCAAAAGAAGCAACAAAACTTTTCGCACAATCCTAACACGGTTCAGCTTTCTGGACAGATTTGACCTGTTACGGGAACTCGGCTATTACCCCTGTTTCTGGACAGAATGACATTTTTACTTTTGTTACGAAAGTTTTAGACAATTTCTTAAGCTTTCCAACGCATCCTAGAATAGCTCGATCCGTCTTGTCGTTTGAAAGTTACGAGCGATCTACGACAGGGACAGAACCGGAGCCCATTCTGGAAATCCAGAACAGCTCTCTGTAATTGTGACATCCCGTGTCACAAACAAACATTTGAACAGTGGCATTGCATTTGGATTTGCATTTCCAAACCTCAATTTGATCAAAAGCCAATTGTAGAAGAGCTAGAGTTTAAATTCATTTCCAAAATAGATTCAAATGAGCGTTTGCCAAAACTCTAACTTTTCCAACAGAACCATGTCAATATTTTTGCAGAATCCTGTGGGGTATATCAAGAAAGAATTTTAGGACATTTTCCATAATTTTTAGCAATGGATAAAGGCCCCTAAAAATTCAGTTTATTCAGGAAAACAGCATGTATTCAAGGATTTTTAAGAATTTTTGGAAGCAGAATTTGAACTTTGGCCAATAACAAAAGTTGTTCCAAATATCTTCAGTCACCCCCACAAAAATTGTCAAGAGAAATTTTTTTCAGAAGACCATGAAATCACCAGAAATCAGAGAGTAAAAATTGGACTTTTGATCGACACTGCGGGACCCACCTGTCTGTTGCTCTTCTTCTCCAGCAAGCCCGAGTCCCATCGTCCACCGTCGCCGCCGTACGCAGCGCCCATGCTGGTCCTCGCCCTTATCCTCCTTTTTCCTTTCATTGCAAGCTAAGGCTCGGTCAAGTTGTCGCAAATATCTTCCCTTTTCCCTTCTTTATCCCTGTAAATCGACCGTCACCCAGCCACCATTGTTGCTCACTTTGAGCTCACGTTGAGTAGCTGCTACGTCCAGCCCCGTGCTTGTGGCCACTACTGTGAATTCCGCCATCCTTTTCTGGTCCTCCTACAAGCATTCTCTTTCTTCCTCGCGCGACCGGCTGCCGGAATCGAGCCTTCTTCATCGAGCACCGCGGTGTGGGCCGCAACCACCTCGACACGGATTGCTCCTGTTCCGGTGAGCCCAGACCATCCCTCTCAGGCCTTGTTCGTTTTGCCATGGAACAACATGGATCGTAGCCTAAACCACATGGAACAGAAAAATGTGGAACTGTTCCAGCCCAACTCAAAATAGTCGTTCGGTTACGTATGGATTGGTATGGGAACCAACCCGATTCCAGCCCATTCCATGTCCATTTCATGCCTTGAAGACCTAGCACCAATCTATGACTCTAACCCATGGAACGCAGTAGACCGAGATGAAGTGAAAGAGCTGGAACCACTCAATCCGTGTCTAGAGACAGATCCATGTGGGATCCATTCCCATGAAAACGAACAAGACCTCAGTGGGAATAGGTGCTTCTTTCCCTTGTGCATCCTTTGAACTCAGTCCCGCTCTGATTTCCTAGCTGAGCAGGCCGAAATCTGTTCTTCCGTTGCCGGCATGGTCGCTTGCAGGACGCCTGTGTTCGCGAAGCTACAGTAAAAAACAGGAAAAAGCTAGCAAAGTTTTGTACTAGTTAATCTCTGAACTTTAGGATCTCACCCAAAAATAATTACCGTTCCGATCTTTATGAAACCAATTGCAGTAGCTATGTCTGATGATGGACTACTTGGTAAAAATGTTGTTGCATTCAAATCTGAAACCAATTTTTATTTGAATCCTTAAGTTATGTTCTATGCACCTGATAGGGTGATGGTCAGGTTTTATACACTTAAGTATGTTCAGCAATTCAGACAATATGGAGCGAGCACTATTAAATCATATCTCCGGTTTTAAGTGTGCTGAAATCATGAGACCAATTTTGTTGGACTCCTATGGATGTGGACTACCCATTGTCTATGTTTTGATCAGGTTTTTATAACTTGTATACCGTCCAATATTGAAGCTAAAAGACACCTACACATATATCACAGATCTTCATGAAAAATAAAATAAATTAAAAAAATCTGAAAAAAAATCGTGTTGATTCATTTCATTGCATCATTGTGCATCGTGCAAAACCCCATATTGTATTTCCTTGTAGTTTTGCACTAATTGGCACTTCTTGCTTTTGTAATATATAAAGCCTTATAAATAAATTACCTAGAATTTTATCCTGAAAATTATGCATACTTGTTTATGATGCTTATTATGGTTCTTTTATGCACTTCCATAGAAATCAGGTATAAGATTGCATGGTAAAACTATTCGCTTAATGGTGAATTTGTTAAGTTAATATTGACCTAGTATGTTATATTGCCATATAGTCTCATATGCTTAATTCATGTAAAAGAAAAGTCTACAATTTATGCATACATATTTATTATGCTTATGTACTGCTCTTCTATGCATCTCCACATAATTCATGCATAGGGTTGAGTTGTGGCACTTCTTGATTAAATTAGAGTTTGGTTAAGTTCAATGTTTATATTAGTTTTGCATAATTGCCATATTGCCTATATGCTAATTTATGTAAATTATTACATTTTACGCATGGCCATGATCACCATGATCTTTATTGTTATAATTGGCAGGAGTGTCTCATGTACATGTTTATTTTGGACACACCTTATGTTCTATGTTCATATGGTCCTATGTCATAATAAAAAGTTAAGAAATTAAATGCTTGCTTGTAGATGATTTTAATTAAGCATGAACGGCATGTTACTTTCCTTAGATCTAATGTGCTTATGTTATCTTGACACATGTTTATACCCATATATAGCCTCATGCCATATTAACAAGTTAAGCATTCACATGTTTCTTGTCATGCCATGTTTTTCATAGTTAGGAAGGAAGAATTTCCTTCTCTTTACTTCTAAATAAAATGCCTATTTGTTGCTTAGTCTACATTTTATTTAATTACAAGTTTGTCCTCTTGAAATAAATTATAATTTCTCACCCATATGCAAGCATCTTATTTCATACATAACCATGCCATGTCATGAGCATATTGTTATAATAGGTAATTATTGAGAAAGTTTCATGAATAATAATATCTATGCATTCACCTATGCTCATACATTGCATTGCATTCATCTAGGACCCGAGACCGAGGAAGGCAACCCCGTGGAGATCGACGTTGAGCGGAGCACCATTGTGGGTACTAACTTCAAACAGCCCCAAGGCGCAAGCCCGGTGCATAACCCACGCTTTTAAAAGTTTTGCTTTACTTCACAAGTAATGATGTCATGTATTGTGCATTTAAGTTCAGGAGTTGATCGTCACCGTAGTTGCATTATTTATACCTTTATGCCTATGGTCTCATTGGATAGGTATAATCCTTTTTCGTTAGGAATGCTATGCTTAGTAAGGAGTCATCGGTAGCAGCACCGAGCGGTACGGAGACCTCTCGGTATAGGTTATTCAATTGTTACCTCTCACATGATGTTTATGAAATTCAGACCGTACGGGGAAATGCATGTGTAGATGCGGTGGCAAGGTTCGCCTATGTTTGCCATAGCCCCGTGCGTGTCGGTTGACGACCGTGTGACTCCGCGAGCAAGAATCAAGTTGTGTACCAAGTGCATACCTTTATTATGGGTACTAAGAAACCTAGTAGCTTGAGAACCATAGGGTTGAACGGTACCCCGCAATTCTTTGGAGATGTTGATTGATGGTGGCATCCCGGGTCATGTGGTTGGACGAGTATGCGGTCTACCCTTGGATGGCTCCGCCGTGGGCATCGCAAGTGGGGACGTATTACTTGGGAGAGGTGGGAGTCGTATCGGCCCTATAGTGATCTCGCGAACGGTGGCCATACGTGTTCTTAAATGATACGTATGTCGTGTACTTGGGTTTCTCCTGCAGGATGTAAATCGATATATATCGCCGTCCCTCGCGGTTATTGAGTACCTCTTGTCTCGAGCAGATCGCATCGTAGTAAGAAGTGAACATGATGATATATTTGCTGATTTGAAGTATTTTAATATTGCTCTGCAACCTTGTATTGCTAGGTCCTGCTCACTAAATTTTATATTCATGTCATAACCCTTTTAATATGGCTAAAAGTTGGAATTAGAAATTAATGTAGGTGCTGTTTTTGCAACTAAATTCCAGCAAACCCGGTCAGCCCCCTGCATCCTAGGAGTCGGTTTTAGAAACCACTTTTGTCGGGTAAGACTTGTGGAGTATATTAGATACTCAGGGCTTTGTTGTTAACATTTTTGTGCAGGTGAGCTATTGAGAAGAATGGGCACATCTATGGGTTTGATGTGTTACATTTTAGGCAACTATCGTCGAGATTAATTTACGCTTCCGCATATATACTAAAGAGATATAAAAAAATCAGAATTTGAACTCTATGTATTGTAACACTTGAAGAGCAGATGTAAAATGTTCTACTCATGTACACTAAATATGTCTTTGTAAATGGTGAATGTATCATTTGTGTATGTGCTACAACGTCCGCTTCGTCCGATGCCTCCCGAGGCGGTCCTGTGCGACAATCCCTCTTGCTTTGCAAGGTAGGGGTGTCACAGTAATAGGCAATTCTAGCTATGTTCCAAATTTTTGCAAGACCTGAGACTAGAATTTTGTTGAAGGGCATAACACAAGCTTTCCAAAAAGTCCTTATTTGCCTTATTTGGATAAGTAATTTGGAAGTTATGTTCGTTCTCGCGAAACCTAACAAATCTGCCCCGTTTTTGTTTCCGGTTTTTAACTTTCGCGGAAAGGAAGCTATGTGATCAAATTTTTATGATTAATTCATTTAGATAAGTTCACATGCATATGCTTGACATGATGAAATGATATGCGAGTATGATGGATGCTCAATATGTCGTTTCGTACGTCCTCACAAAATTAAAAGACCGCGCCCGCCGATACGAATATCGGACAAGCGCATCGGTGGCACACACCTCTCACACGATACTACACGAACTAAAGCGTTGTTATGTACCTGCAAGAGATGGATTCCAGAAACATTACATCAAATTCAAAAGAAACAAGCCAAAAATAAATCCATGTCACCTCGCCTCACATGGAGAGCTCTCGAATAAGAGTGTATTCGAGTCACACCAATAATATTATGCGAAAATTGACCACACACAATTGCATACCTTTGCTCAAGCCGTAGTTGCAAAATATTTAAACAATCATAACACGGGGTTAGTTTTGCCACCATTCTATATAGTCCTTATATTGGCCTTTCTATCTAGACTCGTACCTTACCGTGACACAAAAACGGGTTTAAGATTTTTAGAATGAGTGTTAGCGTGACGCAAATCCCAAGTCGGCTCGATACCAAGTGTCACACCCCTATCCCGAAAGATAGTTAAGTGTGGTATGGATCGCCTTGGGAGATGATTGATGAAGCAACCATACATAGCATCACATTAACAAACATCCACGAATTACAAGTTTACATGCTTAAGTCTCGATTACAACATAGGGTTCCAAATAAAGATACATTAGGTTCGAATTTAAGTCTTACATAGCCATGATCTTTGTTCAAGATAAAGTGCGGAAGCGAAATACACCACTCGACGATACATATATAACTTAAATGAACCATGTCGGCCTAGGCCATGGCTCACTCATCACGGGTCGGAGAGCTAGGGACCCATTCAATGGTCCACTCTTTGGGCTCTTCTCCATCCCACACAACCTTATCACAACAATCGCAAAACCCGGCTTGCGGGAAACCTGTAAATAAACATATAGTGGCAAAGCCTAAGTATCTAGCATACTCCGCAAGTCATACCCGTTTAACTTGGCATTTTTCATAAATAGCACCTATGCTAATTAGGTTTGCACTTTTATCACCTAGCCAAATTAATAGGGTTGTCGCATAAAAGAAACTTTAGTGAGCATACTAGCAATACAAGAATTTGCAATAAAAATTTATATCAATATAAAACAGCAAGCTACTCCATCTCTTTCCATTACTACACATTGTGAACTGCTCGAATCAAGTAGTACTCATTAACCGAGAGGAAACAGGGATAATTATTGAATTATTATCCTGCAGGAAAAGACTCAAATGCATGACATACGCATCATTTAAGAACACGTATGGCCACCGTTCGCGAGTTCATCATAAAGCAAAACATGGGGCCACCGACCCCGAGTACACGTCCCCCTTGCGACCGTTCAACAACGCGCCCAAGGCTTAACCCGTGTACTCTCCAACGGTCCTCAACCCGTGCTACCACCGTGCCATACACATCACCTCCGGGTCGGTGAGATATCCGGCTCACTTTACAACTTACAAGCTACATAGGTTTACCAATCCCCATAAGAAAGGTATGCAAGTGGTATAGAACTCAAACTTGTTCGCGGAGCCACAATGGGGTGTTCTCAATTTTAACCAATTCATCATGTTCACATTTAATCATAAGCCATAAGTGAGATCCCCAATCTATCATTGACTCCATAAACACAAGCATAGCATTTCTAACGAGGCTATGACACATAAGCGACATAGGACATATAGGAATTTTATGCACGTGGATTTCCAATCAACTCTTAGAACTTAAATGCACATTGATCATCCTTAATAGAGTGATAAAGAAAGACATTTCAAAATAATAGGAATGCACCGGGGCTTGCCTTGAGAGTGATCGAAGTTAGTACTAGCCTCACAAGCGTTGAGTGTTGCAATCGTCTCTTCCGGCGGGGTCAATTCGGCGTCGTCACCTAGAAGATGAAATGCAATGCGTAAATAAAAGTAGACAAGGGTGATGAACATGGTGATGCATGTATGCTGATTTCATGAGCACATATGAGTGTGTTAAACAAAAGCTTTGTTTAGCGAAACCCTAGTAAGCATAAACACATATCTTGCTCTCTTTTGAAGCGAGTTAATTACATGAACAAGTACAATCTTAATAATACATAAGCAAAAATGTAATAACAGATTCAGTAGTGCTGTGGTTCACCCTAAATTCAGATTTTAAGAGAAATTAACAAGGTATAGAAATGCGAACCCAAAAACTAGGCCTAGCCGAAGTTCATCATCACATGCGATGACGATCGCCCTTTAAATCGAGAAGTTGATTCCAAAATTATTACATGCGTGAAATACATGAAAACTTTTTACTAATCCTGCCATGAAGTGCTAGGGGACATTGTGGACAGTGAAAAGTACATAAACATGCAAAAGCACAATTTTTAGAAACATAACTCCAATTATACATGTGCTGAAATTAACCTTTTATGGAATTAGATCTAAGGTTTGCAAAAATAATTATTTAACATGCTCAAAAATTAACATGAGATTTTCTACACATGCACAATACTAGGAGGAAAGTAATTACCAAGTTTTATGCAAAAATAATTTATACAGATTTAATTAAAAATTAAATACAGAGAACGCAAGAAATGCAATAACTTGAAAAATATGCTATGAAATGCAGATCTTCCAGTGCCAATAATTCAAGTTATGACCTATATAAGTTTTCAGGGATTGACTTTTGTCATTTTTGTAAAAGTATGAAAACGTCCAGATCTGGCCAGCTCATGTTACTTTTATGAAAGTGTAGGTTCTGTAGTTTCTAAAACATTTTAGTTTGTAATTTTTGGACATTCCAAACGGAAGATATGAATTTTTCAAACTCAAACGAAGTTAGAGTAAAATTACGAAATTGCCACTAGGGCAATTTTGAATGGGGCGCGCGCGCGCCCGGCGGGCGGCGGCCGGCGCCGACGAGGTCCAACACGGCGGTGCTCTAGGGCAGCTCGAGGCCTGGGCTTTGGCGGAAATGATGCGCACGGCACGGGAAACGTGAGGGTGGGGTTGGCGGGGTCCCGCGACGGCCGGAGGTGGGCCGCGGCGAGCGGCGGCGCCCACGGAGCCCCGGCATCGGCGCGCGTCGTGCGTGGAGGGAGAGAGAAAGAGAGGGGTGGTCCGGGAGCACCACCTCGTGAAGGAGAGTCGCGGCATGGGCTCGCTCGGGGTTGGGGACGACCGGAAGTGTGAGCTCGTCGGGAGGTGGCGGAGCGGCGGCGACGACGGCGGAATTCTTCTCAAATTTCCGGTGACCTGGCGCAGGGAGAGGGAGTACATCAGCAGGGGGCTCGAGCATGACCTTGCGCACGAGATGGCGAAGAAGGGAGGGAGAGGCGGCCCACCTAGACGGCGTGCGACGCGGAGGGGCTCGGGGTGGCCATGGCGGGCGGCGGCGGCAATTTCACCTCTTGCGCAAGCTGCAGGGAGGGAGAGAGCGGGGCGGCGGTGTGGAGAGGAGTGGAGGAGGCTGGGCAATGATTGTGGCGAAGAGAGAGATGGGGACACTACTACGAAAGAGCCGGCAATATCGGGGGCATTTTCCAGCAATAGCGGGCACACGTAAAAACGCTATTGCTGGGTGCCATCGCTGATGTCATCACGGTGCAACGCTATTATAGAGACCCCTGCAATAGCGGGCGCATGCGACGTCATCGGAGGCAACGCTATTACGGATGGGGGTCACACGATAGTAGCGGCCGCCGGTGACGTCATCTTCGTCCGCTATTATCGGACGATGCGATAATAGCGGGCGTGCTATGACGTCACCGGCGGCCGCTATTATCGGGCCAGCCAGCAATAGCGGTCGCCGGTGACGTCACCTCGACCGTTATTACAGGGTTCCTGTAATATCGTCTCCTTGGTGACATCATCCGGCCCGCTATTGAAGGCAACAATGTATAAATTCGTCCCCTTCCTCCCGACAGGAGCTCTGTTTCGCGAGCTCACGGACGAGCTGTCCGTACGGAGGGCGAAAAAAGCCAAAAAAGAAGGGGGAAGGTTTTGAACCTGTTTTTTTTGGAAGAATATTGTCCTAGGAGGTAAATCCATACCGTTCCATGTATTTTTTTTGTGTTTAACCATAGTTTTAGTCTCTTTTTTTATGGTTACTTTTCCTAGGGTTTGGATATATTTTTTTACCTATAAATGGCATGGTTAGTGGTCCTCATACATATCATAGGGTGTTTAGTACTTAAACTTATCCTCTCCACACAATATGTAGGGATCTAGTTTTGGATTTAGACCTAGTTTGGGATCTATGTTTTATTCATAAATCTTTTTTTAACAGTAATTTGTGTAGAGATTTTATTATTAACTTTTAAATCACACGTAACTATAGTATGTAATATTCTTGTGTAACTACTTTTGCTTTTTAGCATATAATTCCATTTTGACTTAGTTTTTAATTATTATTCATTTCTTTATTTATGATACATGTCTGTAGAAAGATGGAAGATCGATCTTGGATGTACACTCGGTGGGGGTAGTGATGCTGTTGTATATTTCCAAAAGGTCACGGGTTTCGTTGAAGAAGCGAAGCGACACGCAAGAAGAAGGGGTACACAATATATCTATTGTCCTTGTACCCGTTGCAAGAACATGTTTATGTTTGAGACACTCGAGACTATTCGTGAGCACGTGTTGGAGAAAAGATTTATCAAGGACTACTATATCTGGATAAAACACGGCGAAATAGGACCTCATGCACAAGGTGACCATGTTGAAGAGGTGATAAGAGAAAGAGCTGACCACGACGAGCGTAGGGTGAGGGGTGAAAGTAGCACAGAATATGCAACGACATCGGGTCCCACGGATGGTCCGGAACTTGTCAATGAAAGCGAGGACTTTGACGGCGGTCTCGATGTGGAAGAATTGTTGATGCACATTAACAACGAGAACCTGGTCCAAAAGAAAAGGCAAGCTTTGGATAACTTGGATGCATTGGAGAAGGCGTCAAAGGAGTTTACGTACGAGGAATTCAAGGGGTGTCATAAGGATTGCACGGTCTTGCGAGACGGTGCTAGAGCTTGTCACACTTAAGGCTAAGAATGGGTGGTCGGACACAAGCTTCAACCAACTTTTAGAGCTGTTAGCCAAAATTTTACCAAAACCAAACTCTTTGCCCACCAACACATACAATGCAAAGAAAGTGTTGGCACCGTTGACCCTAGGCGTACAAAAAATACACGCTTGTCCAAACCACTGCATATTATACCGTAAAGAGCATGCCAATAAGACTAGATGTCCAACGTGCAACGCCCGTCGATACAAAACTAATGATGGAACTGATGATACGAGACATCATGGATAAGTCCAGAAGTAGAAAGAAAGCTGGCCGAAGAGGAAGAAAACCAATACCGATCGTGTTCCTCATGATGTGCAGGAAGATGTGGTTGATGAAAGAAAAGTGCCAGCCCTTGTGATGTGGTACCTTCCGATAATCGATCGCTTGAAGCGTCTTTTTGCCAACGGTAGAGACGCTAAACTCATGACATGGCACGATGATGTTGACGGGCGCAAGAAGGATGGGATGATTCGTCACCCTGCCGACGCTCGACGGTGGAAGAGCTTCGACATTAACCATCCCGATTTTGCGTCGGAAAAGAGGAATCTAAGAATGGTCTTAAGTACGGATGGAATGAATCCTTTCGGAGAGATGACAAATTAACCCGCACAATACTTGGCCGGTGATTTGTTGCTTCTACAATATTCCTTCATGGTTGTGCCACAAGAGGAAGTACCTTCTACTAACTACACCGATTTCTGGTCCGAAACAAACTGGAATTGATATTGATGTCTTTCTTGAACCACCGATGGAAGACATGAAGCTATTATGGGAACAAGGGGTGAAGGTTTATGATGTGTACGAGACAGGAAGAGTTCACCCTGCACGCCATCTTTCTTTGCACCGTCAGTGATAACCCGGCATGCTCGGATCTCAATGGGCGAGATCAAAGGGAAGACAACATGTTCAACATGTGTGGACCAGACTGCATCGTTGTACCTTCCTTTCTCGCGTAAGTTGGTGTATGTAAAACATCGAAGATGGTTAGCAAAAAGGCACCAATATCGTCAAAAGACAGATGAATTTGATGGAACAGTTGAGACAGAGTTGACTCCTAAACTTTGAGACGGTCAATTTGTTTTCGAAATGGTGAGAAATATCAAATATACCTATGGGAAAAAGAAGAAGGGAAAGAAAGGAAACATTGCCAATACGGGCGTGCCATTTAAAAAACAATCGATCTTTCATCGGTATTTAAGTTATTGGAAAGAATTGGAGATCGCCCATGCCACAGACCCTATGCATGTCGGAAAGGGTGTCTTTGACAATTGCAATGGCACTTTTATGGACATTCCCGGTAAGACAAAGGATGAACTGCGGGCACGAAGAGACCTAGAGAAGTTAAATATAAAGCATGGGCTTCACCCTAAGCCAAGAGGGAATGGGAAGTATTACCTTCCACCAGCTTGTTGGAACCTAACCATCGAGGAGAAAACGGCATTTTGCAAGTGTCTGCGAGGGATAAAAGTCCCCACGGGTTTCTGTTCAAACATAAAGAAGCTCGTATCAATGAGTGACTTGAAGATAAGTGGCTACAACACACATGAGTGTCATATGATGCTTTCATCTGTTTCTCGCGAGTTGCAATTAGGGTTGTTAAGCAACCTCATATCAAGTTAGCTATCATCCGGATGTGTCATTTTTGGAATTCCATATCTAAGAAGGTGATAAGCCTTCCTGAGCTTGACACGATACGTAAAGAGATGATAGAGACAATGTGCCAACTAGAGATGTGTATGCCACTTGTCTTTCTTTGATTTGATGGAGCACTACATGATTCACTTAGCTGATCAGATTGTCTGTTCTTGGCCACTGCTTACTTGCATCATATGTTTCCGTATGAGCGCTTTATGTCCATTATGAAGGGACATGTTCGCAACCGGGCTCACCACTGAGGGTTCCATGATAGAGGGATATACGATCGAAGAGGTTCTTGAGTTTGACAATGATTACAATCAAGATGGAAAAACAATTGGTCTACCGAAATCACGCCATGAAAGAAGAATTTTCGGTCAAGGAACCACAGGAAAGAAAACATATAACAACGAGAACTATCAATTGGTGAGTCAAGCACATTTCCGCCTCCTGCAGCGAGTTACAACTTGTTGAGCCATATATCCAGCAATACTTAGAGCAACTACGTGCAGAAAATGAAAATTGCACCGACGACTGGATCATGAGAGAACACAAAAAAACTTTTACGGGGTGGTTGAAGGATCAAAACATTCCAATTGGTGAAACAAGGGATGAAAAGACAATGCATCTATTGGCTAGAGGTCCGCAATGATTAGTTACAACATGGCAAGGCTATGATATTAATGGTTTTACATTTTACACTAGAGAAAAGGACAGGAAGAGTCAGAATCAAAATAGTGGTATTAGTGTAACAAGCACAGGACAACACCTTGAAAGAGAACACCTATTATGGGTATATTGAAGAAATTTGGGAACTCACCTATGGGACTACTGTATAGATACCCATATTTAAGTGTCAATGGGTCAAGCATCCGCAAGGTGTTGAGGTAGATGAATATGGCTTCACTCTCGTTTCCCTCAATAATGTAGGCCACAAAGATGATATTTGGGTACTCCGGAACGTGTTGCACAAGTGTTTTATGTAGTCGATCCCGAGCATGAAAAGAAGCATATTGTTCTCTCCAGGAAACAAAGAATTATTGGACTTCAAAATGTGAAAGATCCGAGAAGAGCACAACCAGTTTGACGAGGTCTCCCTCTTTGCAGACATGAAAAAGTTAAAACTCATTAAAACACAGCTCGGTTATACATCAATGGCACCATACATGCGTGGTGATGACGATGAACGCAACGAAAAGTTGGTTAATGGCTGATATATAGTATTGTGGTGTAATGTCTAATTAGTATTTGTGACATATCATGGAATTTTAGTTAAATGCAATTTGTATTTTATTATCCACTTTATTGATATATTCATATAATTTATGTAATTTAATTTTTTTATCCACTTTTATTCATATTAATATAATATCTTCAAAAATTTTCTTATTAATTATATATTTTATTTAATCTTCTCATTATATTGATATGCATATAATCACATTTTTATTATTTTTTAATTTATTTTCTTACTATGTGTTGCTTAATAATTTTCTTATTATTTATAAATTTTATTTAATCTTTTCATTATTCAGAAATTAATGAACTGCGGCCGACGAGAGCCGGCACCACCGCCGGTGCTGGACAGGTGGGTGAACTCTTGGAGGCAGCAACTGGTGTCGAATGGCCTGAGATATGCTGCGCAAGTGCAGATCATCAACAGAGAGAGCCGATTATTATTCGTAAAGAGTCATCAAGAGCTGTGTTTGGTACAAGGGGAACTTTACCGGCTTCTGGATGGAAGATGGCAGCAGGACCATGAGGTGCCTTGAGATGTCGCTAGACGATCCCATGACGACGACGATCAGATTCTACGGTGATCTTTCACCATGGCCGCTAGTGGTTATTTGAAGCCGGCCCGTGTTGCCTGCCGGACTTCGTAACTTGGAGTTACTCCGCGCGTGGCTGTGACCAGAAGACGAAGAGGAAAGACAAGTCATCAATAAGAGGAGACAGTAAAGCGTAGCAGAAGACGAAGAGGAACGACCAATCCGCTTACCTGTACTGCAACGTAGGAATTTTAATTAAATGCAATTTGGATTTTATTATCCACTTTATTGATATATTCATATAATATATGTGCGTCATGACTTAATTAAGATTGTTGGTTATTCTAATTAAAAAATTATTATGTAATTTAAATTTTTTTATCCACTATTATTCATATTAATATAATATTTTATTTAATCTTCTCATTATATTGATATGCATATAATCATTTTTTATTATTTTTTAATTTATTTTCTTACTATGTGTTCCTTATTATATTTCCTTTTTAATTATATATTTTATTTAATCTTCTCATTATATTGATATACATATAACCACATTTTTATTGTATTATTTATTTATTTTCTTACTATGTGTTCCTTATTAATTTTTCTTATTATTTATATATTTTAATGTTATTAATTTTTCTTATTATTTATATATTTTATTTAATCTTCTCATCATTATTTATATATTTTATTTAATCTTCTCATCATTCAAAAATTAAAAAAATTACGAGGCCGAGGCCCAAACAGGTTCATAAGTGGCCCAACTTCATGGGGCCGAGGAACAACAAAGCCCATCAAATCAAACATGCCACAAACAGCAGCCCAACAGGTTTCGAGAGGAGATCGATTGGGCTGGCGCGACGCCCTTATAAACGGGGCAACGCGCCATTGTGTGGGCGATGTGGTACTAAACCACATCCGCTCGGGCACCCGCTATTACAGTGCTTGTCCGACCTCGATTAGTTCCGAGTTATTTAAAATAAATTCAAAAATTAGAATAATTAAAAAATAATACAAAAATAAATAAAAATAAACTAAAAAATAATTCAGAAAAAATGAAGACAACTCAGAATAATAAAAAATAAATGAAAACAACTCGAATAATAAAAAATAAATCACAATAAATGAAAATAATTTAAAATAATTCAAATAAATGAAAATAATTCAAAATAATTCATAATAAACTAATTGAATTCAAAAGGCCCAAAAAAATAAATTAGTTAAAAATAATTAAAATAGTAAAAATTAAAAAGTAAAAAAACTAAAATCTTGAAAATTAAAATTTAAAAATAATTTAATTTTTTAAAAAATATTTTGATTCATAATAACTCAAATGAATTCCAAAACCACTGGCCCTTAGTTCAATGACACGTGGGCCCCACATGTTGGCCCTAGTTCATGCAATCGGTTCGTCAGGATAAGTCTCTTTTCTTCTTTTGATTCGTATTTAATTTTTCAAACTTGTTTATATTAGTCAAATATTGTCCCAATTGAGCAAATTTTTTTTCTAAAATTTTCTAAAATTCATACCTATCACATAGGAGAGTTAGTTTTCCAAAGTTAATATTATTTTCTTTACGTACCTATGTACGAAATCATGGTCCAAGTTTAACATTTATTTAAACAATTTTATTTTGAAAACCGTTGTGAATTTTACAGCAATTTTTTGTTTGAATGCCTAACTTGTTCCAATACACACATGTTATTTTTGGTTTTTTTTTTTGAAAAGTAGAAAAATGTTAGGAGTCGAACCAACAAGAATTTACGTATGGAACTCATTTCACTTAGGACTACATGTCCCATCTGAGTATGTTTTTTCATACAAATCTTTTAAAAAATATATAAAAAATATATTTGGGTTGGAATGGTGTTGAAATAGTGTCATGCCAAAAATGAGGTCAAAATAACTTGTACTTTGCAAAACTAAAATGGTCAAATTAATTGCAAAACCGACGTTTCTTTTGTTTTTTTTCTATGTGTAGTTTTCTTATTAGTTTTGAACTAATATTTGACATACACAACTTATATGAAAATTACAAACTAATGTAATTTTTGTAGATTTATTTGAAATATTCAATTCATGTTAAACTCATAAAAGTTCATCTCCTAGTTTAAATATATTAGTGAAATAATATGATAAAAAATAAATAAAAAATATATTTGTGCATTGAAACAATGGAATCAATTTCATGCCAAATTTCAGATCAAAAATCAATATAGCGTAGAAAATAAAAATGTAAGAAATAAAAGAAAAATGACATTCATCCGTGCCGACGTCATCGGAGCGATATTACAGAGCTAGGATGACATCAAGCACGGCCGATATTATAGGGTTGCCGTAATATCGGGCGGAGCTGATGTCGGCATTGCCCGATATTATAGGCCTCGCCTATAAATATCTCCCGTCCCCTTTCGGGACTTAGCCACACGCGCCTCGCCTAACCCTAGCCGCCGTCCCCGCACCGTGCCCCGTCGCCGTCGTCGCCGTGCTCGAGATCCACAAGCCTCACCGTCGCCGCTCGAGATCCACAAGCGTCGCCGTCCGTGCCCCGGCGCCGTCCGAGCGCCACCGCGCAACCTCTCGTGGGCTCCACGGTCGGGCGCCACCGCCTCGTCGTCCTCGCCGCCCTCCTCGCGACCCTCCCACAACGCCGGGTCCCTCCTCGCCGCCGCCCTCCTTGCGGCCCTCCCACGACGTCGGTTGCCTCCTCTTCCCTTTCCCTTGGTATGCCTTCCCCCTCCCCTTTCCCCTGCTCTTCCCCCTTCCCGACGGTGAGGCCTCGACCTCCTCGTCGGCCCTCCCCGGTACGCCCCTTCCCCCTCTCCCCTCCCACCCTCCCTCGTTTTGTGCCTCGCATGCTCGTGATGTTGAATCCATATCTCGCTAGCTTAATTATTATGCCTGCTCTATGATGGTGAATCCATATATGTTTTGTGCCTACTCCGTGAATGTAAGAAGGTAGCACACCGGATTCCCTAAACTTAATTATTGTTGCCCGTTCCGTGATGATGAAGAATTGTGCCTAGTAGCCCTACCATTTATCGGTAATTAGCATTGAACATGTTTTGCCTATCAAACATGTTCAATGCTCGAATGGTGATTTATGTTAGCTCTGAATTCTTCCCGGTTTTGCTAATTGATCCTAGTGCTAACCGATTTATGTTAGCTCTAAGTTAGCTGTGAATGGTGGTAATTTTGTCACGGTTTTGCTGAATTCTTTGAATGTGTTCAGCATGGCCATCGATATTCGGGTGAATGTGAATGGGTTGTGCAGTGCAATTTGCTAGCACTGTGTGCTTGAGTGTGATTGCGCTACTTGGTGGATTAAATTGCTCGATGATGATATGCGGTGTAGTGAGACTAGAACGTAACAGACCAATGTTGGTGGATTAAATTACTCGATGATAATGTGCTAGGTCTGGAATTGTTGGTTTATACTCTCGATGATAATCTGCATGGAATTGTTCTATGAGCTTGCTAGGCCCTTGATAATAATTGATTTAAACCTTAAGTTTGTAAGTTTGGCTGTTACGTGTCCGGTCGGGGATCTTTGATCACCATAGTGTTGGAAGGTGCCTAGAGCAGCAACCCACTTTTGAGAGCATAATGAACATTGTTTATATACTATATATATCTTTGTCTTGTCATTGTTTAGCCAATTCTGAAAATTGAGAATGACTCTCTCGATGCAACAATAATTGCTTGGTTACAATTGCCCGCTTAGCGGATCAATTGCTCCTGCCGCTTAGTGCCCCCGCTTGCCTAGTCTATTGCTCAAGCATCGAACATGTTCTGCATGGTAGCCCTTCTATTTATCGATAAATAGCATTGAACATGTTCTACCTCTCGGTAGCCCTACTATTTATCGAACATGTTCACTCGAATTTTGCTTGGTTGCCCGCTATATTCAGTCCGCTCATATGTGGATTAGTCATGCCTCGCTTACTTCTTCCCCGATTTAGTCACATCTGTTTTTCCCCTTGGTCATCTCTCGTTGATCGATGATTGATGATATATTGAGGCAATCTAGGCAGAAAGAATAAATATAACTGCCTATGTTGCACCTATTCTTCCTCTATATTTTCATAAGCCCTCAATTTCCTCTCTTTTCTCCTCTTCCTCTCTTTCATGGCTAGACCACCTTTTGAAAATAAAAACTATTTTCTCTTCTCTACTCTCTTCTCTTTTCTCCTCTATTTCCTCTCTTTTCTCTCTTTTATCCTATCTTTACTCTCTCTTTGTCTCTCTCCTTCGTCTAGCCATGCTCGATGATGAAAGCGGGCAAAGTGAGATGAGCGTGGCAGCATGGACCGCATCCTCGGATGTTGGAAACAAGTTGCCATACGAGTCGATAAACTTAATGATAGCGTTGGATGGCCGTTGATTCGGCAACCCGCACTGAGAGCATCTTTCCGGCAGATGATGACTTTTAATAGGAGACGAGGTAGATGGGGTGGAAGAATGTAGAATGTAGGGTGTGTTTCATTAGGAAGGTTGGTACAATAAAATGCAAGAAATACCACAACTCGTACGACCTGGGTAGACATGGTCGGATGCTTGGGTATTCTCCGGATTATCTTTGTGATGTGTATGGCACATTATATTTGATTTTCCGGAGGATACCCAAGTATCATGACCTATCTATCCCGAGGTCGTATAAATTGTGGTATGCATTGCATAGTGTGCACTTGCCTTTCTTATGAAACTGTTCTACATTGTATGTCCTTCTATCTCGTCTACCTCCTCTACTATATGATTCCGATGCTATCCCTTCTTTCTTTTTTTTTCTTTTAATTGTCTCTCGCCAATAATTGATGGCCTTTTTAAATAGTGAGAGCCGTTAATTGACGGCCTTTTTAAACACTTTTGTAGCGATATTCTTACGTGTTATCAACGTAAAGAAGCTTAACAATATGCGTATCTATTTTTTTCTTTTAGCAAGCTTAACAATGGATTAAGGCAAAGAAGTTGAACCTGTTCGTAGCCCTATGTCGGCGCATGAATCGGAGAACGGTTCCGATCATTTAACATCGTTTGAGGAACCTTCTCCTCTCGAGATTCCTTGCGGTAAAAGGCAACGGGTTGAGCAACCTGACCCTGATTACAACCCAAACGATGACGTAGATGATGAGGTATCGCATCGTCAAAATCATATTTCATGGACAATAATTATTGTTTAATTAAAACGTCCTCTTACTATATTTTCAATAGGTTGTTGAAACACGTCGTAGTGCTCGACGTTTATTTCTTGAAGATGCTCCTCCCACATCGTCGAGGCCGCTGCTGCAACAGCGTCCACCGTAGAAAGACGGAACAAAGGGCAAAGAAATACAAACAAGCTGCATACTGCCGTTCAAGCCGTTACGGCAATAGACAAGGATGGGGCTCCAGCTTGAGCCTCAAGGCGTCAACGCGAACCGGCGCAATGATTGCGGTGTATTAGTCCGAACCGCAATCAACATTAAGTACGACAGCTGGCTTGACGTGCCAACCAGATGAAAAGGACACGTTATGGGAGAACTTGAGTAGAACCTACATTTTTCCACCCGAAGTCTCCGAACGGGCCAAAAATGCTTCTCCGAAAACCATGGGGAGGTGCCTAAGGACATTCAGGACAACCCTTAATACGAAGTTTGTCCGGAAAGGTCTCACACCGTTCCGAAGTACGGTTTTATCACGCCTAATGATTGGAACTCGTTCGTCGAGAAAGTCTCCTCCGACGATGCTAAAAAGAAGAGCGAGATTTTCCAAAGCTTGGGTAGAAAGAACAAGTTGTGTCCTAATCTGGGACCAGGAGGATACAAGGCTAAAGTGAAGAAATGGAGGAGTATGGAAGAACAACGCCGACAAGCTGGAATCCCGAACCCGTTAGAAGAATGCAGTGAACGAACCCGAAATTGGGTGCTTGGGCGTCCAAAGTCCACTCGCCGATGGGCAGCCGGTGCCGAAAAGCTCTGGGGTTACCGAAGTCTTGCAAAAAGGAAAGCAAGTAGCCGCCCAACGAAGGAAGGTACTCTCAATCCACGGACGGATGAGTTGATCGTTGCCATCGGGACCGATGAACATCGGGGTCGTACAAGAGGGGTCTCTTCACCGGCACGATTGAAAGAAGTGTCGTCTGCTGCCACGAGTGAAGAATATAGTAGGTGTGGGCCACGAGAGCAACAGGGTATCGATCATGAATGGTGGGTAAAAAACTTCTACGAATTCATAAAGAATAATCCTCAAGCTCGTCATCCAACCTATCGTGGTACCGGAATTTCAACTCAACATTGACAACCCAAGTCCGTATGCTCGGCCTCCAAGTAGTCATGGATCTCGTGCTCGATGCCACCAGGTACCCTGTGGATGACATCACGGAGAATACACCTTGTGAGCTGCACATGACGCTCGGCAAGAGAGGGAAGACCGTCAAGGTAGCAGAGGGCATTGCGATCCCTAGACGTACATTTAACGATGTACCAATTCCGTAGGAGTGTGCTAGAGTCCAAGTTATCAAGGTTCAGGACAACTATCTTGCTTGCGACCTTGATTATCTAGAGGAGGATGATGGTATTGAGACACTCGAGGATGCGATTAATCATATCATCCTTTGGCTTCGACGCGAGATCGTCGTTCTTCTAGCGCATTCTTTGCCCGCACCTACACCTCCTCCTACTCAAGAAGCACCGGTTGACCCCGAGATTTCTTTTGAGCCACTACCTTCACCTCGGCCTTCTCCGACGCATGAGGACCAGATCCCTCCGGAACATGGCTTCTTCACGCCGCCTCGTCCGGATATTGGGAATGAGGCAGCTCTCCTTCGAACAACATTGACTCCGGCTCCAACGACACCACGTGACAAAGGGGCTAGGGCGATTCGTAACCTGTTCCACCTCCGCCTCCGACGAAGGAGTTATCTAGCGCGGAAATAAGTAAGTACACTTTTGTAGTACTTATGAATTCACGACTATGTATATAGTTACCGATATACTTACGACTTGACATGCAGTCGCAACATGGCATAAAGGCGTGGCGGCAGCATATAGGAGCGAGAATAAGGAAGTGGTCCCACATGTTTTCGTTCGCCTCCCGGCGTCCCGTAAGGAGGTTGGGATCTCACACAAGAAGACTTCCCTACCTATAAGCATGGCATGCCACTACTACCAGCAGATGTATTGAAAAAGAAGCCATGGATATTTAGGTACTTTCATCCATGGTACTTAAATGCATGTAGTAAGGGTGTCCAAGTTATCGCGGCAAGGTCCCCGGAGAGGTTTTTGGACAAGAGGGATATTTTGACTTAAATGTGCCTTTTGAGGAGATCCATGCTCCGTACCGTCTCCAACGCATGGATGCCACTCTCGTTACCGTCTCGGTGCCTGTAAGTGTTTTCCACCTTTATTATATTTCCAAGCAAATGACACATAAATTCAACCGACTACCCTTTTTCATCGCTCGTAATGTGTCATCACTCCGGTGCCTCAAATGAAGTCGGATATCTAAACCCAACCGCCATTAGCCAAAGCGCTATGAATCCAAAGATTACCGATAATCATCTCCTGTTGGTCGGAAAGAAGGTGACCAAGGCCGAAGGCAACAAGTACATGTTCAAGCGGTTAAGGATGCAAGGAGATGTATAGCAACCTACATTGGGAGACGCATGTACGAATGGAGAGAGAGACGATGCATTATGGCTCCATATAACTTTGAGTAAGTTTTCGTAACCTCGCTACTTCTTGTGCAAATCATTATTTCAATTAGATAATAACATAATGACATATTTTATAGTGACCATTGGATTGCTTTTATGATACATCCGAAACTCGCGGGAGTTTGGGTGTTTGACTCTTTGGATTATGATCCTAAGAGGTATAAGGATTTCATGGACACCCTTAATAGGTAATTTCAGATATTCAATGAACTATCATTTTTTATAGATTGCATTATGCTCGTTGCTCATTTGCTATTTTATATTAGTGCCTATAAATACTATCTCGAGCTTGGTTGTGACCCTCATCCCAAACGGACCAACCTTGGATACAAAACGCATTATCCGGTACTATTATCTCATATCATGGTCATTTCTTTTATTCAATTAATTAATGTCTCTATTTGTAAAGTAACTTAACCATTTCCTTGTTTTGTAAAGTGTTCAAAACAGCGTCCTGGGAACGTGACTCGTGGCTACTATGTGTGCAAATACATAAGCGTCGAAAATGGGGAATATACTACATTTCCTACGGAAGAACCGGCCCCATGGAAAGATGTAAGTATTTAGTGTGTAATTTCTTGCATTAGTATATTAGTTTTATATTACTTAACAAACATGTATTAATTCCATAATTTATTTGTGGCAGCAACGCTATGAAAAGCCAAAAACAGGTTCCTACTCGAAGAAAGCACGCTCGAGCTCATTGCAGCCAAACTCCTCCGTTTCATGATTCGTGAGTTTTGTAATGAAAGAGGCATGTATTTCGATTGTCTAAGTGATGTTGCAATGCATGAAGACTTGTATAGCTACAGCGGTCAAAAGGGCCACCAAGATGCAATTGTGCAAAATTCAAAGACAGAGCGAGCAGAGATTGAAGGCACTAGAGCCGAAGTGGCCGGATAAATTGTAATTTAGTTGTGTTTTGATGGATGAATATTATGTATTAGAAACATGATGTATATGTATGTGGATATTGTAAAATGAATGACAACTATGTCGTATGTACATATAAATGCTTTAATGATTATTTCTATTGTCTTGCGTATATAGTGTGAATGTATTTTCAGTTCTGTAAAAAAATTGAATTTGTCACCTGGAAAATAAAACAAATAGCAATAATTGTGTTAGTTCGGAAAATGCTAGTAATATCGGACACGATGATGTCACTAGACGATATTGCTGTCCGAGACAGCAAAATCGGGCAGATGACATCATCGTGCACGATATTGGCAAAACCATAGCAAAATCGGACACTCGTGATTTTATCTGCCCGTTATTGAAGGGTCGGACAGCAATATCGGCCTTCGTGATGTCATCCGGCCGCTATTGTAGGGTGACCCTTCAATAGCGGTCAGCTGATGTCGACTGCCCGCTATTGATGGGTTGCCTGCAATAGCGGGCGGATGACATCACCCTGCCCGCTATTGCAGGGCTCTTTTCCAGTAGTGGGACTCGGCCTCGGTGCCGTTTCTTTAGGGAGCGGCCGGAAGGGGAGGCGGCGGCCGAGGCGGAGGGCCTTCAATTCCGACCGGCCGGGGTTGGGCGGCGGGTACAAATGTAGTTGGGGCTGGCAGGGGGTGCGTGGCGATGTGACAGGGCGGAGCGGAGCGCGTGCGCGGCCTGGCGGCTCGCCGGACCGGCGGTCGGGCCGCCATTGCCCGGTGGGCAACCGTGCCCGGTTTAAAAATTTTGAAATTCGAATCTGCTGTCTGGAAATTTGGGTAAAATTCATAGTTCTGTTGCTCCAAAATTTGAAATAAAAATATGAGGAGCTCCAACATGATGTGCTTTAATTTTCATCTTATAGTTTGAAGTTCTAAACTTGTTTCCAAAAATTCATATAAAATTCATAAACAGCAGTGTTTCAGGTTTGAATTTGAATTTTTGGGCATTCAAAACTTTGTTCGAAAATTTTGTAAAAATGCTGTAAATTCACCTTTTTACATGAGCAATGCAGTGGTGCAAAAATATGTGGGTGGTGCTTTTATAACTTTTGCACTTATCTTAGGGCTAGGGTTTAGGATTAGGGTTTGATCTAGGTTTTTCCTTTTCTCTTTTATTTTTTCTTATTTTTCTTTTGGGTAATTAGCATTAGTGCCTCATTAGTGATGTCATTAGGGTTTTAATTACCTGCTTAGCCTTAATTGTGACATGGGATGTCACACTCGAAAGGTAGACCCGACTCATAGCTATGGTGATCTCGTGAAAGGTGGCCATACATGTTCTTAAATGATGCATATGTCGTGCATTTGGGTTTCTCCTGCATGAATGTAAATCGATATATATCGCCGTCCCTCATGGTGATTGAGTACCACTTGTCTCGAGCAGATTGCATCGTAGTAATGACATGAACAAATGGTGAAGTATTAATTCATTGTATTGCAACCATGTTTGTTAGTCTTTCTCACTAAATTTATGTTTATGTCACAACCCTCTTAATTTGGCTAAAGGATGAAAGTTAGACTTGAAAATAAGTGGTGTTTTTGGCTTAATTCCAGCAGCCTGGTGAACCCCTAGCATATTAGGAGTGGTTTTATAACCATTTTGACAGGTAAGCCTTGCGGAGTATATTAGATACTCGGGGTTTGCAATTAAATGATTTTCAGGAGTCCCGCAGCCGGATTACTCGTGATTGCTGCGGGAAGTTTGTGTGGCAAGGTCAAGAGCCCAAGGAATGGACAAGTACAGTGGGTTCCATCGTCGCCAAACTAGGAGTGAGACCATGTCCTATGGACTGACATAGTTTCCAAATAAGTTTAAGTGTCGTCGAGTTTATCGAACGCTTCCGCTCGTTGTATATTAATGTATTGTAATTTGAACTCCAAAACTCTATGTATTGTATGAATTTGAACTTCATATGTAAAATATGCTATTCATGTATCTAAATATGTTTATGTAAATTGTGAATGTATCGTTGATCTATGTGCAACGACGTTCGCTTCGTCGAATGTCTCCCGAGGCGGTCCTGTGCGACAATCCCTCTTGCTTTGCGAGGTAGGGTGTCGCAAGGGGTGTTTATGTTAAAAGGCTTATGGCTTAAAACATTAAAATAAAAAGGGTTTAGGAGCCTAAAAGTAATTTACAAAATTACTAAAAGGCTTATTGTAAAAGATAGGGTTAAAACAGAATTAAAACAAAGGCTTGGACTATTTTTGAAAGATAAAGGACCTAATCGCTATTTACTCTAACTATAGGGGCTCTCACTGTTAAACTTTGGAATCCTCACTATTTAGGGTAGGTGCTGCCAAAATTTTCAATGGATACTATTTTTTTTAGTTTTCGCTTGTCCTCGACTCGTCGCTTTGCGGCGTAGTAAAGTGAGACAACACAACCTCTCCTTCCATATCATGTTTGTAGGTCACGTAACCTAGTTAGGCATCTCCTGTTCGAAAGAGATACGGTTTGAAATATGTATTTGTTTGCATATTCAAAACTTTATCTCGTAGATGGGGTTAGTTTCCATGCTCCACCCTATCTTTGATAGAGTTTCAGCGTCACTTCCCTGTCGTTCTCCGGATACACAATCTCGTTGATAGGACGTGTATTTGGAGAACAAGCAGGAAATGCTCGCCGAAATTCTGTCTTACATAAGGGTGGAACGAGCATGATGAAAGAATTGATGACGAGAACGCCGAGTTGTGGTTTCCAATGCGAAGGACTTAAAATTACTTGAGAGCTTATAATTAGGGCTTGATGAGGACATTCCTCCGTCTGGAGCATGCAGCTGAATGTGAGGTCGACATGTATGATAGTGATGATGTGACGGACGATCCAGCTAATCCTGATTGGGATGATTATTTCTAATACATGTAAGATATTATGCCTTGTTTATTATGTCTTAAATAATATATATTTTTATATGTATGTTTCTAATCATGTTTTGTTTCTTATGTCTTAAATAATATATTTTGTTTATATGTGTTGTTTGTTTTCTCGACTTTTTAATTGCAGGTAAACGAACAAAGATGGGATAGATGCCAAACTCATATGTACTGCTGGGGTCCACCCGAGGCCGGGGCGGGGAAAGGGTGGCCCAAAGGACAGCAGGAGTTGTGACCCCGAGGGCCGAGGTTGAGTGACTCGGCCTCGGTCTCAGTAGCGCCACCTTCCCCGCCGGAGCCGGAGGAGGGGGAGGAGGACGAGGACGAGGGTGAGGATGGGGACTCTGGAGGAGGGGGACGAGCTGGAGGGGGACGGTGAGGAGGGGAAGTAGGTGGTGGAGCGGACAAATGTGCGGTTGCGAGGTCCTTCGCGACTCCCTAACATGCCGATACCTGTTTCCATGTGCCCGATAATTTGATCTCGTGATACCGGTGTAAGTAACTTTAGATGCTATCACTACTTTTTCATTTGGTAATTTGGAAATCATTATTGATATTGAAACTAATATTTTATCTTAATCACTTTTCGTAGGAGTTGGAAAGGGATCACCCCATGTGGTCACCGGCGCAAGGTCAACCACATCCTGGGTGCTTTGGTCGGGCAACATTTCCTAGGCCAGGTCCACATTGGTGGAAGGTACGAGCTAGCGTGGACATGGGAGCACTACCGCATCGCCACCGAGCAAATCGACGCATTAAACAGGTGCTCCGCCAGCAAGGCGGATCGAGTGGTGTCATTTGTGGGTAAGTCTCTCTCGCACTACAATTCTCAATTCATGGCATCCATTGTACAATTATGCAATAATGACTAAACACATAATGTCTACATGTAGGATTTCTACACGTGTGAGCCGAGGTACGAGGAGATGGCTAAGGTTATGGCTCACAACTAATGCCGTAAGCTCGTGAAGGACATGCACTACAAGGCGCAAGTTTAGTGCGTCATAAACTACTATGGCAATATCCATCGCCAAAAAAATGACAAAAGAAGTGGCAAGGACTATGTAGCTCACATGGAGAAATACTTGAAGGCAAACATAGATTTATTCTCCGATTTAATACATGACTTCATTTGATTTTCTCACATGTCGCTCACATCTCCCCGTGTAGGTGCCTACGCCGTGGTGCCGTAATGACACCTTGTGCTGGGAACGCATAGTGCACAAGTGGTTCACACCCGAGTGGGAGGAGTTGTACAGCGCTGGCCGAGCCCGGCGTGCGCCGATGTCGGGTCCATACCAAGACAGCCTTAGCAACTAGGAGTACAGGGCTCGATGCGTATTCGGATTCATTTCTTCGTTGTATCGCCTAATTATGTATAAATAGTAATTAACTTGTTTTTGTTTTGCAGTCCTAAGCACATGGAGGCGCTCCGTGCCCCGAGTTCATGGGCTAGGCTATGACCCACCATAAGAAGGCTACTCGGGCCACCCACGATCCCAATGACCCTTTGTCGGTGTACAACAACCCCTCCATCTACTCCCGCATCACTCGCATACATAGAGGTGGGTAAGCAACTCTATGGGCCGGAGTGGGATCCGAGGGCCCACCCTATTGTTGTCGAGGTGGCCATGAGGGCGAGAGGAGGCAAGAATCATGGCCGGTTGGTCATAGGAGATGACACCGTGGACACAAGCAACTCGTCCCACCCTCTCCCGGTTTCAAGCGATGGACTTGGCCATCGCCTCGCCCATACGCCCACGACAGATCGTCGTAGAGCTACAACTGCAGAAACTTCAGGTTATTTTTGCTTCAATAGACAACTATTCAATATCTAATCACATATTTTCTCTACATTCTAACATTGGGATGAAAACTTATATTGTAGGCCGAGCTCGTCGAAGAGAGAAGGTAGCGATAGGAGGAATCGGCGCGGCAATTGGGGGATGTAGCCAACCTGTTTGCTTACATTCGAAGCATGCATGCTCGGTTGGCAGTAGGAGGACCACTACCACCGTCCCTAACTATGTTTCATCCGTTTTCATTAACACCTCGGGTAACCTACTTCATAACCTTGTTCATTCATTTCAAGAATTAGAGAATTATATAACCTATAGACTTGATAACCTAGAAACATTGTTCAATTTACAATCACTTAGAGACTTAGATAGCGTAGAAACTTACAATCCTCGAGAAATTGATTTTTGTCGCATTTGTAAAATTTTCTACTTTTTGCAGTAACCTATCGGCGGCATCAAATGCCTCAATGAACCTACGCTCCCCCGCTACGGTTAGTCCCACAAGTGCTTCCCTTTGGCCCACCACCCTTCGACCCACCACCTGTTTGAATGTCATGGATTTGTTGTAATTGTAGCTTGTTGTACTCGTGGACGATCTATGGATGCATGTGATGTCCGTAAGGATATATGTGATGTTATGCGACGTATGGATAATATCCGTGGTATATCCGTGATATATGTGTTGTATCGATGATATGTGCGAGAAATTGATGATTATGTGATATATTTGTGATGTGTTTGGTATGTGTTGTTTGGATTGTATATGACGTCTCCGAGGCAAGGAAAAATAGAAAAAGAAATAAATTGTTTGATCACTTTGTCGTGTGCCGGGCACCATTGTACATGGCAAAGTGACCATACTCGGCAATAAGTTTTGGTCCTTTGCCGTGTGTCGCGGCTCGGCACACCTGCAAAGTGGCCATACTTTGTCATTGTCATCTACCCCGCCACCGTTGACGCGCTGTTACTGCACATGGTTCGTCGTGTGTTGGATATGGCACACGACACGACAAAGGCCCTTTCACGGTTAGGGCTTGATGATGTCGACCCTTCGTCGTGGGCCACCTACGGCAAATGCCTTTGCCATGTGCCAAACGACCTTCGCCATGTGCTATAGGCACACGACAACTTACTCGGTTTTCGGCGGTGTCTCGTCCAAGTAGGATGACAATGTTTGGGTCCTCGGGGCCGAAGTCTGCACCGTAGCACGGTTCGCCATAGCATTGCAGCCTTACAGGGTCCCCGCCTCCACGTCAAAGGAGATGAATGTGAAGTACCAACCGTAGGATCTGCCGTTGCGCTGCAGGTGTCCACCTCCGTTGAATCGACATGCGCCGGGCACCCGAACCATCAAGATTTGGAGCTCACTTGTATTAGGGTGCTTAATTAGATTGGAAGATTCTAGTCTTTCAACCAAAAGAGACTCAATCTAGAGAATCCATTCGGGCAAGCTAGGAGGAGAAATCAATCCACCCGCATATGGACCCCGGTCCTCCATGATTTTGTGCTCCGGCATAGCTCAAATGCTCAATTAGCTTGGCCTTAATTTTATAGTTTATCGATCGACGTGTTGCTTCTTCCGTGAGCTCTCATTCTCTCTACTTTATCAATTCTCTTTGATGAGCTCATAGACCGCCTTGTTCCAACAATGGCACCATCCAGCCTACTTCACATCGATGCGATACATGCTTCTCCATGGCGTTGAACATCGGTGCACCCGCAAAAGGCAAAGAGCGACTACGCTGGTGAGGACTAAGGAAACAAGGTTGGGAGAGGAACAAACAAGTTTTGGCATGTTTTTAATTGAAAAACTTGCAAGCTACCCGAGTCGTTGATCTGGATATTAATTGTCGTATACTTGCCTTATGGGTATACGAGATGATGAAGGAATGGATGCGCAGAGACATGGTGACAAATTAAGGAAGATAAAGATGGCGGCGATAGGCAACGAGCTGGTCCTTGACCGGTGCTGGGATAACGAAGATCCTGAATACCAGTATGGAAGCAAGGCGGACATTAAGACCGGTATACAATGACTTGAGGAGCAAGTTATTGAGCAATTCGTAGTCCGATTAGGACTCGAATCAATAAAGAAAGTTAGAAATAGAACTCCATATATGTAATTCATGTAATCGATTAGGACTCTGCATGTAACCCCGACTCCCTCGGATATATAAGGCGGAGCGAGGACCCCCGAAAACTCTCTCGAGATCTTGCAATTAGCAAATTGCTAAAGGTAATACATAACATACAGGACATAGGGTATTACTCTCAATTCGAGGGGCCCGAACCTCGTCTAAAATCACGTTTTCCTGTGTGTTCCGTGTGTTGCACCATCGAATTCCACGCTCGTGAGGGACCGGGTAGTACTAGTGCCGAGTTTAAGACTCGACATTTGGCGCGCCGGTAGGGGTCCCGGCGAGTTCCCAGCGAGTTCGATGGCTTCTACTTTCGACTTCGACTTCGTTACAAGCTTCAAGATCCGCTTCGGGTTTCTCGACTTCGTTGGACGACGGTCGCCGCCGCGACGACGACGACGAGCGGTGTCGCAAGATGACGATCGCTGCCGCGACGACGATGACGACCGGTGTCGCGGAGCGATGACCGGTGCAGGATGACGATCGTCGCCGCGACGACGACGATGAACGGTGTTGCAGGACAACGATGACCCCCGCGACGACGACGACGATTGGTGTCGCAGAGTGGTGTCGCAGGATGACGATCGCTGCCGCGATGACGACGGCGACCGGTGTGGCGGAGCGATGATCGGTGCAGGACGACGATTGTCGGTGTCGCAGACGACGATCGCCACCGCGACGATGACGACGACGATGAACGGTGTTGCAGGACAACGTTCACCCCGCGACGACGATGACGACCGGTGTCGCGCAGTGGTGTAGCAGGATGACGATCGCTGCCGCGATGACGACGGCGACCGTGTCGCGGAGCGATGATCGGTGCAGGACGACGATCGTCGGTGTCGCAGGACGACGATCGCCACCGCGACGACGACTACGACGACCGGTGTCACGGAGTGATGACCGGTGCAGGATGACGATTGCTACCGCAGCGACGACGGCGATCGCAGTGATCGCCGTCTTTTGACGACGATGATCGATGCCGCCGAGCGATGGCCGACGCCACGAGGATAATTTCAACAGCTTTCACCGGTCGTCACCTTTAACTTTGAGCGCCGCTGCTGCTCGGACGCGGTCTTGAGCATTAGCGCGTCGCTGATCTTCGATTCGACCGATCGCGCCGTCTTCAACAGCTTTTGTCGGTCGCCTACTTCAACTTTGAGCGCCGCCGCTGCTCGGACGCGGTGTTGAGCATTAGCACGGCTGTTGATCTTCTGTTTCGACCGATCGCGCCGTCTTCAACAGCTTTCGTCGGTCGCCTACTTCAACTTTGAGCGCCGCTGCTGCTCGGACGCGGTCTTGAGCATTAGCACAGCTGCAAATCTTCGATTTCGACCGATCGCGCCGTCTTCAACAACTTTCATCGGTCGTCTACTTCAACTTTGAGCGCCGCTGCTGCTCGGACGCGGTCTTCAGCATGAGTGCGGCTGCCAATCTTCGATTTCGACCGGTCGCGCCATCTTCAACAGCTTTCATCGGTCGTCTACTACAACTTTGAGTGCCGCTGCTGCTCGGACGCGGTCTTGAGCATTAGCGCGGCTGCCAATCTTCGGTTCCGACCGATCACGCCATCTTCAACTCGCTTTCATCGGTCGTCGGCTTCAACTTCGAGCACCGTTGCTGCTCGGACGCGGTCTTGAGCATTAGCGCGGCTGCTGATCTTCGGTTTCGACCGATCGCGCCGTCTTCAACATCTTTTATCGGTCGTCAAATTCGATTTGGAGCGCCATCGCTGCTCGGACGCGGTCTTGAGCATTAGCACGATCGCTAATCTTCGATTTCGACCGATCGCGCCATCTTCAACAGCTTTCATCGGTCGTCGACTTCAATTAAGAGTGTCGCTGCTGCTCGAACGGTCTTGAGCATTAGCGCGGCTGCTGATCTTCGGTTTTGACTGATTATATCGCCTTCAACTATCTACATCGGACGTCCTTTTCGATTTTAAGCGTTGCTGCTGCACGAAGATGTTGACTTGAGCTGAGCGCGATCGTCAAACTACTCATCGACAGAGCTACATCATCTTCGGCCGGGCTCGAGGGCTACGCCCGATAAACCAACTAGTCGTTTTTACGCTTAAGTTTTTGTGTTTGAACTTATATAATGCGATCCTCATGATAGTTTTTTGATAATATGAAATATGTGAATCTTTGCCTATCTCCATGGTTTTATTTATCTTGGAATTTTAATTTTGAATTAATTTACCAAGTTATGGGCTGCTATTTGAGAGCGGTCGGTTAATAATTTGTGATCTTGAGTTCTAAGACCGGTCATTTTTTCTATACGGCACGATTTTGTTAAGTAGACCGCCGCTATGTGCTATACCCAATGCTGATTAGAGCCAATGGTCATGTCATAGTTGGTTTGTGTTGAATTAACCATTGTTGCTTGGTTATAGACTTGATTGGTTGAATCAGGATGGTAAAATTTAAGTTTTTTGAAGTTGGAGTGACCGGTTATTAAAGTTGAAATTACATTAGGCATATAATGATTAATCTGGACCGCTGCAGCTTTGCGCGGAAGGAGAAAATATTATATGTTGAAGTAAGGAACATATAAATACCGGTCAAGAATATGGAAATAATTTGAGATCTGCAGTAAATAAAACATCGGAGTATTTATTTACATATGAGCATATTTATATACTTCTTTCATTATTTTTACAGTATACAATGGACTAAGAATTAGGTTTCGGCACCACTTGATGTACCGGTGCTACCGATCTGGGTGTGGCGACAGAGGAGAAGTCCACGTGATTTGGAGAATCACGGGGCTCTTTTGCCAATTGTGATGACCAGTCCGAGTGTTTGACGCTTAGTCCGTTAAGCATTTTTAGCCCGAATATATTATTTCTGGAGTGATTTATACAACAAACCGATCTGGTTGAAGACTCGTTGTCCGACCGATTGGTTAACCTTAGGCCCTGGGTGTTAATCATTCGGCTGATAATAGGTGTGAAAAATTTTATTGTGTGAATTTTGGCGACTGATTTGATCATCAGGAATTTGGATTTGAGCGATATTCGATAAGCGGAATATCAGTTATGACCGATGCGAATCACCAGGAGTATGAGATTTGACACCGGTCCGGACCGGTCGAAAAGATGTTCTTGACGGAAGATATTAAGAGTTACAGAGGAGTGGTCTACGTGATTTGAATAATCATGGGGGCTATTTTGCAAATGTTTGAGCGGTCCGAGGTATGGAGTGCCCGATCGCGATAACATTGGAATATCAAATTGGATTATTTGAGAAAATTGAATAATGAGACTCGGTTAGATCGAAGACAATTAGGTCTTGCCTAACTAAGTATTGTGAAATTGGATGCCTTAGGCCCTGGGTGTTAATCATTCGGCTGATTATAGGTCTTGGAGACTCGAGTCGATGTAAGTTAATTGGGAAACTGGTCCGATCAGCTAGAATTTTGGTTCTTAGTGAAATTTCACTAAGCGGATTATGAGTTCAGAGCTGATTTACGCGGTTTGTTATGTCAACTCTGGTGTGAATCTCCAGGAGATATGAAGTTCGACCGGTATGACTGGTCTCGAAAAATATGTTCTTGGTAGAACTTGCTGAGAGGAATGTGATTTGATAGAAAATAATAAAGCATAGTCTCTCAAGAAAGACTCTTGCATTATTTGTGATCCTCAAATGATACAAGAGTCGGGAGCTATACCTAATTAGGTGTACCTGACCGGTGCACCATGATCAAGAGCGGTCTGCAGAGATCTCGGAAAGTGGAAAATAATGAAAATTGAAAGGAGCAGATCTGTAGAGATTGCATATGGGAGGAAATAATGAAGAATCAACTAGTGGACTCTTGCATTATTTGAAAGGAGTTCAAATGATCCAAGAGTCGGGGCTATACCCAATTGGGTGCACCCAACCGAGCGCACTAGAAGAAAGAGGAATGTGATTTGATGGGAAATGATAAAGCATAGTCTCTTAGAAAAGACTCTTGCATTATTTGCGATTCCCAAATGATACAAGAGTCGGGGCTATACCTAAATTAGGTGCACCCGACCGGTGCACCGTATTCAAAGAGCAGTCTATAGAGATTTTGGAAGCGGAAAAACATGGAAACCGAAAGGAGCGGTCTCGTAGGAATTGTATATTAAAGGAAATAATGAAGAATCAACTAGTGGACTCTTGCATTATTTGAAAGAAGTTCAAATGATCAACATACCGCCAAACAAACTAGTTTAGCACTCACAAGGATCAAACGATTGAACATTCCATATCTCGGACCACTTGAATTCTCGCAGAAGGGCCCATGCGATTGATAAGATCGCTAAAGTCCGTTTCCTTGTAACCGTTAGGTCACAATTATATATCTGGATCTAAATGATTAAATTACCTAGGTAAAAATGCGTTGGGCCGTAAAAACGGCCTAGTAATTACAGCACCCGAGCCTAGCTCGGGTACCTATAAAAGATACCAAGGGGCGACCTAGGTCAAACCCATTCCCAAATCACCGCAGCGCGCCCACAACTTCCCTCGTTCTTCGGACATCGCGATCTTAATTCTTGCTTCCTTACATTCCCGAAAAGCAAACTTCCAACTTTCCCATCTAACTCATCACAATGGGGAAGAAGAAAACCTGTGTCTAGCCTTCATCTTCCTCTCGCAATTCCTCACGATGAACTGCCTTATGGCACCCTAGAGCTCAAGGACAGTTGCATCACCGAATATCATCTCGAAGACATGGTCCTTAATGGAATCCTTCCCCCAAAGCCAATGCTCAATTGGTCCGCTCCCGCACTTGGTGAAGTTCCATAGGGGGTTGATGATTCCCAGCAAGTAGTCCGATGAGGACATCACACCCTCGGATATAACCAACACTCTTCCAATACACATACATAATTCAAGGACATAAACTACAGCACGACAATTAAATTTACGGGTGAGCATATTCCTAATGATCTCTTTATTTATATTTGAGAATATTTTACAACCTAACGAGTTAATTATTGTTAGGAACCATGGAGATGATGATAATATGGTTAAGAAGGAGGTTGGAGGCGTGGAGGGCCAGCAAGGGCGTCCATGTCAAGTTGGAGGCCCAAACAAAGTCGACTTTGAGTCTGTTTCGGTGTCCAGAAATAGCCTGCACCAAAACGGACGCCTTGGTCGCATACGAAGTCCGTTTGGGACGTTCTTTATATGGATGGAAAGATAATTTGATAACCTTTCCATTGGTGCTGGTCTCATATCAAAATTCGTCCCGAGTCGTCGGGAATTTCCCAAATACTAAGACGTCCAGAAACTGTCCCGGTGTTGCACCACCGTCTTTTGGCCTTTGGGCCGTGTATTTTGTTGAGCCCACTTAGGGCTGCGTCCAGGGGAGGATGGACGACCCTAGGGACCTCATAAGCAGCCGCCGCCCCTTCCTTAGGGTTTGAGGTTTTGCTTAGATTATTCTGTCAAGAACAGTTTCGCCGTTTTGTCGGTTTGTGAGACCCCAACTCGTGAGTTTAATCATATATTTGCAATTTGGTTGCTTCTATCTTGTTCTTGCTTGTGTTCTTCGATTTGCAGGCAAGGATTAGCCTTCTTGGCGAGGTCAATCGTGCTTGCACGGTTGATAACCAGAGAAGACGTGGTGCTGCAATTGTGGGATTCGGAACGTGTTGTTCGGAAGCCGGATCGATTATTGTTAGGAACATGCTCACCCGTAAATTCAATTGTCGTGCTCTAGTTTTTATCCTTGAATTATGTATGTGTATTGGAGGAGTGTTGGTTATATCCGAGTGTGTGATGTCCTCATCATCTGTATTTGATTACCTTTGATCATCTCGTATATGAAGATCTTAAATTTCCCATTCCATTGCATCTCGTGCGAGACTTCTTCTTGCCTTCTATTTCACTAGCATAAACTTCTTCTTGTGCGATCCATAGGAAACTAATTCTACACTACGATACTAACTTGGTCTAATTCCCAAACCCCATATTATAGCACTCAAAATGACATGATGCATGCACATCTCCGCATTAGTCAAACGATCGAAAGTTAGCACGAACTAACACGAATAGTTAGGGACTACCCAGACAAGCACGAACTTCGAACCGTTAGAAAGCTAACTGTTCTAAGTTCTTAAATGGGCTCCATACTCTCGCGTACTCTAAACGTGCTAAACGTGTTAGGTTTTGAAAACAAGCTTGTAAACAATGTACTTGTTGCCCCTGAACTGCTTCGATACCAGCTGTGACATCCCCTCGGGACACCCAGGACTCGGTACAAGGGGACACTCGACGAAGCGAGTTACAACAGTTCATCATCTCATACAAGCTAGAGTATATACATCATGGTATAATACAACCAGGTTTTCGAAATACAAACATCCGACAGCGGAAGCATAAAACGTTATCGAAGGTTTAAAGACTACGATTCTTGCAGCGGAACTTATTCTCTTTACAACAGAAGACCACTAGCGTGATGCACCGAGCCCGTCATACATCACGATCCTTCTCGCTCGGCGTCGGGATCCGTTCCCATTGGAGGAAGCACCTCGGACTGCTCCTCTTCCAGAAAGCTACCGTACAAGTCGTGGAAGTACGACTCGTGCCCTGAAAAATAACGAACAAACCCCGAGTATTCTAATACTCAACAAGACTCGACCCGTCAATAGGCACGCTAAGGCCGACGCCTAGTATGCAAAGGCTTTCCGGCTGTGGGGTTTACTCCTTTGCGAAAACAGCACCAAAAGATGGATCCTTACTTTCAATGTTTTAGCTCAACATTAAGTTCGTTAACCTTGATGTTTGCAATCTATAACTATTGCAATCAAGTTTGCAAGACAAGATCAGAATATATCCATGTTTCCTTCATCTCTCATCCTCATCTTCCATGTTGATTACTACGATGTGACGAGCTAAAAAGCGGTACTCATTACTGCGAGGGACAGCGATTCGAATCGATTTTATACCAGCTGGCAAAACCCGACTACATGACGTATACGCACCGCACCGGTCGCATACGATAACTTTTCCCGCTGGCACCGACGGAAGACTAGCCATTTCCAAACTCCCCGGGAATATGGCGACTCCACGACTTCCTTCGTGGCTGACCCATTTCCCTCCCGTGAGACTCACCTCTCACTAACAGCCGGCAAAAGAGAGTTGGCTACGCTACATCTCCGGGGCGGTAGGGTACATCAGCGTGCTAGGCCCATGATACCAGCATGTAGTACGGTACGTTCAAACTTGTTCAACTAAGCCGACAACAGATGCGGTCCTAGACCGACACAGTACGGGGCTACCACCTTGCAAGACCTCATCTCCGTCTTGCCCTTTCTCCTACGGGGCCCGTCCGGTCTCGGCTTATTAACATCTTCACTTCCACTCTCATCTTTCTCTTATCATTCCTTTTTGCATAAAAATGAACCAGCCATTATCCTATATCTCGCGAGTAGTGTAGCCACTACTCGACTTCTACCGTATCCTATGATGTAAGCATAGCAGATATCGAGCTCTTCATACCAGTATAAGGATAACATCTCATAGGAGTCCTACTCATGCATCTAGGGTGTCAAGCAACTCCTATAACCTAGTGCACAAACATGACCCATTAACCGTGATAAAAGAAAAGACTTTAAATCATAGGTGGGATGCACCGGGGCTTGCCTTGATTCACGTCGGAGTTAGCTTCCACGGTGTCGTTGGTCAACTTCGAGATTCCCGTCTCCTGTCTCGACCTTGGACGGAACCTCGATCACGCCGAGACCTAGGTCGACCAACATTACGTCACGAATTACGATCATGCATGCATGAATGTACATGATATGATGTGCAAAGATTGTATTGATCATGGTCATTAATTAACAATTAATAATTAATCATGTTCATTAATTAATACTTAATCATGTTCATTAATTAACAATTTGAAATTAATCATGTTCATTAATTAATAATTAATCATGTTCATTAATTAACAATTTATAATTAATCATTAATCAATGATATGTAATAACACATAGAGTACTAAATTGGGATCACATGAAATGTCGGTGTTTATGTTGAATTTTGGAAAACAAACTTAACGAAAACTTTCGTATCGTAGTATCTCTATTATTTAAAGAAATTCATTTCTCAAAATGAAATAATAATTAGCATAAAATAATAGATTATATTAATTAAAGAAAGATAATTAATTAAACTATGAAATTATAGTTTCTCAAAATAGGGATTTGAATAGATAATCAAATAGGAAATAAGTTTATGAATCTAATGAACTTTGTTTGGTATTTTTCTTGAATTTTTTATGAATATTTGAAGTTTGAACAAAATCTGAAATGAACTAAATTCACAAAACAGTGGGAACTCACTTGGGCCGAAACTAAGCCGGCCCATGGGTGGGCGGCCCATGACGCGCGCGGCCCAACTCGAGGTTAGGTGCGGCGGCCATGGCCATGGCGGCCGGAGCGAGGAGGGGGTTTGCCGGAGCGGAGCGGGAGGGGGTGGGGAGGCTGGGTGTTTGACCCCGGAGACTCCACGCGACATGGGCGATCAAGAGGTGGGGTCCATGGTGGCGGGGATCGCCGGAAGGGACACCGGCGGCGAGAGGCGGGCAGGAGGGACCTTCGACGGCGTCCAAAGCTCACCGTGCTCAACCAAAAGACGAACGGTTTGTTGCTAGAGCTTCACAAGATCATGACGAAGACCGGCATCGAGTTCTTGGAGGCCGGGGTGTGACACCCCTACCTCGCAAAGCGAGAGGGGTTGTCGAACAGGATCGTATCGGGAGACATCCGACGGAGCGAACGTACATTGCACATACATCGGGGATACATTCACCATTTTCATTACATAGGGAAAATGCTTCAAGTAACAATTTTTATACATAATCTCTTAATTATTACAAGCCATGGTTCCAATTTCAGATTACAATACATAAGTGAAGTGTTATTTTACAATACTTAATCAACGTCTTTGCGGAAGCGTAAACATCTCGACGGTACATATATATATAGCTTAACTAGGAGGACCACACCAGCCCATATGGCGTGGTCTCACTCTTGAGTCGGTGAAGCGGGAACCCACTCCACGGTCCACTCCCGAGGTTCCTCACCTTGACACACATACTTCCCGCAGCAATCACAATAATCGGGCTGCGGGAATCCTGAAAATGATTTCAACACAAACCCTGAGTGTCTAATATACTCCGCAAGGCTTACCCGTCAAAAATGGTTCTAAGAACCGACCCTAACATGCAGGGGGCTTGACCTAGCTTGCGGGAACTTGCAAAAACAGCACTTAAAGAATTTGTCTAACTCATATTTTAGCCAAGTTAAGAGGATGGAAACATAATCGTAAATTTTTGTGAACAAGACTAACAAGCATGGTTGCAATACATAAATTTAATATCTAAAAACAGCAAGCTTAATCATCATCTTCTCTTGTTACTACGATGCAATCTGCTCGAGACAAGTGGTACTCATCACCGCGAGGGACGGCTATATATATCGATTTACACCCTGCAGGGAAACCCAAATGCACGACATACGCATCATTTAAGAACACGTATGGCCACCTTTCACAAGATCACCATAGATATGAGCCGGGTCCGCCCTCCGAGTGTGCATTCCACATGCAACCACGGTAGCGTCGGGTCCAAGGGTAATAACACACCCTCCGTCTACTCACAACCCGTGCATCCGCCGTGACCAACACTTTGCACAAAGGGTGGAGTTACCGTCCAACACCACGGCTCTCAAGTTACATCGGTTTACCAACTCCCATACGAAGGTATGCATTTGGTACACAACTCAATACTTGCTCGCGGAGTCACAACGAACGGTCCTTGACCGACACGCACGGGGCTATGGCGAACAAGGGCCATCCTTGTCACCGCATCCTACACATGCACTCCCCCGTACGGTCTCCAATTTAATCATGTGAGGGTAACCAAATTAAATCCCTAGATCGGGTGATCTCCAAATCACTCGGTGTTGCTACCGATGAAATTATTGAGCGTAGCAACTAGCGATTAGGTTTATACCTAACCAAGACCACGGGAAAAGGAAATCTAGTGCAACTAGGCTTCCGAGCAACTCCTAAACGTAAATGCACAATACATCATAGACGTATGTGATAATAAAGAGAAACTTGTAAAACATAGGTGATGCTCCGGGGCTTGCCTTGGTTCGGTTCGTAGTTAGCACACTCGAACTCGCTCACTTCAAGTTGGTGCCCTCCTTGATCTTCAGCTCCGGTCGGGGTTCCTATATGAATGCATATGTAATGTATGAGCAATGGATGACTTCATATTTCTATAGTTCATGGAACTTTCTCAATAATATAATGTAACGAAACGTTTGCATAAATTAAACATGTTCACGGAACGTGATGACATGGTCACGATGTTGGTATGTGTGGTTTATTTCATGGGGACAACCTTCTAATTAGGTAAACTTTTCATCATATAGTATAGTTGAACATGCTGATTTTCAGATCAAGAACATAGGGTAGGCTTCATTATTGAAACGAGTGGAACGAAATATCTATATGCCTAAGTGTAGCCATGTGATGATGTATAGCAATCGTAGTTATGCATTAATATTTATGTGATACCGTCTCGAATTAATTTAATTACCTACATCTCCTGGTATAATCATTACCAATCTTGTCTTCATTAAATAATGTGAAAAAGGTTGATGCTCATGTCTTAGGGTGAAGCTCTCATCACCTCTCTAAATATTGAGCACCATTGTCATTTTATGTAAATTTTATACAACCCTTTATACACAATGAATGACTGTTCTTGCCCAAAAGATAAATGTGATCATGATATGCTTAATTGTACCATGTAAGTGTGAAAAATATTTAGCCATAACAGAAAAGGAAAAAGGCAGGTTTGAGCTTAGCAAATTCTCAGCCATTCTGTGTAGCCAAGTCTGGATTGATAGGCTTACCGCGATGCCATCTTAAGGTGCTTTAAATTCAAAATTTTGCTATAGAACTTGGGTGAATCATGCTGGGCCATGTAAAGTACGTAGTTCACGGTTTACGACGAACGTATATTTGTGTTATTTGGATCTGTATTTAAAAGGTTATTGAATTTCAAAAACGTCAAGTTGTCACGCGGGCATAACAGATTAGCATCTTAGAGTACTTGTATCTTTATTTTTCTACATATGAAGTACTTGGATTATGCTACTACGCTAAAGTACAAGTCATCTACTTTCCAAAGAGCCCTTGCTCATGAAGTTTGGATCCGGGGTCCAGAAGTTACATCATTTTCAAAATGCAATCTTGTTAAGCAGCGTGGTCATGATAGCATTTTCATCTTGCTCAAAAATTAAATTTCACTATATAATCATAGGTGTTCATGTACACCATGTTATAGTACAAGTTATAAACTTTCGAATGCACTTTGGATCACTCAAATCTGTGGCGTAAATCTTGAGATATGATTTTTCTAAAATCCTTGACGTTTACAGTTTTGTTCAGCGCGTTTCAAAATTTTTCTAAGTGTGGCGCGCGGGGGGGTGGGGCTCGCGGAGCGGCGGCGGGGCTCGCCGGCGACACGCTAGGGCTCGCCGCAGGGGCCGGGCTTGGCCGCCTGTGCGTAGATTTGGATGGCGCATCTACGGCGATGGTGGCGAGGCGAGGGAATGGACGGAGCTTAGCTCGCGTCGGGCCATGGCGGATGCGGCGGCTCCGGCGTGGGAGCACGAGCTCGCCAGGGCAGGAGGAAGGGAATGGTCAAGGCGTAGAGCTGCACCTTCGCACGGAGATGAACGGCGCGGGGTCGGTGTAGGCCGAGGTGGTCCGGAGTGAGCCGGCGACGACGGGGTGGCGAGGCGCGGTGACCGGCGAGGGAGGAAGAAAGGCGATTAATCCACCGCCCTTGCCCGGTTCGTCTGGGGAGTAGCAGGGAGGTTAGTTGGGTGCCCGCGCATCATCCGAAAGCTGCGGCGGAGCATGAGCTCACCTGAGCGGGGCCGAATCGAGCTTGCCGGCGCGGTGGAAGAAGAACGGGGCTCCGCGGCTCTCGGGCAATTCGAGCTCGCGAGAGAGGGAAGGGGTGCTGTGGCTGGGGGCTGGAGCTGCGCAGGAGGTTTGCGGAGCACTCGCACGCAAATGAGGGGGCTGCAGTGCGGGGAGAGGCGGCGCACGGGGAAAAGGGTCCGGCGGCGGCCATGGCGGATTCTCCTCCCCGCCATCGACGGCCGAGAGGGCAAGCTTCCGAGCGAAGGGTGGGAGGTGATGCGCGACGCGTGGAGCTGCACAGCGCTGCGAGGACGGAGCTGCCTAACACGGCATGGGCGCCGGCGGCGAGCGTCGCTGGCGGTGGCCCCGGCCACTGTGCCGGCCTCTGTTCAAATGGGATTCCCACAATTTACAGTTTTGCCACTGATGCCCCTTTCTGTAATTTGCTCATAGAATTCGATCCTTTTGGAATTTTTGCAAACCAAATTTTCTGGAGGTTCAAGGCATTGTAAGGAACAACTTTTGTTATTGGCAAAAGTCCAGATTCGAAATGTAAAAATTTATAACAATTGATGAACAGGTGCTGTTTTAGATCGAAGTTGGATTTTTCTAGGAATTTGTGTTGCTCCAAAAATTCAGAAAAAGTATCCTAAATTCATGTCTTGATGTGCTCTACCAGATTGTGCAAAAATTTGGGGTTACCACCTTGGAGAATGTTTGAGATCTCACTAGCTAGGGTTTTGGACCATTAAAAACCCTAATAGGACTCTAATCCATTATTTCATGTGACTTGGCTAATGATTTTTATTTGCACATGCAGATTTGCATTTAGTACAGTAACATCGTGAATTTGTGACACGGGGTGTCACAGCCCTCCCCCTTAAAGAAATCTCGTCCCGAGATTACGATTGATAGGAATAGGATTGAAGGGAGGTGCGTCGTTACCTCGATTGTGAAGCCATGAACTCGGGAAATGATTATCCAGGAATTCCTCCTGTTCCCAAGTGGCTTCATCCTCGGTGTGATTACTCCATTGCACTTTATAGAAGGTGGTAGTGCGGTTACGAGTAACACGATCCTTCTTATCGAGAATCCGGACGGAGATGACCACATCGATGGGTGGTTTGAGACACTTCTTGAGTTGAGATACATGGAACACGTTGTGCACACGTTCCAAGTTTGTCGGCAATTGCAACCGGTATGCCACGGGGCTAAACTTCTCCACAATTGGGAATGGTCCAATGTAACGGGGAGCAAGTTTTCCTTTTATTCGAAACGTGACACACCTTTATTTGAAGAGACACGAAGATAAACATGATCATTTACCTCGAATTCCAGCGGGCGTCTCCTTTTGTTTGCATAACTTATTTGGCGGGATTGAGCAGCTTTCATATTAGCTTGTATCTCTCTCACTTTTTCCTCGGCCTGCTCAACAATATCCGGACCAAATATTATTCTTTCGCCCGACTCGGACCAGTTTAACGGCGTACGGCACGAATGTCCGTATAACGCCTCAAAAGGAGTGACTCCGAGCTTTCTTGATAGCTGTTGTTATAGGAAAATTCAACGAATGGCAACTGATCATCCCAACTTCCCTTTTGTGTCAAAGCACAAGCTCTCAACATATCTTCCAAGATATTGAATTATTCTTTCCGATTGTCCATCGGTTCGAGGGTGATACGCGAGCTCCGAATTAGGGTAGTACCAAGACTAGCATGCAATTGTTCCCAAAATCGAGAAACAAATTGCGGACCGCGATCTGAAATGATGGTCTTTGGCACACCATGTAAACACAGCACACGGGCAATATACAATTCAGCATACTTCTTAGCACTGTAGGTGGTGTGTACCGGAATAAAGTGTGCTGATTTCGTCAATCTATCGACGATTACCCATATGGAATCATGTTTCTTGGATGTGAGAGGCAGTCCAACCACGAAATCCATAGCTATGTCTTCCCATTTCCAAGCGGGAATTTTCAATGGGTGCAATAGTCCGGCTTTCTTCGGATGATCAGCCTTGACTCGTTGGCAAGTGTCGCACTCGGCAACATAACGAGCCACTTCTCGCTTCATGCGAGTCCACCAAAATTTTTCCTTCAACCCACGGTACATTTTGTTACTACCGGGGTGTATGGAGTATTTAGAGAGATGGGCTTCGTCAAGAATTTTCTTCCATAGTTCCATATCCTTCGAAACCACTAGACGGTTGTTAAACCACAGGACTCCATCCTCATCTTGACGAAAACACTTAGCCTTTTCTGTACCCAATTTTTGTCGGATGTGTTCCATACCTTCATCCGTTTTCTGGGCAGCAATGATTTCTTCTCGTAGAGTAGGAACAAGAGCCAAATTGTGCAATGCACCATAAGGAATGATATGAAGGCAGGGATTACTCTCATTTTCATATTTGCTGACATTTTCCATAGAGCAGATTTCAACTTGATTGCATTGGTGTTTGCGGCTTAATGCATCGGCAACCACATTAGCCTTTCCGGGGTGGTAATGAATTTCCGATTCATAATCTTTTATCAATTCCAGCCACCTTCGTTGTCTCATATTTAATTCTTGCTACGTGAAAATATATTTGAGACTTTTATGATCGGTGTAGAGGTGCACAAGATTTCCTAAGAGATAATGCCTCCAAGTTACGAGAGCAAGAACTACGATGCCAATTCAAGATCATGAGTAGGATAGTGCTTCTCATGTTTGCGGAGTTGACGGGAGGCATAGGCAATGACTCGGCCTTCTTGCATGAGAACACAACCCAATCCTATGCCGGACGCATCACAATATACGTCAAACGGCTTGTTGATGTCGGGTTGAGCTAGAACGGGAGCGGTGGTTAAATGCTTCTTCAAGGTTTGGAAGGCATTTTCACACTCCGGGCTCCACTTGAAAGTAGAGTCTTTCTCCAACAATTTTGTCATGGGCTTCGAGATGATAGAAAAATTTGGGATGAATTTCCGACAATACCCAGCAAGTCCGAGAAAGCTACGGATGTGCTTGACGGTCTTGGGAGTCTTCCAATTTAGCACGTCAGCAACTTTACTTGGATCGACGGAAATTCCCTCAGCTGAGATGATATGACCCGGGAATGGAACTCGATCCAACCAAAATTCACACTTGCTGAATTTTGCATAAAGTTGATGATCTCGTAGTCGTTGAAGCACAATGCGGAGGTGTTCGAGCATGTTCTTCCTCCGACTTGGAATAAATAAGGATATCATCAATGAATACCACCACGAACTTGTCCAGCTCCGGCATAAATACCGAGTTCATGAGGTACATGAAATAGGCCGGTGCATTTGTCGATCCAAAAGATATTACGAGATATTCAAAAAGTCCATATCTCGTAGAGAAAGCGGTTTTAGGAATGTCCTCCGGCCGAATTTTAATTTGGTGATAGCCGGAGCGAAGATCAATTTTTGAGAATACTTTTGCACCGACTAATTGATCAAATAGCATATCAATGCGTGGGAGGGGATATTTATTTTTGATGGTCACCGCATTAAGAGGTCGATAATCGACGCACAACCTTAATGACTTATCTTTCTTTTTCACAAAAAGAGCGGGGCAGCCCCAAGGCGAAGCACTTGGGCGTATGTACCCCTTGTCTAGAAGTTCGTTGAGTTGCTCCTTAAGTTCAGCTAATTCGTTTGGAGCCATTTTATACGGTCTTCTAGATATCGGTGCGGTACCGGGCTGAAGTTCAATTTTAAATTCTACTTCCCGATCAGGTGGCATTTCCGGCAAATCATCCGGAAACACATCGGGAAACTCACATACTACCGGTATGTCCTCCAAATTCTTTATTGCTAGGTGCTGAATTTGGTTCCTAGAAATTTTTGGACATGGCAGGGATAAGACCGATTGGCCGCATATGGGTGAATTTAAATGTACTTCCCGAGTATCTATGTGTAGCACCGCTCTATGCAATTTCATCCACCTCATTCCTAGTATCACATCTATTCCTTGACCATTTAAAACGATTAGCCTAGAGGGATATATTCTTCCAGCCAAATCAAGAGAAACATTTCTTGCTTCACGATTTGTGTGAATGAGGCCACCGGGAGACGTGATAGTGTATGAAGTTTGCAAAATGGTGGATGGTAGATGCAATTTGTCCACACATGCTTGACTGATGAAATCATGTGTGGCGCTGGAATCGAAAAGAACGAGAGCGGAATGTCCGGATATAGAAAACATACCCGAGAGGACCGGTTCTCCGGCTTGCACATCTTCGACCGTAGTAAAATTCACACGGCCGGTTTTGGTGGGGGTTTTGTTGTGGTTGTTGTTGTTGTTGCCGCGGTTATTATTGTTGCCATTATTTTCGCGGTGGTGCTGATGCTGATTATTCCCACCGTTGTTGCCGTTATTGCGGCGAGGGTGTGGGCATTCTCCGATGAAGTGACCAATGCCGCCGCAGTTGAAACACGGCTGCTGCGGGGATGGTCTAGCACCTTGGTTGTGCTGCTGCGGGGCGTGTTGGTGACCACGGTGCTGATAGGAGTGGTGGGGCGCACGATAAGGCTGCTGGAAGGTAGTGCGTTGCCCACCCATTGGAGGCACCGGGACACGGAATTTCTGACCAGTGTGGCTGGTCATTGCAAGCTTGAACTTGTGAGGTGGTGCACCGGATGAACTTCCCGCGGTGCGCTTCCTCTTCTTGTCATCCTGATTGACGCGAATAGCGTCCTCTTGCACAATGGCGGCACTAACCAATTCATTGAATGTGCCATTCAAGAGAGCGAGACGGTCTTGTAGTTTCGGATTTAGACCCTTTCGAAAACACTCACGCTTCTTCGCATCGGTGTCGGCGTGATAAGAAGCATACTTGGGCAAGATAGTTGAATTTCCAAGCATACTCTTGCACAGTGCTGGAGCCTTGCTTCAGGTCAACAAATTCCTGAAGCTTCCTTCTCATGACACCGTCGGGAATGTGGTGTGCACGGAAGGCTGCCGAGAATTCCGGCCAGAGCACCTGGTAATCCGCGGGGAGTGCAGCGGTGTAGTTTGCCCACCACGCACTAGCCGACCCACGGAGCTGCTGTGCTGCAAACAGAGTCTTCTGGTGCTCGGTGCAATTCAGAAGAGCAAACTTGGACTCCACAATACGCAGAAAATTATCTGCTTCCAGGGGGTCCTTTGCTTCCGAGAAAGACGGCGGTTGAGTCGCCCAGAAATCCCCATAAGAGGTGGGACGGGGCTGCGGTGGAGGAGCTGCTGCCTGGGCATTATTGTTCTGGCTTGCCAGGAACAGCCGAAACATCTCGTTCTGATTCTGGACGAGTTGCTCCACAGCAGTCAACGGTGGTGGAGGAGGTGGCTGCGACGAAGCACCATCCCCCGAAGGATCCACCGTGCGACGAGTGTTCACCATCTGCCACACAATTTAATTACACCATTAGTCTCAGCGTTTCGGAGCCATAGACAATGATAATAATTAAGGGACATGATATGGACATGAATTTCAGAATGCAATCCATAGAAGGAAAATCTCATTAGGTGCTGAAATTGATGGAGTAAAAGTTTCGGTATGAAATTTTCAGATTGCATAAACATGGGAGATTAATTTCCATGATCTGAAATTGATAGAACCAGAATTTTTTGCTCACAAATTCAGACCATTCATACTTAGTAAAATTTCCTTACGATTCTGAATTTTGACGGAACGAGACATATATTCATTAAACATAAGCTTAGTGTTTCATATATATTTCGAGGTGCAACCCATTTGTACACAAAAGCGCGCGATATTAACACTTCTTAGCGCGGGGTTACACGTCCAGGATTGTCCGGGCCTAGCTAGTCATCCATACCTCCTATGCTGTCAACCTACCCAAAACACAGCGACCACTACGTCCTTACGTACGTACAAGCCACTAGTTCTTGTTCTTTAGTACACTACCATTAATTTTACAAGTTTCTTTCTTAACACTAGTTAGCAGCCTAGGCATCGCTGTCGGTGTCTTCCGGGTTGTTCACATCGGAAGCATCGCTAGCAGCGTCGTCCCCGTTGTTCTCCGGTGGTGGTGGCTGCAACAGATTCCAATGAGCTGCCAGCAACGCCTGGTGGTGCTGCTGTAACTCGGCCAACTGGTGCTGGAGATTCCCTATCTCCGTGAACAGCTGGTTCATGTTGGTCTGTGCGGTCTGAAGCTGTCCATGCAGGAATTGCATGGTGGCCTGCTGGGAGTGGATGGTCTCATCCTTCTGAGCAATAGACGTCTTAGCTGCATTTAGCTCATTCAGCGCCTCAATCCGTTCCTCATCACAGAACGTAGCCATCTGCTCATGTTCCGCCTTTTCCTGCTCAGCCCTTTCTTTTGCCCTATCCGCGACGACACGTAGGTTATCGCTGAAGATAAGGTCATCCTGCACCTCCTTGATACGTGCAGTCAGGGCAGCATTTTCCTGCTCCAGCTCGGTGATACGGGCGGTCAGCTGCTTGTTCTCCTCTTTTGCTGAGTAGTAGTCGTCCGTGACGTCGGTGAGACGATCGGTGAGGTCTTCCACCTCAGACCTCAGCTGATTCCTTTCAGTCAGGAGTTGCCTCGCATCCATCTATAGATCATGGTTAGGGATACATTTTAAGCAGCATTATTATCAACATTTAAGGTAAATAAAAGCTCAAAGTAGTATACTGAAAAACAGAATGAAACTACATCCCTTATAACGTAACCGGTCCTGAACCCTCTCTGTTCTCACCCAATTTTGTCTCTGTTTGTACAGTAAAATTTACCAAAATTTATGACCAGATGCTAGAGAATTTCCTAAGCTTTCCAACGCATCCTAAAACACGAAAAAATCTTAAGCGGATCAAAAGATACGGCGATTTCCGGCTCGACTGTTTTCTGCCAAGGTTTTCTGGAAACGCCGGGAACTCAAAATTGGCTCTCTGTTTTTGCTTATTTGACCGACTTAACGAATTTTCCTTGCCAACCTGATATTAGATGAAATGTGGGGCATAACACGAGCTTTCCAGAATGGGGTAGATCATTTTATTTGGATAAGTACTTCAAAAGTTATCGCGAGTTTCGTGAGATACCCGAATCTGCCAATCCGGCGGTTCGGTGAAATCTGGCAACCTTTTGCCAGGTTTTTCGGGTAAGTCATTTTCAGTACGATTCCACTCTACTTTTACCTGGATCATCATGCCAGGGTGATGGTACGTGTTATGAGCTTTCCAGATTGTTTTTAATCGTTTCGTTTGAGTGAACGATTTAAACGTTGTGACCGTTTCCGTAAAACGATAATCGGTTAGGGTTTAGTTCTCGATCGGGTGGGGTTTTCTGCCCGATTTTTGGATACCATGCACGAATTGTGTTGAGATTTTGGTGAGTTGTTCGCGACCGTGTTTTTGCATTCTTGATCAATTATCTTATGCAATTGTGATGCATGACATGAATGATGACATGAAATGCCGTTAACCTACGTCCTTTCCAAAAACAAAATACGTGATCGGTCTATATATAGCCGACCACTCGTTTTTGTGGCAACACACACACGATCTCATCACGGGAACTACACGATCTAAACTTCGTGGTTAGCGTACCTGCAAGAGACCATTTCAGAAACATTACATCAAATTCAAAAGAAACTACGAAAACAACTATTCCACAATCTCATCAACCTCTTCATATCCACTTCCTTCTCATAGTAACGGCTCATAGAAAGAACCGCCTCGTGGATTGCCACGAGCCAACATTGTCCCGTATTATTACTTCCGCGGGCACGGAGCGCTAATTTAAATTGCAAACATACCTGGGCCGGGCCGTAGTTGCAAAAATTTAAACAAGCATAACCCAGGGTTAGTTTTGCCACATCTATTTCTACTGTAGACCTTAATTGGGCTTTCTATGTCGTTCCTCACCGTATAAATGTGTTGGCGATTTTTAGAATGACCCGTAGTGTACGGCATATCCCGACACGGCTACGATACCAGCTGTGACACCCATACCTCGCAAAGCGAGAGGGATTGTCGAACAGGATCGTATCGGGAGACATCCGACGGAGCGAACGTACATTGCACATACATCGGGGATACATTCACCATTTTCATTACATAGGGAAAATGCTTAAGTAACAATTTTTATACATAATCTCTTAATTATTACAAGCCATGGTTCCAATTTCAGATTACAATACATAAGTGAAGTGTTATTTTACAATACTTAATCAACGTCTTTGCGGAAGCGTAAACATCTCGACGGTACATATATATATAGCTTAACTAGGAGGACCACACCAGCCCATACGGCGTGGTCTCACTCTTGAGTCGGTGAAGCGGGAACCCACTCCACGGTCCACTCCTGAGGTTCCTCACCTTGACACACATACTTCCCGCAGCAATCACAATAATTGGGCTGCGGGAATCCTGAAAATGATTTCAACACAAACCCTGAGTATCTAATATACTCCGCAAGGCTTACCCGTCAAAAATGGTTCTAAGAACCGACCCTAACATGCAGGGGTCTTGACCTGGCTTGCGGGAACTTGCAAAAACAGCACTTAAAGAATTTGTCTAACTCATATTTTAGCCAAGTTAAGAGGGTGGAAACATAATCGTAAATTTTTGTGAACAAGACTAACAAGCATGGTTGCAATACATAAATTTAATATCTAAAAACAGCAAGCTTAATCATCATCTTCTCTTGTTACTACGATGCAATCTGCTCGAGACAAGTGGTACTCATCACCGCGAGGGACGGCGATATATATCGATTTACACCCTGCAGGGGAAACCCAAATGCACGACATACGCATCATTTAAGAACACGTATGGCCACCTTTCACAAGATCACCATAGATATGAGCCGGGTCCGCCCTCCGAGTGTGCATTCCACATGCAACCACAGTAGCGTCGGGTCCAAGGGTAATAACACACCCTCCGTCTACTCACAACCCGTGCATCCACCGTGACCAACACTTTGCACAAAGGGTGGAGTTACCGTCCAACACCACGGCTCTTAAGTTACATCAGTTTACCAACTCCCATACGAAGGTATGCATTTGGTACACAAACTCAATGCTTGCTCACGGAGTCACAACGAACGGTCCTTGACCGACACGCACGGGGCTATGGCGAACAAGGGCCATCCTTGTCACCGCATCCTACACATGCACTCCCCGTACGGTCTCCAATTTAATCATGTGAGGGTAACCAAATTAAATCCCTAGACCGGGTGATCTCCAAATCACTCGGTGTTGCTACCGATGAAATTATTGAGCATAGCAACTAGCGATTAGGTTTATACCTAACCAAGACCACGGAAAAAGGAAATCTAGTGCAACTAGGCTTCCGAGCAACTCCTAAACGTAAATGCACAATACATCATAGACGTATGTGATAATAAAGAGAAACTTGTAAAACATAGGTGATGCTCCGGGGCTTGCCTTGGTTCGGTTCGTAGTTAGCACACTCGAACTCGCTCACTTCAAGTTGGTGCCCTCCTTGATCTTCAGCTCCGGTCGGGGTTCCTATATGAATGCATATGTAATGTATGAGCAATGGATGACTTCATATTTCTATAGTTCATGGAACTTTCTCAATAATATAATGTAACGAAATGTTTGCATAAATTAAACATGTTCACGGAACGTGATGACATGGTCACGATGTTGGTATGTGTGGTTTATTTCATGGGGACAACCTTCTAATTAGGTAAACTTTTCATCATATAGTATAGTTGAACATGCTGATTTTCAGATCAAGAACATAGGGTAGGCTTCATTATTGAAACGAGTGGAACGAAATATCTATATGCCTAAGTGTAGCCATGTGATGATGTATAGCAATCGTAGTTATGCATTAATATTTATGTGATACCGTCTCGAATTAATTTAATTACCTACATCTCCTGGTATAATCATTACCAATCTTGTCTTCATTAAATAATGTGAAAAAGGTTGATGCTCATGTCTTAGGGTGAAGCTCTCATCACCTCTCTAAATATTGAGCACCATTGTCATTTTATGTAAATTTTATACAACCCTTTATACACAATGAATGACTGTTCTTGCCCAAAAGATAAATGTGATCATGATATGCTTAATTGTACCATGTAAGTGTGAAAAATATTTAGCCATAACAGAAAAGGAAAAAGGCAGGTTTGAGCTTAGCAAATTCTCAGCCATTCTGTGTAGCCAAGTCTGGATTGATAGGCTTACCGCGATGCCATCTTAAGGTGCTTTAAATTCAAACTTTTGCTATAGAACTTGGGTGAATCATGCTGGGCCATGTAAAGTACGTAGTTCACGGTTTACGACGAACGTATATTTGTTTTATTTGGATCTGTATTTAAAAGGTTATTGAATTTCAAAAACGTCAAGTTGTCACGCGGGCATAACAGATTAGCATCTTAGAGTACTTGTATCTTTATTTTTCTACATATGAAGTACTTGGATTATGCTACTACGCTAAAGTACAAGTCATCTACTTTCCAAAGAGCCCTTGCTCATGAAGTTTGGATCCGGGGCCAGAAGTTACATCATTTTCAAAATGCAATCTTGTTAAGCAGCGTGGTCATGATAGCATTTTCATCTTGCTCAAAAATTAAATTTCACTATATAATCATAGGTGTTCATGTACACCATGTTATAGTACAAGTTATAAACTTTCGAATGCACTTTGGATCACTCAAATCTGTGGCGTAAATCTTGAGATATGATTTTTCTAAAATCCTTGACGTTTACAGTTTTGTTCAGCGCGTTTCAAAATTTTTCTAAGTGTGGCGCGCGGGGGGGGTTGGGCTCGCGGAGCGGCGGCGGGGCTCGCCGGCAACGCGCTAGGGCTCGCCGTAGGGGCCGGGCTTGGCCGCCTGTGCGTAGATTTGGATGGCGCATCTACCGGCGATGGTGGCGAGGCGAGGGAATGGACGGAGCTTAGCTCGCGTCGAGCCATGGCGGATGCGGCGACTCCGGCGTGGGAGCACGAGCTCGCCAGGGCAGGAGGTAGGGAATGGTCAAGGCGTAGAGCTGCACCTTCGCACGGAGATGAACGGCGCGGGGTCGGTGTAGACCGAGGTGGTCCGGAGTGAGTCGGCGACGACGGGGTGGCGGGGCGCGGTGACCGGCGAGGAGGAAGAAAGGCGATTACTCCACCGCCCTTGCCCGGTTCGTCCTGGGGAGTAGCGGGGAGGTTAGTTGGGTGCCCGGGCATCATCCGAAAGCCGCGGCGGAGCATGAGCTCACCCGAGCAGGGCCGAATCGAGCTTGCCGGCGCGGTGGAAGAAGAACGGGGCTCCGCGGCTCTCGGGCAACTCGAGCTCGCAGAGAGGGAAGGGGAGCTGTGGCTGGGGGCTGGAGCTGCGCAGGAGGTTTGCGGAGCACTCGCACGCAAATGAGGGGGCTGCAGTGCGGGGAGAGGCGGCGCACGGGGAAAAGGGTCCGGCGGCAGCCATGGCGGATTCTCCTCCCCGCCATCGACGGCCGAGAGGGCAAGCTTCCGGGCGAAGGGTGGGAGGTGATGCGTGACGCGTGGAGCTGCACAGCGCTGCGAGGACGGAGCTGCCTAACACGGCATGGGCGCCGGCGGCGAGCGTCGCTGGCGAGTGGCCCCGGCCACCGTGCCGGCCTCTCGTTCAAATGGGATTCCCACAATTTACAGCTTTGCCACCGATGCCCCTTTCTGTAATTTGCTCATAGAATTCGATCCTTTTGGAATTTTTGCAAACCAAATTTTCTGGAGGTTCAAGGCATTGTAAGGAACAACTTTTGTTATTGGCAAAAGTCCAGATCCGAAATGTAAAAATTTATAAAAATTGATGAACAGGTGCTGTTTTAGATCGAAGTTGGATTTTTCTAGGAATTTGTGCTGCTCCAAAAATTCAGGAAAAGTATCCTAAATTCATGTCTTGATGTGCTCTACCAGATTGTGCAAAAATTTGGGGTTACCACCTTGGAGAATGTTTGAGATCTCACTAGCTAGGGTTTTGGACCATTAAAAACCCTAATAGGACTCTAATCCATTATTTCATGTGACTTGGCTAATGATTTTTATTTGCACATGCAGATTTGCATTTAGTACAGTAACATCGTGAATTTGTGACACGGGGTGTCACACGAGGGTGGCCGGAACCTCGTGCGCACCGTGATGGCGAGGCGGCGGCACATCGAGCTGAGAAAAATCAGGTAAATTCATGAAAACTTGTGAAGAAAACTTGAGGGCAAGCTGTTGGTATGATTAAGATGGAGATGACGCACCTATGGGAGGAAGAAGCACGCGAGTTGGTTCACCCGAGAAAGAGAATTCGGAGAAATCACGGTGGTCGACGCTTAGCCGTTCTTGGTGGAAAAACTTGTTCGATCTCGGGTGCTAGAGCGCGGTGGTGTGATTGGAGGTCATGGGGTGGTGCAGCACAGCCTTGCGGAACGGCGAAGCGCGAGCGAGGCGGACGGGCGGCGGTGTTTGAGTGAGCCGGGGAGGGAGAAGAGGAGTTGGCCTTGGGTTTTATCCCAACGGGACGAGAGGGGTGCGGTGGCGGGGAACCGTTGCGTGGCAGCGAGAAGGGCGGGGCGCGCGGCTAGGAGCTGCCGGAGCGGCGGTGGCAAGGCGGTGCGGTGAGAGAGAGGAAGAAGAAAGAGAGTGACGGGTGGGCCTGGTTTGGATTTGGCAGTAGCAAGAGCTGAAGAAGTAGAGGTAGCGGAAGCGCTACGGTCGGGCCGGAGTAGAAGCTTTATTTCTTAAAAAGCTACCTATACTAGCTTGGAAATTAGAAGGAATTCTCCGAAAAGGTTGTGAGCGTTATAAGACTTACGAAGTGGCTTTCTTAAAACCGGTGGAGGTCTTGATCTTCTTTGAAGGGCCTTGAGTATCCTCGCTTGAGCCCTCTGCAGTCCTTTTCACCGCTGGTTGGACTTGCGGCGACGAGACCGGTCCCCTTACGCCACTTGTTGAAGGAGCGGTCCGAGTGCCATACCGGGATCTCTTGGGAACGTTAGCCGGAGAATCCGTTAATGAGAAGGTTCCCGAGACTTTCCGATAGCAGCTTCAAATGCGGCGAGTGCGGCTTGACGATCCCTCTCAACGACTTCTTCATCTCTTCGCCGGTCTTCAAGCTTTTGTGCCTCCGTACGGGTGTCACCTAGTACGGAAGCGGAAGTTGTGATGGATTTGCTAATGGTTAAGGAAGTAGTACGTTTCTTCGTACTTGGTGCTTGAACCACTTTTCCTGATTTGGATATTTTTGGAGCTATACTTGGGCGGCGAGAGGGTAAGACCGGTCCGAAGTCTTTTGATTAAGACCGGCTTGAACAGCAAGAGGGGCGGTATTGCCTTCATAGTCTTCCCCCCAAGTATCATTAGGAGGGAGTGGGGGATAACTTCTGAAATTATCCATTTTCTGTATTGCACAATCGTATTTGAATAAGGGGATGATGATTAAATGTAACAGAATTCGAGAAGAAGAAGAGGAATACTTACGGGGTCTCGAGGTTTGACATACTGAAAGACGGACCCACTCTTTGGCATCCCGATAGGTCCGGCTTTGGCTGGAGCATTTGCTTGATGCGGGTTTCTAACCGATCTACGTCGGGGAGAGGTGTTCCATCCAGTGGAATGGCCACGTCTTCATTGAAGCACCATGTTGGATGCTCCTGCTTCTTCGGCGGCTGGACTCCTCGCAGGATGAAGCTCCAAAGAACTGTCTCGGCGGTGACACCTTTGACTTCTTTTAGGTACTTGATGCAAGCCAAAAGAGCGAGGATTTCTTCATCTTCCTTGAGCTTCTCCCTGTTTTCTGGGGTAGGGAAATTTTTGGCTACCTTGGCACTAAAAGGAGGGAGTGCAGGTCGGGGATTGTCACGAGAAGAACCACCCGTTTTTCCAAAAGGCTATGCTCTTGTTCAAAGACAGGGAGAAGTATTCGTCCGAACTCCAAGCATTGAATTCCTACCCCATCTACCGCAGCCTGGCGGTCCGATGAGGGAAGTGGGCGGATTTGAAAAAGATATTTGAAAAGCTTGAAATGAGGGAGGACTCCAAGGAAGGCCTCGCAAAGATGGATGAAGAAAGCGATCCGAAGGATGGAATTAGGTTTTGGATTTACTAACTCCCATCCATAAAATAAGAGAAGCCCCCTAAAAAAGGAGCAAGGAAGATCAAGACCACGAAGGAAAAAAACTTGAAAACTAAGCTGTTGGGAGTCTTCTATTCCCCATGGAATTTGGCCAGGGGTCGGGACACTCCGGTTCGAGAATAGGCTGAGGGGGAAGATATCCATCACGAACCGCTTCATTAAGCGATGCCTCGGTGACTTTACTATTGCCCGGATCCCGAACACCGAAAGGGAGCCGGTCGCGGGAACAAAAGAGGAAGACGCAGGGTTGGCAACAGATTTCTTCTTGCCCATCTTAAGAGATGAAAAAAGGAAATGCGAGATTGATTTATGCGGAAAGGAAGAACAATGATCGTGATGTCCGAAGAACAAGGGTGTATGGCGGGCACGTATGGAGCTTCGGGAATGGGTTTGACCTAGGTCGACCTTTCGATTCCTTTTATAAGCACTCGAGCTAGGCTCGGGGCCTAGAAAGTTATTGGGCTGTTTTTTACGGCCTAGTAAATTTGGCATTAAATAACTTATGTCGTGATCGTGCAATTATGACCTAATGGTCATAAGGATATTAAGGATTTGCTGTTAATTTGCGCAGATTATGGCCTAACGGCCATAAGGATAAGTCACCGTGATTATTACGGTCATGAGAAATTTTTCTGTGAATAAGAAAGCGGTCTGAAATATGAACTTTTTGGATCTGGATTAATGTAATGCTAAATTTCATAATTTAGCGAGTATGAAAGAGTTAGATCTTGTCTAACTCGATGTTAATGGATGCCTTAGGCTATGGGTGTTAATCATCCGGCTGATTATAGGCCTTGGAGATTCGAGTCGATGTGAGAATATGGGGAATAAACTGGTCCGATCAACCAGGATTTTGCTTTTTAGTTAATATTAACTAAATACGATAAAGATAAGACCGACTTAAGCGGTCTTAAAAGGATATGCGGTATGGCTGGTTCGACCAATCGAAAAGTGTGTTCTTGGCGAGAGATTGCTAAGAGGGATATGATTTGATGGAAAATAATAAAGCATAGTCTCTCAAGAATGACTCTTGCATTATTTGTGATCCTCAAATGATACAAGAGTCGAGGGCTGTACCTAATTACGTGCACTGACTGGTGCACCGTGTCCAAGAGTGGTCCGTAGCGATCGCGGGAAGTGGAAAATAATGGAAAATTGAAAGGAGCGGTCTGTAGAGATTGCATATTAAAGGAAATAATGAAGAATCAACTAGTGGACTCTTGCATTATTTGAAAGGAGTTGAAATGATCCAAGAGTCGGGGCTATACCCAATTGGGTGCACCTAATCGGTGCACCGGAAGAAGAATATGCAATGATTCCTGTTTACCTAATTAGGTATATGGAGGATAAAAACACTGATTTTTTGGGCTTTTTGAAGCGCCTCGAAGAAAGAAGAAACATTGCAGCAGATTAGAGTTCTTTTTAATTTTACCATGAAATCAAGACCAACATGTAGAAGACTGGTCGGTCTTATTCAAGGTCAAATCAAAAATTACTCGGGGCTGAGTGTCGTATACTTGCCTTATGGGTATACGAGATGATAAAGGAATGGATACACAAAGACACGGTAACAAATCAATGAAGATAAAGCTTGTAGAGATAGCCAACAGATCGGTTCCTAACCGATCCGGAATAACAAAGGATTCCATATACCGGTATGGAGATGAGGCGGGTATCAAGACCGAGTATGATAACTTGAGAAACAAGTAAAGGAGCAATTTGTAGTCTATTAGGACTCGAATCAATAAGGAAAGCTAGAGATAGAGTTCCCATATATGTAATCCGTGTAATCGACTAGGACTCGCATGTAACCCTAGCTCCCCGGATATATAAGGCGGAGCAGGGAGCCCCGAAAACTCTCTCGAGATCTTGCAACTAGCAATCCGCTAAAAGCAATACATAACACACAGGACGTAGGGTATTACTCTCCATCAAGAGGCCTGAACCTGTCTAAAATCGCGTGTTCTTGTGTGTACCGTGTGTTGCACCATCGAATTCCACGCTCGTAAGGGACCGGATAGTTCTAGTGTCGAGTTTAAGACTCGACACTCCTAACACGGACCATGACAGAAAATTGTAGAGCACATTACAAGCTTTCCGAAAAGTGCTCAAACTCCTTAATCCGTTAGTATCGAGGGAGATATGCCCATTTTTGCTAAAACCGGTGATTTCGAAAACAAGCAAGTTATCGGTTTAAACTTTTTGAAAACGGTTGAGTTGTGTGACCACTTTTAGAATTGTTGTTCACTTCATTTGAGTTTGTAGGAATGCATGTGACATGATTATGAAGAATGCAAGAATGATTGGTGCTCAACATGTCGTTCCTACATCCTCACAAAATAAACAAAAACTTGACCGATATAACTACCGGCAAGAAATCGGTGGCAACACACACCTCTCACATGTTTTCTACACGAACTAACAACGTGGTTAGCATACCTAGCAAGAGATACATTCCAGAAACATTACATCAAATTCAAAAGAAACAAGCCAAAAATAAATCCATGTCACCTCGCCTCACATGGAGAGCTCTCGAATAAGAGTGTATTCGAGTCACACCAGTTGATATTATGCAAAATTAACCACACTCAATTACATACCTTTGTTGACGAGGCCGTAGGTGCAAGTATTTAAATAAACATAACCTAGGGTTAGCTTTGCCACCATTCTAAGTCATCCTTATATAGGCCTTTGTAGTTCGTACCTCACCGTAACATAAACCGTGGTTTTCGAGTTTTAGAATGTTCGTTAGTGCGATGCAAATCCCGATTTGCTCGATACCAGCTGTGACACCCCTATCTCGAAGAATAGGGTGATGTCCCTCAGGATCTCATTGGGAGATGGTTGACGAAGCAACCATGCATAGTATCACACACACAAACATAGACGAGTTACAAAGTTACATAAATAAGTGGATTATTACATCTTAGGTTCGAATTAAAGAGAGTACATAGGTTTTGAAATTTAAGTTACATAACATGTTCCGAGTTTGAAATAAACTGTGGAAGCGATAAAATAAACTCGACGATAAATAGATAGCTAAGTAAACCAATGTCGGCCAAGAACATGGCTCACTCTTCATGAGTTGGTGAGCTAGGAACCCATTCAATAGACCATTATTTGGGCTCATCACCTTCCCACACAATCTTGCCACAACAATCACAATAATTTCTTGAGGAAAACCTGAAAACAACAATTATGCGAAGCATGAGTATCTAACATACTCCGCAAGTCTTACCTGTCAAAAGGTTATCTAAAACCAACACCTAACATGCAGGGGCTAACCGGGTTTACTTGGCATAAATTGCATAAAACAGCACCTATTATATTCTATGCAACATTTTATCCACTCGCCAAATTAATAGGGTTGTTGCATAAACATAACTTTAGTGGGCATTGCTAACATACGAGAATTTCAATACAACCGTATATCAATAGATAACAGAAGGTATCATTATCATCCTCACATTACTAATCATTGCAATCTGCTCGAATCAAGTGGGCCTCATTAACCGCGAGGTGGGCGGCGATACATATCTGTCACATCCCAAAATTTCAATTTTGGAATGTGAACCACTTTCCTACAAAATCTTTCATTAAAAAAGAAATTCAAAATGATTTGTTGAATTCTACTAATTAAACATTTATTTTACTTGGTTATGAAAACATTTTCTTTAATAAATATATTTTGATTTATGATAATACTTATTCAAAAGATGCCTTTGTTGCATGAAAATAGTTTATTTTATAAATACATGTATTTATGAAAATGGTTTATTCAATGATAATTTATTTTGTTTAAAGTATTTTAACTTGTAACAAGAAGCTTTTAGGTCCAAAATGTTTTCAACAAAGAATATGACTTTTTCTTATGTTTGATCAATTTGGTTATGAGACCAATTGTAATTTAGGTTATATAATTACTTGTTTGTTGCATTCATGTTGGATAGTTGCGTTAGGTTTTATTGGGTGCAAATTATATTTTTGAAAACCCGAGTAGAAATTGTTTTGGAGTGATTTCGAAAAAATCAGAATTAGGAACTAGAAATAGAAAAGGAAAAGAAAAACCCTTCACACGCTCATAGGCCAATTTTCCGGGTAGCCAACTCTCCCTCGAGCATTGTCTTATATCATCTTTCCACTCATTTCGGTAACATCGCATCCCGTTCATCTTTTATTTTCTTCTTACGAAAATGCTTGGACGTATCTCTACTCAATATCATCTACATTCTCTCCACCTACCACATGCATGAACCTGGACACATTAACCTTCCAAATTCATCCCGTGCACATGAAAGGAAAGAAAACAAGCAATTAAGCGCGTAATTAATAGAGCATTAATCACCATGCTTCAACCTTCCTTTTGTTCTCCCCACCAAACCCACCCCCCCCCTATAAAAACAAGGCCCCTCCCACGTCCTCCCACCCCCTCAAACCGTCACCACGCCGCCGAGCTGCCGTCGCTCCGCCCTGCTCTCGCCACCAGCCACACTGCCGCTGATTGACACCGACGTTCCCGACGATCTACCCAACCAAATGGCACAAAAATTGACCCACTGATGTGCCATGAAGTCTTCTTCAACATATCCAAAAAATAGACCAATAGGTGACTTGAATCAACGGGGATCTGCTGCGCAATGAACTCGCTCCTCGTTCCGGATCCATCCAAGCACACTTGATGGTAATGTTTATCCCATTTGTGCTTGATTCCAATCCTTTCCTGAATAGAATCCTTTACCATGTTGTGTTCCAGGAAGTTCTCATGATGTATGCAAAAGATACCACCATGATCTAACCCGACGAATCCTGGAACGCAGCAGGCGCCCGATCTGCCTCCGCGCGACCACATCTCATCCTCATGCATTGATCTCTAGTTGAGGTGCATTCCTAACAATGCAACCTTGCATTTCACATGTTCCACACTATCCTTGATAATCTTTTTCAAATGAAATCTTTATTTGTGCAGCCAATCCATGGGAACGCGACCACCTTCTTCATGCTGTCTCGCACGTGGCCACATCCCAGCCAAGCGCCCTGTCCACCGTGGGATTAATAGACCCGCAAGTATGGTGGGACCCACAGGTCCGTGAACCCGGTCTACGATGTTTATGGTTTAGTTTAATTCGTTTAACCGAATAATTAGTAGACTTGATGTGGGCCCTTCCATTTAGGCGAATAACACTTAGGTTCTCGCTCTTTTCGAAAAGTAACCCTTGCTTAGTTTTAATTATGTTTTAACCTCACTATTTTACAATAAGCCTGTTTATTTAATGGTAAATTTACATTTATGCCCCTGAACCTTTTTATCCTAATGTTTTAGCCCTAAAGACTTTTTACATAACACTCCTAGTCTTTTTATAAATTATGTTTTAGCCCCTAAAACTAGAAACCTTCGTAACTTTTCGCTCGTAGCTCCAATTTAGACGATTTTTGAGTTCACGGAATCGTAGCAACGCGTACTTTCTTTTAGTAATGCTTTTATAGCCTTTTTGTTTGGTGTATTGTTCTGTTTATTAGTTTCTCTCGTATGTTTATTTGCATGTTTGTTTGCCGTGACGTAATTAGAGGATGATCGAAGCAAGGGATTCGAAGAGCGAGAGTCGAAGATCTAATCAAGAGCAAAAAGAGAAAGAGGCAAGTGTCCTTGACGCATCTTGCACCTACTCCTTTACTATCTGCACATAATTGCATTGCTATGTTAATATGAATCCCATGTGTCGCATCTTCGCCTGGGTGGTTTTAGATGTATGTTTGGGTAGATCCTGCTTAGGTGCTTTAATTGGGTTTAAGACATGATAATTTTAAACTTGATAATGATCCAGTTGAACATAATGATCATGGTTGCTTGTTAATTATTGAACATTTATTTTGGTGACGGGTGGAGGAACTATGGCTGGGGTGTACCGATAGTTCCGTTAAATGCTATCACCCGAATCATAAGGACCGGTTCGTGGAGCGACCATCCATCTTAAACCGTACGAGGCACGAGCCAAGTATGGACGCGGCTTGGCGTAGTATGCGGTAGATGCCGATCGAGTACGCGCGAAGGAGAGGGGGCTGTGGCTGGGGAATACCGGCAGTCCCAAGGGAGGCGTGGTGAACAGACGAGGTCTCGAAACCATCCGGCACAAGGGCGTGAAGTTTCCTGAGTGGAGGGCTTACTCCTGGGAGTTAAGATACAATATGCTTCGGTTTCGCATTCGCGAGTAATAGACAAGTGGAGCGAGCTAATGGAATAATTTTAACCGGTCTTAAACCTAGAATTTTTACCGCTTGAAGCCGTATGCGGGAAAGTGGGTTAAGGAATTGCCCCGGGTGCTTTGGGGATTACGTACCAACGTTAGCCGGGCTACGGGACGGTCTCCTTTTTCTCCGATCTATGGATCTAAAGCCATGTTGCCTACAAAAGCGAATATGGTGTCGACTAGAGTGAGGTATTATGATGAAGAGAAGTATGAAGATCGGTGCCGAGTCGAGTTGATTGCCGTGGAAGAATTACGAGATCAAGCTTTTATTCAAGCAGCTCGGTATCATCGGGGGCTACGTCGATATCATGATCGCAATGTGCGCACGCGGGAATTTCAAATAGGAGACTTCGTGCTTCGGAAGATTCGGTCCAACAAGAACAGACATAAGTTGTCGCCGGTCCGGGATGGACCTTTTGTGGTTAAATCGGTTTCCGGACCGGAGGCTTATAGGCTTATGACCCTGGAGGAAGAGGACACTCCAAATTCTTGGAATATTGATCAACTTCGTCGTTTTTATACTTAAAGATTTTCTTGTAGTTTCCTCCATAATATAATAAAGTATTCTTTATGTCCGTATGAATGTGTTCGTGTTTTTTATGTCTCGATATTTTAATTTTGAATTAACTTATCGAGTCGTGGGCTGCTGCATTAAGAGCAGTCTATGAGATTGATTGTCTGTTATTTTTAGCTTCGATCTGGTATATTTAGGAAGGAAAATTTTAAGCATCTCTTTGGAATATCTGGTCCGTAGGCTGCTATGTTAAGAGCAATCTGTGATATTATGCGATCTCAAACCTTAAAGACTGGTTGTTTTTTCTATATAGCACGATTGCATTAAAGTAAGCTACTGCTATGCATTGTGATCTGTGTTGATTAGAACCAGTATTCAATCATAGTCACCGAGCTGAAATAGCCATAGTTGCTTAGGTATAGAATTTCACTAGTAGGAATGAGATGGAGAATTTTTTGATAACAAGTATTAAAAGAAAAGATAAGACATTAAGAATTTCAGCATAAGGATAAAAATTTATATTACAAAGTACTATGATAACATTGTCTCGTTCAACAAATAAGAAGACTGGTACTACGAAAGATAGCTACTCGGGTAGGTCCACTTGGAATCACCGGTATCTTTTGTCTTGGGGCCTTCTACCAGCTGATCATCAAGCGTGTCTTCGGAATCAAAGGACAAGAGTAAAAAATCTACATCAAGATCTTCGAACTCATCTTCTATTGTTTGTCTAGAGGCGGCAGCGGCATCTTGATCCGGAGCGGGGAATGCCGCGGCTTCATTTAGTGGGACACCCGTTGGATCCAGAGGAACATCTTCGATCGGTTCGAAACAGTACCAATGAGTGAATTTTCAACTTATTAAACCAGTCTTCGATTGTATCCGGGTGAGCACCTTCTCCGATGAAGTTGAAATCGCAGTTTTCGACCGAGTCCAAGACTCGGATTATTGCAGCGATGTGCCCTCCTCCTAATGTGGCAACCATCTTAGAGTGCTCTCCGATCCTCCTAGGGACGGTCCGGATAGCTGTTTCAAGATCCAATTCATTTTGGTCAATGGGTTGACCACCGTTCGAATACTCGAGCGTCCGCATACCGCCTGCAGCAAGCTCGAAGAAAACGAAAAAGTATAAGGAAAGTTATCGGTGCGGACTGGTATTAAAAAGGAGTTTCTTAAATGAAAATAAGAAAGAAGCAACTTACGTCTATGTGTGATGTCCGCAGCCCTAAACCTGCCTTTGATGTTGACATTAGACTCCCTCGGCTTGGTCTCGATCTTCAGTAGACGTTGAATCTCATGCTCTTTTGCTTTGAGAGCAAGCTGGACGGACTCGTGTCGTGTGCAGTCCTCGGAGCGCTTTCTTTCTCCGTCCGCACCGTTTTGATCGCCTCCGAGTGCTTCAGCTAGCTTGGCTTTCAAGCGGGCACTGTCGGCTTCAAGCATCTTGTTAGAGCGCGAGTATGTGCCGGGTTGTTATCCTTGGCGATAAGCTTGCCTTCCAGTTCTCCAATTCGAGCTGCCTGCTGTTCTTCAATCCGAGAGCCTTTCTGCAGAGCTTGTTCTTGAGCAGCCGCTTTCTCTGAAAGAATTTCCTCCACCTTTTTATGAGCAGCAACAAGATTTTTGAGTGCTTGAAGCGGACAAGACCGATCGAAGGATAAAAAGTTAATTAAAGAATTTGACGTTAAAATTGAAAGCTTACATTGGATTTCTTTCCGGAGTTTAATGATCTCTTACCGGCGATCCTCAATCATTCGATGAGTATTCGGAAGATTTGCTTCCCTCTTTAGCAGATCGGCTTCTTTAGACTTCGGACCGGCGGTCCGAGGCTCAAGTTCTACCAACCGCTCTTGATTTTGATGAAGTTCTTCCTCAAGACGAGCGATGATTGTACTCTTGGCCTCGTAGTTTTTGAGAAGAACCTAGAAGATAGAAGAAACAAAGAGTTAGCTTGTAATGTGAAGAAATTAAGAAAGGACTAGAAGAGGCAAACAGGCATACCTAGCCGGATTCGGAGAAGTTTTTTAAAACCTCTTCTTCTTGAAGAGAATTCCATTGAGTCGTAGTCGTGAATTTCCTTGCTCCGCTTGAACTATCAACTTCCACGTCTCCTACGACCATCATGGCAAGTCTAGGTACCCCTGGAGCTTTACGAGTAGTCCTAGCCTCGGCGAGGAATTTCATCGATCCGGACCGGTCCGGTGGGAGTTCGGGCGCGGCCTAGAACAGAGTAGCTTGTGGTGGGTCATCCACATCAATGACGACCCGTTCTTCGACCGCTTTGGAGTATTGTTGTTTGGAAGAGGCACCGGGGATTTCCTTTGTGGTTGCTGCACTCTTGATTTCGAAGCTTTTTCGATGACGGGGTCGAAGGAGCAGAAATTGAGGATGTGCCACCGGTCGTGGCCGGGATAGCAGGTTTGTTTCTCAACAAGCTAGCTATACTAGCTTGGAGATTGGAAGGAATTCTGCGGAAGAATTGAATACATTACAAGACTTAGATGAAAGCGACGAAGAATGCATAATAGTTGTAGAAGACTTACGAAGTGGCCTTTTTGAAGCCGAAGGAGGTCTTGCTCTTTTTGGGGACCTTGAGTCTCCCCACTTGAACCCTCTCGCACTCCCTTTTCCTCGCTGGTTGGACTTGCGGCGCAGAATGGATCCTCCCGTAGCACTACCCGAAGAACCGATCCGAGTGTCATACCGAGACTTCTTGGGAATGTTTGCAAGAAAATCCGTTAATTGGGAGGTTTCATGAGACCCCCCCCAGCAGTGGCAGCTTCGAATGTGGCAAGAGCGGCCCGACGATCTCTATCGACGGCCTCTTGCTCTTTACGCCGGTCTTCAAGTTTCGCGCTTCCGTACGAGTGTCGCTCGGTACGGAAGCGGGGATTGTCGTCGACTTTCCTATAGTCAATGAAGTAGTACGTCTTCTCGTGCTAGGGGCTTGGACAACCTTTCCGGACTTGGAGATTTTTGGAGTTACCCCGGTCGGTAGAAGAAATGACCGGTCCGAAGTCCTTTGAGTCGGAGTGGGGGAGGCGGACCGGCTTGGACAGACAAGAGGAGCGGTGTTGGCCTCGTAATCGTCCGCCCATGTGTCATTGGGGGGGGGGAGTGGGGGATGACTTCTATAGTTGTCCATTTTCTACATTCAATAACAATATATGAATAACGGTATGATGATAAAAAATACTGGAACTCAAGAAGAAGGAGAATACTTATAAGGTCTCGAGGATTTGACGTACTAAATGCCGGACCCACCCTCCGGCATCCTGTTAAATCCTACCCAGGCTGGAGCATCTTCTTTATACTCTTCGCTAACCGCTCTACATCGGGAAGAGGTGTTCAGTCCAATGGATTAGCGATATCCCCATTGAAACACCATGCTCGGATGCTCCTCGCCTTTTCAATGGCTGAACTCCTCGAACAATGAAACTCCAAAGGACCGTCTCGGCGGTGATGCCTTTGACTTCTTCGGATGTTTGATGCTTTCCAGGAGAGCAAGGACTTCTTCATCTCCTTTAAGTTTGTCCTTGATATCGTTGGAAGGCAAATCTTTGGCTACTATGGCTCGAAAGGGGAAGAGTGGGTTGAGGGATGTCACGAAAAACCACCCATTTTCCGAGTGAGACAAACCTTTACTCAATGACAGGGAGAAGTACTCGTCGGTGCTCCAAAGCATTGTATTCCTACCCCACCTAATGCAGCTTGGCGGTCCGATGAGGGAAGCGGACGGATTAGAAAAAGGTACTAGAAAAGCTTAAAATGGGGACGGATTCCAAGGAAAGCTTCGCACGGATGAATGAAAAACAGGATCCGAAGGATGGAATTTGGGTTTAGATTTACTAACTCCCATCCGTAGAAAAAGAGTAATCCTCTAAAAAAGGAGCAGGAAGGAAGGTCAAGGCCGCGAAGGAAGAATGATTTGAATACCAAGCTGTTGGGAATCCTCTATTCCTCATGGAATTTGGCCGGGAGTGGGGGCACTCTAGTTCGGAATGGGTTGTGGAGGAAGATACCCGTCGAGAACCACTTCATTAAGAGATGCTTCGGTAATCTTGCTGTTACCTAGATCCTGTATGCCAAAGGGAAGTTGGCTGCGAGGAACAGACACATCGGGAAGAAGGATTTGAGGCAGATTTCTTCTTGCCCATCTTGAAGGACAGAAAAAGGAAATCGGAGATTGGTTTATGCGGGAAGGAAGAGGTATGATCGCAATGTCCGAAGAACAAGAAGGTATGGTGGGCACGTGTGGAGTATCGGGAATGAGTTTGACCTAGGTTGACCCATCGTTTCTTTTATAGGTACCCGAGTTGGGCCAGCTCGGGGCTGGAAAGTTATTGGTCCATTTTTTTATGGCCCGATAGAATTTAGCATTAAATATTATGGCTTGATTGTGCAATTATGACCTAACGGTCATAGGAATAAGCCGACATGATTATTACTGTGACATCCCATGTGACAAAGTACATGTAAACAGGACCATGTCATTCAATTTGCATTTTCAAATTTCAGATTTATTGAGAAGCAAATTAATATGACTACGGTTTCGAAATTTAATTTCAAAATATGACTCAAACCAAGCACTTGCCAAAACTCAAACTTTTCCAACAAAAGCATGTCAATGTCTTTGCAGAACCTCGTGGGGAATGTCAAGGAAGAATTTTGGGACATTTTTCCATAATTTTTAGTATGGCATAAAACCCCTTAAAAATTCAGTTAACGCAGAAAAACAACAGACATTCAAGGATTTTTAACAATTTTTCTGAGCAAAATCTGAACTTTTGCCAATAGTTGCTCAAAATATCTTGCTACACCGCCACAAAAATCGGTAGATTTTTACCTGCCTTAGAGGAAAAGCAATTGACCAAAAACAGTAGCAGTACAGCATGGTAAAACTGTAATTCTTGGGATTCGACTTGGAGCATTACGCAGGTCCCTCGACAGTCTCAGCTGGCCACCGCCGCCCATGCCTCCAGTTTGCCGAATTTGCAGGTCGGCATGTACTACTTGGCCTCCTCGTCATCCTCCTTATCTTCTCTCCTAAGCTACCTGAGCAAGTCAAGTCGTCGTTTCCCCTTTCTTCTTCAAAGCTGAGCCAACAACCATTGTTGCCTCTGAAGCTCGAGTCGACCCGCCGTTCTGCAGCGTCCCCGACCAAGCCAAGCTCCATGGAGCTGCGCAAGGACACCCTGGAGCTACTCCCACCATCCATTTCTCTCCTCCCAAAGCTCCAGCGAAGAATCGAGTTCATCTTCCTCATAACCGACCAAGCAACCCCTCATCGGTTCATCGCGAAATTCTTTTATCTCGGTGAGTATTGGTTCGATTCCTCGAATAGGAAGCTTACTCCCCTCCTTGAGCAGCTATTGGATTTATCTCCCATGGAATCCAACCAATGGAACCACGGGAATTTGAGCTTTCCTGGCCGTCATTCTGTTCTCTGTACTGTTGTGTTCTTGGTTACTGGTCATGGAATAATTCCAGAAAATAGCAGAAGTTGGTAAGAACTTAGAAAAATCATATCTCCAGTTTTAAAAGTCAGAAAAATGCAAACTAGGACATTTTGGAATCCTTGAAACATGAACTTTGTTTTACTCAGTTTTGTTGCCTAGGGTTCTGTGCAGAAAATCAAAGTTTTGTGTAATTTAAAATAGAACCTTGTTAAGCTTGTAAAGTCCATAGTTAATTCCTGGAAATTGCAAAAATCATAAAAATCGACATGTGCACCTTCCATAACATGTTGGATCCCCTGGTGCTTGATTTTGATGCATTCATACATATTTTCATCATAATTATCATTCTTTGGCTTATATAGCATATATTTGCCTATGGATAATTTATTTGGAAAAATGTGTCAAAAATTCATGGCTTATTTGCTCCTGGTGCTCATCATGAGTAATTTATGTTTTACCATGGGATTCTTGTTTAGGATTGTTTATAGTATTATTTTCTTAATTTAAGTGTGCTAGTTCATATTAGCATAAAAATGCCATATTGCATATTGCCATGCTTAATGTCACATGCAATTCCCTAAATGGTGCATACATGCTCATTATGCTTAATTGTGATTCTTTTATGCACTTCCATAGAAATCGTGTATAAGATTGCTTGGTAAAACTATTTGCTTAATTGTGAATTTGCTAAATTAATATTGACCTAGTATGTTATATTGCCATATAGTCTCATATGCTTAATTCATGTAAAAGAAAAGTCTACAATTTATGCATACATATTTATTATGCTTATGTACTACTCTTCTATGCATCTCCACAGAATTTATGTAAAATTTCTTAATAGAATCACTTTGCGTAGCATAGAAATTGGCTAAATTCAATATTGATCTATGCATGGCATAATTGTCCTATTTACCCTATGTGTATTAATCTATGTGAAGAGTTACATTTTCTGCTTATGTGTGGTTCTTTAATGTTTTTCCACATAGCTCATGTATTAAAGTGCTGTTAGCACCTTTGCTTCATTTCAGGTTATTTAAGTCATATTGGCTGCATTACATATTGTCATATGCCTATATATGCAAAAATTTATGTCAAGGTCTTACGCTTATGCATGATCATATTATCTTGCTGTTTATGGCTAATTAGGGCAGTAGGATAACATGTGTATATTTATTTTGCCCTATTCCTTGTTGATGCCCATGTTTAACTCAATGTTAGAATAAAAGGTGGATAGATTAAATACTCTCTTGTGCCATATCATCTAGGAGAGAGTGATTATTCTTTTGCTTCTAAGTATTTTGCTTATGTATGCCTATCATATATTTCATTTTAAATAGAAGTGTATCCTCTTGACCTAAACTATGTTTTCCTATCCATAAGCAAGCATATCATATCATGCATGAATAAATTCCTCTCATATGCATATAACATCATCATTCACAATTATTGAGAAAGTTCCATGAATAATAATATCTATGCATTCACCTATACTCATACATTGCATTGCATTCATCTAGGACCCAAGAACGAGGAAGGCAACCCCGAGGAGATCAATGTTGAGCTGAACACCGTGTGGATACTAACTTCGAAACAGCCCCAAGGCAAGCCCCGGTGCATAACCCACGCTTTTAAAAGTTTTGCTTTACTTCACATGTGATGGTGTCATGTATTGTGCATTTAAGTTCAGGAGTTGATCGTAACCGTAGTTGTATTATTTATCTCTTTATGCCTCTGGTCTCATTAGATAGGTATAATCCTTTTCATTAGAAATGCTATGCTTAGTAAGGAGTCATCGGTAGCAACACCGAGCGGTACGGAGACCTCTCGGTATAGGTTTATCCACGTGTTATCTTTCACATGATATTTATGAAATTGAGACCATACGGGAAAATGCATGTGTAGGATGCGGTGGCAAGGTTCGCCTATGTTCGCCATAGCCCCGTGCGTGTCGGTTGAGGACCGTGTGACTCTACGAGCAAGAATCGAGTTGTGAACCAAGTGCATACCTTTATTATGAGTACTGGGAAACCTAGTAGCTTGAGAACCGTAGGGTTGGACGGTACTCCGCCATTCTTTTGAGATGTTGATTGATGGTGGCATCTCGGGTCATGTGGTTGGACGAGTATGCGGTCTGCCCTTGGATGGCTCCACCGTGGGCATCGCATGTGCGGAGATATTACTTGGGAGAGGTGGGAGTCGTATCGGCCCTATAGTGATCTCGCGAACGGTGGCCATATGTGTTCTTAACTGATGCGTATGTCGTGTACTTGGGTTTCTCCTGCAGGATGTAAATCGATATATATCGCCGTCCCTCGCGGTTATTGAGTACCTCTTGTCTCGAGCAGATCGCATCGTAGTAAGAAGTGAACATGATGATATATTTGCTGAATTGAAGTATTTTAATATTGCTTTACAACCTTGTATTGCTAGGTCCTGTTCACTAAATTTTATATTCATGTCATAACCCTTTTAATATGGCTAAAAGTTGGAATTAGAAATTAATGTAGGTGCTGTTTTTGCAATTTAATTCCAGCAAACCTGGTCAGCCCCCTACATGTTAGGAGTCGGTTTTGAAACTACTTTTGACGGGTAAGACTTGCGGAGTATATTAGATACTCAGGGCTTTGTTGTTAACATTTTTGTGCAGGTGAGCTGTTGAGAAGAATGGGCACATCTACGGGCTTGATGTGTTACATTTTAGGCAACTATCGTCGAGATTAATTTACGCTTCCGCATATATACTAAAGAGATGTAAAAATCAGAATCTGAACTCTATGTATTGTAACACTTGAAGATCATATGTAAAATGTTCTACTCATGTACACTAAATATGTCTTTGTAAATGGTGAATGTATCATCTGTGTATGTGCTATGACGTACGCTTCGTCGGATGTCTCCCGAGGCGGTCCAATGCGACAATCCCTCTTGCTTTTTAAGGTAGGGGTGTCACAGCTGGTATCAGAGCCGATTCGGGATTTGCCATACGCTAATGATCATTCTTAAAAAAGGCAAACACTTTTACGGTGAGGAACGATTTAGTAAGCCCAATTAAGGTCTATAATAGTGTAGAAGTGGCAAACTAACCTGTGTTATGATTGTTTAATTTCTTGCATCTACGGCTTTGGCTCAGGTATGTTTGCAATTTAAATTAGCGCTCCGTGTCCGCGGAAGTAATAATACGGGACAATGTTGGCTCGTGAAAATCCACGAGGCGATCCCTTCAATGGATCGTTACTCTATATGATAGTAGAACTGTGATTTGTTTTCGTAATTTCTCTTGAATTTGATGTATTGTTTCTGCAATGGATCTTCTGCAGGTACACTAAACACGAATCTTAGATCGTGTAGAACCGTGATGAGTACGCGTGTGTGTTGCCACTAAATTTGCGAGTTGGTCGGCTATATACCGATCACGTCTTTTATTTTGGAAAGGATGTAGGAAATCAACATATTTCATGGCATCATACATTCCATTCATCCCATGTGCATTTCACACATGTTAATGAACCCAAATTTATCAACCTAAACCAACTCACATGTCCTAGTGTCAACAAAATGTAAGAAACCAAATCGGTCTAAAAACACCCTCCCGGTCGACAGCTTTTCCACACAATAGGTCAGTTCACAAAAATCGCGATATCTCCGTCATTTCTTGTCCAAATGAGGTGATCTACCCCTTTCTGGAAAGCTTGTGTTTTTATCTACAACATTGATAGACAGAGATTGTGCTGGAAAATTTTCTATCCTGGCTAAAAATGGCAATAACAGAGAGTTGTCAGGAATTCCAGAGGCAATTTCAGCACACTGTTTTAGTAGTATTTCTGCCATAACTTTCGATTGGCTTGAGCTATGAAGGTGATTAAGTACTCGTTGGAAAGATTGGGAAGAGCCTTACAACCTTGGTAGTATGAGTTTGTCTTGGAAATATCTGGAAGGACCCATAAGTTGGCAAAACAGTAGGGTAATCCAGAAATTCAGATTTTGGTTTTTTGCACGATGTCGGAATTCAGAGTTGCCTTGCATATTCTTCATGTCAATTTCATTATTCATCGATTATGCTAGCTCATTTAGCATATGAATATGTTGAATATGAAGTCTGACAATGTTGATGATGTTCCACAGATGGTGCGCAATCGCAGAAATGTGGAAAACCGCGGTGAGGTCCCCGAAGGATCCAATAACCGTGGTAGAGCACCATTGTCATCTTCACCTCCGCTGAGAATTCATAATGAGAAATTCATTAATAATCAAGTGGAGTTGTTCCGTATTGTGACATCCCCTCCGGGACACCTACGAATTGGTACGGAGGGACACTCGACGAAGCGAGTTACAACAGAAACATCATCTCATACAAGCCAGAATATATACATCATGGTATAATACAACCAAGTTTTCGAAATACAAACATTCGTGCAGCGGAAACATAACATTATTAAAGTTTAACATCCTACGAGTATTCAGCGGAATCTTGTTATAAATACAACCCAAAAGACTTTAAATGATCAGCGTGATGTACTGAGCCCTTCGTACATCACGGTCCTCCCTCTTCATGGCGTGGGGATACGTTCCCATTGAAGGGAACCTCCCTCCGGACATTGCTCCTCTTCCGGGAAGCTACCATACAAGTCGTCGTAGTACGACTCGTTCCCTGAAAGATAATGAACAAACCCCGAGTATTCTAATACTCAGCAAGACTAACCCGTCAACGTGGCACGCTAAGGCCGACGCCTAGTATGCAAAGGCTTTCCGGTTGTGGGGTTTACTCCTTTGCGAAAACAGCATTAAAGGGTGCGTCCTTACTTTCAATATTTTAGCTCACGTTAAGTTCATTACCCTTGGTGTTTGCAGCCTGTCACTATTGCAATCAGGTTTGCAAGACAAGATAAAATAGATCATTAATCCTTCCATCTCTCATCTTCATCTTCCATATATTTTACAGCGATTCGAATCGATTTTATACCAGCTGGCAAAACCCGAGTACACGACGTATACGCATCACACCGATCGTATACGACAACCTTTCCCGCTAGAACCTGACGGAAGACTAGCCATTTCCAACTCCCCGGGAGTATGGCGACTCCACGACTTCCCTCGTGGCCGACGCATCTCCCTCCCATGAGACTATCCTCTCACTAACAGCCGGTAAAAGAGAGGCGGCTACGCTACATCTCCGGGGCGATAGGGTATATCAGCTTGCTGGGCCCATGATACCAGCATGTAGTACGGTACGTTCAAACTTGTTCAACTAAGCCGACAACGGTACGGTCCTTGACCGACACGGACGGGGCTACCACCTTGCAAGACCACATCTCCGTCTTGCCCTTTCTCCTAGGGGGCCCGTCCGGTCTCAATTTCATTAACACTCTCATCAACTTAGTGTCAACACAAAACCCTTAAAGCCTCCATGCTTTAAGATTCCCTAAAACATCTAGCGTTGCGACTATGAATTAAGCTTAACCTCTATTGAGCTACATGTACCGAGTATAGAATAAACATACGGAAACCTACCATAATGCAACTAGGGTATCAAACATTCCCTAACACCTAATGCACAAACATAACCGAACTAAGTGATAAAATCAGATATTTAAAAACATAGGTAGGATGCACGGGGCTTGCCTTGATACGGTTCGGAGTTAGCTTCCTCGGCGCGTGGGTCGACCTCGAGATTCCAGTCTCCGACTCGACCTGCGGTGGAACCTCGATCACCTCGGAACCTAGGTCGACCAACAATGCGTTGCGAATCACAATCATGTATGCATGAATGATCATGATGAAATTATGCAAGGGTTTCATTAATTAAGTCCAATAATTAATAATTAATAATTAATGCTTCATCACCTTGGTTAATTAATAAATCACGAATAAGCATGTTCATTAAGAAGTAATTAACAATTGGTTATGCTGATTAATAAATGCTTAATCAAAGTTATTAAGTATTAATTAATCATGTTCCTTAATTAGCTAATTAAGTTCACTAATTGCTTAGGTTTAATAATTAATATTGATTCTTGTTTATTAAGCAATAAATAAATCATTACTTTAAATGACATGTGATAAAAGGCTAATAAATTGGAATCACATAAAGTAATAAAGTTTACGTTTAATTTTTGGAAAAAGTAATTTTCATAATTAATTTCGTCTATGAGTATCTCTTTCATCTAATTAAATTATTTTTCTTCATTAAACATTTTATTAACATAAAATAATAACTTTTCTTTAAACATAGAAAATGAGTAAATACTATCTATGAAATAAATTCACTCAAAATAAATATTTTATTTCACAAATAAATAGATCTTATTTCGGGCGGCGCGGTGAAGATCACCCAGCGGCAAGCTTCACGGGGAACAGCTCGATTCTCCGGATTCGGGGGCTTGAGGACGAGCGACGGCTCGGGAGTAGCGAGGGGGTCCGGCGGAGCTTGCGGTGGGTTTGGCTCGGATGGAGAGGCACCGGAGCGGGCTGGCGTCGAGCTCCGGAGGCGGCGGTGATGGTGGTGAGGTGTGGAGAGAAAATGTGGGAGAGGGAGAGATGAGGGCGAGCCGGGGAGTCTTATCCCGGCCGGAGAGGCGGTGAAGCGGCCAAGCGGCTGCGTGGTGCCAAGCACATGCGTGGCGGGGCTGCGTGGCGGCCTGGCCGGAGGCGGCACGGCGGGGCGGCGCGAGAGCGCGGAAGAGAGAGGAAAGGGAGAAGAGAGGCTGGCGCCGGGGCCAGGTCCGGCAATTTTACAAAAACCTCCTCGCCTTTCGGATAACTAAAAAGCAACCTTCCGGTGCTCCAAAAATTCCCAAATTTTTCAGGGTTGTTAATGCAAGTATTTTAGGCATTTTTCCTATTAAGTCCAAGTTAAGATTCCAAAACATTTTCAGATTAAAAATTCATAGCTAAATTAATAAAAGAGGCTTTGTTTATTTCTTGCAAATATTTTCACAAAGCAAAATAATTTCAGGGGATTTTTATATATCTTTATTTATGACATTTGAGCCAAAGAAAATGTTGAACATATATTTTATTCTTATTTCATTTCTTTTTAAGCATTTCCTTTATTCTTTAGCTATTTTGAATTTTATGTGTATGTTCTTAACATAAAATTTGATATCTTCAAAAAATGCAACAACATGATGCAATGCTCATGATGACAGGAAATGTATTATTATTATTTTTTGAGAGTTGTTACAGCCCTCCCCCTTACACAAATCTCGTCCCGAGATTCACGATTGAAATGACTAGACGATAGTGCTAAAGAACTCGGGGTAGTTTGATCGAAGAAACTCCTCTTGCTCCCAAGTGGCTTCGACTTCCGAGTGATTACTCCATTGGATCTTGTAGAACTTGATGGTCCGATGTCGAGTCACTCTATCCTTGGTGTCGAGAACTTTAACCGGCCGTTCGTCATATGTCAAGTCTGGTCTGTAACGGTTCCACCTCGATTGTCGGTATATCCACCGGTGGTTTTAAACACTTCTTTAGTTGAGATACGTGAAATATGTTATGTATACCCGACAAGTGTGCGAGGCAACTCCAAGCGATATGCTACGGCTCCACATCTTTCTAGAATTGGAAAAGGTCCGATGTACCATGGTGCTAACTTGCCCTTGATTCCAAACCTTTGAACACCTTTGGTAGGAGATACTCGAAGATAGACTTGATCTCCAACTCTGAAATACTAACTCTCGACGTCTTTTATCGGTATAACCGACCTGTCGAGATTTAGCCCGTTTAAGGTTCTGCTGAATGAGACGTACTTGTTCCTCTCGCATCTCTTACTAGATCCGGTCCGAAGATTACTCTTTCCCCACTTTCGGACCAATACGAGAGGTGTGCGACAACTACGTCCATATAGAGCTTGGAACGGTGACATTCCTGCACTCTCTTGATAGCTGTTATTGTAGGAGAACTCCGCTAACGGTAAACACTTCTCCCAATCTTTACCATAGGTTAAGACACATGCTCGAAGCATATCCTCGAGATATTGATTGATCCTTTCTGTCATCGTCCATCTGTTTATGCTTGAGCTTCGTATCAATCTTATCCCCAATGATTCATGTAGTTGCTCCCAAAATCTGGAGATAAATTGCGTCCCTCTATCCGATATAATGGTCTTCGGCACTCCATGCAAACAGAGAATTCGGGCGATGTACAGCTCTGCATACTTCTCGACGAGTGTACCGAATATATACCGGTATGAAGTGAGCAGACTTCGTCAACTCTGTCCACAATAAACCGGATAGAGTCATGTTTCCGTGGGCTTAGTGGTAACTCAACGATGAAATCCATGCTGATGTCCTCCCACTTCCATTCAGGAATACTCAAAGGTTGTAAGGGTCCTGCTTGCTTCAAGTGCTCGTCTTTGACCCGCCGACGGACATCACACTCATTGACATACTTGGCTATTTCCCGCTTCATGCGTGTCCACCAAAATCTTTGCTTCGGATCTTGATACATCTTGTTGGTTCCGGGGTGAATAGAATATTTGGACATATGAACTTCATCCATTATCTTCTTGCGAAGTGATAGATCTTTCGGTACTACCAATCGATTCTTGAACCAAATAACTCCTGCATCGTCCTCTCTGAAGCATTTAACTTCACCATTTCGAGTCGTCTCCTTAGGTGTCCCATACCAACACTTTCCTGTTGAGCTGCCACCACTTCTTCACGAATGGTAGGAATAAGAGCCAGATTTGTCAATGCTTCATACGGAACAATCCGAAGATTCGACTCTTCACTTCCTTGTGAAGATGCTTGAATCAAGAACTGCGCCATGAGATTATTGCAATGAACCTTGCGACTTAAAGCATCGGCTACCACGTTTGCCTTGCACGGGTGATAGTGAATTTCTAGCTCATAATCCTTGATTAATTCTAACCATCTTCGTTGACGCATATTCAGATTTGCTTGGGTGAAGATATACTTAAGACTCTTATGGTTATTGTATAAATGTACCAAATTACCCAAGAGATAGTGCCTCCAACCTTTCAATGCAAGAACCACTCGCTGCTAATTCTAGATCGTGTGTAGGATAGTGTTTCTCATGACGCCTAAGTTGTCGAGAGGCATAGGCGATCACTCGACCCTCCTGCATTAGAACACATCCGAGTCCCGTGCCCGATGCATCGATTCGTCGGATCCGGTCGAGCAAGTACGGAGCTGTTGTCGACAACTTCTTTAATGTTTGAAAAGCTTCTTCACATTCTTTGCTCCATACGTACTTTTTATCCTTTTCCAATAGTTTGGTCATTGGCTTGGCGATCTTCGAGAAGTTTGGAATAAACCTTTTGTAGTAACCAGACCAATCCTAAGAAACTTCGATTTGTGAGACGGACTTTGGTGGTTTCCAATCCAACACTTCTTGAACTTTGCCTGGATCAACGGCCACTCCTTCGGCTGATATCACATTGAAAGTTGCCTAGAGGGGGGTGAATAGGCAATCTAGATAAAAACCTGAAATTACGACACTTAAAAACAAATAGGTCAAATTCGCTCTAGGTTGGGTTGGTGCTATCAAGCTTGGAATCAAGATGGGAGCTCACTCCAATGGCTTTGGATCTCAAGAGGAGTGGAGAGGAGTGAGAGAGAGAGCTTGAGCAAGATCCGAGAGTTCAAAAGGCACCGAGCAACTTTTCTCACGGTTAGGTCAAAGCTTTATATAGTGTGGGCTCTAAAAGAGCCGTTGCTCAAGTCAATGATTGGACTTGACGGAACTTCCGTGGGTGACGGAACTTTCGTCACTCTATTAGGTCAAGCTGCGAAAAGCCCGGGACGGTACTTCCGTTCGAGTTAGAACTTCCGTCCAAAACTCTCTGGAACCGACGGAACTTCACGTCGCCCGGACGGAACTTCCGTCGGGCAAGATTTGAACTGGAAAACCCTAGGAACGGTACTTCAGTCACGTTTGGGACTTCCGTCCCAAACTCTCTGGAACCGACGAAACTTCCGTCGGCCCGGATGGAACTTCCGTCAGGTGTGGAGAAGATAGGAAAAGATAGGCTTTTTGATCGTCGTTGAGTTGGTATATTGGTTCCGAGTTGTTTGAGAATACCTAGAGCACATTCTTCCTCGCACGTAAGATCGCTTCACCCCTCTTAATAGTTTGGCACACCTATACTCAAGAAGCTATAAATCTAAACTTGTCATCTTTGCTCTTTGAGTACTTCAACACTTTTTAATTCAGGGGTTTACTTTCTCACATTGTGGATACTATCATTTTGTTGTCCTGCACAATGACTCGATAACCACATTAGAGCTTTTAATCATCTGTCATTTATCACCAAAACCCACTAAGGGGCCTAGTGCATGTTCAATCTCCCCTTTTTGGTGATTGATGACAAATAATTAAAAGGGATAACAAAAGACTAAAAACGGAAAGAACAAAAACAAACAAAATATAGCGGAGCTCCCCTAAAGAGATGCATGGGTCACACAAACATGTGAGAGAGCTCCCCCTATATTTTGTGCTTGTGGGGTGCCTAAAAACAAGGTGCACAAGTGACAAGATTAAGTGTGAAGACGAAAAAGAAAAACAGCACAAGCGCGAATAGCTTCACACCACATAACGCAAGCCACATATATCAATGAACTAAAAGGCACCACATTAAAGCATTAAGCAACCATCATCCATCATTCAAGCACATAGTTTGCGAGGAATTAAAAAACTAGCCCTATTACAATAGAGCACAAATCACATAGTTCATTACATAAGTTCCTATAAGTTCCAACGACTAAGATAGATAAAGAACACAAAGATAAGAAAGTAGTGATCCCTTTTCTCACTCTCTCCCCTTTGGCATCAAGGCACCAAAAAAGGAAGAAAGGAAGGAGAGTAAGACGGGAAATCACTCGTCGCCCTCCTGCCCGCCAAAGTCCTCCTCCTCTTCTTCTTCATCTCCTGCATGGGCTGCATGGGAGCTTTGACCGCCATCACCACCAAAGAAGGTAGCATAGTCCTCGGGCTGCCACCGATAGACAAGGCGGGGTGCATCCTCCTCTTCCTCGGATCCTGGAAGGGAGACCTCGAGCACTCCGTGACCTCATGAAGTTCTTCATCCTTCTAGCATTCTTTTTGACACCCTGCCTCGTCTCGGTGGATATCAACGAGCATTTGCGGTGCACACATTGAAGATAGACTTGAGGGCGCCCAAGATGCGAGAAGTGAGAGAGCCTTCCCGGCGTGGAGGTGCACTCGCTAGAGGTACCAATCGGGGCTGAGGCGCTGTGCTTCTTCTTTGCTCCTCCTTTTAGCTTTAGCTGCAGTGGACGATGCTTGCATTCCTTCTCAAATGTCAGCCGGGTAACTCCCTCAATCATAGCCATAATCCAAGGAGCATAGGGAAGTGTCATCCTAGTGTTCGAGCTGCGCCTGCTAATCTCCTCAAAGATAAAACCCATGACACAAAAAGGACGGGCGTCGGGTGCAAACCTCACTAACACATTCCTTGACCAAGCAGCAATCTGTTCATTGTATCCATCCTTGGGCACAATGGTCCGGCGAAGGATCCTATTAAGGTAGAAGTAGTAGGGCTGAAGTCCCTTTGTCTGTCCATAGACACATGGGCCATCCTCATACATAAAAGCCAGCTCGGACTCGGGGATGTTTTGCTCATTGATGATGGTATCATGATCATCATCTCTGTCGGACTCGGCAGGTTGAAATAAGAAGCAAACACTCGCCGACTGCACTCATAGCGCTGTCCTTGATTCATCCAAACTATCTTGTGGCGGTCGGTGTCAATATAGAGTGTGGCATAGAATTGACAGACAATTTCTTCTTTCCAATCATGGCGGAAAGCCATGAGGTCATACACTCCACGGGCCCCGCACACATCTATCACTTGGTCAAAAATAGCATCGTTCTTGTTTTCCATGTACCGCCAATCAATCCACCGATGCTCGATGCAGCCTCCGAGATTTCTTCCGCATGTCAATGAAGAACGTGTAGTAATAGTCCTGTTGACCCCACAAGTGAAACCTTGGATCCGATGCCTCTTTCTCCCGTGCACCTGCGGGGTCCGTCCTTCTCGGCGCATCCAAGCACATCGGGATGCCTCCTCATATCACATCGGCTGTGGGTGCCAATGTAGACCGGTGGCCCGATACGAACATCACTAGTTGCCACACCTGCAACAGCTGCCCCCGACCGGTCACGTGCAACCACCTTGCCCTTGCCTCGGCTGTCGGGATGCGGTGTGCGCTTGATCACCCTCTTGCGCTTGAGCTGTGATCGAGGCGGCAACTCCTCCTCACTCTCCGAAGATGGAAGTTCCTCCTCAATCTCCTCATCACGGCTTGGTTCCCTAATGGTTGGCCCGCCGCTCTTCCCGCCCGCGTGCTTGGTACGAGTCATACTCGACAAGAAAGAAGGAATTGATAAGAGCTTGGTCGAATAGGATAGGTAATGTGTCAATGTGGGCAACTTCATGAGTGAAGTTCGCAGGACGGAACTTCCGTCGGGGATGACGGAACTTCCGTCCTGTCAGGACTTCGCCCATGGAGTTGACCAAACCAACACAAGATCTATTCTACCCACTAGTGCTAGACAAATACTTGAGTATACTAAGATGCTAGACGCTATTCCACTCAAGATAGACCAACAAGCTACTAGCATTGACCAAGATTTGAAAAAAGGAGATTTCAAGATCCATACCAAATCCACGCGAAGGAGAGCGCGAATCCACGGAAGAAGTTGAGGAACGGAAGTGCCGTGGGATGGGGAAGCTTTCCCACGGATTACTTGAGCTTTTCCTTGGTTGAAATCGCAGATCGCCTCGGGTGCTCACGAGCTAGGGTTTGGGAGGAGAGAGAAACTGTGGAGAGATATGAGGAAGAAGAAGGGAAAAGAAGGGGTCGGGTTCCCCTTAAACCCGCACATGACGGAAGTTCAGTCACTGACGGAAGTTCCGTCAAAACCGGATAGTTTTGCTCGGAAGTTCCGCCAGGGAACGAAGTTCCGTCCTGTCCTGGTTCAGCCCGTTTTGGAAGAATTTTGAGAAAAAGTTTTGAAGTTTAGAGACCTAAGTTGGACCTTGGGGTTGCCTTCACTTGTGTAGCCAGCAATCAACCACGAGAGAACAATATCCACAAGATGGGCAATATGATCACAAGATCAACTTCAAATATTTTCAATACAAAAGATAAGCTTTATTTTTGCAAATAGTTTTTGAGAGGATAAAGACAACAATCAATATCACCAAGATGCACAAGATTTCATTCCACATTAGAAGAATCAAGTATGTTAAGTTCACTCCTAAGCTCACAGAATCTTTTCTCATCTAATGGCTTGGTGAAGATATCGGCTAGTTGTTTATCGGTTCTCACATAGCTAATCTCAATGTCCCCTTTGATTGAATGATCTCTCAAGAAGTGGTGCCGGATATCTATATGCTTAGTCCTATTGTGATCAACGGGGTTATATGCAATCATGATGGCACTCTCATTATCACATAGGAGAGGAACTTTGGTCAAAGAGTATCCAAAGTCCTTAAGAGTTTGTCGCATCCATAAGAGTTGTGCACAACAACTACCGGCTGTAACATACTCCGCTTCGGCTGTGGAAAGGGCAACGGAGTTTTGTTTCTAGGAGGACCATGACACAAGGGACCTACCCAAGAATTGGCAAGTTCCGGAGGTGCTTTTTCTATCTACCTTGCATCCGGCGTAGTCGGCATTGGAGTAGCCAACTAACTTGAATTTGGCGTCCTTAGGATACCACAACCCTATGTTTGGAGTGTGAACCAAATATCTCAAGATTCTTTTAACGGCCACCAAGTGGCTCTCTTTTAGAGCGGCTTGAAATCTTGCACACATGCACACACTAAGCATGATATCGGGCCTAGATGCACAAAGGTAAAGCAAAGAGCCAATCATGGAGCGGTATACCTTTTGATCAACCGCCTTCCCATTCACGTCCAATCCTAGATGACCATTTGTCTTCATTGGAGTCTTGCTTGGCTTTGCCTTGTTCATATCAAATTTCTTGAGGATGTCTTGGGTGTACTTGGTTTGACTTATGAAAGTTCCATCTTCTAGTTGCTTGACTTGAAAGCCTAGAAAGAACTTCAACTCCCCCATCATCGACATCTCAAATTTCCTAGTCATAATCTTGGCAAACTCATCACGTAAAGATTGGTTAGTAGAACCAAATATTATGTCATCGACATATATTTGGCATACAAATAAATTACTTCCAACTTTTCTAGTGAAGAGGGTAGGATCGGCCTTGCCCATTATGAAGCCCTTGTCGATGAGGTATCCCTTGAGGTGTTCATACCAAGCTCTTGGTGCTTGCTTGAGCCCGTAGAGAGCTTTGTGAAGCTTGTACACGTGGTGAGGTTTCTTCGGATCTTCAAAACCCGGTGGTTGTTGCACGTACACTTCTTCTTAAATTGGACCGTTGAGGAATGCACTCTTCACATCCATTTGATATAACTTGAAGCCATGGTGTGTAGCATAGACGAGCAATATGCGAATTGACTCAAGCCTTGCTACCGGTGCATATGTTTTCCCAAAGTCCAAACCTTCAACTTGTGAGTAGCCCTTTGCAACAAGTCTTGCTTTGTTCCTCACCACCACACCATGTTCATCTTGTTTGTTGCGGAACACCCACTTGGTTCCCACAACATTTTGCTTGGGTCTCTCCACCAATGACCACACTTTGTTTCTCTCAAAGTTGTTCAACTCTTCTTGCATGACCACCACCCAATCCGAGTCTTGCAACGCTTGTTCTACCTTAAGAGGCTCCAAAGAAGAAACAAACAAGTAATGATGGCAAAAGGTAGCGACTCGGGATCTAGTGGTTACCCCCTTTTGAATGTCACCAAGAATGTTATCAACGGGATGATCTTTTTGTATGCTTTGGCGCACTCGGGGTTGTTGGGGCCTAGGTGCATCTTCTTCTTGTTCTTCTTGTTGTTCGTCTTGATGATCATCACCTCCACCATCTTGTTCTTGATCTTGGTTATTGCCTTGATCATGATCGTCACCATGATCTTGGTCACCACCTTGATCTTGTTCATTTTGTGGATCTTGTGGAGGATCTTCATCTTGATTTGGAGAAGATGGATTACCTTGCACTTGAGTTGGGTCTTGTGGCCTTATTTCACCAATTGCCATGTTCCTTATTGCTTCACAAGGAGCTTCATCACCTACATCACTTGGATTAACTTGCTCTACTTGAGAGCCGTTAGATTCATCAAATGTTACATCATGCGTGATCTCAACAATGCCGGAGACTTTGTTGAAAACTCGGTATGCATACACATTTGATCCGTACCCAAGTAAGAAACCTTCATTGGTCTTTGGAGCAAATTTAGAAGACCTTGGCTTCTTGTTAAGAATAAAGCACTTGCTCCCAAAGACACGGAAATACGACACGTTAGGAATTTTACCGGTGAGAAGCTCATAGGGTGTCTTTTTCAATATCTTGTGAAGGTACAACCGGTTGGTTGCATGGCAAGCGGTGTTGATGGCTTCGGCCCAAAAGGTGTCGGGAGTCTTGTATTCATCAAGCATGGTTCTTGCCATCTCAATGAGTGTGCGGTTCTTCCTCTCGGCTACACCATTTTGTTGAGGAGTGTATGGTGCGGATAACTCATGCTTGATGCCTTCTTCATCTAGGTACTCCTCGACTTGTGTATTCTTGAACTCGGTGCCGTTGTCACTTTTAATCTTCTTAATCTTCACTTCATATTCATTTTGTGTTCTTCTCAAGAAGCTCTTTAGAACACCTTGTGTCTCACTTTTATCCTTCAAAAAGAATACCCAAGTGAAACGGGAATAATCATCAACAATGACTAGACCATACTTGTTACCGCCAATGCTTAGGTATGTGACCGGACCGAAGAGGTCCATGTGAAGCATCTCCAATGGTCTTGTGGTCGTCATCATCGTCTTGGATGGATGGTTGGCTCCAACTTGCTTTCCGGCTTGACATGCGCTGCACACTTTGTCCTTCTCAAAGGCAACATCCTTTAGTCCAACGACGTGGCCACCCTTTAGAAGTTTATGTAGATTCCTCATCCCAACGTGAGCTAGTCGGCGATGCCATAACCAACCCAAGGTGGTTTTTGCTATCAAACAAGCACTTAGATTTCGACCCTCTTTGTTGGTGAAATCAACAAGATAGATCTTATCCTCCAAGTACCCTTTGAATGCAATTGAGGAATCCGCTTTTCTAAAGACGGTCACGCCTTCATCGGTAAAGAGACATTTAAAACCCATTCCACAAAGTTGTGATATGGACATTAAGTTGTACCCTAAACCTTTCACAAGAAACACATTACTAATTGAAAGGTCATGGGTGATTTGAATTCCACCACGACCAATTACCTTTCCTTGTTGATCATTTCCAAAAGATATACTCCCACTTGGTAGATTGTCTTTGTCAAGTGTGGAGAACATCTTCTTCTCCCCGGTCATATGATTTGAGCACCCGGTGTCGAGTACCTATATTGAACCGCCCGAGGAGTATCCCTACACACAATTAAGCACAAGATTTAGGCACCCAAATTTGCTTGGGTCCCTTAACTTTAGAAACAACACTTTTGGGCACCCACACACAAGGATTCCACCTTGCATAGTGTGGCCCAACAAATCTTGCAACTACTTTCCCATGAGCACCATGGGTTAGTTCATATGTTGCATGATCATACACATAGAAGGATACGGGTGAGCTCTTCTTTTTGAGCTCTTGTGTTGTTTTGGCCTTCTTCACGTGCTTGGTTTGAGCAACTTGCTTTGGTTGATTCATGTTGGTCTTATTGCTGAATCTCTTCTTGGGTTGCTCCTTAAATCCAATGCCTTTGTTGCCATTGAACTTTCTTTCCTTACTAACAATTTTCTTAGCTAGCTCAACTTGAGCCGCTCTCTCAAGATTCTTGACCTTGTTAGTGAGATCCTTGATTGTCACCTTATCGGTGGCAATGTTGTCAATGTCAACACCTTTACATCTTGTACACTCTTTTCTTGATGAGGATTGCATTGACTCAACCTTGCTTTTGTGCGTCAATGTGCTACTCTTGAGGACTTCAATCTCTCCTTCCAACAACTTGTGATTCTCTTTAAGAGATTCACACTTTGTTTGGAGTGAGAGGTTGATGTCTTCAAGCTTAGCATTTGACTTGTTTACCTTAGTAAGGCACAGAGTCAACTCCTCGTTCTTCTTTCTTTCTTCCTCAAGCAAGGCCTTCAACTCTTTAACCTCATCAAGATTCTTGATAAGCATGTTTTCTTGTTTGTCCACCATCTCTTCGCTCTCTTCAACCTTCTCTTGCATTATCCCTAACATTTTCACCATATCTTGCAAGGAGGGGACTAGCTCCTCCTCATTATCATTGTTAGAGGAATTGACGGGAGGTTTAGTTTGTACCTTGTTTTCTTTGGTCATGAAGCATTTGGGGGTTTCATCCTCATCGTCGGTGAGGTTGTTGAAGAGTGATGATTTGGCCGGTGTTAGGCCATATGCAAGATTGGCAATCCCTCCTTCTTCATCTTCATCATCATCTTCATCATCATCGGAGACATATTGCTGGCCAATATGAGCTTGACCCTTGAATGGTTTCTTGAAGTTCTTCTTCTTAATGAACTTCTCCTTCTTCTCTTCCATTCCATTGAGTTGAGGGCACTCCGTAATGAGATGCCCTGGGTCATGACGAGTGATAGCACTTTCTTGTTGATCTTCTTGCCCTTGCTTTGTCAAAGCTTTTCTTGGTAAACCCGTTGTTGATCATGAACTTGCCAAATTTCTTCACAAACAAGGCAAGCTCTTCATTGTCTTCTTCAATCTCAATTTGGTCTACCTCCACAACTTCTTTCTTTTTGGCCTTAAGTGCTACATCTTGCTTGCTTGTGCTCTCATCTCCAATTAGCACACTCACTCTCTTTCCCTCATCATCACGGCTTTTGTGAGCAAGAATTCTCCCAATTACTTCGTCCGTGGAGAATCCATCAAATCCTTCCTTTTCTTCAATGATAGTGCAAAGTGTGGAGTTCCACACTCTTAGTGACATTAGAAGCTTGAGATTCACTTCTTGTTCGCTCACGTCATCTCTAAGTGACCTTCGCTCATTCACAATATCCAAGAGCCTATCATGTGTTTGTTGAGGGTCTTCGCCCTTCTTCAAGCACTTGCATCCTTGACTTCTTCACCACATCGACTCCCTCATGAACTGCAATGAGCTTGTCCCATATAGCTTTGGCATTCTCTAATCGGGACACCTTAGAGTACTCTTTAGCACTCAAAGACGAGAGCATTGCCGACACGGCTTGCGCATTGCGATGTATGTTGATGTTGTCCATTACGATGTGTCTCTCCTCATCCTCAATCACATATCCTTTTTCAACCACTTCCCACACGGGTGGACCAATTGACAGCAAGTACATTTTCATCCTATGCTTGTACCAACTAAAATCTTTTCCATCAAACCACGGTAGTCGTCCACTACCCCCACTATTCACATTTGCCACATCATTATAGTTGAAGTTGTACCATGTGTCCAACTTTCCACCACTTGTTCCATCCTTGGCAAATGGATTTCTTTCCTCATCGGTGTCCCCTCTCTTGTTGGGACTATTGTCCCCTCCAACTAATTCGCCCGACATCTTTTCTTCTCAAGCGGTTAAGCTCTTCTCGAGAAGACCCGCTCCGATACCAATTGAAAGTTGCCTAGAGGGGGTGAATAGGCAATCTAGATAAAACCTGAAATTACAACACTTAAAAACAAATAGGTCAAATTCGCCACCGACGGAACTTCCGTCGGGGTGGTGAAATGAAAAACCTAGAGAATGGAAAGGGAGAGGAAATCTCACGATTCCACTTGAATGGAAACCTTCCTTTTCGCCTTGAAAGTGTTGTACCTGCAGGAATTTAGTAGACACGCAATACACAAGTAGATCGGGCTAAAATATACCCGAGAGATGAACAAGCAAACACACAACAAAAACAAACAAGAGAGGCGCGGAGATTTTTCACCGAAGTTCGGACCCCTCACAAAGAGGTTCCTACGTCTCCGTTGAGGAGCTCACAAAGAGCCGGGTTTCTTTCAACCCTAATCCTCCCAAGCAACCACAAAGGTCAAACTTGGTTTTCTTCTTCTTCCTTGGATTCCTTTCCTTGCGGAGGCGAATCTCAACCTTCACAAACTTCACAAGGCTCACCACAAGCTTGGGAGCTCTAGGGCAACACCTAGCCAATCTAGGAGAACGAATCTCCAAGAGTAACAAGTGAAGAACGAGATTAGTTGCTAGGGGAAGATGTGCTCTAGGTTGGGTTGGTGCTATCAAGCTTGGAATCAAGATGGGAGCTCACTCCAATGGCTTTGGATCTCAAGGGGAGTGAAGAGGAGTGAGAGAGAGAGCTTGAGCAAGATCCGAGAGTTTAAAAGGCACCAGACAACTTTTCTCACGGGTTAGGTCAAAGCTTTATATAGTGTGGGCTCTAAAAGAGCCATTGCTCAAGTCAATGATTGGACTTGATGGAACTTCGTGGGTGACGGAACTTCCGTTACTCTATTAGGTCAAGCTGCGAAAAGCCCAGGACGGTACTTCCGCTCGAGTTAGAACTTCCGTCCAAAACTCTCTGGAACCGACGGAACTTCCGTCGACCCGGACGGAACTTCGTCGGGCAAGATTTGAACTGGAAAACCCTAGGAACGGTACTTCCGTCACGTTTGGGACTTCCGTCCCAAACTCTCTGGAACCGACGGAACTTCCGTCAGCCCGGACGGAACTTCCATCGGGTGTGGAGAAGATAGGAAAAGATAGGCTTTTTATCGTCGTTGAGTTGGTATATTGGTTCCGAGTTGTTTGAGAATACCTAGAGCACATTCTTCCTCGCACGTAAGATCGCTTCACCCCTCTTAATAGTTTGGCACACCTATACTTAAGAAGCTATAAATCTAAACTTGTCATCTTTGCTCTTTGAGTACTTCAACACTTTTTAATTGAGGGGTTTACTTTCTCACATTGTGGATACTATCATTTTGTTGTCCTGCACAATGACTCAATAACCACATTAGAGCTTTTAATCATCTGTCATTTATCACCAAAACCCACTAAGGGGCCTAGTGCATCTTCACACATGACCTAGGAACGGCACTTCCTTCGACCAAAACTCACACTTGCTAAACTTAGCATATAGTCGATGATCCTTGAGCCTTTGCAACACAATCCTTAAGTGATTGGCATGTTCCTCTTCCGACTTAGAGTAGATCAAGATGTCGTCAATGAATACCACGACAAACTTGTCCAGCTCAGGCATGAATACCGAATTCATGAGATACATGAAGTGTGCTTGGTGCATTAGTCAATCCAAAAGACATTACCGGATACTCATAAAGTCCGTAGCTTGTGGAGAATGCGGTCTTCGGTATATCTTCCGCTATTATCTTAATCGATGATATCCCGAGCGAAGATCTATCTTGGAGAAGACTTTAGCTCCCATCGGTTGATCAAACAAGATATCAATCCTCGGAAGAGGATACTTGTTCTTGATGGTAACCGAATTTAGAGGTCTATAATCCACACATAGCCTCAATGTCTTGTCCTTTTTCTTCACGAACAAGGTTGGGCATCCCCATGGCGATGAACTTGGACGTATATATCCCTTGTCCCATAATTCCTTTACTTGCACCTTCAATTCTACCAGCTCATTCGGCGGCATCCGATACGGCCTTCTTGATATTGGTGCTTGTTCCAGTCGTAACTCTATCTTAAACTCTACCGCTCGGTCCGGCGGTAGTCCCGACAAGTCATCCGGAAAGACATCCGGATACTCACGGACTATGGGTATATCCTCCAAATTCTTACCTATAGCCTTATTAACCATTGGCGGCATAGCTTGGGGAAAAGTTAAGAGTAGGCGATCTCGACCGTGAACAGGAGAGTTCAGGTATACAGCTCGAGATGCTATGTCCAATACTGCCTTATGGAAATTCATCCATTGCATGCCAATAATTGCATCTAACCCTTGCCCATCCAATATGATTAACGAAGTGGAATAAACCTTGCTACCCAATCTTAATGGCATATTGGCAGCTGCTTCATTTGTAGGAATTTTACCCCCGGTGTTGAGATAATATGTGTCCATGTCAACTTAGATGGTGTGATGCAATGCTTAGCAATATATGATTTGTTGATGAAATTATGCGTAGCTCCCGAATCAAATAAAACCATAGCAGGATGATCAGTGATAGAAAACATACCCGCTAAGATTTGTCCTCCTTCGGGTAGCTCCTCAGCCGTAGTAAAGTTGGCACGGCCGATCTTCACCGGTGTATTCTTGGCCGGTGTGCCCTTGGCTGATTCTACGGCTGTCCCCGAGGTCTAGATGCATATGGTGCCTTCGAGGACATGGACAACTGCGGTAATAATGCCCCGGACGCCCACAATTGAAACATGGCGGTCCATTCTCGCTGCGGTGCTTGACTCACCGGTCCGGGATTCCGATTATTCTGTTGTCGATAAGGCGGGCGATATTGATTCGACCGCTGTTGCTGAGATTGCTAGGGTGGTTGAGACTGCCGGTAGTAATTTGGACGAGAAGGCGTGTGTTGATAACGCTGACTTGACGGTGCAGTGTAGACCGATCTGTACTTCGACGATCCGCCACTTCCTTGTCCGATGAGCCGGCCTCTTCTTGTTCTTCTCCGTCCGATGAAGGCGGATAGAATCTTCCAATGTGATAGCGTCACTCACAAAATCGGTGAAGCTATCTCGTCTTGTTTAGCACCGTGCGTGATCGCAGCTTGGTACTCGGTCCTTCCTTGAACAAATTTTTCTTCTTGGCGTCGGTGTCCACATGTTCGGGGGCATACCGAGCAAGACGGTTAAATACCTTGGTGTAGGTATGCACGTTCATGTCCCCTTGCTTCAGCGATAGGAACTCTTTCCTCTTCCGATTCATCAAACCTTCCGGGATATGGTGCTCTCTCGAAGGCTTTGTTGAACTCAACCCATGAAACTTGATGTCCTCGTAGGAAACATCGCCTTGTAGTTGGCCCACCGGGCTCCAGACAAATCCTTGCAATTGCTGGGAAGCGAAGAGGGTCTTCCGATGAGCCGTGCATGGAAACAATTCCAGCTTCGACTCGATGGTGCGAAGCCGGTTATCGGCTTCCAAGGGTTCACCCGCATCCGAGAAGACCGGGGCGAACCGATAAGAAGTCCGAGAAAGTCACCCTTTCCTCCGGGGCATTCCGGCCTTGGGGACGTTCTCGTGGAGCGAGTATTGCGGACCAATTGCTCCAATAATTCCCGCTGCTCTACGCGAGAATCCAGATACAGCGGCGATGGCCTGCGCTAGTGTCGGGGGTGGTGGTGGTGTTTCCGCCCTGCGTTGAGAACTCTCTCGGCTCATCACGTCTTCTTGTTCCAACCATTCTCGTCCAAGAAAATTTTACGTTAGACATCTTCATTCCAACATAATAATGGAAGAAACAGGAATACATAGATGAGGAATTCCAAATGAATCTTATGCAACAACCATCTTTATTAGAACAACCACCGATTCCATAAACACGTGCTCATACATCCACGTTGCAACGATTCCTAAGATACACTCATGCGTGGTTACATCACACTCGTTATTTAACTAGCGCCTAATTTACATACTAGTTTTCTCACTTGCTACTAGCTGGCACTCTACTCTTCTTCGCGACGCCCGGACGTCACCTCCTGGCTTATGGAACTGCTCGTCTCGAATTCTGCATCCTCTAGTCGTGAAATCTCCGTGAAGTCTATGACCGAATCCACGTCCATTATCTCTTCAGGATCCTCCTCTTCTTCTTCGCATTCAGCCTCCATAGGATTTTCCTGCACTACTCGGTTCATCCTCGGGAGGTTGTTGTCCTATTGCTTCATTCAGTATTGCATTGTGTGCTTGTAGTAGATCTTGCTCTAACCGAGTGATCGGGGCATGTGCGTTTGCCACTGTTGATCCTTAAATTGAATCTCCTGCTCCTTGTTTAGCAACTGCGCCTCTCTAAGTGCTAACAACTCCTCCTTTTCCTGTAGCTGTCTCTCCGACTCGACTACACGAACATCCTCCCTTTGTCCTCTTACTTCACTAACACCGGTACTCATGCTTGTCCATCTCTCGTGGAGAAGTAAGAGTATCGGATACAAGTAGAAACTATTCCTATTATTTCAGCAAATCTTTTTATTCTAGCAACTGCATATATATATTACTACCACTTCCTTTTCATTAGTTATTGTTGGTACAACTCAAACCCACTTTTCATACACTCCCATCCGACCAAACACCGGCTAGTACCCTATCTACATCCGACCTATGTCAGCAACATGTGGCTACCCTCCTACATCGGTGAAAGCACACCACAACTAAGCCGATGGCGCGTGGCCGTCGGCGTCCGACTCGACGTCCTCTCGCTGGTGAGGCGGGTGGTGGCTCGTAGTCCATCCCGCGAGACCTCCTCGGCGTCGTCCGGTGGACCCTGCTGCAACTCGCTGAAACCGCTCAAGCGAGTGCGTCGTGGTCGTGGATCGGTGCGTGGTGTGCGTCGGCTATCCCGTCAAACATCGCCTCAATCCGAGCCACCCGGTCCTGCACCCCGATCGGCGTCTCCACGGCGTGGTTACGCTGCGCCGTCATCCGGGCCAACCGTAGCTCGTGCTCGTCGTCCGCCTCGCGAGCGGCGTCTCGCTCCTCGGTGACCGTGGTCAGCTGTGCGTCCAACGCTATGGCCGCCCGTGAAACTCGTCACGGTACAGGGTAACCTCCACCAACTGCTCCTCCAGCCTTAGCGATCCCGGCGTGGGACCTCCGAACCTCCCGGCGGTCCACTCGACAGCGGTGCTTCCAAGCACCCAGTCGTCGGTCCCGGCTCTGCGTCTACAACTCCATACCGTGGATCCGCTGCTCCAGCTCCGCAACGCGTGCAGCCCGTGTGTCCTCCTCCTCCTCGGCGCGCTTCCTACCGCGAGTCACCGGCGTCTGCAGGAAACATGTTTAAACGAGTTAAACACTTCTTCCCACGAAAAAAACGAACGTAAATAACCTATACAAGTACTACGAACTAGCTAAGTATATACCCCAATATTTATTTAGTGCATAATATGACATGATGCATGCTCGTGAACTAACTATACGTACTATAGTATAGAAAACTACGACGAATAGTTAGCATTTCCCAAAACCCGAACGTCGAACAGCTTAGTAAAAATCTAACTATTCTACATCCTTATAGGGCTCCGTACTCTCTTGTTGTCTATCGTACTAACGTGTTAAGTTTTGAAAATAGGCTTGCAATGATGTACCGTTGCCTCCGAACCGCTCCGATACCGGATGTGACATCCCCTCCGGGACATCCGAGGAATCGGTACAGAGGGACACTCGACGAAGCGAGTTACAACGTAAACATCATCTCATACAAGCCGTAATATATACATCATGGTATAATACAACCAAGTTTTCGAAATACAAACATTCGTGCAGCGGAAACATAACATTATTAAAGTTTAACATCCTACGAGTATTCAGCGGAAGCTTGTTCTAAATACAACCCAAAAGACTTTAAATGATCAACGTGATGTACTCGAGCCCTTCGTACATCACGGTCCTCCCTCTTCATGGCGTGGGGAAATGTTCCCATTGAAGGGAACCTCCCTCCGGACATTGCTCCTCTTCCGGAAGCTACCATACAAGTCGTGGTAGTACGACTCGTTCCCCGAAAGATAACGAACAAACCCCGAGTATTCTAATACTCAGCAAGACTGACCCGTCAACGTGGCACGCTAAGACCGACACCTAGTATGCAAAGGCTTTTCGGTTGTGTTGTTTACTCCTTTGCGAAAACAACATTAAAGGGTGGGTCCTTACTTTAAATATTTAAGCTCACGTTAAGTTCATTACCCTTGGTGTTTAGCTCGTCACTATTGCAATCAAGTTTGCAAGACAAGATAAAATAGATCATTAATCCTTCCATCTCTCATCTTCATCTTCCATATAATTTACTACGATGTGACGAGCTAAACAAGCGGTACTCATTACTGCGAGGGACAGTGATTCGAATCGATTTTATACCAGTCGACAAAACCCGACTACACGACGTATACGCATCACACCGATCGTATACGACAATCTTTCCCACTAGCACCTGACAGAAGACTAGCCATTTCCAACTCCCCGGGAGTATGGCGACTCCACGACTTCCCTCGTGGCCGACCCACCTCCCTCCCGTGAGACTATCCTCTCGATGAATGACCGATAAAAGAGAGCCGGCTACGCTACATCTCTCGGGGCGATAGGGTACATCAGCTTGTTGGGCCCATGATACCAGCATGTAGTACGGTACATTCAAACTTGTTCAACTAAGCCGAGAATGGTACGGTCCTTGACCGACACGGACGGGGCTACCACCTTGCAAGACCTCATCTCCGTCTTGCCCTTTCTCCTACGGGGCTCGTCCGGTCTCAATTTCATTAACACTCTCATCAACTTAGTGTCAACACAAAACTCTTAAAGCCTCCATGCTTTAAGATTCCCTAAAACATCTACCGTTGCGACTATGAATTAAGCTTAGCCTCTATTGACCCACCTCCTCTCGGTGGAACCTCGATCACCTCGTAACCTAGATCGACCAACAATGCGTTGCGAATCACAATCATGTATGCATGAATGATCATGATGAAATTATACAAGGGTTTCAGTAATTAAGTCCAATAATTAATAATTAATAATTAATGCTTCATCACCTTGGTTAATTAATAAATCACGAATAAGCATGTTCATTAAGCAAGTAATTAACAATTGGTTATGTTGATTAATAAATGCTTAATCAAAGTTATTAAGTATTAATTAATCTTGTTCCTTAATTAATTAATTAAGTTCACTAATTGCTTAGGTTTAATAATTAATAATGATTCTTGTTTATTAAGCAATAAATAAATCATTACTTTAAATGACATGTGATAAAAGGCTAATAAATTGGAATCACATAAAATAATAAAGTTTACGTTTAATTTTTGGCAAAAATAATTTTCATAATTAATTTCGTCTACAGTATCTCCTTCATCTAATTAAATTATTTTTCTTCATTAAACATTTTATTAACATAAAATAATAACTTTTCTTTAAACATAGAAAATGAGTAAATACTATCTATGAAATAAATTCACTCAAAATAAATATTTTATTTCACAAATAAATAGATCTTATTTTTTCGAGTCTAACAAACTTGGTTTGGCATTTTTCCGTTTTTACTGAATTTTCTATGAATTTTCGAAATTTGAAAGGGGCTCCGTGCCACACACTCGGGCCACGGGGTGGCCACACCGGATCCGCACGTGGCCACACGCGATCCCGCCCGCGTGTGGCCCGCGGTGTGGCACCACCGTGACGGCGAGCCTGCGGCGGCGCAACCACCGGACTTGGCCGCCGGTGCCCTAAAGCTCGTCGCGGTAGTTCCTACACGATCTACACTACCGTGCGAACTCAACCGTGGTACCCACACGGCATGAGCTCGCTCCGAAGCATGCCGGCGGCGAGGACCGGACGTGGCGGCGCTCCGGTGCGGTGCGAGGCTAGCCCGAGCACCCAAAAATTAGGGAAAAAGGGACGGTGAGCTTGCGCGAAGCATAGGCAAGCTCGACATGGAAGTCTAGGAGCTTGAGCACGGCCGGGAGGGGTGGCTCACCGTGAGTGACGGAGGTGGCGGTGGCCGGACCTGAAGAAGACGGTGAATTGCACGGTGTCCTGTGGAACAAAATCGATGAGCACTTGACCTAAAGCTAGAGGACCGAGTTGCGCTTCATCACGAAGAGACAAGGAGATGATTAGCTCACCGGACGGTGCGGACTCGGGCGGCGCGGTGAAGATCACCCGGCGGCAAGCTTCACGAGGAACAACTCGATTCTCCGGATTCGGGGGCTTGACGACGAGCGACGGCTCGGGGAGTAGCAGGGGGTCCGGCGGAGCTTGCGGTGGGTTTGGCTCGGATGGAGAGGCACCGGAGCGGGCTGGCGTCGAGCTCCGGAGGCGGCGGTGATGGTGGTGAGGTATGGAGAGAAAATGAGGGAGAGGGAGAGATGAGGGCGAGCCGGGGAGTCTTATCCCGCCGAGAGGCGGTGAAGCCGCCAGCAGCTGCGTGGTGCCAAGCACCTACGTGGCGGGGCTGCGTGGTGGCCCGGCCGAGGCGGCACGGCGGGGCGGCGCCGAGAGCGCGGGAGAGAGAGGAAAGGGAGAAGAGAGGTCGGCGCCGGGGCCAGGCCCGGCAATTTTACAAAAACCCCTCGCCTTTCGGATAACTAAAAAGCAACCTTCCGGTGCTCCAAAAATTCCCAAATTTTTCAGGGTTGTTAATGCAAGTATTTTAGGCATTTTTCCTATTAAGTCCAGGTTAAGATTCCAAAACATTTTCAGATTAAAAATTCATAGCTAAATTAATAAAAGAGGCTTTGTTTATTTCTTGCAAATATTTTCACAAAGCAAAATAATTTCAGGGGATTTTTATAAATCTTTATTTATGACATTTGAGCCAAAGAAAATATTGAACATATATTTTATTCTTATTTCATTTCTTTTTAAGCATTTCCTTTATTCTTTAGCTATTTTGAATTTTATGTGTATGTTCTTAACATAAAATTTGATATCTTCAAAAAAATGCAACAACATGATGCAATGCTCATGATGACATGAAATGTATTATTCTTATTTTTTGAGAGTTGTTACACGTATGTTCCTTGAGGGTAATTTTCAAGGAAGCCAACCAGACACCACAAGAGGCGTCATATGTGGATTTCCGGGATACACAACCTCCGACGTTCTCCGGCGATGGTGATCCTTTGGAAGTCGATAATTGGCTTCGCATCATGGAATCCAAGTTTGCACTCCTTCGCTGCACCGACCATCGAGAAGACCATGTTTGCGATTCAAGCAACTCCGCGGATCAGCAAATGCATGGTGGGCCGATTATTCTAATGCATTTCCCGCAGATCATCAAGTCCTATGGCCAGAATTTTGTGAAGCTTTTCGCTCTCATCATCTTCCCATTGACTCGAGAAGCGGAAATTGCAAGAGTTTTTGCAACTGAAGCAAGATTCGGATGATGTGCCGGAATATGCACGCAAGTTTAATTATCTTGCCCAATATACCACCTACCATGTTGATAAAGATGCAAAGAAGAGAGATCAATTCAAGTCTGGCCTTAATTTGAAATTGCAAGCACGTCTAGCTCAATTGATCGATTGTTCGTTTAATGAGTTTTGTGAGTGCTGCAATTGTCGAAGAAGATGCTACCCGAGCCTATCAAGAAGACAAGGAGAAGAAACGTGCTATGGAAAATGCATCCGGTACCGCTCCTCTCAGCTGTCAGATAGTTGTTGTTCCATTAGTTGACTCGAGTGTCTGTTCAGCCACATCGCAAGATGAAGAACATTACTCCCTTCAACTGCAGCAGCATGAAACTCCATATGGTTGTGATCAGGAGTGTGGTCAAAATCCTCAATTTCCGTAGCAAGCTTGTCAAAACCCAATGCCTAAAGCGCAGCCAAGTGTAAATGAAAGCTATCATGGCCGCTACACTAATGATCGACGCTTTAAGAGACGTCCTCGAGGCAACAACAAAAGTGATAGCAGAAATCTACCTCTCACTAGGGATACACCTAGGTCTGGTCGTATCAACTTTACCACTCTCGAAGAAATGCAAGAAGGTGAACAGTGCTTGCTGGTATGTTTACCGTCCGTGATGATCCGGTCTTTGTTCTTTTTGACTCCGGTGCTACTCATGGGTTTATAAGCATGGCTTGTGTTGAAAGGTTACAACTTACACCCAACAAACTTAAGGCACCTTATGCTATCACATCTCCGGGTGGAAAGATTCATGCAACACAAGGAGTCTTGCCTCCTCTCAATCTAGGAGGATGGGTCTATCCGTCAAATCTTATCATCTTGAAGGAATTAAGCCTGGATGTTATCTTGGGTATGAATTGGATGAAGTACCATAAAGCGGTCTTACATATTGATACTCGAGAAGTTCATCTAAATTCTCCATTGCATGGTCGATCAGTGCTACGTCCGTCATATTCGGGTGCCATTTCTTCTCAAGTCCATCGGTTGGAAGGAAGAAAATTGGAGGATATTCCGGTTGTATGTGAGTTCCCCGATGTGTTTCGGATGACTTACCCGGAATGCCTCCTGATTGGGATGTGGAGTTTAAGATTAAACTACGGCCTGGCACAACTCCAATTTCTCGTAGTCCGTACAAAATGGCTCCCAATGAAATAATGGAACTTAAAGAGCAGCTGAATGAACTTCTAAACAAGGGCTACACTCGTCCTAGCTCATCATCGTGGGGCTGTCCCGCCTTGTTTGTGAAGAAAAAGGATAAGTCGTTGCGTTTATGTGTCGACTACCGACCATTAAATGCGGTGACAATCAAGAACAAATATCCTCTCGCCACGAATTGATATGCTATTTGACCAACTAGTTGGTGCAAAGGTTTTCTCCAAGATTGATCTTCGCTCCGGCTATCATCAAATTAAAATTTGGCCCGAGGATATTCCAAAAACAGCATTTTCTACGAGGTATGGTCTATTTGAATACCTTGTAATGTCTTTTGGACTCACGAATGCTCCAGCTCATTTCATGTACCCGATGAACTCGGTATTCATGCCGGAGCTTGACAAGTTTGTCGTGGTTTTCATTGATGACATCCTTGTTTATTCTAAGTTTGAAAAAGAACATGTTGAACATCTCCGTATCGTACTTCAAAGATTGCGAGATCATCAACTCTATGCCAAGTTCAGCAAGTGTGAGTTCGGCTGAAGCAAGTACCTTTCTTAGGCCATATTATTTCAGCTGAATGTATCTCTGTTGATCCAAGCAAAGTGCAAGACGTTCTCAAGTGGAAGACTCCAAAAATATCAAACATATTCGTAGTTTTCTTGGACTCGCGTGTTATTATCGGAAGTTCATCCCAAATTTTTCGATCATATCCAAGCCTATGACAAAGCTATTGGAAAAGGATTCTACCTTTAAATGGAATAAAGAATGTGAGAATGCTTTCCAAACCTCGAAGAAGCATTTGACAACCGCTCCAGTTCTAGCTTAACCCGACATCACAAAGCCATTCGACGTGTATTGTGATGCTTCGGCACGAGATTGGGTTGTGTGTTGATGCAAGAGGGTCGTGTGATTGCTTATGGTTCTCGACATCTTTGCAAACATGAAGAAAATTATCCCACTCATGATTTAGAGTTGGCAGCGAGTAGTCCTTGCTCTAAAAATGTGGAGACACTATCTTCTTGGTAATCTTGTTAATCTCTATATCGACCACAAAAGCCTCAAGTATTTCTTCACTCAACAGGAATTAAATATGAGGCAAAGAAGATGGTTGGAATTGATTAAGGACTATGGACTCGAAATTCATTATCACCCGAGCAAAGCCAACGTGGTCGCCGATGCTCTAAGTCGGCAGCACCGGTGCAATAGTGCATTTGTATGCTCTATGGAAGGTGCTGAAATTTTAGATTCAGTCGAGCCAAGTCTCCGTGTTCTTCCTTATGCAGCCTTGTATAATCTCGCTCTCGTTCCAACTCTCCGGGACGAAATTACTGAGGCGCAAAAGAAGGACAAGGGTATGGAAAAGATCAGGCAGAAAATTGGCACCGAGAATGCCAAGTGCTTCCGTCAAGACGCCGATGGAGTTCTTTGGTTTGGTAATCGGCTTGTGGTTCCCAAGGATATGGAGCTGCGGAAGAAAAATTTTGATGAAGCACATCTCTCAAAATATTCCATCCATCCCGGCATAAATAAATATATCGTGGTTTGCGTGAGAAATTTTGGTGGACACGTATGAAACGTGAAGTTGCACGGTATGTCGCTGAATGTGACAAGCGCCGGCGTGTCAAAGCTGATCATCTCAAGAAATCCGGTCTCATCGCATCCACTTCACATTCCTGCTCGGAAGTGGGAGGACATATCTATGGACTTCATTGTTGGTTTGCCTCTCACGTCCAAGCATCATGACTCTATTTGGGTTATCGTGGACCGTCTCACAAAATCAGCCCACTTCATTCCTGTCCGCACTACCTATAATGTGAAGAAGTATGCCGAGCTCTACATCCAGCGAATCTTATGTCTCGCACGGTGTGCCGAAGACTATAATTTCAGATCGTGGATCGCAATTTGTTTCTCGCTTCGGGAGCAATTGCATGAGAGTCTTGGCACAAAGCTAATCCGAAGCTCCGCCTATCATCCATAGACGGATGGGCAAACAAAAATAGTGAACCGAGTATCTTGAAGACATATTGAGAGCGTGTGCATTGAACCATAGTGGGAACCGGGATGATCATTTACCGTTCGCCGAGTTTTCCTACAACAACAGCAATCAAGAGAGCTCGGGAATGTCTCCATTTGAAGCTCTTTATGGTCATTCTTGCCGCACACCGCTGAATTGGTTTGAAGCAGGCGAAAGGATGGTTTTTGGTCCTGATCTTGTTACTCGGGCTGAGGAAAAAGTGAGAGAAATTCAGGCTAACATGAAAGCGGCACAATCTCGATAAATTAGCTATGCTAACAAGAGAAGACGCCCGCTGGAATTTGAAAAGGGTGATCAAGTGTATCTTCGTGTCTCTCCGAATAAAGGTGTTGCTCGGTTTGGAATCAAAGGTAAATTGGCTCCCCGCTATATCGGTCCCTATGAAATCATTGAGAACTGTAGTTCGGTCGCCTACCGACTACAATTGCCGGATAGCTTATCTCGTGTCCACAATGTTTTCCATGTATCGCAACTTAAGAAATGTCCGAAGCCACCAATTGATGTTGTCATCATCGACACAAAACAATTAAGCGAAGATTACTCAAAATCGGATTCTTGATCAAAAGGATCGAGTTACTCGAAATCGGACTATCACTTTCTACAAAGTGCAATGAAGTAACCACACCGATGATGAATCTACTTGGCAACAAGAGGAATTTCTAAATTCAAATTTCCTCGAGTTTTTGGCTTCGCATTTAAGGTAACGTTCACGTGCCCCCTTTTACTTTTGCTAAGCTACCAATTGTTAATCTCGGGACGAGATTTCTTTAAGGGGAGGGCTGTGACATCCCATGTCGAAAAGTACATGTGAACATGACCATGACATTCAATTTGCATTTTCAACTTTCAGATTTATTGAGAAGCAAATTAATATAACTACGGTTTTGAAATTTAATTTCAAAATTTGACTCAAACCAAGCACTTGCTTGTGACATCCCCTCGGGACACCCGGGAATCGGTACGAGAGGGACACTCGACGAAGTGAGTTACAACAGAAACATCATCTCATACAAGCCAGAATATATACATCATGGTATAATACAACCAGGTTTTCGAAATACAAACATTCATGCAGCGGAAATATAACATTATTGAAGTTTAACATTCTACGAGTATTGCAGCGGAAATTGTACTTTATACAACAAAAGACTATTAAACGATCAACGTGATGCACTGAGCCCTTCGTACATCACGGTCCTTCCTCTTCACGACGTCGGAAACCGTTCCCGTTGGTGGGAACCACCCTCGGGACATCTGCTCCACTTCCGGGAACTACCGTCCAAGTCGTGGAAGTATGACTCGCTTCCGAAAAACGTAACGAACAAACCCCGAGTATTCTAATACTCGAGCAAGACTGACCCGTCAACATGGCACGCTAAGGCCGACGCCTAGTATGCAAAGGCTTTACGGTCGTGGGGTTTACTCCTTTGCGAAACCAGCATTAAAGGGTGGATCCTTACTTTCAATGTTTTAGCTCGAGCATTAAGTTCATTAACTTCTAGGTTTGCAGACTATCACTATTGCAGTCCAGTTTTGCAGGAAAAGATAAATTCCAACCAACAGATCCTTTCATTCCTCTTCCTTCATCTTTCACTTGATTAACTACGATGTGACACGGTGAACAAGCGGTACTCATTCTGCGAGGGACAGCGATTCGAATCGATTTCACCAGCTAGGAAAACCCGTTGACACGGCGTATACGCACCCCATTGGTCGCATACGACAGAGCTTTTACGCTAACTCCGACGAGTGGCCGGGTTAGTCTCCCATCCGCCCGAGAACCCGGGGACCCCACGCGATACCCGTCCTCGACGTTAGCCGTGAGCGACCACCCATTCCTGTCCCTTTGAGACATGAGGCCTCGCCTCACTCTCTAGCCAATTAGGGGATGGGCTACGTCCAACCATTAAGGCAATTAGGTTACATCAGCTTCCCGGCCCCATAAACACCGGTATGTAAATCGGTACGTTCAATACTTGCTCGGCGGGGCCAACAACGGTACGGTCCTTGATCGACACGAGACGGGGCTACCACCTTGCAAGACCTCGTCTTTGCCCTTTCTCCTATAGGACCCGTTCGATCTCAATTTCATCTTCATCTTCATTCTTTAACTTTAACTTGAAAGACATCAATCAACTTAAAGCCTCCATGCTTTAAGATCGGACCAGTATCATCTCGCGAGTGTGCTCAGCACCACTCGACTTCTACCGTAGCCCTATGAATTAAGCATAGCCACTATCGAGATACAAAACCAACATGGGATAAACAGGTAACATAGGAATTCTACCCATGCATCTAGGGTGTCAAGCAATTCCCGTAACCTAATGCACAATCACGACGCATTAACTTGTGATAAAAGAAAGGACTTTAAAAACATAGGTGGGATGCACCGGGCTTGCCTTGAATCGAGTCGGGGTTAGCTTCCTCGATGTCGTCGGTCGACTTCGAAGCTTCCGTCTCCTTTCTCGACCTCGGATGGAATCTCGATCACGCGGGACCTAGGTCGACCAACCATACGTCGCGAATCACAACCATGCATGCATGAATGTACATGAGATGATGCGCAACGATTTTATTAACTATGATCGTTAATTAGCAATTAATCATTAATTAAGCTTATTAATAATTAACAATTAATCATGTTCGTTAAGCAATAAGTAACAATTGATCATGCTCATTAATTATTGCTTAGTCATGGTCATTAATTATTAATTAATCATGCTTATTAATTAACAATGAATAATTACCTAATGACTTGTGATAATACATAAAGTACTAACTTGGGACCACATGAAATGACGGTGTTTATGTTTAATATTGGAAAACAGTTTTTACAAACACTTTCATCTGCAGTATCTCTAATTTTTAAAGAAATTTATTTCTCCAAATCAAATAATAATTAGCATAAAATAATAGGTTTTACTAATCAAATAAAAGTAATTAATTAAACTATGAAATTATAATTTCTCAAAATAGGTATTTGAATTCATAAATAAATAAGAAATAATTTTATGAGTCTAATGAACTTTGTTTGACATTTTTCTGATTTTTGTGGAATTTTCTACGAATATTTGAAGTTTGAAAAGAATATGAAAATGAACAAATTTGTAAAAAGGATTGAGAAGCTATCGGGCCAAAAGTGGCCAGGCCCAATGGCACTCGTGGCGGCCCGACGACTCGGACCCGACCCAGCCCGAGAAAAACCCATGCGCCGCCCAAACCGCGCCAGCCATGGCCGCGGTGGTCGGAGGCGGCGGTGCTACGCCGGGGGTGCGGGAGTAGGTGAGGAGGTTGGGTATTGGGCCCGGAAGACTCCCCGCGACATGGCGAGCAAAGGGGTGGGGTCCAGGGCGGTAGTGGTGGCCGGAAATCACACCGGCGGCGAGGTGTGACTCGAGCAAGGCTTCGACGGTGACCAGGGCGGAAACAAGTGCCCGGAGCAACTACCGAGGATGGGCAAGAGCGGCACACGGTTGTCGACCCCTAGAGATGGCCGGAAAGTGGAGTTCGACGGTGAGGCACGGATGTGGCGGCGGCCGGACTTGACAAAACACACAAATTCCGGCGTCTCGGTGAAGGAAACTCAACACTAAGCTACCAAAGGGAGAGAGAGAGCTATGGCGCACGTCCGAGATCAAGAATCAAGCGGAATAGCTCATGAGACGGGGAGAATTTTGGAGAGAGGCGACGACATACCGACGGTGACCGTCGACGAAAAACGGACGCGAGCTCCGGCTTCACGGCGATACGGCTTGCTTGGGGATCATGCTCGAGGTGCGGCACGAGCTTGCGAAGCTGCGGGTTGTAGTGGCTCGTTGGGAAACGGTCGGAGGGCGAAGGATGGGAGGAGTGGACGGCGGGTAGTGCTTCGGTGCGGATTGTGGAGAGAGAGGAGAAATAGCTCACGGATGGGGCCTTTATCTTGATGGGGCTGGAGCTTGAGGTGGCGAGGGCAGGCTGCGTGGCGGCAGGAGCTAAGGGCGCGCGATCGGGGTGCCGGAGCGGCGGGGTTGAGGCGGTGGTGAGGCGGTGCGTGAGAGAGAGGAAGAAGAAAGAGAATGACAGTGGGGCTGCGGTCATTTTACAACAACACCCCGGGTTTTTCTTTAATTAGAATTCATACTTCCAAGCACTCGAAAAATTCTACGAAAATTCAGGGATGGATTTGAAAGTATTTTAAACATTTTTCCTATTAAGTCCAGGTTGAGATTCCACACATAGCCTTAATGTCTTGTCCTTTTTGTTCACGAACAAGGTCGGGCATCCCCATGGTGATGAACTTGGACGTATATACCCCTTGTCCAATAATTCCTTTAGTTGCACTTTCAATTCTGCCAGCTCATTCGGCGGCATCCGATACGGCCTTCTTGATATTGGTGCTGTTCCAGTGCTGTAACTCTATCTTAAACTCTACCGCTCGGTCCAGCGGTAAACCCGGTAAGTCTTCCGGAAAAACATCGGGGTACCCAAAGACTATAGGAATGTCTTCCAAACTTTTACCAATAGTCTTATAAATCATTGGAGGAATAGTTCGAGAAGAAGTCAACTGAAAGCAATCTCGTCCGTGGAGAGGAGAGTTCGAGTGAACTGCAAAAGCATCTATATCCAATATCGCCTTATGATACTTCGTCCATCTCATGCCAAGAATCGCATCCAATCCTTGTCCATTTAAGACTATAAAGGAGGTGGGATAATCCTTACGACCCAATTTCAATGGTAGCTCTGTAGTACTTTGATGTGCAAGTATATTACCTCCAGGCGATGATATGAGATGTGGGTAAGTCATCTTGCATGATGGAAGATTATATTTTTGGACATACCCTTTGTCGATGAAGTTGTGGGTTGCTCCCGAGTCAAATAAAATAATGGCAGCATGATGGTTGATAGAGAACAATCCAGCCATGACTTGTGACCCTTTCGAATCTCTTCGGCGGTGGTGAAGTTGACACGACCAGTCTTCATCTTACCATATCTCAATGCATTCTTCCGTCGACCAACTGCTTTCTTTTGAGGGCGTGTTGACAATTTCTGCTTCGTTGGTGCGACACAATCTTGAGCCAAGTGTCCAAGACAACCATCGTTATATCATGGATAGTCAACCGATTGTGGAGCTTGGGATAACGAGCGTATACTTGATAGGTCCGATTGGTGGACCGCTGAACCGGGAAACACCCGTTGCCGATATCGAGGTGGCCGGTAAGAAATGGGATCCGATGGCATAGGCTCGAATCTCCGATCTGCTGTAGAAGTGTGGACTAGACGATACTTGGAGGGTACCTCACTTCCTTGTTCATTGGCTGCTCTCTTCTTAGCCTTCTCTTCTTGATGAACACGAAGAGCATCCTCCATGAGTATAACATCACTTACAAACTCATTGAAACTAACTCCTCGGTCCAAAACAAGTCGGAATTGTAACTTGGTAGTAAGTCCTTGTTTAAAGAATTCCTTCTTCTTAGCATTGTAACAACTCTCTCGAAAATAATGCATTTCATGTCATCACGACCATGTCATCACATTGTTGCATTTTTGAAGATATCAAAATTTGTGTTAAAAATAAGCACATAAAATAACAAATTAGATAAAGAAGAAAGGAAGTGTTAAAAAGAAATAAAATAAGCAGAAAATTCATGTTTAATATTTTTTTGGCTCAAATATCATAAATAAGGATTTATGAGAATTTCCTGAAATCATTTTGCCTTGTAAAAATATTTACAAGAAATAAACAAAGCTTCTTTTATTAATTTAACTATGAATTTTTTTATCCAAAAATGATTTGGAGTTTTACCCTGGACTTAATAGGAAATATTCCTAAAATGTTTTCATTTAAACCCCTGAAATTTGGGAATTTTTTGGAGCACCGGAAGATCTCTTTTTAATTTTACGAAAGCCCGGAGGTGTTTTTGCAAAATTACCGAGACTGGCCCACTGCCATCCTCTTCTTCTCTCTCTCTCTCTCACCGCGCCTCGGCGCCTCGCGGCCGCACAGCCTCTCCGGCCGGGTGCCACGCCTCCAAGCCACACAACAGCTTGGAGCCACGCAGCTGCCGGCTCGGTTGCCTCCCCTTACCGCCTCTCCCGGAGATAAGAACCCCCGGCCGAGTTTCCTTTTTCCTTTCTCTCTTCCGCCATTGCCGCTCGTCTCCGGAGCTCGCCGTCGGGTCACTCCGAACCCTCCCCGTCCAAACCGCCGCTACCCGCAGCTCCGCCGGGACCTTGCGAAGCTCCACGACCCGAGCAATCATCTTGAGCACCTTCACTCCGTCGAAGCGAGGCCGTTTTCCCTCATCGGGTCCCCACCGTCGTTCCCACGCCGTTTTTTCAAATTGAACTGCGACGGTGAGTGATTGGTCTTCTTTTCTTTTCCTGGAGGTGCGCAAGAGGTTCCTCTACCCTTTTGTGCACTTACCATAGCATGTTTCATGCGAGTGCCAAGGAATCGCCGTTCTTCTTCACGTCCGGTCATCGTCGTCTGCCACCTCCACGGTGAGCACCCCTTTCCGAGTACGAGTTATGTTTGTGCATTAAGTGTTAGGGAATGATTGACACCCTAGCTGCATTATGGTAGGATTCCGTCTGTTTATTCTATACTCGGTTCGGGTAGCTCAATAGAGGCTAAGCTTAATGCATAGTGGCAACGGTAGATGGTTTAGGGAATCTTAAAGCATGGAGGCCTTAAGGGTTTTTGTGTTGACACTAATGAAGTTGAGACCGGACGGGCCCCGTAGGAGAAAGGACAAGATGGAGATGAGATCTTGCAAGGTGGTAGCCCCATCCGAGTCGGTCAAGGACCGTACCGTTGTCGGCTTAGTTGAACAAGTTTGAACGTACCGCACTACATGCTGGTATCATGGGCCCAGCAAGCTGATGTACCCTATCGCCCCGGAGATGTAGCGTAGCCGGCTCTCTTTTATCGGCTGTTAGTGAGAGGATAGTCTCACGGGAGGGAGATGGGTCGACCACGAGGGAAGTCGTGGCTTCGCCATACTCCCGGGGAGTTGGAAATGGCTAGTCTCGCTGTCAGGTGCTAGCGGAAAGGTTGTCGTATACGATCGGTGTGATGCGTATACGTCATGTAGTCGGGTTTTGCCAGCTGGTATAAAATCGATTCGAATCGCTGTCCCTCGCGAGTAATGAGTACCGCTTGTTTAGCTCGTCACATCGTAGTAAATTATCCGGAAGATGAAAATGAGAGATGAAAGGATTAAGATCTATTTTATCTTGGTTGAGAACTTGATTGCAATAGTCATAGGTTGCAAACATCAAGGCTAATGAACATAACGTGAGCTAAAATACTGAAAGTAAGGACTCACCCTTTTATGTTGTTTTCGCAAAGGAGTAAACCCCACAGCCGGAAAGCCTTTGCATACTAGGCGTCGGCCTTAGCGTGCCATATTGACGGGTCGGTCTTGCTGAGTATTAGAATACTCGGGGTTTGTTCGTTACCTTTCAGGGAACGAGTCGTGCTACCACGACTTGTATGGCAGCTTCCCGAGGAGGAGCAATGTCCGGAGGGAGGTTCCCTTCGGTGGGAACGTATCCCCACGCCTTGAAGAGAGAGGACCGTGATGTACGAAGGGCTCGGTGCATCATGTTGTTTCGTTTGAAGTCTTTTGAGTTGTATAATAGAACAAGCTTCCGCTGAATACTCGTAGGATGTTGAAACTTCAATAATGTTATATTCCGCTGCAAGAATGTTTGTATTTTGAAAACCTAGTTGTATTATACCATGATGTATATATTCGGCTTGTATGAGATGATGTTTCGTTGTAACTCGCTTCGTCGAGTGTCCCTCTCGTTCCGATTCCCGGGTGTCCCGGAGGGGATGTCACAACTGGTATCGGAGCGGTTCGGAGGCAACAACACATCATTACAAGCCTATTTTCAAAACTTAACACGTTCATACGATAGACAACGAGAGAGTATAGAGCCTATAAGGATGTAGAATAGTTAGATTTTTACTAACTGTTCGACATTTGGGTTTTGGGAAGTGCTAACTATTTGTCGTAGTTTTCTATACTATGTACATATAGTTAGTTCACGAGCATGCATCATGTCATATTATGCACTAAATAAATATTAGGATATCTACTTAGCTAGTTTCGTAGTACTCGTATAGGTTGTTCCGTTCGCTTTTCTTCTGTGGGAAGAAGTGTTTAACTCGTTTAAACATGTTCCCTGCAGATGCCCGTGACTCGCGGTAGGAAGCGCGCCCAGGAGGAGGAGGACACACGGGCTGCACACGTTGTTGAGCCGGAGTAGCGGATCCATAGCCTAGAGTTGAGGACGCAGAGCCGGGACCGACGGTTGGGTGCTTGGAAGCACCGCTGTCGAGTGGACTGCCGGGAGGTTCGGAGGTCCCACGCCAGGATCGCCGAGCTGGAGGAGCAGCTGGTGGAGGTGACACAGGACCGTGACGAGTTTCGCGGGGCGGTCATCGCGTTGGACACGCAGCTGACCACGGTTACCGAGGAGCGAGACGCCGCTATCGAGACCGACGAGGTGCATGCGACGGAGTTGGCAGCGATGACGGCGCAGCGGAACCACGTGGTGGAGAACCCGATCGAGAGAGAGCTTGAGCTGGGTCAGCTGGAGGGACTGTATAACGGATCGGCCGAGGCACACCACGCACTGCTCCACGACCACGACGCACTGGTTGAGCAGTTCGAGCAGTTGCAGCGATAACAGCAGCAGCAGCAGGGTCCACCGGATGACGCCGAGGAGGTCTCCGGGATGGACTACGAGCCACCACCCGCCTCACCAGCCGAGGACGTTGAGTCGGACGCCGATAGCCACGCGTCGTCGGCCTAGTTGTGTTATGTTTTCACCGATGTAGGAGGATAGCCACATTTTGCTGACATAAGTCGGATGTAGATAGGGTAATAGCAGATGTTGGTCGGTTGGGAGTGTATGGAAAAGTGGGGTTGAGTTGTACCAACAATAACTAATGGAAAGGAAGTGGTAGTAATATATATGCAGTTGCTAGAATAAAAAGATTTGCTGAAATATTAGGATTAGTTTCTACATGTATCTAATACTCTTACTTCTCCACAGAGATGGACAAGCACGAGTACTGGTGTGAGTGAAGTAAGAGGACAACGGGAGGATGTTCGTGTAGTCAGGCTAGAGAGACAGCTGCAGGAAAAGGAGGAGTTGTTAGCACTTAGAGAGGCGCAGTTGCTAAACAAGGAGCAACAGATTCAATTTAAGGATCAGCAACTAGCAAACGCCCGTGCACCGATCACTCGGTTAGAGCAAGATCTATTGCAAGCACACAATGCAATACTGAATGAAGCAATAGGACAGCAACCTTTAGCGGATGAACCAATGAGTGCAGGAAAATCCTATGGAGGCTGAATCCGAGGAGGAAGAGGAGGATCCCGAAGAGATAATGGACGTGGATTCAGTCATAGACTTCACGGAGATTCCACGACTAGAGGATGCGGAATCCGAGACAGGCAGTTCCATAAGCCAGGAGGTGACATCCAGGTGTCGCGAAGAGTAGTAGAATGCTAGCTAGTAGCAAGTGAGAAAACTAGTACTGTAAATTAGGCGCTAGTTAAATAACGAGCGTGATGTAACCACGCATGAGTGTATCTTAGGAACCGTTGTAACGTGGATGTATGAGCATGTGTTGATGGATTTGGTGGTTGTTTTAATAAATATGGATTGTTGCATGAGATTCATTTGGAAATTCTCATCTACGTATTCCTGTTTCTTCCATTATTATTATGTTGGAATGAAGATGTCTAACGTAAACTTGTCTTGGACATAATGGTTGGAACAAGAAGACACGATGAGCCCGAGAGTTTTCAACGCGGGGCGGGAACACCACCACCACCCCGACCTTGGCTCAGGCCATCACCGCTATATTGGATTCTCGCACGGAGCAGCGAGAATTATTGGAACAATTGGTTCGCAACACTCGCTCCACGAGAACGTCACCGGGGCCGCAATACACCGGAGGAAAGGGTGACCTTCTCGGACTTCTTATCGGTTCGCCCCCGGTTTTCTCGGATGCGGGTGAGCCTTTGGAAGCGGACAACCGGCTTCGCACCATCGAATCGAAGCTTGAATTATTCCCATGCACGGATCATGAGAAGACCCTCTTCGCTTCCCAGCAATTGCAAGGATTTGCTGGAGCCTCGTGGGCCAATTACAAGGCAATGTTTCCTCCAGGACATCAAGTTTCATGGGCTGAGTTTACTAAAGCCTTCAAAGAGCACCAGATCCCGAAGGCTTAATGAATCGAAGAGGAAGGAGTTCCTATCGCTGAAGCAAGGGGACATGAATGTGCATACCTACTCCAAGGTATTTAACCGCCTTGTTCGATACGCTCCTGAACATGTGGACACGAGATGCCAAGAAGAAGAATCTGTTCAAGGAGGGAATGAGTACCAAGCTGCAGTCTCGCTTGGTGTTAAACAAGACCGACAGCTTCACCGACTTTGTGAGTGACGCTATCGCACCGGAAGACTCTATCCGTCTTCATCGGACGGAGAAGAACAAGAAGAGGCCGGCTATCGAACAAGGAAGTGGGGGACCATCAAAATACAGGTTGGTCTACATTGCACCGTCGAGTCGGCGTTATCAAGCATACACCCTCTCGTCCCAATTACTACCGGCAGTCTCAATCACCCCAACAATCTCACCGACAGCGGTCGAATCAGTATCGTCCGCCTTATCAGCAACAAAATAATCGAACCCTAGACCGGTGGGTCAAGCACCGCAGCAGAATGGACCGCCATGTTTCAATTGTGGCCGTTCAGGACATTATTACCGCAGTTGTCCATATCCTCGGAAGGCATCATATGCACCTAGACCTCAAGGACAGCCGCAGAATCAACAGAGGGCACCAGCCAAGAGTACACAAGTGAAGATCGGCCGTGCCAACTTTACTATGGTCGAGGAGCTACCCGAAGGAGGACAAATCTTAGCGGGTATGTTTTCTATCACTGATCATCCTGCTATGGTTTTATTTGATTCGGGAGCTACGCATAATTTCATCGACAAGTCATATATTGCTAAGCATTGCATCACGCCATCTACGTTGACATGGACACATATTATCTCAACACCTGGGGGTAAAATTTTTACAAATGAAGCAGCTGCCAATATGCCATTAAGATTGGGTAGCAAGATTTATTCCACTTCATTAATCATACTTGGATGGGCAAGGGTTAGATGCAATTATTGGCATGCAATGGATGAATTTCCATAAGGTCGTATTGGATATAGCATCTCGAGCCGTATATCCGAACTCCCCTGTTCATGGTCGAGACTGCTTGCTCTTAACATTTCCCCAAGCTATGCTATCAATGGTCAATAAGACTATAGGTAAGAGTCCGGAGGATATACCCATAGTTTCTGAGTATCCGGATGTCTTTCCGGACGACTTGCCGGACTACCGCCGGACCGAGCGGTAGAGTTTAAGATAGAGTTACAGCCTGGAACAGCACCAATATCAAGAAGGCCGTATCGGATGCCGCCAAATGAGCTGGCAGAATTGAAAGTGCAACTAAAGGAACTGTTGGACAAGGGGTATATACGTCCAAGTTCATCACCATGGGGATGCCCGACCTTGTTCGTAAAGAAGAAAGATAAGACATTGAGGCTATGTGTGGATTATAGACCTTTGAATTCGGTCACCATCAAGAACAAGTATCCTCTTCCAAGGTTTGATATCTTGTTTGATCAATTGATGGGAGCTAAAGTCTTCTCCAAGATAGATCTTCGCTCGGGATATCAACAGATTAAGATAAGAGCTGAAGATATACCGAAGACTCGCATTTTCCGCAAGGTATGGACTTTATGAGTACCTGGTGATGTCATTTGGATTGACCAATGCACCAGCACATTTCATGTACCTCATGAATTCGGTATTCATGCCTGAGCTAGACAAGTTTGTCGTGGTATTCATTGAAGACATCTTGATCTACTCTAAGTCAATAGAGGAACATGCCAATCACTTAAGAGTTGTGCTTGCAACGACTAAGGGATCATCAGCTCTATGCTAAGTTCAGCAAGTGTGAGTTTTGGCTAAAGGAAGTGCCGTTCCTAGGTCATGTGATATCAGCCGAAGGAGTGACCGTTGACCCAGGCAAAGTTCAAGAGGTGTTGGATTGGAAATCACCGAAGTCCTGTCTCACAAATCGGAAGTTTCTTGGGATTGGCTGGTTACTACGGAAGGTTTATTCCAAACTTCTCAAAGATCGCCAAGCCAATGACTAAGCTATTGGAAAAGGATAAGAAGTACGTATGGAGCAAAGAATGTGAAGAAGCTTTTCAAACGTTAAAGAAGTTGTTGACCACAGCTCCCGTACTTGCTCGACCAGATCCGACGAAGCCTTTTGATATGTACTTGTGATGCATCGAGAACGGGACTTGGATGTGTTCTAATGCAGGAAGGCCGAGTGATTGCCTATGCATCTCGACAACTAAGGCGTCATGAGGAACACTATCCTACACATGATCCGGAATTAGCAGCGAGTTGTTCTCGCATTGAAAGGTTGGAGACACTATCTCTTGGGTAACTTGGTACATTTATACACCGACCACAAGAGTCTCAAGTACATCTTTACTCAAGCAGATCTGAATATGCGACAACGAAGATGGTTAGAACCGATCAAGGATTATGAGCTAGAAATTCACTACCACCCGGGCAAGGCAAACGTGGTAGCCGATGCATTAAGTCGCAAGGCCCATTGCAATAATCTCACGTCTCAACTTTTGATTCAAGCACATCCATCCGGAGGTGAGGAGCCAAATCTTAGGATCATTCCGTATGGAACCTTGACTAATTTGGCTCCGATTCCTACCATTCGTGAAGAAGTGGTAGCAGCTCAACGAGAAAGATGTTGGTATGGGACACATAAGGAGACGACTCGGAAAAGGTGAAGTTAAATGCTTCGGAGAGGACGAGGCAGGAGTTATTTGGTTCAAGAATCGATTGGTAGTACCGAAAGATCTACCACTTCGCAAGAAGATAATGGATGAAGCGCATATGTCCAAATACTCTATTCATCTTGGAACCAACAAGATGTATCAGGATCCGAAGCAAAGATTTTGGTGGACACGCATGAAGCGGGAAATCGCCCGATATGTCAATGAATGTGATGTCCGTCTGGCGGGTCAAAGCCGAGCATTTGAAGCAAGCAGGACCTCTACAACCTTCGAGTATTCTTGGATGGAAGTGGGAAGACATCAGCATGGATTTCATCGTTGGATTACCACTAAGCCCACGGAAACATGACTCTATCCGGGTTATTCTGGATAGGTTGACGAAGTCTCGCTCACTTCATACCGAGTACATACACGGTACACTCGCCGAGAAGTATGCGGAGCTATACATCGCTCGAATTCTCTGTTTGCATGGAGTGCCCAAGACCATTATATCTGATAGAGGAACACAATTTGTCTCCAGATTACGGGAACAACTACAAGAATCCTTGGGAACAAAGTTGATACGAAGCTCGAGCATATCATCCTCAAACCGATGGGCGGACAGAACGGATTAATCAATACCTCGAGGATATGCTTCGATCATGTGTTTTGACATACGGTAAGGATTGGGAGAAATGTTTACCGCTGGCGAGTTTTCATACAACAACAGCTATCAAGAGAGTGTCGGAATGTCACCGTTCCAAGCTTTATATGGGCGTAGTTGCCGTACACCCTTGAATTGGTCCGAAAGTGGGGAGAGAGTAATCTTCGGACCAGATCTAGTAAGAGATGCGAGAGGAACAAGTACGTTTCATTCAACGGAACCTCAAGAGAGCTAAATCTCGACAGATCGGCTATACCGACAAAAGACGTCGAGAGTTAGTATTTCAGGTTGGAGATCAAGTCTATCTTCGAGTATCTCCTACCAAAGGTGTTCAAAGGTTTGGAATCAAGGGCAAGTTAGCACCACGATACATTGGACCTTTTCCAATCTCGGAAAGATGTGGAGCTGTGGCGTATCGATTGGAATTGCCCTCACACTTGGCGGGTATCCATAACATATTTCATGTGTCTCAACTGAAGAAATGTTTAAAACCACCAATGGACATACCGACGATCGAGGTAGAACGAGTTATAGCCGGACTTGACATATGACGAACGACCGATTAAAGTTCTCGACACCAAGGATAGAGTGACTCGACAACGGATCATCAAGTTCTACAAAATCCAATGGAGTAATCACTCGGAAGCTGAAGCTACTTGGGAACAAGAAGAGTTTCTTCGATCGAACTACCCCGAGTTCTTTAGCACTATCGCCTAGTCGTTTCGATCGTGAATCTCGGGACGAGATTCCTGTAAGGGGAGGGCTGTAACAACTCTCTGAAAATAATGCATTTCATGTCATCACGACCATGTCATCACATTGTTGCATTTTTGAAGATATCAAAATTTGTGTTAATAATAAGCACAAAGAATAACAAATTAGATAAAGAAGAAAGGAAGTGTTAAAAAGAAATAAAATTAGCAGAAAATTCATGTTTAATATTTTTTTTGGCTCAAATATCATAAATAAGGATTTATGAGAATTTCCTGAAATCATTTTGCCTTGTAAAAATATTTACAAGAAATAAACAAAGCTTCTTTTATTAATTTAACTATGAATTTTTTTATCCAAAAATGATTTGGAGTTTTACCCTGGACTTAATAGGAAATATGTCTAAAATGTTTTCATTTAAACCCCTGGAAAATTTGGGAATTTTTTGGAGCACCGGAAGGTCTCTTTTTAATTTTACGAAAGCCCGGGGTTTTTGCAAAATTACCGAGGCCGGCCTAGCTGCCATCCTCTTCTTCTCTCTCTCTCTCTCTCCGCGCCTCGGCGGAGCTCGCGGCCGCACCGCCTCCAAGCCACGCCGCCGCTTGGAGCCATGCAGCTGCTGGCCCGGTTGCCTCCCCTTACCGCCTCTCCCGGAGATAAGAACCCCCGGCCGAGTTTCCTTTTTCCTTTCTCTCTTCCGCCATTGCCGCTCGTCTCTGGAGCTCGCCGTCGGGTCGCTCCAAACCCTCCCCGTCCAAACCGCCGCTACCTAGAGCTCCGCTAGGACCTTGCGAAGCTCCACCACCCGAGCAATCATCTTGAGCACCTTCACTCCGTCGAAGCGAGGCCGTTTTCCCTCATCGGGTCCCCACCGTCGTTCTCACGCCGTTTCTTCAAATTGAACTGCGACGGTGAGTGATTGGTCTTCTTTTCTTTTCCTGGAGGTGCGCAAGAGGTTCCTCTACCCTTCCGTGCACTTACCATAGCATGTTTCATGCGAGTGCCAAGGAATCGCCGTTCTTCTTCACGTCCGGTCATCGTCGTCCGCCACCTCCACGGTGAGCACACCTTTCCGAGCTTGCTCATGTCTCTTTGATCCCATGACGAGCTTGCGCATGCTCCGTAGTACGTGTAAGTAAGTTTTCCCCAAATGTTATGCACTCGTGGTGAGCTCGCGCCATCGCCGGAGATGCGCCATGACCGCATCTCGCCGCCGGTGCCTCTCCGATGGAGCTCATGTGCGCGCGTCCCCACCCGCGGGTTCGCCCGATCGCGTGGAGTAAAAGGTGTCGTCGCGGCGAGCTTTGGCTCAACGGCGACCAACTCCGGTGGCCGCGCCGTCGCTGGCCCGCCGTCGCGGTGGTGCCACACCGCGGGCCACACACGGGTGGGATCGCGTGTGGCCACGTGCGGATTTGGTGCGCCAACCCCGTGGCCTCGCGTGTGGCACATAATCAAATTTTAATTTCGAAAATTCGTAGAAAATTCATTAAAAATCAGAAAAATATCAAACCAAGTTTGTTAGACTCAGAAAAATAAGATCTATTTATTTGTGAAATTAAATATTTATTTTGAGTAAATTTATTTTATAAATAGTGTTTAATCACTTTCTTTGATTAAAGAAAAGCTATTATTTTATGTAAATAAAATGTTTAATTAAGAAAAATAATTTAACTAGATGAAGGAGATACTGCACACGAAATTAATTATGAAATCTATTTTCCAAAATTAAACTTAAACTGTATTATTTTATGTGATCACAATCTATTAACCTTTTATCACTTAAAGTAATGATTTATTGATTAATAAACCAGAATAATTTGTTAATTATTAAACCTAAGTAATTAAGGAACAAAACTAATTAATACTTAATGATCTTGATTAAACATTTGTTAATCAGCATAATTAACTGTTAATTATTGCTTAATGAACATGCTTATCCTTAATTTATCAATTAACTAAGGTGATTAAGCTTTGATCTTTAATTATTAATTACTGAAGTTAAGTAATGAACTTTGCATAATTTATCATGCGCATTCATGCATACATGATGATATGTACGGGGTGCCCCGATCTTCCGAAAGGTTCCGATAAACAGCGATTTGGCGGAACCTTGACACAAATCAATCCGGCTTCCGAACAACACGTTCGAACCCCGCAATCGCAGCACCACGTCTCCTCTCGGTTATCAACCGTGCAAGCACGATCGACCTCGTCAAGAAGGCTAATCCTTGCCTGCGAATCGACGAACACAAGCAAGAACAAGATAGAAGCAACCAAATTGCAAATATATGATTAAACTCACGAGTTGGGGTCTCACAAACCGATAAAACGGCGAAACTGTTCTAGACAGAATAATCTAAGCAAAACCCAAACCCTAAGGAAGGGACGGTGGCTGCTTATGAGGTCCCTAGGGTCGTCCATCTCACCCTAGACGCAGCCCTAAGTGGGCTCAACAAAATACACGGCCCAAAGGCCAAAAACGGTGGTGCAACACCGGGACAGTTTCTGGACGTCTTAGTATTTCGGCAATTCCCAACGCCTCGGGACGAATATTGATATGAGACCAGCGCCAATGGAAAGGTTATCAAATTATCTTTCCATCCATATAAAGAACGTCCCAAACGGACTTCGTATGCCACCAGGGCATCCGTTTTGGTGCAAGCTGTTTCTGGACTCCGAAACAGAATCGAAGTCGACTTTGTTTGGGCCTCCAACTTGACATGGACGTCCTTGCTGCCCCTCTACGCCTCTAACCTCCTACTTAACCATATTATCATCATCTCCATGGTTCCTAACAATAATTAACTCATTAGGTAGTAATATATTCTCAAATATAAATAAAGAGATCATTAGGAACATGCTCACCCGTGAATTCAATTGTCGTGCTCTAATCTTTGTCCTTGAATTATGTATGTGTATTGGAGGAGTGTTGGTTATATCCAAAAGCGTGATGTCCTCATCGGATGATGTGCAACGATTTTATTAACTATGATCGTTAATTAGCAATTAATCATTAATTAAGCTTATTAATAATTAACAATTAATCATGTTCGTTAAGCAATAAGTAACAATTGATCATGCTCATTAATTATTGCTTAATCATGGTCATTAATTATTAATTAATCATGCTTATTAATTAACAATGAATAACTACCTAATGACTTGTGATAGTACATAAAGTACTAACTTGGGACCACATGAAATGACGGTGTTTTTGTTTAATTTTGGAAAACAGTTTTCACAAATTTATCTCTAATTTTTAAAGAAATTTATTTCTCCAAATCAAATAATAATTAGCATAAAATAATAGGTTTTCTTAATCAAATAAAAGTAATTAATTAAACTATGAAATTATAATTTCTCAAAATAGGTATTTGAATTCATAAATAAATAAGAAATAATTTTATGAGTCTAATGAACTTTGTTTGACATTTTTCTGATTTTTGTACGAATATTTGAAGTTTGAAAAGAATCTGAAAATGAATTGGAGGGAGAGCAACAAAGGGTGGCGTTATTTGGATGCTGCGTTTACTAATGGCTTTCCTTGGATGACCACTTTTATGGGTGCTATTTCTTGAATTCTCCCATCTTCTCTCTTAAGCTAACCGAGCAAGTCAAGTCGTCGTTTCCCCTTTCTTCTTCGAAGCCGAGCCAACAACCATTGTTGCCTCCGAAGCTCGAGTTAAGCCGCCGTTCTGCAGCGTCCCCGACAAAGCCAAGCTCCATAGAGCTGCGCAAGGACACCCTGGAGCTACTCCCACCATCCATTTCTCTCCTCCCAAACCTCCAGCGAAGAATCGAGTTCATCTTCCTCATAACCGACCAAGCAACCCCTCGTCGGTTCATCGCGAAATTCTTTTACCTCGGTGAGTATTGGTCCGATTCCTCGAATAGGAAGCTTACTCCCCTCCTTGAGCAGCTATTGGATATATCTCCCATGGAATCCAACCAATGGAACCACGGGAATTTGAGGTTTCCTGGCCGTCATTCTGTTCTCTCGTACTATTGTGTTCTTGGTTACTGTTCATGGAATAATTCCAGAAAATAGCAGAAATTGGTAAGAACTTAGAAAAATCATATCTCCATTTTTAAAAGTCAGAAAAAAATGCAAACTAGGACTTTTTGGAATCCTTGGAACATGAACTTTGTTTTACTCGGTTTTATTGCCTAGTGTTCTGTGCAGAAAATCAAAGTTTTGTGTAATTTAAAATAGAACCTTGTTAAGCTTGTAAAGTCCATAGTTAATTCGTGGAAATTGCAAAAATAAAAAAAAATCGACATGTGCACCTTCCATAACATGTTGGATCCCCTGGTGCTTGATTTTGATGCATTCATACATATTTTCATCATAATTATCATTCTTTGGCTTATATAGCATATATTTGCCTATGGATAATTTATTTGGAAAAATGTGTCAAAAATTCATGGTTTATTGGTTCCTGGTGCTCATCATGAGTAATTTATGTTTTACCATGGGATTCATGTTTAGGAGTGTTTATAGTATTATTTTCTTAATTTAAGTGTGCTAGTTCATATTAGCATAAAAATGCCATATTGCATATTGCCATGCTTAATGTCACATGCAATTCCCTAAATGGTGCATACATGCTTATTATGTTTAATTGTGATTCTTTTATGCACTTCCATAGAAATCGTGTATAAGATTGCTTGGTAAAACTATTTGCTTAATTGTGAATTTGCTAAGTTAATATTGACCTAGTATGTTATATTGCCATATAGTCTCATATGCTTAATTCATGTAAAAGAAAAGTCTACAATTTATGCATACATATTTATTATGCTTATGTACTACTCTTCTATGCATCTCCACAGCATTTATGTAAAATTTCTTAATAGAATCACTTTGCGTAGCATAGAAATGGCTAAATTCAATATTGATCTATGCATGGCATAATTGTCCTATTTACCCTATGTGTATTAATCTATGTGAAGAGTTACATTTTCTGCTTATGTATGGTTCTTTAATGTTTTTCCACATAGCTCATGTATTAAAGTGCTGTTAGCACCTTTGCTTCATTTCAGGTTATTTAAGTCATATTTGTAGGAAAGTAAGATTGGAGGCAGGAAAATGATATCATATTCCAAGGAGATTGGTACAACTATATAGGCAGCACAGGCGCCAGCCTAGGGCTGCCAATCAGGGCAGCCGCACAGGTGCCAGCCAACCCTAAGGGTGGCGGCAGACCTGGCGAGCCGGATGGGCCTTACATAGTAAACATTCGTCTAACCCCCCCCCCTCGCAGTCACAACGTCACTTCGGTCACGAGGAAGGACGTTGAGACTGGATCTAAATTCTCCAAAAACTGAAAACGGCAGCCCCTTGGTGAAAATGTCTGCAAACTGCGAAGTTGTCGGAACATGGAGTACTCGAACATCTCCAATGGCAACCTTCTCACGAACGAAGTGGAGATCAATCTCAACATGCTTCGTGCGTTGATGCTGAACTGGGTTAGAGGACAAGTACATTGCACTGACATTGTCACAATAGATGAGTGTTGTCTTCTGCAAGGGGCAATGCAATTCATGGAGAAGTTGGCGTAACCAAGCAGCCTCGGCGACAGCATTAGCCACGGCCCGGTATTCAGCCTCGGCGCTAGAGCGAGATACGGTGTTTTGGCGTTTGGACGACCATGAAACCAGGTTGCCACCAAAGAACACCGCATAGCCGGAGGTGGAGCGGCGTGTGTCGGGGCAAGCAACCCAATCAGCGTCGGAGTAGACCACCATATCTGAAATCGGCGAGGGCGAAGAGATAGACCGAGTCCAACAGTGCCACGGACATAGCGAATAACACGCTTCATAGCAATGAAGTGACTCTCGTGCAGATCATGCATGTGAAGGCAAATTTGCTGAACGACATATGCAATGTCGGGACGAGTGAAGGTGAGATACTGCAGAGCACCAGCCAAACTCCAAAACTGAGTACCATCACCCTCGGGAGGACTACCATCAGCAGTCAGTTTGGGATTAGTATCAACCGGTGTGGAGCAAGGTTTGCAATCTGCCATGCCTCCATAGTCCAGAATGTCCAATGCATACTGTTTCTGGGACAGGAAGAGGCCATCAACAGTGCGCTGAACACTCACCCCAAGAAAATGGTGAAGAAGCCCAAGATCCTTCATAGCAAACTCAGTTTGTAAGGAGGAGATGATGCGCCGAGGAAAATCCATCGAGGAAGCAGTGAGCACAATATCATCCACATATAAGAGCAAGTATGCGGTGTCCGTGCCGCGAGTGAACACAAAAAGGAGGTGTTAGACCGTGCTTCAACGAACCCCGGGGTGAGAAGATAAGAGGCAAACCAGCTGTACCATGCTCGAGGGGCTTGCTTCAGGCCGTAGAGAGATTTGTTCAAGCGACAAATGTGGTCGGGCTGAGTGGAGCTGACAAATCCAACCAGCTGACTGCAGTAATCTGTGTCGAAAAGAGTGCCATGAAGAAAGGCGTTCTTGACATCTTGCTGATGAACAGGCCATTGTCGAGAGAGGGCGATGGAGAGGACTGTGCGAACGATGGCTGGCTTCACAACCGGACTAAATGTTTCATCATAATCAACTCCGGGACGTTGAGTGAAACCTCGTGTAACGTCCCGCCACTCCGGGCCGGGCCCGCTTACCCCACGCAGCTTAATAGGCCCTCAAGATTTCCCCACGGACCAACACTAGTCTTTTCGCGCACTTTGTCCTCACTCATGCACACTCGGGAATCACTTCCCGGTCGGTCACCCATCCCTAAATTGCTCCGGGCCAAGCACGCTTAACCTTAGAGTTCTTTAGAGATGAGCTTCCGAAAAAGAAGTTGCAACTTGTTGACATGAGTATTCTATCAATCCTATTAAGCCCTGGGCCGAGGATGTTACACACTCACCCCTTAGAAGACCGACGTCCTCGTCGGTCAGCCCCGAGCCAGGGAACATCCTCTCTTTGCCACGTCCATGTGTCCACTGCCGGCGCATGTGCCATGCTGCGTGACCACTCCGGGCCCACACCGGCCATGCACACCATGCTCGCACACGTGCAACACATGCGTCCATGAAACCATGAGAGTCGGCTCGATACCATCCGTAACGTCCCGCCACTCCGGACCGGGCCCGCTTACCCCTGGCAGATTAATAGGCCCTCAAGATTTCCCCACGGACCAACACTAGTCTTTTCTGCGTACTTTGTCCTCACTCGGGCACACCCGAGAATCACTTCCCGGTCGGTCACCCATCCCTAAATTGCTCCGGGCCAAGCACGCTTAACCTTAGAGTTCTTTAGAGATGAGCTTCCGAAAAAGAAGTTGCAACTTATTGACATGAGTATTCTATCAATCCTATTAAGCCCTAGGTCGGGATGTTACACCTCGAAGAACCCAGCGAGCCTTATACCGATCAAGGCGACCATCCGCATCAAACTTGTGACGGTAGACCCATTTTTCGGTTACCACATTGACACCAGCAGGACGCGGAATCAGATCCCAACCGTGATTCGCTTGTAGAGCAGCAAACTCTTCCTCCATGGCAGCCCGCCAATTTGGATCGGCAAGGGCTGCACGAACAGACTTTGGTACGGGAGAGATGGCTGCAGCCGGAAAGAGTGTCGGCAGGCGATAACCCTCCTTGGTGCGGGTGACCATGCGATGGTCATTGCGGATGGGGGCGACCGCAACGAGCACTTTTGGGCGATACAACGAGCGCCGATGTAGGGGCTGCAGGCGGAACACGGTTTCGAACCCGGGTGTAGACCTGCGTGACCGGAGGCTTCTCCGCATAAGGTGCGGGAGCTGCTGAAGGCGGGGCCGCGCGTGGCGCATGCGAGAGTGGCGCAGGAGAGGATGCCGGGGCGCGCGCGGCGCGGGTGAAGGTGGAGGCGGCGTCGATGAAGGTGGAGGCGCCGTGGCCGCGCGTGGCGCATGCATCACCGAGGGAGGGAGCGCCCCGGTGTCAACCGGGCTAGGTGTGCGAGAGGGCACATCGACCGGTGGTGGGAACCCGGGCGGCCCGCGTGGGCTGCGTGAGCTGGGGGCACTGCGGGAGAAATAGCTCCAAGTGGAATTGGAACATCGGTAGTTAAAAAATGATAGGAGTCATGTGTGAGAGAGGAGCTCGACTCGGTGAAAGGGAAGGAAGACTCGTCGAAGATGACGTGCCGAGAGATCAATAGGCGGTTGGAGGAGAGATCAAGACACCTATACCCCTTATGATCGGGGGAATAACCAAGAAAGACACAATGGACTGAGCGCGAGTGCTAGCTTATGAGGGGCCGTGGCGAAGTGTTTGGGTAGCGGCGCAACCAAAAACGTGAAGATGGGTATAGGAGGGATGAGTACCGAAAAGCGCGGAGTGAGGGGCGGGGAATGTAATGGCTTTGGAAGGGAGGCGATTAAGGAGATAGGTGGCGGTGCTCAAACCTTCAACCCAATAAGAGGGAGGAATGCCGGCTTGTACGAGCATGGTGCGGACCGTGTCATTGATGGTTCGGAGGATGCGCTCAGCCCTGCCATTTTTAGGCGAGGTGTAGGGGCAAGAAATACGAAGAAGGGCACCGCTGGTGAGGAAAAAGGAGCGGGAAGACGAATTGTCGAATTCTTGGCCGTTGTCGCACCGAACGGCCTTGATGCAGGAGCCAAGCCGAGTATGCACATAGGAAAAAAAGTTAGCCAAGGTAGAAAACGTGTCGGACTTCAGCCGCAAAGGAAAAGTCCGGACAAAGTGAGAGTAATCATCCAAAATGACCAAGTAATATTTATAAGCAAAGACGCTCGACGACGGAGACGTCCAAAGATCACAATGTATAAGATCAAAAGGTTTGACTGCTCGAGATGAGGAATTTGAAAAGGGTAATCTAGTATGTCGACCCAATTGGCATGCATGACAAAAATGCTCTACTCTATTACAGGTGATGGCATTGGAGCTAATGAGCTTGGTGAGCACATCATGACCCGGATGACCTAAGCAGCGATGCCGGACCGACGAGGAGCTGTAACCGGGAGAGCAGATCGGGGCGAACCAGCACTTGGCAAAGAGATGGTGTACAACGGCCCTGGACTATTGCACCGAGCGATCACGTTACGAGAGCGAAGATCCTTCACGAGAGAGGCCGAAAGTGTCAAACTAAATAGAGCAAAGATTATCAATGGTGAATTGGCAAACAGAAATGAGATTCTTAATGATATCCGGGGCAATAAGAATATTATTGAGATAAAAGGAACCGGGTAAAGTGGTGCTACCGAGTACCAATGACAGGGAGGGTAGAGCCATTACCAACAAGGATCGATGAAGGAGTAGAGGAGGTAGGATGGGAGAAAGTGTCTATGTTACCGGCGAGATGGTGTCATGTGGGAGGACGCCCCGAGTCGACCACCCAATCGGTGGGTGGGTTCAAAGAGACGGTGCTGAAGTTGTGGGCCAACGATCGTGCGTCCCATGGCAGCCACGCATGCTGAGCAGGTGCTGGTGGAGCCTGCTGGAACGTCGGGATAGGGAGCTGCTGCTGCTGCTAGTACATGGGCGCCATGTAGGAGACCGGCGCGGGCACCACGGCGTGCTTCGCTGCGGTGGCTGCTGGTACCCGGGGAGGGCTGTAGAGGGGGCGACGGCCACCATGGCATGCTGAACCGGGCGTGGAGCACGGGGCGACGCCGGGACGAGGTGGTGGTCCGGGCCACGGCTGGATGGTCCCGGTCCAGGGGTCGTAGAAGGAGGGCCGGTTGCCCTGGGAGGCCGCATCCCCTTTGCCGCGATGTCGGCCACGACCTCCGCTGCCATTACCACCACCGGCACCAAGATTGTTGCCGGTAGGGGTGGTAGGGGCGAGTAGGGCATGCTGGCGGGGAGCCGAGAGGAGGTGCGAGCGAGCGGGGGCGCCCGTGGCGACCATGGCGGACACCGGTTGCTACAGCGAGGTCGGTGTGTGGAGCTCGGCGAGGCGAAGGTCAGCCACCACTTCATCGAAGGATGGCGGGCGCGGGCACGGGTAAAGTGCGGCACCATGTCCTGGAGGCGACCGTTGAGGCCCCGAAGGAGGTTGAGGACGAGTGCTCGATCGGAGACGGCTTCGCCCGGGACCGCGAGGCCATCCGCCATGGACTTCATCTTGCGGCGGTAGTCGGCAACGGGAGATCACCCTGCACCAAGTTGCGGAAGTCGACGTCGAGGAAGAGCGCACGTGTCTCGCGATTGCCGAGAAATTGATTCTCAACTCCAAGCCGGGAGATGCGGGCTGTGGTGCCGCAGCGGTTGCCGATGATCTCCATGAGTTCGGGCGTGATGGTGTGGAAGATCCATGCCACCACGACGCTGTCCATCCGAATCCGGGCTGCATGGTTGGGGTAGAAGGCATCGGAGAGGACGTGATCAGCAAGGGCATACCGGCGGAGGGTGAGGAGCATGTACTCGCGCCACTTGGAGAAGTGGGTTGACGTCGGGTCCGGGAGGTTTGGGACGAGCGAACAGATGTTCCGCACGCCACATGCCTGCGCGTGGAGGTCGGCGACGATGTTGGCCTCCGTCAGCAATGGGTTCTCGATGAGGTCGTCGTCCGGCAGATCATGCGATCATTGTGCACAGCAGAGCCACCAGCAGAAGAGGATTCGGGAGGATCGGCCGCAGCTACGCGCTCCGGGGCAGCGATGGCGGCTCTGTTCTTTGTCGAAGGCGGCCTTAGCGGCGGCCACACGGGCGTGCGCGGTGGCCGGGCGAGAGCTCGATCACGCGCAGCCTTCTCCTTGGCGGCAAAATCCTGCTCGGCGGCAGCGAGGAGCGCGGCATCGGCGTCAAAGGCGGCTGGGTCGTCACCGGCCATGGAGAGTGGCAGCAGGGAGAGGAGAGGAAAGGAATTAGCGGAAGGCGATGGAAGGAGGATCGAGATAGTCTCGTGATACCATGTAGGAAAGTAAGATTGGAGGCGAGGAAAATGATATCATATTCCAAGGAGATTGGTACAGCTATATAGGCAGACACAGGCGCCAGCCTAGGGCTGCCAATCGAGGCAGCCGCACAGGTGCCGACCAACCCTAAGGGTGGCGGCAGACCTAGTGGGCCGGATGGGCCTTACACAATAAACGTTCGTCTAACAATATTGGTTGTATTACATATTGTCGTATGCCTATATATGCAAAAGTTTATGTCAAGGTCTTACGCTTATGCATGATCATATTATCTTGATGTTTATGGCTAATTAGGGCAGTAGGATAACATGTGTATATTTATCTTGCCCTATTCCTTGTTGATGCCCATGTGTTAACTCTATGTTAGAATAAAAGGTGGATAGATTAAATACTCTCTTATGCCATATCATCTAGGAGAGAGTGATTATTCTTTTGCTTCTAAGTATTTTGCTTATGTATGCCTATCATATATTTCATTTTAAATAGAAGTGTATCCTCTTGACCTAAACTATATTGTCCTATCCATAAGCAAGCATATCATATCATGCATGAATAAATTCCTCTCATATGCATATAACATCATCATTCATAATTATTGAGAAAGTTCCATGAAAAATATTATCTATGCATTCACCTATGCTCATACATTGCATTGCATTTCTCTAGGACCCAAGAACGAGGAAGGCAACCCCGAGGAGATCAATGTTGAGCTGAACACCGTGTGGATACTAACTTCAAAACAGCCCCAAGGCAAGCCCCGGTGCATAACCCACGCTTTTAAAAGTTTTGCTTTACTTCACATGTGATGGTGTCATGTATTGTGCATTTAAGTTCAGGAGTTGATCGTAACCGTAGTTGCATTATTTATCTCTTTATGCCTATGGTCTCATTGGATAGGTATAATCCTTTTCGTTAGAAATGCTATGCTTAGTAAGGAGTCATCGGTAGCAACACCGAGCGGTACGGAGACCTCTCGGTATAGGTTTATCCACTTGTTATCTTTCACATGATATTTATGAAATTGAGACCGTACGGGAAATGCATGTGTAGGATGCGGTGGCAAGATTCGCCTATGCTCGCCATAGCCCCGTGCGTGTCGGTTGAGGACCGTGTGACTCCACAAGCAAGAATCGAGTTGTGTACCAAGTGCATACCTTTATTATGGGTACTGGGAAACCTAGTAGCTTGAGAACCGAAGGGTTGGACGGTACCAAGCCATTCTTTTGAGATGTTGATTGATGGTGGCATCCTGGGTCATGTGGTTGGACGAGTATGCGGTCTGCCCTTAGATGGCTCCGCCGTGGGCATCGCATGTAGGGATGTATTACTTGGGAGAGGTGGGAGTCGTATCGGCCCTATAGTGATCTCGTGAACGGTGGCCATACGTGTTCTTAAATGATGCGTATGTCGTGTACTTGGGTTTCTCCTGCAGGATGTAAATCGATATATATCGCCGTCCCTCGCGGTTATTGAGTACCTCTTGTCTCAAGCAGATCGCATCGTTGTAAGAAGTGAACATGATGATATATTTGCTGAATTGAAGTATTTTAATATTGCTTTGCAACCTTGTATTGCTAGGTCCTGCTCACTAAATTTTATATTCATGTCATAACCCTTTTAATATGGCTAAAAGTTGGAATTAGAAATTAATGTAGGTGCTGTTTTTGCAATTTAATTCCAGCAAACCCCGGTCAGCCCCCTGCATGTTAGGAGTCGATTTTTTAAACCACTTTTGTCGGGTAAGACTTGCGGAGTATATTAGATACTCGGGGCTTTGTTGTTAACATTTTTGTGCAGGTGAGCTGTTGAGAAGAATGGGCACATCTACGGGCTTGATGTGTTACATTTTAGGCAACTATTGTCGAGATTAATTTACGCTTCCGCATATATACTAAAGAGATGTAAAAATCAGAATATGAACTCTATGTATTATAACACTTGAAGATCATATGTAAAATGTTCTACTCATGTACACTAAATATGTCTTTGTAAATGGTGAATGTATCATCTGTGTATGTGCTATGATGTCCGCTTCGTCGGATGTCTCCCGAGGTAGTCATGTGCGACAATCCCTCTTGCTTTGCAAGGTAGGGGTGTCACAATTACAATTATGAGTCTAACAACTCTCGAGAAAATAATGCATTTCATATCATCATGAGCATGTCATCAAAATGTTGCATTTTTGAAGATGTCAAATTTTGTGTTGATAATAAGCACATAAAATAACAAATTAAATAAAGAAGAAAGGAAGTGTTAAAAAGAAAGAAAATGAGAAGAAAACTCAAGTTTAACATTTTCTATAGCTTAATTATCAGACATAAAGATTTATGAAAATGTCCTGAAAAGATTTTGATTTATGAAAATAATTACAAGAAATAAACAAAGTCTCTTTTACTAATTTAGCTATGAATTTTTAATCCAAAAATGATTTGGAGTTTTACCCTGGACTTAATAGGAAATATGCCTAAAATATTCTCAATTACACCCCTGATTTTTCGCGGAATTTTTGGAGCACCGGAAGGCCCCTTTTTAATTACGTGAAAGGCTAGGGGTTTTTGTAAAATGGCCAAGCCGAGCCCGGGCGCCGATCTCTTCTTCCTCTCTCCCTCTCCCGCGTCTCACCGCCGCCCGCGCTCCGCACCGCCTCCCGGCCGACCGCCACGCCACCCCGCCAGGCGGGAGCTTCGCAACACGCAGCTGCTTGCTCCGTTGCCGCCTCCGGCAAAGATAAAGACCCTGCCGGCCCTCTCTTCTCTTTCCCTTTCCCTCATTTCACTCCACACCTCACCGCCACCCCGCCCCTCCGGAGCACCGCCGCTAGGCCGCTCCGGTGACTGTTCGTCAGAGCCAAACCCACCGCAAGCTCCGCCGGAACCTCGTGCTACTTCCCGAGCGATCGCTCGTCCCCAAACTCCCCGAATCCGGAGAATCGAACCGTCTTCTTCCCCGAGCTCCCGACCGTGCTCCTCCGCCGCAACCCCGAATTCACACCCTCCGGTGAGCCTTTCGTCCTGTTTCTTGTGCTTGCGGGTGCGCAACTCGTTACTCTCTATTCCCGGTCGCTCATCGTCGACTTTGTTCCACAGAAGTCCAGCAATCGTCATTCTTCCGCAGCTCCGGCCGCCGTTGGCCGCGACTCTCACGGTGAGCTACCCTTCCCGGCTATGCTCATGCTCGCTAGAGCACTCGGACGAGCTTGCGCATGCTCCGTAGGAGCTCCCCGACTCGTTTTCCCCAATTTTCATCCGGTAGGGCGAGCTCGCGCCATGGCCGGAGCTTCCGCCGTGGTCGCCTCTCGCCGTTGCTTAGTTCCCGGCCGAGCTCATGCTCTTTCGTTCACACCGGAGTGTTCCCCGCGTCGAGTAGAGCTCGTAAGTGGTCTCACGGCGAGCTTTGGGCCATCGCCGGCCGACTCCGGTGGGCTGCGCCGTCGCCGGGCCGCCGCCGCGGTGGTGCCACACCGCGGGCCACACGTGGGTGGGATCGCGTGTGGCCACGGCGGATCTCGTGTGGCCAATCCCGTGGTCCTCCGTGTGGCACGGAATTGAATTTAAATTTCCAAAATTCGTAGAAAATTCGTTAAAAATCAGAAAAATGCCAAACCAACTTTGTTAGACTCGGAAAAATGAGATCTAGTTATTTGTGAAATAAAATATTTATTTTGAGTAAGTTTATTTTATAATTAGCAATTAATCACTTTCTTTGATTAGAGAAAGGCTATTATTTTATGTAAATAAAATGTTTAATTATGAAAAATAACATAAAATGTTTAATTATGAAAAATAATTTTATTTAATAAAGGAGATACTGCAGATGAAATTAATGATGAAATTTATTTTCCAAATTTAAACTTAAACTGTATTATTTTACGTGATCACAATCTATTAACCTTTAATCACTTAAAGTAATTATTTCTACATTGCTTAATAAACCAGAATAATTCATTAATTATTAAATCTAAGTAATTACTGAACTTAATTAAGTAAATAAGGAAACAGAACTAATTAATAATGATCTTGCTTAAACATTCATTAATCAGCATAATTAATTGTTAATTAAAGCTTAATGAACATACTTATCCCTGATTTGTTAATTAACTAAGGTGATTAAGCACTAATTGCTAAATATTGTTTATTGGACGTAATCAATGAATCCTTGCATACTTTCATCATACGCATTCATGCATACATGATTGTGATTCGCGACGCATTGTTGGTCGACTAGGTTACGAAGTGATCGAGGTTCCACCCGAGGGCGAACCAGGAGCCGGGAATCTCGACGTCGACCCGACCGCTGAGGAGGCTAACTTCGAACAGACTCAAGGCAAGCCCGGTGCATCCTACCTATGTTTTTAAATATTTTACTTTATCACATAGTACGGTTATGCTTGTGCATTAGGTGTTAGGGAATGGTTGACACCCTAGATGCATTATGGTAGGTTTCCGTTTGTTTATTCTATACTTGGTACAGGTAGTTCAACAGAGGCTAAGCTTAATTCATAGTGGCAACGGTAGATGGTTAGGGCACTTAAAGCATGGAGGCTTTAAGAGTTTTGTGTTGACACTAAAGATGATGAGAGTGTTAATGAAGTTGAGACCGGACGGGCCCCGTAGGAGAAAGGGCAAGACGGAGATGAGGTCTTGCAAGGTGGTAGCCCCGTCCGTGTCGGTCAAGGACCGTACCGTTGTCGACTTAGTTGAACAAGTTTGAACGTACCGCACTACATGCTGGTATCATGGGCCCAACAAGCTGATGTACCCTATCGCCCCGGAGATGTAGCGTAGCCAACTCTCTTTTGCCGGTCGTTAGTGAGAGGATAGTCTCACGGGAGGGAGATGGGTCGACCACGAGGGAAGTCGTGGCTTCGCCATACTCCCGGGGAGTTGGAAATGGCTAGTCTGCTGTCAAGTGCTAGCGGGAAAGGTTGTCATATACAATCGGTGTGATGCGTATACGTCGTGTAGTCGGGTTCTGCCAGCTGGTATAAACCGATTCGAATCGCTGTCCCTCGCAGTAATGAGTACCGCTTGTTTAGCTCGTCACATCGTAGTAAATTAGATGGAAGATGAAGATGAGAGATGGAAGAACTAAGATCTATTTTATCTTGATTGAGAACTTGATTGCAATAGTGATAGGTTGCAAACACCAAGGCTAATGAACTTAACTCGAGCTAAAATATTGAAAGTAAGGACCCAACCTTTAATGCTGTTTTCGTAAAGGAGTAAACCCCACAGCCGGAAAGCCTTTGCATACTAGGCGTCGGCCTTAGCGTGCCATGTTGACGGGTCGGTCTTGCTGAGTATTAGAAGACTCGGGGTTTGTTCGTTACTTTTCAGGAAACGAGTCGTACTACCACGACTTGTATGGCAGTTTTCCCGAAGAGGAGCAATGTCCGGAGGGAGGTTCCCTTCGGTGGGAACGTATCCCCACACCGTGAAGAGAGAGGACCGTGATGTACGAAGGGCTCGGTGCATCACGTTGTTTCGTTTGAAGTCTTTTGAGTTGTACAATAGAACAAGCTTCCGCTGAGTACTCGTAGGATGTTAAACTTCAATAATGTTATATTTTCCGCTGCACGAATGTTTGTATTTTGAAAACCTGGTTGTATTATACCATGATATATATATTACGGCTTGTATGAGATGATGTTTCTGTTGTAACTCGCTTCGTCGAGTGTCCCTCTCGTACCGATTCCTGGGTGTCCCGGAGGGATGTCACGATGAGAGATTTTTGTGAATAAAAAAGCGGTCCGAAAATTTCGGATACCGCATTAATATAGTGCCAAATTTAATTATTTGGCGGTATGATAGAGTTAGATCGAAGATGATTTGGATCTCGCCTAACTCAATTTTAATCGATGCCTTAGGCTATGGGTGTTAATCATTCGGTTGATTATAGGCCTTGGAGACTCGAGTCGATGTGAGAATATAGGAACAAACTGGTCCGATCAACCAGGATTTTGCTTCTTAGTTAAACTTAACTAAGTAAATTAAAGTTAAGACTGATTTAAATGGTCTCGTTACATCAATATGGGTATGAATCTTTAAAGAATATGCGGCATGATTGGTTCGACCGGTCCGAAAAATACGTTTTTGGCAGCAAATTGTAGAAAGAAATGTAATTTGATGGAAAATGACGAAGCCTGGTCATGAAGGCCCCTTGCATTATTTGCGATACTCAAACGATACAAGAATCGGGGGCTATACCCAAATGGGTGGACACTGAACGGTGCACCGTGATTCAAGAGCGGTCCGTAGAGGTCACGGAAAGTAGAGAATAAAATTTAAAGAAGCAAGTTGAAGAGATTGAACATTGAAGAAAGCAATGACGAATCATCCAATGAGACTCCTGCATTATATGAAAGAAGTTCAAATGATTCAAGAGTCGGGGGCTATACCCAATTGGTTGTTGATAATCACAAGACTTATATAGAAATTTTTCCATACCCGGTTGGGTGGTATGGAAGGAAAAAGTGCTAAATTTTTTGGATTTTTTGAAGTCATATGGAATAGAAAAGAGGTATTGCAGAAGATTGGAGTTCTTTTTAATTTTACCATGGAATCGGACCAACATACGGAAGACTGGTCGGTCTTATTCAAGGTCAAATAAAAAATTACTCGAGGGCTGCTTGTCGTATAATTACCTTACGGGTATACGAGTTGATAAAGGAATGGATAATTAGAGATACGATGGCAAATCAATGAAGATTGGATCGGCATCTCGCAATTAGCAATCTGCTAAAGGCAATACATAACATACATGATGTAGGGTATTACTCTCGATCGAGAGGCCTGAACCTGTCTAAAATCGCGTGTTCTTGGGTGTTTCGTGTGTTGCACCATCGAATCCCACGCTTGTGAGGGACCGGGTAGTACTAGTGCCGAGTTTAAGACTCGACGGAATCCGAGTTGGTATTTTTGGATTTTGAGATGGAATTTGCACTTGGTTTCTTCGACACTTATTCTTGTGTGTCCCTCTTGATAGTACGGTGTTCCTATACTCAAGATCAAAAGAAAAAGCTATTTGGTCTTCATCTTGAGCATTTGCTTTCCTTTTTCCAAGATATTCAATTTTGTTGGCTTTTTACATGAACTTTCTTTTAAACCTTGCTCTCATGTTCATCTATTGACATTCACTGCGCACTTGCTCATTGGAAATATTAGTCCATATTAATTGTATTGACGTCAATCACTCAAAACCATAATTAGGGGCCTAGATGCACTTTCAAGATCCCTCCATACTTGTCCTTGTCGCCTTGGTTTGGAATTAGATATAGGTCTGGATACGTCATTGCTAGCTTGTCTGTAACTTGGGTTCAGCCAACTATTTAATGCTAAAATTGGATTAATGCTCACTTGAACCGATCATGAACCGGTAATTCTTTTAGTAACATGGAACTTAGGTGTTCCAAGTAGGGGGATGTTGATGTCTGGTGCGGGTATGCACGGATTCTTGCAAAGAACTATTGGATCCGGTAGTACATGCTTGTGATCATCGGGACCGGTTCTTTGAGCGATCCCCGGGACTTACCGTACCAAGCACAAGACTTTATGGGAGAGCTTGGCACAGTAGTTAGGTAAATCTCCCAGATCTTGTATGAAGCCATCTTGGGGGCGCGGTGATGGACAGGTACGAGAGGGTTGTCTTACGACCCGCAAGGCACAAGAGGGGGCTTATAGGTGGACAGATTACTTAAAGGTAGTCCCCTATCGGTGAAACCTCGGTGGTTACATACGTCTCGGGAAACTCTAGTGAAAAGCTTCGCGGTGATATCCCGGCACCACGTCAAAGGAAATGTGCAAGTGGCTAGCTACCACGACAAAATGGAGACTTTAGTCCACCCGGCAACAGGGGATGGAATCACCGACTTGTGGTACGAGTGTTACAATCTCTACAGAGTGTAAATCGTCATAACAGCTCGTGCTCACGGACATGAGCAGCCTGGAATCCTCACCCGATTAGGGGGCATGGATGGGTGGCTGGATTGCATGGTGAATCGGTTGATGGATCGGATGGTAATGTCGGACCATAGTTGGATCCGGGAGTGAACCTCACACATAGTAAATAGGTTGCTTTAATTAATGAACTAGACATAGGTGCTCTCTATGTAATAAACCTCATGTTCAGCCTTTCTTGTTTTAGCCAACATGTCATACTTTCCCCACTTGCTGAGTACGTAATGTACTCAAATGTTATTGCTTCTCTCTTTTGCAAAACTTGTTTCGATCGGAAGCCAAGTACAAAGGTGTACTTTGGATGAAGACAAAGAGTGAAGAGCTAGGCTTGTTGTCTTCCGGCCGATTGCTCGTGGGATGAAGGACGTCGATTATTCCGCTGCAATGTAATATTTTATTTTAGACCTACGGGTCTTTGATGTAATTATTTAATGATTTAATAAAGATATTGTTCTTTTACGATATTATTTATCCTATGTGCGTGAAACTTGATCCCGTGCACGCATATAGACGCATCTGGTTTTGTTTGTTAAAATCGGGTGTGACAAAGTGGTATCGTAGCTATGTCAACCGCAGGACGCAAGCCTAGATAGTCCGGTCGTGCTATAGGTCATATTTTCAAAACGAGTAATTTCAAGTCTTTATTTTCACTAAAACTCTTGTTTAAAAAAAAAGTGAGAAGTTTTATTGTTTGATTTCTATTCCTTCCCTAAGCCTCGTGACAAGTTGATCGAATTGTCGTGAATATAGTATAAGGTGAGATAGAATCTTTAAACTAGACCCTACTTCTAAGGACAAGTACCATAAAGAGGATAACGATTATCTTGGAAATAAGGTGAGCTATGGCATGGTAAAGAGATTGGTTCTCCTAAGATTGATAATCCGAGAATGGTTAAGCTTGCTGTTGGAAAGGTGGATCTTGTCCATGGTAAGAATTGTGTCCAATGAGCAAGAGAAATGGAGATTTCAAGATTTAAGGTTCTTCAAATTCAAAGGACGAAAGGACCATCTTTGAGACAATACGGAAGTTGTCATTTTTGACCTAAATTAGGATCCATCCCTTCCTACGAGTACAAGAACGCTAGAAACGACATTGTTGATTGAATGATTGCGTGTTTGTGGTATACCTGTTCCGATTTGGATCTTTGATTGTTTGTGTTGTAATATGATCCAAATTCAGCTTTGTTAGGGACGTCTAGGAGGTGTGAGAGGTGGAGTCCTCCCATGTTACGGATCGTATTAGTTAGCCACCAATATATATACATCTTGTGTGTTGCATGGGAAAGAGAGAGACTCATTGTAATTCCCCTGCGTTTTGTAAACTCTCCTCGTATAGTGAAGATTGTCGGTTGGCGCCCGTGGTTTTTTCTCGCGAGGGTTTTCTACGTAAAAATCTGTGTCTCGTTTCGATCTTGTTTATGCATTATTTGCTAATAAGTGGTACCAGAGCCAGTACACGAGATTGATTAAAAAAATATTAGGATTTATTCCTGTCCAGCTGCCGCCGTCGTCTTGTTTCATCGTCCGTCGTCACAGGTTACTCCGATCTGCTATTCCTCGCTGATTTGTTGCACACGCTCTGCTGGAGTCGCCGTCAATTTTTTCCGCACGAGATCAACTCGGAGGCCTGTCCTGATCCGAGTGGCTCTCGAGGCTATGCCCTGTCAAACTCTACAAATTCTTAATTAGCATCCACACCGTGCTGTACCGGAACAACTCCCGAAGCGTGGTCCTTTTTTGGGTTGCCCCGAGGCTTGCTGAAATTTGCTGCAGTTTTGCTACGCGCACACGGTTGTTTGCACCATGAGACTGTTTTCGAGGAATTTTGCTAGACGCACATGAGCTAGTGCACCAGGAGGTTGTTTAGAGTTTCTTTGCTGCGTGTACACGGAAGGTGTACCAGGAACTCTGCAAATTTTGCTTGGTACACATGAGGGTGTACCGAGAGATGCTGCAGATTTGTTTTCTTGCCGATTTCTTCGATGGCTTCTCTCAAATATGATGTTCCGCTGCTAGACCGTGATACGGGGTTCACCCTTTGGCAAGTCAAGATGAGGGCAATATTAGCGCACACCGATTTGGATGATGCGCTTGATTTTTTCTCTAATAAGAAGCAAGAGTCTTGGACCGATGAAGAAAAGCGTCGTTGAAAGTGCATCTAGGCCCCTCATTTTATTTTGGATGATTGATATCAATACAATTAAATTTGGACTAATGTTTTCATGAGAATGTGTGTAGTGAACATCCAAAGAACATGAGAGCGTAGCGAATACAATCAAAAAGGAGAAAAGAAATGAGAAATGCAATAAATGAAGAAATCGGAAAAGTCCTATCTCAAAGCATGAGCTTCACGTTTTATCTTTGCTTTGAGTCATAGGGATGCCGTACTATAAAGAGGGATGCAAGTCACAACTTTGGCAAAGAATGGAGATCTTCACAAACTCAAGAAAATCCTCCCAAACCCAATCTTTCCGGACCCATCGGAAGCTCGGTGTGGTACCGGAACTTCCGGTAGGCTAACGAGAGAGTTTGAGCTCCCTGGAAAAGCCATACCGGAAGTTCCGGTAGGCTAACGAGAGAGTTTGAGCTCGTGGAAAAGCCATACCGGAAGTTCCGGTCCTCGGTACCGGAAGTTCCGGTAGGCTAACAGAGAGTTTGAGCTCTCCGGAAAAGCCATACCGGAAGTTCCGGTCCCCGGTACTCGGAAGCTCCGGTAGGCTAACGAGAGTTTGAGCTCTCGGAAAAGCCATACCGGAAGTTCCGGTACCAAGTTCCGGTCCTCAGTACCGGAACTTCCGGTAGGCTAACAGAGAGCTTCGAGCTCTCCGGAATGCCATACCGAAAGTTCCGATAGGACACCGGAAGCTCCGGTGCGGCCCGGTTTTCAAACCTTGAACCTAGGTACCGGAAGTTCCGGTGCGGGCCAAAAATCCAGATCTAACCCTAAATCGGACCATACCGGAAGTTCCGATATGCTATCGGAAGTTCCGATGCGGGGTTTTCGGACCGGCCAACGGCTCTTTTGGGCTGTGGTATATAAGCCACACCCCTCACTCCATTCACTAACTCTTGCACATTCCGAACCAACACACTCTTGAGCCACACTCCACACACTCCAAATCCTCTCCAAAAGCAAAAATTCCATCCTTGAGCTAGGATTCGAGTGAGAGACTTTAAGCAAGAGATTGAGAGACTTGATTCCATTCTTGAGCATCTTCACTCCCGTCAAGCTTGTGATCCGGATTTGTTACTCTTGGAGCTTTGAGCTACTAGACGGCTAGGCGTGCTCGTGAGCTCCCAACTTGTGTGGTAACGTCCGAGAAGTTTGTATTGCCCGTCCCGGAAGGGACCTTGATAGTGGAAAACTCAAGCTCAACCTTGGTGGTGACTTGAGGGAGAAATAGGGTTGAGAGAAACCCGGTCCTTGGTGGACTTTCTCAACGGATACGTAGAGTCCTTGGTGGGCTTGAACTTCGGTGAAAAATCCGTGTCTCTTGTGCTCCCTCTTTTAATTAAGCGCTTTGTTGTTTACTTCACTAGGTTGCTTGTTAGTTTCCCTTTGTGCCGTTAAATTCCTAGAATTGCATAGGGTTGTGTCTTTCCTTCTTGCAATCACTAGAATTGTGTAGGGTTTATTTCCGCACTTATCACCCTGCACCGAAGTTCCGGTACCCTACCGGAAGTTCCGGTATTTAACGTTTTCATCTTAGTGTTATTTCACGGAAATTTTTAGGATCGCCTATTCACCCCCTCTAGGCGACTTTCGATCGTGATCGTAAGGCTCTTTCACAAATTCATCTTCATTTATCTAATAATGTTTTGCAAGAGGTTTTGGAACAGAAAACCATTGCTGCTTTATGGCTTAAGCTGGAGTCGATCTCGCATGTCCAAGGATCTAACTAGTAAGATGCATTTGAAGATAAAATTGTTTACTCACAAGTTGCAAGAGGGTAATTCATTGGCCTCTCATTTATCAATCTTCAAGGAGATTGTTTCGGACCTTGCGTCCATGGAGGTAAAATATGATGATGAGGATTTAGCTCTCATGCTTTTGTGTTCGTTGCCCCCGTCTTATTCAAATTTCGGAGACACTATATTATACGTCATGACACTCTTACTCGCTAATGGGGTTTATGATGCTTTGCATGCAAAGGAAAAGATGAAATTGATAGTGTCTCCTGAAGTTGCTGCCAATGATGATGGAGAAGGTTTGTCTGTTCGTGGTAGGACGAGAGAAGAAGAAATTCAACAATGGGAGAGATAAAAGTTCGAGTGGTCATCGCGGTCGCTCTAAATCCGGAGGCAAAGATAAGTTACGTAGATATTGTAAAGGGAATACTCATGATATTTACGAATGTTATAAGCTGCAGAATAAGGAGAAGAGGAAAGCTGCTGAAAAGGCTAAATCTAATCCTAGTGATGATGGTGTTGCTTCGTTGCTCGCCACCGATGATAGCAGTTCTAATGGTGATGTTCTTGTTGCTTTTGCTTGGATCTGCCAAAACTAATGAGGAATGGATTCTTGATTCTCGCCTACTCGTTTCATATTTGCAATTAATAGAGATTGGTTTTCCACTTATGAATCTGTCCATAGTGAAGGCTCTGTTTTGATGGGTGATAACACTCCTCGCAAGGTAGTAGGCATGGGATCTGTTCGGATTAAGATGTCCGATGGTATTGTCGGGACATTGACAGATGTGAGGCATGTTCCAACTATGACAAGAAATCTTACTCCCTCCGTCCCAATATGTTTGGCATTATAGCTCGGGCACGGAAATTAAGAAGAGAAGGAATAAAGTAGGTGCGCAGGAAACGAGGAGGAAAGAGATAGAGATAGAGGTGTATTGGGAAAAGAGAAAGTCTGTCTCGGGAAGTGAGAATGCCAAACATTCCGTGAAAAATGGATGAGCCTAGCATGCCAAATATTCGGGACGGAGGGAGTATTCCTTTGAGTACTCTTGATCGCAAAGGGTATAAGTACTCCGCTAGAGGTGGAGTTATGAAGGTAACTAAAGGCTCTCTTGTTGTCATGAAAGGTGATTTATTGACTGCCAATTTATTTCTTCTTAAAGGCGATACTTGTTATTGGCAATGTTTCGGTTTCTACCAAGTCATTATCTGATTTTGATGCTACTAACCTTTGGCATATGCGTTACATGTTGTCTAATGCTGGCCTCGAGTAAGCGTTTTTAGGTCGAGGCTGCTTCCAATGCTTGTTTTCTAATTAATTGTTCTCCCTCTATTGCTATTGATAAGAAGACTCCAATTGAGGTATGGTCCGATTCTCCAACAAATTATTCCGAATTGAGAATTTTTGGTTGTCCTGCTTATGCTCATGTTGATAATGGTAAATTGGAGCCTATAGCTATTAAGTGCATTTTTCTTGGTTATCCTTCCGGTGTTAAAGGTTATAAATTTGTGACATCCCTTCCGGAACACCCAGGAATCGGTACGAGAGGGACACTCGACGAAGCGAGTTACAACAGAAACATCATCTCATACAAGCCGAATATATACATCATGGTATAATACAACCAGGTTTTCAAAATACAAACATTCGTGCAACGGAAACATAACATTATTGAAGTTTAACATTCTACGAGTATTTCAGCGGAAGCTTGTTCTATTATACCACAAAAACCTATCAACGATCAACGTGATGCACCGAGGCCGTCGTACATCATGGTCCTTCCTCTTCACGAGCGTGGGGATACGTTCCCATCGGAGGGAACCTCCCTCGGGACACTGCTCCTCTTCCGGAAGCTACCATACAAGTCGTGGTAGTACGACTCATTCCCTGAAAGATAACGAACAAACCCCGAGTATTCTAATACTCGAGCAAGACTATCCCGTCAACATGGCACGCTAAGGCCGACGCCTAGTATGCAAAGGCTTTCCGTCTGTGGGGTTTACTCCTTTGCAAAAACATCATTAAAGGGTGGGTCCTTACTTTCAATATTTTAGCTCACATTAAGTTCATTAACCATGGCATTTGCAGATTACCACTAATGCAATCAAGTTTGCAAGACAAGATAAAATAGATCATTATTCCTTTCATCTCTCATCTTCAACTCGCCATATTGTTTACTACGATGTGACGAGCTAAACAAGCGGTACTCATTACTGCGAAGGACAGCGATTCGAATCGATTTTATACTAGCTGGTAAAACCCGACTACACGACGTATACGCACCACACCGATCGTATACGACAACCTTTCCCTCTAACACCTGACAGAAGACTAGCCATTTCCAACTCCCCCGGGAGTATGGCGACTCCACGACTTCCTTCGTGGCTGACCCATCTCCCTCCCGTGAGACTAACCTCTCACTAACAGTCGGTAAAAGAGAGTTGGCTACGCTACATCTCTCGGGGCGGTAGGATACATCAGCTTGCCGGGCCCATGATACCGAGCATGTAGTACGGTACGTTCAAACTTGTTCAACTAAGCCGACAACGGTACGGTCCTTGATCGACACGAGACGGGGCTACCACCTTGCAAGACCTCATCTCCGTCTTGCCCTTTCTCCTACGGGGCCCGTCCGGTCTCAACTTCATTAACACTCTCTTCATCTTAGTGTCAACACAATAACCCTTAAAGCCTCCATGCTTTAAGATTCCCTGAAACATCTACCGTTGCGACTATGAATTAAGCTAAGCTTCTATTGAGCTACCTGTACCAGTATAGAATAAACAAACAGAAACCTACCATAATGCAACTAGGGTATCAATCATTCCCTAACACCTAATGCACAAACATAACTCGAACTATGTGATAAAATAAAATAACAAAACATAGGTAGGATGCACCAGGGCTTGCCTTGATATGAGTCGGGGTTAGCTTCCTCGGCGTGTGGGTCGACTTCGAGATTCCCGTCTCCGACTCGACCTCGGTGGAACCTCGATCACCTCAAGCACCTAGGTCGACCAACAATGTGTCGCGAATCACAACCATGTATGCATGAATGAACATGATATGATTATGCAAAGGTTTTATTAATTATGTTCCTCAACTAATAATTAGTGATTAATTAAATTCATAATTAACAGTTAATAATTAACACTTAATCATTCATTATGTTTCTTAATTAACAATTTATAATTAAGCATGTTCATGAATCAATAATTAACAATTATTTATGCTCATTAAGAAATGCTTAATCAAGGTTATTAATTACTAATGAATCATGTTCCTTAATTAATAATTAATTATGTTCATTAGTACTAATTACTTAGGTTTAGTAATTAATAATTATTCCTGTTTATTAAGCAATAATAAATCATTATTTAAATGACATGTGATAATAGGATAATAAATTGGAATCACATGAAATGATAGTGTTTAAGTTTAATTTTGGAAAAATAATTTTCATAATTATTTTCTTCTGCAGATATCTCCTTCATCAAATTAAACTATTTTACTTCATTAAACATTTAATTAACATAAAATAATAGCCTTTCTTTAAACAAAGAATGTGATTAAGTACTATCTACGAAATAAAAATACTCAAAATAGATATTTTATTTCATAAACAAATAGTTCTTATTTTTCCGAGTCTAACAAAATTGGTTTCACATTTTTCCGATTTTCATTGAATTTTATACGAATTTTCAAAAAAAAAATGAAATACGTTTCGTGCCACACGCCGGGCCACACAGTGGGCCACACCAAAACCCCACGTGGCCACACGCGATCCCGCGCGTGTGGCCCGCGGTGTGGCGCCACCGCGGCGGACGAGAGACGGCGGCGCGGCCACCGGAGTTGACCGTCGTCGAGCCAAACCTCGACGCGAGGCCACTAACATACGCTACTTGATGCGGCGAACCCGATGGTGTGGATGGATCAGCATGTGCTCGACCGAAAACTTGCCGGCGGCGACACTTAGACGCGGCGGCGCTCCGACAGGTGCGAGCTCGCCTCGAGTGCCCAAAAATTGGGGAAAAAGGGACGGTGAGCTTGCATGGAGCACGAGCAAGCTCGTAATAGGGTTCGAGGAGCTTAAGCACGGCCGAGAGGGGTGGCTCACCGTGCGTGTGGCGGACGGCGGCGACCGGACTCGAGGAAGATGACGATTTCGCGATGACTCGCGAGAGCAAACTCGCGGTGAAGTTGACAATCAAGAGGAGCACTCCCTTGCGCATCATTGAGAAGAAGAAAGAAGGCGAATGGCTCACCACAGCTCACGGAATGGAGGAGGCGGCGGAGGAACGACGGTGAGGTGCCATTGGGGAGAATGAGCTTGTCACGACGGAGCACGACGATTCGGAGCAATTGAACGGTTTGGGGAGCTTCGCAAGTTCGCTGCGGAGCTCCGGACGATGTAGGTTCGAACGTGGAGTGGCTGGAGTGTGCTGCCGGCGTGGAGAACGAGAGGGCACGACAATGGCGGAGGTGGGAGAGGAAATGAGAGAGAGGGGGAGATAAGTGTGGCGGGGGTTTATCCCGCCTGGAGAGGCGGTGCGGCAAGCGGCCTGAGCAGCTACGCAAGCAGCTGCGTGGCGGGAGGCGTGGCAGCCCCGGCCGGAGGCGGTTCCTGCCGCGGGCGGCGCTGAGCGCGGGAGAGAGAGGAGAGAAAGAAGAGAGGCCGGCTCGTAGGCCCGGCCCGGTAATTTTGCAAAAACACCCTTGGCCTTTCGCGTAATTAAAAACTAAGCTTCCCCGCTCGAAAAAGTCCCCAAAAATTCAGGGGTGTAAAAGGAAGTATTTTAGGCATTTTTCCTATTAAGTCCAGGTTAAGATTCCAAATTATTTTCGGATTAAAAATTCATAGATAAATTAACAAAAGAAGCCTTGTTAATTTCTTGTAATTATTTTTACCAAGCAAAATAATTTCAGGAAACTTTTATAAATCTTTATTTATGCTGTTTGAGCAATAGAAAATGTTAAACACATTATTTCCTTTTATTTAAATTCTTTTTAAGCATTTCCTTTAATCTTTTAGCTAGTTTGATATTTTATGTGCATTTTCTTATCACAAAATTTGATAACTTCATAAATGCAATATGATGAAATGCTCATGATGATATGAAATGCATTTATTTCTGAGAGTTGTTACAAAATTGTGGGATCCTGAATCTAAAAAGGTTATTACTAGCGAAGTGTTGTCCTTAATGAATCTGCTATGTCTAATGCTCCTGTTCGTAGTTCACGGACCTCTAGAGTGCAGGTGAAGCATGTTATTGATTCAAGCACATACACCGGATACTTATACGAGATGCTCCTATCGATGATGACTCATCCGTTATCCCACATTCTCTCCGTTGTGCACTCTCCACAACGTTCTATTGCAGTCGACAGGTCTAGGAGGCCTCATGTTCGACCCAAGAGGTTAATTGAGGAATGTAATATTGCTGCTTATGCTTTGAGTTACGGAGAAGAGGTTGAAGGTAATGCTGAACCTTCTAATTATTCCGAGGCTATATTACTTCACGGATTGCAACAATTGGGTTACCGCTACGCAAGATGATATGGAGTCACTTGAAAAGAATGGTACTTGGGATTTAGTGTCATTGCCTAAAGAGAAGAAGCCCGTTCGTTGCAAGTGGATATTCAAGAGAAAAGAACATATTTCTCCTAATGATACAGCAAGGTATAAAGCAAGGTTGGTTGCTAAAGGCTATAGTCGATTCCGGTATTGACTATAATGATGTGTTTTCTCTCGTTGCGAAATGTAGCTCTATTCGCAGTTTACTCGATATTGTTTCTATGCATGATTATGAGCTTCAGCAATTAGATGTTAAAACTACATTCTTACATGGAGAATTAGATGAAGACATTTATATGGATCAACTGAAGGTTTTGCTATTCCTGGAAAAGAACACCGTGTCTCGTAAGTTAAAGAAATCTCTTTATGGCTTGAAATAATCTCCTAGATAGTGGTATAAGAGATTTGACTCCTTTATGCTCTCTAATGGCTTTAAGCGGTCCGATTATGATAGCTGTGTTTATTTGAAGTTGGTTAATGGTTCAGCTATTTATTTGCTTCTCAATGTTGATGATATGTTGATTCCTGTAAAAGATAAGTCGAAATAGCCAAATTGAAATCACAATTGAGTAATGAATTTGAGATGAAGGATTTGGGTGCAGCAAAGAAAATTCTTGGCATGGAGATTATTAGAGAGAGACAGTCGGCAAGTTATTTCTTAGTCGGAAAGGGTATATTGAAAAGGTCCTTCGTCATTTCAATATGCATAAAGCTAAACCAGATGAGTACTCCTTTAGCTCCACATTCCAGATTATCTTCAGCTTTGTGTCCCGAGTCGGATAAAGATATTAAGTACATGTCTAGAGTTCCTTCTAACAGTGCAGCTTGGTTCTCTTATGTATGCTATGGTTTACTCTCATCCCGATTTGTCATATGCACTCGAGTATTGTTAGTAGATACATGTCTAATCCTAGTAGAGGGCATTGGAAAGCAGTTCAATGGATTTTGAGATATTTGCGCGGTGCTTCGAATGCTTGTTTACGGTTTGGGAAATCTGGTGATGGAATTGTTGGTTATGTTGATTCAGATTATGCTCGGTGATTTGGATAGAAGGAGATCTCTCACAGAGTTATGATTTCACCATTGGTGGTTGTGCTCGTTAGTTGGAAAGCTTGTTTACAGCTCATCGTTGCTTTATCAACTATCGAAGCTGAATATATGGCTATTTTTGAAGCTCGTAAGGAAGCTATTTGGCTTCGAGGGTTATATGCTCGAGCTTTGTGGAGATGATTTTTGCACTACTGCATTCCGTGATAGCCGAGTGCTATTTACCTTACAAAGGATCGGATGTGCCATGACCGGACAAAGAATATTGATGTGAGGTATCATTTTATCCGAGATATTATTGCTCTTGGTGATATTAAAGTGTGCAAGATCATTACGCATTTTAATCCTGCTGATATGATGACAAAACCAGTCCCCATCGCTAAGTTTGAGCTATGCTCAAGCTTGGTTGGTGTTATAGTTTAAGTCCTAGTGACATGTTGGCGCACGGTGCTATTTATTATTGAAGGGAGTTCATCGATGATCCTTCATTTGCTGCAAGATGAAATTTGTCTCAAGGTGGAGTTAGTTGTAATATGATCCAAATTCGGCCTTGCTAGGGACGCCTAGGGAGGTGTGTGAGAGGTGGAGTCCTCCCATGTTACGGATCGTATTAGTTAGCCACCAATATATATAAATCTTGTGTGTTACAAGGAAAAGAGAAAGACTCATTGTAATTCCCCTGCGTTTTGTAAACTCTCCTCATATAGTGAAGATTGTCGGTTGGCACCCGTGGTTTTTTCCCGCAAGGGTTTTCCACGTAAAAATCTGTGTCTCGTTTCGATCTTCTTTATGCATTATTTGCTAACAGTTTGTGGGTGTGTTGCAAAGCTTTCATCTTTATTATCACATAATTAGTTAGCCTTAGTTGTAGTATTAGTATAGTTTGGGGTACCTATCCTCTCTATCCTTTGTTTTCCCTCTTTCTCCACAATGCCATCTATATTCTCTCTCTTCCTGCAAAACCAAATCAATTTCCGCAGAACATGAACTCAAAGAATCGGAACCCTTGATGGTACACTATTGTCGATGAAGGTAACATCTCAAGACAGTTCAATCTCTCGTTTGTCGACACCAACCCGAGAAAAGAAAGATTGGTATCTTCCCACAAAAGAGGCTACTACGACAATCAAACAACTACGAAGGTCTCAGTTATGAAAGTAGATGCCCCGTTAAGAAAGATGAGACGGTTGAACAACTTTTGGTCAATATCGAAGCATTCAAGAAGACTATAATCAACGATAGCCCACTAGTTATCATGGATTGTTAAAGTCTGTGGAATAGAAGGATATTGTGCTAACAAGTGTCACCGATATGAAAGAACCAAAGCGAAACAATACGATACGGTTCCCATGGATATCAATGAAAAGTCAATGAAGACACGTGCTAGTCGAACTACATCTAGAGACATCGAAAGTATTCGAACCATGAAGTTATTTCAAGATATTTCAAACAAGATGCTTGGAATGGTGATTGTTAAAATGAGCCCATGGTATAAGTTACTTGATTTTTGAGATGGTCAAGTCGGTCTTGGGCATTGTTATGAGTCCAAACTCATGGAATAAGAATTACCTTAACGAAGGAGTGGTTCCGCGAGTATTTAAAGCGAGGTATGATCCTAAGGGGTAGCAACCATGTCAAAAATATCATTCTACCAAAATCTCAATATAACAGGTGTTATACAAGGAAAAAAATGTTACGACGGATATAATGACAAAGGTCATAACACTTGTTCTAAATTTTGGTTTTTAAATGGTTACACGAGTGAACAATATCCAAGCACAAACATGGTACTCAATGCCTGTGTACGGATCTGCTGTTCTCTCATTAATGTTATTATCCGAGAGAAAGTATTCTTTGTCCGTGGCCGATGATATGTTAACTTCCGAAGCTTGTGTATACTTCATGATGGATGCTAGACGTGGATACTATCAATGAGAGGTCTCAAAGCCCAATGTACTCAAGACTCGTATTCAAATTAGTCAAGACTTTTACATATTCCGTATGGCTGAATAACAATTGGTGTATGGAGTATTTGGATATATTTGAAGTGTTGACCATCAATGAAAGTACAAGGTTCACAAAGAACAAGGAAGAGCATGAGTAATATCTTTCACTTATGGAAGTACAAATGTAGTCCCTTTCTTTGGTCATGGTCAACTGGGTAAAGAAGTGCTTCGATTTGTCATAAGAATTTAAAAGGATGGATTCATGGACAACCTTGATGGATGCTAAGAGTACATCCAATGGAATCGATTGCCATGAATCAAAGATAAATATCATTGTTGATGCAACTGGTAGGAAGTTCACCAATGTTTGGGCAGCGTGAGAGTTATCACCAGTAAAGCTCAATCAAAAAGGGATTTCAAACCTAGAGTTTTGTTGCAAAACAAGTGGATGCAATGCTCGCACATGAGATATACAAAGGCTAGATAAGGAATACTAAGATCTAGGAGATCGAGAAATGATTCAAGGAAGATGAAACCCATGGTTCATAGTGAAATCATGAAACTACACTATAAGAAGAAGACCAATCATTGTGGATTATGATAAGATGAAAGTATTGATACAACAAGAAGCTTATGGTTCGGCCTACTTCGTCCATTTTAGAAGTACAAAAGGTAGAAAATCTCGAGTGTGATATTGGAGTGGCGGAATGAAGAAATAGTGGAATATGGAACAATCCAGGATACTTGCCGCAAAAGAAAAGAGCAGAGCATCAACAAGTCAGCAGGAAATGAGATGGAGGAACCCATGATAATGCGTTCACACCGAGCACCCATGAAGACAATGTTTCATCATAACGATCACTTTGTGTTGCCTTATTATGGAGAAGATAAGTAAGTTATGGATACTAAACTAAAAAAAATTGTTGGTTGGACATAATGAGTAAACCAAATTTTGGAAAATGGGTTAAGCATTGGATGATTTCCAAATACAGAATTTTTCTACGACCTTAGTTATCAAGTTTGTTGGAAAATCATACCATTGGAGGTCTTGGATAAACCGAAGTAAAAAAAAACCTGATCTAGTTAATTCTTATGCACTCGGTAGAGCAGTTGAATCCAAGAAAAGAAGTTCATACAATAAGTTAATGTTTATATTGGAGAAGGAGAAGTGGAAATGTATTATTTCATTGAAGGTTGTATAATCAAAAGAAGAGGTCTTCATCAGCCATACAAAGAGGAATCCTAAGGAACATCTGTTGTACCCGTAAAGTACAATTATCTACGGTCAGTCTGGAAAGGATCTAAGATCAGCCAAGTATGGGTGTCGGATCATCCCGAGTGTGAAGTACAAGATTTGAATGAGGCCTCAATAATGGAGATAGAACTTACAGTATTGATCAACAAAGCACATGAGAAGTCCGGAAGATGAATGAAATTCGGAAGCTTATCATGGATGAAAATAGAATCTAATTCTCGGAAGATGAACATATATCATCTGCCCCAACAAAATAATATGCATGCCAGATCGGATAAGGACATCACACCCTCGGATATAACCAACACTCCTCCAATACACATACATAATTCAAGGACAAAAACTAGAGCACGGCAATTGAATTTATGAGTGAGCATGTTCCTAATGATCTCTTTATTTATATTTGAGCATATATTACTACCTAATGAGTTAATTATTGTTAGGAACCATGGATATGATGATAATATGGTTAAGGAGGAGGTTAGAGGCGTGGAGGGCCAGCAAGGACGTCCATGTCAAGTTGGAGGCCCAAACAAAGTCGACTTCGATTCTGTTTCGGAGTCCAGAAACATCCTGCACCAAAATGGACGCCGTGCTCGCATACCAAGTCCATTTTGGACGTTCTTTATATGGATGGAAATATAATTTGATAACCTTTCCATTGGCACTGGTTTCATATCAAAATTCTTCCTGAGTCGTCGGGAATTGCCGAAATACTAAGACGTCCGTAAACTGTCCCGGTGTTGCACCACTCGTCTTTTGGCCTTTGGGCCGTGTATTTTGTTGAGCCCACTTAGGGCTGCGTCCAGGGGGAGATGGACGACCCTAGGGACCTCATAAGCAGCCACCTCCCCTTCTTTAGGGTTTGGGTTTTGCTTAGATTATTCTGTCAAGAACAGTTTCGTCGTTTTGTCGGTTTGTGAGACCCCAACTCCCGAGTTTAATCATATATTTGCAATTTGGTTGCTTCTATCTAGTTCTTGCTTGTGTTATTCGATTCGCAGGCAAGGATTAGTCTTCTTGGCGAGGTCAATCGTGCTTGCACGGTTGATAACCGAAGAGACGTGGTGCTGCGATTGCGGGGTTCGAACGTGTTGTTCGGAAGCCGGACCGATTTGTGTCAAGCCTCCGCCAAATTGCTGTTTATCGGAACCTTTCGGAAGATCAGGACCCCCGTACACATCAAGTGGTATCCGAGCTTCCGGTTTATCGTTAGGTTCGCCCTTATCCTAGTTTAGTTTGTTTGATTTCGCCATCGTCCTAGAGTCCTTGCAAATTTTCCGCTGTCCTATCACCCTTTGTGCCCTTGCAAATTTTCATTTTCAGTTTGCTTTGTTGAGTTTGTGTCCCTTGCAGAGTCGTGTTGCTGGTCACATCATCCTCTTCTTGTAGATCGTGAGGACCCAATTGATTTTGGAAGTTTTTTTTTTATGTCTCAGTAACTTGGAAGGTCCTCGTGTGACTTTCTCGCTTTCCACCGAGAGAAAGTTGGAGAGAGAAACGAAATCTTTCTCTTGTTGCCGAATCACTTTGTTTTCTCCATGTGCCTTCCTTGTTATCATCCTTCTAATTGATGCGCCACGTCGGTGCATCCCCAAACATTGTGTTGCTTAAAAAGAACTATAAACAGAACGAGAGAATTTTTCGTGAGCTGTGTTTTTGGCTAATTCATAATTATCCTTGAAGCACACTTTTCTAGCGCCAATTGCAGAGAGAGCTGAGTTTTCATAGTGTCTCGCTTTGACGTATATCTGCTTGCAACTTGTTAATTATAATCCGAACAATTGCAGAGTCGCATGTGATTTTGTTTCGAGTTGCAGATTCTTATGTGGCACTTCGAAAAAAAGCATAAGGTGGATTAAAAAAGAAAAGAAAAGAAAAAGAGCCACACCAAACAAGAAAAGAAAGAACAAAGGAATAAAAAAAGAGAAAAAGAAGAAGTCGAGTGCTTGCATCCTTTTGAGTCCGAGGTACTGAGGCATATTTTCCTTGCTAGCTTGGTCTAGGTCCGACGGCGGGTTTTAGGCCAGCAACATAGACTTGTAATTTGGACTATTATTCAACTTTGCATTGTCTCGATTTTGAAATTTGCCAATCCTTGCTACTCACATATTGCCTATCCAAGCTCCACATATATTATTCTGAATAGCACATTTTAACCCTCGCAATTGTCGGTTCACGCTCTTCGGGTAATCCTTTGCTTTGCTAATAATAAGAACCTTATAAGAGCTTGGTAAGATGCTTCCATTTGCTTTTGTGAGAGTCATCACTGTTCTAGTAGTGTGATAGGGATAACGTTTACCGGATTGTTCCTATTTTTGTCTTTGTTGCTCATAATGATAGGTGATGATATGAGTACTCTTGCACAACGAGTGCTTAGTTCTCAAATGGCAAAGGCGGAGCAAAATCAAGAAAATAATTTGTTTCGGACTTTCTTTGTTGTGATGAATCGACGTTGCTCGTGTTATCATTGGTGGTGATACTAGTCGCAACATTGCAAGTTCCGAGTTGGTCGAGAAGCTTGGCTTGACCACACAACCACACCCACGTCCATACTACATCCAAGGTGTCAATTTTTGTGAGAAGATAAAGGTAAATAAAATTGCACGTATCAATTTTTTTATCTTGGTAACTATAAGGATAGTGCAGATTTTGACATAGTGGCACTAAAATTATTCTCAAACCTTTGAGTGCTGTTGAAATTTTAGAAGCCGATCTAGAAAGATTTGAGACAAGAAAGAATGAACCTTTTAGAAAAGAATGGGCGATTTCACAAGTTGCAACACTTTCATCTAAATCTGAGTTGTTAAATGAGGAACATATTTCTTTGCGTTTTGTTGGAGCTAATATCTTGCAGCATGTACAACAAGAAGATTAGGTGAATAATGTTGAGGTGGCAACGGCCTCATTTTATATTTCAAAACAATCGCTTCATCATGAATCTAATACTCATACTGAAATTGAGAGCAAAGGTAATGCTACACTCATGGACTGTGAGATTTCTCATGATGTGCCGAATGTTTCCACCAATCATACTAATATAGAGCAACATCTAGTGGAACCTTCTCTTGAATTACCGTTGTCACAAGTTGACTTTCCTGCTGGTCCTTGTGATAAAGATGTGTTGTGTGCTAGTGCTTCATTTATACCTTTGCAACAACTAATGAATGAAAATACTTGTGCTAACAATATAACCTTGCTTCCGATTGCTTCTGAAATTGATGAGTTGAAATTGTTGTCTTCTTTAAGTACTTTAGTTTACATTGAATTTGATACTCTCTGTGATCTAATTAGTATGGAGAAAAAAATTTTATGTGCTGAATTGCCTTGGTTGCCTAGACATACATATCACTATATAGGAAACTATAATTGTCAAGGACAATATATGGTGCATCGAGTTTATATTTGTTTGAAACAAAAATCTTCTTTGTTTGGGCAACAATATGATGAATTAGAGGGCTATAGTAACACTAATCATGTAAAATCCAGTTGCTCTAGTTTTGTATTGAAGAAACAGGCTATCTTCCAAGAAGGGAAGCATTGGTGGTTTTCACCTACGATATCTTGTATAACTATGGTCAAACCGAGAACAGATTCTTTTCAAGGAGAGGAGAACAATAAGGAAATGATATCCTTGGAAATAATGATTCAAGCACCAACGACGCCGAGGACGGCTTTTCATCAAGAAGGGGAGGATGATGGGGACATCACACTCTCGGATATAACCAACACTCCTCCAATACACATACATAATTCAAGGACAAAAACTAGAGCACGGCAATTGAATTTACGGGTGAGCATGTTCCTAATGATCTCTTTATTTATATTTGAGAATATATTACTACCTAATGAGTTAATTATTGTTAGGAACCATGGAGATGATGATAATATGGTTAAGGAGGAGGTTAGAGGCGTGGAGGGCCAGCAAGGACATCCATGTCAAGTTGGAGGCCCAAACAAAATCGACTTCGATTCTGTTTCGGAGTCCGGAAACATCCTGCACCCAAACGGACTCCCTGGTAGCATACAAAGACCGTTTAGGACGTTCTTTATATGGATGGAAAGATAATTTGATAACCTTTCCATTGGAGCTGGTCTCATATCCAAATTCTTTTCGAGTCGTCGGGAATTACCGAAATACTAAGACATCCGAAACCGTGCCGGTGTTGCACTACCGTCTCGTGTATTTTGTTGACCCACTTAGGGCTGCGTCGAGGGGGAGATGGACGACCCTAGGGACCTCATAAGCAGCCACGCCCCTTCCTTAGTCTTTGGGTTTTGCTTAGATTATTTTTTCGAGAACAGTTTCGCCGTTTTGTCGGTTTGTGAGACCCCAACTCGTGAGTTTAATCATATATTTGCAATTTGGTTGCTTTTATCTTGTTCTTGCTTCTTTTCTTCGATTCGCAGGCAAGGATTAGCCTTCTTGGCGAGGTCAATCGTGATTGCACGATTGATAACCAAAGGAGACGTGGTGCTACGATTGCGGGGTTCGGAACGTGTTGTTTCGAAGTCGGATAGATTTGTATCAAGCCTCCGCCAAATCGCTCGTTTATCGGAACCTTTCGGAAGATCGGGACCCCCATACACATCAGGATCGAAGCTCGTTCGGCACATAACCCCGAGCGAAGCCCATGGTTCAGCATATGTCATTCTTCCACGTGGAACCAAGATGATCTATCGGAGAATATAGTATTGGTGGTATGGTATTGTTACACCCGCTTCAAAGATTGAAACCGGGTACATCCGTATGCTTGCTCGGGAACAAGTTTTCACGCACACAGGACAATTAATGTGATAAAAGAACAATATCTTTATTAAATCGATAAATAATTACAAAGATGAAAAGATTATACGACGGGAATATAACTTAAGCGTTGGCGCCGTCAAACTCCATAGGCAATCGACCGAAGACCGCATGCCTAGTCTTCACTCCATCGTCTCCGTCAAATGGTCACATCTTCATCCTTGGCTTCGAGTAGCAACATAATGCAAAAGAGGGGAATAACAACGTTTGAGTACATAAAGTACTCAGCATGTGGGGGAAATTATGACATGCAAGTTCATAGAAGGAAAGGATAACATAAAGTTTATTGCATAGATAGCACCTATGTCTAAGTTTATTTTAATTAAAACAACCTATTTACTAAGTTATCACAACAACAAGTTACCCCACTGTTGGACGAGACAGAGTTACCCCACCTGTACCAACACCTTGGGTTACACCACCCAAAAACAACTAGAGGTTACCCCACCTGTAGTAACCTGGATTACATCACCCGAATCTAGTTACCCCACCGGATCCAATCCAGCCCCTCTAGTCCATGTGAAAGGTCCATGCAGCTCGTGACCGTGAGCACGACAGATTATAACAGCTTTACACTCTACAGAGGCTGCACAACTTTATCCACGAGGTTGGTGATTCCATCACTATTCGGTGACTAAAGTCTCCATGTTGCCGAACACTTCCGTAGGTGTAAGGCCAAGAGATCACCACATGGTCTTTCAAAGAGCTGCCCGGTTTGCAAAACGTCCACGCTAAGGTTTCACCGCTGCGGAAGTACACCCTTCCTATAGAAGCCCCCTCCGGCGCCGTGGCTTCAAGTACGCCCTTCCTCGCCTCGAATCCGGAAGTACACCATTCCTTCATCCTTCCTCGACACCCGCAGAACCGGGAGTGGTCTCCTACTTAACCAAGCCTACCCATATCAGCCCCGTGCTTTGTGCTCGTTATCATGGTTACACGTTCCAGGAACCGGTCCTTAGAATCCCAAACAGGCACTACCACAACCAAATGGTACTATACCAAGTACCCGCGCATACCCGCACCATCATCAACATCCTCCTGTTGGGATTACCTAAGTTCCATGTTGCTAAAAAGAGATTAACCCATGATGATTAAGTTAAAGTGATAATTAGTCAAATTTATTAGTCATGTTATTTTCCCAAAATATAGCGAAGCTAATCATGACCTACCCTCAACTAGTCAACTACACCCAAAACAAGCGACAAGGATAGGATCACAACAAGTTCTAGTAAACCCTAACATAGGATTCCAATTAGACAAGCATGCATGAATTTAAATTCAGATAGAAGAAAATAGGAGCAATGTGCATCAAGGACACTTGCCTCTATCCGCGTGTTGTTGTTGCTGGTCGATTCTTCAAACCGAAAGTCTTGGAAATTCTCCGCTGGCTCGCCCTCTATACGTTCGTTACATCGGAAAAACAAACAAAATAAAAAACATAAGAAAAACAGTACAATAAACAGAGTAAAAACAATATTATGATGCTATGGTGGAAAAGGAATCGTTACTACGAGAATTTTGGTTCAAAAATCAACTAAATCGGAGCTACGGTTTGAAAGATATTAAAGTTTAAAGGTTCTAGGGGCTAGATTGTAATTGTAACAACCCACAGCAATAGAATGCATTTCATGGCATTCATGAGCATGTCATCACATTCTAATTGTGAGATCATTAAGCATGTGGTATTAATCATAAGTACATAAAATATTAAAGTAACTAAAGAATAAATGAGGTGTTAAAAAGAAATAAAATGAGAAGAAAATTCAAGTTTAACATTTTCTATGGTTCAAATATCACAAATAAGAATTTATGAAAATTTACTGAAAGCATTTTGTCATGTAAAAATATTTGTAGAAAATAAACAAAGTCTCTTTATTTAATTTAGCTATGATTTTTTTTAATCCGATATTGGTTTGGATTTTCTACTGGGACTTAATAGGAAATATGCCTAAAATCTTCTCAATTAACACCCTGAATTTTTGCGGAATTTTTGGAGCTGTGGAAGGTTGCTTTTTAATTAAACAAAAACCCAGGGGGTTTTATGTAAAACAACCACAGCCCCACTCGTCGGCCTCTTCTCCGTCTCCCGCGTCTCAACGCCGCTCGCCGGTCGTGCCGCCTTCCCGGCCGGCGCCACGCCACCCCGCCACGCAGCAGCTTGGAGCCACGCAGCTGCCGGCCTAGCCCCCCCCTCCCCGAACCGCCTCTCCACAGGATAGGACCCCCCCCCCGCCGAGCTCTCCTCTTCTCCTTTCTTCTCTACCGTTGCCGCACCCCTACTCCACCGGCGCCAGGCCACTCCGGCCACTCTTCCTCCAAGTGAACCTCGCCACAAACTCCGCAACGAGTCCCTAGAGCTCACCCGAGCCTCCAAGTTGGTTGAGCTCCTCTCGTCTAGCGGAATTGGAAGCTTCATCTCCGTCCGTGGCCGCCGTCGTCCATCACCGCGACTCCAAATTCGTCAACTCCGGTGAGCCGTCGTCCATATTTTTGGTTCGGGATGATGCGCAACCCTTTGCTCCATGTTCTTAGTCACTTACTACCGCATCTCCTCCACGGAGGGACGAGCAATCGACGATCTTCCACAACTCCGGCCGTCGTCGTCCGCCACCTCCACGGTGAGCATACTTTTCCGGGCTTGTTCATGTCATTTTGACTACTAGCCGAGCTTGCGCATGATCCGTAGAAGCTCCCCGAGCTTTTTCCTTAAATTTCCGAGCTTCCGAGCGAGCTCCGCCATGCGTCGAAGCGCCGCCGTGCCCGGGTCTCGCCGCCGGCGTGTTTCGAAAAGAGCTCATGTCGTGTGGGTGGCACGGTTGTGTTCGCGAGATTGCGTAGATGCTCTAGGTGTGTTCGCGGCAAGCTTTGGCTCACCGGCGACCAACTCCGGTGGCCGCGCCGCCGCGGGCCGCCGCCGCGGTGGTGCCACACCACAGGCCACACGCGGGTGGGATCGCGTGTGGCCACGCGCGGATTAGGTATGGCCACCCCGTGGCCCTTTGTGTGGCACAGATTTGAATTTTAAACTTGCAAAATTCGTAGAAAATTCTATAAAATTCAGAAAAATACCAAACCAACTTTGTTAGACTCAGAAAAATAAGATCTATTTAATTGTGAAATCAAATAATTATTTTGATTAAATTTATTCTGTAAATTGTAATTAATCCCCTTTCTTTAATAAAGAAAATCTATTATTTTATGTAAATAAAATGTTTAATTCTGAAAAATAATTGTATTTAATAAAGGAGATACTGCGTGACGAAATTAATAATGAAATTTATTTTCCAAAATTAAACTTAAAGTGTATTATTATTTATATGATCACAATGTATTAACCTTTAATCACTCAAAGTAACTATTTACTTATTGGCTAATAAATCAGATTAATATGTTAATTATTAAACTTAAGTAATTAGTGACCTTAATTAAGTAATTAAGGAAAACAAAATTAATTAATAATAATCTTAATTTAACATTTGTTAATCCGCATAATTAATTGTTAATCAATGCTTAATGAACATACTTATCCATAATTAGTTAATTAACTAAAGTGATTAAGCATTAATCATTACTTATTATCTATGGAACTTCATTAATGAATCCTTGCATACTTTCATCATACGCATTCATGCATACATGATTGTGATTCGCGATGCATTGCTGGTCGACTAGGTTCGAAGTAATCGAGGTTCCACCCGAGGGCGAGTCGAGACCCGGGATCTCGAAATCGACCCAACCGTCGAGGAGACTAACTTCGAACAAACTCAAGGCAAGCCCCGGTGCATCCTACCTATGTTTTTAAAAATTTTATTTTATCACATAGTACAGTTATGCTTGTGCATTAGGTGTTAGGGTTTGGTTGACACCTTAGATGCATTATGGTAGGTTTCCGTTTGTTTATTCTATCATCGGTACAGGTAGCTCAATAGAGGCTAAGCTTAATTCATAGTGACAACGGTAGATGTTTAGGGCACTTAAAGTATGGAGGCTTTAAGAGTTTTTGTGTTGACATTAAAGATGTTGAGAGTGATAATGAAGTTGAGACAGGACGGGCCCCGTAGGAGAAAGGGCAAGACGGAGATGAGGTCTTGCAAGATGGTAGCCCCGTCCGTGTCGATCAAGGACCGTACCGTTGTCGGCTTAGTTGAACAAGTTTGAACGTACCGTGCTACATGCTGGTATCATGGGCCCGAGCAAGCTGATGTACCCTATCGCCCCGAGAGATGTAGCGTAGCCGACTCTCTTTTGCCGGTCGTCGGTGAGAGGATAGTCTCACGGGAGGGAGATGGGTCGACCACGAGGGAAGTCGTGGCTTCGCCATACACCCGGGGAGTTGGAAATGGCTAGTCTGCTATCGGTGCTAGCGGGAAAGGTTGTCGTATACGATCGGTGTGATGCGTATACGTCGTGTAGTCGGATTTTGCTAGCTGGTATAAAAATCGATTCGAATCGCTGTCCCTCGCAGTAATGAGTACCGCTTGTTTAGCTCGTCACATCGTAGTAACTTTTATGGAAGATGAGGAAGATGAGAGAGGGAAGGATAAAGATCTATTATATCTTGTTTGGAAACTTGATTGAATAGAGTTAGGTTGCAAATACCATGGCTAATGAACATAACCTCGAGCTAAAATATCGAAAGTAAGGACCCACCCTTTAATGCCGTTTTTCGCAAAAGAGTAAACCCCACAACCGAAAGCCTTTGCATACTAGGCGTCGGCCTTAGCGTGCCATGTTGACGGGTCGGTCTTGCTGAGTATTAGAATACTCAAGGTTTGTTCGTTACCTTACAGGGGTTGAGTCGTGCTATCACGACTTGTACGGCAGTTTTCCCGAGGAGGAGCGAGTGTCCGGAGGGAGGTTCCCTTCGGTGGGAACGTATCCCCACACCTTGAAGAGAGAGGACCGGGATGTACGAAGGGCTCGGTGCATCACGTCGTTTCGTCTTAAGTCCGTTGAGTTGTAATAGAACAAGCTTCCGCTGAATACTCGTAGGATGTTAAACTTTAATAATGTTATGTTTCCGCCGCATGAATGTTTGTATTTCGAAAACTTGGTTGTATTATACCATGATGTATATATTCGGCTTGTATGAGATGATGTTTCGTTGTAACTCGCTTCGTCGAGTGTCCCTCTGTTCCAATTCCGGGTGGTCCCGAAGGGGATGTCATAGTAATTAAACCTAAATTCTAGGGGCTAGGAGGTAATATAAGCATACTTGGAACGGCTACGGGTTGTTTAAACAAAATTAAAGGGAGGTTGAGCGTAAAAATTCCAAAGTGAGGAGGACAGCGGGTTCTATTTTAAAATTCTAGGAAATCTATACTATAAATTGATTTTCGGAGATATTTAGCTATTTATTTTTCAATAAAAAAATATCGTGGACTCGATCCACGAGTCCATTGACCGGAGCTCACTATCCGACCACCGATCCACCGTGGACCAAGGTGGCGCAGGCGGCGGTCTGCCGCGCAGCTCACCGGAGCTTGCATGCGTGCACACTCCGGTGATCGGGAGCTCGCCACGAGAGGGTCTAAAGGGAGCAGGGAGGACGGCGCGCTCACCCAGGGTCGTATGGAGTTGGGGGAGGGACTAGAGGCGGGCGATGGCGAAAGCGACGCCGGTGGACGTCGAGCTTAGTTGGGGATGAGGTCCTAGGGGAGGAGAAATAGCAGAGGCATCCTCCACGAATTATACGAGCTCCTGCACACGTAAAACGAGGATTAGGGGACCAAGAAGTGCTCTACAATAGGACATGGACGGTGCGGCAGACCTCACCGGAGTTGCGGCCGGCGATGATTTCTTGATCGAGGATGGATTCAGGTTGTGTCAATATGAGGGGAAGCAACGGGAGCATCACGAGGGCTAGTTTTTATAGGAAAACGGGGAGGGATTCGGACAGGCTCGAGCTTGCCGGGAAAATCAACGGTGTGGTGCGCCATTAACGCGTGCTAGCATGTTAATGTGTGGCGTTTGGTCAACGAAGGGCCTAAAATGATGGAGGGGAAGCAGTGGGGTCCCGCCGATGGCAACGGCTCTGCAGATTAGTGCGTGGCATGGGAGGGGAAGCGACAGCGAGCGATTTCCGGCAGCGGTGGAAATCCGGCTCGAGGAAGACAAAACTCACGTAGAGCTAGCTGGGCTGAGCCACGGCTAGGCGTGAGCCTTGCTTTGTGGGCTGCTAGGCCGGATGCCGGTCGAGCCACCCTCCGGCTTCTGTTAAATCATGCCCAGTGCTGGAGCATCTTCTTTATACGCTTCGCTAACCGCTCTACATCGGGAAGAGGTGTTCCAGTCCAATGGATTAGCGATATCCTCATTGAAAGACCATGCTGGATTCTCCTGCCTTTTCAATGGCTGAAGTCCTCGAACAGTGAAACTCCAAAGGACCGTCTCGGCGGTGATGCCTTTGACTTCTTCGGATGTTTGATGCTTGCTAGGAGAGCAAGGACTTTTTCATCTCCTTTAAGTTTGTCCTTGATATCGTTGGAAGGCAAATCTTTGGCTACTTTGGCTACGAAAGGAGGAAGAGCGGGCCGAGGGTTGTCACGGACAAACCACCCATTTTTCTAGTAAGACAAACTTTTATTCAATGACAGGGAGAAGTACTCGTCGGTGCTCCAGCATTGTATTCCTACCCCACCTACCGCAGCTTGGCGGTCCGATGAGGGAAGCGGACGGATTAGAAAAAGGTACTGGAAAAGCTTAAAATGGGGACGGATTCCAAGGAAAGCGTCGCACGGATGAATGAGACACAAGATCCGAAGGATGGAATTCGGGTTTAGATTTACTAACTCCCATCCGTAGAAAAAGAGTAATCCTCTAAAAAAGGAGCAGCAAGGAAGGTCGAGGCCGCGAAGGAAGAATGATTTGAATACCAACTGTTGGGAATCCTCTATTCCCCATGGAATTTGGCCGGGAGTGGGGGCACTCCGGTTCAGAATGGGTTGTGGAGGAAGATACCCGTCCGGAACCACTTCATTAAGAGATGCTTCGGTAATCTTGCTGTTACCTAGATCCTGTATGCCAAAGGGAAGTTGGCTGCGAGAAACAATAGATCGGGAAGAACGATTGGAGGCAGATTTCTTCTTGCCCATCTTGAAGGACGGAAAAAAGGAAATCGGAGATTGGTTTATGCGGGAAGGAAGAGCTATGATCGTAATGTCCGAAGAACAAGAAGGTATGGTGGGCGCGTGTGGAATTTCGGGAATGAGTTTGACCTTGGTCGACCCTTAGTTTCTTTTATTGTGACATCCCCTCCGGGATACCCGGGAATCGGAACAGAGGAACACTCGACGAAGCGAGTTACAATAGTTCATCATTTCATACAAGCCAGGATATATACATTATGGTATAATACAACCAGGTTTTCAAAATACAAACATCATATAGCGGAAGCATAAACATTATTGTAGTTTAACAACCTACGAGTATTGCAGCGGAAACTTGTACTTTATACAACAAAATACTACCCATCGTTTCATCATGATGTATCGAGCCCGTCGTACACCACGGTTTTCCCTCTTCACGGCGTGGGGATACGTTCCCATTGGAAGGAACAACCCTCGGGACACTCTGCTCCTCTTCCACGAAGCTACCGTATAAGTCGTGAAAGTACGACTCTTGTCCTGAAAGATAACGAACAAACCCCGAGTATTCTAATACTCACAAAGATCGACCCGTCAATAGGCACGCTAAGGCCGACGCCTAGTATGCAAAGGCTTTACGGCCGTGGAGTTGACTCATTTGCAAAAAACAGCACTAATAGTGAATCCTTACTTTCAATGTTTTAGCTCAACATTAATTTCATTAGAGACCAAGGTTTATAGTCTACAACTATTGCAACCAAGTTTCAAGAAGAGATAAGATCAGTCCAACATTTCTTTCATCTCTCATCATCATCTTCCGAGGTTGATTAACTACGATGTGACGAGCTAAACAAGCGGTACTCATTACTGCGAGGGACAACGATTCGAATCGATTTTTATACCAGCTGGCAAAGCCCGACTACACGACGTATACGCACCACACTAGTCGTATACGACAACTTTTCCCGCTAGCACTGCGGAAGACTAGCCGTTTCCAAACTCCCCTAGGAATATTGCGACTCCACAACTTCCCTCGTGGCCGACCCATTTCCCTCCCGTGAGACTCACCTCTCACCAACAGCCAGACAAAAGAGAGTTGGCTATGCTACATCTCCGGGGCGGTAGGGTACATCGACTTGCTGGGCCCATTACACCGGCATGTAGTACGGTACGTTCGAACTTGTTCAGCTAAGCCGACAACGGTACGGTCCTTGACCGTCACGAGACGGGGCTACCACCTTGCAAACCATATCCTCGTAAGGCACATGTGCTTGCCCTTTCTTCTATGGGGCCCGTCCGGTCTCAACTTCATTAACACTCTCTTTTTAATTAACAACAGCACATCAATACTTAAAGCCTCCATGCTTTAAGATCCCTAAAACATCTACCGTTGCGAATATGAAATTAAGCCTAGCTTCTATTGAGCCACCTGTACCAAGTATAGTATAAACAAACGGAAACCTATCTCATGCATCTAAGGTGTCAATCATTCCCTAACACCTAATGCACAAACATAACTTAACTACTGTGATAAAATAAAATATTTAAAAACATAGATAGGATGCACCGGGGCTTGCCTTGATTCGCGTCGGGGTTAGCTTCCCCGGTGTCTTGGTCGACTTCGAAGTTCCCGTCTCTGTCTCGACCTCGGACGGAACCTCGATCACGTCGGGACCTAGGTCGACCAACAATACGTCGCGAATAAATGATCATGCGTGCATGAATGTATATGACATGATATTCAACGATTTTATTAATCATGTTCACTAATTAACAATTAATAGATAATCATGTTCATTAATTAATAATTAATAATTAGTTAATGATATGCAATAACACATAAAGTAATAAATTGGGATCACATAAAGTGACGGTGTTTATGTTTAATTTTGGGAAACAATTTTCATAAATACTTTCGTCTACAGTATCTCCTTCATTTAAATAAATTCTTTTCTTAAATTAAATATTTAATTAGCATAAAATAATAACTTTTATTAAGTAAAGAATGTAATTAATTAATACTTATGAAATTAAAATACTCAAAATGGATATTATATTTCATAATAAGATAGAGAATTTTTTTTTGAATCTAACAAAATTAGTTTCACATTTTTCCGATTTTTATTTAATTTTCTACGAATTTCTAAAAAAATTAAAAAGCTTACGTGCCACACGCGAGGCCACGGGGTTGGCCGCACGAGATCCCGCGTAGCCACACGCGATCCGGCGCGTGTGGCCCGCGGTGTGGCGCCACCGCGGCGACCAGGGGACGGCGGCGCGGCCACCGGCGATGGCCGGAATTGGCCCAAAGCTCGCCGTGAGACCAGCTACTTGATCTACTCGACGTGGCGGACCTAGTGGTGGTGATGCGCTCACATGAGCTTGACCGGAGAGGCACCGGCGGCGAGGTCTAGGCACGGCGGCGCTCCGGCACGGTGCGGAGCTCGCCGAGAGCCTAGAAATTAGGGGAAAACGTACGGGGAGCTTCTACGCAACATGAGCAAGCCCGACACGAGGTCTCAAGGACTTGGTGATGGCCGGAGGGTAGTGCTCACCGTGGAGGCGCGGCGGCGGTGAACGGAACTCCGGGAGAAGACGAAATCCGCGATGACCTGTGGAACAAGCTTGCGGGTGAGAGGCCAAGGACGATGAGCACCAAGTTGCGCATCACGGAAAGGAAAGAGAGGAGAAAGTGGCTCACCACGGCGCACGAATTTCAAGCCACGGCGGAGGAACACGGCCGGAGTCCCGATGAGGAAGACGACCGGATTGAAGAGTATTGGTGAGGCTTGTGCGGATTGGTGGCCACCGGGAGCTGCGGCGGGACGTTGTGGAGCCCACGACGGTGGAAGGTTGGAGTCCACCTGCCGGAACAGCCTGGCGACGGCGAGCCGGGAAGAACGGCAATGGCGGTGGAGGGAATGAGAGAGAGGGAGAGATAAGCACGGCAGGGGGTGCTTTATCCGACCGGGAGGCGGTGAAGCACGCAAGCGGCTGCGTGCGGGGGGGCGTGGCCGCGCGGCCGGAGGTGGCACGGCGGCGGTGGTGGTGAGCGAGCGCGGGAGAGAGAGGGAGAAGAGAGTGACGGCTGGGCCCTGCCCGGCATTTTTGCAAAAACGCCCCTCGGTTTCTAATTAATTAAAAAGGAACCTTCCCAAGCTCAGCAAATTCTACAAAAATTCAAGGTGGCTAATGAAATTATTTCGGACATTTTTCCTTTTAAGTCCAAGTTCAGCTTCCAAATGGTTTTCGGATTAAAAATTCATATTTTAATTCAAAAGAGAGGCTTTACTTATTTCTTTTAATTATTTTCACAATTTCATAATTCTTTTATTGTTAAGGTTTATCGAGTAGAAAATGTTAAACCCATTATTACTTTTATTTACATTCTTTTTAAGAATTTACTTTAACTTAAGTTAATTTGATATCTCATGTGCATTTCTTAACACAAAATTAAGTATTTCACCAATGCAATATGATGACATGCTCATGAATGACATGAAAGTTATTTTTATTATTTAGGGTTGTTACAGACCCTCCCCCTTACAGGAATCTCGCCCGAGATTCACGATCGACACGACTAGACGAGGGTGCTAAAGAATTCGGGGTAATTGGATCGGAGAAACTCTTCTTGTTCCCAAGTAGCTTCGACTTCCGAGTGATTACTCCATTGAATCATGTAGAACTTGATGGTTCTATGTCGAGTCACTCGATCCTTGGTGTCGAGAACTTTGATCGGATGTTCGTCATATTTCAAGTCCGGTCATAATTGTTCCACCTCGATTGTCGGTATATCCACCGGTGGTTTCAAACACTTCTTCGGTTCGGACACGTGGAATATATTGTGGATTCCCGACAAATGTGCTGGCAACTCCAAACGATATGCCACGACTCCACATCTTTCTAGGATTGGAAAAGGTCCGATGTATCGTGGTGCTAATTTGTCCTTGATTCCAAACCGTTGAACACCTTTAGTAGGGGATACTCGGAGATAGACTTGATCTCCAACCTTGAATACCAACTCTCGACGTCTTTTATCGGCATAGCTGATTTGTCGAGATTTAGCTCTCTTGAGATTCTCGTTGAATCGGACTTGTTCCTCTCGCATCTTTTACCGGGTCGGGTTCGAAGATTACTCTTTCTCCACTTTCGGACCAATTCGGAGGGTGCGACAACTACGGCCATACGGAGCTTGGAACGGTGACATTCCGGCACTCTCTTGATAGCTGTTGTTGTATGAGAACTCGTCAACGAGTAAACATTTCTCCCAATCTTTACCATATGTCAAGACACATGCTCGAAGCATATCCTCGAGATATTGATTGATCCTTTCTGTCTGTCCATCCGTTTGAGGTAGATACGCCGAGCTTCGTATCGGTCTTGTTCCCAATGATTCATGTAATTGTTCCCAAAATTTGGAGACAAACTGCGTTCCTCGATCGGAGATAATAGTCTTCGGTACTCCATGTAGACGAGAGAATGCGAGCGATATATAGTTCTCGCATATTTCTCGGCGGTGTACTTGAGTATCTACCGGTATGAAGTGAGCTAACTTCGTTAATCTGTCCACAATAACCCGGATGGAGTCGTGTTTTCGTGGGGTTAACGGTAACCCAACAATGAAATCCATGCTGATGTCTTCCCACTTCCATTCAGGAATACTTAAAGGTTGCAATGGACCTGCTTGCTTTAATTGTTCCGCTTCGACTCGTCGACGGACATCGCACTCATTAACATACTTGGCTATTTTCCGCTTCATGCGCGTCCACCAAAATCTTTGCTTCGGATCTTGATACATCTTGTTGGTTCCGGGATGAATTGAGTACTTAGATGTATGAGCTTCATCCATTATCTTCTTGCGAAGTTCCGGGTTCTTAGGTACTACTAGTCGATTCTTGAACCAAAGAACTCCTTCCTCATCTTCTCTAAAGCATTTAACTTCGCCTTTCTTGAGTCGTCTTTTAATATGTTCCATACCAACACTTTTTCGTTGAGCTGCTACCACTTCTTCACGAATGGTAGGGATAGAGCCAAATTGGTCATTGCTCCATACGGAAGAATCCGAAGATTAGGCTCGCCACTTTCCTGTGGAGGTGCTTGGATTACGAGTTGAGCCGTGAGATTATTGCAATCAACTTTGCGACTCAAAGCATCGGCTACTACGTTTGCCTTGCCCGGGTGATAGTGAATGTCAAGCTCATAATCCTTTATTAACTCTAGCCATCTTCGTTGACGCATATTCAAATCTGCTTGGGTGAAGATGTACTTGAGACTCTTGTGGTCGGTGTATAAATGTACCAAATTACCCAGGAGATAATGTCTCCAGCTCTTCAATGCGAGAACTACTGCTGCTAGTTCCGGATCATGCGTGGGATAGTGTTCCTCATGACGCCTAAGTTGTCAAGATGCATAGGCAATCACTCGACCTTCCTGCATTAGAGCACATCCGTGTCCTGTTTCCGATGCATCACAAGACGCATCGAACGGCTTCGTCGGATCCGGTCGAGCGAGTATCTGGTGTTGTTGTTAACAACTTCTTTAATGTCCGGAAAGCCTCCTCACAATCCTTGCTCCATTCATACTTCTTATCCTTTTCCAACAGTTTGGTCATTGGCTTGGCAATCTTCGAGAAGTTTGGAATAAATCTTCTGTAGTAACCAGCCAATCCTAAGAAACTCCTGATTTGTGAGACCGACTTCGGTGGCTTCCAATCCAACACTTCTTGAACTTTGCCCGGGTCAACGGCCACTCCTTCGGCTGATATCACATGACCTAGGAACGGCACTTCCTTTAACCAAAGCTCACACTTGCTAAACTTAGCATATAGCTGGTGATCCCTTAGACGTTGCAAGCACAATCCTTAAGTGATTGGCATGTTCCTCTTCCGACTTGGAGTAGATCAAGATGTCGTAATGAATACCACGACAAACTTGTCCACCTCTGGCATGAATACAGAATTCATGAGATACATGAAATGTGCTTGGTGCATTGGTCAATCCAAAAGACATCACCAGGTATTCATAAAGTCCATATCCGGTGGAAAATGCGGTCTTCGGTATATCTTCCGCTCTAATCTTAATCCGATGATATCCTGAGCGAAGATCTATTTTAGAGAAGACATTGGCTCCCATCAATTGATCAAACAAGATGTCAATCCTCGGAAGAGGGTACTTGTTCTTGATGGTAATTGAATTCAAATGCCTATAATCCACACATAGCCTTTATGTCTTGTCCTTCTTCTTCACGAACAAGGCTGGGCATCCCCTGGAGACGAACTTGGGCGAATATATCCCTTGTCCAATAATTCGTTTATTTGCACCTTCAACTCTGCTAACTCATTTGGCGGCATCCGATATGGTCTCCTTGATATCGGTGCTGTTCTAGGTCGTAGCTCTATCTTAAACTCTACCGCTCGATCCAGCGGTAGTCCCGTAAGTCGTCCGGAAAGACATCCGGATACTCACGGACTATTGGTATATCCTCCGGACTTTTACTTATAACCTTGTTAACCATTGGCAAAATAGTCTGGGAAGAGTTAAAAGTAAACAATCTCGACCATGAACAGGAGAGTTCGGATATACGGCTCGAGATGCTATATCCGATCATTGCCTTATGGAAATTCATCCATTGCATGCCAACAATTGCATCTAACCCTTGCCCATCCAATATGATTAATGAAGTGGAATAAACTTTGCTACCCAATTTTAATGGCATATTGGCAGCTGCTTCATTTGTAAGGATTTTACCCCCAGGTGTTGAAATAAGATGTGCACATAGCAACTTGGATGGCATGATCCGATGCTTTGCAACGTATGACTTGTCGATGAAATTATGCGTGGCTCCCGAATCAAATAAAACCATAGCAGGATGATCAGCGATAGAAAACTTACCCGCTAAGATTTGTCCTCCTTCGGGTAATTTCTCAGCCGTGGTAAAGTTTGCACGGCCGTTTTCACTTGCGTAATCTTGGCCTGCGTCCTTGGCTGATTTTGCAGCTGTCCTTGCGGTCGTGGTGCATAAGGTGCCTTCCGGGGATATGGACAACTGCGGTAGAAATGTTCGGACGGCCACAATTGAAACATGGCGGTCCATTCTCGCTGGGGTGCTGGATTTGCCGGTCGAGAGTTCCGAGTATTTGATCGTTGATAAGGCGGACGATATTGATTTGACCACTCGTTGTTGAGACTGTTGTGGCTGCTCGAGGCTGCCGGTAGTAATTTGGACGAGAGGGCATATGTTGGTATCGCTGACCTGATGGTGCGGTGTAGACCAGCCTGTACTTCGACGGTCCGCCACTTCCTTGTCCAGCGGCCGGCCTCTTCTTGCTCTTCTCCGCTTGATGAAGGCGGATGGAATCTTCCAACGAGATAGCATCACTCACAAAGTCATTGAAGCAATCTGTCTTGTTCAGCACCGGACGTGACTCGCAGCTTGGTACTCAGCCCTTCCTTGAATAGATTTTTCTTCTTTGCATCGGTGTCCACATGCTCGGGAGCATATTGAGCAAGACGGTTGAATACCTTAGAGTAGGTATGCACGGTCATGTCACCTTGATTCGATGATACGAACTACTTCCTCTTCCGGTTCATCAATCCTTCCGGAATGTGGTGCTCCCTGAAGGCTTTGGTAAACTCGGCCCAAGAAATCCGATGTCCGGGAGGTAACATCGCCTTGTAGTTGGCCCACCATGCTCCAACAAACCCTTGCGATTGCTTTGGGAAGCGAAGAGTGTCTTCCGGTGATCGGTGCATGGGAACAACTCCAGCTTCGATTCAATGGTGTGGAGCAATGGTCAGCCTCCAATGGTTCATCTGCATCCGAGACGACCGGTGGGCGAACCGATAAGAAATCCGAGAAAGTCACCCTTTCTTCCTGGACATTCCGTCCTTGGTGACCTCCCGGCGAAGCGGTGTTTTGGACTAGCTGCTCCAATAATTCTCGCTGCTCCGCGCGAGAATCCAATACAGCTGCGATTGCCTATGCCAAAGTTGGGGGTGGTGGTGGTGTTTTCGCCGTTCGTTGAGAAATTTCCGGCTCATCACGTGTCCTTGTTCCAACCATTCTGCCCAAGAAAATTTATGTTAGACAACTCAATTCCAACATAATTATGGAAGGAACAGGAATACATGGATGAGAAAATTCCAAAATAACTTTTATGCAACAACGAGTCTTTATTATAGCAACCACCAAATCCATAAGCACATACTCATACATCCAACTTACAACGTCCTTATTGTGACACTCGTGCGTGGTTACATCACGCTCGCTATTTAACTATTACCTATATTACTTACTAGTTTTCCTCACTCGCTACTAGCTAGTACTCTATTCTTCTTCGCGAATCCCGGACGTCACTTCCTGGCTCTTGGAACTTCCTGTCTCGGATTCTGCATCCTCCGATCGCGGAATCTCCGTGAAGTCTATGACTGAATCCACGTCCATTATCTCTTCAGGATCCTCCTCTCTTCTTCGATTCATCCGCTACGGGGTTTTCCTGCACTTCTGGTTCATCCTCGGGAGGTTGCTGTCCAATTGCTTCATTCGGTAGTGCATTGTGTGCTTGGAGTAAATCTTGCTCTAACTAATGGATCGGGACGTTGGCGGTTGCCGGTTGTTGATCCTTGAATTGAATCTGCTCCTCCTTATTTAACAACTACGCCTCTCTAATTGCTAACAACTCCTCCTTTTCCTGCAGTTGCCTCTCCAACTTTGCTATACGAACATCCTCCCTTCGTCCTCTCACGTCACTAACGACGTTACTTGTGTTGTCCATCTCTCGTGGAGAATTAAGCATATCGGACACGGACGTGAAACCAATCCAATATTTCAGCAAACTCTTTTATACTATACTAACAACTGCATGGATATATTATACACTACCACATCTTTTCATACATTATTTGTTTGTACACGTCCGACCGATCTTTTCATACACTACCACATGTCCACATCTGCTACTACTCTATACTACAGCCGACCAACGTCGACAAAATAGGCCTACCATCCTACTCATGCCTACCATCCTACATCAACACTACTCGCAACACTAACTAAGTCGGCGGCGCGTGGCTGTCAACGTCCGACTCGGCGTCCTCCTCGGGTGGGGTCGGTGGTGCCTCGTAGTCCACACCGAGAGATCTCCTCGGCGTCGTCGGGTGGACCCTGCTGCTGCTGCTGTAGCTGCTGGAACTGCACGAACAGTGCGTCGTGGTCGTGCAACGGTGCGTGGTGCGCCTCGGCCGATCCGTCGTACAACTCCTCAAGCAACTCGCCACGTGTGCCTCGTCTACGTCGCGAGCGGCGTCACGCTGAGCGGTAATCGTGACCAGCTGCTCGTCCAAATCTATGGACATCCCGTGAAACCCGTCACGGTCCTGAGTAACCTCCACTAACTGCTCCTCCAGCTTGGCGATCCCGGCGTTGGACCTCCGGATCTCCTCGGCAGTCCACTCGGAGGCGGTTCTTCCAAGCGTCGATCCGTCCGTCCCGACTCGCGTCTACGCCTCTAGGTGGTGGATCCTCTGCTCTAGCTCCGTGACACGTGCAGCCCGTGCGTCCTCCTCCTCCTGAACACGCTTCCTAACATGAGTCATCGGCATCTGCAGGGAACATGTTTAAATTGGTTAAACACTTCTTCCCACGAAAACGAAAATAAAAGAACAACCTACTAAAGTACTACAAAACTAGCTAAATCTAATCCCGACCTTTTATTATAGCACTCAATATGACATGATGCATGCTCGACGGACTAACTATACGTACTATAGTATACAAAACTACAACGAATAGTTAGCACTACCCAAAACCCGAACGTTGAACAGCTTAGTAAAATCTAACTATTCTACATCCTTATAGGGCTCCGTACTAGCTCGTATTCTAAACGTGCTAAGCATGTTAAGTTTTGAAAACGAGCTTGTAATGATGTACTATTGTCCCTGAACTGCTGTGATACTAGTCTGTGACATCCCCTCCGGGATACCCAGGAATGGGCACAGGGGAACACTCGACGAAGCGAGTTACAACAGTTCATAATTTCATACAAGCCAGGATATATACATCATGGTATAATACAACCAAGTTTTCAAAATATGAACATCGTACAGCGGAAGCATAAATATTATTGTAGTTTAACAACCTACGAGTATTGCAGCGGAAACTTGTACTTTATACAACAAAATACTACCCATCGTTTCATCATGATGTACTCGAGCCCGTCGTACACCACGGTTCTCCCTCTTCACGGCGTGGGGATACGTTCCCATTGGAGGGAACCACCCTCGGGACACTGCTCCTCTTCCGGGAAGCTACCGTATAAGTTGTGAAAGTACGACTCATGTCCTAAAAGATAACGAACAAACCCCGAGTATTCTAATACTCAGCAAGACTGACCCGTCAATAGGCACGCTAAGGCCGACGCCTAGTATGCAAAGGCTTTCTGGTCGTGGAGTTGACTCATTTGCAAAAAACAGCACTAATAGTGAATCCTTACTTTCAATGTTTTAGCTCAACATTAATTTCATTAGAGACCAAGGTTTACGAGTCTACAACTATTGCAACCAAGTTTCAAGAAGAGATAAGATTAGTCCAACATTTCTTTCATCTCTCATCATCATCTTCCAGGTTGATTAACTACGATGTGACGAGCTAAACAAGCGGTACTCATTATCTGCGAGGGACAACGATTCGAATCGATTTTTATACCAGCTGGCAAAGCCCGACTACACGACATATACGCACCATACTGGTCGTATACGATAACTTTTCCCGCTAGCACGTGGCGGAAGACTAGCCGTTTCCAAACTCCCCGGGAATATGGCGACTCCACGACTTCCCTCGTGGCCGACCCATTTCCCTCCCGTGAGACTCACCTCTCTCTAACAGCCAGCAAAAGAGGGTTGGCTACGCTATATCTCTAGGGCGGTAGGGTATATCAGCTTGCTGGGCCCATTACACCAGCATGTAATACGGTACGTTCAAACTTGTAGCGGCGGTTGGAGTTACCAACCGCCGCTAAAATAGGCCAGGATTTATACCGGCGGTTGACATTGTCAATCGCCGTTACTAAAGCATTTTTAGAGGCCGGATACAATGCCAACCTCCGGTATAAATTCCCGTGTATAAATACTCGGGTTCGGACAGACACTGATGAGCTTCTCCATCGTTGGCGGCCCAAAAATTCGGGCAAAAATCGAAAAACAAGGGGGGGAGGTTTTGAGTTCATTTTTCGTGCTGAATGAAATACTTACGGAGCCTCGGGGATTTGACGTGCTGAATGCTAAACCCACCCTTTGGCATCCTGCTTCATCGCATCCGGCGTGAAGCATCTTCTTCGAGACGTTTACCTAACCGCTCCAAATCTGGAAGGGATGTTCCGTCGGTTGGATTGGCACTATTTTCATTGAAGGATCGTACGATGAAGCTCCGGAGCACCGTTTCGGCTGTGACACCTTTGATTTCTTTCAAATATTTGATACTTGCCAAAAGGGCGAGAACTTTTTCATCCTCTTTGAGATCTTCCTTGATGTCTTTGGAGGAGAGTTCTTTGGCTACTTTAGCTCCGTAAGGGGAAGAGCAGGTTGAGGATTATCGCAAATGAACCACTCATTCTTCCGGTTAGCGAAGCTTTTGTTCAAAGGCAAGGAGAAATATTCTTCAGCACTCCAACATCTGTATTCCTACTCCACCTACTGCAGCACGGTTGGTTGAAGTGGGGAGCGGGCGGATTTGGAATAGATATCGAAAAAGCTTGAAGTGAGGGCGAATTGCGAGAAAAGCTTCACATAGATGAATGAAGAAGGCAATCTGGAGGATGGAATTTGGATTTAGGTTCACTAACTCCCACCCATAAAAGAAGAGCAATCCTCCGAAAAAGAACAGACAAGGGAGATCGTGGCCGCAAAGGAAGAAAGACTTAAACACTAATTGTTGAGAATCGTCTATCCCCCATGGAATTTAACCAGGAGTCGGAGCACTCCAGTTGAAAATGGGTTGCGGATGAAGATACCCGTCAAGAACCATCTCATTGAGAGATGTTTCGGTAATTTTGTTGTCACCCAAATCTTGAATGCCGAAGGTGTCACACCCCTATCCCGAAAGATAGTTAAGTGTGGTACGGATCGCCTTGGGAGATGATTGACGAAGCAACCATACATAGCATCACATTAACAAACATCCACGAATTTCAAGTTTACATAATTAAGTCTTGATTACAACATACGGTTCGAAATAAAGATACATTAGGCTCGAAATTAAGTCTTACATAGCCATGATCTTTGTTCGAAATTAAAGTGCGGAAGCGAAATACATAACTCGACGATACATAGATAACTTAAATGAACCATGCCGGCCTAGGCCATGGCTCACTCATCATGGGTCGGAGAGCTTGGGACCCATTCAATGGTCCACTCTTTGGGCTCTTCTCCATCCCAAACCACCTTACCACAACAACCACAAAATCCGACTTGCGGGAAACCCGTAAATCAACATGTAGTGGCAAAGCCCGAGTATCTAACATACTCCGCAAGTCTTAGCCGTCAAGTTGGTCATCTAAGACCGACTCCTAGATGCATGGGGCTTGACCGGTTTAACTTGGCCTTTTTGCATAAATAGCACCTATGCTAATTAGGTTGGCAATTTTATTACTTAGCCAAATTAATAGGGTTGTTGCATAAAGAAACTTTAGTGAGCATGCTAACAATACAAGAGTTTGCAATACAATTTAATATCAATATAAAACAGCAAGCCGTTCATCAACTCCTCTTTACTACACATTGCGAACTGCTCGAATCAAGTGGTACTCATTAACCGAGAGGAAACGGCGATAATTATCGAATTATTAATCCTGCAGGAAAGAACCCAAATGCACGACATACGCATCATTTAAGAACACGTATGGCCACCGTTCGCGAGTTCATCATAAAGTAAAACACGGGGCCACCAACCCCGAGTACACGTCCCCCTTGCGACCGTTCAACAACGCGCCCAAGGCTTAACCCATGTACTCTCCAACGGTCCTCAACCCGTGCAACCACCGTGCCATACACATCACCTCCGGGTCGGTGAGATATCCGGCTCACTTTACAACTTACAAGCTACATAGGTTTACCAATCCCTATAAGAAAGGTATGCAAGTGGTACACAACTCAAACTTGTTCGCGAAGCCACAATGGGGTGTTCTCAATTTTAACCAAATTCATCATGTTCACATTTAATCATAAGCCATGAGTGAGATCCCCAATCTATCATTGACTCCATAAACATAGCATAGCAATTCTAACGAGGATATGACACATAAGCGACATAGGACATATAGGAATTTATGCATGTGGATTTCCAATCAACGCCTAAAAACTTAAATGCACATTCATCATCCTTAAAAGAGTGATAAAGAAGACATTTCAAAATAATAGGAATGCACCGGGGCTTGCCTTGAGAGTGATCGAAGTTAGCACTAGCCTCACAAGCGTTGAGCGTAGCAACCGTCTCTTCCGGCGGAATCAATTCGACGTCGTCACCTATAAGATGAAATGCAATGCATAAGTGACATGAATACAAGGTCAATGGGGAGGGCAATGCATGTGTGTTGTTTTTGCAAGGATGCACATGAACGAATTTAACCAAAAGCTTTGTTCAATTAAACCCTAATAAGCATGACTATAACTCTTGTTCTATTTACGAGAAGTTAATTACATACACAAGCATAACCCTACCAATACATGAACAAGAACTTAAGACATGGGCATGAGTGTTGTGCTTCATGTAGATTGAGAAACAAAGGATTAGCAAGTTTACATGCGACTCGTTGAAATTTAGTGTTTAAGTGCTTGTTATCACATGCGATGACGATTGCTTTTATAAAACGAGAACTCGATCCCAAAATTAACACATGTGTGAAGTATGTGAAATCTTTTTGCTAATTCTGCCATGAAGTGCTAGGGAACATGGTGAATAGTGGAAATTACATAAACATGCAGAAATACAATTTTGTGGAACATTAAACCTATTAAACATGTGCTGAAATTAACCTTTTATGGAAATAGATCTAGGGTTTGCAAGAATAATTATTTAACATGCTCAAGATTTAACATGGACTTTTCTACACATCAACAGTACCAGGAGGGAATTAATCACCAAGTTTCATGCAAAAATAATTTACATGGATTTAATTAAAAATTAAATACAGAGAACACAAGAAATGCAATAACATGAAAAATATGAAATGAAATGCAGATCTTTCAGTGCCAGAAGTTCAAGTGTGTTTATGTGAAGGTCTTGGCCAAGTGGCATTATTTTTGGATCTATAGTTTTAAAGTTATGCCTTAGTTACTTTTGCCATTTTTGTAAAATATGAAAACGTTCGAATCTGGCCAGCTCATGTTACTTTTATGAAAGTACAGATCCTATAGTTTCCAAAACATTTTAGTTTGTAATTTTTGGACATTTCAAACGCCAATATGAATTTTTCAAACTCGAACAAAGTTTGGTCCTATTTACAAAAATGCCACCGGCGATTTTTAAAGGAGGGGCGGCGCGCGCGCTCCGGCGGCGGCGGCCGGCGCCGGCGAGGTCGCGCGCGGCGGCGCTATGCTGCAGCTCATGCCCCGAGCTTCGGGGAAAAACATGCGCGCGGTGCGGGGAACACCTTGGTAGGGTCCACGGGGCCCGCGACGACCGGAGGCGGGCCGCGACGAGCGGCGGCGCCCGCGGAAGCTTCGGCGGCGGCGTGCGTCTAGCGCAGAGGGAGAGAAGGGAAGGGGTTGGTCCGGAAGCTTCACCTGCGCACGGAGGAGGGCGGCGTGGGGTCGTGCGGTGGAGAGGCGGGTCGGAAGGTGGTTCTCTTCGGGGGGGGTGGCGAGGCGGCGGCGACGACGGCGGAAACTCGCGGAAATCCCGGAAACTTGGAGCAGGGAGGGGGCAGCGCGTCGGCAGGGGGTCGAGCACGACCTTGCGCACACGCCGGCGAAGTTAGGGAGGAGGAATGACCCACCTAGGCGGCGGGCGACGCGAGAGGGCACGGGGCGGCCATGGCGGGCGGCGGCGGCGCCGATTTCCTCTCTTGCGCGAGCTGCGGTGAGGGAGAGAGTAGGGCGGCGGTGCGGAGAGGAGGGGAAAGGAGCCGGAAATAATTGGTGGCGAAGAATTGAGGCCTTGGTGCCGTTTTCTAGGGGGCGACGGCGGAGCGGGCGGCGGCGTGGGCGGGGCACCATTACTCCCGGCCGTTCCTGTTGGCCGGCGGGTATAGGGACGGTTGGGAGGTGGGCCGGGCTTGCGTGGCGACGGGACAGGGCGGAGACACGCGCTGGAGCGGGCGCGAGGGCAGCAGACCGGCGGGCACGGCCGCTATTGTCCGGCGGTCCTCGTAGCTCGAGCTCCGAATTCAAATTTTAAATCTGTGGTTTGAAACTTTGAGCACAATTCATACTTCTGCCCCTCCAAAATTAGAAATAAAAATATGGGGAGCTTCAGCACGATAGACTTTAATTTTCATATTTTAATTTGAAGTTCTAAAAGTGCTTCCAAAAATTCATGTAAAATTCACAATTAACATTGTTTCAGATTTGAATTCGAATTTTTGGTCATTCAAAACTTTATTCAAAAATTTTGTAAAAATGTTGTAAATTCATCTTTTTACATGGGCAATGCAGTGGTGCGAAAATATGGGGGTAGTGTCTTTATAATTTTTGCACTTCCCTTAGGGGTTGGTTAGGGTTAGGGTTTTAGTTAGGGGTAATTAGCATTAGTGCTTAGTACTCCATTAGTGCTGTGATTAGGGTACTAATTACTTACTTAACCTTAATCATGACACCGGATGTCACAGAAGGGAAGTTGACTGCAAGGAACACTTGATGAAGAAGGATTGGCAGCAGATTTCTTCTTGCCCATCTTGAAGAATGGAAAAAGGAAGTTGGAGATTAGCTTATACGGGAAGGAAGAAATGTGATCGCAATGTCCGAAGAACAAGGAGATATGGTGGGCGCGTGAGGAATTTTGGAATGGGTTTGACCTAGGTCGACCCTTCGTTTCTTTTATAGGTACCCGAGCTGGGCTCAGAGTTGGAAAGTTATTGGGCCATTTTTTACGATCCAATAAATTTAGCATTAATGATTTATGATTGTTAAAGGTTTGCTCGTGCAATTATGACCTAACGGTCATAAGGATTAAGTCGACGTGATTATTATGATCACGGGGTTTTTTGTGAATAAAAAAGCGGTCCGAAATATGCAATTTTCGGATCTCTGGATTAATATAGTGCTGAATTTAATTATTGGGCGGTATGAAAGAGTTAGATCGAAGATGATTTGGATCTTGCCTAACTCAATTTTAATAATGGATGCCTTAGGCTATGGGTGTTAATCATCCGGCTGATTATAGGCCTTGGAGACTCGAGTCGATGTGAGAATATAGGGAAAAAATTGGTCCGATTAACCAGAATTTTGGTTCTTAGTTAAAATTAGCTAAGCAGATTATGGATTAAGACCGATTTAGGCGGTCTAGTATATTAATTTGATATGAATCTTCAAAAGGTACAAAGCTACTACTGGTATGACCGGTCTCAAACATATGTTCTTGGCGAAACTACGAGAGAGAAATGTAATTTGATGGAAAATAATGAAGCATACTTCTCAAGAACGACTCTTGCATTATTTGCGATCCTCAAATGATACAAGAGTCGGGGCTACACCAATTTGGGTGCACCTAACTGGTGCCCCATATTGAAGAGCGGTCTATAGAGATCACGAGAAGTGAAAAATAATTAAAAGGAGCGGTCTGTAGAAAAGGCATATTGAAGGAAATAATAAAGAATCAACTAATGGACTCTTGCATTATTTGAAATGAGTTCAAATGATTCAAGAGTCGGGGCTATACCCAATTGGGTGCACCTAATTAGTGCACCTCGGTATTTAAGGGCGGTTTATAATAATCGCGGGAAATATACGGAAATTTTGCATGCCTAATTGGGTGGTATGGAAGAAAAAATGATAATTTTTTTGGCTTTTTTGAAGTCATTTGGAACAGAAAAGAAGTATTGTAGAAGATTGGAGTTCTTTTTAATTTTACCATGGAATCAAACCAATATGCGGAAGACTGGTCGGTCTTATTCAAGGTCAAATAAAAAATTACTCGGGAGCTGCTTGTCGTATACTTACCTTACGGGTATACAAATGATAAAGGAATGGATAAATAGAGATACGGTGACAAATCAATGAAGATAAGATCGCGAGATAGGGCCCACGAGTGGTCCCCGATCGGTATGGAATAACACAAGATTCCATATACCGGTATGGAAATAAGACGGGAGTCAAGACCGACGTGTGACGACTTGAGCAACAATTAAACGAGCAATTTGTAGTCCGTTAGGACTCGAATCAATAAGGAAAGCTTCCGAATATGTAATTCATGTAGTCGACTAGGACTCTCCATATAACCTTAGCTTCCCCGGATATATAAGGCGGAGCAGGGACCGCCCGAAAACTCTCCGACAACTCGCAATTAGCAATCTGCTAAAGGCAATACATAACACACAGGACGTAGGGTATTACTCTCCTTTGAGAGGACCGAACCTCGTCTAAAATCGTGTGTTCTTGTGTGTTTCGTGTGTTGCACCATCGAATTCCACGCTTGTGAGGGACTGGGTAGTACTAGAACCGAGTTAAAGACTTCGACAACAAGAGCCTCAAATATATTTTTACTCGATAAGAGTTGAATATGAGGCAAAGAAGATGGTTGGAATTGATCAAACACTACGAATTAGAAATCCATTATGATCTAGGAAAGGCCAACTTAGTTGCCGACGCTTTGAGTCGAAAACATCAACGCAATCATCTTACGAGTCGGTCCTTGGACGAAGCTGTAAGTGATGATTGCCATGAACCAAGCCTCCGAGTCCTTCCTCATGGAGCTTTGTATAATTTAGCTCTCATTCCTACTCTTCGGGAGGAGATTATCGAGGCACGAGAAGAAGGACAAGGGAATGGAACATATTCGTCGGAAATTGGAAAAGGGCAAAGCTAAATGCTTCCACCAAGACGCTAATGGAGTCCTATGGTTCAACAATCGGCTTGTCGTGCCCAAGAATATGGAATTAAGAAAGAAGATTTTTGATGCGACACATTTATCTAAATACACCATACACCTAGTGCTGTAACAAAATGTATCAATGCATGAAGGAAAAATTTTGGTGGACTCACATGAAGCGAGAAGTTGCTCGGTATGATGCTCGAATGCGACACTTGCCAACGCGTTAAAGCTGATCACTTGAAGAAGGCGGGTTTACTATATCCATTGAATATTCTAGTCTAGAAGTGGGAGGATATATCTATGGACTTCATTATTGGATTGCCTCTCACATCCAAGAAGCATGACTCCATTTGGGTTATTATGGATCGGTTAACCAAGTCAACTCATTTTATTCCAAGTGCATACCACTTACAAAGCTAGAACGTATGTTGAACTCTACATTTCCCGAGTGCTATGTTTGCATGGTGTGCCGAAGACTATTGTTTATGACCGAGGACCTCAATTTGTGGCACGTTTTTTGGGAACAAATACACTCATGTCTTGGCACTACATTACTTCGAAGCTCTACATATCATCCACAAACCGACGGTCAAACAGAAAGGTTGAATTAATTTTTGGAAGACATGTTAAGGGCTTGTGCCTTAACAAGTAAAGGAAATTGGGATGACCATCTACCCTTGGCGAGTTTTCTTATAACAATAGTTATCAAGAAAGTTTGGAGATGTCCCCGTTTGAAGCACTATATGGTCATTCATGCCGCACACCTTTGAATTGGTCCGAGTCGGACGAAAGAATTATCTTCGGTTCGGATCTTGTCCATCATGCCGAAGAACAAGTGCGGAAAATTCAAGCCAACTTGAAGGGCGCACGGTCTCGACAAATAAGTTACACGGACAAGAGACGTCGTCCATTGGAGTTTGAAGAAGGTGATCATGTCTACTTTCAAGTATCTCCTACTAAAGGTATATACCGTTTCGTAATTCAAGGAAAGTTAGCTGCTCGCTATATCGGTCCATTCAAGATCGTGGAAACATGTAGCTCGATAGGATACCGATTGGAGCTACCAGAGAACTTGTCCCGCGTCCATAATGTGTTCCATGTACCACAACTCAAGAAGTATCTGAAGCTGCCCATCGATGTGGTTATCACCGACACCGAACAACTCCAAGAGGACCTTTCATATCCCGAACATCCTGTTCGAATTATTGATCAAAAAGACCGAGTGACTCCAAACAGATCGATCACTTTTTACAAAGTGCAATGGAGCAACCATACAGTGGATGAGGCTACTTGGGAGCAAGAAGAATTTCTAAATTCTAATTTTCCCGAGTTCTTAGCTTCACAATTGAGGTACTGCTCGTATAACCCTCTTTTTCTGTCAATCTGTTGTTTAATCTCGGGACGAGATTTCTTTAAGGGGAGGGCTATGACACCACAGTGTCACTAGGAGCACTATGGATAAATGATTGCCATTAATTCTGTTTGCCAAGTTGTAAAGTTTGAAATCAATCAATTGTAATTTAGTAGCAAGACAGAGATCAAATGTAGGTAAGGGCTAGGGTTTGCAAAATATGCAGCTTTCTCAACAAAAGTATATGCATATAGTATTTTTTGTGGATTCGGCATAAGCAAAGATAATTTTGGGGAATTTCCTGAAATTTTTCTTAATGAAGAAATGCCCAAAGCAATAAAAGGAAAATCCAAAAATAGATTATTTATAAAATTCGCACAAAAATTAGGAAGCAAAATTTGAACTTTTGGCAATGACAAAAACTTCTCGGAATACCATTTTTCACACTTTGAATTTTCCCATAATTTTCCGACGAAACGTCCCTTTTGATTTTGTCTTTCTCGGGAGCCCTTTTTCCAAAATTGGCCGTATCAAGCCCAGCCGTTGGCCTCAGCGCAGCCGTGCTGCGTGCGCTCGCGCCGCGAGGCCCACTGAGTGGGACCTAAGGCCGGCTGTGGCCTTGGCGCTCTCTCTCTCTCTCACTGAGTCTCTCCAGAAACGACCGCCATGGCCACCCATTGAAGCTTCACGCAGCCACGCCGCTTCGCACCACTACAGCTCCATCTGAGCCATCCCCAACCTGCGCCAGGTCGCAATAAACCTCTCCCCAATGCTACCTCTCCTTTTCCCCAAGCCCCGGCCTAGAATCCGCCGGGAACCTGCGCCGTCGATCTCATGTTGCTTCGAGCACGGTGGGTTACAAGTTAATTACTCTCTCGTTCGTCTTCCTTGAATCCTCACACGTCGGCTTGACTTGCTCCTGTTGTTCATCGTACCCTCAGCTCGCCGGAGTTGTTGCGCCACTGTCGGAATCGCTGCAGCCCTGTCGTCGTCCGCCCCTCACAGTCGACAGTGCCGCACGTTGAGCCCCTATCTCTATTTTCTAGGCCGGTGCGTAGCTCTCCTCTTGATGGTTCTCTGAGAGCTAGCCAAGCCTGATTCCGGTGCTCCGTCGCTGCCAGCGAGCCGCGCCATGGCATGCGCCTGGCCGTGCGTCGCGCACACGCGCGTGCGTGGGCTGCTGGGAGGCAAGTCAGGCCTGTTGGGCCCTCACCACTGGGCTGTCTGCTGTGTGCACGGCCCAAGCCAGAATTATTTCTTTTCCATTTTCGTGTGGTTAAAAATAAATGGCAGAAAACATGACAAACTTCGAAAATTCATATCTTTTAAAATAAAAATGATAAAATAACAAAACCAATTGTGTTTGAATCCTTATGAGGAGCTCTATCCAGTAGTGTGGTTGATGATCATAGTTTAGGTGTAATTGATTGTCCAAAATTCAAGGAAGAAAAACACTAATAAATTCATAATTAATTTTCTGGCCATAAAGTATCATGAAATTTTTCATGCATGGTCATCATTGCATCGGTACACTACTGGTGAAGTGACATATTCAATTGCTGCACACATTTCCAGTTATAGCATATGTAGTGTTTTTATGCATAATTGTTTCATATTTTATGTGCATATATTTAAGGTTCAAGGTTAGTGTGCATAGTTCATGTAGCAGTTTCTTTTGTACAGTAAAAGGCATGTAATTTTATGTCTTCTAGCACTTTGTTGAACTATTGCATAGGTAACCTAATTAATTTAGACCTTCTCTGAATTTGTGCACTCATAATCATCATGTCATTGAACATCATACCATCATATCTATTTATTGAGAAAGTTCCATTAACCTCCTTGCTTAACTATGTATTTTGCATTGCAATGCATCGACTAGGAAACAAAGTTCGCAATGCCACCGTGGAGATTTCACCTGAGGAGACCAATCCTAACATAAACACTGCTGCGTGTTCTAACTTCGAGCAAGCCCAAGGCAAGCCCCGATGCACTCCTATATTTTACAAATTTTTATTTTACTTCACATGTATGGGTGTCATGAAATGTGCATTACGTGTTCATGTGCATTACGTGTAGGAGTTGAATGAAACCCTAGTTGCACATAGGAAACCTTGATCCTACGAGTTGAATAAGTTTTTAGATATAAGCCTACTCGGTAGAAGTGGCTATGCTTAATAAAGCGTCATCGGTAGATAATCGGGTGGTTCGAAGACCTCCCAATATAGGATGGTTACTCCTGTTTCTCTCACAGAATGATAATGATTTGAGACCGTACGGGAAAGTTCATGTGTAAGATGAGGTGATCGGATTAACCCTGTTCGCCAAAGCCCCGTGCGTGTCGGTTGAGGACAGTTTTGTCGTGGCTCGGCAAGCAAGTATTGAACAATGCCAAGTACATACCTTCATATGGGAGTTGGTAAACCGACGTAGCTGTATCATAGAGTTGCATGGTCACCCGCCAATCTTTTGGTGGTGAAGATGGTTATGGTGGAATATGGGTATGTGTTTGAAGGGAGAGTGTACGGCCTACCTATGGTTGGCTCCGAAGTGGGCATCGCATAGGGTGACGTGCACTCGAGATGGGTGGGATCTGTACGAGATTTTAGACAGGTTCGGGCCTCTCGATGGAGAGTAATACCCTACGTCCTGTATGTTGTGTATTGCCTTTAGCAGATTACTAATAGCGAATTGTCGGAAAGATTTCGAGGGTCCCTTCTCCACCTTAAAATCCGGGAAGATAGGGTTACATGCGAGTCCTAGTCGGTTTAGAAAAATTACATACTCGGAAGTTCTATCTCTAAGCTTTCCTTGTTAATTCAAAGTCCTAATATGCTGAAATTGCTTCTTTACTTGTTGATCAAGCCATATCACGTCGGTCTTCACATCCGCTTTGTTTCCATACCGGTATATGAAACCTTCTATTATTCCATAACGGTTGGGCACCACTCGTGGGCCCTCTCCACCAGTCTTATCTTCATTATTATGCCACTATGTCTCCGATTATTCATTCCTTTGATAATTGTATACCCATAAGGCAAGTATATGACAGAAGATCAACACTTCAATTGCTGCAATGTGTTGCAGGTGCTAGCAGCGGCCGAAGAGGCTTTTGCCAAGGCAAATTGTCTAGCTTGCCACTGGATATGTGCTATAGGCATCAATAGCAAGTTCCAAAGTAATGGAATCACTTAGAAGCTTCAGAACAACCGGCTAGAATAACACAAAGAAAAACACCAAAGAAGGAAAGAATGGGTCGCCCCTTCCATTGCCTGGACAGATGACGGGGACAGTTTATGGGCCTGCTCATTATCGGAAAGTTTTAGCTTGCACATTCATTCTCTAGTACCAAATCGAGGAGGGGTTTATGGGCCTGTGTGGGCATGGTTGGATACATGTATGAGAAGAAAGTATTTGATAGGGCGACCGCTTCATTAATTCTAGAGACACTAGCAAGGCCCAATTCCTCATGTTTCTGAGATTATCTTTTGTAGAAAAAGGCCGACATGCTTGCAAGCAGCTTCTTGTTGGCCCACTTGTCTAGGGTATGGTTTACAAAACCGAGTGAGCCATTCAAACTAACCGTCACCCTGTTTTGAGATTCTTTTGAAAGCAAAAATTACTTAGTCTACCCATATAAAACTGAAAAACAAAATCAGACTAAATCGGTAGCTGTAAAATGAGCGGGGTTTTTAGTTTACCGTGACAAGTGCGGCACAAACAGAAAGGGGTGATGTTGAAGATTTGGGCCCGACTTTGCTAATTATTTATAATAATATTAGGCACAATTCATCCTCATCGGTAATTTTAAAAACCATAAACAATTGTAAAAAATAGAGAAATGGCATGCAACATGTATCAAATATTACATATACAATACATACTGATCGGTAATTTTAAAAACCGTGAACAATTGTAAAAATAGAAGCATGGGAAGGGAAATGTGTACAATAGCAGGGAAAATGTGTTAGTGCTTTCTAAATTTTAGCATAGCCTGGGCATATTCTTACTTTTCTTCACTTGTTGTTCCATGATATTTTGCCAGCAAAACATACTTCTTTCCATGAAAGTTTCTTTCACCGTAATTCTTCATTATTTGTTTATTCTTCTACACATTTTTGTGACAATTTCTTCTAAATTTTTAAATCTGTTTGCCTGAAAAACAGTGAAACCGGCCCTGGTTCAGGGTCATCTTCACTAGCATTCTGTTGACTACCCTATCAACCCGTGCATCGACATAGGCTACCAATTTATGTCATCATTCTGTAACTGCACTACATGTTTATTATAACAAAGAAAATGCCAGAGATTTAATTTGGATAACTCGACACCACTATACATGTAACTGCTGTCAGGATCAAAGAACATCTTAGGCCAAGGGATATGATTTAATAGAGTAATGGTGCTATGGATATATCGTTTCTATTATGGTTAATGCGACTGTAGCTCAATACTTCTAACGTAATGTTGTTTAAATTGGTTTGAATAAGAAATAAGGAGAAATCAAATTAATTTTTAAAAACTAATACCTACTTCAATGTAAAACGTCTACTGTGGAACATTATATAAATTAAGAAATGGATACATTATACATAGGGCAATTACTTGGTCCCTATCTGAACCTAAACTCTGATTTCAGATCCTTTAATTCTACAGACAACATTGTGTCTGCAACCAACATTCACAGTTTGGTGTACATTTATTTATGGGAATTTTGTCTCCTGGACATCGTAAAAACCTGGCTTGGTCTCCTGAACATCGCGTTTGAAAACTTTGTGGCGTGGACACCGAGAAAAACTTGCTTTGTAGTATGGACACCGCGCTCCTTATTTTATTCATTTCCTGGGATCGGAGGAGAGAGAGTGCTATTGAGTGACCGAAATGCCCTTGGGCAAATGGTTGAGCCGGACCAGCTCCGGGCCGCCCCGACCGGATAAGACGCGCCGCGACCGAGCCTGGACCGAGCCCCGCACCCGAACCCTAATCACACGAGTTCTCTCTGCCGCCGCCGCCGCCGCCGCCGTCGCCGTCGCCGTTGTCGTCTCCTCCGAGCCGCCGCCGTCGCCGAGCGCTAGGTATGTAGACAGGAGTGGAAGAGCCGGAGATGGATACGAGTCGCGGATCCGACGGCAAACGAGGTGTGGCCCAACTCCGTAGCGTCGATTCCCCTACGAAGCCTTTGAACCTGTCATGGATCCCCGCTGGGTATGTATCAATCCATCTAGCCGTGTCGCTTGGAACCTGGATTGGATCTTTGTTTCTGCCTTGATTTCACTAAATATGATGCGATGCCGCAGTGTTTATTCGATTCACTTGTTGATCTTTAACTTCGTTTCGTTTGGTGCTTAGGATGGACTGCAACTCAGCTTTCGAGTTGCAATTCGTATTGTTGATTACGTGGAATTTGTTACAAACGGTAGGAAGTGGGCAGCAAGGTCAGATTCTCCAAGATGTTCATTGCTTTGAAGCCATGTATTGATGGGTTTGTGAATGGATGTAGGCCATACCTTGCTGTGGATTCAACAGTTCGACTGGCAGGTGGAAAGGGCAGCTAGCATCTGCCATAGGGATTGATGGCCATAATTGGATGTTTCCAGTAGCATATGGAGTATTTGAGTCTCGAAACCAAAGACAGCTGGATATGGTTTATGAATAACCTGGCTAGGGCAATTGGATCACCACCTGGGCTTGTAATATCCACTCGATGCTTGGTAAGGGAATTGATAGTGCAAGTAACTAAAGTGTTCACAAATGGTGTGGAGCACAGAGAGTGCATGAGACATCTATTCAAGAACTTTCAAAAAAGGTGGCATGGTGAGTTGTTTGAAAGGAATTTGTGGCCATCAGCAAGGGCATACAGGAAGCAGGACTACATGAAGTATTATAATGCTATGAAGTCAGCAGCACATAAAGCCATTGAGTGGATAGAGGAAAGGCACAAGCAACTATGGGCAAGAAGCAAATTTTCACCAGCTAGCAAGTGTGACTATGTTACCAACAACTTGGCAGAAAGTTTTAACAACTGGGTTCAACATGACAAGTCACTGCCTCCAATTGATTTGTTGGATAGAATCCGACAGAAATTGATGGAAAAGTTGTATGTCGGAAAACTTTGGCCATGAAGTTGAATGGTAGGATTCTTCCACATGTCATGAAAGACCTACATGCCCGGAGTAGAGGCCAGCATAATTATGTGGTGCATAAGGGACATGACCTTACAGACTGAGATCAATGGTGTTCATAGAGACCTCACTCCCTGGAGGCACACGATCGATTTGAAGACTAGGGAGTGCACCTGCAACAAGTGGCAAATTACTGGCTTACCATGTACTCATGCTCTAAGTTTGATATGTGCTCACAGGAATCTTGACATCGAGGAATTTGTGGATAGCTACTATTCTGTTGCTAAGTTCAAGGCAGCATATGAAGGATGGATTCCACCACTACCGGACAAGACTCGGTGGGAGGAAGTTGATGTAGGCTTCAAGCTTTGGCCTCCAGCATTGAAGAGATCAGCAGGCCGGCCAAGAAGTAGAAGAATTAGAGGAGTAGAGGAGGGTGGCACTAGGAGGACAACAAAGTGCAAGAGGTGTGGACAAGTATGGGCACATGCAGAAAACCTGCAATGAAACCGTGTATGACTCTAATGCACCTCCACCAGCTCCACCAAAGCCTAAGAGGAAAAGGGCCAAGAAGCAAAAGGAGGTTGTCACAGAAGTTATATCCACTCCAATTAGACTAACTGCACCGACAAGTTCGGAAGACCTAAACAATAGCCCAGGGGTCAGTAACTAGAAGGTTCCTTTCTCATGTCTTATCTAGTTTAACAATGTTTCCTTTGTAATGTGTTCTTTGACATAAGAACATTTCCTTTCCCATGTATACAGCCGTGCAAGGGCTTTGCTGCTCCAAGAAAGTCCATCTACTGCATCAAGGCAAGGAGGAGACCAAGCTGGGAAAAAGAAGAGGACCAAGAAGAAGAAAAAGGAGACGACCTAGCAATGACCTTGCTATGCTTGGCTGATTGCCCGATTCTGTATTTTGTTGGGTTTGTAACCTATGGAATGTTTGAAACAGGTGCCATGTTTTAAGTTTGTTGGGTTTGTAACCTCCGACATGTTTGTATTTTTTCGGTTTGTAATCCGAGACATGGATGGTACTTATCCGAATGCTGTATGTGAATCACCTATTCCATTCAGTCTAGCTTCTTACTTGGTGCAACAATTTGTCACATATTATGTCCATTATGCATGGGGTGATGACATTGTCACATAAAATCTAGGAACATGATTTCATTCATTGCAACATGGCTACATTCAGTTCATTCAGTTACAATCTCTTGAGCTCTTGAATCATCATTTCACCATAGCTACAATCGTAGCCACCATAACTGCCATTACATTCAAGCAAACTACGATATAACCTAAATTTCTGCTCTCAGCATTGTGCATCTTCAAACTATCGACACCTTGCTTCTTCAGTTCTGCAACTTCCTTCTCAAGTGCTCGAACCCGGGCCTGCAGGTCACGACTTGCATCCGGTGCTGTCACTACACGGGCCTCGTTCACCATGAAAGCTATCAAGAAAGCCATTGTTCGCCAAGTACTCGTAGTATTCGTCCTCCCACAGGAACCAGCCACAAGAATCCGGCCTCGCACCCAAACCGAAACCAAGGAAAAGGCAAAGTAATCAGTGGCCATGAAATTGAAGAACAAATGAAATCAATAGGGAATTGAGTTTCTACCCGTGCATTCTTCATACACCGAAGAATTTCCTTCCTCTCGTTCGGATCCGTGTTCGCGGTGAACAACACGAACTTGCGGCCTGCATGTGCAGGGCAATCAATCACAGGGAGCTCCTCCACCGGAATCGGGCTCACCGGCCACGGAGCCCTCGAGCCTTGGGTTGTCGACCCGGACCCCGAAGGAGCCGCCATCTCACAAGAACGCGCGTGCCGCCGCTCCGCTCGGTGGAGAAGAAAGGGGACGAGGCGGGAGGCGGCACTCCAGGTGCGTCCAGTCAGGTGTGGCGGCCGTGAGCTGGTCCGCCTCCGCTCGGTGGAGAAGAAAGGGACGAGGCGGGGCTCGGTCGCGGCGCGTCTTATCCGGTCGGGGCGGCCCGGAGCTGGTCCGACTCAACCATTTGCCCAAGGGCATTTCGGTCACCCAGGAGCACTCTCTCTCCTCCGATCCCAAGAAATGAATAAAATAAGGAGCGCGGTGTCCATACTACAAAGCAAGTTTTTCTCGGTGTCCACGCCACAAAGTTTTCAAACGCGATGTTCAGGGGACCAAGCCAGGTTTTTACGATGTCCAGGAGACAAAATTCCCTTTATTTATTTTTCTTTAATACAGTATGCGTATTAGCACAAAATTGCACAACATGCAACAAAAATATATAAAGTGACACCGGCCATATGAAGTTAAACAAAATGTCAAATAAATGCACAACAAATTTTAGAAGTTCTAATTGTACAAAACGACAGCTGCATTCTCAAATTCAGGGCGTGAATCAATATATTTTGATCATATATTAGCAAAAACCCAAATAAAAAAATACAAGTTTTCTCTGTGGTTAAAATATTCCTGCATGATGTATAGTGGCATGCCAATATCCGAGTAAAAGGCAGTCAGCTAGCTAAATACCTTAGCTTGCAGTAAGAAGTTGGCTTTTTTTGTTTAGGATGAAGACTCCTTAATTAGTACGTCTTCTTGATGTCCAATGTATTTTCATGATGAAGCCATGCAGTGCGCCAAGGTTCGTAACTGCAAATACTTGAAAAGTGAAAAAAGAATTATAAAGGATGCAGTAGCGCGTCACTTCCATAATCTTAAGACAGCCTTAAAAGACCTACACATGTATTAGACGTCGCATGGAAATGGCCTGTTTGGCTGGGCTGGCTGGAGTGGCCAGCGGCTGGGCTGGAAGACCCAGCGCCAGCCAGCCAGTCCAGCAGCAGCCAGCTGATCCAGCCATTCCAACGCTGCTTGGTCAATTTTTTGTATTTAGAAAAAAGCAAATTCAGTTTGAAGCTTGGCGTCATTTGTGGTGTAGGTAAACAAATATAACACACCACTTCAATACATATTAGCCAATTCATAAAATCACTAGTACCAGGAATTTGTAAAATTATACAACACTTGTGGACAACAATATACTATAAGTTGAATTGTTATATTACAAATAATAAAGATTCTGCAATTTACAACCAATTTTTCTCCATCATGTTGCAGGCCACACGGCAGCTGATACTAACTCCCTCAGCACCGCTGTATTAGTTGAAGCATTCATCATCACCCACTCCGAGGGATCGTATGTAGAACCACATCCATACTTACGAAGCCACAAATAATTATCCATAGCAAAACAAGATATGATAATCTATGCTTGTTTTTCCCTCCTAAAGAATGGAACCCCTTTCAGGATATGCCACCGCTCTTTGAGGTGGCCAAACCTCCGTTCAATGACATTACGCAACTTGGAGTGAATGTAATTAAATTTCTCCTGACGATCTAATGTGCGAACATTTACGCCTCTAAAATGTGACTTGTGGTACCTTGTATCCCGAAAAGGAGTCATGTATCCTTGCCGCTCCTTGCTGCGACGACGGCAGGGCGACGGCGGGTGGTGCAGGACGCGGCTGTGCACGGGGAGGAAGCGACGATGGGCGCGGCGCAGCTCCGACGGGTCGGATCGAGCCACCGCGGTGGCCGGGCAGGAGCAGCTGCGACGAGGGGAGGTCGACGGCTGCTGGCGCAGGAGCGCTAAACCTAACGCTGGGTCCTGGTTGCGCAGTTCGTGAGCGACAGAAGGATGACGAAGCCGCGATGGAACAGCTGGGACTCCAGCCGTTCGGCTGGGCTGGGCTGCCGCTGGACAGCCGAACAGCTGGGCTGATCAGCCCAGCCGTTGCTGTGTCAGCCTAGCGCACCGAACAGGCTGAAAGTATACGCCGCCAGCCGCCGTTGTTGTGACTTGTTGATCTGATATCTACTGATGAAATGTTTGACGGGAAGGACTGTTGAGACGAAAAGAGTAATGAAAAAAATCACATAGAAGACCATAAAACATGTACAACTTAATTGGATGATCATCTAGTGGAATTCACATGTGACACCAGACGTACCTAATGGGGCAAATCCAGGTTATAGTAGAAAGCTGAAAGTGCATAGGAATCCAGCCCTCTCATTAATCTGGCCGTCGTGGCCTCTTCGGAGTGCGACACATCGTCTTTTTTGGATGTGGCCTCCTCCCAAGCAAACACGTCGTCCACTCGTCTGCAACCCGTTTCGTGGCTGACCACTCTCCTTTCCATTCGGCCCACGCAACTCGCGTAGCCCATTCACCGTCCTGTAAATACTGGCGTCTGCTTATCCGGTCCAGCTCGCATAGGCCCACGCAAGATGCCGGATGGTGGAACGCTGGAGTCATATGATGCAAGGCGGTGGAAGGGCGGTTCATTGTTCTCCTCAAGCGCCATTGTTGGATGGGGTGGGCCGTACCACCTGTCCCACACAAGGCACAACACGATGCGTGGCTGCGCGCTGGTCTCCTCCCTTCGCCGGTACGCCACCTTCTCCGGCGATGTACCACGCGACAGACTTGTTCCTCATTTTCTTGCTTCCTTCTTCCTTTTTGGGTTAGGCACTGATGCTTCAAGAACTGGTTCCTCGGCGTCACGGCATCCCGCGCTCGGTCCGCCTCCGCCGTTCACCGCCGTTGGCCTCGCCATCCGTCTGGTCCTTGCCTCTTCCTTCGATTCGAGGTGTGCATCTACGTATTCTTAACCTACATTTGCTCTTCTTGGTGCTCCCTTCTACCAAATCGTGTGATTCTGTGGTCGTTCCTCCTGTCCTTTGTTGGACCTACCTGGCTTGTGGGTGGGTTTGTGCTTTACAGATTTCATTCAGGATTTATGTACTTTCATGCAGTCGAACAAGATTAACTAATGACTTGGTTAAAAAAATCTCGGAACAGGAAGCGACATCATCCTCACATCTTCTTATGCTCACCTTCCCATTGGGTCGCCGTTATGTTTCTTTCTTCTTCTTCTTTTTTTTTTGCCAGACATTGTTGTTGTGTTAACATAACTATCTGACCTGGAAGCACCGCCAAACATGAAATAAAGTCACGCTACAAAACAAGTTGTACACTAATGGTCAAATAGAGAACCCATCTATTAATTTCCCTTTCTCTGTATTCATCAAGTTGTTTTTTGCCTTTCCTTTTCGGAGATAATTTCTGTTAGCTCCATTATAAAGTTCGAAACATAATCCATGCATGCTACTTGCCGTGCAAAAGCTTTTGTTGTATGCATGTTTCTAGCGTACACTGATGGTTACTTTCGAACCTGTTTGCATGCTCCTTGCTGCGCTTAGACATGTTAAATCCGTTGAAACACAAATATATATAGCCATTCCAGTAAAATTGTATTGACAAAGTGATGTGAATTAACAAGTGCGAGACTGAGAATTTATTTGTGTTCAGATCATATACTGCAGCCATTGCGTTCTTATTTTACTGAGGTTGGGTGAATACAACTTCTGAGAAAGAATTTGTTTGAAACAGCCAGTTGACTGTATTATTTTCTAGAATAGACTTTATTTTTATGACATATAGATGATTCCATGCAAGGTTGTGTGCATCCTTCTTTTTGGATTATGGAATATTATGGCACATGCTGAGCAGTTCGGATTGAGGGTAGATAAACTCATTGTGCTCCTTGATTTGTCGGTGCCCAATGTCATGTTCTGACATTCTAATTTACATACATGTTTCTCGCATGCATACTATTTATTGGCATCAACCACGTGCTCGGTCAGACCATCATCTATCTAACATTCAAATTTCAGGTTCTCCATTTTCATGTTTTGTTGTTCCAATAATGCTCTGCACCTGCTTCTGAACATGTCGTAGGGTTATCTGTTTGGCAGTTCTAAATCCACTTAAAGCTTTTTGATATTTGAACAATCTTAAATGCAAGCCATGCTCCTGTGTTATTGTGTATTGTACTAGGAAACCCATCAGCAATTGATGCATGTTAATCATTTTCTTATCAATGTACGCTTCACCTAGCAGATAGTTTCTTTTTTTATGTTCCCTGTATATTGCACCTGAACAGGAAAGTATATTGGTTTTTATTTTTATTTTTAACCATTTCCCTTCAGGTGTGGGAGAAATATTATTATTTGTGCACTCCTAGGGATACTGGTCCTCTTGAAAGCCTCAGAGGTTTGAATTCTCAACCTGTCCTCTGTGCTTCATTACCCATTATTTGTGTCCTAATTATGCTTGCCCGTTCATATCCTCTGTTTTAGCCTTAGCCTTTTTTTAATACTGTTTCTGGGGTGCTATTTTTTATACGCTAATTCCCTTCCCTATGCAGTACCACACCAGTAAGGCAAAATAACAGACCTACCCTATTTGTCAATGCTAAAGAGACTCTTTCTCTTGCTGCTTCCTCTACAGCATGGTTTCATTCCTCTCTAGCAGCCCTGCGTATACTGGAGATGAAGTTGCCATTCAATATTAATGCAAGTTTCATTCTTTTTCCTAAAAAATGTAGAACTGAAATAGTAGTAAAAAGAAGATTGTGACTTGGATCATACAGGAGCAGATGCAAGCACAGCCAATGTCTGGCTGATATTACAAAGCTGCTCCATATTATTGAGTTTTTTCACTTTCATTAGTTCCTCTGCCTCCCTATAAGTAGGCTGGATCATTTCCTTAACTGCTACATCTTCTTCAGCAGCCTTTGGCTTCTCATGTTTTGCCTTTTCTTCCTTTTCTTGCCTTTTCTCCTCTTTCTGCCTATTATTTGCTATGTAAAGCATTAATAAATGTATATTATTGACAACATGGTGTTGGATAATCACATAATAGGATTCAAAAAGTGTCAAGCTAAGTGTTTTTTAATACTAAAGTGCCTAGGTTGTCCATGAGGCCAAGATCCCCTCAAGACAGCACTTACACACATAGCATCATCGCTGGACCTCACCATTCATGCGTCCGGTGTCTGTGAGGATGCTTGCAATATGCTCGAGGGCTACTTCGACATGGACCTACCACCGGCCACTAAGTTTGGACCGAAAGGTCGGAACACACTGTATGGATCAGTGAAGCACACACCTGAAGATGCAATGGAAAATGCAGCACAGGCTGCCATGGAGTATCTGTGCGACCACAAGAATGTACATGTGCACTGCACGATGTCAATTGCGACGCTCTCGAAAAAAAAAGTCGAAGAAGCTTCTTGAAGCAGAATTCTGGTCTGATGCCTTTTAGGAGAAAACCAGAACTAAAAAACAGCTGTTCTCAAGACCTATGCTGAAGCGAACAATAAGTTCACCGGCATGGAAAACGAGCTGAGAGAGCTGTTCTATGACTTTGTTGACTGGCTGCAACTAGAGCCTATCTATAGTCCTTACAGAGGGTGCCCAAGTGCTGGACAGGGGAACCAGATCATTCTGCAGTACAATGGCCCTCTTGAGACCGCAAAGACCAGCTCGCCATCCGTTTGCTTCAGGCCCTGCAGACACCCAAACGCGTCAAGGACGAGCCACCACTCACCCCAGACTGTAAGTGAAAGAAATCATACACCATGCACCAAATAATATTCTGTTCCTACGCATCAATTCTTATTGAAAATCATATTCACTGCCCTGCTTCAGGAAATGCTCAGAAAGAACCGTACCGTACCAGGAACCGTCAACAGTCACCCTTTTGGGCGTTCATCAATTCGTCATCCTTCACTTCACAAGCTCTCTAGCTTTGATCAAGCAAAAAAAGGCAAGGATGAACACCTCAAGAAAGGAACGCCGTGACTACGTCATACGATCGCAACGAAGCAGCGTTCCTACAACACGAGTAGTTCCGTTTGATCAAAATAAGGTGTATGTTGTTATCAATATCGCTTCTCGATGTAGATTTAGTTCCCTTAAACTCTTATGTTACGGTATTGTTATGACCAGGCCATATCTACGTATGCAATTACATATTCTTTAGTGCTTTGCTCCATTAAACCACAACAAAAAATCAGCCTGGCAGCCATCGCGCGTCTGCCCAAACTGGCGTGGCGGAGGGCGCCCCCTTGCCTAGTTATTTACATCCGGCAGCGAAAACACGATCTCCTTTTCGCTCGTCTTTTGTACCGTCTTTACTCTTCTTCCAGGTTTCTTTCTTGTACCTTGTTGCGTGTGCTCATGGGATTGTTGATCGATAGTAGCAAAAGGCACAGATGCAACATCTTATTGAAACAGGAGGCCCCCCTTCATGCGTCTTGTCGCCTCTATAATATGGTAGCATTGGCGGCCACGGATGGAACAACTGCAGTAATTAGGGCACGCTCAGGAAATCAAGGATTGGAATTCCGTCAACATGTAGGGGTGGGAATCTCATTACAGCTCTATCTTACTTATCTTTAATTATAGTGGCAAAGCTTGATAATTCCTAAATCTATATTAGGAATATTTTAGGCAAACTTTCATCTTATTTACTTCTTATTATTTCTCCCATGGTCTTCTACTCTATGTTTGGTGTCCGTCTTCACGTAAGTTACCGATGCCTGATACGATTTGTAATCGGATCTGATATGTAATCAGTTAGCCGATGTCCCAATCTGATCTGTAATCTAATCAGCCAGCCGATGTCTCCCTCCACGTAAGTTACCGATCCAGTACAATGACTATTGCTACCATAATGGGCTAGGATCGAGTTAATTAGCCAGCCGATGCCTCCTCGGATGGGCCACGATCGAGTTACCGATGTCACCAACATGAGCTTGCCCCACCAGGCTGCCATCGTGCGCCGAAGATCGAGAGCGAGCTCTGGTGAGGGAAACAGCGGGGAGAGGCCATGGGAACAAATCTGTTGTGAAAAATGGTGAGGAAAACACCAGGGAGAGCCTCACTGCCATGGGAAGGCATATACGAGCTCGGTAGTGTCTCCGGCTCAGGGAAAACTATCTCTGCCACTTAATAAAAAGTCAAATTCTCTTGCAGTGTGTCTAATTTGCTTCCAAATCCAACTTGGTCAAAAAAAATATCAAATCAATTAGACCTGGCCTAGGTTACTTCAATACAAATGCGTTGAAACAGGGAAGAAAGAGAATAACAGTAAAAAAAATATTCGATGCTTTCAAAATGACATTGAACACAATCAAATATACGTAAGCAAATGCTAATATTTTTTAAAAAACAACAAACATAATACATAACCTCTGCCTCCACTTTAAGCTTAGAATCCTTATCCATCCAGGAAGAGAGTTTAAAACATGTCCGTAGCGAAGCACTCGACACTTTTACTAGTTAATTTATAATGGCATAGGTGGGTAATTTTAATATACTTAGATCCTTAGTTAATTGAATTTTTTTTATGGCTAGATTTTTTTGTGAATTTCTAAGATTTTTTTTCGATTAATGTGGAGGCCTTAAAATAAGCCTTTAATTAGTAAATATTTTTAACCATGTTTGATCCTTAGATCCAACGATTGCAGTTAATTGAGTATTTTATTTGACGGTTAGATGTTTTGCTCCTTTTGAGAATTTCTAATATTTTCTTATGATTAACATGGAAGCCTAAAAAACCTTCAATTAGTAAATATAAGATAAGGTAAGGCTTTAATTAATAAACTAGATGATACCCGCGCGTTGCCGCGGTATATTAAAGAAAAACAAAAGACTTCACAAACATCCGTGAAAGAAAGTAAATATAAACGAAAAAGACATAGAAACAAAAGGTGGAGTAGTAATAGAGGTATTTAAAGGCAGAAGTTCTCTACCTTAATTTGTGGTGACCGGATAACATGGAGTGACATGAGGATATTGATACATGGATGGTTAGATGGGAGTCGGAGGTGATAATCGGGAGTGCTAACTTTCTACATGACGTGGCAGAGATTCGAAAAGTTTAAAATAGCTTCTAATCGCCAACATTCAATCTTTATCTAATGGTTAAAATTATTTGAGATGATGTGGCGCAATGTGAAGCTAGAGAAATAGTATTCAATGTCTTTTAGTGGGTTAGAGATGATGTGACGTAACGTGGAGCTAGAAAAATAGCATTGAATGACTTTTAGTGAATTGTGTTTTTTATATATAAGTAGATATAAATATAAGATAAGATACGAGGTCCTGTGTCTCACCCCCGTATGGTGTCCCGCCATTGCTCTTCTAAGATGTTGGTCCCCGTCTCCCTACAGCCGGGATGATCGTTCGAACCTTTGGCAGACTGCTGTTTTGGGCCTGCCGCCAGTACGTCTTTAGCTCCAACCGATCCCCACTGATCCCGAGAAAGCCATACCTTACCGTTGTGCTTTTATTTTTAGCAGGCTGTGCATGCTTATCTGCGCTGATCCCAAGAAAGTGAATGTAAACTCGACTGGACAGACGACAGAACCTGCTTGTGTTATTATCACCTGAGCAGACTGACACTCTAATCCGGCGATCAGATGGAGATCCCCTCTGTCACCAGTCGCCTCGGATCGAGCAACGCAAGGCAAAGGCTGCCATTGCCAGCCTCTCGGTCCATCGGCCTGTGGATCGGAGACAAGGTCTAGTGCTCCTCCGTGCTTTTCCTATTTACTCACTACGGGAAAACTCGACTGTGTCGAGTGTTTTAAAGTTTACCGAGTGTTTTAACACGGACATTCGGTAAACAATATATTTGTCGAGTGTCTATGATATAACACTGGGCACAAGAAAGACACTCGGCAAAAATTATTTGCCGAGTGTCAAAAATTAAAACACTCAGTAAAGATTGCTTGTTGAGTATATTATTTTTAGCACTCGGTAAACTTCCGTGTTTGTCGAGTATTTTTAAAAATAATGTTTTTTCTCTTCTTGCTTCAAAACTTTTTCTACTCCCAACAAGCAGCATGTGTTACTCCATGTTAAAATTTGGTATCTTTTTTACTACCTCCGTCCATTGAAAGTGTCGTTTTTGACTTTTCAGATTTTACGTTTGACCATTTGTCTTATTCAAAAATTTTATAAAAATACTAAAATAAATACGTTATAATTATAGTGTCACTAATGATAAATTAAGTTAGAAAAAATAAATAACATCTGCATAATTTTGTGAATAAGACGAACAGTCAAAGATGATGTCTAAAAGTCTAAAACGATACTTTCAATGAGACGGAGGGAGTACCTTTGTTTGCTATATTTAGTTAATTAATTACATTTCAAGCAATTTTTTTGAATAAGTCAAACTTAAACTACAAGGGGTTCAAATAATAAAATAAAATAAATATAAAAATTATATTCATGCCATTTAGACCAATTTTGGATCTGATCAAAAAAAATAAAGAAATTTTACATATATGTTTTCAGAAATATGACCGCTAATGTATGTCCGACTAATTTTTAAATTCTAAAAAAATCAAATAAAGTCAGAAAATCATAATTTTTGTTATGATGTGATGGTATCACATGTGGAAGGTACGATCAAAAGTAGATAATGTTTTGCAAAAGTTATTACATACATTGCTTACAAAACAAAGAATCTCTAAAGAAGAAACTTACAATTGATAATGAGTTATTAAAATTGGGAGTCAAATTGATGGATGGGTTTTATTTTTGGCTACAAATAATTTTGTTTAGGTAATAAATCATACAAATATGTCATACCAAAATTTGATTATGTTTAGAATTGTTTTACTATTTTTTTTAAATACATAAGTTTTTTGCCGAGTGTCACACAAAAAAACACTCGGCAAAGAGCTGTTTGCCGAGTGTTTTTGTGGACACTCGGCAAACTATCCACGCCAGCAATCCGCAACCTCGCGTGTGATTGGTCCATACACATCTCAATAGATTCCTAGCTACTCGTTCTTATCTCTTCTCTTTCTTATCTCTGTCCCAACCACTCGTTTCGTTTCCCATCTCTCTCTCTCTCTCTCTTCTCCATGAAGCAGCAGTGGCAGCTGAAGAAGGCGACGCGGACCCCGGCCGGCTCGAGGCCCTGGTGAGGCTTGGCGAAGGCGGGATGTGCAGCATGTATGGCGAGCGTGGCCTCTCCTGCAGCGCGACGGCGTGGCCCCCGGGCGACGGATCCCATGCCACGCGGACCCTAACCGGCTTGGGCCTCGGTGAGGGACAGCGAAGGCGGGAGGCGCAGCGGGGCGTGGTGGCGCGGCCTTTCCCGGGCGCGGCGGCGCGGCCCCGGGCGGTGGCTCCCGGACCGCGCGAACTATGGCCGGCTCGGTGCCCCCGTGAGGGATGGCGGAGGCGGGAGGCGCAACGGATCTGGCGGGCGCGGCTCTCCTGGGGCTCAACGACGCAAATCCAAGGTGGAGGACGAGACAGCAGCCCCGGGCCGGCCAGCACGGCTCTCCTATGGCTCGACAACGCCGATCCAAGTTGGAGGAGGAGGCAGCAGCCTCGGGCCAGCTAGCGCGGCTCTCCTGAGGCTCGACAACGTGGATCCAAGGTGGACAAGGAGGCAGCAGCCTCGGGCCGACCAGCGCTGCGGCGGCGTCGATCACGGCATGGCGGAGGGCCGACGGCGGTGTGATGGGGCCATCTAGGACATGGTGTTTCTTTTTATATATTTTTGCAAAAATTATTTACCGAGTGCTGGATTTATCACTCGGCAATGGCTATGCCGAGTGTCAGATAGTAGGCACTCTGCAAAGAGCCTTTTACCGATAAGACCTATATCGATGCACTTGTGCCGAGGGTGGCACTCGGTAAATACTGTACCGAGTGTTTTTCGGTGTTTGCCAAGTGTTTCTGACACTCGGCAATCAACAGTTTTCCCGTAGTGACTCCTCGTGCTTCGCTCGCTGGTTGGGCTTCTGGCCTCCTTCTTTACCTCAAATCCCGAAACCGTCTGCGTGGTGGCCTCGATCCCGAGGAGCACTGCTGGCCCGACCTGCAAAATCTGCTCCTTTGTGGCAAAGCGTATGGCTCCGATCGAGAAACGGCCCCAACAATTTCTCATCTGACGCCGTCAGAATCCATGGACCCATCAGATTCCCCATTCCGCTGGCGACGGCACGTTGAGAAACACAGCCAAGTGTGTGCCCTGGCGAAACTGGTCTAGAACAATCGAGAGTGAGAGATGGCCGTCGTGCCGTGCTACCCGACCAGCAAGCATGGCGATGTGTCCGCGTACTCCAGCCTGCCCGTGCCGATCAACGGTTGATTGGGCGCACAGTGGCACAGTCTCCATCGGTCCAACAGTTTCTCTGCGATTAGTAGTAACTGGCAGACACAAGGAACCACATCAGCTCCGGACCGATGCAACAGCTGCGCAAACCAACCAGCTAATCTGCCGGTCGGCGTCGGCCTGTACGCTTACACAGGCGAAAGTCGATCGTGCGTGCTACGGAGCAGGCAATTTTTATTTGGAGACAAACATTTAGCCACCGCACACATCATTTGCCGAGATCGCCTAGTGGTTTCCCTAACGGTGGCCTCCAGTGATGGTCACTTGCCGCAGGCTCTGTTTCTGTCCATCACTCGCCATATTATTGATACAGGTTCTTGAAGGTTGCAAAATTCTGTCAACATGGGCGAGTCCTGGTGCCTGCGCTTCCATCTTTGCACATCTTTTGTTCACAGCCCAGAATATAGTTGATCCTCCCATCTAAAATTATATCCTTCTTTACGTCAGCTTTCAAATGATTCCAGTCATCCACTGAATAGCAGTAGATCAAGCTGTAGACAAGTGAAAAGAGAGCCTAGCTCCTAGCCATGTGTGCTCGGGACAAACAAAGTTTCATTAGTCATCCTGCTAAGGGCATGTACAAAGGTGTAGACAGCTGCTGTCTATTAGTACATTGATTATGGCACATAGACAGTAAAGACAACTTATACAATGTGGTATCTATTTATTTGTCTGTATGGTATCTACTTATATATAAAAGATGCAGCCCACTAGCACGTCTTAATGACTATTTCTCTCATTCCACGTTGCGCCACATCATCATAATTAATTTCAAACATTAAGATAAAGAATGGATGTTAGAAATTAACATAATTAGTTCTAGATTATAATTTTAAAGTTAATATCTTTTAGTCCCGCTGCAACGCGCGGGTTATCAACTAGTTTACTTTATATAGAACACCGTAATTTAAGGTGATCAAATGTGAATACAATCTTATAGATCATTTTGTTCCTTGTACATGAGAATATTATATCCTGACTTTCAGGAGAGAATCCATGGTTTAAGTGGTCTATGAAAAAAACATTATTCTTAGATACTTCTAGTTCTGTCTAGCAAATGAGATTTACAAGTGTATCTGCTCGGCAGAGAAGCTAAACCAGAAGTGTTCTTCCTCATTATATCAAAACTTCAAAGCAACTATATATTGTTCAACAAGTCTATATCCTTGCTAATTCTGTCATCTCAAAGCGTCAACTGACAATGCGTATTCGTCAGTTCAAAGACGTAGCTGCAACAGAAGACTGCTCCTCCGTTCGCATCTGCTCACTAACAGAGCCCTTCGGATGAGATTGTCAGCGGCGAGACTTGGTCCGAGGAGTTGCAGGGAGCATCAAAATTGTGTCAATGGGTATTGTGTAAGATGGTTGTATGTTCAATTTTTTATAACATGTTCTAGGTTTTGCGAATTTTATGAAACTCCAGCCATGATCTGGAAAGAGAGGAAAACAGGGATGGAGCTTGCTTCCATGATGACGGAGAAATCATCGTCAAGTGACTTGTCATCTTGTTTCGTGGCCCTAAGGCCATTCTTAATGCATAATTTTATTTCACAATTTCCAAGTGTGACACGTCAGTTTTCTATTCTTATCATGTGAAGTGGTCTATTTCATTTCACGTGACACGTCAGCTTTCTATTCTTGTTCTGTTAGTGGTCTATTTCATTTTACGTGTTTCAAATGTGACACATCAACTTTCTAGTGTTGTCATATGAAATGAAAGTGCATCTCTCAATGCACTATTTCATTTCACGATTTCATAGGTAGAACGAGACATTAAATTGTTACTAGGTGGCACAACCTTGTTGGTTGATGGTGTTAAGGATGAAAGGAAATGCTCTCAATACACTTTCATTTGTCTTTCATTCATTTGGAAAAAACCCTGACCTTTCACTAAGGATGAAAGGCTTCCCCTCTCTTTCATATTAATTACCTTGTCATGTCATCTATATTTCTGATGTGGCAACTAATTAATGCTAAATGAAAGGTCCATTGAGAATGGTCTTAGCCATTCTCGAGTGGTCTCTTTAATTTTACATTTTCCAAGTATGACATGCCAGTTTTTAAGTCTTCTTTTGTGAAATGAAAGTGCATCTCTCAAGTGCACTATTTCATTGCACGATTTCATAGACAGGACAAGACATTAAATGATTGCATAGGTGTACCAATGAGGATCCAATTTTGTGCATATGAAAGGAATAGTCTCAATGCACCTTTCATTCTCCTTTCATCAACTTGGAAAGAGTGTCACCGCTCAATCATCCTAATGAAGGCTTCCCTCCTCTTTCATATCAAATACCACGTCATGTCATCTTTTTTGCTTATGTGTCATCTAATAAATACCAAATGAAAGACCCACTAGAATGACCTAGTGTATACTTTCATTTCACAGACTTCATAGGCAATATCAGGACATTAAATTGTTATCACGTAACATTTAATTAGTTATTGATAAAGGGTGTTGAGGATGAAAGGAAATGCTCTTAATGCACTTTCGTCTGTCTTTCATTAGTTTGGAAAGAGAGTCTATGGCCTTTCACTAGGATGGAAGGGTTTCTCTCTTTCATATTAAATTCTTTGTCATGTCATCTATTTTTCTCGATGTGGCACCTAATTAGGCTAAATAAAAGACCAAATGAGAATGGCCTAAGACAGATTAACAAGGAATCTTGTTTGACTCTTTCTTTCTTTTAGAATATGTTTTCTTTCCATTTAAGTCTCATGTCTCCTCATGTCCTTTACATCACACGTAAACACAATAAAAGCAACCAAGATGATGAACGCAGGGGGCTTTTTCCCATGGGATACTCCGTAATTGAAAGTCGCCTAGAGGGGGTGAATAGGCGAACCTAAAAATTTATGCGAAATAACACTAAGACGAAAACGTCAAATACCGAAACTTCGGTAGGGTACCGGAACTTACGGTGCAGGGTGATAAATGCGGAATTAAACCCTACACAATTCGAGTGTTCGCAAGAAGGAAAGGAACAACCCTATGCAATTCTAGGAATTTAGCGGCACAACGGAAAACTAACAAGCAACCTAGTAAATTAAACAACAACGCGCTTAAGTAAAAGAGGGAGCACAAGAGACACGGATTTTTCACCGAAGTTCGAGCCCACCAAGGACTCTACATCTCCGTTGAGAAAGTCCACCAAGGACCGGGTTTCTCTCAACCCTATTTCTCCCTCAAGTCACCATCAAGGTTGAGCTTGAGTTTTCCACTATCAAGGTCCCTTCCGGGACGGGCAATACAAAATTCTCGGGTGTCACCACGCAAGTTGGGAGCTCACGAGCACGCCTAGCCGTCTAGGAGCTCAAAGCTCCAAGAGTAACAAATCCAAATCACAAGCTTGACGGGAGTGAAGATGCTCAAGAATGGAATCAAGTCTCTCAAACACTTGCTCAAAGTCTCTCACTCAAATCCTAGCTCAAGGATGGAATTTTTGCTTTTGGAGAGGATTTGGAGTAAGTGGAGTGAAGCTCAAGTGTGTGTTGGTTCGGAATGTGCAAGAAGTTGTGAATGGAGTGGGGGGTGTGGCTTATATACCACAGCCCAAAAAGAGCCGTTGGCCTATCTCGAAAACCACGCACCGGAACTTCCGATAGCACATCGGAACTTCCGGTATGGTTCGAATTAGGGTTAGATCTGGATTTTTGGCCCGCAGCGGAACTTCCGGTGAAGTACCGGAACTTTCGGTACTTAGGATTAGGGTTTGAAAACGGGACCGCACCGGAGCTTCCGGTGTCCTATCGGAACTTCCGATATGGCATTCCGGAGAGCTCAAAGCTCTCAGTTAGCCTACCGGAACTTCCGGTACCAGGGACCGGAACTTCCGGTATGGCTTTTCCCAAGAGCAAAACTCTCTGTAAGCCTACTGGAACTTCCGGTACTAGGGACCGGAACTTCCGGTATGGCCTTTCCCGAGAGCAAAACTCTCCGTAAGCCTACCGAAACTTCCGGTACCACACCGGAGCTTCCGATGGGTCCGGAAAGAATGGGTTTGGAGGGGATTTTCTTGAGTTTGTGAGCATCTCCATTCTTTGCCAAATTTATGATTTGCATCCCTCTTTATAGTACGGCATCCCTATGACTCAAAGCAAAGAAATAAATCGAGGCACTAGCTTTGAGAACGCCTTTTCCAAATTCTTCTATTTGTTGCATTTTGCATTTCTTTTCTCCCTTTTTGATTGTGCTTGCTACACTTTCATGTGCTTTGGATATTCACTACACACATTCTCATGAATGCATTTGTCCAAATTTAATTGTATTGATATCAATCATCCAAAATAAAATGAGGGGCCTAGATGCACTTTCAATCTCCCCTTTTTGGTGATTGATGCCAATACAATCAAATTTCTAATAAGATAGATCAAAAAGCACAACTTGCAAAGATAAAAGATGAGCTCCCCCTTAATATGTGCATGAAATTGAATCTCAAGAATTGGTCTATACAATACCAAATGCACATTAGAGATAAGAATCATGAGGAGCTCCCCTTTATCTATGCATCCATAATAAAGAAACTAAAAACAATGCAATATGACATTTTATCATCACACAAATGCATCTAAAAGAGAGAAACAACAAATCACCAACCATATCATAAGACAAACCACATAGATAGATAATTAAAACCAAGTCTAAACTTATTACAATCATCCATAGTTCCAACCAAACCACTTGTCCATCTCACACACATAGTTCATTACATCATAAAAACGAGATAAAGATAAATAGAAATTTCTTCTCCCCTTTGGCAACATATCACCAAAAAGGAGAAAAGAACTAGAACTCCCAAGAGAGGATCACTCGTCGTCATCGTCGTCGTCGTCGCCGTCGTCCTCCTCATCGCTCTCCTCCTCATCCTCGGGGCGTGCCACTCCCTTGCCTTTTTCATGGAGCGGGATCCGAGTGCTAGAGCGGGGAGCGGAGGCGGTCGGGACATCCTCTACGCTGTCATCCTCTCCACTCTCGGTGCCACTGCCCTCCACATCCCGAGCTGCTCCCTGTGCTGCTGTGCCGCCTGTGCCGCCACTCCCGCGGCCTCGCTGATATGGAGCCCAAGGGTCGTCCCACTGCCGAGGTACTATCGGTGCAAGATCCAAGGGAGGAGGTGGTGGCTGCTACCGCTGCTGAGCTAAGTAGGAAAGGTACCGGTGATGTCCTTCATTTATGCGCCGCTGCTCCATCCTCATCTCATAGATGTCCTCACTATTAGCTTTGCACATGCAAAAGATAGACTTGAGGACCGAGCTGATGAATCCGGACTTGCTGCGAGTCCGGCGAGAGGAAGTAGCTGGAGCATCCCCGACTGGCTGAGCTGGTGGATGAGGAGCTGCCTGTCTCACCGGTGATCCCTGAGGAGTGGGTAGAAGACGGAACCTCTTGGGATGAAGTCCGGGATGGTCTCTATCATCAACAAAGTGCATACTAGTGACAGTCTCAATCATCTTCATAATAAAGGGAGCGAAGGGAAGGCTCGCCTTGTGAGTGTATGAGTGGTTGATGATTGATGTCCAAATGTGCTCAAAGACACAAAACGGCTCGAGCTCCGGACGCATGGCACAAAGTAAAGTCTTGGAGTCTGCACGATAAAGAAGACGCATCCCCTATCTTAGGATCCAAAGTCCATCCGAACATGTTGTTCGGAACACGGTAGTAGGGGTGCAATCCGAAGTGTGTCCCAATGATCATCCCCTTGGGCTGATCATAGCGGCTGTCATACATGAACTCCAAGGCTGCATCATCCGGAGGGTCAAACACATTCACATTGGGCTTCATAGCATCTGCATGACCAAATCCAAGAATATGTGCAAACTCGAGCATAGGTAATCTGGAAGCGGTTTCCATCAAGCATCCAATGCATGATGGAGTCCTCCTGCGAGTCATCATTGAACTCAAGCCAAAGAGTGGCATAGAACCGAACCACCGGTTCCGTGTTCCACCCATGCTCAAGTCCCATGAGCTCCACCATGTCTCTCCTAGCACACTCGGCCTTGATTTGAGTGAAGACCGGATCATTCCGACGAGCCATCCAATCCCACTTGATCCACTTGATCTCATGAGTCTTGTTCTTCAATTTGAGCACCTCCTTGTACCACTCGGCTTGGGTGTGGTCCCAAAACCCGATGTCCTCCACACCCCTTTCCTTTGCCTTGATCCATGGGCATTTGCTCCTATATTTTTGCACCTCATCTCTGTAGAAGGGTACATTGTAGCCTGCACCGCCACTCACGACCGGTGACCGCAGCTCATACTTGTGGTGTTCCTACAAGTTGCGGGCAATGGGGAGAAACCACTCATCCCCTCCCACATTTCCTGCCTCCTCCTCACTTTCTTCTTCATCACTTGACACGGGATCGGGAGGAGGTCTCCTAGCTGTGCTCTTCCCTTTGCCTCTTCCAAGACCTTTGCCCCGGCCAATTCCCGTGGCTTGCCTTTTGACAAGGCGCGGATTCGGCACATCGAAGTCCGAGTCCGAGTCCGAGTCATCATGACTTTGGGGTGCCGGACGCTTGGACACCTGTCTCCTTCCTGCCACGAGTCATCTAACAGAGAGAAAAGCATGTGTAAGGAGCAACATACACAATGTGGAGACTTAGAGATACTAAGAAGATGCTAACATGATAGGCTCCTGTCGGAAACTTCCGGTACAAGGTACCGGAACTTCCGGTACCCACGGTACCGGAACCTCCGACGGGTTCCTTAACTGTCGGAAGCCGACCCATACCGGAACTTCCGGTAGCCTACCGGAACTTCCGGTAGGGGTCAACCCTAACCCTAACAGTGCGAAAAATCACATCTAGCCAATGGATTTACTTCCTAGAAGCTTGCTAGTGTTCTAGAACTGCTAGAGAACCATCTAAGCATCGAAAAATTCCTAGGGATTCAAGGATTTAACCCTAGATCTAGAAGTGAAGGTAATGAAGGAATACCTTCTCCTCTAGCTAGGAGCTTGGAGAGCACCGGAGGGAGGAACTTGAGGGAGCTTGCCGGAGATCGTCGCCGGAAGTTGAAGGGAGCCTCCGGTTGATGAAGATCCGAGTTGGAGAGGTTGAAAAAGGTGGAGGCGTTTTCAAAAGGGAGTCGTCCCTTTCAAGGGGACGGGCTTCCCTATTTATACTTGCCGCCCCGCACCGGAACTTCCGGTAGCCTACCGGAACTTCCGGTGCGGGCTCAAACCCTAGGTCAACATCCCGCACCGAAACTTCCGGTAGCATACCGGAACTTCCGGTGTGGGCATGACACCCGAGGGTGAGCCCCCGATCGGAGCTTCCGTGCACGGTACCGGAACTTTCGACCGGAAGGAGAAGTTCCCTGTTTCGACCTCCAGTCGGAACCTCCGTACCCTACCGGAACTTTCGAGTGGGAGAAATGCCGAGCCCCGGTCCCCATACCGGAACTTCGGTACCCTACCGGAACTTCCGGTAGGGGGTAAACAGAGAAGAAGAGGTGAAATTTTGGGGAGAGTTTTCAAAAATAATTTTGATGGACTAGTGGGATATCTTGACATTATGTGATCAGTATACAATCAACAAACAAAGCTATGATCACATTTTGACAAGATTTGACCTATTGGTCAAGAACCAAAAAAAACTTCAAAAAGCTTGGTTAATTTTTCGAAAGCATGCATTTCAACTTAAGATCCAAAATGATTAAAGCAACAAGCAAATGTGCACGCTTTTACACCACGTTACTAGAGTCAAGTATATTTAGCTCAATCCTTAAATAGCAAAACCGGCTTTCATCTAGTGGCTTGGTGAAAATATCGGCCAATTGATTTTTGGTTTTCACATGGCTCACCTCAATATCCCCTTTGATAGAATGATCTCTCAAGAAATGATGGCGGATATCTATATGCTTTGTGCGCGAGTGCTCAACGGGGTTATATGATAGCTTTATGGCACTCTCATTGTCACATAGGAGAGGAACACGGTTCAATTTGTAACCATAGTCCCATAGAGTTTGTCGCATCCATAATAGTTGTGCACAACAACTACCGGCTGCCACATACTCCGCTTCGGCCGTGGATAGGGCAACGAAATTTTGTTTCTTGGATGACCATGACACTAGGGACCTACCCAAGAATTGACAAGTCCCGGATGTACTCTTTCTATCCACTTTGTCCCCGGCATAATCCGCATCGGAATAGCCTATTAGGTTGAACTTTGAACCCTTGGGGTACCAAAGCCCTAGGTTGGGTGTGTGCACTAAATACCTCAAGATTCTTTTAACGGCCACCATGTGGCACTCCATAGGAGCGGCTTGGAAACGTGCACACATACACACACTAAGCATGATATCGGGCCTAGATGCACAAAGGTAAAGCAAAGAGCCGATCATAGAGCAAAAAACCTTTTGATCAACCGGCTTGTCTTTCTTGGTGAGGTCGAGATGGCCGTTTGTTGCCATGGGCGTCTTGACGGGCTTTGCCTTGTCCATGTCAAACTTCTTCAATATGTCTTGAGTGTACTTGGCTTGACATAGGAAGGTGCCCTCCTTGAGTTGCTTGACTTGAAATCCTAGAAAGAATGTCAACTCTCCCATCATAGACATCGCGAACCTCTTTGTCATTATCTTGCTAAAATCATCACAAAACATTTGATTAGTAGAACCAAATATTATGTCATCGACATAAATTTGGCACACAAATATATCATGATCAAAACGCTTTGTGAAGAGGGTTGCATCGGCCTTGCCCATTTCAAAACCCTTTTTCAAAAGAAAATCCCTAAGGCATTCATACCATGCTCTTGGTGCTTGCTTAAGCCCATAGAGCGCCTTATGGAGTTTGTACACGTGGTTAGGATACTTGGGGTCTTCAAAGCCCGATGGTTGCTCCACGTATACTTCTTCCTTGATTGGCCCGTTTAGGAAAGCACTCTTCACGTCCATTTGGTACAACTTGAAGTTGTGATGAGTGGCAAAGGCAAGTAGTATTCTTATTGATTCAAGCCTTGCCACGGGGCATAGGTTTCGAGAATCCAATCCTTCTACTTGTGAATATCCTTTTGCCACTAATCTTGCTTTGTTCCTTGTTACAACACCATCTTCATTTTCCTTATTGCGGAACACCCACTTGGTGCCCACAACATTCTTGCCTCTTGGTCTTTCTTCCAATGTCCAAACTTCATTTCTTGTGAAGTTGTTCAATTCCTCTTGCATGGCCATCACCCAATCCGAGTCCTCGAGTGCTTCTTCTACTCTAAATGGCTCCAAAGAAGAGACAAAGGAGTAATGTTCACAAAAATTGCAAACACGAGAACGAGTGATTACCCCTTTTTCTATGTCACCAAGAATATGTTCCACGGGGTGATCACGTTGCACACTTTGGTGCACTCTTGGGTGTGGTGGATGTGAGCTTGTTTGACCGCCATCTTATTCAACCTCTTGATCATGCGATGTGGGTTCATCATCTTGTGCTTGAGCATGATTTTCATTACCAACTTCTTGATCTTGATCAACTTGATCATGATTTGTGCATGGTTGATCTTGATTTGAGGAAGGTGGTTGATCTTGATCATTTTGCGGTTCTCGCGGTCTCACATCACCTAGTGCCATTCTCTTGATTGCTTGCCTAGGTGCCTCAACATCTGCATTGTTAATAACAACTTGCTCCCGGTTAGTAGCTCGTATGGTGTTCTCCTTAAGAGTCGATGGAGGTACAACCGGTTGGAGGCATGGCATGCGGTGTTGATTGCTTCGGCCCAAAAACGGTCGGAGGTCTTGTATTCATCAAGTATGGTTCTTGCCATCTCTATGAGTGTGCGGTTCTTTCTTTCGGCCACCCTATTTTGTTGAGGTGTGTAGGGTGCCGAAAACTCATGCTTGATGCCCTCCTCATCAAGGTACTCTTCAACTTGAGTGTTCTTGAACTCGGTGCCATTGTCACTCCTTATGGCCTTGATCTTCACTTCAAATTCATTTTGTGCTCTTTTCAAGAATGTCTTGAGTACATCCTTTACTTCACCTTTATCACACAAAAAGAATACCCACGTGAAGCGAGAATAATTATCAACAATAACAAGTCCATATTTGTTACCGCCAATGCTAATGTAGGCAATGGGACCGAAGAGGTCCATGTGTAGCATCTCCAACGGTCTTGTCGTGGTCACAATGTTCTTGGATGGATGTGGTGCTCCAACTTGTTTTCCGGCTTGACATGCACTGCAAATTTTATTTTTCTCAAAGCAAACATCCGTTAGTCCAAGGATGTGACCACCTTTTGGAGTTTGTGAAGATTTCTCATACCGACATGGGCTAGTCGTCTATGCCACAACCATCCCATGTCGGACTTTGCAACTAAGCATGTGTCAAGTCTTGCTTTATCCGCGGAAAAATCCACAACATAAAGCTTCCCTTTGAGCACACCCTCAAAAGCAATTGAGCCATCACTTCTCCTTGAGACAATCACACCCTTGTCGTTGAACAAGCAATTGTAGCCCATTCCACAAAGTTGTGAGATAGACAACAAATTGAAGTCAACGTTATCCACAAGCATAACCTTCGAAAGTGAATGCGGAAAAGTTAAAGGAATGTTACCATAACCCAACACATACCCTTTTCCGTTGTCTCCAAAGGTGATATACTCATTTCTTTCTTTGCTTGGCTCAAAAGATTCGAACATTTTCTTGTCTCCGGTCATATGATTGGTGCATCCACTATCCACCACCCATGATGAGCCACCGGAGGAGTATTCCTACAAAACAATTTATGCTTTGTTTTTAGGTACCCAAATTTGCTTGGGTCCTCTCACATTAGTAACAAGTGCCTTGGGCACCCACACACAAGATTTGTGGGTCTTGTTGCGTGGCCCAACATATTTCGCATAGACACGGCCATGCTTGTTCCTCATTAGCATATAGGTTGCATCGAAATCATTAAAGAGAGCACAAGAGAAGTTAGGCACATTAGTACGCAAATCACAAATAAGAGAAGATTTGTTAGTGTTCTTGGTTTACTTCTCCGTCTTGACTTGCTTCTTTTGGTGTCCACCCTCCTTGGTGAACTTGATGAATTCGGTGCCGTTCTTGTTAATTCTTGCATTGTGCTTGTCACCTTGCTTGTACCCAATGCCATCCTTCACATGTGGCCGCCTCACATTGGTGTATGCTCCCCTTGCATACTCGGCCTTAGCATCATCGATGGCCTTCACCTTCTTTTGTACTTGTTGTTGAAGTTCTTGCACTTGTTTCTTCAAATCATCAATGGTCTTGATATTTCTTGTACAAGCTTCAACATCAATCTTGTGGCACCTAGTACACTCATTGCTAGATGGGGGGCAAGACGAAGATTGAGAGGAAGTAGTGTTACACTCAATTTCTTCAAATTGCACTTTAAGCGAATTGTGATCCTTTTGCAAGTTATCACACTTCTCTTGAAGTGACACATTTGTGACTTTAAGTGTCTCACTATTTTCTTCAACCACTTTGAGAGACTTTACCAAGTCCTCATTCTTCTTCCTCTCAACTTCTAGGAGCTTCTCAAGTTCAAGCACCCTTTGCTTCTCTTGAACAAGCATTTCCTCTTGTTTCTCAAGAAGCTCCTCTTGCCTCTCATTAGTCTCCTTTTCCTGCTCAATGATGTCCAACAAATCAAACATGTTAGGAATTTGAGAACTCCCATTAGCATTTACCTTAGAGCCCTTAGCCATCATGCACTTGTGTCCGGCGTCATCTTCATCATCGGTCAAGCTTCCAAACAAGGAGGAGTTGGTCGGAGTTAGCACAATAGCAAGTGATGCAATGCCTCCCTTCTCTTCATCGGATTCCGACTCGGAGGAAGAAGATGATCCATCGGAGTTCCACTCTTGTCCAATGTGTGCTTCACCCCGACGGTACTTTCTATGCTTCTTGTATTTCTTGTCCCCCTTCTTGTTTTGCTTGTTTTTGTAGTTCTCCGGACACTCCGCCATGAAGTGATCCTTGTCTCCACAAATGTAGCACTTGTTCTTGGCTTTCCTCAATTTGCTCTTGTCTTGGTCATTTTTCTTGGAGCTCCTTTTTGACATGAGCTTGTTGAACCTTTTCACAAAGAGAGCCATTTCATCATCACTATCGTCATCACTCTCCTCAACCACCTTCTTTTTCTTTTCTTGTTCGGAATTGAGAGCCAAATCATTCTTGCTCCCACTAGCTTTTTCCTTGTCCCCGAGCAAAGCATTGATCCTATTCCCTTGGTCAATTTGCTGTTTTTGGGAGAGCACCTTCCCAATCACTTCATCGGTGGTGAAGTATCTAAAACCATCTTTGTCTCTTATGTTGGACACTATGTTTGCATCCCATGCTTGCAAAGCTTGTAGCAACCTTCTATTCACATCCAAGTCCAACACCTTCTCTCCAAGTGCTCTTCTCTTGTTTACTATTCTCATCATTCTATCATGGCCTTCCCTTAGCCCTTCATCCGACCTCATGACAAAGTAATTAAAATCTTCTCTAAGCCCTTCTAGCTTAGACTCCTTTACACTATCGATGCCCTCATGAACCAATTCAAGCTTCAACCAAATTTGATAGGCATCCTCCATTCCGGTTATCTTCTCATACTCGGTGGGACTAAACGCGAATACAAGAGCACTAGCCGCCGCCACATTGCACCTTACATTGAACAAGTCTTGTGCGGTTGGCTTGCTTCTACATTCCCACAAGAATCCATTTTGAGTCACATTTCTCACATTTTGATGCATTGAATCCAAGTGTAGTAGCATCTTTGTTTTCCAATGATCAAAGTATTGACCATCAAAATATGGTAGTCTTCCGGAGCCGGGTCCAATGTGCTCATCCCTTCCATCACTATAGGAGTATGGTGTTTTGTTGTAGCTTATTGGTAAAGCACTAGGTACATCTCCATCCTTGGCAATTCCTTTTCCACTTCCATTTCTAGCATCATCCGGTGAGTTCTCAAGATCTCTTTCACCGGCTACTTTAGGTGGTGCTTCACCACTACCACTAGCCGTTGCATCTTTCTCATTTGCCATCTTTAATCTTCAAGCGGTGAGGCTTCAACGAAGATACCGGCTCGATACCAATTGAAAGTCGCCTAGAGGGGGGTGAATAGGCGAACCTAAAAATTTATGCGAAATAACACTAAGACGAAAACGTCAAATACCGGAACTTCCGGTAGGGTACCGGAACTTCCGGTGCAGGTGATAAATGCAGAATTAAACCCTACACAATTCTAGTGTTTGCAAGAAGGAAAGGAACAACACTATGCAATTCTAGGAATTTAGCGGCACAACGGAAAACTAACAAGCAACCTAGTAAATTAAACAACAACACGCTTAAGTAAAAGAGGGAGCACAAGAGACACGGATTTTTCACCGAAGTTCAAGCCCACCAAGGACTCTTCGTTTCCGTTGAGAAAGTCCACCAAGGACCGGGTTTCTCTCAACCCTATTTCTCCCTCAAGTCACCATCAAGGTTGAGCTTGAGTTTTCCACTATCAAGGTCCCTTCCGGACGGGCAATACAAACTTCTCGGTCGTCACCACACAAGTTGGGAGCTCACGAGCACGCCTAGCCGTCTAGGAGCTCAAAGCTCCAAGAGTAACAAATCCAAATCACAAGCTTGACGGGAGTGAAGATGCTCAAGAATGGAATCAAGTCTCTCAAACACTTGCTCAAAGTCTCTCACTCAAATCCTAGCTCAAGGATGGAATTTTTGCTTTTGGAGAGGATTTGGAGTAAGTGGAGTGAAGCTCAAGTGTGTGTTGGTTCGGAATGTGCAAGAAGTTGTGAATGGAGTGGGGGTGTGGCTTATATACCACAGCCCAAAAAGAGCCGTTGGCCTATCTGAAAACCCCGCACCGGAACTTCCGATAGCACATCGGAACTTTCGGTATGGTTCAAATTAGGGTTAGATCTGGATTTTTGGCCCGCACCGGAACTTCCGGTACTTAGGATTAGGGTTTGAAAACGGGACCGCACCGGAGCTTTCGGTGTCGTATCCGAACTTCCGATATGGCATTCCGGAGAGCTCAAAGCTCTCTGTTAGCATACCGGAACTTCCGGTACCGAGGACCGGAACTTCCGGTATGGCTTTTCCGAGAGCAAAACTCTCTGTAAGCCTACCGGAACTTCCGGTACCGAGGACCGGAACTTCCGGTATGGCTTTTCCGAGAGCAAAACTCTCCGTAAGCCTACCGGAACTTCCGGTACCACATCGGAGCTTTCGATGGGTCCAGTAAAGAATGGGTTTGGAGGGGATTTTCTTGAGTTTGTGAGCATCTCCATTCTTTGCTAAATTTGTGATTTGCATCCCTCTTTATAGTACGGCATCCCTATGACTCAAAGCTAAGAAATAAATCGAGGCACTAGCTTTGAGAAGGCCTTTTCCAAATTCTTCTTTTTATTGCATTTTGCATTTCTTTTCTCCCTTTTTGATTGTGCTTGCTACACTTTCATGTGCTTTGGATATTCACTACACACATTCTCATGAAAGCATTAGTCCAAATTTAATTGTATTGATATCAATCATCCAAAATAAAATGAGGGGCCTAGATGCACTTTCGATAATAATAGCTTTAGCCATCTACATAGAACGGCGAGATGTCAAATGAGTGAGGTAGCTGCTTCAAAGGAAGCTATGGCTGCAAAGAACATGGCGATAAAGAAGGCTACAAAGTAGTAGATGGGAATTTGAGAAAGGCAAAGGATGTATTTATCTTTTTTGGCGTCCGGATGGATCATTGAATGGAGGAACATAATAAGTTTGAGCCCACGGTGACTCGAGCCCCCCCCCCCACCACCACCACACCACCTCATTTATGACGCGTGGCAATGATGTTATCTCTCTCCCCGTTGCCTCTGTTTCCCACACATAGCTGTTCTCGCACTCCCACTTGTCCGCACTGCGTTGTCGCCGGACAGCGTGCCCACATGTCCGGTTGCCCACGTTGTCCTACGGCGCCACCCGTGCCGTCGACCTAGCCTGCTAGATGCTGACCACCACGAGCTCCTCCGCCGCCACCCGCACCTCCCACCTAGCTTGCGCCGCCACCCGCGTCGCCGACCTAGCCTACCGGTGTTGCTCCGCCCATCCGCTTGGGTCCGGCCCCTCCCTCCGACGAATCCCGGAACGCGAGAGTGTTCCCGAGTGTCAAGTGCGTGGAGGCCCTTGTCCACGGAGACACACATGATGTAGAAAGGGCAAGATGCGGATTCGGCCGCGGGAGGAGATGAGGCTAGCCGGCGCGCCGCCTGAAGGAGACGAGGCCCTTATCCAGGCTGCGATGGCTGATGCACCCGGTGGGCGAGCAACGCCCTTTGTGGAGCAACCGCCGCAAGCTGCCACCAGCCTAGGCACGGCATGCGCGTCCTCGGAGCGCCGCCCTTCGTGGAGTAGCCACCGTGAGCCGCCACCGGTCCGGGCTCGGCGTGCGCGTCCTCCTCGCTTCGTGGCGAGTGCCTCGGAGGGCGATCGCCGAGGAGAGGGCAGATCGGCACGTGCCGGGAAGGGGAAGGAAGGGGTGGCCGCGGATCCGACCGCGGCGTTGTGCTCGCTACTGCTCGGAGGGAGGAGTGGCCCTGGATCCAGCCGTCGGGCGTCCCCGTGAGACGTCGAAGAAGATGGCCCGCTAGATCTGCACGCGTTGTCCGGAACTAGGTTGTGGGCGGCGCCGCCGTCGGATAGAGGAAAGGGGGACAGGGAGCGGCGGCGCGCATTGGGTAGGTGCCGTGCGATGGGAAAAAAACTAACGGGATTCAGTTGGCATTTGCACGAATCTTGGTGACGAGGGTAATTCGACATGCCACATGGGGGGGACTCGGGTCGCCGTGGGCTCAAAATGCCCTCTAATAGAGAAATATTAGAAGTTAAATTTTACGAAGTAGTAGGTTCTAAGGGTAAAAGAAAACTGTTTGTAAGACGGTGCAGCGAGTGGGTAGTGGGTATGGGGGTGAGAGGCATGTGTGCTGGGCGCCGACAAAGCAAAAGGGAAAGGAAAGAGAGACGGCACGAGGAAGGAATGGAAGGAAGCAGCATCAAGGACGGACAGAGACAGAGACAGGCAGACAGCAGGATCCCCCTCGCCCCGCACGCCCGCTCTCTACTTCTTCTCAGCTCGCACTCTACTCCACTCCTCACACGCGCGCCCGCCATTGCTGCCCCACTTCACTTTCTCGCCGCCTCCCTCCCCTATATCATAATAACCTGCTCCGCACAGCACACCACTCAGCTCTCGTTGACTCGCGCTTAGCATTGGAACAATGTCCGAGCGGTGGGCACGGGAGAGGCCTCAGCGTCGGCCAGGCCAGCCGTCCTTCTCGTCCACGCTGCTCGACGCCATCTGCGACGCCATGGACGAGCAGCAGCCGCAGCAGCTCCCCGGCGCAGGGGCAAGGACAGGGGTGGCCGCCACAGAACGCGCGGCCGCGACAGCCAGGAAGCAGCGCGACGCGGCGGCGCTGCATTGCTACTACTACTACCAGCCCTCCCTCGCCGCCAGCCACCGCGCGGCAGCGCATCAGTACGACGACTGCCACGGCGGCCGCGGCTACTTCTCGTCGTCGGAGGTCGAGCACTCCCTCCGCCGCCTCCGCCCAATCCGCACCACCTCCGATGCAATGGCGCCGCCTCAATCAGAGAAGCACCAGCAGCAGACGGCCACGACAGAGAAGGCGAAGAGGGCAAGGAAGCCGGCGGCCCGGAGGCCGGCGTCCCCTGGCGCGCGGCTCGCCGGCCTGCTCAACGCCATCTTCTCCGGGAAGAGGCACTCGGCGCGGCAGCACCCGGCGCCGCCCGAGGACGAGCCCGCCTGCTCCACGGCGCTGCGGCCATGTCCCGCCGCCAAGACGCCGCCGGCACCGTCGTCGGCGCGGGCCCGCCGGAGCAGGACGGTGCGGTTCCTGGACATCGACGGCGAGGTGGCCGTGGCGGCCGCGGTATCGGGTCGGCGGCGCATACCGGTGGTGGAAGTGGAGGAGGTACTGTTCCGGCCGGCGGACAGCGACGCCGGCGAGGAGAGCAGCGACGCGAGCTCCGACCTGTTCGAGCTCGAGAACCTGACCGCCCTCGATCCGGCGTCAGGAGGCGGGCGGCGCGCGTGCGGAGATGAGCTGCCGGTGTACGGGACGACGACGGCTGGGCTCCCTCGCGGTGACATTGGGAGACGCCGTCCGTTCGGGTATGGCAGCCTCAGCCGGAGTTATAGCAGAGTTGTCTAGAGTAATACTAGTAATTCGGAACAGGGGAACCGGCCTTAACTGTAAAATAGTCTCCTCATCACATAGTCATCTGTTTCTCATCTTTTCGCACTAGATCGAACAAGTTCGATTTGTTTTTTTTTTTTTTTGAAACTCAAACAAGTTCGATTTGATTAGTAGTATCGTAGCAATCCGAGGAATTTACATATCTTTTTTTTTGGCCAAACTAGTTATCCACGCAAAAGTCACTTTGTCATGTGAATATTATGCTTGCGAATCCAGCTCTTCACCTTTAGTTCAACTCGATCGACAACTCTGTTTTCTCAAGTGCATCACTGCTAAGAATGTACCCTACCAAGCACAGGAATTAGTACCAGCAAAGGGAGATCCATGGGATGGGAGGAGACCCTGACAGGGGTGCCTTGTCTGCCGCTGCACGAGAGAAGCATCATGAAGGGGTGACAGCCGACGACGTGCCAACGAAGGCAAATGATGAACCCTTTTCCTAGTCCTAGTAGCCTCAGTAATCAGTGGGCAGAGCGAGTGATCCACCGCAGATTGAAAATTGTTTTCGGCATTCGTCCAAAATTCGAGTGTTTCTTGGGTAAATTGGTGTAGAACGTAAACTTACGGTAGATGAAAAGAAAGTTTTGTGCCACAGTTTGGCATCTCTAGAAAGCCCAAGTCTGTGGCCGGCAGATGATCAAGATCGAAAGGCCTGCCCGACCTTTCTTTCCTTCAAGCTTCTTTCTCGTCGGCCGAGAGCCTGCATTGAAGTAGCGATAGGTGTGGACTCTGGAGCTATGGCGATGCGACCCTGATCCCCATGCAAAGAAGCAAAGAGAAGAAGAATATTTTGGAGGTCGAGCGTCTCTGCTTGATCGATCGATGGTACTTTTCGCCCGTCGTCTCACTGTCGGAGCGCGACAGCTTCGTCTTCACTCTTGAGCAAGACAAGACGCAGAGCCGTCGTTTCAGCGCTTTGTCAGGGTTTGCGCTGAGCTGCATCGTTGTCAGGCCGGGCCGAGAAGACCCACACAGTTTATACACTAGTGCCTCCGGTGAAAAGATAGATCGATACTAGTAGAACTCGGCGACGCGCGCCGCTTGTTAAAATGGGCAAGTGAACTATCATTTGAAGAGAATCAATAGGAAGAAACTAATAAAACATGCATCTAATAACTTGATAGTGTATCATCATATAGAATCGATAATCTTTTGTGCTAAAATATCCTAATTTCAATCTCGTCATACCATAAAAGCTTAGCCATATGTTCAAATCTAGCTATTCACAATTTTATATCACATTAGTTGCATAGACAAGTGAGCAGCAAGCGTGATATGACTATCAGGTTCAATACATGTACATCTTTCACTAGCAGTATACCGTAGTCCATATGTTCATTTTAAACATTCGATGATGCACAAAACAAATAAAGAAAAAGCAGTGGACCATATCATCTTGCTTGCATCTATGCCTATTAAAAGGAACGACATTGGTAGAATGACAACTGCAGGATTTTGGAAAAGGAACAATCAGAGACAATTGACATGAGTCAATGATGGAGAAACAAAAAGATAGAAAGCTAGAATATGGATCTTTCTAGACATCTTAGCTAGTGACAATTTCTTCAATCCATTGCCATCAGCTGGGTTCAAGGAAAGTGTTGGGAAATCGATGTCCCTAGACTAACACCGACTTCCTAGAAATGGTACCAAAGTGGTGTGATACCACTTCTTCCGTAGACCCAAACCCAACCTTCTAACTATATCGAGGAGACCTTCATCTTACTCTACTAACTTGGGATACCACCTCTCTATAAAAGAGCTTAGCATTTACTCATAACATACACTTGACACAAGACACAACATTCTTCGTGGCTACACACCACTACTATCAATCTAGGACTCACCATAACACTCCTAGACTCTAGGACATATCATGGCAACCTTTGTCATGCCTTCGGATGTGGTGGCTTCTATGACTCCATGGCATGGTATGGTGGAGGAGGGGAGGCACCCCTATTTATACTTGTACATAGTCTCTAGAATGTTGCCACATGGCAACATTCCACACTCTTCTATCAAAAATATCTAGCTCTAGAATATTCTCATCCTTATCTTAATATATAGATATTTCTCCTCATACATAAATATCTAGTTTCTAGACTTTTTTTACTTTGCCATGAATAAATAATTCTAGAATCTTCCATGGCAAATATCCTTTCTCTTATATTTTCCAAAATATTCTAGAATCTTTCAAGTATGCATTGTCATAACTCAACACTCCCTCTCAATGCATACTTGTTTTTCCATTGGTTGTCATCTCTCGATTCTCCACTTTGCTAATGTCTCCCAAGTCACCTTCAGTTTCTCCATCTCTTTCTCCTCGATTGTCTTTTCCAACACCAATATAGCCTTGCGTCCTTCCACACATGCTTTTGCAAAGCTTCGCATTCTCCTTTGCTCCTCGGTGGAGGATCTGTTTCGATGCCTATCACAACTTCTCATGCACTCTAGAAATCTGCCACCTCGATCGACGCCCGGCGTCAACTATGCTTGGTCCCGGACCAGCGTTCTCCATAGTCCCGCATCTGCGCTCTTTGGCAGATTCCCCTCTAGTGCCACTCGGTTTCACACCGAGCAATGTAAGCACCCTATGCTTACCAGTTGCACCGACCAAGGTAAGTGCCCTGCACTTACTACAGACTCCTCCCTCTACACGCAGCCTCAAACCGTCCCTGCATTACACTTGATCCCGGACTAGTGTTCTTCACTTCACGAGTCCCAGCATCGTGATCTTCGATAGAATCTCCAACATAACTGTCCCGCACCTGTAGGAGATTCCTTCCTTTTGGCAGTCCCGGACCGCTCACCTGCTCTAATATCAATTGTTGGGAAATCGATGTCCCTAGACTAACACCGACTTTCTAGAAATGGTACCAAACTGGTGTGATACCACTTCTTCCGTGGTCCCAAACCCAACCTTCTAACTATATTGAGGAGACCTTCATCTTACTCTACTAACTTGGGAGACCACATCTCTATAAAAGAGCTTAGCCTTTATTAATAACATACACTTGATACAAGACACAACATTCTTCGTGGCTACACACCACTACTATCAATCTAGGACTCACCATAACACTCCTAGACACTAGGACACATCATGGCAACATTTGCCATGCCTTCACATGTGGTGGCTTCTATGATTCTATGGCATGGTATGGTGGAGGAGGGGAGGCATCCCTATTTATACTTGTACATAGTCTCTAGGATGTTGCCACATGGCAACATTCCACACTCTTCTATCAAAAATATCCAGCTCTAGAGTATTCTCATCCTTATCCTAATATTTAGATATTTCTTATCATACATAAATATCTAGTTTCTGGACTATTCTTTACTTTATCATGAATAAATAATTCTAGAATTTTCCAACGCAAAGATCTTTTCTCTTGTGTTTTCCAATATATTCTAGAATCTTCCAAGTATGCATTGTCATAACTCAACAGAAAGTGAATTAATCTCGCTGTAAATAACCACAAAAACACTGACTCAGAAGATAAAATAGCATAAAATTGAGCAGTTGTATATGCTAGGTATAAAAACTATGGGCGATAACCGATAGAAGATAATATGCCAAATCTCTGAGTGAAGTATCCAGTTATCTGGATTCTGAACTTACGTTCTCACCAACTGGGTATCATAGAGCTGCAACAAAGAAGATATGATAGATATTGAAAGCAAGGGGGAACAATTCAGCACATAATCAGTGGACACCCTCCCTCCTTAAACATAGGATCTGTGTACCTTTTATTTCCTATTCTCTTTTCCATCTTTGTTATAGATGAACAACACATAAAACATACTGAGTTCCATCTATCCAAATCAAAAAGTTGAAAAATTGTTTTCGACTTGGCATGCCTATATGTCATATACTCATATAGATGCCTCTTTCAATTGACTTAGATTATACTATTGAACAAAATTATACAATGAAGTTGGTTTAGTGCACACATGCAAATTCCAAGCAAATATCGATATAAGCAGCTAGCCAAAAGATATGTACACCAGTATATGAAAAGAGGAGCAAAATTCATGAAATCATCAAGCCAACTTCATTCACCGGCAACAATTAATCAGATGTACACATTTACTTCATTCACCGGCAACAATTAATCAGATGTACACATTTATACCTCTGCAGCTCTGCAGAAGAGGCAACACCTTTGTTTCATGCATCAGGAACAAAAACAGTTTTAGCAACATGTCTCTTTCATGTGTTTGTGCCGCGGATCCGGGAACCGTTGACATTTTTTATAGCTCTACCAGATATAGTGAGTTTGAAGAAAATAAAAAACAAAATATTTAACACTAAATAGTTAACATGTATGTGAAATTAACCTACCATAATCTTTATTAGACACAAGAATGTGACCATCTGCAACCATTGGTGCCTGCGATTTTCCTTTAATGTGTAGGAGGAATCAACACAAAGATACATCCATATCAAACCCAACAGAAAAACTATTGAAGATTTGAAAAAGCCTGATCATACCTTCATAATGTTCTGATCGATGTGTATCCGCAGCAGTTCCGGTAACCGTTGACATTTGAGACGGGTCTATGAGGGTCAAATATAGTGATTTTCAAGCAAATCATAAACAGATTGATCATGACTAAATAATATTGAAATAAATCCATCATGCAAGCAACGGGTTGTCCAGAACAAACCTGAAGAATTTGATGCTCCAATGGAACCTTTTTAGTCCCTTGCTCTCGTATCGTTGGCGGTAGTCCCGCATATACTGTCTCCTCTTCAGGCGTTTCTCATCTACAACCGTTGACATTTGAGGTGTGTCTAAGAGGATGCCTGCAAACATCTAACTCAGTATAGGGAAACAATCCAAATAAATTATATTAAAAAATGTGACACTATAAAATATGAGTTTTATGCTGAAAAAAAACATGCCTGTATCTTGATCTGACACATGTATTTGGTCAATACTATCTGCAACCATTGATGCCTCCAAACTCCCTACAATGTGTATGCTTCGATCATATAAAGAATATAAACCAACAAAAAAAACAAATAATAGGGGAAACCATTTCCATTTCAGAGGGCTATAAGAGGTTGAACTATAGAGGTTTTCTACAACCGCATAAATAGATTGCTAATCTAATCAATATAGCATGGATGTAACATGAAAAATATAGCATGGATCTAACAAGGAAACCGACAATTGGTAAAGAAAAAAACTAGAAAACTATTTGCTCCAAATTGAACACTACTGAGTTACTTGTTCTCGTGTCCGTTGGCGGTAGTCACACATATACATTCTCTTCTTTAACCTTTGCTCATCTGAAAAGGGTGCAAAACTGTAATAATAATATCAAATATTATTATCAGAATCAGAAACCAATAAAGGATAGGAGTACCTGGTGTAACAGGGCTGCCATCAACATTTTCAGGCAGCCACGCTTAACATTATGCGTACTCAATAGGCGTATTTCTGTCCCAATGTCATCAGTTTTCTTTGGGTGATTTTCTTTACCAATTGTTTTAAAAGCTTTGTTGCAAGAGTATATAGGCGCAACAACAACACCTGACGCAAAAATATAAAAGGTCAAACATCATAGGATTACATATTTCAGGATATTATTATTGTATCATATAGAGTCAAGGGGATGATATATTTGTGAAATAAGATATTACAACCAACCTTTGTTTGGATCATAACAGTTTTTACTGCCCACGGGTGTCCTCTGATTATCATCACTACTTGAAATTGCATTTTGACCAGACATGATGATCACCTGTTTTTTTTTGCCATATCGAAAAAGGAGTCATATAAGGAGCGATAAACAACTGTGCATATTAATAAAAAGTAATCTGCTGTGTAAAACCATATGTGCGCTATAAAAGCAGAAGAATGCTTGTGTTTCTGATATTTTATTCTGCATATTATCCCTTGCAAGTCTAAACCACATTGTTTACATTTGCAAAGTAAAATTGGCATACCTGGTCCCACGAAGATGAGATGCGTGACGGAGACGGGACAGCACCAGCGGCAGCTGCAAATTAGTATCTTCCTATGCCGCGCACATCCGCTCCGACAAGGTCGGCGTGGAGCTCGCCGTGGAGGCCGCCATGGCGCTCGCCGTGGAGGCCGACGTGGAGGTCGCCGGCGTGGAGGTCGCCGTGGAGGCCGGGTATGCCAATTTTACTTTATATATACAAATCGTTTCATCATAGCTCTTCTTTTTTCAGTGCTATATCGCTGGCTCCATTCTCTTCATCTTTTTCATCTGTACTTGAAGTAACTTCCTGGTCCCCACAACAGTTTTACACAGTTTTTTTGAAAGTTTTCATCATCAACAATTGTACTTCATGTTATGATGAAAAATAAATATAGAATAAATACTTTTTATTAGTACCTGATTATTTTGGTTGTCAGTTTTCAGTGACTGTCTCATGCTTTGTTTGTCCTCCTTTGGGCTTTCTTTATGTTTTAACTTTCTATTCTACGCAGTTTTTCTCGTTTTTCCATCGCTTTTGTCATCTTTTTTCTCAATGCTTTTAATATGTTCCTTTCCCTGCAGATAATTTTATTACATCATGGCCCAATTGACATAGATTAAATTTTGATCATAAGATAACCAATAATATTTTTGTTAGATTGCAGTACCTGGTTAATTGGAATTTTTTGTACACTGAATTCCTCAGCCTTCTGGCTTCTCTGCTTCAACTTTCTCTTTTTAACTTTTGGTTTCTTTGTTTTCTCATTTTCCGATTGTGCTTCTTTGTTTTCTTTGTCCTGCTTTTGACTTTTTTGGCTTTTTGACTTTATCTTTTGCGCTGGTGCTTTGCTCTCTCCATTTCCTTCATTTAGTTCATGTGTGTTTGTAGTTAACACCATGTCTTCATTATACTTCTGCATATCAATGTCAAATTATTTCATATCACTTTTTATCAGTAAGGTAACATGAAATATATTTTTATTTCATTTGTATATACCTGATATTCTGATGTTGCTTCTATGGGTTGTTTTCCCTCCTTCTGACTCCTTTCACGTTTCAACTTTTTCTTCTGATAGAGAAATTAGGTTTATTAAACAATTAGCAATACGCAACAATAGATTTAACTGAGTAGAAATTAGAAATTTTATACCTCTTTACCCTCCCTTTGATTTTTTTTTACTATTGAACTTTATCTTTTTTAATTTTGGATCTGTTCGTTGCTTTGATCCTTCATAGGTTCTGTCTATTCTTCTACCTAAGCCATCCTCTAGTCACAATAGAGAAAATTATTTATATTAAATAACAATATTCAACTATATATTTAACCAAGCTCAAGTTAGAAAACCTATACCTTTTTTCCCTCATTTTGAATTCTTTTATGATTCAACTTTCTCTTCTTTAATTTTGGATCTGCTCGTTGCTTTGTTTCTTTACCGGTTCCATCAGTTCTTCTACCTAAGTCATCCTGCAACCACAATATAGAAATCAATTGTATTGAGCAATTAGCAATATAGAACTATATATTTATCCAAATAGAAGTTTAAAATATTTGTTATACCAGTTCGCCCTCATTTTGACTACTTTTACGTTTCAGCTTTCTATTCTTTAATATCGAATCAGCTTCTTGGTTTATTCCTTTACGGTTTTCATATGTTCTCTCCAAGTCATGCTACAATCAAAATAGATAAATCAGATTCAAGAATTTTAAAGATTTAGATATAGATTTAAAATAATGGAAGTGATAAAATGATTTATCCTCAAGAAAGAAGATAGAAGAATCATTATACCGGAGTTGTTTCTTTCCATGACAATCACTTTTTTTCTACCTCATTTTTTTTCTCAATTTTGTCAACACCTGAGCTTTCAACTTCAATTGTTTCATTATCCACACTTGTTTCCTTGTAGTCTTCATCCGAATCAGTGTCTAGTATGATAGCAGCACGTCTTCTTTTCAAGTATAGTTCTTTATCTTTCAATGGGCTTGATATCTTTCTACTGGTCAAATCTGTTATGCCGTTTTCTTATAAGAAAGAAAAATTTTGTCGAGTCTTAAACTCGGCACTAGTACTACTCGGTCCCTCACGAGCATGAAAATCGATGGTGCAACACACAAAACACACAGGAACACGAGATTTTAGACAGGTTCGGACCCCTCAAATTGAGAGTAATACCCTACGTCATGTATGTTATGTATTGCCTTTAGCGGATTGCTAATTGCAAGATCTCGGACAGTTTTTGGGGGTCCCTGCTCTGCCTTATATATCCGGGGAGCTAGGGTTACATGCAGAGTCCTAGTTGGTTACATGAATTACATATATGGGAACTCTATCTCTAGCTTTCTTTATTGATTCAGAGTCCTAACAGACTACTAATTATTCCTTAGCTTGCTTCTCAAGTCATCATACACCGATATCGATATCCGCTTGATTTCCATACCGGTATATAGAATCCTCTGTTATTCCAGCACCGGTCAAGGACCAGTCTACCAGCTATTTTCATCACCTTTATCTTTATTGATTTGTTACCGTGTTTTTGCGCATCCATTCCTTTATCATCTGTATACCCATAAGACAAGTATACGGCAGTAGCTCCCGAGTAATTTTTGATTTGACCTTGAATAAGACCGACCAGTCTTCTACATGTTGGTCTTGATTCCATGGTAAAATTAAAAAGAACTCTAATCTGCTGCAATAGTTCTTCTTTCTCCGAAACACTTTAAAAAGCCAAAAAATTAGTATGTTTATTCTTCATATCACCTAATTAGGTAACCATTGCGGTGCACCCAATTGGGTATAGCCCCCGACTCTTGGATCATTTGAACTCCTTTCAAATAATGCAAGAGTCCACTAGTTGATTCTTCATTATTTTCCTTTGATATGCAACCATTATAAAGTACTCCATTTAATTTTCACCTCCCGCAATCGTTATAGATCTGCTCTTGAATACGGTGCACCGGTCAGGTGCACCTAATTAGGTATAGCCCCGACTCTTGTATCATTTGAGGATCGCAAATAATTCAAGAGTCTTTCTCGGGGAGACTATGCTTTACTATCTTCCCTGAAATTATATTCCTCTTATCAATTTCTGCCAAGAACACATTTTTCAGACCGGTTTAACCGGTCATATCACATTTAACTAAATATTCTGGTTGATCGGACCAGTTTATTCCCCATATTCTCACATCGATTCGAGTCTCCAAGGCCTATGATCAGCCGGATGTTTAACACCCACGACCTAAGGCATCCATTATCCTTGGGTCGGACAAAGTCTAACTCTTTCATACTACTAAATTACAAAATTTAGCATTACTTTAATTTTAATCTGAAATTATCATATTTCTGTGACACCCCGTGTCACGAATTCATGATGTTACTTGTGGTAAATAGAAATTTGCAAAATAATGTATTAGGGTTCTATTAGGGTTTTTATTGTCCCAAAACCCTAGCTATTGAGATCTCCAACATTTTCTATGGTGGTGAGCCCAAATTTTTGCACAATCTGGTAGGGCATATCAAGATAAGAATTTAGGGTATTTTTCCTGAGTTTTTGGAGTGGCACAAATTCATGGAAAAATCCAAATCCGATTAAAAACAGTGTCTGTTCATCAATTTTTATAAATTTTTACATTTCGAATCTGAACTTTTGCCTATAACAAAAGTTGTTCCACACAATACCATGAACCCCCAGAAAAATAGGTTTGCGAAATTTCCAAAAGGATCAAATTTTATGAACAAAATACAGAAGAGAGCTTCGATGGCAGAACGGTAATTAATCGGGAATCCAAATCGAACAGGGCGCGGCACGGTAACCAGGGCCACCGTCGGCGGCGTTCACCGCCGGTGCCCATGCCGGTTAGGCGCCGCCCCGTCCTTCCTTTCTGTGCGCCTCCACGCGTCGTTGATCGCTTCTCTCCCTTCGCCTCGGAAGCCAACAACCCCGGCCGTTGATGGCGGAGCCATTTTCCTCGCCATGGCCGCCGTCCTCCCCTTTTCCGTGTGCCGTCCCTCCCCGCGCCGCAGTCCCCGGTCCAGACCAGCCCCGCACCTCCTCCGCGTGCCAAAAGCTGCGCCCTAACCCTAGCTAACCGCCCGGAGCACGAGCCACCCGATCTCGCAGCGATTTGGGAGGATTCCCGGTTCTTCCCCACGGCGCCGCCCTCCGCCATTGTTGGCCGCTCTCTCTCTCCGGTGAGCTATCTCGCGATTCCTGCCACGGGTAGCTTCACTTGGCCCCCATCTCCCTCGTGTGAGCTTGGTTCTCTCTTTGATGCAGTGAGCCGCCGGGAACGTTGTCAAGCCACGCCGCCGCCTACAACCGCCCGCCACCTCCACGACGACGCGCCGCCACGGTGAGCCTCCTAGGCTTTGGGGCCCCGCGGCGCATGTGCGGGACCTCCGTGGTCCTTACCAGTCCGCGCGCCCCTCCTCTCTCGCCTCCACTCGCCGTCGGCAGCCACGCCATTCCCCGCGCACGGCGCACGCCGCGCACGCCACGGCGTGCTCGGCCACTCTCCGACACTTAGACAAAAAACGAAAACGCTGATGCCAGTTTGACACTTAGCCTATTTAAAAATGTCATAACTTTAAAAATACGCCACTGTTTTGAACGATTCAAAATGCGTTGGAACGTTTGCAACTTGTACTTTACCATGGAGTACATGAACACATATGGTTGTGTAGTAAAAATAAAGTTTTGAGCAAGTTGAAGATGCTATCATGACCATGCTGCTTAACGAGATTGTATTTTAAAAATTGTGTAACTTCCATGTCTCATATCCAAATTTCATGAACAAAGGCTCGTTGGAAAGTAGATGAGTTGTACTTTGATGTAGTAACATAATCCGAGTACGTTCTATGTAAACATTTAAAGATACGAGTACTCTAAAGTGCTAATCTGTTATGGTCCCGTGACAACTTGGCGTTTTTGAAATTCAATAACTTTTAAATTGCAAATCCAAATAGAGCAAATTCACATCCGTTGGAATCCTTGAAGCACGTACGTTACATGACCCAACATGGTTCACCTAAGTTCTATAGCCAAAATTTGAAATATAAACGCCCTAAGATGGCATCGCAGCCAGCCCAACCCTCCAGACTTAGCCAAAAAGAACGAATGAGATTTTGCTAAGCTCAAGCTTGCATTGTTCCTTTTCATTTATAGCTAAATATTTTTCACATCAACATGATACATTTAGGCATGTCATAATCATGTTTATATTTTGGGCAAGAACAGTAATCTATTATGTATAAGATATTGTATAAATTTCGCATAAATGGACATTGGTGCTAAGTATTTAGAAGAATGATGAGAACTTCACCCTAAGAAATCAGCATCAAGTTTGGTATAATTAATTAATGAATACCAGATTGGTAATAAACTATACCAGGAAATGTAATTAAATAATTTAATCCAAGATTAGGTCATATAATTATTAATGTATAACCCAAGTGCTATACGTCATCATATGGCTACACTTAGTCATATAAATATTTCATTCCACTCATACCAATAATGAAGCCTACCCTATTTTTTGGTCTAAAAATCAGCATGTTCAACTATACTAAATGATGAAAAATTTATATAATTAGAAGGTTGTCCCCATGAAATAAACCACACGTATCACCATCGTGACCATGTCATCACGTTCCGTGAGCATGTTTAATTTATGTAAACATTTCGTTGCATTGTATTATTGAGAAAGTTCCATGAACTATATAATTATGATTTCACCCATTGCTCATACGCTGCATGTGCATTCATATAGTAACCCCGACCGGAGCTGAAGATCAAGGAGGGCACCAGCTTGAGTTGAGCGAGTTCGAGTGTGCTAACTGCGAACCCAACCAAGGCAAGCCCGGAGCATAACCTATGTTTCTAAATTTTTATTTATTTCATATACGTCTATGGATGTATTGTGCATTTACGTTCAGGAGTTGCTCGGAACTTAGTTGCATTAGATTCCTGTTCCTGTGGTTTTGGTTAGGTATAACCCTGATCGCTAGCTGCTATGCTTAATAATGTTATCGGTAGCAACATCGAGTGATTTGGAGATCACCCGGTCTAGGGATTAAATTTTGGTTACCCTCACATGATTAATTGGAGACCGTACGGGGAAGTGCATGTGTAGGATGCAGTGACAAGGTTGGCCCTTGTGCGCCATAGCCCCGTATGTGTCGGTTAAGGACCGTTCGTTATGACTCCGCGAGCAAGTATTGAGTTGTGTACCAAATGCATACCTTCGTATGGGAGTTGGTAAACTGATGTAGCTTGAGAGTCGTAGTGTTGGACGGTCTCTCCACCCTTTGTGCAAAGTGTTAGTCACGGTGGATGCACAGGTTTGTGAGTAGATGGAGGGTGTGTTATTACCCTTGGACCCGACGCTACTGTGGTTGCATGTGGAATGCACACTCGGAGGGCGGACCCGGCTCATATCTATGATAATCTTGTGAAAGGTGGCCATACGTGTTCTTAAATGATGCGTATGTCGTGCATTTGGGTTTCCCCTGCAGGGTGTAAATCGATATATATCGCCGTCCCTCGCGGTGATGAGTACCACTTGTCTCGAGCAGATCGCCTCGTAGTAATCAGATGGAATATGATGATGAACTTGCTGTTTTTGAAGTATAATTTCCATGTATTGCAACCATACTTGTTAGCTTGCTCACTAAATTTACGATTATGCTTCTACCCTCTTAATTTGGCTAAATTATGATATAGACAACAATATTTAAGTGCTGTTTTTGCAAATTCCAGCAAGCCAAGTCAAACCCCCTGCATGTTAGGGTCGGTTCTTAGAACCACTTTTGACGGATAAGCCTTGCGGAATATATTAGATACTCAGGGTTTGCGTTTAAATTCATTTTTCAGGATTTCCGCAGCCCCATTACTGTGATTGCTGCGGGAAATATGTGTGTCAAGGTGAGGAACCCCAGGACTGGACCGTGGAGTGGAACCCCGCTTCACCAACTCAAGAGTGAGGCCACGCCGTATGGGCTGGTGTGGTTCTACTAGCTAAACTATATATATGTATCGTCGAGATGTTTACGCTTCCGCACAAATGTTCATTAAGTATTGTAAAACAACATTTCACTTATGCATTGTAATCTGAAATTTGAACTATGGATTGTAATAATAAGAGCTCAAATATGGAAGTTGCTACTCAAGCATCCTCCTATGTAATATAAATGGTGAATGTATCCTTACTGTATGTGCAAATGTACGTTCGCTTCGCCGAATGTCTCCCGATATGATCCTGTTAGACAATCCCTCTCGCTTTGCGAGGTAGGGGTGTCACAGCTGGTATCGAGCCGTGTCGGGATATGTCGTACACTACGGATCGTTCTAAAAATCACCAACACGTTTATACGGTGAGGAATGACCTAGAAGGTCCAATTAAGGTCTACAATAGAAATAGATGTGGCAAACTAACCCTGGGTTATGCTTGTTTAAATTTTTGCAACTACGGCCCGACCCAGGTATGTTTGCAATTTAAATTAGCGCTCCGTGCCCGCGGAAGTAATAATACGGGACAATGTTGGCTCGTGGCAATCCACGGGGCGGTTCTTTCTATGAACCGTTACCATGAGAAAGTTGATGATATGAGAAAGTGATGAGATTGTGGAATATTTATTTTCATAGTTTCTTTTGAATTTGATGTAATGTTTCTGAAATGACTTTTTGCAGGTACGCTAATCACGAAACTTAGATCGTGTAGTTTCCGTGATGAGATCGCGTGTGTGTTGCCACGAAAACGAGTGGTCGGATATATATACCGATCACACTTTTATTTTTTGGAAAGGACGTAGGTTAAACAGTATTTCATGTCATCATTCATGTCATGCATCACAATTGCATAAGATACTTGATCAAGAATGCAAAAATACGGTCACGAACAACTCACCAAAATTTCGACACAACTCGTACAAGTTATCTAAATTTTGGGCAGAAAACTTCACCCGATCGGTGGCTAAACCCTAACCGATTGTCGGTTTCACGAAAACGGTCATAACTTTTAAACCATTCACTCAAACGGAAAAAAAATCAAATACAATTTGGAAAGCTCACAATATGTGCTATCACCCTGTCATGATGATCAAGTAAAAGTAGAGTGGAAATACATTAAAAATAACTCACCCGAAACCCTGGCAAAAGGATGCCAGATTTCACCGAATCGCCGGATTGGCAGATTCGGGTACCTCACAAAAATCGCGATAACTTTTGAATTACTTATCCAAATAAAATGATCTACCACATTCTGGAAAGCTCGTGATATGCCCCACCTTTCCTCTGATATCAAGTTGGCCAGGAAAATTCGTTAGGCTTGTCAAATAAGCACAAACAGAGAGCTATTTTATTCTCCCGGCAATTCCAGAAAACCCTGGCAGAAAACAGTCGAGTCGGAAATCGCCGTATCTTTTGATCCGCTTAAGATTTTTTCATGTTTTAGGATGCGTTGGAAAGCTTAGGAAATTCTCTAGCATCTAGTTATAAATTTTGGTAAATTTTACTGTTCAAACAGAGACAAAAATAGGTGATAACAGAGGCGGGTTCAGAAGTGATTATATTGTAAAAGTGTTAGTTTCATTCTGTTTTCAGCACATTATATTGACCCTCTTTATACTTTAAATGTCGGTAATCCTTCATCTTCTTCCTCTGTTCCTCGTGATCAGCTTCCTTTTGGTGTTCAGCATCTCAGTATCAGCAAAGTCACGGAAACATCTCTCAATGATGCCGTCCGTGACGGATATCTTCCTCCTCAACCAATCTTAAACTGGAGCGTCCCTTCTCCCAGCCAAGTTCCGTGGGGAATAGATGATTCTTAGCAGCTGGTTTTCAAAGCTTTTTCCTCTGTGGCCTCGATCTTCCTTGCTGCTCTTTCTTTAGGGTCTTCTTTTTTCTATGGATGGAAATTAGTGAATCTCAACCCTAACTCCATCCTGCAAATTGCCTTTTTCATCCATCTCTGCGAAGCTTTCCTCGGGGTTCTTCCCCACTTCAAGCTATTCCAAAATCTTTTCCAAATCCGCCCACTTCCCTCATCGGACCGCCAAGCTGCAGTTGGCGGGGTAGGGATCCAATGCTGGAGCGTAGATGAATATTTCTCTCTTTCTCTGAATAAAAGCATAGCTCATTGCAAACACGGATGGTTCTTCCGTGATAATCCTCAGCATGCACTTCCTCCCTTCAGCGCCAAAATAGCCAAAAATTTCCTTACCGCAGACACTAGGGAAAAACTTAAAGATGACGGAGAAATTCTTTCACTCTTGGCTTGCATTAAATATTTAAAGGAAGTTAAAGGCGTCACCGCCGAGACAGTCCTTTGGAGCTTCATAGTGCGAGGAGTCCAGCCACTCAAGAGACAAGAACATCTAGCTTGGTGTTTCAATGAAGATGTTGCCATTCCGCTGGATGGAACTCCTCTTCCCGACAAAGACCGGTTAGAAAACCGCATTAGGCGGATGCTCCAGCCGAAACCGGACCTATCTGGATGCACCGGAGTAGATCCGGCTTTCAGCTCGTCTAACCCTCGCGATCCTGTAAGTATCTCTTTCTTTATCTTCAAATCTTGTTATTTTTAATCTTCATTTTTTTATGCAAACCCAATCATTTAATACAGAAAATGGACAACTTGAAGAGTCACCCTCCTCTACCTCCCAATGATTCTTGGGGAGAAGATTATGCAAACAATACCGCTCCCTTGGCTGTTTTAGCCGGTCCGACTCAAGGGACTTCGGACCGGTCCTTCCCTCTCGCCTCCCAGTATAGCTCCCAAAATTTCCAAATCCGGAAAGGTGGTTCAAGCACCTAGTACGAGAAAACGTACTACTTCCTTGACCATTGGCAAGCCTACTACATCCTCCTTTGCTGTTGGCGACACGCGCACAAAGGCGCAAAAACTTGAAGAATGGCAAAGAGAAGCAGAAGCTGTTGAAAGGGACCGCCAAGCTGCTCCGGCTGCCCTTGAAGCTGCCCCGGGAAAATCTCAAGGAACTCCTTCTCTAACCGACTCCTTATCCGAGTGTTTCCAAGAAGACCCGGTACGGCAGCCGGACGGGTCCCGGTGATGCAAGAGAAATAGTCCCAACACCACAAGTCAATCCAACGGCAAAAGGACTGCAGAGGGAACCAGTGAAGATACTCGGGGTCCCTCCAAGAAAATCAAGACCTCCACCGGCTTCAAGAAAGCCTCCTCGTAAGTCTTCTATATCTTCATTCCTTTTCGAATTGCTTTTATCCCAGCTTTACGTTATTTGCTTCTTTTTGCAGAATTCCTTCTAATTTCCAAGCTAGCATTGCTAGCTTTTTAAGAAACAAAGCCGCTCGTTCAGCCCCTACCGGTAGTGCTTCCACTACCTCCTCCACTGCGCCTCCAATTAGCTCCAAGTGCGGCACTCACAAAGGAAATCCCTGCCGCCTCCAGCGCGAGAAGATTCATATCAAATCACCAAAGATCAAGTCGTCAACATTGATGGCTCATCCGCTAGCAGCCTCCCTACCAAGACAACGCTATTCCAGATTCCTCCGGAGCTCTCATCGGGTCCAGTCCGGGTGGAAGAAATTCCTCGTCGACCCGGGACAAGACGCAAATCTCAAGGGGAACCCGGATCGGCCAAAATGGTGGTCGGAGACGTGGAAGTAGACAGCTCCGGCGGCGCTAGAACTTTTACCACAACAGCCCAATGGGACGCCCTCCAAGAAGAAGAGGCTTTAAAGAACTTCTCGGAATCCGGCTAGGTACATTCTTCCGCCTCAACGGTTTCTTCGAGTAATTTTCTTTTAATAATAGAATCCCTTACTTCTTCATTCTTTTTGAGGTTCTTCTAAAAACTCGAAGCTAAAAGCGCTATAATTGCTCGCTTAGAGGAGGAGCTAAGTTCCAATCAAGAGCGATCGGTTGAACTGGAATCTCGGACCGCTAATCTGAAATCCAGGGAGATTGATCTACAGAGAAGAGAAGCCAACCTGCTGAACACCCATCGACCGATGGAAGAACGGCGGCAGGAAATCATCAAGCTCCGCCAAGAAATCCAAAGTAATACTTTTAATTTTTATCTATGCATTCCATATTTCTTCTTGTAGCATCTTTCTCCGACTAGTTCTTTTCCTTATCTCAGCACTTGAAAGCCTCGTTGCTGCTCACAAGAAGGCAGAAGAAGTTCTCTCCGAAAAGGCAGCTGCTCAAGAACGAGCACTTGAAGAGGGCCCTCGTATTGAAGAGCAACAAGCGGCTCGAATTGTAGAACTAGAAGGCGAGCTTACCGCCAAGGATAACATCCTGACGTAAGCACTTCGCTCCAACAAAATGCTAGAAACTGAAAATGCTCGCTTAAAGGCTGAACCGGCTGAAGCCCTAGAAGCAACAAAATCAGCGCAGTCGATAAAGAGAACGCTCCGAAGACCACCCATAAATCTGCTCAACTGGTTCTCAAGCTAAGAGAATCCAATAGTAACATCAAGGGCAAATTCAGAGCTGCTGAAATTAGGCATCGACGTAAGTCACTTCTTTCCTATTCATTCTTGTGAAATTCTATTTTAAAATATCGGTCTGCAATGATAACTCTTTCTTATACTTTTTCCCATTTTTCAGAACTTGCTACAGGTGCAGTGTGTACTCGGAATATCTTAACAGCGGTCAAACTATTGATCCCAACGAGATGGATCTTGAGTCCGCCATCCGGGCTTGCCCTAGAAGTATAACGTCCCGCCACTCGGGCCGGACCCGCTTACCCCCGGCAGCTTAATAGGCCCTCAAGATTTTCCCACATACCAACACTAGTCTTTTCTGCGCACTTTGTCCTCACTCATGCACACCCGGGAATCACTTCCCGGTCGATCACCCATCCCTAAATTGCTCCAGGCCAAGCACGCTTAACCTTAGAGTTCTTTAGAGATAAGCTTCCAGAAAAGAAGTTGCAACTTGTTGACATGAGTATTCTATCAATCCTATTAAGCCCTGGGCGGGATGTTACACACTCACCCCTTAGAGGACCGACGTCCTCGTCGGTCAACCCTGAGCCAGGAACTTCCTCTCTTGGCCACGTCCATTTGTCCATCGCCGATGCATGTGCCATGTCTGTGTGACCAATCCGGGCCCACACCAGCCATGCACACCATGCCTGCACACATGCAACACATGCGCCCGTGAAACCGCGAGAGTCGGCTCCGATACCATCTATAACGTCCCGCCACTCCGGCCGAGCCCGCTTACCCCTGGCAGCTTAATAGGCCCTCAAGATTTTCCCACATACCAACACTAGTCTTTTCTGCGCACTTTGTCCTCACTCATGCACACCCGGAATCACTTCCGGTCGGACACCCATCCCTAAATTGCTCCAGGCCAAGCACGCTTAACCTTAGAGTTCTTTAGAGATAAGCTTCCGAAAAAGAAGTTGTAACTTGTTGACATGAGTATTCTATCAATCCTATTAAGTCCTGGGCCGGGATGTTACAAGAAGAATCGGAGAGCATTCCGGAATGGTTGCCGCTGCGGGAGGAGGCCATATAGCAGCTATAATCCAATCTTGGACTCCGGTCTCGGATTGTGATTTCAACTTTGTCAAGGACGGCGCCCACCCGGACACCACTCGAAGATCGGTTCAATGAGCTGAAGAATTCGCTCATTGGTACTTGTTTCGGAGTTGATTGAGGACGTCCCCCTTGATCCAACAGGCGTTCAGCTGAACATAGCACCAGCAGCTTTTGCTCGGGATCAAGATGCACAAGATGCAGCAACTGCGGCCGGGCAAATAGTAGAAGACTCATTTGAAGATCTAGATGCTGATTTACCGTTGTCTTCCTCCGATTCCGAAGAAACGCTAGATGATAGACTGGTTGAAGATCCTAAGACCGGTGACACCGGTACTTCCAGCGGTCCTGCTGCTTAGATTTTGTACTAGGGCCAGCTCACTTTTGTAATCGAACATCTTGATCATCATGCTATTTAAATTTCTTTTCTATATGAATACTGGTTTCACTATCATACTTATTAACTTCTTTGCCTAAGACATGATGGTTATTTCAGCTGAAACTAACTATGATTAAATTCTGGCTCTAATCAGCACATATTCATAGTTATAGCTTACTTTAACAAGATCACGTAACCTTAGGAAAAAAGTTAAGATTTCACAAACTGCTCTCACTGCAGGCTTATATTCAATATTCATAAGAAAGATGCTATTTCCCTTCCCGAACATACCAGTCTTAAACCGAAAAGAAACAGATCGCCCTCAATACAACGAGCCTACCGACTATATAACTGATCTTATTGTTCAAGAATAGCATAATACAACAGCCCCCTGGCTTGATAATTTAATGCGAAATAAAAATATTGAGACACAAAAGCAAACACATTTTCATTAGACAAAATCACTTTATTATAATATGAAGAAATCTACAAAAACACTCGTCAAATGTAAAAACGACGTACGCTGCTCAATGTTCCAAGAATTTGGAATTTCTTCTTCCTCCAAGGTCATAAGCCTATAAGCCCCCGGTCTGGAAACAGATTTCACCAGAAAAGGTCCTTCCTAGACCGGTGACAACTTATGCCTGTTTTTGTTAGATCGAATCTTCCGAAGAACCAAGTCTCCTACTTGGAATTCCCGCGTTCGAATATTGCGATCATGATAACGGCACAATCCCCGAAGATATTTTGCTGCTTGAATCAAAGCTTGATCCCTTAATTCTTCCGCAGCAATCAATTCAACATGGCGTTGATCTTCATATTTCTCTTCATCATAATACCGTACTCGAGCGGACACCATATTCACTTACGTAGGTAACATGGCTTCGGATCCATACACCAAAGAAAAAGGAGACTGCCCTGTAGCCCTACTAACATTAGTGTGTAGTCCGCAAAGTACCCAGGGCAATTCCTTAACCCATTTTCCTGCGTACGGCTTCAAACGGTCGAAAATTCTAGGTTTAAGACCGGTCAAAATCATTCCATTAGCTCGTCCCACTTGTCCGTTGCTTTGTGGATGTGACACCGACGCATATTGTATCTTAATTCCCAAACTTTCAGCATAATCCTTGAAAAATTCTGAAGTAAACCGAGGCCCATTATCAGTAATGATATCGTGCGGGACTCCAAAACGCACGAATATGTTTTGTAGAAACTTGATCGCTCGGGCCGTAGTCGTACTAGTAACGACTTCAGCCTCAATCCACTTAGAGAACTTATCTACTACCACAAAAATATGCGTGAATCCTTCCGGCGCCCTTTTAAAAGGTCCGACTATGTCCGTCGGTGTGTGAGCACACATCCAAATGGGGGCTCGTCAAGGCTCCCTTCGGATAGGATCGGGGAAGGTCGGATTTACTTTAGCTAGCGCGGAAGATTTACTTTAGCTAGCTACGTTCGGGCCGCAAGAGATGCGTAATACCCTACGTCCCGCTTGTGTGTATTAGTTGTTGTCTTTTACAAGAGAGCACCCCCTCCTTTTATAGAGCGAGGAGGGGAGTACCGTACAAGTACCCCGACGCCCTGTGGGGTCCGGTCCTTCCTTGGGAAATCCCGACCAGATCCTGACGGAATCTGCTACGATCTTCTTTGCTGGATTTGGGCTCCAAGCATCTTCTCTCGTATTGGTTCCGAGTCCTCCCGGCGCCGTAGCAGCATGGCTTCCCGAGACGCGGCGCATGGGGAAGGCGCGCGCACGTCCTGTCGGGCTGCGACCGTTGCCGCGAGCACTTGAGTGCCGCATTAACTCCGGGTGGTTGGGGCGCCGAGGAAGCTACCGGGAAGCTTCCTCCCCCCGACGCTCCCACTCCTCCGGTTTTCACGGGCCTCGTGGGCTTCGTGGGCTCCCTCGCTCCACGGTCGCCGCCTTCATTCGTGGGCCGAAAGCGGCCCACGCGCGGTTAGGGGGACCCCCAATCCCCCTACACCGACGAGAGCCACCGGCCCCAATCACCGACCCGCGGGGCCGGAGCGAGGATTGGGGCCACCCGTCAGCGCCCGGCGCCGGTTAGGTTACTTCGAGACGCGGTTTACGAGGAGCGGTGCCGCTTGGGCTGCCGAGGCGTGATCGTTCGAGGCGGCGCGTCGCTTCGGTTCGCGAGTGATGGGCCCGCCCGGATCCTGCGCTTAAGTACGGACCCGGGCGGCCGCCCGAGGCACGCCTTCCACTTCGCCTTTCGCCTCCCCAACTTCTTGGACTCTCACGCTTCGCGCAATCGCTCGTCTCCATCTTCGACGATCCGCGCCGCCGCTTCTCTGCCCGCCGCTCCCTGCCGCCGAGATGGCTCATGGGAAGTCTCCCCGCCGCGGCGGCTCGCGCACGCGTTCGCCGTCGGCGGATGCGCCGCTCCCGGTGCGGTTACCTGCCCCGGGTCGAGATGAAGCAACTTTCACTATTCCCGCCGGCGAACGGCGACAAAGACGTCCGCATCGGGAGATCTCTCGCCGCCGTCGAGCGGGGACCGGAGATCCTCCACTTCCCGTCCTTCGTTGTGGCCGGCGCCGTCCCCCTGCCTTCTCCGACTTCTTCATGGAGGTGCTTCGCGCGTACGAGATTCGGATGGCGCACCTCACGCCGAACGCGGTCGCGGCGGCGGCGGTGTTCGCCCACCTATGCGAGGCGTTCGTGGGGGTGCAGCCGTGCTTCCCCATCTTCCGAGTGCTACTTCAAGGCGACGCTAACGAACGCCGCCGAGGTGATTGGGTCCGTGCGGCTGACCGCCCGGAGAGGAAGTGGGTATATTGAGTACACGCCTAACAACAAGGTGGAGGGATGGAAGAAGGCCTGGTTCGTGGCCCCGTACGAGAAGGACTTCCGCCGCCTCCGCGTCCCGCCGGGCCGGGCTCGGCGAGTTCGCCATCCGGGACTCCGTGCCCAGCCTCCCCGATGGTATGATGCCCGTGGTTGACCGGATTGCGGCGCTCGCCGCGGCCGGCTTGACCTCGCATGGGGTGGTGCACGACTTCCTCGAGTGCAACATCGCGCCGCTCCGCCGCAGGTCGCACCCCTCGTGGCTGTACCGGGATTTCAACTTCGCCGGCCGCACTCGCACGGGGACGGGTTCGGACCTGCCCACCGCCTCGAAGAAGTTCGCCTACTCCACGCCGACCGGGAAGAAGTGGCCCGCCTCCTTCGTGTACCCGGCGGGCGCCGGGCCTCTCGCGCCTCTTGGAGAATCGGCGCGTCGTCCTCGACTCCATGCCCCGGCCGGGACCGCTCGGGTTCCTCGACACGATCCCGGCCCCTACTCCCGGCATCCGGGTGCCCGGGCCACGCCTCCCTCTAACCCGGGTGCGGCGGCCACTTCGGGGCGCCTCCGGAGCTCCGGGTGCTGGTCCCGATGCTGCAAGGCCGGGTCCGGGCATGCGTGACAAGGGCAAGGGGAAGAGATCTCCGTTGCCGCCTTCCTCCGACTCCTCCGGGCCCGCATGCTTTCCACGGAAACGGGCCCGGCAAGCTTCGCCGGCACCGGTGACGGGAGCTGCTTCATAGGAGAGGTCCCCTGCAGCTGCGCCGGTGCAGGCGGTCGGGTGGACCCGCGACAGTACGTTGCTTCTCTTCTTGTTTTGCTTAAGTTGTGAGCTTGGTCCGTCCGGTCATGGTTGCTGCCACCGCATGCCGGCGATCGCGAACATGTGTTGATTTGTTTTGATTGTAGGAGCGTCCGGATCGAGTTGGACCCGGACTTGGTCCCTCTCGAACCCCAAGGTCTCCGACGCCTCTGCGCCGAATCCGGAGGCCGATCCCGCTGCTGTTGAGGCCGAAGCGATCGGAGCAGCAGGCCGACGCGGAAGCAGCTACGGGTGCCCCCGAGGAGGAGGTCGCGGGTACTCCCGAGGAGGAGGTCGCGGGTGCCCACGAAGAGGAGGCTGCGGGTGCCCCCGAGAAGGAGGCCGCGGGTGCCTCTCGCCGGCGAGGACCTTGACCGGCCGTCGACTCCTCCGGCCGGCGACGTGCTGGATGCGCCGGCAGCGGGGCGGCCGCTTTTCGATCGGCGCCGCCGGCGCCCGCCACGGGCTTCCACTCCCCGGCCGGGTGCCGGCGCCGCCACTCCTATAGTGCTCGGAGGGGAACGATTCCCCTCCACGCGCCCGGTCGGAGCCGGGAACGGTGGTCGGCGGAGACGCTCGTCGACCGCTGCCGCCGGGAGAGGTCGTGGGCGCGCCGGACGCGGCCGGAGCGCGTCGCCGATGAATCATTCGGGTGGTTCCGCACGCCCTCGAATTGGCGATGTTCTTGGGGAGGTTACCTGGTCACTCGCTGTCGTGAAGGCGGCCATGGAGGAGACGGACGCGTCCTCGTAGGACCGCGAGGTCGCGGTGGCTCGGCGTGAGGCGGAGGTGGCGGAAGCCCGGAAGGCCCCGGAGACGGCGGTGAAGCCGGCCGAGCAGCAGCACCGGCGACGCATGGAGGAAGTCCGAGCATGAGCTGGACACCGCCGCCGCCATCGCCGAAGGGGCCGACGAGAAGCTGCGGGAGGCGGAGGCGAAACTCCGCGCCGTAATTGACCGTGAGGAGGAGAGCATCAACCGCCTTCGTGGCGTCTTGGCCCGGGAGCGGACCGCCGAGCTCCGCGGTGCGAAGTTGGAGGAGGCCGAGGCCGCCGTGGCGAGTCGCGAGGACGCTTTGACGCGGCGCGAGTCGGCCGCGGTGGCCCGGGAGGCTGAGCCGAAGAAGCGGGCCGACGACCTTGCTCTCCGCGAGGCGGCACCGGGTGCCCGGGAGCGAGGTTGTCGAAGCGGCGGAGGCAAAGCTCCGGCGCCTTCACGACTCCGTGGGCTCCCGGGAGGCGGAGTTGAAGCACCACGAGGACGCCGTCGCCATCCGGGAGGAACAGGTCCGACTTCGTGAGAACGAGGCCACCGTTCGGAAGGAGGCTCGGAGACGGACGCGGCCCGCCTTGCTGCGGCCGAGCAGCACGTCCGCGGCATCGCCGGGGAGATGGCGCAGCCGCGTGCGCCAGGAGACGCTCGCGGAGACCCGGAAGGCCTTCGATCTCGAGGTCATGGCGGTGGAGAAGAGCCGGGACGACTACCACCTACGCGTTGAGCGGTTGGAGGCCCGGGTGAAGAAGCCGGGTTGCGGCGCCTCGCCACATCCGGTGGCGACGACCTCGGGCGCAGCTCGAGGAGTTGCGGGGTCAGCTCGGGGACTCCGAGGTTCGGCGCGTCGAGCCGAGCGAGCGAGTGACGGAGTTGGTCTCCGCGGCGCGGCGCAGGCTGAAATCGCCGCCGACGTGCACAAGGAGATCTCCTCGGCGCTGTTCGAGCTGGGCCTGGTCCGGCTTCCCGAGCCCATCGAGCACGGCGCGGCCGGGTACGTGTTTGCCATGCGGGGGTGGTCGACGCGCTGCGCGATCCGAGGGCCCGGTGGAGTCGCTCATGGAGGAGGAGGGGCGGCAAACCATAGCCGCGGCCCTGGAGGAGGTGCCGACGAACGCCCGGTGCCGGTGCCCGGGTTCCCAATGCTGGCCGTGGTGAATGGCGAGATTCCCCGGGTGAGCACGCCGTGGCTAAGGCGCAGGCTCGCGCCGTTGCTCCCGCCTTCGTCGAGAGCTTCAAGCGGGGTTAAGTGCCCTTTTCCTCCACCTGCGAGTGGCTTTCCGGCGCCCGTGCCTGTTTTTAAAACAAATTTTCTGCATACAAGACAGAAGTTATCTTTAAATTTCCATGTGTTATCGTACTGTTTAAGCCCTCAAGTTTTCTTTTGTTGAGTGCGAGTGTCGCCGTGCATCGCTTAGTTTTAGGCCTTCGGTGCTTTGTCGTTACGCGAGGGCGAGATTTCGGCCACCCGTGCCTTAACCGAGCGTGAGCGCGTTCCGGCTTCCGCCTTAGTCGTAGGTTTTTCGTACCCAACAAAGAAGTTCAAGGACTGGAACAGGACTCAACAAGCAGGCTCGTGGGAAAGGAAAGAAGCAGCGATAAAGCGCTGTTCAATACATTAAGTCGTTAGTACAAGTGCCTTGGCGTCTACGGCCGTGGCGATGCGGCTTCGGGTACCACCCGGGACCATTGGATATAGGACATCCTAAGGGTAGAATTTCTTGAGATGCTCAATGTTCCGGGCGCTCGGTTCCGGGTATCCGTCCTCCGACTCTGAGCGAACCGATCCCGGGCGTGTGACGGCGGTGACGACGAAGGGCCCTTCCCACATAGGGGTTAGCTTGTCCTTGCCCTCGCGCGTCCGAGCCCGCCGGAGGACGAGATCTCCCGCTTGCAACTCCCGTGGGCGTACGCGTCGGCTGGTGATAGCGGCGCAAGCCCCGGAGGTACCTCGCGTTGCGTAGTAGTACCCGCCGCCTTGCCTCCTCGTGGAGGTCGATGTCGTCGTGCTGCCGGGTGTCTTGGTCGGCTTCGTCAAACGCGGCGACTCGGGGGCTATTGAACAGGGTCTCCGTAGGTAGCACCGCCTCCACGCCATACACGAGGAAGAAAGGCGTTTCGCCCGTGGCTCGACTCGCCGTGGTGCGCAGGGACCAAAGCACGGATTGGACCTCTGTTACCCACTTTGCGCCCTTCTTCTTCAACGGGTCAAAGGATCTTGTCTTCGGACCCTTGAGAATTTCTCCGTTGGCGCGTTGGACTTGGCCGTTGCTTTGTGGGTGGGCCCTTGAGGCGAAACAGATCCGGGTGCCGAGGGTGTCACAATACACTCGCGAATGCATGGCTCGTGAATTGTGTCCCATTGTCCGTGATGATCCGCTACGGTACCCCGAACCTTGCCGTTATGTTCTTCATGAATTTGACGGCCGAGTTTTGATCTATCTTCGCTACCGCTTCGGCCTCCACCCATTTCGTAAACTTGTCGATGGCCACGTATAGTCACCTGTATCCACCCGGAGCGGTCGGAAATGGCCCCACGATGTCCAAACCCCAAACCGCGAACGGCCGGGATAATGGAATTGTTTGAAGGGCTTGAGCGGGCGGATGCGTTTGCTTGGCGTGGAACCGGCATGCCTTGCATTGTTGCACCAGCCCGGTGGCGTCCTCGAGGGCCGTCGGCCGCAGTAGCCTTGCCGAAAAGCTTTCCCGACCAGCGTGCGGGGGCATGGTGGCTCCCGCACTCGCCCTCATGGATCTCAACGAGTATGTCGTTGCCTTCTTCCGTTGTCACACACTTCAGCAGAACACCGTTCGCCCGCGCTTGTACAACTTGCCGTCGACGATGGCATATCGCTTGGCTTGGCGGGCTAGGCGTTCCGCATCCGTGTCGTCCTCCGGAAGGATGTCGTCGCGCAGGTACCCGATGAGGTCGCTCATCCAGCAGGTTTCCTGCGGCTCGGTGGCAAGCGCTTCTTCGCTATTCTACGTGTGCTGCAGATCCTGCGGGTGCGCTTGTGCTTTGTTGTTGCTGTCCGGAGCTCGGTCGGCGTCGGAGGCCGAAGGGGATGTCGGGATCTCCATGAACGTCCTGGGTGGGATTGGAGCTCTCGTGGAGGCCACCCGGGATAGCTCGTCGGCAATGTGGTTGTCGCCCCTAGGTAGCACCTCGAGGCCGTCGAATTTCTTCTCCATCCGTCCGACCGCTGCGAGGTACGCGGCCATTTGCGGGTCGTTGCATTGATACTCCTTGGAGACTTGGTTAACGAGGAGTTGCGAGTCCCCTTGGCCAAGAGGCGCGTGACGCCTAGGTCGGCAGCGATTCGCAACCCTGCCAAGAGTACCTCGTACTCCGCCATGTTGTTGGTGCATCCGAAGTGCAGCTGGATCGCGTAGCGCAGCTCGTCGCCGGTTGGTGATAGCAGGAGCACCCCTGCCCTGCACCGTTGAGTGTGAGGGAGCCGTCGAAGAACATCGTCCGGTGGTCGCCGGGTGTGTCATGCTACTGCACCCGGTGCTCAATTCGTCGCGCTCGACCTCGGGGGTGGGTGTCCACTCAGCCACGAACTTGGCTAGAGCCCGACTCTTGATGATGTGTGTCTCGAGGAAGGTCAAGTCGAACTCCCCGGCTCCACGGCCCATTTTGCCACTCGTCCGGTTGCTTCCCTGTTGCGAAGTATAGTCTCCGGCGGCGCTGTCGTTACCACCGGGATGGGATGGCCTTGGAAGTAGTGTCGCAATTTCCGGGATGCGATAAGCACCGCATAGAGCATCTTCTGGTACAGCGGGTACCGCGTCTTTGCGTCCCATAGGACTTCGCCGATGAAGTATACCGGCCGTTAGATGAGCCGCGTGCGGGTTCCGGTTCCGGTGGAGCGGATCCTTGCTCGCCTTCGTTCGTCGTGGTTGCCGGGGCTGGAGCCCCGGGTGGGGCGGGCACGCCCGTCCCTTCCTCGCCGGATTGGCCACGGCTTCCTCTTCGGTTGTCCCGTCGACGATGGTCGGAGCCGGAGCCCCCGAGCGAAGCGGGAATGCCGTGGTGCCGACGCCGCAAGTAGTCGGGCGGATCCCACTCCACCCATGGCGTGGAGCGTGGTCGGAGTCGGAGCCCCGGCCGGGGTGGGATCGACGCGCCCGTGACCGCCTTTCCGTTCATGGCCTCGGCTTCACCCAAATGCAGCGACGAGGTCGGAGCCGGAGCCCCGGGTGAAGCCCGAGAGCCACCATGCTCGTGGGAGTTGACGCGCCGGTAGCGCCGTGCTGTTTTCTAGGTGACCCACCCGGAGAGGCCGGAGCGGCCGGGTCCCCACCCGTGCCGTGAGCGGAAGCCGCAGCCCCCGAGTGACCCGGGACTTGAGAGCCGACCGGAGCCGGAGCCCCGGTCGGTCGGGGCCGCCGCCTCTGCGCCGTCAAGGCGTCGACGCTTGTTGGTTCGCCGTGAACCGTGAGGCGCCCGTTCCGAGCGCTCGACCACTAGAGCTGCGCTAACCACCTGCGGGTTAGCCGCTATGTATAGAAGCGATGTCTCACCCGGCTCGGGGCGACTAGAATAGGTGCCGAAGACAAGTAGCGCTTGAGATCCTGCAGGGCTTCATCGGCCTCCCGCGTCCATTCGAACTTGTCCGTCTTCTTCATTAACTTGAACAAGGGAAGAGCACGCTCGCCTAGGCGCGAGATGAATCGGCCAAGGGCCGCCATGCTCCCGGCCGGGCGCCGAAGTTCCTTGAGTCGCCTTAGGGGCCGGATCAGCTCGATGGCCCGGATCTTCTCCGGGTTCGCCTCGATCCCGCGGTGCGAAACCAAAAAGCCGAGTAGCTTTCCTGCGGGTACGCCGAAAACGCATTTCTCCGGATTGAGCTTCACCTGGTTACGGCGTAGATTGGAGAACGTCTCCTCTAAGTCGAACAGGAAGGACGGTGCCTTGTGGCTTTTAACGACTAGGTCGTCGACATATGCCTCCACATTCCTCCCGATCTGCGACTCTAGGGTAAGGCGCATGGCTCGTTGGAACATGGGGCCTGCATTTTTCGGACCAAAAGGCATGCTCACGTAGCAATAGCTCCCTGCGGGAGTCATCAAGGCAGTTTTCTCCTCGTCCTCCTTAGCCATACAGATTTGGTGGTACCCGGAGTACGCATCCAACATGCAAAGCAGGTCGCAGCCTGCGGTGGAGTCTACTACGAGAATCTATTCGGGCGGAGGGAACGGGTCCTTCGGGCACGCCTTGTTCAGGTCCGTGTAGTCCACGCACATCCGCATCTTGCCGTTGTTTTTGGGCACAACCACGGGGTTCGCCAGCCATGTCGGGTGCGTGACCTCCCTGGTGAACCCGGCTTCCGGGAGCCTCTTGACTTCGGGTCCGATGAATTCTTCGCGCTCGGGGGCTTGGCGCCTCGCCCGCTGCTTCACGGGTCTCGCGGTGGGATCCACCTTGAGTTGGTGCTCAATCACCTCCCTTGGTATGCCCGGCATGTCCGAAGGATGCCAGGCAAAGATGTCGCTGTTTGCTCGGAGGAAGGTGATGAGCGCGAGTTCCTATTTCGGGTCGAGGTCACCACCGATGGTGGTGGTCTTGTCCTCCGAGCCCCCGAGTACAATCTTCTTGGTAGACACCTCCCCGGGTGCCGAAAGCTTCGCCCGCTTGGAGCCGGATGGTGCAGCAGACTTCTCCGTGGCGCTACGCGCCCTCTTCTCGCCGGTGCTCTCTTCGGCCGCCATCTCGGCTGCCAAGATGTCCTCGAGGCAAGCCATCGCCTTGACGAGCATCCGCCCTCCGCACGATGACACCCTTGGGACCCGGCATCTTTAACGTGAGGAACGCGTGATGCGGGATGGCCATGAACCGGTTAATGCCGGGTCTCCCAATGATGGCGTTGTATGGGAGCACGCCGGAGAACGGGCGGGAAGGCTGCAGCTCGCCGCACGCCCACCGCAGAGAGTCGAAGACCTTTGGGGTGAGGAGGTTGAGGCTCGCGCCTCCGTCGATGAGGGTGCGCCCCACTTTCTTGTTGCGGATGGTGGGCGACACGACCAAAGGAATCTTCCCCTTGGTGTTGTCGGGGCCCACCATGTCGCTCTTGTCGAAGGTGATGGGGACATCAGCCCACTTCGGCAGAGGAGCCGAGGTTTCGCCCTTGGTGATCGCTAACACTTCCCGGCGGAAGCGCTTGGCCTCGCCCTTGGACGCGAAGTCGGAGGAGCCTCCGATGATGACGGCGATGGAGTCGTCCGCGCTCCGGTACGCCTCGACTTCTTCCTTCTCCCTCTCCTACTCCTTCTCGGCCTTCTCGACCGCCCGCCGCTCGTCGCGCCGCTTAATGCTCACTTGGATGTAGCGGCACTGCGACCGGTCGTGGTCGTTGGTGCGGTGGAAGTAGCACGCGAACGTCCCCGGGGACTTAGGCGGCGACTTGCCGGCACCCGCAGGAGGTGGTCTGTCATGTTCCTCCGGGGACGGGCCCCCGGCCGCGGCTACTTCCTCCGCCCTGCGCTTGCGCGCGAGGTTCTTCTTCCGGCTCTTGGAGAGGGTGCCCTCGGGCCCGGGAGAGGCGGCACCCGGGTTGGACTTCGCCGGCGGGTCGTGCCACGCCCGGGCTTCTTGGCGACGGGCGCACTTGTCGGCCAGCCGGAAGAGGTCGGTGACCGTCTCCGGCTGGTGCACACCCAGCTCACCCAAGATGTCCTTGTCTCGGACGCCGTGACGGAAGGCGGAGACTACCCGGCAGGGGTCGACGCGCGGAATGGTGTTGCGGACTTGACCGAATCGCTGCATAAACGCCCGCAGCGTCTCGCCCGGCTTCGAACGATGTGGTCCGGGTCGATCCGGCTCCCGGACGCTTCGACGTCCCCGGAAGTTGGCTATGAACTCCGGCACAAGCCGCTCCATGAGCTGATGGACTCGGCGCCGGGTTCATGAACCATGACCGGGTCAAATCCTTGAGGGCCAAGTGGAAGTAGTTGGCCATGATGTCTTCCGAGCCGCCGGCGGCTCTTGACGACGGTGGAGTATATCTTCGGGAACTCGTCGGGAGGCGCCGTGCCGTCATACCTCTCGGGGAGGTCCGGCGGAACTTGCCGGGCCACGTGACCCCGCGCAGGCGCGTCGAGAGGGCTGCGCAGCCCCCGAGGAAAGAGGGGTCGAGCTCCTTTCTCTTGCGCTTGGGGTGGCGCTCGGGGACGACTCCGCGTCCGTGCCGTCGTCGTCGCGGGCGGAGGTCCGCTCGCGCTCGCGCGAGCGCTCGATGCCGACGCGTGCATCTTCCTCGTCGCGGCGGCGTCCGTTGAGGTCGTTGCGCAGGTTGCGGCGCCCGCACCTGCGGCGAGTGGATGGAGAGCGAAGCTGCCGGCGGGCGCGTATCCCTCGCCGGCCGGCGCGGCGGTTGTTGATGGTCGGCGGCGACGGCGGCCGGCGGGACGGTCCCGCCTAGCGCCCGGCTCGCGCCGTGTCTACGAGCTTACCCACTCCGGTGAGCCACTCCTTTGCTTGCTCTCCTCCCGCCAGCCCTGCCGGTGGGTTGTTGAGCATGGTCTTCACGGCGGTCGGGGGTCGTCCCCTTCTTCCTCCTGGAAGAGACGACGTGCGGTGGCGCGTTCGGACGTTGGCGGCGTGACGGCCCGGCGTCACGGTCGGCGCTCGGCTGGTTCCCCGCTGCGTGTCCCTCCGCCGAGGTGCCGGGCGGTTGCCCTGCCCGGAGCGGCCCGCGCGACGACGGTTGCGGCGACGACGCCCCGTGGATGCCCGATCGGAGACGCCGTCCGCCGTTCGTGGCGTGTCCGTGGATCTCTGCATGGTCGTGTGGGAGCTCCGCAGCGCAAAGCGAAATCTACGACGCTGTCCCTTCCTCGACGCGCCAAATGTCGGTGTGTGAGCACACCTCCAAATGGGGGCTCGTCAAGGCTCCCTTCGGATAGGATCGGGGAAGGTCGGATTTACTTTAGCTAGCGCGGAAGATTCAACGAGCGAAGAACACGGAAGATTTATCCAGGTTCGGGCCGCAAGAGATGCGTAATACCCTACGTCCCGCTTGTGTGTATTAGTTGTTGTCTTTTACAAGAGAGCACCCCCTCCTTTTATAGAGCGAGGAGGGAGTACGTACAAGTACCGGAGAGTACCCGGACGCCCTGTGGGGGTCCGGTCCTTCCTTGGGAAATCCCGACCGGATCCCGATAGAATCGCTACGATCTTCTTTGCTGGATTTGGGCTCCAAGCATCTTCTTTCCTATTGGTTCCGAGTCCTCCTGGCGCCGTAGCAGCGTGGCTTCCCGAGACGCGGTGCATGGGGAAGGCACGCGCACGTCCTGTCGGGCTACGACCGTTGCCGCAGGCACTCGAGTGCCGCATTAACTCCGGGTGGTTGGGGCGCCGGAGGAAGCTACCGGAAGCTTCCTCCCCCCGACGCTCCCACTCCTCCGGTTTTCACGGGCCTCGTGGGCTTCGTGGGCTCTCTCGCTCTGCGGTCGCCGCCTTCATTCGCGGGCCGAAAGCGGCCCACGCGTGGTTAGGGGCCAAATCAGCTACGGAGAGGCCAAGCTCGCGCGAGTTTTAGCAAACAAGATATCCAAGCAACTTCCCCCATCAATGAAAGTCCTCTTCAATCGCACCCCGTGAACTATGGAAGCCAAGATGAGTGGATATTTACCAGCTTTTGGCGAGTACATCGGGATGATCAGCTCCGCTGAAAGTAATGGGGACTTCGGACCACCGTAGGTATTCGGGTGTAGCGGATGCGACGACATTAACCTCTCGAAATGCCAACTTTTGCTTTCTCTTCGACTCGTAAGCGTCCGGGCCTCCATAAATCATTTTCACCTCTCGAGCGGGTTCTTGAAAACCTTCGTCATCCCCATTGTCATTGTGCTCTTTGTCCTTGTCCTTGTCATCTCTCCGGTTCCGATGAGCGGACTAGGGCGCGACCTTTAAGGCAAGCCGAGCAAACGGCCTTAACGGAAGCACTCCTTGGCTTTATGATTCCCATTATGAATAATGCAAGGGCCCTCTAGAAGTGTGTCGAACGACAATCGTTCTCTTGGACCTCTCTTAGGAGGTGCCGGCCGGTCTCCTCCATGAGACTCGGTCGATAGCTGCAACAAGGTGATCGACCTTGCGTTTGTTGTTGTTCTTGGATCCAGATCGGTTGCCTTGGTCATGCTTCGGTTCCTTCCCTTTGTTCCCGCGCAAATTGACCACGTTTTATTCTCCAGCGAGCATAATCATCTGCTATCTTGAAGCACTCGACGCCGTCATGGTGAGGTTTCGGTTGCGCCTTCCAATCTTGTGAACTAAGGCTTCACTTCGGACGCCTGACTTGAAACGCCGCAATTACTTGCTGATCGGGAACATTGGGGATTAAGGCTTTCTTGTTGCAAAAACGCTCGATGAAGTCCGTGAGAGGTTCATCGAGCTTCGCTTCGACTGTTGAGGTCGAAGTAATTCCCTGGCTTCGCACAAGTCGCTTGGAAATTCTCCACGAACTTTTTGGTGAGGTCGCCCCAAGAAGAGATAGATTTCTCGGGTAGGGACTGCAACCACAAGCGTCCAGCCGGCTCCATGCACATGGGGAGGTAATTAGCTAGCACAAAGGTATCTCCTCCTGCTGAACGGATGGCGGTGGTGTACATGCGTAGCCACTCGGCAGGAGGTGCTTTACCATCATACTTATCAATGGCCCCGGGCTTAAATCCCCTAGGGTATTTGCAAATGCGTAAATCTCGCGTGAAAGCGGGAATCACGGAGCACTCGTCATCTTCCGGACCGGTCCGGACCGGTGAAGGGGATCGTCGACGAGGGTAATGCCGGTAATTGCGATCTCTATCATCATCGAAGTAGTCATAGTATCGATCATCTTGATATCTATCTCCCGAGGGGAGGCAGAGGCGGAGGCGGAGGTGGAGGCGCCGCTTGGCGATCATTATTGTCATGTCGAGGCTCCCCGTCTCGTCCCTCGTTGTCGCGTTCCCTTCGATCCCCGGTATCATGACGATTATCTCGTCTCGGCCGGTCGTCCCGATGAGCATGTCGGTTACCTTGCCCTCGTTGGTCATTGCGCGGAGGATTTCCACCAGGGGCGGGGCTGAAGCAGCCGGTCCACGCCGAGGCGAATTAGTCACGTGCGGGCGAGGCGGGGCAGGGTCCCGCGAACGATCATCCACATGTCCGGTGCGACGCCTCTCATCTTCTTCATGTCTCCGACGTTCTTCCGTTCTCTCTCGCATGGCGATCGATGAGGACGTTACGAGTGCCCCGGTTACCATTAAGCGGTACGCGCAAATCTTGGTCCGGAGCTCGTTCATGTGCATCCGCGATCGAGGTATGTCGAGGCCCAAGCCTTCCTCCGGAAGAAGCACCTTCGGACCGGGCTCTCGTAGGCCGCTCCCAGCGAGAACGCGAGCGGCTTGAAGACTCCGACCTGTCATGGACGAGTTGATTTGTTTGTAGAGCAGCCGCATCTACCAAATTCGGAGCGTGTTGCAACCCCGGTGTTGCATTGAAGACTTCTTCCGGTATTTTCTCAAGGATTTGTTTCACTCCCACAATGTTGTGAATTGGCGACGTAAAGACCCGTGCACCATTTAACTCCACTTCCATGGAACTCAAATCCAAAGCTCGCTCGAAGAACGATGTCGCCTACCACCTGCGGCATCCACGTCGGCTGTTATATCCCGGGGACGTTTCTTCCGGGTCTCTAGACTGGTCCGGTAGTGGGCCCGTGGCTGGGGAGCGGTCGTGGGAACGCTTCTTCCGGCCTGACTGGTACCAGCAGCATTCGCGCGCGGATTCGCGGTCGAAGGTTGTGGAGGTTGTTCATCTCCATTTGCTTTTGTCTGTTTCACGACGACGACGATCAGATTCGTCTCTCGTCATCCTTGCTTCTTCTTCGAGCAGCTTCCTCGGGATTGAGTTGGCGAATAACTGGTCCTGTCATAAACACTTGGAAGAAGACCGGATGTTCTTCCTCGAAGTCATTAACAAACTCGCAAGAGCGGCTTATCTTTACGGATTGAGCACCGATCCGAGATGCGGGCGGTCCGATTATTCTCACTAAAGCTGCGTCGGATCCGCCGAGTTCTAAGCCCATGGTGCCAACCGTGGCAGGTGATCGCGCTTCGAAGCTGCGGCCCGACAACAAGTCGGATTCATCAAAAGCGGTTTTCCGCCGAATCGGCTTCAAAGTCGAGGGACTCGAAGCGGATCTTGAAGCCGGGCTCGAAGTCGACAGCGAACGAAGAGGCCATCGAACTCGCTAGGAACTCGTCGGGACCCCTTCCCGGCGCGCCAAATGTCGAGTCTTAAACTCGGCACTAGTACTACCCGGTCCCTCACGAGCGTGGAATTTGATGGTGCAACACACAAAACACACGGGAACACGAGATTTTAGACAGGTTCAGGCCCCTCAAATTGAGAGTAATACCCTAGGTCATGTATGTTATGTATTGCCTTTAGCGGATTGCTAATTGCAAGATCTCGAGAGAGTTTTCGGGGGTCCCTGCTCCGCCTTATATATCCGGGGAGCTAGGGTTACATGCAGAGTCCTAGTCGGTTACATGAATTACATATATGGGAACTCTATCTCCAGCTTTCTTTATTGATTCATAATCCTAACGAGACTACTAATTATTCCTTAGCTTGCTTCTCAAGTCATCATACACCGATATTGATATCCGCTTGATTTCCATACCGGTATATAGAATCCTCTGTTATTCCGGACCGGTCAAGGACCAGTCTACCAGCTATTTCCATCACCTTTATCTTCATTGATTTGTTACCGTGTCTTTGCGCATCCATTCCTTCATCATCTCGTATACCCATAAGGCAAGTATACGACAAATTTTATGATTAGAAAAGGAATTAGGGGACAAAAATTATACATAGATATCTGTTATAGCACCTTATGTTTATTTTGTTCGATATCACATTCTTGTGTGAAATCATCTTCGACATCAGTTTCCTATTCAAAAGAAATTAGTATACATATATGGCATATATATAACAGATGAAAACTCAAAAGTATGCACAAAAGTATCTTACTATCTGAACTTCATTATTCATAAACTCTTTCTCAAGTTTATCATCTGGGATAAATATCCTTTTGACTAAATATCCTGGCCTCCCTTCGGTCAAATTTTGATGGTTCAGCTTGAATCGAAATATAAGTGTTTTTCCATACAGTTGTTGTATAATATTCGGCACATCTTCGGTATTTCCTTGAACTAATTATAGTAAATCTGATATAGATGTGTTGAGCATTCGCTTTGCTTCCTCATCAAATACAGTACATGTAGTAGTTGTTGTATGATCACTTATTTGAAGCCGAAGCCAATACCTGCAATTCAAAGTTTTTGGGGGCAAGGGAAAGGTTTTAAAAAGAGAAAAATTAATCATTAGATAATATAATATTCTTACCTAGGAGTCATTTATTTTGGAAAATCTGAACATTGGTTACAATAATAATTGTCATCCCTTTTAGTACATATCTTATTGCAATTGATGCATGACATATACCACCATTTAGTATTTTCTTGTAGCCGATCTATCGTTGCTTTGGATGTGAATATAAAATCCTACAAATTAAATCATGAATTTTACAATGTGAAATAATATATTGTACCTCAAAAGAAATTGATATTACTGGATCTTCTCGGCTGTCTTCTCTCATATTAGTGATTTCTTGTAATGTTCTTTTGTTTATATCCATCATTTTTGGTAAACTTTCTTCTATTGAGTATCTGTAATTAAAACATTAAGATTTAATCGTACCCATATATATAGAAAAGAATGAGATAACATATAATTTTTTAAAAATAAAGTAATACATATGTCATACCTGTCAAAAAGCTTCCATGTTTCTGGTATGTCTAAATCTATATACAATCTTGTGGCGCTGGTAGTCTTTAGAGATATAACTGCTTCGTTCAAGTGTACATTTAATATAGTTTGGTCTAGCAAAAACCATAATATCATAACATAAAGTAAAATTACCTTTAAATTTTGGAGTGAGAACCGTTGTTGATGTAACAATAAGAACTGTACGTTTTCCAATTACATCTTCAGTTAAATAGTGTGCCAACTCTCCCCACAACGTTAATTTTGCCTTTTCACCCCTGAAAATTATTGTATTGCAGTTAAGTATGTTAGAATGGATTGCCAAATACAAATTAACATGCAACAACTTCCAATTAAATAATTCTGTCTTACTCTAATAAAAGAAGTTCAATCTCACAAATATCTTTAGTTCGTGGATTGCTGCTGTCCTTCATTATTGTCCTTTGTTCTACTGGTGAAATACTGGTGTGTAAGCCAACCACATCTGAATTGTAATATGAATTAGTATGGATAATGATTCTTAACAAATAAATGAATATAGATATGATGAATTATGACAATATTGTATAAAGAATGATGGCTAAACAATAAATGGATGTAAATATGATGAGTTACCTGAGCACTTTATATCTTTATTTTCTCTTTCTAGCAATCTATCTTTTGTTGCAAATTCAAAATAGTATTTGGGAAATTTCTTTATTCCTTCCTTGACTTCATTCACCTTTGTATTGTAAATGAAAACAATTTTTACTTCATTGCTTACTGGACGGTATGTGGTGGACTGTTGAACTTTAAAATTGTCAATTGCATATATGCAATTCTCTTTGATCTGTGGTCTATAAATGTCTATCTGAGTTTTCTAGATAGTACCATGAATTATATCCTCCTGTTCCAACAAAAGATATCTCTTTCAATGTATAGCAAAGTATGGAATTCCTACAGATATTCGTACAAAAAAAGAATTACCTTTTCATCCATTAATATCATGTCCAAGCTCATAAGTTCTTCTGTCTTGTTATTAACTGATTCCCATAGTCTTATTACTTTAACTTTAATACTATATGTTTGTCCTTTTGTTGTTAGATCACCCAACTTTTTATATGCCATTATTCCTCGATTCTGAAAGATACAAAAAACTAAGTAAAAAAATGTTGACCACAGTGTGTAGTAACCAAAAATATTTATACCTATATTGTACAATAATCGTAGATAGTATATATGCATACTTGTCAAAGCAAATGCAGGAATCAAGGAAAAAAATACATGGAGCAGAACATAATTTATGATAGTGTCATGCTTAATATAATATGTTAGATTATGCTGGTTACAATCTATCAAGATTTTGGTGTTATTCTTTATAATGAAGGCTAAGCATGACATATGTACCAGAAGATGAAGACTTCCTTCGTGATGCCTCGACGGCTTTCACGACGGGGAAGTAAGACGAAGGTTTTGAAGAACTGCTTCCTTGATGATGTAGTGAGATAAACATTTTACTTAGGCTTGAAGAGAGAATGATGCCCTTGTCAGAATTGGATGCATACGTACCTTTACCTTGTGAAAGGTTTCTCGGAGTGTCAATGCAACCCACAATCCTGGCGGCGACGATGATCACAGCAAGAGCAAGACGCTGATGAATGTAACAAAAATTTTAGTTAGGACTAAAGAGTGAATGATACTCTTCTCAATATTGGATACCTACATACCTTGTTGTCTTTGATTGTAGCAGGTCGTAAAGGTTTGATGAAATCCCGATGGCCGCAAGAGCTAGAAGTTGTCCCGATGCTCTGGCGGCGATGGTGACCGCCGCAAGTTCTAGACGCTGAACACAACAATGGGTGTTCTTTGGGAGGCCCGCTAACCTAAGCAAGTCGAAGATATCAATCTGCTGTTCAATATCTACATTTTATCTCCTCACGTTACGTTTGAGTCCACTTCTGAATCTATTATGCCACCATGTATTATACGTGTCCACTTTCAAATATATTATCTCATCACGTATTATACTCTACTAATTATAATTATATTAGGTGGGGTAGAGTCCACTTCTGAATCAACAATTCCAAATATTATCTCATCACGTATATTGTATTGGCAATGGTGTGTTTAAATATTAGGTGGTGTATTGTTGTCTAATCTATTATAATGGCGTCACCATGTATTTTACGTGTCCACTTTCAAATATATTATCTCATCACGTATTATAATCTAATAATCTATTATATATTAGGTGGGGTAGAGTCCACTTCTGAATCTACAATTCCAAATATTATCTCATCACGTATTATATGGTATTGGCAATGGTGTGTTTAAATATTAGGTGGGGTATTGTTGTCTAATCTATTATAATGGCAGTGGTGGGCAATTTTTTCTTTTCTTTTTTCCGTCAGATTAATGTGGTAATTTCTAGAGTTTGAGAGCGAACGTGGAGGCTTCTTTTGTTGGCCAAAATATATATAATAGAAAATATATATATAATAGATATTTAGACCAACCTGCTAGAAAAGATAAGGATCAACAACAAGCAGGTATAATGGTGTGATGATTGTACGACCCGCCAGCATGTATATGCAAAGGTTAAGATCAGTTATTTGTAGGTACATTGATTATGGAATAATACACTCTGTTGCTGGTTTTGGATGCCCATATATGCCTCTGTGAATCCAAACTAGATTATCGGTAGTTTGATCATTGTATCATGGTCTACTGCTATTCTTTGACTGCGACTCAGAGGGCAGACTGGCTCTGGCTAGGATAATCTGCTGTGGAACAGCCAGATTCGCACCTAGCTAACGAAGGGTCAAAAGCCTCACTAAATCTATTTGTCGTCAGTTGCTGGTCAGGGATTCGAAAATGAAGGTCGCCATAGAAGGTTCAGTAAATATTAACCTGTAGATTAAGTACTAAAATTACCTCTGGGTTATGATAAAAGTTGGAACACTGCGTATTTCGTTAACGTTTATTGCACATTTATGGTGTTTGTAAGCATAGTTTGCACATACACGTTTATGGTGTAGTTTATTTGTAAGCATAGTTTGTACATACTATCTTACACAAGTTGTTCTTCAGTGCCGAAGTCTGGACACACACCATCAGTTTTTGTGTTTATGGCATGTCCTTGTCTTAGAGTCGAGTCAATTTTTTTGTCAACTTTACAATTGATGTGACAACCAAATTAGTTTACTTTCCCACTTCCGACTAAATATTTAGCAAGACGTTAACTAGGAAACTACTGGCTTAATGCGCTTGGCAGTTGCCATACATTGTTATTCAAGAATTGAGAAACAGTAAGTTCTATTATTTTTTCTGGTCCTCTTGAGCTGATTGTATGTCGTGTATCCCCCTCGTCTTTGAGGTCAATTTTTCTGTTGAGACATCTTGGTAAGAAATCTGGTGCGGAGAAAGTTATTTCAGTTATCTCTTTTGCACAAGATGCATGTGAAAACAAGATGGATAGGCTTTTTCTGGTGAATCGTAAGGGATGGAAGCATTCTGACACAAAATTGAACAGTACATAAAATTAAAAGAATTCTTTGGATCGTTTAAGCGAATTCTGATTATCCTGGTATATTCTTTCACTTTCTCGTATCATTATTCCATTAAACCGATTTTGGCAAAACAGGAAATCTGAGATATTGAAGGAGGAGTATATACAAAATAATTTAAAGGATGCTTTTCTTTTCCTTATACATAGATTTGGGAACATTTCCTAGAAGTGGATGCGATTTACCTTTTGAGAAATACATTTGAAAGAAAATCTTTTGATAGAAAATTGATTTAGAAAAACAAATATAACATCCATACTATGGAACTGTTATATATAGACCTAGGGGATACACACGGGCTCACTCAGCCAAGAGGGCACGTTGTTAAATATCTTTTATTTAATGAGAAATGCTCCGGTGGTCCTTTTTTCTAAAAATTGCACGAATCTTAAAGCACCCAGCCTAATTAATTGCTGAATTAATCATAGGGCTAGACCCTAACCCATACCCAAATCCAATCAGAGCCCAAGGCAGGTAAAGCAGATCGAATGGCGGCGCATTTTCTCTGCCGTGCGATTACTCTCCGATAGTAGCACATGCAGGCGGGAGGCGGGACGCGGCACCCAACCTAATTACTTACGACTTTTGATTCTATATGGAGTATGAGCAATTTGTAATTTATTACTGTTGCCGTTGTGCCATGAAACGGGTCATCTACAGGAGCGACGCCTACCTCGATTGCAGTCAGCACCTCCATAATCTTTTTTCTGTTCTCGTTGTGCCGTCGTGTCACATGTCTTTATTCTGAAATCCAGATCAATTCTGTGAGTGAACCTCTCAGAACGTCACCCTTGCCATCCAATTTATCTCCATGTTTGCAAGCTGAAGAAGCAAGAAAAAGATTCGTTGCTATGATCAGGGAGATGCTAGCACATGCTGCTTCTTACTCCCCTCTTCGGCCGCCTATTGCCTTCGTGCGTTGCTGGAGCGAAACCGACGGAAACGTCTACTCTCGTTGATGAAGAGAATCGCCTTGGGCTCTGACTGGATTTGGGTATGATACGGATAGGGTCAGGTCCTGTGATTAACTCTGTAATTAATCAGGTTAGGCGTTTTAAGATTTGTGTAGCTTTTGAAAAAGAACCACCGGAGCATTTCTAATACTGTTAATTTGAATTAAACAATTTTAGCCTACTTGTATAGATTGAGAAAGACGCTTTCATTTTTTGACTGCCTACCTTTCCAGTTATGTGCACATGTGGACCCTTTATAACTGCCTGTTTTTTTTATCCGGTACATTGAAGAGGAGATGATGGCTCTGAACCTTGGTGCACAGTCAAGTGGTGCAGTGGTGACATTATGACATGTGCACTTTGTAACAAAATTAACAATGCCTAACATTAAAATATCCAACACATCTAATCACTACGGGAAAAATGATATATGCCGAGTGTTATAATCTTTGCCGAGTGTATTTACTCGGACACTCGGCAAACAACATATTTGCCGAGTGCCAAGGTAAATACACTCGGCAAAATAAAAACACTCAGCAAAACATCTTTGCCGAGTGTAAATACAAACACTCGGCAAAGAGAAGAGTTTGCCGAGTGTTTTTTATGACACTCGGCAAAGAAGCTTTTACCGAGTGCATTATTTTTTACACTCGGCAAAGAATTAATAACTTTTTCTTTTCTACCCTCAAAATTTTTTCTACTATACACATGCAACATGAGCTACTCTATGTTAAAATTTGATATTTTTTTGTCTTTATTTGCTATATTTACTTAATTAATTACATTTGAAGCAATTTTTGAATAAAATCTAATTTGAACTCAAGTGTTTCAAATAATAAAATGAAATGATTATAAAAGTTATACTCATTTTAGTTAGCCCAATTTGACATCTTACCCATGAAAGGAAAATAAATTCAATATATAGCTTTTCAGAAATATTACCGCTAACGTATGTCCGAATGTTTTTTAAATTCTAGAAAATTCAAACAAAGTCAGAAAATCATAATATTTGTTACGATGTGATGGTATCACACGTGGAGTCTACGATAAAAAGTATAGAAGATTTCGAAAAAGTTTACACATACATTGCTTACAAAACTATGAATCTCCGAATAATAACCATAGAGTTGAGAATGAGTCATTAAAATTTGGAGTCAAATTGATGGATAGATTATATTTTGACTTCAAATTATTTTGTATAGTTAATAGATCATACATAATTGTGTCATGCTAAATTTGGTTATTTTTAAATTTATTTGCCAACCTTAAAAAAACAATGATTATATGAAAGAAATTTTTTGCCGAGTGTCGGTAAAAACACTCGGCAAAGAAGTGATTTGCCGAGTGTTTTTCTCAACACTCGGCAAACACTCCAGGTCAGCAATCCATCTCCCCAGCTCCCTGTCTCTCATTGGTCCAAAAAACAATCGCCGGATTCCTCCCTTTTCTCTCTCGTTCTTATCTCTCACGGCCTCACATCTCTTATCTCCTTGTCTGCTGACCTCTCATCTCTCTCTCTCCTTCTTATCTCCTTCCAGGCGGGCAGGCGACCGGCACAGCAGCTAGCACGGCGACTGGCAAGAGGAGCTGGTCCCCAACGCCGCGCCTCACTCCGACTCACGACGGGCCGCGGCCTCCAAGCGACGGGGCAGGCTGCGCGGGCGGCGCAGCAACTGGCGAGGGGCGGAGGCTATGGCAACCAGCGATGCGGCGAGAGGCTGGCACGACGACCGGCGATGGCGGCCCCCAACTCCGCGCCGCACTCCGACTCGCGACGGGCCGCGGCCTCCAAGCGACGGGGCAAGCTGCGTGGGCGACGCAGCAACCGGCGATGGGCGGAGGCTATGGCGACCAGCGATGCGGCGAGAGGCTGGCACGGCGACCGGCGATGGCGGCCCCCAACGCCGCGCCGCACTCCGACTCGCGACGGGCCGCGGCCTCCAAGCGACGGGGCAGGCTGCGCGGGCGACGCAGCAACCGGTGAGGGGCGGAGGCTCCCCGGTCTCATCCACGCGGCAGAGCAACGGCGGCTCCAACGCGAGGAGATCCACGGCAGCGATGCGGCACCTGGCAACGCGGCGACGGCTTCCAGGCAGCGACGCAATCCTTGACGCGGTGGTGCAGTGGCAGCTTTAAGGCAGAGGCGCGGTGGCAGCATCCTGCACGGCGGGCAGCGGCAGCTCCAAGGTAGAGGTGCGGCGGCACGGCGGCCGTCTCTCTCTCTCTCAGGCACGACCCTAGAGCGCTGGCCGACGGCATGGTGGGGTCAGGAGTTTTGTTTTTTTAAAAAATTTCAGAAAATATGTGCCGAGTGTCGGGTTGGCCACTCGGCAAAGTCTTTGCCGAGTGCCCGATCGAAAGCACTCGGCAAAGAGCTGTTTGCCGATAAGAGCTATGCCGAGAGCTCTTTGCCGAGTGCGACACTCGGCAAAGCTTTTGCCGAGTGTATTGGTGGATTTGCCGAGTGCTTTCGACACTCGGCACATATGGGTTTTGCCGTAGTGAATCAGTCCTAGCATGCAGTAGGCTCTCATCATATAAATCAAGAGAATGACAATACGGGCTAGATGAATAGACAAAAAGCCCAGCACAAACACCATAGCACGTAGTGCCGAACGGGGAACAGTAGAGCGAACTTACACTTGATCTTGCAAAAAGAAGATCGGCTGGCGAAGGATGTAGATGTCATCGAGGAAGTGCAGCAAGCGGTCGTGCATGCGAGACACTTCCCATGCAGGACTTCAGATGGTTGGTGTTGGTTCGGAGACACCGCTCTCCCTCGGTCCGCGAATGGTGAGGCTCGGAAGCGGCAGCGCAGAGGAGTAGAAAATGCAGGTAGTTTCAGGACGTGGTAAACAAACCCTCTAGTGCAACGATGTGCAACAAACCCTAGCTCGACCTGCCACTATTCTATGATCCGCCCGGTAGTATCACTCAACGTGTGTGTTTATTTGGAAGTATCTTTCCACTCATGTTGCACACATGTTGGAACACAATGGAAGAGTTCTTTTATAAGGTGGAAAATGTCTACTGGATGGGCAATGTGGTACTAAAGTTACCACACCCACCTCTTCACACCACCCTTGACTTTACCAACGATTCAGGCCCTATAGCTGAAATCAGATGGTCATACATGGGCCAAATTCCAACAAACTTTAGTCGGAGTACACAATTATATGTGCTGAATTTTTGGGTGAGCTGAATTGGGTATTTGTTTTCTATATATGTGCTGTGACAATTATTATTAGTTTCAAATAAAATTAGGATGCAGACATGAATTCTTGAGTGTGGGTGGTTTGTTTTGTTAGAGATGCAAACTCACTATGCCTTACTAGCAGGATGAAGGTTGTGAAATTTTCACTATGCTTGGCTCTTAATCACTCTCACGGCAACGTGCGGGGTACCAACTAGTTAGAATGAAACTTGGAGATGAATTGAAAATAGCTTTTAAAACTAAATTCAGATTTTATGAATGGTTAGTAATGCCTTTTGGTTTAACTAATACACCTAGTACTTTCATGCTTTCATTGGCAAATTTGTGGTAGTCTACTTTGATGATATCTTGATTTTGAGCAAGTCAATGGATGAACATATGGATCATTTACGTGTTGGTTTTTCTATTTTGAGAGATGCACGTTTATTTGGTAACCTTGAGAAGTGCACCTTTCGCACCGATCGAGTCTCTTTTCTTGGCTATGTTCTTACTCCACCTGGTATTGAGGTGGATGAGAAGAAAATTGAGGCTATTGACAGCTGGCCACCATCCCAAACCATCACACAGGTTTGGAGTTTTCTCGGTCTTGCAGGTTTCTATCGCCGCTTTGTCAAATATTTCAGTACCATTGCACCATTGCATCGGTTGACAAAGAGGAGTCCGTTAGCTCGTTGAAGGACAAGCTTACACATGCACTATTGCTACAACTACTAGATTTTTGTAAGACTTTTGAGCTTGAATGTGATGTCTGCTGGAGTTGGCATTGGTGGTGTTTTAATGCAAACTGGTAAACCTATTGCTTATTTTAGTGAAAAGATGATTGGCCCTGTTTTGAAATACTCTACGTATGATAAGGAATCGTATGTCCTTGTACGCTCTTTACAAACATGGCGCCATTATTTATGGCCTAAAGAATTTATTCATTTTGATCGTGAATCACTCAAGTATATTCGCTCTCAAAGTAATTTGAACCGTAGACATGCTAAGTGGGTTGAGTTTATTGAGTCTTTTCCTTATATTATCATAAAAAAGGGAAGGATAATGTTATTGCTGATGCTTTGTCTCGACGGTACACTATGTTGTCATAACTTGATTGTCGAATTTTTGGGGTTGAATCAATTAAAGAAAAATATGATCTTGAAGCTGATTTTAAAGATGTTTTGCTGCATTGTAGAGAGGATCGTACATGGAACAAGTTTGCGATAAATTATGGCTATTTGTTTAGAGCTAACCGCATTTGCATTACAGCTGGTTCCGTTCGTCTTTTGTTGTTACCGGAGGCACATGAAGGTAGATTGTGACATCCCATGTCACAAAGTCCAAGTAAACAATGGCAAAATACTTAAATTGCATTTTCCAAATTTCAATTTGGATGGGAAGCCATTGAGAGCTAGGGTTTGAATTTGAATTTCATATTAAGTTCAAACTAGCACTTAACAAATCTCAAAAATTTCCACAAAAACATGCCAATGTTTTTGCACAATATGTGGGGAATATCAAGGAAGAATTTTGGAACATTTTTCCATAATTTTTAGCAATGGATAAAGCCCTCTAAAAATTCAAGTGAATCCATAAAAACAACTTTTAGTGTATATTTTATATTAATTTTTGGAGGAAAGATCTCAGGAAAAGTTCTATATAAAACTTGTCTCAAATTTCATGCTACACCACCACAAAAATAGGCAATGCCATAAAAAATCAGAAAGGCCACGAAAATCGACAGAAATCAGACAGGAAAAATCTGGCAATTTTGTCAACGCGGGACCCACCTAGCAGCTGCTCCTTTTCTCTTTCCCTCGCGCGGTTGCCGTCGTACCAGCGCCCATGCCGTGGGGTGGTGGCCGTCCTCGCCCTTATCTCTTCTCCCCGGGTCAAGTCGTCGGTCTCCTATCTTCCCTTTTTCCTTCTCCTGTGGAGACTAGAGATGGTCCCGAGCCGCCATGCCACCGAGAGTTTGTGCTCGGAGCTTGGTCAAATCCCACCGCCCCATCACGACCTAAGAACACCAATGGATGTGGAAGGGAACGCTCTTCCACCTCAAAGAAACCTCACCTCAATCCATCGAGTGTGCTAGGAGTAATTGGAGTTTTAGTGGGCATATCAAGATTGAAAGTTCATCAACCGTTGCGGGCGTTGACTCGCGTTAACTAGGGCGCACGAGGTGATCCGGAGGCGATCGGCTTTTCTCCACCAAATTCAGCTACAATCACCATGGATTGATCCAAATTGATCCGTGGAAAAGAGAGAGTGGAAGGTTGTGAGCAGATTGGCACATTTTCTTATAGAGTTTGGTGTTGTGAAGGAGGCGGAGTGTGCGATCCGCGATCTGTTGAGTCATGCGTCGTGGTGAAGCCAATTCTTACAATCATTGCTCCTCTACTTCATGCGATCGCTGTACTCGGTGTTGGGGGCCCGACGCGAGGCCGAGCTTCTCACGGAGAAAATGCTTAGGACCCCCGATACACATTTCTCACACTAACGTCAACATTTGTCTTCAAGCGGTATGCACAGGTCGCCGAATGACGCGAGGCTCCCAAAGCGAAGGAGGCACCACGGGCGAAGCCGGGAAGCCCGATGTGACATCCCCTCCGTGACACCCGGGAATCGGTACAGAGGGACACTCGACGAAGCGAGTTACAACAGAAACATCATCTCATACAAGCCAGAATATATACATCATGGTATAATACAACTAGGTTTTCATGATACAAACATTCGTAGATAATTCATTAAAAATCAGAAAAATGCCAAACCAAGTTTGTTAAACTCAGAAAAATAAGATCTATCTATTTGTGAAATAAAATATTTATTTTGAGTAAATTTATTTTATAAATAGTATTTAATCACTTTCTTTGTTTAAAGAAAAGTTATTATTTTATGCTAATTAAATGTTTAATGAAGATAAATAATTTAGTTAGATGAAGGAGATACTGCAGACGAAAGTTATTATGAAAATTATTTTCCAAAATTAAACTTAAACACTATTATTTTATGTGATTCTAATTTATTAGCTTTTTATCACATTTCCTTTAAAGTAATGATTTATTTATTGCTTAATAAACAAGAATAATTTATTAATTATTAAACCTAAGTAATTAAGGAACATGACTAATTAAGAAGTAATAACCTTGATTAAACATTTATTAATCAGCATAATCAATTGTTAATTATTGTTTAATGAACATGCTTATCCTTAATTTATTAATTAACTAAGGTGATTAAGCATGGATTTTTAATTGTTAATTTTGGAGTTAATTATTGAAACTTTGCATCATTTTTATCATGAGCATTCATGCATACATGATTGTGATTCGCAACGCATTGTCTGGTCGACTTAGGTTCTAAGTGATCGAGGTTCCACCCGAGGTCGAGTCAGAGCCGGAATCTCGAAGTTGACCCAGCCGCGAGGAAGCTAACTCCGAATCGTATCAAGGCAAGCCCCGGTGCATCCTACCTATGTTTTTAAATATTTTACTTTATCACATAGTACAATTATGTTTGTGCATTAGGTGTTAGGGAATGATTGACACCCTAGTTGCATTATGGTAGGATTCCGTTTGTTTATTCTATATTGGTACAGGTAGCTCAATAGAGGCTAAGCTTAATTCATAGTCGCAACGGTAGATGTTTAGGGAATCTTAAAGCATGGAGGCTTTAAGGATTGTGTGATGACTCTAAGATGATGAGAGTGTTAATGAAGTTGAGACCGGACGGGCCCCGTAGGAGAAAGGGCAAGATGGAGAAGAGATCTTGCAAGGTGGTAGCCCCGTCCGAGTCGGTCAAGGACCGTACCGTTGTCGGCTTAGTTGAACAAGTTTGAACGTACCGTACTACGTGCTGGTATCATGGGTCCAGCAAGCTGATGTACCCTATCGCCCCGAGAGATGTAGCGTAGCCGGCTCTCTTTTCTTGGTCGTTAGTGAGAGGATAGTCTCACAGGAGGGAGATGGGTCGACCACGAGGAAAGTCGTGGCGTCGCCATAGTCCCGGGGAGTTGGAAATGGCTAGTCTTCTGTCGAGTGCTAGCGGGAAAGGTTGTCGTATACGATCGGTGTGATGCGTATACGTCGTGTAGTCGGGTTTTGCCAGCTGGTATAAAATCGATTCGAATCGCTGTCCCTCGCAGTAATGAGTACCGCTTGTTTAGCTCGTCACATCGTAGTAAATTATATGGAAGATGAAGATGAGAGATGAAAGGATTAATGACCTATTTTATCTTGTTTTGCAAACTTTATTGCAATAGTGATAGGTTGCAAACACCAAGGCTAATGAACATAACGTGAGCTAAAATACTCGAAAGTAAGGACCCACCCTTTAATGCTGTTTTTCGCAAAGGAGTAAACCCCACAGCCAAAAAGGCTTTGCATACTAGGCGTCGGCCTTAGCGTGCCATGTTGACGGGTCGGTCTTGCTGAGTATTAGAATACTCGGGGTTTGTTCGTTACCTTTCGGGGAATGAGTCGTACTACCACGACTTGTATGGCGGCTTCCGGAAGAGGAGCAATGTCCGGAGGGAGGTTCCCTTCGGTGGGAACGTATCCCCACGCCATGAAGAGAGAGGACTGTGATGTACGAAGGGCTCGAGTGCATCACGTTGATCGTTTAAGTCTTTTGGTTTGTATTTAGAACAAGCTTCCGCTGAATACTCGTAGGATGTTGAACTTTAATAATGTTATATTTTTCCGCTGCACGAATGTTTGTATTGTGAAAACCTGGTTGTATTATACCATGATATATATATTCCGGCTTGTATGAGATGATGTTTCTGTTGTAACTCGCTTCGTGGAGTGTCCCTCTGTACCGATTCCCGGGTGTCCCGGAGGGGATGTCACACCCGAGGACGGGGCCAGGCCCTAGGCTCGAAGGGCCGTGATCCGCGAAGCTATCATCCGGCGAGGCGAAGCAGCGCTAGAGCGGAGCACCGGAGCGAGGCGAATGAAAGGGCAGGAGTGCATCCTAGCTAAGCCACGAGTAATGCGGTTTCGACCGGCTTTCCCGGAGTGCCCCTAAGAGTTACAACCTCATAGTAGAGTTCGAGCGGTTGGCCAAGGGTCACCTGTAAACGGACATGTAATCGGAAAGTTAACTCCGCTTATACTAAGAGTTGTTGTCCTACCATTCTGTTCTTTCATACTTCGCATTTTCCGTTTCTTGTATTCGGTGTGTTAAGTGAGCACTACCCTCGCTGCTTAGCACACCAACATTGGCGCCCACCGTGCGTCGGCTCGAGATCCAAGCTCACGATGTCCGGAACCATGCAAACAAGAGCCGCTCAATTCAGCGAAGAGCAGACTCCGCCGCAGAGTCCCCACAACCACTACCAATCTAAGGCCCTCGCAGAACCGGCGTTACAAGCAGTTAGACCGAGTAAGCACAATGTCCAGCACCATCGCGTCCTCCTTCTCCATCACGGACAATGACAGAAATAAAGAGGGCACAACGAAGTCAACCCGGAGAAGCGCCCCAATAAGCTCTCCGAAGAGGACTCGGACATCAAAAGCTACCCACACGCAGATGCGTTAGTCATCGAAGCAAACATCGACAACCGGCAAATCAGCAGAGTACTCGGTTGACAATGGTAGTCAAATCGATGTAATATTCTATGACACATTCAAAAAGATGGGTTTCAAGGACGAAAGCCCGAAACACTCTAGCTCGAGCCTCTATGGCCTTGGAAGCAAAAGGATACCGCCGCTGGGCGAAGTCACATTGCCGATATCGTTCGGTAACACTTGCAACTCAAGGACCGAGCTCGTAACATTTCGGATCATTGACCTCGTGTGACATACGGTGTCACAATTGGGCGATTGCATTGTGCTAATTATCAATTTGCATGTGCAAAACCTCATTGGAGTTAATCCCCACATAAAATATGAAACTAGGTAGGGTTTCATTTGGCTCAAACCCTAGCCCTAAAAAATCTTGATGATCTTCCATGGTAGTGCCTCCATGTTTTTGCATATTCTGGTAGTGCACATCAAAACAAGGATTTAGGACATTTTTCCCGAATTTTTAGGTTGGCACATTGTCCTATAAAAATCATCTAAGATCAGAAAACAACATCTGTTCTTGAATTTTCATAAATTTTTGCAAGCCAAATCACAACTTTTTCCAATAACAAAAGTTGTTCCTTATAATTCTCTGAACATGTACAAAAATCGGCTTTCAGAAACACCAAGCAGAGGTAGGGTTTTGGAGCAAAAACAGGACCACATCGCAGTGGCATGTTTGTAATTAGAGAGAACCTTCCGGTATCTTTGAACACACGGCGCCCGGGGCCACCCGCCAGCGTCATCCTTGGCGTTCATGCCCATCCCGTCCGACGTCCACCATCCTACCGCCACAGCAGCTAGCCCACGTGTCGATCATCACCCTGGTTGCGTTGGATTCACGCGAGAACGAGCATCGTTGATGGCCGCCATAAATATCGCCTCCCCTAGCCGCCGCCGCCGAGCACCACCCCGCCACCCCTCCTCTCTAGCCCACCTCACTCTCGCCCTAGCGCGTCGGAAGCTTTGCCTGGGAGCCTCCCACCTCCCCCGAGAAAGCGTCGCGCGCCCCACGATGACTCGTCTTGATTTCCACCTTTCCCCTTCGCCGCCGTAGCCGCCATTTGTGAGGACCTGGATTTCACCCAAGTGAAACCCGAACCCTTTGTACCTCTATGCCACTCCCAAGAGTGTGGCACGTACATCCATCACAAGTTAGCATAGAAAAACCATAAAGAATGAATAAAAACAAGGCAAGATAGTAGAATCTCCAATAGTACATTAATAACTCAAATCTCAATCTCTTGGGTACAAAGAGCATGGCACGTAGGCCATCGCGATAACAAGGATGAAATCTAGCGGAAGCATCTCACCTGAAGATCGGTGATGAAGACCAACACTCACAAGCGACTCGAGTGTAGGCGAGATCGTCACTCCGCACCGTCGGCTCCGTCGGCGAGGTTACGCGGGATCCTCTACACCGGCGTCTCGAAAAACAAAGTGGGAAAGCCGTGAGTACATAAAGTACTTAGCAAGCCGCAACTACCTAGCAACAATGTATGCATTCTTGGATATTTCAACGATAGGCAAAAGGCTAGCACCTAAAGCAATTATTCCTCAAGTCTATGTGAAGCATATTTTAATATTAGTCAAATTTTATAAGTGGCCTTGCAGGAAACAACACAATCCTGCAAGGGTCAAAATTTTATGTCCACCACACCTCCACTGGGACCACAGCTCGAAGCCGAAGTAAAACACCTATCGGAGGGGAGAAGTAGTAAATGCTAATCCTATGGATTTCTCTTGCTAGTGCCCATACTTTGGGCTAGACTATATGTATAGATTTATATATCTCTGCAGAGAGTAAGCAAGCTGTACCCACGTGAATAGGTACTCAAACAAAAAACCACCGTCGTGGCTCAAGCAAAGCAACAACCACAAGATCATTCAACAAAGCATCGACCGGTAGGCGCCCGTCCCTCGAGTCCGGGATCCTCTAACCACAACATAGGAAATAAGGTCCTGAAGGTGTGACAAGGCGTACCCCGAGCCAGGTGGGATATCCTCTGCTCATGGGTTAAGAAAAACGCTCCAAAAACCCACTAACACTAGCTCTACACCACGGCGGGCCACCCGGTCCTCCGCTAAGTATCCTGATCCAGCTCGCCCATACGGGTCACGTGGTATGCTAGTAAGACCAAGAGAGGTATACGCACAAGAACCGGTCCTCAAGCTGCCGGGCGAGTCACCATCCCTCTCCTCAAAACAACGAGTCTCAACAACGGTGTCACCACAACGAGGGACCCAATAACCCAAGGCCACTACACAATTGTGCCCGCAACGAGCACTCTCCAAATAGAGACTCCCCAAAAGTCTCCCAGCACCTAATCACCTACACTCGACCCCGCAAAAGTCCTACAGGGTATCTAGTACGAAACTCGACACCTAAGAAACACCTACATTTTATTTTACACAAAAACATGTATAATCATCATGTGGGGTTCAATTGAGCAACTAAGCAATTACTAAGCATGCGAGCAGTAATAATAGAACAACCTATGGCAATCGGTGGCAAGGATAACATAGTATGGCATAGGTAAACTACAAGTGCAAGTAACAGTTCACATGCATGAGTCAATTTAATGCAAGTTGCTAAATAGGAACAAGAGTGGTCAAGGATTGTGGCTTGCCTGGAAAACGCTGGTCCCAGTGCTGGGTCGGGGTACTCGAACTGCTGCTCCGGTGGAAACTCCTCAAACTGCGGCCCCGACGGGAACTCCTCGGCACCCTCCGATAAACAGATCGTGAAATGGGGGTTACGCACGCAAAACGGGGCAATAGGAAAAGGGCGAAACGAACGATGGAATTTAAGGTACTAGATCATGACTAAAAGCTACACTAACGTGTAGAGCACGTCACTATGAGTCCAACGCAACTAACCGCGTAATTTTCCGAGACTCCGGGAAAGAGATATGAATTTCCAACGAAAAGGGAATTATGGAAATTCCAAGAAAAAGATAAACCAGGTCCATACCGGACCCACGGGCTTCTCTCTCTCTTCCTCGAATTTCCACGAAGACCGAGTCCATCCAACACTCCGCACCGGACCTCTTGGACTCGGTCGGACACACGAGCCCCACGCTGTCGTCACCATGACGACAGAGCTGCCGGAAGTGGGTGGCGTCGCCCGAGCGCCTCCGCGCGCCTCGCCGGAATCCCCTCTCCCCGGCGCTACAGCTCGCCGTGGCACGAACCGAGCACACCGGGGCCTTCCCCGCGATGTCGTGCACCAGCCAGCCTACTCCCCTCCGACCAACTCACCGCAGACAAGCACCCACGCTCACCCAAAAAGGTGACGGGAGGCCCGCCGGCGGTGAGAACCGCGGCGGCGGCCATGGCGGCTCAATCGCAAAATACCAAGCGGTGACCTTTCTCCGCAAAACACGCGCGCACGAGAAACCCTACCGCCCGGCGAGTCTACCGGACCTCCCAATTTAACATGTGCTCCACTCCAACGAGCTCCCCACAGGCGCTCATGGCACGGCGGAGGCGGACCTCGTCACGCGAATCGAGGAAGCTCCAATCCAAGGTGGAAAAGGATGGCGGGGGTGCGGTCACTCACCGGCTCGGTCGTGACGGCCTTGGCGAGGGCGGGAAGCTCGGCGACGATGAATGGCGAAGACTGCAGACGGACGGAGCGCAACAATGGCGAACGGCGGTGGTGATCATGCTCCTTCGTGTTCCGGGGCTACAAGGGAGAGATAGGGTCGCGCTCAAGACCGGAAGACGTGGTGATTGATGAGGAACAAGGAACGAAACATGTGCTCGCCGGGAAGCACGGTGATCTCCTCGGCGGACGGGAACTCCTCGCGGCCCGCTCATCCTCCCTGGAGCACGAGAGAAGGAACGGTGAGCACTAGAAGACGCAGCTCGACGCGCCGAACACGAAGGTGGCAAAGGACTCACCCGGCGGACTCTCCCACTCCGGCGCCGGCGGAGCGGCTAGGGTTTGCGCCCGAGGCGGCACGGGAGGATGGGAAGGGCGGCGAGTGCCGTGAGGGGGTTTTGTAGCCGGGAAAAGATGGAGAGATCAGGTAGGGTTGGCGGCACAAGACGACACTCGTCCGAGGTGGCGGCTTCCGCGGGCGCCACGCGCCGGCGAGGTGAGGTGGAAAGGTGGAGGTGGAAGACGACCGTAGCAACCGGGTCGGGTTTGGGCTCGTGGATGGGTCGGCGCGAGGGAGAAGGAAGTTGGGCTGCACGGAGATTCGGCCCGGAGCGAATTGTTTTCTTCCCCTTCCTCAACAGATTTGAATTCAAAATCTTAACAAATCTAACCAAACCTTTTCCAAACTCCAAATATTTTTATTACAACTTATTTGTTACACTTGGGGATGTTACACCATTGTTGGCCATCCTCCTCCTATGGTGGGTCGTTCTTCGATTCCTCTCACCGGTAGCGTCATTCGGTACTCACGAGCATCTCCCGAGCTTCGTACCTCTTCTTGTGCAGCGGTTCGTCGGGAACGCCAACGGGAACCGCCGTCGTGCATCGTCCATCACCACCTTCCCGTCGACAACCCTCCTAGGTGAGCCCCTTCTACCATGGGCGCGTCCCGCTTGACCCTCGCGCCTCACTGGTGCTTCCTAGGACTTCCCTTGACGCCGACAGCCGCGCCGTCGCCCGCGCTCTAGATGCACGCACGCACGCCGCGAGCTCCAACACTCGGCAAATTTTTGAAATTATAGTGGCAAAAGCGTAATAAAAGTAAACTTTCAAGCAAATTAAAAATTGAATAACTTGCGATAGAAATCTCAGATTTGGACAAATAGCAAATTTTTGGAAACCTTGCAACATGTACTTTATAATGAACCTACTAGCCGTATATGTTTATGTGGCAAAAATAAAAGTTTGATGAACCTTAAGGTGCCATCACGTTAACAAGGCTTAACAAGATTGAATTTTGAAAAATGTGTAACTTTCTCTAGGTAGCTTAGAACTACTCGACTAGATACTTGTTGGAAAGATTGAGAATTGTACTTTGCCATGAATCCATTTGCCAAGTACTTTCTGTGGTAAAAATTAAAGTTTCAAGTACTTTAAACTGCTATCACGTTAAGGAAGCTTAACAACATTGAAATTTGGAAATTGCATAACTTCTCTACAAAGATCAGAAAAATGTAAATGAGCACTATTTGTAGTCCTTGGGAAGTGTCCTTTACATGTCCCTAATTTGTTTACCAAGGTTCTGTGGTGAAAAGTGGAGTTTTTTGCAAGTTAAGAACGCATCACGTTAAGCACTGAAATGGCCATAAATAAAAGACGTGTAAATAAATCTTCATCAAATTTGGACATTTCATTCCCACTGGCATGTTTCATCATATCATACATTATTCTGATGCATTTGGGCAGGTTCATGTTATTTTGGACATTAATGTTCAAGTAAGCTACAATTGCCTTGTCTTGCATAAGAAGAAAACCATATATAAATTCATTTCGATATTTGCTTCTGGTGCTCAATCAAAAAATGTCCATATTATCATGAGGATCTGGTTTAGTAGTGTTATTATGCTTAATGGTCATGCATGAAATAATGTAGGTGGTTATCATTTCATGTAGGTGTTTATTATATTTTCATAACCATGGCAGCACACATTCTTAGATGATAATCTCATTTTATTCATGTACATGGTTTACTTTGCCATGCTTTCTTTAGTTGCTAAATATAGATGGCCGTTTCATGTTACATAGTGTATGTTCCTTTTAATTAGAAGGTTATCCCCATGACATTCTCTATATAAATCATCATCATAAGAAATCATCTCATCTCCACAAGGGCATGTTTATTTTATGCAAACCTGGCATTAGATTTCGTTATCGAGAGGGTTCCATGAATTGAATATCTTTGTATTCGCTCATACTCACGCGTCGCATCACATTCATATAGGAACCCCGACCGAACGTGAGAATCAAGAAGGGAGGCAAATTAAATTGAACTCCTTTGAGTGTGCTAACTACGACCCGAACCATGGCAAGCCTCGGAGCATAATCCTACTTGCTTAAATTTTCGTCTTTTAATTCACTTAAGTCTATGTTATGTACTGTGCATTAACGTTCAGGAGTTGATCGTAACCTAGCTGCATTAAATCCCTATTTCCATGGTTTTGGCTAGGTATAATCATGTTCATTAGATGCTATGCTTAATGAAGTCATCGGTAGCAACACCGAGTGGTTTGGATACCACCCGGTCTAGGGATTTAAATATTGTTACCCTCACATGATTAAATTGGAGACCGTACGGGGAAGAGCATGTGTAGGAGTGCTGTGACAAAGTTGGCCCTTGTTTGCCATAGCCCCGTGCGTGTCGGTTGAGGACCGTTCGTTGTGACTTCGCGAGCAAGTATTGAGTTGTGTACCAAATGCATACCTTCGTATGGGAGTTGGTAAACTTATGTAACTTGAGAGTCGTAGTGTTGAACGGTCTCTCCACCCTTTGTGCAAAGCGTTGGTCAAGGTGGACGGACGGGTTTGTGAGTAGACGGAGGGTGTGTTGTTTACCTTTGGACCCGACGCTACCGTGGTTGCATGGGGAACGCACACTCGGAGGGTGGACCCGGCTCATATCTATGGTAATCTTGTGAAAGGTGGCCATACATGTTCTTAAATGATGTGTATGTCTTGCATTTGGGTTTCTCCTGCAGGATGTAAATCGATATATATCGCCATCCCTCGCGGTGACGAGTACCACTTGTCTCGAGCAGATTACATCGTAGTAATAAAGTGAACATGACGAATAAGCTTGCTGTTTTTGAAGAATTACTTCATGTATTGCAACCATGTTTTGTTAGAAATGCTCACTAAATTTATAGTCATGTTCCAACCCTTTTAAATTTGCTAAAACATGAAATTTCAGAAACACATAGGTGCTGTTTTTTGGCAATTTCAGCAAGCCACATCAAGCCCCATGCATATTAGAGTCGGTTCTTAGAACCATTTTTGACAGGTAAGCCTTGCGGAGTATATTACATACTCGGGGTTTGCCTTTAAACTAATTTTAGGCGTCCCGCAGCCCGACTACTGTGATTGCTGCGGGAAGTTTGTGCGGCAACGTGAGGAGCCCCGGGATTGGACCGTGGAGTGGGTTCCATCATCACCAAACAAAGAGTGAGGCCATGTCGTATGGGCTGATATGGTCTCCTAATAAGTTGTATATATTTATCGTCGAGATGATACGCTTTCGCACATTGTATATTAATGTAATGTAAATCTGAATTTGAACTTAGGTTGGTATTGTAAACTGAATTCAGAACTCGTGGCTTGTAATGACTTGAATATCACATGTAAAATTTGCTATCTCGTATCGAGTCTTAAACTCGGCACTAGTACTACCCGGTCCCTCACGAGCGTGGAATCCGATGGTGCAACACACAGAACACACAGGAAAACGCGATTTTAGATAGGTTCGGGCCCCTCGGATCGAGTGTAAGACCCTAGTCCTGTATGTTATGTATTGCCTTTAGCGATTTGCTAATTGCAAGATCTCGAGAGAGTTTTCGGGGGTTCCTGCTCCGCCTTATATGTCCGGGGAGCTGGGATTACATGCATAGTCCTAATCGATTACACGAATTACATATATGGAGTTCTATTTCTAACTTTCTTTATTGATTCAGAGTCCTAATCAGACTACTGAATTGTTCAATAACTTGCTCCTCAAGTCATTGTATACCGGTCTTAATGTCCGCCTTGCTTCCATACCGGTATTTAGGATCTTCTGTTATCCCGGACCAGTCAAGGACCAGTCTGTTGCCTATCGCCATCATCTTTATCTTCCTTATTTTGTCACCATGTCTCTGCGTATCCATTCCTTCATCATCTGTATACCCATAAGGCAAGTATACGACAGCAGCTCCCAGAGTAATTTTTGATTTAACCTTGAATAAATCTAACCAGTCTTCTACATGTTGGTCTTTATTTATGGTAAAATTAAAAAGAACTCCAATCTGCTGCACTCGTTCTTCTTTTTTCACAAGTGCTTTAAAAGAAGCCCGAAAAAATTATTGTTTTTCACCTTTCATATCACCTAATTAGGTAAGCATAGCTTATTCTTCTCACGGTGCGCCGACTAGGCGCACCCAATTGGGTATAGCCTCCGACTCTTGGATCATTTGAACTTCTTTCGAATAGTGCAAGAGTCCACTAGTTGATTCTTCATTATTTCCTTTAATATGCAATTCCTGCAGATCCCTCCTTTCGGTTTCCATCTTTTTCCGCTTCCAAAATCTCTATAGACCGCTCTTTGAATACGGTGCACCGGTCAGGTGCACCTAATTAGGTATAGCCCCGACTCTTGTATCATTTGGGAATCACAAATAATGCAAGAGTCTTTCCTGAGAGACTATGCTTTATCATTTCCCATCAAATCACATTCCTCTCAGCAAATTTTCGCCAAGAACATATTTTTCAGACCGGTCATACCGTTCATAATTTCATATCTCCTGTATATTTTCACCATTTTCACATAACAGACCGCCTAAATCAGCCTGAATTCATAATCCACTTAGTGAAATTTCACTAAGAACCAAAATTCTGGTTGATCGGACCAGTTTATTCCCTATATTCTCACAACGACTCGAGTCTCCAAAGCCTATAATCAGCCGGATGATTAACACCCATAGCCTAAGGCATTCTTTATCACCGAGTTATGTAAAATCTAACTCTCTCATACTACTGAATTTATAAAATTCAGTATTACTTTAATTTCAATATGAAAATCTCCGTATTTCAGACCGCTTTTACTTTTATAAAAGCACGACGGCTTATTCTTATGACCGTTAAGTCATAATTAACGCAGATAACAGATCATTAACTTTCTTATGACCGTTAGGTCATAATTGCATAGTTACGACATAGGTTATTAACAATAAAAATCCATCGGGCCTTTCAAAATGGCCCAATAACTTTCCAGCCCCGGACCCATCCCGGTGTCTATAAAAAGAAACGAAAAGTCGACCTAGGTCAACCCTGCTCCCAAAAGCTCATACGCGCCCGTCGTTCACCTTTGCGCCGTTGCTCTCTCCTTCCACATTAATCAATCTCAAGCTTTCCTTTTCCATCTCTTAAGATGGGCAAGAAGAAATCCACCACCGTCCCCTCATCTTCTTCCTCCGTTCCTCGTGATCGGCTTCCTTTCGGCGTCCAAGACCTTGGTAGCAGCAAGGTCACCGAAATATCCCTCAACGAGGCGGTTAATGATGGGTATCTTCCTCCTCAACCCATCCTAAATTGGAGCGTCCCTTCCCCTAGCCAAATTCTATGGGGAATAGACGAGTCTCAACAATTAGTTTTCAAGGCTTTTTCCTCCGCGATCTCGATCTCCCTTGCTCGTTCCTTTTCCGAGAGGACTTCTTTTCTTTTACGGATGGGAGTTAGTGAACCTCAACCCTAACTCCATCCTGCAAATTGCCTTTTTCATCCACTTGTGTGAAGCTTTCCTTGGAGTTCTCCCCACTTCAAGCTATTCCGAGTACTTGTTCCAAATCCGCCCACTTCCATTATCGGACCGCCAAGCTGCAGTTGACGGTGTAGGAATCCAATCGTCGGAGCGCAGACGAATATTTTTTCTCGTCCCATAGCCCATTGGAAAAAAGGATGGTTCTTCTGCGTCAATCCCCAACCAGCTCTTCCTGCCTTCAGCGCTAAAGTAGCCAAAAACTTCCCTACTGCAGAAACCAGTGAAAAGCTTAAAGAACACAACGAAGTTCTCGCACTTCGGCTTGCATTAGATACTTGAAGACCGTCGGAGGTGTCACCGCCGAGACAGTTCTCCGGAGCTTCATAGTGCGGGGAGTCCAACCTCTTAAAAGGCAAGAGCACCCAGCTTGGCTTTTCGACGAAGACACCGTTATGCCTTTGGATGGAACCCTTCTTCCCGACAAAGAGCGGTTAGAAGCTCGCATCAAGCAAATGTTGCAGCCGAATCCGGATCTATCCGGATGTACAAGAGTGGGTCTAGCTTTCACCTCATGCAATCCTCGCGACCCCGTAAGTACCTCTTCCTATTTCTTCAAATCTCTCTTGTTTGTCACCATCATTTACTTACAAAGACTCAATCTTTATAATTGCAGAAAATGGACAACTACAGGAGTCACCCTCCTCTTCCTCCTAATGACACTTGGGGAGAGGATTATGCCAACAATACCGCTCCTCTAGCTGTTCCAGCTCGGCTCGACTCAAAGGCCCTCGGACCGGTCCTTTCCCTTACCTCCCAGCCTTGCTCCAAAAATCACCAAATCCGGGGCCGTGGTTCAAGCTCCTAGTACAAGAAAACGTACTACTTCCTTGACCATTGGCGGACCTGCTACTTCTTCCGCCGCTCCCGGCGATACTCTCTCGGAGGCACAAAAGCTTGAAGAGCAACGACGCGAGGTAGAAGGCTGTCGAAAGGGATCGCCGAGCAGCTCGGGCCATTCTTGAAGCTTCCTTGGAAAAAACTCAAGGTACCTCCTCCTCGGTCGATCCCTTATCCAAGGTACCCAAAAGGTCCCGGTATGGCCCCCAGCACCGGTCCTAATGATGCTGCGAAGCAACTCCAACTCCGCAAGTCAATTCAGCGGAGAAAAGGGCTGCAGACGAAGTGGTGGAGATACTCAAGGTCCGCCCAAGAAGATCAAGACTTCCACCGGCTTCAAGAAGGCTTCCTCGTAAGTCTAACTCTTTTCTAAATTATTTCATCTCGCTAAAGCTCCAAAACTGCCGAAGCTCCTTACCCCGATCTTATTAAATGTGCTTTCTTCTTTCAGGATCCCTTCTAACTTCCAAGCTAGCATAGCTAGCTTTCTAAGAAATAAAGCTTCTTCAACAGCCCCGCCGGCGGTGTTTCTATCTCTACTCCGGATGCACCACGACTGGTCCCACCCCCGGCGCTTCGCAACCTAGTACCACTCCTGCCGCTTCCTCTCGGATCGGTAGCGCTCCTGCTTCCACTCTCACTACTCCAATCACGGAACCTCGGGGTGCGACATCCACGAGAGGAACTCCCCGCTGCCCCGAGTGTAGAAACCGAAGAGCAGGTTACCATTGCTTGAAGGCTCATCTTCCGGTAATCCTCCTCAAGCTACCTTATTCTAGATTCCTCCGGAGTTATCATTTGGACCGGTCCGGATGGAAGAAATTCCTCGCCGGCCTAGGACAACACGCAAATCTCCTAGAGAACCAAAGCCGGCTAGAATGGTAGTTGGAGACGTGGAGGTAGACAGTTCGAGCGGAGCCGGAACTTTCATCGCTACAGCTCAATGGGACGCTCTCCAAGAAGAAGCTTTAAAGAATTTTTCGGAATCCGGCCGGGTATATCCTCTCGCTTCAAAAATCTCTCTAGGCAATCACATTCTAATTATGGGCTCTCTCAATCTTTCCTTTAGGTTCTCCTCAAAAGTTACGAGGCCAAGACCGCCATTATCGCCCGCTTACGGGAGGAGCTCAACACCAATCAAGAACGATTGGGTGAACCGGAAATTCGGACCGCCGGTCCGAAGGCCAAGGAAAACGATCTCTAGACGAGAGAAGCCGGTCTCCAGAACACCCATCGAATGATGGAGGAGCGCCGGCAAGAAATCATCAAGCTTCGTCAAATTAATCGAGTAATATTCTCAATTTGTCTTATATATTCCACATTTTTCTCGTTATCTTCCTTCCTGATTAATCCCATTCTTGATCCTAGCGTCGAGTCTTGTTGCTGCTCATAAAAAAGCTGAAGAGGTCCTCATAGAAAAGCAGCCGCTCAAGAGCAAGCACTAGAAGAGGGCTCTCATGACGAAGAACAACGAGCGGTGCGGATTGGAGAACTCGAAGGCGAGCTTACTCGCTAAAGATAACATATTAGCTCAAGCACTTCGCTCCAACAAGATGCTAGACACCGAGAACGCTCGCTTGAAAGCTGAACTAGTCGAAGCCTTAGAAGCGACGAAATCAGCACAAGCGGACAAGGAGAGCGCCCGAAGACCGCCCAAAAGCTGAAAGAATCCAACACAAACATCAAGGGCAGATTCGGAGCTGCCGAGATCGAGCACAGGCGTAAGTCCCACCTTTCTTGTTTACTCTTATGTCATCTTTTGAAAATACCGGTCTTCAGCAATATCCCAGTTTTAAATTTATACTTGTTTTTTCGGAACTTACTCGCATGCACAGTGCGTACTCGGAGTATCTCAATGGCGATCAAACTATTGATCCCAACGAGATAGACCTTGAGCCCGCCATCCGGGCAATCCTAAGAAGAATCCGAGAACATTCAAGGATGATTGCTGCTTCAGGAGGAGGACACATTGCCGCTATAATCCGGTCTTGGACTCCGGTCGAAGAATGTGATTTCAATTTTATCGGGGATGGCGCCCACCCTAATACTACCGAAGACCGGTTCAATGAGCTGAAAAACTCACTCATTGGCACTGTTATCGGAGTTGGTGGAAGATGTTCCTCTTGATCCAACAGCGTCCCTCTCAACGTAGCGGTAGCAGCTTTTGCCCTAGACCAAGATGCTCGGGATGCAGCAACCGCCGCCGTACGGACAATAGAAAATGCCTTCGAAGATCTTGATAGGGATTTGCCAGTATCCTCTTCTGATTCGAAGAAACGCTGGATGATAGGCTTGAGGAAAATCCTATGACCGGTGACACCGGTACTTCCAGCTGGTCCTGCTTAGTAAACTTTGTAATAGGGCTATTTTGGAATCGGACATCTTGGTCGTCATATTTTAAATATCGGTTACTTTTCTTTTCTATATGAATACTGGTTTCACCATCATACTTGCTAACTCATTTACTTAAGACATGATGGTTATTTCAACTCGAATAATTATGATCCAATTTTGGCTCTTAATCAGACACAGATCACAATTCATAATTATAGCTTACTTTAACAAGATCATGTAACATAAGCAAAAAGCTAGTTTGTAGGATTTCAAGATTTCACAGATCGTCCTTAACACAATAGTCTACCAATCAGTATTCATAATATCATAGATCGCTCTTAACATAGCAGAATAGCAAAGTATCATAGATCTGCTCTTAACATAGCAGAATAGCAAACTATCACAGACTCGTTGTTAACATAATGTAACAACCCACAGCAATAAAATGCATTTCATGGCATTCATGAGGATGTCATCGCATTTTATTTGTGAGATCATTAAGCATGTGGTATTAATCATAAGCACATAAAATATCAAAGTAACTAAAGAATAAATGAGGTGTTAAAAAGAAATAAAATGAGAAGAAAATTCAAGTTTAACATTTTCTATGGTTCAAATATCACAAATAAAGATTTATGAAAATTTATTGAAAGCATTTTGTCATGTAAAAATATTTGCAGAAAATAAACAAAGTCTCTTTATTTAATTTAGCTATGAATTTTTAATCCAAAAATGATTTGGAGTTTCTACCGGGACTTAATAGGAAAAATGCTTAAAATGCTTTCATTTAGACCCCTGAAAAATTTGGGAATTTTTGGAGCTCGGGAAAGCCACTTTTTAATTTCGCGAAAGCAGGAGGGCCTTTTTGCAAAATGGCCAAGACAGGCCCAGGCGTCGGCCTCTTCTTCTCCCTCTCTTTCTCACCGCGCGCTCGCGCGCCGCGGCGCACCGCCTCTCCGGCGTGGTGCCACGACCCGGGCCACGCAGCTGCTGGCCGGGAACCGCCACGGGAGGGGATAAAAGCCCCGCCGGCTCCCATTTTTCCTTCCTCTCCCCCTCCTTTCGCCCCGCCATTGCCGCACCTCAAACCTCACCGTCGCCGAGGCTGCTCCGGTGCCTCCCCGTCCATGCCACCACCACCCGAGCCCCGCCGGGTCCTCGCGAAACTTGGTCCCGTGATCAATTAGCTTGAGCCGCTCCACTCCGACGAGGCGAGCTCATCTTCTTCCCCGGGCTTCCGACCGTGCTCCTCCATCGCAACTCCAAATTCGTGACCTCCGGTGAGCCTCTCGTCCGGGTCCTTGGTTTCCTAAGTGCGCAGCTTGATACTCTCTACTCCCGAGTCACTTATTGTCCACATTGTTCCACAGAAGTCCGGCAATCATCGTTTTTCCTTAGCTCCGGCCGCCACCGTCTCCGACATCCACGGTGAGCACCCTCGTCGAGCCTTGCTCATGTACTTTTGAGTCCACGACGAGCTTGCGCATGCTCCGTAGTCCGCGCCGGCGAGTTTTCCCCAATTTCTGTAGTCCGTGTCGAGCTCGCGCCACCGCCGAGAGGTTGCGCTCCGGTCGGACCTCGCCGCCGGCATACTTCCGCCGAACTCATGCTCCGTCGTGCACACTGGAGTGTTCCCCGCGTCGTGTAGTTGCTCTAGGTAGTCTCACGGCGAGCTTTGGGCCATCGCCGGCCGATTCCGGTGGCTGCGCGCCGCCGGCTCGCCGCTGCGGTGGTGCCACACCGCGGGCCACACGCGGGTGGGATCGCGTGTGGCTACGTGGGATCGGGTGTGGCCAACCCCGTGGCCCCCGTGTGGCACGAAGTGTTTTTAAATTTTCAAAATTCGTAGAAAATTCAATAAAATCCAGAAAAATACCAAACCAACTTTGTTAGACTCGGAAAAATGAGATCTATCCATTTGTGAAATAAAATAATTATTTTTTATAAATTTATTTATAATTTGTATTTAATCACTTTCTTTGATTGAAGAAAAGCTATTATTTTATGTAAATAAAATGTTTAATTATGAAAAATAATTTTATTTAATAAAGGAGATACTGCAGACGAAATTATTGATGAAATTTATTTTTCCAACATTAAACTTAAACTATGTTAATTTATATGATCACAATGTATTAACCTTTAATCACTTAAAGTAATTATTTAGTTATTGCCTAATAAATCGAGTAATTAATTATTAAACTTAAGTAGTTAGTGACCTTAATTAAGTAATTAAGGAAACAAAATTAATTAATAATGATCTTAATTAAACATTTGCTAATCAAGTATAATTAAATATTAATTAATGCTTAATGACATACTTATCTCTAATCTATTAATCAACTAAAGTGATTAAGCATTAATCATTACCTATTATCTATGGAACTTCATAAATGAATCCTTGCATACTTTCATCATACGCATTCATGCATACATGATTGTGATTCGCGATGCGTTGTCGGTCGACTAGGTTCGAAGTAATCGAGGTTCCACCCGAGGGCGAGTCGAGAGCCGGGGATCTCGAAGTCGACCCAGCCGCCGAGGAGACTAACTTCGAACAAACTCAAGGCAAGCCCCGGTGCATCCTACCTATGTTTTTAAATATTTTACTTTATCACATAGTACGGTTATGCTTGTGCATTAGGTGTTAGGGTTTGGTTGAAACCCTAGATGCGTTATGGTAGGTTTCCGTTTGTTTATTCTATACTTGGTACAGGTAGCTCAATAGAGGCTAAGCTTAATGCATAGTGGCAACGGTAGATGGTTAGGACACTTAAAGCATGGAGGCTTTAAGAGTTTTGTGTTGACATTAAAGTTGTTGAGAGTGATAATGAAGTTGAGACCGGACGGGCCCCGTAGGAGAAAGGGCAAGACGGAGATGAGGTCTTGCAAGGTGGTAGCCCCGTCTCGTGTCGGTCAAGGACCGTACCGTTGTCGGCTTAGTTGAACAAGTTTGAACGTACCGTGCTACATGCTGGTATCATAGGCCCAGCAAGCTGATGTACCCTATCGCCCCGGAGATGTAGCGTAGCCAACTCTCTTTTATCGGCTGTTAGTGAGAGGATAGTCTCACGGGAGGGAGATTGGTCGACCACGAGGGAAGTCATGGCGTCGCCATACTTCCGGTGGAGTTGGAAATGGCTAGTCTCGCTGTCGGTGCTAGCGGGAAAGGTTGTCATATACGATCGGGGTGATGCGTATACGTCGTGTAGTCGGGTTTTGCCGACTGGTATAAAATCGATTCGAATCGTTGTCCCTCGCAGTAATGAGTACCGCTTGTTTAGCTCGTCACATCGTAGTAACTTTTATGGAAGATGAGGAAGATGAGAGATGGAAGGATAAAGATCTATTATATCTTGTTTGGAAACTTGATTGAATAGCGTTAGGTTGCAAACACCATGGCTAATGAACATAACTCTGAGCTAAAATATCGAAAGTAAGGACCCACCCTTTAATGCTATTTTTCGCAAAGGAGTAAATCCCACAGCCAGAAAGCCTTTGCATACTAGGCGTCGGCCTTAGCGTGCCATGTTGACGGGTCGGTCTTGCTGAGTATTAGAATACTCAAGGTTTGTTCGTTACCTTACAGGGAATGAGTCGTGCTATCACGACTTGTACGGCAGTTTTCCCGAGGAGGAGCGAGTGTCCCGAGTGAGGTTCCCTTCGGTGGGAACGAATCCCCACACCTTGAAGAGAGAGGACCGTGATGTACGAAGGCTCGGTGCATCACGTTGTTTAGTTTGAAGTCTTGAGAGTTGTATAATAGACAAGCTTTCACTCGAATACTCGTAGAATGTTGAAACTTCAATAATGTTATCTTTTCGCTGCACGAATGTTTGTATTTCGAAAACTTGGTTGTATTATACCATGATGTATATATTCTGGCTTGTATAAGATAATGTTTCTGTTGTAACTCGCTTCGTCGATCGTTCCTCTGTTCCGATTCCGTGTGGTCCCGAAGGGGATGTCACACATAACAGCCCCCTGGCTCAATAATTTAATGCAAAATTAAAATATGGAGACACAAAAAACAAACATCATCATTAGATAAAATTACTTTATTATAATATAAAAAACTTTACAATAAATACTCTTAAATATAAAAACGACGAAGCTGATCAATGTTCTAGGAATTTGGAATCTCTTCTTCCTCCAAGGTCATAAGCCTATAAGCCCCGGTCCGGAAACCGATTTAACCAAAAAAGGTCCTTCCCAGATCGGTGACAACTTATGCCTGCTCTTGTCGAGTCGAATCTTCCGAAGAACCAAGTCTCCTACTTGGAACTCCCGAGTGCGAACATTACGATCATGATAACGACGTAATCCCCGATGATATTTAGCGGCTTGAATCGAGCTTGATCCCTCAATTCTTCCCCAGCGACCAATTCAACTTGACGTTGATCATCATACGTTTCTTCATCATAATATCGTACTCGAGCTGACACCATATTTACTTACGTAGGTAGCATGGCTTCGGATCCATACACCAAAGAAAATGGAGACTGTCCCGTAGCTCGCTAACATTAGTGCGCAGCCCCGAAAGTACCCAGGGCAGTTCCTTAACCCACTTTCCTGCATACGGCTTCAATCGGTCAAAAATTCTTGGTTTAAGACCGGTCAAAATCATTCCATTAGCTCGTTCCACTTGTCCATTGCTTTGCGGGTGTGCCACTAACGCATATTGCACCTTGATCCCTAAACTCTCGAGCATAGTCTTTGAAGAGCTCGAAGTGAATTGAGGCCCATTATCAGTAATAATATTGTATGGGACCCCAAAACGTACAAAGATGTTCTGCAAAAATTTGATTGCGCGAGCTGTGGTTGTACTAGTAACTTGCTTCGAGCCTCAATCCACTTGGAAAACTTGTCTACTGCCACAAAAATATGCGTGAATCCTCCCGGCGCCCATTTAAAAGGTCCAACTATATCCAGCCCCCAAGTAGAAAAAGGACAAGTCATTTGGGATCAATGGCAACTCTTGAGTCGGAGTATGAGGTCTGTCTTGCAAAAAGCCGACATCCTTGGCAATTCTTAACCACTCTATGTGCATCATCCGTTGTTGTAGGCCAATAAAATCCTTGTCCGAATACCTTTCCAACCAATGTCTTTGAAGAAGCATGATTTCCGCAAATTCCCTTGTGTACGTCTTCAAGCAATTGAATGTCATCGAAACCGATACACATTTCATCAAAATATTAACTCCGCGCTTATATAATTCTCCTTCGAGAATTAAATAACTACGGGCTCGAACTTCTAATCTTTGCTTCTCCACTTTATCTTACGGAGTTTTACAAGATTGCAGATAGTCAAGATACGGAGTACGCCAATCAGAATCAATAATCATAACATCCAATGGCTGAATATCGTCGGCATTGGACTCGCTTGCTATCTTTTACGGTAAGACCGCCTCCTCGACTGGTCCTTCAATACCGCTTTCTCCTCCTACCTCTTTAAGACCGATTCGTCCACGATCTCCGTAATAGTAGCTTTACGCTCCATCTTTATAGATGGTTTATCCAATACTTGAAGAAAGACGCCAGGAGGAACCGCTTGTCGTGAAGATCCCGGTCTAGCCAACTCATCCGCAGCAGAATTATTTCCGCGCGAGTATATGAGAAAATCGCAAACCATCAAATTTGTCTTCAAGTTTCCGAACCTCTTGACGGTAAGCAATCATATGATCATCATGAGCATCCCACACCTTGTTAACTTGACTTATCACCAACATTGAATCACCATAAATGTCCAACCGTCGGACTCCTAGCGAAACAGCTACTCTAAGCCCATGAAGCAAAGCTTCATACTCCGCTGTATTGTTGGAGGCTCGAAAATGCATTTGTAACACATATCCGAGTGGTTCCTTTTGCAGGGTGAGAAGTACCACCCTAGCCCCCGCGCACGAAAGCTGCAGAGACCCATCAAAGAACATCTCCCAATATTCCAATGCTTGAATCTCTCGCGGCACTTGTGTCTCCAGCCATTCTGTTATGAAATCAGCTAATGCTTGTCCCTTAATAGCCGTTCGTGAAGAAAACGTAATCTCATACTGGCCAAGTTCTATAGCCCACTTAGCAACTTGGCCAATCGCTTCTCGGTTTCGGACAATATCTCCAATGGCAAACCCAGTCTTAACCTCAATAGGATGTTCTTGGAAATAATGCTTCAGCTTCCGAGAAGTTATCACTACAGCATATATTAACTTCGCAATTGGAGATATCGTATCTTTGATTCGAGTAAGAACTTCACTTACAAAATAGACCGGATGTTGCACTAATTGCAGGTGTCCTTCCTCCTTCCGATCAACCGCCGAACCGTGCTCACCACATGGGTCGTTGCGGAGATATATAACCGAATAACCTCATCGGGTTCAGCGGCACCAATACGGAGGCTTGCTAAGGTACTCTTTAAGTTGATCAAGTGCAGCTTGTGCTTCATCAGTCCACTCAAACTTATCTTGCTTTTTGAGTAACTTGAAGAACGGAAGTCCACGTATTCCCAGTCTTGAGATGAAACGGCTAAGAGCTGCCATACTGCTCGTCAACTTCTAGCCATCCTTCAAGCAACTCGGGGTTGCATGTTAACAATTGTCTGAATTTTTCTCGGATTAGCTTCAATGCCTCTCCATGACACCAAATAACCCGAGTAGCTTCCCGGAACGAACTCCAAACACACACTTTCCAGGATTTAGCTTCATGGAAAAATTCGCAGATATCGAAGGTCTCTACCAGGTCGAGAGAAGATCTTCAGTTTTCGAGATTTGACCACTATATCATCAACATAAGCTTCTGCGTTCCGTCCTAATTGCGAATCCAAGCAACGTTGTATACTACGCTGATATACGTAAGGCATAGTCGTATAACGAGTATGCTCCAAAGGGGGTAATAAATGCGGTCTTTATTTGATCTTCAACTCTTAGCGGTATTTGATGATATCCCGAGTAAGCATCAAGAAAACAAAGACGCTCGCAGCCAGCGAGTCGAATCAACAACTTGGTCAATTCGAGGCAGCGCGAAAGGATCTTTGGGACAAGCTTTGTTGAGACCAGTATAATCGACACACATCCTTAATTCTTTAGTATTCTTTTTAGGTACAAGAACCGGATTGGCAAGCCAATCCGGATGATACACCTCCCTAATAAACTTAGCTGCTAATAATCTAGTTATTTCCTTCTTAATAGCTTTCTTGCGGTCTTGAGCAAATCTTCGGAGCTTCGGTTTAACCGGCTTCGCATCGGGACGCACCAACGGTGCGTGCTCGATCTTCTCCCTAGGAACACCCGGCATGTCGGAAGGCTGCCATGCAAAGATATCCCGATTTTCCTGGAGGAAAAGGATGAGCGCGCGTTCCTATTTATCCCCCAAGTCAGCCCCTATATGGGTGACCTTAGAGGGGTCCGACTCATCCAAGCTGAATAGTTTTGGAAACCACTACATCAGCCTTCAATTTCTCCTTTGCAACCTTCTTGATCGGGACTTCATCCTCCAGCCTTGCCTGGACTTCTAAAGCCTCAACTACTTCTCCGATTTCTCGATGTTCATCCTCCGAATTGGTCCGAGAGGCCAACTCGGTGCTATGTACCTCACAAGTATAAGCGGTCTTGATGTCACCTCGAAACGACAAAACTCCGTTTGGTCCTGGCATCTTCAGCATCAAGTATTGGTAGTTCGGAATGGCCATAAACTTTGCCAAAGCTGGCCTTCCAAGTATCGCATGATACGCTGAATCAATATCAGCCACCTGGAAAATAATATTCTCCCTCCTGTAGTTCTCCTTCGTCCCGAAGATCACTGGCAGAGAAATCTGCCCCAAAGGATAGCAATTCCGTCCGGGTATTATACCATGAAACGGTGAGACGCTGCGCTCCAAATCAGCTACGGAAAGGCCAAGCTGCGGCGAGTTTTGGCGAACAAAATATCCAGGCAGCTTCCGCCATCAATGAAGGTCCTCTTCAACCGCACCTTGTGAACAATGGGGGCCAAGATGAGCGGATATCTACCAGCTTTAGGCAATGCCTCAGGATGATCAGCTCTACTGAAAGTAATGGGCACTTCGGACCATCGTAAGTACTCGGGTGTAGCGGGAGCGACGAGCATTAACCTCTCAAAACGCCAACTTTTGCTTTCTCTTTGATTCGTAAGCGTCCGGGCCTCCAAAAATCATGTTCACCTCTCGAGTTGGTTCTTGAAAACCTTCATCATCCCCATTGTCATCGTGTTCTTTGTCCTTGCCCTTGTTATCCCTCCGATTCCGATAAGCGGATCGGGGTGCGACCTTTAAGGCGAACCGAGCGAACGGCCTTAACGAGAAGCACTCCTTGGCTTTATGATTCCCATTATGAATCATGCAAGGGCCTTCTAGGAGTGTTTCGAACGACAATCGTTCTCTCGGACCTCTCTTGGGAGGTGGCAGCAGGTCTCCTCCATGAGGCCGGTCGACAGCTGCAACAAGGTGATCAGCCTTGCGCTTATTGTTGTTCTTGGATCCAGATCGGTTGCCTTGATCATGCTTTGGTTCCTTCTCTTTGTTCCCGCGCAAATTGACCACGTTCGATTCACCAGCGAGCATAGTCGTCCGCTATCTTGAAGCACTCGACGCCGTCATGGTAAGGTTTTGATTTCGCCTTCCAATCTTGTGAACCAAAGCTTCACTCCGGACGCCGACTTGAAATGCAGCAATCACCTGCTAGTCGGGAACATTGGGAATTAAGGCCTTCTTATTACGAAATGCTCGATGAAGTCGGTGAGGGTCTCGTCGGGCTTACGCTTCAGCTGTTGAGGTCGAAGTAGTTCCCTAGCTTCTCACAAGTCGCTTGGAAATTCTCTACGAACTTTTTGGTGAGATCGCCCCAAGAAGAAATAGATTTCTTGGGTAGGGACTGCAACCATAAGCGTCCAGCCTGCTCCATGCACATGGGGAGGTAATTAGCTAGCACAAACGTATCTCCTCCTGCTGACCGGATGGCGGTGGTGTACATGCGTAGCCACTCGGCAAGAGGTGCTTTACCATCATACTTATCAATGGCCCCGGGCTTAAATCCCCTAGGGTATTTGCAAATGCGTAAATCCCGCGTAAAAGCGGGAATCACGGAGTATTCGTCGTCCTCCAGACCGGTCCGGACCGGTGAAGGGGAACATCGACGAGGGTAATGCCGGTAGTTGCGATCCCTGTCATCATCGGAATAGTCGTAATAGCGATCATCTTGATACCTATCTCCCGAACCACCCCGACCATCATTAATCACCGGCTCCGCATTCCGAGGAGGAGGCGAAGGCGGAGGTGGAGGCGCCGCTTGACGATCATTGTTTTTCGGTTCCTCATGCCGCGATGGAGGTGGGGGCGGAGGTGCCGCTTGACGATCATTGTCGGCACGCCGGGTTCAACGTCTCTGTCCCGGTTATCTCGCCCTCTTCGGTCTCTAGTATCACGACGATCATCCCTTCCGGGCCGCTCGTCCCGATGAGCATGCCTATTACTATGTCCTCGATGATCATTCCGCGGATGATTTAAACTAGGGGGTGGCGCCGAAGCAGCCGGTCCACACCGAGGTGAATTAGTCACGCGCGGACGAGACGGGGCAGGGTCGCGTGGACGATCATCCACATGACCGGTGCGACGCCTCTCATCTTCCTCATGTCTCCGACGTTCTTCCGCTCTTTCTGCATGGCGATCAATGAGGACATTACGAGCGTCCCGGTTGCCATTAAGCGGTACGTGCAAATCTTGATCGGGATCTCGTTCATGTGCATCCGCGATCGGGGTGTGTCGAGGCCCGAGCCTTCCGCCGAGGAAGCTCCTTCGGACCGAGCTCTCGTAGGCCGCTTTGAGCGAGAACGCGAGCGGCTTGAAGATTCCGATCTGTCATGGACGAGTTGATTGGTTTGCAAAGCGGCCGCATCTACCAAATTCGGAGCGCGTTGCAACCCCGGTGTTGCATTGAAAACTTCTTCCGGTATTGTCTCGAGGATTTGTTTCACTCCAACAATGTTGTGAATCGGCGACGTGAAGACCCGAGCGCCATTTAATTCCACTTCCATGGAGCTCAAAACCAAAGCCCCGCTCGAAGAACGATGTCGCCTTCCACTGCGACACCCGCGTCGGCTGTTATATCCTAGGGACGTTTCTTCCGGGTCTCCGGACCGGTCCGGCAATGGGCCCGTGGCTGGGGAGCGATCGCGGGAGCGTTTCCTCCGGCCTGATCAGCAGCATTTGCACGCGGATTTGCAGCTGAAGATTGCGGAGGTCGTTCATCTCTATTTGCTTCGTCGTCTTCACGGTGACGGCGATCGGATTCTTCTCTCGCCAGACCTTTCTTCTTCTTCAGCAGCTTCCTCTCGAAGTAAGTTGGCGAATAACTGGTCCTGTCATGAAGACTTGGAAGAAGGCTGGACGTTCTTCTTCGAAGTCATCAATGAACTCGCTAGAGCGGCTCATCTCTACAGATTGAGCTTTAATCCGAGATGCGGGCGGTCCGATTGTTCGCGCTAAAGCTGCGTCGGATCCGCCAAGTTCGGGGCTGGGATGTCAACCGTGACAGGTGATCGCGCTTCGAAGCTGCGGCCTAACAACGAGTCGGATTCAACAAAAGCAGTTTTCCGACCGAATCAGCTTCAAAGTCAAGGGACCCGAAGCGGATCTTGAAGCCGGGCTCGAAGTCGACGACGAGCGAAGAGGCCATCGAACTCGGCTGGGAACTCGCCGGGACTCCTTCCTAGCGCGCCAAATGTCGAGTCTTAAACTCGGCACTAGTACTACCCGGTCCCTCACGAGCGTGGAATTCGATGGTGCAACACACGGAACACACAGGAAAACGCGATTTTAGACAGGTTCGAGCCTCTCGGATCGAGAGTAACAGCCTACGTCTTGCATGTTATGTATTGCCTTTAGCGATTTGCTAATTGCAAGATGACGAGAGAGTTTTCGGGGTCCCTACTCCGCCTTATATGTCCGGGGAGCTGGGATACATGCAGAGTCCTAATCGATTACATGAATTACATATATGGAGTTCTATTTCTAACTTTCTTTATTGATTCAGAGTTCTAATCAGACTACGAATTGTTCAATAACTTGCTCCTCAAGTGATTGTATACTGGTCTTAATGTCCGCCTTGCTTCCATACCGGTATTCGGGATCTTCGTTATCCCAGCACCGATCAAGGACCGATCCGTTGCCTATCGCCATCATCTTTATCTTCCTTAATTTGTCACCATGTCTCTGCGTATCCATTCCTTCATCATCTCGTATACCCATAAGGCAAGTATACGACAATCCGTGCACTTAATTATGTTATGTAAATTGTGAATGTATCGTTGATGTATGTGCAATGTACGTTCACTTCGTCGAATGTCCCCCAATATGATCCTGTGCGACAATCCCTCTTGCTTATCAAGGTCGGGGTGTCACACCGGCATATCCATACCTTGCCATATTAGGGAGAATAGCAATAAACAAGTTCGAAGCGGTGATCCATGTCCCGTACCTTCGCATGAAAATGCCCGCAAAAGGCGAGAGTCATCACGGTGAAAGGAGACCAAGCATCTAGTAAGAGCAATAGAGAGAGCCTTCAGCCTAGAAGCAGCAAACATCGGTGACATCGACTCCCTGCACACGAGAGGTCACGATCGAAGAAGAAGAAAGAAAGATCAAGAAGGAGCAGGACAAGAAGAGCGCGATGGCGGAAAGAAAGGACGCAGACAACGAGGGAATACCAATCCAGCCGGACGAAGAAACAAAGTCGATCTGCTCGACAAAATGGTACTCGGACAGTCGAGTAATCATAGTAAGCGGTCTAACGCTAAGAGAAGAAAGAAGACTCCTTCGTTTCCTGCTCAAAAACGAAGATGTCTTTGCATGGTCATCTCGAGACCTCGAAGGGGTAAGCAGAGAGGTCATAGAGCACAAGCTTGAAATCGACCCATCTGCGAAGCCAAGAAAGCAAAAATTGAGGAAAATGTCGGAAGAAAAGGTGGAGGAAAGGAGAGCCGAAGTAAAGAGAGCTGCTGGACGCTCAAGTGATAAGAGAAGTAAAATACCCAAAGTGGCTGGAAAATGTGGTCATGGTAAAGAAGAAAAGCGGAAAGTGGAGAATGTGCATAGACTTCACGGACCTCAACTAGTCTTGCCCCAAAGATGACTTCCCGCTGCCCGGAATAGACAAGGTGGTCGATGCTGCCGCAGGAAGTGAGATGCTCTCACTCATTGGACTGCTTTTCAGTATACCACCAAGTCCGGCTAAAAAGAGAAGACGAAGAGAAAACAAGCTTCATCACTCGTTCGGAACCTAATGTTTCATCGGAATGCCGGAAGGGCTCAAGATGCAGACCCAACTTTCGTAGAATGTCCGGAAGAGTCTTCAAATCACAAATCGGAAGGAACGTCCACGCGTATGTAAACGACGTAGTAGTCACAAGCACAAAAAGAGAAGATCACATTGATGACCTCGTAGAAACCTTCGCTAACCCGAGAGCAGCGAACCTAAAACCGAACCCGAGAAAAATGCATCTTCGGAGTCCAAAAGGTAAAAGTGCACGGGTGTTTAGTAAACTCAAAAGGAATCCAAGCAAGCCGAGAAAAAGTAAAAGCAATAACAAGTATGCAGCCTCCTCGATCCATAAAAGAAGTGCAGAAGTTAACTAGAAGAATGGCAGCTCTAAACAGATTCAACTCCATCTCGGCAGAAAGGAGCTTGCCCTTCTTCAAAGCACTCATGGGCTCGGGAACCTTCGAATGGACCGAAGAGCAGCAGAAAGCGTTCGAAGAGCTGAAAAAACACCTTGAAGCAACTATCGGGTTAGCCAGCCCCGAGCAAGGCGAAGCACTCCTATTATACGTGTCGACAAACCACTTTGCGGTCAGCGTAGCTCTAGTACAAGGAAAAAAAGGATAAGAACAATAATGGACAAAATGGAAAGGAAAAGGAGCTTTTTCAGCAGTACCGGTATAATTCGTTAGCGAAGCACCGGCAGGGCCGAAGCTGTTCTACTCGTAGATGGAAAAAAATATGCTATGCAGTAGTCATGGCGGCCAGAAAGTTAAGGCATTACATCGAAGCACACAAAATCGTAGTCCTCACCATCAAGCCCTTAAACGACATCTTCGGAAATAGAGAGGCCTCGAGCATAGTTGGAAATGGGCAATGGAGTTGTCCGAGTTTGTTATTGACTTCAAAAGACGAAGCGTAGCAAAGTCACAAGTATTGGCAGACTTCGTGGCGGATCGGACAGCACCAAGATACTCAGCCGAAGGTCCTATAACGGAAAAAATTTAGGTAATACAATGCAACGACGCACGGGGCTCCGCAGCGCCGGTGTCGCAGCAGATAGTCACCTCGCCCTCGGGTATTAAGGCGAGGTGCGCGGCCGGACTAGAATTTGAAAGCGAGGATGACAGATGCACAAACAATGTGGCAGAGTACAAAGCGATACTCGCTGGGTCTTAGAAAAGTAAGGTCATTGGGCATGAAAAGCTGCAAGGTGAAAACAGACTCAAGGGTAGTCGCAAGCCACATAGACAAAGATTACAAAACAAGAGAGCCCTTGCTTGCGAAGTACCTGCTCGAAGTCGGAGGAATGGACAAGTTCTTCAAAGGGTTTGACGTCGAGTATGTCGAAAGGAAAAACAACGAAGACACAAACGCACCGGCCAAAGCAAAAGACAACCATTGCCCGCCGACATCTTTTACGAAGTAATCACAAAGCCATCAACCCGAAGCACGCAAGGCGAAGCAAAGCTCATACAAGCAATAGCCTCGCAAGACCGGAGAGCACCTCTCATGGCCTTCATCAATGGCTATTACCAACCGAGTCGAAGGTAGAACAGTTAAGGCTGCAACAAAGGGCGCAAAGCTACCATATACTTGTAAGAGGAATTGTACAAATGCGGGATATCTAGCCCACTATCGAAGTGCCTAAGCCAAGAGCACGGAAAGCAACTCCTCCGTGAGATCCACTCAAGAACTAGCGGCTCGCACATCGGCGCCCGCGTCCTTGCAACAAAAACGATAAGGCGGGGTTTCCTTTGGCCAAGTATGATAACATGCGAAGCATGCCGGAAGATATTAGGAAAGCACTCAGCCCCATCGCAGCCATCACGACTAATCATGCCCATCCGGCCGCTTAGCAAGTGGGCGGAAGAGCTACCAGCCATAGTTTAGTCGCACAATACAACCGAGTCCGGAACAACGGGCTTCACACCATTCCGATTGCTATTCGGTGAAGATGCCATGACACCGGAAGTGTCGAGTCTTAAACTCGGCACTAGAACTACCCCGTCCCTTATGAGCATGGAATTCGATGGTGCAACACACGGAACACACAAGAACACGCGATTTTAGACAGGTTCGGGCCTCTCGATGGAGAGTAATACCCTACATCCTGTGTGTTATGTATTTCCTTTAGCGGATTGCTAATTGCAAGATCTTAAAGAGTTTTCGGGGAGGGGGGGGTCCCTGCTCCGCCTTATATATCCGGGGAGCTAGGGTTACATGCGAGTCCTAGTCGATTACACGGATTACATATATGGGAACTCTATCTCTAGCTTTCCTTATTGATTCGAGTCCTAAGAGACTACAAATTGCTCCTTTACTTGTTTCTCAAGTTATCATACGTCGGACTTGATACCCGCCTTATCTCCATACCGGTATATGGAATCCTCTGTTATTCCAGACTGGTTAGGAACCGATCTGTTGGCTATCTCTGCCAGCTTTATCTTCACTAATTTGTTACCGTCTCTCTACGTATCCATTCCTTTATCATCTCGTATACCCATAAGGCAAGTATACGACAAGAAGAAATCAAGAACGAGGAGCACAAGGTCAACGACCAGCCATGATAGACAAGTCGAAGCCATATCAAAAGACAAGATGGAAATAGATAGGCTCGAAGCAACCGAAAGCCTAGAAAAGTATCAAGAAGAAACCGAGAAAGTGGAGAGAAAAAGGTAGTCCCAAGGGCCTACAACTTGGGAGACCTAGTCCTAATCGGGACTCAAAGAACGAAGTGAAGGGAAAGCTCGAACCGAAGTGGGAAGGGCCATATATCATCGCAAAGGTCGGAAACTCGGGATCCTACGAGGCTCAAGTCCATGGATGGAGAAGAGCTACATCACTCCTGGAACACCGACAATCTCCGCATGTTTTACGTTTAAAGTAGAACTTGTAAAAAACACGACTTCGCGTACTATAAGCGAAGCGATGAGTAGATTTTAATTTTTTTACAAAAAGACCGTACTATTTTCCTCGTAGGGAAGCCCTAAAAGGGCGTGAGGTTTTTAACGAGGCGGTATGTGTAATAGCAGCTACAATCAATATAAAGCTGCATTCCCCAAATCGAAGCAAAACAATCGAAACGACTTCCGGAAATAATGAAAGTCCGAACATTCGACGGTGAGGCAGTACCTCATCAAATAGTTGTACTCCTTCGGGCACAAGCAATACACCCAAGAGTAATAGCTAGAAAAACCACTCCGTCGGGTGAGAAACAAAAGCCCCGGAGTGCTGGCTTACAAAACACTCACTCCATCGGGCAAAAAACAAAAGCCCCGGAGTGCTGGCTTGCAAAACAATCACTCCGCCGGGCAAAAGGAATATACCTCGGAGTACAAACCACTAAACAAAGCGTCGTATCCGACAAGGAGAAAAACAAAAGCCCCGACGTGCGGGCTTGCAAAGCAATCACTCCGCTCTGGCAAAAACAATATACGCCGGAGTACAAGCCACAAAACAAAGTGTTGTATCCGATCGGGTGAAAAACAAAAACCCCCGAACGACGAAGCAAAAGGGGCTCTCATTTTTGTTCGAAGCAAATCCGCACTTCGCCCCTAAACGTCTAGGTGGGTGGGGGGGGGGTGGCGTTTCATCTAAATAAAACGATGCGTAAAGCCGCAAAGGAGCTCACGTTTTCGTTCGAAGCAAATTCGCACCTCACCCTTAAACGACTAAGTGGGGGGGGGGGGAGTGGCGTTTCATTTAAACAAAACGATGCGTAAAGCCGCAGAGGGGCTCGCATTTTCGTTCGAAGAAAATCCACACCTCGCCCCTAAACGGCTAAGTGAGGGGGGGGTGAGTGGCGTTTCATCTAAACAAAGCGATGCGTCAAGCCGCAAAGGGGCTCGCGTTTTCGTTCGAATCAAATCCGCACCTCGCCCGACTCGCGTTTTCGTTCGAAGCAAATCCGCACCTCGCCCCTAAACGGCTAAGTGGGGGGGGTGGCTGGCGTTTCATCTAAACAAAACGATACGTAAAGCCGCAAAGGGGCTCGCGTTTTTGTTCGAAGCAAATGTGCACCTCGTTCCAAAACGGATAAGTGGGGGAGTGGCGTTTCATCTAAACAAAACTATGCTTAAAGCCGCAAAGCGGCTCGCATTTTCATTCGAAGAAAACCGCACCTCACCCCTAAATGGCTAAGTAGGGGGGGGGAGGTGGCATTTCATCTAAACAAAACGATGCGTAAAGCCGCAAAGGGGCTCGCGTTTTCGTTCGAAGCGAATCCGCAGCTCGCCACTAAACGGCTAAGTGGGGGGGGGGAGTGGCGTTTCATTTAAACAACACGATGTGTAAAGCTGCAAAGGGGCTCGCATTTTCGTTCCAAGGAAATCCGCACCTCGCCCCTAAACGGCTAAGTTGGGGGCGGGGGGGGGTGGCATTTCATTTAAACAAAACGATGAGTAAAGCCGCAAAGGGGCTCGCATTTTCGTTCGAAGCAATTTTCACTTTGCCACCCATTGACCGTCAATTATTATTCATAAAAGCAGGTTACACATTACAAGTGGACTGCAGGCCGCTCCTAATAAATAAGAAACGAAGTTGAAAAAGGGCGGAACAATGTTTCACCTTTGCGCGACAATCGGCGAAGCAAAGGCAAACACCGCTACAACACCTAGCACCCGAACCTCCTCCTAGACGCGGACCAACTGCCCGAAGTCGAGCAAGGAGCTCCTAATCACGTCAAGAAGTGCCGGAACACGGTGGGCCGCCCCCACACGGCCAAGCGAAGCGTTAGAGCACGGCGAGGCTCCCGCAAGCCCCCTACACCCCGTGAGAGGACAGGACGCGCGCGGCGCGCTTTGTGCGAAGCGTGCCGCGGACCCATAGAAGTCGATTGACGAAGCGAGCTCTCCAACTCGGGGTTCGAAGCCCTCACCCCAAAGAGGACGCCCCAAAATCGAGGGAACTTTAAAACCCATGCTACTGAAGCGAAAACTGCTAGAGGCGCGAATATAGCACCCACCCCTCCCCGGTTTTTATACATAGAATGAGGAGCCTCGTGACAAAAAGAAAGTCACAAGGTGAACAGTGAGCGTCAAAAAGCGTGCAAAACGACACGAGCATAATGAGTCGGCCTTATCCGAAATAGTGAAAAGAATCGTGGCGAGTTGCAAAGTAAAGACTGTCGACTCTACAATTTACAAAGGCAAGCCTCGCCTCTCTATCTTAGCACACACTAAAACACTAAAAATAAGCCAAAAGATAAAACTAATCCGAAGCTACGCCGAATCAGCAGAGGCAAAAGACCCATCGCTTTGTCCAACTACATCCTCACCGTCGTCAACGCCTTCGCTCGCCAAGCCCGAGAGTGAAAACAAAGAAGGAAAACGAGTAAGTAAGCACGTGAAGAAAAGTAACGAGCGCCAACACAAGAATAGTAAAGCAAAACTACCTTGGCAACAGCGGCACGAGCCAGCACCCGAGCCTCCTCGTAACCATGGCCAACCCGAGTACTCCGACGTTATCCGCCTAGCAGCAAGCCGCGAAGTATAGCTTGCCCCATCGCTGCTACCTGCCCCAATCACCGTCCTCTTTGGGTCACTTAACGCCTCGACGTGGCAGCATCCCCCACGCTCAAGCTGGTTGAGCGCAGCCTCGACCGAGTACAAGGAGGCATAACAGCTCCGCTTTTCCATGACATCCGGCACAACAAGATGCTGGACCTCAAGCCAATCCAAAAATGAGGCCACGGGATCTTCGCACGCCGAAGATTCGTACGGAGGAACGAAAGCGCCAACTTTGTTGAGCGAGGCCGCAAAAGCAGAACAAATAAAATCACTTCGCCGAGCAAGAGTGTCCCGCCACGCACGCGAAGAGGACCCTAAGACTGCTGTTCTCGGGCTTAAGGGCCTCGAGATGCGCCTTGACGAGTGGCGAACTCCTCTTTGGCCTCAACTGCAGCATGCGTTTCCTTCGCCGCAAGCCTTTCAGCACAACTCAGCTCTCCGCAAAGACGGGCATTTTCTTCGTCTCGATCCGCTAGATCCCTTGCCGGCTGAGTCGACCAAGCTTCGTGCCCGGACAGAGCCGCCGCGACCTCATCCCCGCGGCGAAGGCGAAGCTGCAGCTCAGCCATTAAGGCCGAGTCCGAAAATGTGGGCAGCGAGTGCGCCAGCGAGAGGGACGGGCAAAGCCGCATCCTCCCTCGGCGAGAAGTCAGCATCGCGAGATAGGAACTGCGAAGCAAGGCAAATATGTAGCAAAAATAAGCCACGAAGCAAACGCTAAAACAGTAGCATTAAGCAAATGGACAAGGGATCGGAGAACCTGTCCGAGAGGCCACGACCTCGTGAACACCTACCGGACCAGGACCTCGCACCTCGCGAAGGTACCAGCCAGGACGTACGGCATAACGGCTCACCGCACGCTTGAGCCGCCACGCCGATGAAACTGTCGAGTCATAGCCTCGCATCTAGGGGAGAGGCGGCTCCGCCGTGGGCAAGTACCTTCCGGGACAAAAGGTCGACACCGTCAGCCCATCCAAGCAGCAGAAGTTTACGCCTCTTAATCGAAGCAATCAGACCCTCTTCGACCTCTCGTTGAGGATAATGACTGCCGGAGTGGTGAAGAATCCGAGTGAAACCGACCTCGCGTTGCAGTTCGTTCCAGAACCAGCCTATGCTCCACGGCATAATAGCTGCCACAGTAAAAAGGACTATCCTCCTCAAGGCGGCAAATGAACCACTCGACCTTCTCCGCGTCCTCACCGATGAGGACATCACACCCTCGAATATAAGCAACAATCCTCCAATACATATACATAATTCAAGGACCGATAATTGAATTTATGGGTGAGCATGTTCCTAATGATCTCTTTATTTATATTTGAAAATATAATACTGCCTAATGAGTTAATTATTGTTAGGAACCATGGAGATAATGATAATATGGTTAAGTAGGAGGTTGGAGGCGTGGAGGGCCAGCAAGGACGTACATGTCAAGTTGGAGGCCCAAACAAAGTCGACTTTGAGTCTGTTTCGGAGTCCAGAAACAGCCTGCACCAAAACGGACGTCCAGGTCGCATACGAAGTCCGTATGGGACGTTACTTATATGGATGGAAAGATAATTTGATAACCTTTCTATTGGCGCTGGTCTTATATCCAAATTCCTTCCGAGTCGTCGGGAATTTCCGAAATAAGAAGACGTCCACAAACTGTCCCGGTGTTGCACCACCGTCTTTTGGCCTTTGGGCCGTGTATTTTGTTGAGCCCACATAGGTCTGCGTCCAGGGGAGGATGGACGACCCTAGGGACCTCATAAGCAGCCGCCGTCCCTTCCTTAGGGTTTGGGTTTTGCTTAGATTATTCCGTCAAGAACAGTTTCGCCGTTTTGTCATTTTGTGAGACCCCAACTCGTGAGTTTAATCATATATTTGCAATTTGGTTGCTTCTATATTGTTCTTGCTTGTGTTCTTCGATTCGCAGGCAAGGATTAGCCTTCTTGGTGAGGTCAATCGTGCTTGCACGGTTGATAACCAGAGGAGACGTGGTGCTGCGATTGCGGGGTTCAGAACGTGTTGTTCGGGACCCTAGATCACATCAAGTGTATAGTATCCTGGAATTGTTGTCGTTGCTGCAAGATCAAATACTATATCTGAGAATCTGATTGGTGGCCGCATAAATATCAAAGATTATTGGTGATAAGTTAAATATTACTTGGCTTCCCTGTTAGCACACTAAATTGTTGCTTGTCTCAAGTGAAATTCACGGAAGATATCCTAGTGTTAATTGTACCGTGAAAGATCGGGAAACCTTTCGGACATCGTTGTCGTGTCTTTATCATTTGGTATCAGAGCTGGGTTTATCACGGTACACCACTGGATTTGTCTTTTTAGCTCTGCTTTATTACAGTTTTTGGTGACAGCTTTTGTGCGAGATAAAATGAGATCGCTTGGAATGTCATTAGAAAGTTGAGAGAAGGATCCACTCAGGGAGCCTGCTTTTCATATGTGCTACACACGTGTTCAAATTGGTGCACATATATGTGCTACGATGGTGGATCAATGTGCGAGTATTAATGTTGCAAGTGAAAGACTTGTGAAGCTTTTAGGGTTACCAACGATACCTCCTCGGCGGCCATATACATTGTTATGGAACAACCAGAAAGTTAAGATTCAACATCAAGTGAAGGTAAATTTTTCAATTGATGGATATGTTGATGTTGTGATGTGCGATGTGATTCCTATACACATGAGTGTTTGCTCAATGGTTCTTGGACTATATTTCTGAATTGGCAGCGAGAGCCTCCATGTTCTATGAATCGTTTTTCATTTGTTGTTGATGGATGCCGCTATTGTGTTTCATGTCACACCCCACAACAATAGTTTGATGATCGACGGCAACGGAATGCTTTCATCAAACAAGAGGAGAAGAATTTGTGGGTGAAGCCTAGTGTTCAAGAGAATGTTGTTGACCTGAATGCTCCCATGTTCTGTGACGTTAGGGCTGCCCATTGAAGTTTCTAATGAGCAGCCGATGGAAGAACCTGATGATACCCTAAATGGCTTATCTTTGATGTCACATGAAGTACAAAGTGATGGCACAATTGCAAATGTGAAAGGTCAGCGTTGTAATATATTTCAATCGGAATGCAAAATTAGAGATAAGGTATGCAAATTAATTATTGATGGTGGCAGTTTCACTAATGCGATCAATTCAGATTTGGTATACGCATTATCCTTGTCTACATTGCGGCTTCCTCGCCCTCGTTACATGCAATGGATGAAAAAGTGGGACATTGAAAATGACTCACAAGGCCGAGTGAAATTTTCTCGTGGGAGATTATGTGGACAGTGTGGATTGTGAGGTGCACCAATGAGTGAGTGTCATTTGTTGCTTGGAAGACCATGGCAATTCGATCGTGATGCTACTCATGGTGGTCGATCAAACAACTATTCCTTTATGCATAGAAGTGTGCATCATGTGTTGAAACCGATGCTCGAGAGTGCTATCAAGGTGGATGCTTTACCTGCTGATAGGAAGAAGAAGAAAGGTCCACCAACGGATACCCTAAAGCCGAGGACAGCTTTGGTCCAAGGAGAAGGGAATGATGTGGCAATTGCAGGCCAGAAAGTTATTATTTCTAGTAATTCTGAAACAGCTTGCAAAGCTCCAAATGATTGCTTTACTAAAGTTGGTTCTATCAATATTATTTTGAATGAGAAGAACAGTGATGAAGTTCCAGCTATACCCAGTACTCCAAGTTTTTCTAAAGATGTTAATATGATTTTCTCTTGTGGCAATGGAATTATGTGCAAGAGAAATTCTCTTTCCTATAAGCAAGACGGTACTACTTGTGACGTCCCCTTCGGGACCACCAGGAATCGGAACAGAGGGACACTCGACGAAGCGAGTTACAACAGAAACATCATCTCATATAAGCCAGAATATATACATCATGGTATAATACAACCAAGTTTTCAAAATACAAACATTCGTGCCGAGCTTCGTATCAATTTGGTCCCCAGGGATTCTTGTAATTGTTCCCGAATCTGGAGACGAATTGCGTTCCTCTGTCGATATAATGGTCTTTGGCACTCCATGCAAACAGAGAATTCGAGCAATGTAGAGTTCTGCATACTTCTCGGCGAGTGTACCGTGTATGTACTGGAATAAAGTGAGCAGACTTCGTCAGCCGGTCCACAATGACCCAAATAGAGTCGTGTTTTCGTGGACTTAGTGGTAATCCTATGATGAAATCTATGCTGATGTCTTCCCACTTCCATTCAGGGAATACTCGGAGGTTGTAAGGGTCCTGCTTGCTTCAAGTGCTCGGCTTTGACCCGTCGACGGACATCACACTCGTTAACATACCTTGCTATCTCTCGTTTCATTCTCGTCCACCAAAATCTCTTCTTCAAGTCTTGATACATCTTATTGGTTCCAGGATGAATAGAATACTTGGACGTATGAGCTTCATCCATTATCTTCTTGCGAAGTTCCAAATTCTTAGGCACTACTAGCCTATTCTTGAACCGAGATAACACCTTCGTCATCCTTTCGGAAACACTTGACTTCTCCTTTCCGGAGTCGTCTTTTAATGTGCTCCATACCAGCATCCTTCTGCTGAACTGCTACCACTTCTTCATGAATGGTAGGAATAAGAGCCAGATTTGTCAATGCTCCATACGGAATAATCCGAAGATTCGGCTCTTCACTCCCTTCCGGAGATGCTTGAATCATGAGTTGAGCCATGAGATTATTGCAATGAACCTTGCGACTTAAGGCATCAGCTACCACATTTGCCTTACCGGGGTGATAGTGAATCTCAATCTCATATTCCTTTATCAGCTCCAACCACCTTCGTTGTCGCATATTCAGAGTCTGTTTGGGTGAATATGTATTTGAGACTCTTGTGGTCTGTGTATAAATGCACCAAGTTACCTAGAAGATAGTGTCGCCAGCCTTTCAATGCTAGTACGACAGCTGCTAACTCCGGATCATGTGTGGGATAGTGTTCCTCATGACGCCTTAGTTGTCGAGACGCATAAGCGATCACTCGACCTTCCTGCATCGAGAACACATCCAAGTCCCGTGCCGGAAGCATCACAATACACATCAAAAGGCTTCGTCGGATCCGGCTGAGCAAGTACAGGAGCTGTAGTCAACAACTTCTTCAACGTTTGGAAAGCTTCTTCACATTCTTTGCTCCATACGTACTTCTTATCCTTCTCCAATAGTTTAGTCATTGGCTTGGCGATCTTTGAGAAGTTTGGAATAAACCTTCTATAATAACCAGATCAATCCCAAGAAACTTCGATCCGAGAGACAGACTTCGGGGTTTCCAATTCAATACATCTTGAACCTTGCCTGGGTCAACGGCCACTCCTTCGGCTGATATTACATGACCTAGGAACGGTACTTCTTCCAGCCAAAATTCACACTTGCTGAACTTAGCATAGAGCTGATGATCCCTTAGTCGTTGCAACACAACTCTTAAGTGTTTGGCATGTTCCTCTTGTGACTTAGAGTAGATCAAGATGTCGTCAATGAATACCACGACAAACTTGTCTAACTCGAGACATGAATACGGAATTCATGAGATACATGAAATGTGCTGGTGCGTTAGTCAATCCAAATGACATCACCGGATACTCATAAAGTCCATACCGGTGGAAAATGCAGTCTTCGGTATATCTTCAGCTCTTATCTTAATCGATGATATCCCGAGCGAAGATCTATCTTGGAGAAAACTTTAGCTCCCATCGGTTGATCAAACAAAATATCAATCCTCGGCAAAGGATACTTGTTCTTGATGGTCACCGAATTCGAGAGGTCTATAATCCACACATAGCCTCAATGTCTTGTCTTTCTTCTTTACAAACAAAGTCGGGCATCCCCATGGCGATGAACTTGGCCGTATATATCCTTTGTCCAATAATTCCTTTAGTTGCACTTTCAATTCTGCTAGTTCATTTGGTGGCATTCGATACGGTCTTCTTGATATGGGTGCGGTTCCAGTGCTGTAACTCTATCTTAAACTCTACCGCTCGGTCCGGCGGTAGTCCCGACAAGTCATCTAGGAAGACATCTCGATACTCACGGACTATGGGTATATCCTCCGGACTCTTACCCACAACCTTATTGACCATGGCCAACATAGCTTGAGGAAAAGTTAAGAGCAAGCAATCTCGACCATGAACAGGAGAGTTCGGATATACGGCTCGAGATGCTATATCTAATACTTGCCTTATGGAAGTTCATCCATTGCATGCCAATAATTGCATCTAACCCTTGCCCATCCAATATAATCAACGAAGTAGGATAAACCTTACTACCCAATCTCAATGGCATATCGGCAGCTTCTTCATTAGTAAGGATCTTACCCCAGGTGTTCGAGATGATATGAGCACATATCAACTGTGATGGCATGATGCGATGCTTAACAATATATGACTTGCTTGATGAAATTATGCGTAGCCCCCGAATCAAATAAAACCATAGCAGGATGTTCAGCAATAGAAAACATACCCGCTAAGATTTGTCCTCCTTCGGGTAGCTCCTCGGCCGTCGTAAAGTTGGCACGGCCCGTCTTTGTTGGGGTACTCTTGGCTGGTGCCCTCTGCTGGTTCCGTGGCTGCCCTTGAGGTCCGGGTGCTGGGTGCATATGGTGCCTTCGAGGATAAGGGCAAGCTGCGGTAATAGTGTCCTGAACGGCCACAATTGAAACATGGCGGTCCATTCAGCTGTGGTGCTGTTGACGTCAAAAGTCGCCAATACACCGTTGTCCGGAGAGTCCACCGAAAACTCCGGCTGACGCGAGTCCTGTGCTCCCAACGGACCGGCTCAGCTCGCCGATGTTCGTATGCGCCGGTGCGTGCCGGATGGTTTTCCTGCAAACCAACAAAGACAATAGAAAGTGTAAAATTCCAGGTCATCGGCCCGGATAGACCGATGTGCAGCTGTGGCCGATTATGGCGTAAGATAGACAAAATCGGCCATATACAGGAACAACACGGCCCATCCATTTATGTATTAAATGCCAGACGAACGAACCGTGATACGAATGATACGGAATCGGCCGACGCTATAACATGCAATCGGTGACTAGCAGACGATTTCGTCGATAAGCGAACAAATCATTAAGACTTTGCGGGGATATATTATCGAATAAAACGTAAACAAGGCAATTGTCAATGGAATGTAACTAATTTGATAACAAGAAGATGTTTTAATCATCAATCGGATCCGTGAATCGGCCAAATGGGTATTCGACCGATTCTGCCATTGATTATAGCGGTGAATTATTTAGATCTATCTAAATGTATAATGATGATCAATAAAATCATACCGATAACTCGGGTTCAAAAGTAGCTTTAACAGATTTGGCGCTAATTAAACATAGAACAGCTAATGAACGTGATAAGCAATCGGCTAAACACTCCGAGAGAACGAGTAAGACGAATACAATCACGCAGGTCCCAAATCGACCAATCGCTCCAACGAGACGAGTCAAGCGATGGCACGCGATCGGACCAGGTCTAACGGCCGCGCACGCTCGGCCGATTCAGGACAAGCACAATCATGAACGCCTTAACTATGAAAGTAAATCTACTCCCTAGCCAATCGGCTGCATGCGCCTAGGACAAGTCAACTATCGCAAAGGCAAACACAGGACACGTCAACCGAATCCGCACGATCGAATCGGCCAAGATGTAAAAGAGTTCTCATAGTGGCTATCGTGACTCGAACGACCAAATCCGAGCCAATCGGCGTTGGGAATAAAGGCTAGGACGGGGAGGCAGGACAAGTCAAACTACCTCCGCCACGAGCCCGGACCAGGTCAACTTGACTCATCCCGGTCGATATTCACTACGCCGATCAGAGAACAGATCTAGTCGCCGGATAACTAGCAATTAAGTCATCTAATTACGAACAATGCGCCGAGAACTAGACAACATAATTACCTTGTCAAGCCAACTTGTTGTCGACCGGAGCCCCGAAGATCCCGCGCGAAAACGAGTAAAGACTTGACAAAAAATTAGGGTTTGGCGATGCGCCGAAAGTTGTATTGGATGTGAATCGAGTTTACATGTTACATCCGAGTATGTATTTATACTCGGTACAAAGAATCCTACTCGGACCCTCTTCGGATCGATTTCCTAACCGACTAGGATCTTTTTTTTCAAAATTAAACTATTATTCCTAATTTTACGACGTGGGCCGGGCCCATCAATGTTATGCTCTTCTGTTGGCGTCCGCGCACGATTCCCGGGAGGGACGCGCCCTTTACTCGCCCAAGCGGCCGTCGGCCTTCCGCCCACCGGCCCTCTTTTGACCTATAGTCGCCGACAATGGGTCCCTTGGTCAAAAACCGGCGTCAACAGGTGCTTGACCCATCGGTCGAGGATTCCGGTAGTTCTCGTTGCCGATAGGGCGGACGATACCGATTCGGCCGCTATTGCCGAGGTTGCTCGAGGTGATTGATTCTGCCGGTAGAAATTGGGACGAGAGGGGGTATGCTGATAACGCCGACTCGATGGTGCGATGTAAAACAGCTTGTACTTTGATGGTCCCCCACTTCCTTGTCCCGTAGCCGGCCTCTTCTTGTTCTTCTCCGTCCGATGAAGACGGATAGAGTCTTCCGAGTGCAATAGCGTCACTCACAAAGTCGGTGAAACTGTCGGTCTTGTTCAACACCAAGCGAGACCGTAGCTTGGTACTCATTCCCTCCTTGAACAGGTTCTTCTTCTTGGCATCGGTGTCCACATGTTCGGGAGCATACCGAGCAAGGCGGTTGAATACCTTGGAGTAGGCGTGAACGGTCATATCCCCTTGCTTCGGTGAGAGGAACTCCTTTCTCTTCGATTCATTAAACCTTCCGGAATATGATGCTCTATGAAGGCTTTAGTGAACTCGCCCACGAAATCTGATGTCCGGGAGGAAACATTGCTTTGTAGTTGGCCCACCAAGCTCCAGCAAATCCTTGCAACTGCCGGGAAGCAAAGAGGGTCTTCGATGATCCGTGCACGGAAACAGCTCTAGTTTCGATTCAATGGTACGCAGCCGGTTGTCGGCTTCCAAGGGCTCACCCACATCCGAGAAGACCGGGGGCGAACCGATAAGAAGTCCGAGAAGGTCACCCTTTCCTCCGGGGCATTGCGGCCCCGGTGACGTTCTTGGGGAGCAGTGTTACGGACCGGTTGCTCCAATAATTCCCGCTGTTCCGTGCGAGAATCCAGATCTGCAGCGATGGCTCTGTGCCAAGGTCGGGGGTGGTGGTGGTGTTCCCGCCCCGCGTTGAGAAGTCTCGGGCTCATCGCGTCTTCTTGTTCCAACCATTCTGTCCAAGAAAGTTTACGTTAGACATCTTCATTCCAACTTACTAATGGGAGGACAGGAATACGTAGATGAGGATTTCCAAGGAATCTTTATGCAACAAGCTATCTTTATTAAAGCAACCACCAAATCCAATAACACATTTTTCTACACTCGCATTACAACGGTTCCTATGATACACTCGGGCGTGGTTACATCACGCCCCTTATTTAACTAGCGCCTGATTTACATACTAGTTCTCTCACTCATTACTAGCTAGCACTCCACTATTCTTCGCGACGCCCTGGATGTCACCTCCTGGCTTATGGAACTGCCTGTCTCGGATTCTGCATCCTCTAGTCGGGGAATCTCCGTGAAGTCTATGACTGAATCCACGTCCATTATCTCTTCAGGATCCTCCTCTTCTTCTTCAGACTCAGCCTCCATAGGAATCTCCTGCGCTATCGGCTCACCTCCCGGAGGTTGTTGTCCTATTGCTTCATTCATTATGGCATTGTGTGCTTGCGAGTAGATCTTGCTCTAACCGAGTGATCAATGCATGAGCATTTGCTAGTTGCTGATCCTTAAATTGAATCTGCTGCTCCCTGTTTAGCAACTGTGCCTCCCTAATTGCTAACAACTCCTCCTTTTCCTGCAGCTGTCTCTCCAGCTCGACTACACGAACATCTTCCCTTGATCCTCTTACTTCACTCACACCCGTACGTGTGCTGTCCATCTCTGTGAAGAAGTAAGAGCATCGGATACAAGTAGAAACTACTCCCAATATTTCAACACATTTGTTCCTGCTAGCAACTGCATATATATATATTTATGGTAGCACTACTTCCTTCCCATTGTTATTGTTGATACAACTCAAACCCACTTCGCGTACACTCCCAACTGCCCAACCTCCGCTAGTACCCTATATACATCCGACCTACGTCGGCAAAATGTGGCTACCCTCCTACATTAGTGAAAACACAACACCCCTAAGCCGACGGTGCGTGACTGCCGCCGTCCGACTCGACGTCCCAAGCCGGCGACGCGGGTGGTGGCTCGTAGTCCATCCCGGAGACCTCCTCGTCGGGTGGACCCTGCTGCTGCTCCTGCTGCTGCTGCTGCATCTGCTGCTGCAACTGCTCGAACTCCTCGAACAGGTCGTCGTGGTCGTGGAGCAGGTGCGTGGTGTGCCTCGGCCAGCCCGTTGTACTGCAGCTGTAGCTGACCCAGCTCGACCTCCCTCGTGACTAGGACCTCCACCAAGTGGTCCCGCTGTGCCGTCACCATATCTGCCCGTAGCTCCTGGTGGTCCTCTCGCGGCGCGAGCGGCGTCTCGCTCCTCGATCCTCGTAGTCAGCTGCGCGTCAAAAGCGATAACCGCCTCACGGTACTCGTCACGCGCGCGGGTCACCTCCACTATCTGCTCCTCTAGCTCGGCGATCCTAGCGTGTGACCTCTCGGATTTCCCGACAGTCCACTCGACTGCGGTGCTTCCAAGCACCCAACCGTCGCTCCCGACTCTATGTCCTCAGCTCCAAGCTGTGAAGCTGCTGCTCCAGCGCTTCACGGCGACACGTGCAGCTCGTGCCTCCTCCTCCTCCTGGGCGCGCTTCCTACCACGAGTGACCGGCATCTGCAGGGGAACATGTTTAACAAGTTAAACACTTCTTCCCACGAGAAGAAAAACGAGCGGAACAACCTATAAAATACTACGGACTAGCTAAGCACATACCCAATATTTATTTAATGCAGAATTTAATATGATGCATGCGCGGGAACTAGCTATACGTACTCGCAGTAAAGAAACTACGACGAATAGTTAGCACTTCCCATGAACCCCACGTCGACCGGTTAGTAAAAATCTAACTATTCTATATCCTTATAGGCTCCGTACTCTCTCGTCGTCTATCGCATAAACGTGTTAAGTTTTGAAAATAGACTTGTAATGATGTACTTGTTGCCTCTAAACTGCTCTCGATACCAGCTGTGACGTCCCCTTCGGGACCACCAGGAATCGGAACGAGAGGGACACTCGACGAAGCGAGTTACAACAGAAACATCATCTCATACAAGCCGTAATATATACATCATGGTATAATACAACCAAGTTTTCAAAATACAAACATTCGTGCAGCGGAAAGATAACATTTATTGAAGTGTGAACATCCTACGAGTATTCAGCGGAAGCTTATTCCGTTACAACTCATCCGACTTAAGTCGAAACGACGTGATGCACTCGAGCCCTTCGTACATCACGGTCCTCTCTCTTCAAGGAGTGGGGATACGTTCCCACCGAAGGGAACCTCCCTCAGGACACCTGCTCCTCCTCGGGAAAACTGCCGTACAAGTCGTGATAGCACGACTCATTCCCTGTAAGGTAACGAACAAACCTTGAGTATTCTAATACTCAGCAAGACCGACCCGTCAAAATGGCACGCTAAGGCCGACGCCTAGAATGCAAAGGCTTTCTGGCTGTGGGGTTTACTCCTTTGCGAAAAACAGCTTTAAGGCGTGGGTCCTTACTTTCAATATTTTAGCTCGAGTTATGTTCATTAGCCAAGGTGTTTGCAACCTAGCTCTATTCAATCAAGTTTCCAACACAAGATATAATAGATCTTTATTCTTCCAACCCTCATCTTTCCTCATCTTCCATAAACTTACTATGATGTGACGAGCTAAACAAGCGGTACTCATTTCTGCGAGGGACAGCGATTCGAATCGATTTATACCAGCTGGCAAAACCCGACTACACGACGTATACGCATCACACCGATCGTATACGATAACCTTTCCCGCTAGCACCTGACAGCAGACTAGCCATTTCCAACTCCCCGGAGTATGGCGAAGCCACGACTTCCCTCGTGGTCAGCCCATCTCCCTCCCGTGAGACTATCCTCTCACCGACAGCCGGCAAAGAGAGCCGGCTACGCTACATCTCCGGGGCGATAGGGTACATCAGCTTGCTGGGCCCATGATACCGAGCATGTAGCACGGTACGTTCAAACTTGTTCAACTAAACCGACAACGGTACGGTCCTTGACCGACACGAGACGGGGCTACCACCTTGCAAGACCTCATCTCCGTCTTGCCCTTTCTCCTACGGGGCCCGTCCGGTCTCAACTTCATTATCACTCTCAACATCTTTACCGGTAACCACACTCTTAAAGCCTCCATGCTTTAAGTTCCATAACCATCTACCATTGCCACTATGAATTAAGCTTAGCCTCTATTGAGCTACCTGTACCAAGTATAGAAATAAACAAACGGAAGCCAACCATAATGCATCTAGGGTGTCAAACATTCCCTAACACCAAATACACAAGCATAACTGTCGGGTACCTAGATTAGGGTACCCTAATCAGGGTACTTAATCACCGTCATAGCTGGCTAACAGCTCTGTCTTGTACGCATAAAGGATACGAAGTGGGGCCCGAAACCTCCACCTCGCCCGACCCCGAGTCGGGCGAGGTCCACGACTTCCGCCTCGCCCGACCCCGGGCGGGCGGTTCCACGACTTCCGCCTCGCCCGACCCCGGGGCGGGTGGTTCCATAAATCTCCGCCTCGCCCGACCCCGGGGCGGGCGGGCCACGATCTCCGCCTCGCCCGACTCGGCGTCGGGTGGGGACCGCAATCCTGCCGCGTTTGCCTTTGCTTCGCGGAGAAGCGACCTCACCCACCGGATGGGGGAGGAATTACGGCGGGCCGGTAGGCGCAATTACAGCGCACGGGAACTCGTCTCACCAACGGGACGTGATGTGACCGGCGCGGTGCCCTCTGTCCCGTTCCGCGGCGCCGCACGCTAGCGCTAGCTTAGGCTGCAGAGCGGCGTGATCATTACCAAGCCCATGATGGCCTGTGGCCGGGACGGAGGCCGGGCGATTGACGAGACAATAGCACTGTAATCTGTCCCGTGGCTGACCAACGATGTCCGCCTAGGCCCGTGAGGGCTACGAAAGCCGGGCCCGCGGCCTCCGCCTCGCCCGACTCCGGGTCGGGCGGGTGCACCACTTCCGCCTCTCCCGTCCGGGACTCGGGCGGGCTCGGCGGTCCCCGCCTCGCCCGACTCGGGGGCAAATGGCTTCCTCATGAAGCCTCACACTAAACGAGGTGAACGAGGATCGCCATAACTCCGCTCGGGAACTCACCAATCCACGGGGATCGGGTGAGATCTGCGCAGCTCCTCTTGTCTCATCTTAACGCGTCGCCCGACACCCACGGCACGACGACAAGACGGAGGCGTCAACGCCATCTCCGCCGGGGCCGTGATGAACGGGAGTGACGGATGGAGACCGGCATGCGACAGGACGGCTGCCACGGTGACGAGCGTGGCATTGACACCGGCGCTACCGATCAAGGCCGACCGTGCGCCGCGCGACCGAGCGCCCGAGCGGCCCGCATGCGAGCGAGGGTGATGCACGGCGGCTCCGGCCCGCTTGGGGACGACATGTAGTAACTCGACCCCACCTGTAAGTGGCCTGGTCCCTTGGACTATAAAAGGGACCCCACGCACACGCGCAAGGGAGGGAATTCACACACCACGGATCGAGTTAATCGAACTCATCGTACACACATCCTAGAGCACATTGCACACGAGAGGCTTGGAGCAACCCTCCTCCCTCGCATCCTTTGTAGCTCTTTTCACAAGACGCAACACGAACAATCCTCGAAGCGGACGTAGGGCTTCGATTGCCCGAACCAGTATAAACCACACTTTCCTAAATCATCCAAGGCCCATCCGAGTAGTAGCGTCGATCCCCTCCAAACACAAATTTACTTGTCGGCCGGTTTCATAACACCGACGGTTGGCGCGCCGGGAAGGGGACCTCGACGCGTTCGACGATCTTGAAGATGGCGAGCCACACCGTCGGCCGGACTCCGGGCGCCCTCGTGAACTTCGGGAGCCCGGAGTTCATCGTGACCGGAGCCGGGAGCACGTCGCGCGTTCTCCCGCCGACCTCCCGGCCACTACACCACTTTCCCGCCGTGTCCGCCGGCGCGGAGCTCGCGGGCATGGCGGACTCCGGCGGCGGGTCCGATACCGGCAGCCACCACCCTCGCGGGAGTGCATGATGGTGGAGGTCGGGGACGCCGGCGACACCGACGGCATCAACGACATGGGCCGCGCGGCCCCGGCGGCCGCCGGGCTCCCGGCCGGGGCAGCGCCGCCGTCCGCGGCGGTAAACACCGGCGGTGCCGGAACGCACGGCCGCCGCACGCCGCGGTGCCACGACAGCAAACCCCTCCGGGAAGCCCCGAGCCCGGGAGGAGGACGACCTAGAGCAGCTGCTCCGACGCCAACGCGAGGTCGCGGAGACCGAGCGGCGGTTGAAGGAGGAGCGCGAACGCCTCGAGTGCGAGGTGGCGCGGCGCCGGGCGCAGCGCGAACTCGCTCGCCGGCATGGGCGCGAAGCCCAAAGAAAGATCTCGGACGAGGCAAACCACCTCGTTCCCGAGTACGAGAGGCCCGGCCGGAACGTGGCTGCGGCCGCGACACCGATGCGCGCGCTTCCGCAACCGGTCAACGAGGACCGGCGGAGGATCCAAGAGGAGGTCGGAGACCTCCCGGACTTAGCGGCCGTCCAACGGGCCGAGCGTGAGCGGAGCTCCGCCGCACGGCGGAAAGAGGCCGGTGCCTCCTACCACACGCCAAGCCGGCCCGGGGACCGAAGGATTCGGCCCACCCAACCGCCGAGCAAAGCGGAACCGGGAACTCGCCGCCGGTTCGGCGGCGGATGGGCGAGTCGCGCGACGCACGCGATACCACGACCGCCGGCGCCGGGAACAAAACCGCGCTCCAAGGCGCGAGCCGAGGACCACGGGTACGCCCCGGCGCGGAGGGCGATTCGATCCGGAGGAGGACAAACCCCGGTTATGACGGGGCCCAAGGCCTTTGGGCCTGCCATTCGGCGGGTTCCGGTGCCCCGGCGTTTCCGGCCCCCAGCAGCATCGCCAAATACAACGGGGAGACGAACCCCGCATTATGGCCGGAGGATTACCGCCTGGCATGCCAAGCCGGCGGCGCCACCGACGAGCGGTTCATCATCCGCAACTTACCACTCTTCTTGGCCGATTCGGCGAGAATGTGGCTCGAGCACCTCCCGGAGGGCTCGATCCACGATTGGTGGGACCCGGAGGAGGTCTTCATCGGCAACTTCCGGGGCACGTACACGCGCCCGGGAACCCGTGGGACCTCGGGACCTGCCGGCGGCGGCGGACGAGTCCTTGAGGGACTACGTCAAGCGCTTCTCCCGCAAGTGCAACACGCTCCCCAACCTCGCCGACGCAGAGGTGATCTCGGCGTTCATCGCCGGCACCAACAACGAGGGGCTGGTGCACGAGCTCGGCCGCAACAACCCGCGCACCGTCAAGGAGCTACTCGACGTGGCAACCAGCCACGCCTCCGGAGAAGACGCCGTGGATGCCCTCCTTCATCGAGCCAAGGGCAAGGCGAAGCGGAACGAGAGTTCCGGTGCGGGCCCGTCCGTCCCGCACGACAAGAAGCGAAGCGAGAGGTGCTCCGACCCGGCACGTACAAGCTCAAGGACGCCAACGGAAACGTGCTCACCAACGCATGGAACATCGAGCAGCTACGTCGCTTTTACCCTTAGCTTGTTGTTTCGAGTTATTTATGCAAATGAAATAAAGAGAAAACCTTTCTCTCTTTCTTGTTGTTTTCGACAAATGACGAATAAAGTCCAAATTTGCCGGCCGCCGACCCCGACTCTCCCGAGTCGGGGCTCCACCCGGCGGGTGTGCAAAGGAGGCCGTGTGCGGGTCCCGGTTGTGCCCACGGCTGCGGAACTCACACGAAAATCCCTCGGTGCGGGCCCGACTCGGACAAAACCTAAGCGCCGACGATGGCTCGGCCGGTCCGACCGGTCGGCTCGGGACTCGACGCCTCTACAGCTAGGAGCGGCCCGAGTTGTCGATCAACCGAATGAAAAATCTAAAGCAACTAGGCGGTCCGAAAGAGAAAGGAGTCACGAAAGGGCAAGAGTTTAAAATTTCGAACGAAGTTTAATCCCATAGTGCAAGTCCAACTCGGACGGGACTCGGAACGCCAACGACCACTCGGCCGATCCGAGCGGCCGACTCGGGACTCGACGCCCGGCGGCTAAGAGCGGCCTAAGTCACCGATCAATCGAATGAGGAATCTTAGGCTACTAGACGGTCCGAACGAGAAGGAAGCCACAAAAGGGGAACATGTGAGAAATTTGGAACGAAATTAAAACAGATAACTTGTTTACAAAATAAGCGAGTTCTTCTTTACATCTTGGCCACCGGCCGACTCGACTACCGGCCACTCGGCCGACTCAACTAACACATTACATTATCTACTCGTCATGCGGCGAGCGGCGGACGCGGCGAAGAAAGGCGAATCGACGGAGCACGCGAGAGCAAAGGAAGGGGATGGGTTTTTTGCGAGCGCGAGGTGAGAGAAAGGTAACCGGATGCGTCCCCCTTTCCCTTTAAATAGCGGTCATGTCAATCGCCCCGCGGCGCTTCGACTCCCGCGCCGCTACTGTTTCGCGATTTAACCGGGTGCGGGGACCCGAGAGGCCGCCGCACGCGCTCGACGCGCAGCCATAATGCGAACGCGAGTTTCGCATCTACAGCGAACCGCCGCGAGATGCGCGCCATCATGGAAGGCGAACCGTTGCGCTTCGACGGCGCTCGATGATGGGCCGATTGGGCTTGGAATCCCATGAGGCCCGCAGTAGATAAGGCTAGGGGATGAAGACGCCCGACGCCCGGTTTCCGACCCGGGGGTTCGAAGGGCGGCCCTGCGAAAGGGTTCGGACGCCCGCCCTTGGACAAAATTAAGTGAGGGGTTGTCGGAGAGGGATCCCTAGCGATCAACACCCGTGCACCGTAGCACAATGGGCCTCTACCGACGGCGTCCGAGTCCGAGTTGAAAAAGCCGTGGTCTTGAATCCCGCGAAGGGAGGGCAACGAGCCCGCCGACCCCGATCGAAAGGGGTCGGAGATCACAAAAGATAGGCACTCGGATATGAATGAGGCCGACTCCCGCTAGTCTCCATCGGATCCCCGCTAAGGGCAAGCCGAGGCCATCACTCGGACATTCCCGTTTGGAGCTTAAACGAGCACCACGCGTCGAACCATCGAGGAATGACGTGGCCGCTCACTGCACGCCTCGTCTTACCGCAAAGACGCGTGGGTGTGAACGAAATAAAAAGACGAAACAGCCCTCGGACGGATCCGAGCAACGAGCGAAGACTCGGGGGCTCGCTTTCGCAAAAAACGATAAACCGCTCAAAATCGTTAACCCTCGGCGCAAGTATTCTACTTGCCCCGAGGCTCGAGAGCTACACCGGCGGGTGCGCTCGCGCGCACCCACCGGAAAACAAATACACGAGGAAAATCCGAGGGTTTGTCGGAAAAAGCCTCGACGGCGACCATTTGCCCCGGCCACCGCCAAGGCTCGGGGGCTACTGTCGGGTACCTAGATTAGGGTACCCTAATCGGGGTACTTAATCACCGTCATAGCCGGCTAACGGCTCTGTCTTGTACGCATAAAGGATACGAAGTGGGGCCCGAAACCTCCACCTCGCCCGAGCCCGAGTCGGGCGAGGTCCACGACTTCCGCCTCGCCCGACCCCGGGCGGGCGGTTCCACGACTTCCGCCTCGCCCGACCCCGGGCGGGTGGTTCCATAAATCTCCGCCTCGCCCGACCCGGGGCGGGCGGGCCCACGATCTCCGCCTCGCCCGACTCGGCGTCGGGTGGGGACCGCAATCCCTGCCGCGTTTGCCTTTGCTTCGCGGAGAAGCGACCTCACCCACCGGATGGGGAGGAATTACGGCGGGCCGGTAGGCGCAATTACGGCGCCCGGGAACTCGTCTCACCAACGGGACGTGATGTGACCGGCGCAGGTGCCCTCTGTCCCGTTCCGCAGCGCCGCACGCTAGCGCTAGCTTAGCTGCAGAGCGGCGTGATCATTACCAAGCCCATGATGGCTCGTGGCCGGGACGGAGGCCGGGCGATTGACGAGACAATAGCCCGTAATCCGTCCCGTGGCTGACCAACGGTGTCCGCCTAGGCCCGTGAGGGCTACGAAAGCCGGGCCCGCGGCCTCCGCCTCGCCCGACTCCGGGTCGGGCAGGTGCACCACTTCCGCCTCTCCCGTCCGGGACTCGGGCGGGCTCGGCGGTCCCCGCCTCGCCCGACTCGGGGGCAAATGGCTTCCTCATGAAGCCTCACACTAAACGAGGTGAACGAGGATCGCCATAACTCCGCTCGGGAACTCACCAATCCACGGGGATCGGGTGAGATCTGCGCAGCTCCTCTTGTCTCATCTTAACGCGTCGCTCGACACCCACGGCACGACGACAAGACGGAGGCGTCAACGCCATCTCCGCCGGGGCCGTGATGAACGGGAGTGACGGATGGAGACCGGCATGCGACAGGACGGCTGCCACGGTGACGAGCGTGGCATTGACACCGGCGCTACCGATCAAGACCGACCGTGCGCCGCGCGACCGAGCGCCGAGCGGCCCGCATGCGAGCGGGGTGATGCACGGCGGCTCCGGCCCCGCTTGGGGACGACATGTAGTAACTCGACCCCACCTGTAAGTGGCCTGGTCCCTTGGACTATAAAAGGGACCCCACGCACACGCGCAAGGGAGGGAATTCACACACCACGGATCGAGTTAATCGAACTCATCGTACACACATCCTAGAGCACATTGCACACGGAGGCTTGGAGCAACCCTCCTCCCTCGCATCCTTTGTAGCTCTTTTCACAAGACGAAACACGAACAATCCTCGAAGCGGACGTAGGGCTTCGATTGCTCGAACCAGTATAAACCACACTTTCCTAAATCATCCAAGGCCCATCCGAGTAGTAGCGTCGATCCCCTCCAAACACAAATTTACTTGTCGGCCGGTTTCATAACACCGACAATAACCGTACTATGTGATAAAGTAAAATAATTCAAAACATAGGTAGGATGCACCGGGGCTTGCCTTGAGTTTGTTCGAAGTTAGTCTCCTCGGCGGTCGGGTCGATTTCGAGATCCCGGCTCCCGACTCGTCCTCGGGTGGAACCTCGATTACTTCGAACTTAGTCGACCAAGCAATGCAACACGATTCACAAACATGTATGCATGAATGCACATGATGAAAGTATGCAAGAGTGCATTAATGAAGTTCCATGGATAATAAGTAATGATTAATGCTTAATTACTTTAGTTAATTACTAATTATAGGTAAGTATGTTCATTAAGCATTAATTAACAATTAATTATGCTGATTAAAAGTGTTTAGTTAAGATCATTATTAATTAATTTTGTGTTCCTTAATTGCTTGATTAAGGTCAATAATTACTTAAGTTTAATAATTAATTACTCGGATTTATTAGGCAATAAGTAAATAATTACTTTAAGTGATTAAGAGTAATTAAATTGTGATCATATACATTACATAGCTAAAGTTTACTTTTTGGAAAATAAATTTTATTATTAATTTCGTCTGCAGTATCTCCTTCATTAAATAAAATTATTTTACGTAATTAAAAATTTCATTTACATAAAATAATAGCCTTTCTCTATTAAAGAAAGGGAATTAACTACAAATTATAAATAAATTTATTTAAAATAATTATATTATTTCACAATTGGATAGATTTCATTTTTCCGAGTCTAACAAAGTTGGTTTGGTATTTTTCTGAATTTTATTGAATTTTCTATGAATTTTAGAAATTTTAATTGAATCCGGAAATAATTAGATTCGAAAGAAAAAAAATTAAAGAGGCTCGGGCCGAAAGTAGCCAGAGCCTAGCAACTCGGCCCGGCCCGGAAGGCTGCGCACGGCCCACACGCCGGAACACCACGGCCATGGCCGCGGTGGCGGAGCGCGGCGGTGCCACGCCGGAGTGGCGCGAGAGGGGGTGGGGTGGCTAGGGGCTCGGCTCGGAAGACTCCGCGGACTACGAGCAACACAACGGTGGTGCCCCGGTGGCGAGGTCGCCGAGAAGTACGCCGGCGGCGAGCATCCGCTTGCGCGCGGCTCCGACGAGCCCTAACGATCGATGTGGTGCACAAAACTTAGGGGAAAAAGGTTTGGGAGCTTCACGGGAACATGAGCAGGGATGGCACGGTGTGGGTTCACTTGGGAGACGACCGGAGGGTGGTCTACACCGGCGAGGGGAACCGGCGGCGACCCGAGCTCGAAGCAAATGATAAAATCCGGCCGAACCCGAGAGGGAACACTCAGCTCATGTTGGCCGGAAGGTAAAGGACTTGGTTGCGCACGTAAGAGATCAAAGATCAAACAAAGAAGCTTGTGAGACAGAGAGAATTTTGGAGAGAGGCGGCAACATACCGACGGTGACCGTCGACGGAAAAATGGACGCGAGCTCCGGCTTCACGACGGCACGGCTTGCTTGAAGGTCATGTGGAGGTGCGGCACGAACTCGGAGTGCTGCCGGTGGTAGCGGCTCGTCGGGAGACGACCGGAGGCGGCCGGACGGTGAAGAGATTGGAGGGGCGGACGGTGGTGGGTGGCGCGAGTGGAGAGAAAAGAGAGGGAGAGGGACACCGCCGGTCCTTTTATCCCCATCCAGCACCGGGGTGAGGTGGCGGAAGCAGCTGCGTGTCAACGGGAGCCGAGGCGCGCGGCCAGCAGCTGGTGCGTGGCGCCGGTCATCGGCGGTGAGGCGGTTCGGGAGTGAGAGAGGGAGAAGAAAGAGAGTGACGACTGGGGCCTGGGCCATTTTACAAAAAACCCCCGAGCTTTTGCCTAATTAAAAAGCAACCTTCCGAAGCTCCAAAAATTCCGCAAAAATTCAGGGGTGTATTTGAGAAGATTTAGGCATATTTCCTATTAAGTCCCAATAGAAATTCCAAATCAATTTCGGATTAAAAATTCATAGTTAAATTAAATAAAGAGACTTTGTATTTTTTCTGTAATTATTTTTACATGACAAAATATTTTCAGTAAATTTTCATAAATCTTAATTTGTGATATTTGAACCATAGAAAATGTTAAACTTGAATTTTCCCTTTCATTTCATCTCTTCTTATCATTTCCTTTATTCTTTAGTTAATTTGATATTTTATGCTTATGATTATTATCACATGCTTGATGATCTCACAAATAAAATGTGATGACATGCTCATGAATGCCATGAAATGCATTGTATTACTGTGGGTTGTTACACTACTGATGATGTTGCCGTGGTTGATACGAAGGAAGTTATTTTGCCAATGGCTAGTCGTAGCAAAGCTATTCTTCCTACTTTCACTGCTGGAAAAATGAATACCATAGTGGATGAAGTAGTTCATATTGGGTCAATGCCAAGGACGGCTTTGATTCAAGGGAGAGAGGATGATGAGCCCATGGCTCCTGATATTGTTACATGTATGGAATCTTCAAAGAAGTGCAGTGATCCAATAGTTACTGCTGGTAGTCTTTCAAAATATTCAAATATTCAGTTTGGTGTTACTCCTTTTATTAAGAAATATAATGCAAATGAGGCAAGATTTACTGTTGCTGGCATGTCAGCAAAGATGATTATTAGTGGTGCAACATTGCTCGAGAAAGGAGAGAAGAAGAAACCAAGAAAATATATTTGTATTGGTACTATGCAAGTGGAACTCAAGGAGGACGCATCAGTTTGCATGCTCAATCGGGAGAAGGAGCTAATTTTGTCTAAGCACATGTATTAGGCACGGGGCCGTATTATTTTATTATTCCTATCATCTGAGTTTTAGCCTAGTTACTTAGTATTTCGCATGTGAGTCTTAGCCTGGTTACTCGGTTTGTTAACTATAATTAGGTAAGTCCGGATTGGATTATTGGGTGGAGTCGTACCAGAACCTTGTTTGAGTCTGACTAGAACTTCATGTGCCTGCGTGCACATATATGGTCTAGGGCCGGCCTTGTAACAGGGCAGTCAGGTTTTGATCATTTGTGTTTTCCCCTATCGAGGGTTTCTCCTCTGGAGACGAGGTGGCGCCGCCATCAGCCGTACTGAAGCGAAGGCATCAAGGATTATATCCATCCATCCATCAAGGATTGAGAAGGAGAACGTGATCTGGATTCTATCTCCTGGGTGCGTCCTCGGATCTCTTGACGGATCCTCGTCTTCTGATCGTGTCGTTGCACACGGGTGGAAGAAATTATCTAGGGTTGGTTTGCATCCTTTGTAAGCTGATCCCTCTATCTATTGGCACTACTATTTGAGTATTAATCAGTGAAGTTATTTGGTGCTGAATTCATCTTTCAAGATTAGTTGGTCCAGCATTATTATACTTGTGTTGCTACTGTTCGTGTTGGTTTGATCAGACGGAAGCATTTTATTCCAGTTGAATATACTACGGTATTTAGTCTCCTGGAATTGTTGTCGTGGCTGCAAGATCAAATACTATATCTGAGAACCTGATTGGTGGCTGCATAAATATCAAAGATTATTGGTGATAAGTTAAATATTACTTGGCTTCCCTGTTAGCACACTAAATTGTTGCTTGTCTCAAGTAAAATTCACGGAAGATATCCAATTGTTAATTGTACCGTGAAAGATCGGGAAACCTTTCGGACATCGTTGTCGTGTCTTTATCACTCACCCCTCAGCTTGAAGTTCACGAGCGGGCAGAACACGTAACCAGATATGCCTTCAATGTCAAAGGTGACCTGAATGAGTTTGCTGCGAGGGATGGCAAACTCGCGAGACAAAGGACGGGCACCCGTAGCTCGAAACTCTTCAACCAGGTCGCTGCTGCTAACGCAAAAGTAAGCATTGCGATAAACACGTTCGTTGTCGACATTACCCGAAGCTGAGAAGCTAGGGCCAAGCCGAGGATCAGGGTTAACGCGGCGCGAAGCCGGTGGAAATAGAGTCTTCGACGCTCCGTCGGAAACAACCTCAAACCCAAGAACCTTGTAATAGAACCAACGGTTGGTCCACCCGGGACTCCAATCGCTGTTCCCACAGTGCATAACTCCAATGTTCTCTAACCGGCAAGGGGAAAAATCATACAGTGCATAATTACAATCATGATCAACACCACCAATCCTTATCCGACGAGGGTGAACTTGCAGAACGAAGTGTCGGGCAAAAACTCCGATATCGGCCTCGCCTCCAAAGCTGAGCATGGCCCACACAAAATTACTCATGTGAGCAAAGGCCCCAGGGTTCAACTCTCGTCCTCCTCCAAAATAGCCGACCTTCTTATAACAAAAGTTCGAAGGATCGCCGTCTCCGCCGGCTGGGGAGCCATATCCGCAAATGCCCCGGGCTCCGCCCCGCTAATCACTTCGATACCTCCGCTCGAACCTTCAACATCAACCACGGCATTCTCGTTAGCGCCGCGGGCAAGGGGACCGCGTACGGTGAGCAGGGGGAAGCGGTGGCGGTCGGATCAGCACAAACGACGGCCGGCCCGGCCGCTTGGCTGGGTGCGACGGGGAGAGGGGGGTACGGCGTGGTGACCAAGGGGATAAGGGAGGGGGTGAGGCCAAGGAGGGGGTGGCGGCTTCAGCGGGGTACGGCCGTGGCGGTGCGCGCGAGAGTGCGGAGGGGGTGGCGGTAGCGAGAGGGGGACGGGCGGCGGTGCGGTCGGCGCCCAACGCGCGTCGAGCGCTCGCGGTGCGCGACGAGGAAGAAGAGGGGGCTGGGGCGTTGGGCTGGGCCAGGGAGGAGAAAAGCGGAATCCATCGCCCTCGCGTACGCGAGGGAACGACGCGTCTCGCGCACCCTGCGGCGGCTGGCGGGAGACAGGCTGACCTGCTGGCCTTGGGCTGTTGGCCCACGTACGTACCATGGTTGCGATTAAGTTTTTTAAAACATTATTACGATCTTGCATCATCATCTAAGTTATTTGTTTCTAGTACGTATTTGATCTGTTCTTGTCTGAAATAATATATTTCAGAAAAAAATTGATTTCCTACATAGCAAAAAAATTACAGCACATCTTATTTCTAGTTTTTTTCCACCTTATTCTTAAAAATGTTAAATTTGTTCTGCAACAATACACCACTTGTTTCAAAACAAATTGATTTGTTCTGGAACAATAACATTTCGTTCCAGAATAAAAATAAATGTTGTAGATCAATGTTCCAGAATAAATGGTTTTTATTTCGAGTTTTTTTCGGACAAATAGATTTGTTTTTCAACAATGTTCTGGAACAAACATAGATTTTATTCTGAGTTACTTTTCATCTTGTTCTAAAAACTATTAAATTTGTTCTCCAGCAATATACCACTCGTTTCAGAACGACATATTTTGTTCTGAACAATAAGAATTGTTCCTGAACAAAAGTAGATGTTATAGAACAATTTTACGAAACAAATGGATTTTGTTCCGAATTTTTTCATTATTTTTAATTAAAAATTAAATTTGTTCTGGAACACTGTCCGTTAACAAACGAATTTTGTTAGTAGTTATTTTTTCTTGTGTTCTAGAACAAAATAAATGTATTCTGAAAAAAAATTGGTCTGGAACAATACACCACCTGTTGCAGAATTCTAGAACTAAAAACTTTGTTTTGGGATATAAATAAATGTTCTAAAACAAATGTTTTTTCTTCGCTTTTCATGTATAGCTAGATTTGTTCTGAAAAAAAGCAATTTGTTCGGAATAAAAATTACATTTGTTATTAAAAACATGTTCCACTAAAAATCTAGCGTTTAATTTATTATTATTGATGAATGATTAATGATGAATGGATGTTTTATACTGTAGCTCAGGCGTTTTTTTAACACATAGCGTCAAAAATATTCTAAGACTCATGTCTCCTGCAAACTGTATACTATGGTCAAAGAGCAAAATACCTAAATGTTTTCTAGAATAAAAAGGTTTTGTTCCTTTTTTGTGTGTGTTTCGTATTGTTCCAGAACAAAGCAAGCCTGTTCCCGAACAAAACTTCTCTGTTCTAGAACAAACTATTATACTACTTGTATTTGTTCTAGAACTTTTTCTATTTTTGTTCTAAAAACAATTTCATAATACAACCTGTGTAACAAAATAAATTTGTTCAGGAACATTGACCGTTCTGGAACAATTTTCTAGAATAAAAAGGTTTTCTTCCTGTTTTTTGTTATGTGTTGTTCCAGAACAATGCAAGCCTGTTTCAGAACAAAACTTCTGTGTGTTCTAGAACAAACTATTATACTACTTGTATTTGTTCTAGAATATTTTCTATTTTTGTTCCAAAAGCAATTCAATAATACAAACTGTGTTCCAGAACAAAATAGTTTTGTTCCGGAACAATGACCATTCTGGAACAATTTTCTATAACAAAAAGGTTTTCTTCCTTTTTCTGTGTTACGTATTGTTCTAGAACAATGCCTGTTTCAGAACAAAACTTCTCTGTTCTAGAACAAACTACTATACTACTTGTATTTGTTCTAGAACTTTTTTATTTTTGTTTCAAAAACAATTCAATAATACAAACTGTATTCCGGAACAAATTATTTTGTTTCGAACAACGACTGTTCTAGAACAATTTTCTAGAACAAAAAGGTTCTTCCTTTTTTTTGTTACGTATTGTTCCAGAACAATGTAAGTCTATGCCAGAACAAAAACTTCTCTGTTTTAGAACAAACTATTATACTACTTGTATTTGTTCTAGAACTTTTTCGATTTTAGCTCAAAAACAATTCAATAATATAATATGTCTTCCAGAACAAAAAAATCTTCTTTTTTATGTGTTATATATTGTTCCATAATAATACCTTTTGTTTAAATTATACAGCGAACGAAAATAATCCACGTGCGTACAAACAGTCTGCGTTGCTCGAACTCACTCGGTTCAGCTTCAGAACAGTCCGTTTGTGCCGTGAACACACGTTGCGTGGCTGCTCGCTGGTCAGGTAGGGTGCGCGAGACCCGCTGCTTCGTCGCGCACGCGAGAGGGATCGAGCCCCGGAGAAAAGTGGGTAGGGCGGCCCGGTAGTGGTTTATTTCCTTTTCTATTTCCCCTTCTTCACTCCCTAAGCCAAAATAAAAATAAAAGTAAATAAAAATCAAATAAATTCCAATGAGTCAAAATAAAATGAAGAAAAATAAAAGTAAAGCAAATAAAAAAGAAACAACCAAGTTTGCAAGAGTTAGGTTTTTATTTCTAAAAAATCTCTATGTTGTTTTCCTATGTATATAATTAGGTTTTAAATTCCTAGTTAATTTTCGTAAATATTTTTCCTGAATAAAATAAAATGATTTATTTAGTGATTTTTAATTTGGCCAAAAATCGAGATGTTATAGACATACCCACTTAAGATTAATTTCGTCCCCGAGATTCGCGCCGATTCTCAATGAGGTAGGGATATTCTTTTACGAGATCCTCTTTCCTTTCGTAGGTGGCCTCATTCTTGGTATGGTTATTCCATTGCACCCGACAGGCATTTATAGCCTTGGTCGTGGTCCGTCGGACGATTGTGTCCAAAATCTTAACCGGATATTCCTTGTAACACAAGGTTGGTCGGAGGTCTACTCGAATCGAAAGGTAGTTGTTGCTCGGGTACTTCTAAGCATCTCTTTAACCGAGATACATGGAATACCGGATGCACATCCGACAGGTTTTCCGGCAGTTCCAACTCATAGGCTACTTCTCCGAGTTCTTTGAGCACTTTGAGCGGGCCTACGCAACGAGGGGCTAACTTGCCTCCGACTTGGAATCTCTGCGTTCCTCTCATAGGTGACACCTTTAGGTAGACATAGTCATCCGGGCTGAATTGTAACTCTCTGCGGTGTTTGTCTACGTAGCTCTTCTATCTACTCCGAGGAGCTCGATGGTTTCTCCGAAAGCGACCACTTTCTCTTTGCCTCGGTGATGATAGCAGGTCCAAAGAAAGATCTTTCTCTAAGTTCGGACCACATAAGAGGAGTTCTACATTTCCTTCCATACAGCATCTCAAATGGTGCCATCTCGATGCTTGGCTTGGTAGCTGCTATTGTATGAAAATTCTACGAAGGACAGACTTGCTTCCCAATCCTTGTCGTACGTGAGTACGCAAGCTCTTAGCATGTCCTCGAGGATCCGGTTGACTCGCTCGGTTTGTCCATTAGTTTGAGGGTGGTAGGCCGAGCTGTAGTCCGATCGGGTTTGTAACTTATCATGTAAGTTTTCCCGAAGTGAGAGGTAAATTGGGTACCTCGATCCGACACTATTCCGGAGGGAACTCCGTGGAGCGTTAGTATGTTATCTATGTATAATTGTGCCGACTTATCTCCCCTGTGGGTTTTCTTCACTTGCTATGAAGTGGGCGACCTTGGTGAGTCTATCCACTATGACCCATATGGAGTCATTTCCCTTTGGCGTACGAGGCAAGCCTACTATGAAATCCATAGCTATGTCATCCCATTTCCACGTGGGAATGTGCGGGGGTCGTAGCAATCCAGTGCAGCTTCGGTGCTTCGCCTTGATCCGATCTGTAGAGGTCACGACGGGCTACATATTCCACTATGTCTCTCTTCATTCCATTCCACCAGTATTTCCGTTTCGGGTCTTGATACATCTTGGTGGACCCCGGGTGAATCGAATAGGTGGAGTTGTGTGCTTCTTCCAGAACAAGTTTTCGTAGGTTGTCCGTGGGGGCATGCATATCCTATTTTCAAACCATAGGGTTCCTTCCTCATCCACTCGTGGTTTGGTGCCTTGCTATCTTTTACCCGTTGCTTCTGCTCTAAAGTTTCCGGATCTTGAAGTTGAGCTTTCCTGATCCTAGCTTCTAGGTTGGGGTGCAACTCTAGCAATTTTGTCTCTCCTGGGGGTGTCATATGTAGGTTAAAGCTGCCGATCTCCCGGGTTAGTTCAGGGTCGACGGTGGTGGCACTCACGTGGTTACGATGAGGCTCTACGGCCGAGTGCGTCTGCGACTACATTGGCTTTCCCCGGGTGGTACTAGACGTCCAAGTTGTAATCTTTTATCAATTCCAACCATCTCCTTTGTCTTAGATTTAGGTCCGGCTGAGTGAAGATGTATTTCGGACTCTTGTGGTCGGTGTAAATCTTGCACTTATTTCCAATGAGGTAGTGTCTCCAAATCTTAAGTGCATGTACTATGGCTACCGGTTCTAACTCGTGGGTCGGATAGTTCTGCTCATGGGGATTGAGCTATCCGGAGGCATACGCGACGACTCGTTCGTCTTGCATCAGCACGCCTCCTAATCCACTCGAGAGGCATCACGAGTATACCACGAAATCTATGCGAATGTCCGGCGGTGTGAGTATCGGGGCTTCGGTGAGTCACTTCTTTAGTTCTTGGAAGTTCCTCTCACATTGTGGACTCCATTGGAACTTAGCTTCCTTACGGGTAAGTTCCACCATGGGCTTGCCTATCTTAGAGAATCCTTCAATGAATCTCCGATAATATCCGGCCAATCCTAAGAAGCTTCGATTTCGGTAGCGTTCTTGGGTTGTCTCCAGCTTTTAACGACTTCCACTTTAGCTGGGTCTATCACTAGTCCTTTGGCACCGATAACGTGCCCTACGAATCCAACTTCCTCTAGCCAAAGTTCACATTTGTTGAATTTGGCGTATAACTGGTGGTCTCCGAGGCGGTCCATTACTATCCTTAGGTGTTCCTCATGTTCCTTCATGCCCTTAGAATAGATGAGTATGTCATCTATGAGGACCACTATGAATTTATCCAACTCTTCCATAAAGATTTTGTTCATCAAGTTCATGAAGTAGGCTAGGGCATTGGTCAATCCAAATGGCATGACAGTGAACTCAAACTGCCCATATCTAGTGACAAAGGTTGTCTTCATGACATCTCGCTTCTCCGATTTTCAATTGGTAGTATCCCGACCTTAGGTCAATCTTGGAGAAATACTTAGCTCCCTTTAATGTATCGAAGAGGTCATCGATTCGGGGCAACGGGTATTTATTCTTGATGGTTACCTCGTTCAGGGAACGGTAATCTACACACATTCTCATGCTTCCATCTTATCTCTTTGCGAAGAGGACCGGTGCTCCCCATGGGGATGAGCTTGGTCGAATATACCCTTTACTTTGTAAGTCTGCATGACTGCTCCTTGAGTTCTTCTAGCTCATTTGCTTCCATTCTATAGGGTCTCTTGGCACTCGGGCCCGGATCCCGGAATCAAGTCAATAACGAACTCAATCTCTTGATCTTGGGGCATTCCTGGCAATTCCTCCGTGAATACATCCGGATAATCCTTTATGACAGCCACGGTCTCTAGCATAGGGGTGTCCATATGACATAACATGTTTCCAATCCTTGACCGACGGGGTCTACGGACTACCGGTATTCCTTGGTGGTTGATAGCCGTCACTCGTACGGTCTTCACATGATATGTTTCCCTTATGTTTTGCTAACCGAGTTCATTCCCGATATCACATCTAGTCCTTGGGTTTCTAACACCACTAGATCTGCCCTAAAGGATACCCCACTTAAAATGATTTCTACCCCTGTACGACCATATCGACATTTTATCGTGGCTCCCGGGATTGGGTTATCGGAGGTATTTTAAGCGTAACTTTGGGTATATGATGTTTAAGGATAAACTTCGAAGAAATGAATGAATGTGACGCTCCGGAATCAAACATTACGGTTGCAATGGTAGAGTTGACTAGGTACTCACCGAGCACAACATCCGGCGCATCTTCGGCTTGCTGCACGACAATGTGGTTCACTTTCCCACGGTTGTAGCTTGGAGCAGGGCGCGACTGTCCGACGCTTGGGGCGGTGTTGCGGACTATAGAGCCTGCTGGTTTGGCTACCGAGTTGGTGGGTGTTTTGATCCCACATTCTTGTATGGGCACATGGCAATCCTGTGGGTGAACTCTCCATAGTTGTAGCAGCCTTTTTTGACATTGTTCGGCGCCTGGCCGACGATAGCGTTACTCCTTTGGGTGGGGGCATAGCTCCGACTTGGGGCCTGGCGAGGTGCGGATCGTTGGCTATTCCCGCCGAGGCGATATCGCATCACGGGGCGAGGTGGGTACCTCCGGTTATTCCTATTGCGCTGCCTCCGAGCTCTTTCCCGACGTTCTTGGAATTTGCGCTTATGGTCACTCGTTCTCCATGTTGATGGATTCCTCCATTAATATGCAGCGGTTCTTCGAGTGTTGAAGTCCGGTAGATGTTCCAAATTGCGTGGGTTCCGAGAGTACCACGCAGACCTTTCTTGAAGCGCTCCTGCTTCTTCTTATCGTCACTCACTTCTCCTAGGGCATAGCGAGCTAGCTGAGTGAACTTCTTGAGGTACTCGGTTTACGGTCATGGAGTCTTGGTGTAGCTTTTTGAATTCCTCATTCTTCATGTCCATGATTCCATCGGGGATGTGATACTCTCTCGAAGACATGCTGAAATTCTTTCCAGCTAACTGCGGTGACATTTGGCACTTGCATGACCGTAGTTGTCCCACTACTCCGCGGCGGATCCAACCGGTTGATGGGCAGCTAAGGCCACTTTTTCCTGATCTCTCGTACCATCTATTCTCAGCTTCTCGGTGATCTCTCCGAGCCGGTCATCAGCTGCCGGAGGGACCTCTACATTCCCCTCATAGGTGGGGGGCTTGAGCCTCATAAATTCTGCCATCTTGGAGGGAGTATGCCCACGAGTTGGTGGCGTGGAGAGCTTGGAACTGCGTTTGCAGGAAATCTCCAATCGTGATCGGTGGTGGTGGCGGCGGGTTCTGTCCGTTTCCTTGGTTGCTGACTTCAACTCCATTCTCGTCATTGCTCTCGCTGTGACGGTTGCGGCTGGCCATGGGTGAGGGCGTTGATTACCTTTAGGTAGAGAAGGGGCCGAGTTAGGTCTATGGCCGTAGAGATTGTTTTAATGTTCTCCGGGTTAGTCACAAAACTTCACTCAATCAAAGATCCAATTCAAGAACCAAACACAAAATCATGATGCATTTATTATATTACACAACGACTCATGGTACATGACACATGATACAGGATACATGACACAAGATACATCGTACATGACCCATGGTACATACTCATGACTCATGATACGTAACATGATACATGGTACATAAAACATGATACATGATACAAGTACTTGGCATATAGGATGAAATCACCGGGCTCATGGTACACATGCCTAGTACTAAGCTAAGGACTCTAAGAGTATGAGATCTACTCGTCGTTGACCACTATCGGGTCCTGCCGAGAGCCCGAGGTGACAACTGCATCCCGGTAGGCCTTGCAGACGGCGTAGTCTCCACATCCAAACTCCGGTGCACGCGGGTTATAGGGACTAGAGTCTCCACTCATGTATCCTCCGTAGCCATGAGCTGAGTCGGGCTGAATTCCGACCGGGTCCCTCTCGTGCTTAACCGCGGTGTGTAGTGCTGGGTGCTGTCCGGAGGTGGTGCCTATGATGATCCGACGTCCGCTGCGTAGCTTGATCAAAGCCGGGGCGCCGGTGGGGATTTTCTGCCTCGCCTCGGCGGGTGGCGGCCGAGTGAACCCCGTCTCATCGTGGGAGTCCGGCGGAGCATACCATGCGCAGGTCTCCCCACGTGCACCGGCAGAGCTGCATGGACGGGTGCCTTGGGATGGTCCGTCCTCCTAAGGCTTCTTGCCCCTCGTTTTGGCTAGCATTTTGAGCAAGGTCGTGATCCGATGATCATTCTTCCTCTTGAGATCTGCCTCCGAGCTGAGTATCTTGTCTTCCTTGGCCTGGACCTGACAGGTGAGGTTCTCATTCCGGGTAGCCAAGTCCTCATTCTTGACCCTAGCCTCACGTGCAGCCTCTCTTTCCACCGCAGCGAGTGTGGATGAGACTCTCTGTGAGTTGATCCAGGTGCCACCGTGCATCGGGCGATAGCGGAAAGTGGGCCCGTCGAGGGAACGAATACGGTGCTGCCAAATAGCGTGGTCCTTTTTGTCTACCGGGAAGAACCGTATGGGGGTGTTTCCAGTGGTGTTAATGCCTTCAACACGATGAGTGGAGTAGTACGTCTTGAGCTACCAGCTGGATGGTGTCCTCGAAGGCCGTACCGGTCCGAATTGTAGTGACGTTGAGTGGTTCTTCGGGTCCTCCATAGATGTTTCTTGGCCGCACTTCCACTACGCATCTTGTGACGCCATCCTCGGCGTAGGTCCGCCAACGGTACTGGGGTTCCATAGTTTCTCCGAGCATGTGGAGCACTCGACGCAAGAGCATAGGGAACCCGTCCACGGCAATGGCGGTGGTGTAGTTCCATTCGGGCTCGTCTTCCATCTATAGGACAATCAACCGCGTATAGGTGAGAAATTTTTTAGGGTAAGGGGAGTTATTAAATGTTTATTATCGGAGTAAGGCAAGGGAAGATATATAGATGCTGGGGGAAAGGATACTTATAGATAGTGTTGTGTATCATACGTCCTAAGTCCTTAATCGCGTCCTATCGGTCGAGTATAGGCTCTAATACCATCTGCGGCGCCCGTTCTCGGGACTACACTCGTGTATACGTACCAATCCCTGGAACAGTAGTTGGTACACACATAGATGATACAAATCCGATACAACAACCTTTATTGATTCCTCGGAGGGATAGTAGCTAGGGGATATATGGTCCGAATTACATTCAAAGAGGCGGATAGGCCAGGCTCACATAAAAGAAAACACACTCGGAAAGCATCATAAACTCCACAGGCAACATCGAGCGAAGGACGCGACCTGCTCCTTTTCTTCGTGGTATTTTCCATCTTCGTTTGAACAAATATGCAACGGGTGAGTACATAAGGTATTCAGCAAACTCTACCACTAGCAAGGGATAATACTTATGCAATCCGGTCGTGGTCAAGGTAGGGTCGAGTTTAGCGAAAGCCCGGATGTAGGGCTCACTATAGAAGCAAAGGGGTTCTTGAAGAGGAAAGCGGTTTTAATAATTTTAGTTGGTCGGACCTGGGGAGATATTCATCAATCCCGACAGCTTCCCATTCTTTTACGAAGGTCATAACAGATCGGCACGCCGGGCCAACACCATTTCCAAAACACACGGGCACAAGGCTGCCCACTCACGCGTCAAGGTATTATTATTTGTGGCTAATCAACGAGAGCTCAAGGTTTGGTGTGCCAATATACGGTGACAATGGACATCCGGATAGTTTTATACACTCTACGAGAGGTTGGTACACTTTACCCACAAGCTATATGTTCTTAGCTACGGAACACATAACGCCGCCACCGCAACTAGGCACGCCCGAAGTCCAGCCCGAATGCCCGGGGATCCGACGCGTATGACACAAGCATACCGTCCACCATATACGTGCCAAGTATTGTACTTCACCAAATAAACGATCCCTGGACCTCCGTCATCAACTACACCCGGTGGAACTTCTTGCTGCGTAACCCGAGGTTTGGTGCACAGTCTTGACCATAACAGGTTCTATGGTTGTACACTAAATCACCAATTTGGGGTCCGAAGAACCGGTCCTTATATGGCAGAGCAAACACTTGTCCATCACAAATGGACCGAACCTAACATCAAGTACTCTACACCAAGTACTAGGAGTTTCGCCCACGACGGTATCATTTCCCACCCAACTTCACCTTAACACGGTTGGTCTAATCACCCACCCATCAACTCACACCACCAAACACATTTTCACACATTTTCATAAACCGGGTGTATGATGAAAGATAGTAATGAGATCCTAAGCATGATACTAGTATATCATTAACATAGTTAACAATACATCTAGGTTGATTCTAGTGATCTGATACTGATCAAGGGTATAATGTTCGCATCTATGGGGATTTGAACATTATCATACAATAATTGGGCTCTAGCAAGATATTTGCAAGGATAAATGCATATAAGAGTAGCTTCCTATATAGGTGCGAGAATAAGTAGAGAAATTAGGATCAATTATGATCAAGGAATTGATAGAGCTTGCCTCCTAACGCGTCCCCGAAGTCTTACTCGTAGTCGGGGTCTTCGGGCTCCCGCTCCTGGTTCTCCTCGTCTATAGACGACGTTAGAGTACGTAAGCTACGTCACATGAAATAATGAAAGTAAAAAGTAATAACAAGGAAAAACCAAATAAAATGGAATGAAGAGGAAGGTTTCAGGGGCTACGGTTCGTCATGATGATTCCAACGGCGTCGGAATCGTCAAAAACGGAGCTACGGTTGAAAAATTATGGTCGTGGGAAGTCCGGGGGTATTTTTGGTAAAAATCTGCTAGAGTTTCTTTAAAAGAATAAATATATTTTGGTAATTTTGGAGAAGTGGAGGGGCTAAAATGCAAAAATGCATTTTCGGGTCGGCTAGGGACCTATTTGTCATTTTTGAAAAGCTTAGGGGGCTTTATGTAAAATTTGGAGGGCTCTTATGTAATATGGGAAAAGGTCGGGCGGTTTTATGTAAAAGTGGCTTTTCCTGGAAATAAGGATTTATTTTCTAAAGGGAAAGGCGGAAAAATCGAGGGTCGTGGATCTCCGGATCGATGGCTGAGATTTAAATAGGGCGAAGGGGTATGCCGTGTTCTAATCTCGGCCGTTTGGCGGGGGAGGCTCGCCGGAATTGAGCCTTCCGGCGGCCGGAGGCGGCCGGAGGGGGAGGGGAGAGCATGTCGAGGTTTGGGAGGTAGTGGCGGAGGTGTGGGGAGGGGTGGCAACGCGGGGCGGCGCCGAACGGGGATGAGCGGCCTCGCCGGAGCTTGTCGCGGCGGCGGTGAAAGGGGAAGACGACTAGGGGGGCTCGCGGTCGGTGGCGGAGAAAAGGAGGGAGGGGAGAAGGGGAGCCGAGAGGGGAGGCTTGCTTCGGTGGGGTACGGCCGTGGCGGTGCGCGCGAGAGGGCGGAGCGGGCGGCGGTAGCGAGAAGAGGGGGGGACGGGCGGCGGTGCGGCTAGCGCCCGACGCGCATCGCGCCGCTTGCGGTGCGCGGCGAGGAAGAAGAGGGGGGCCGGGGGCGTTGGGCTGGGCCGGGATGAGAGGGGCTGGGCCGAGAGGAGAAAAGTGGGTAGGGCGGCCCGATAGTGGTTTATTTCCTTTTCTATTTTCCCTTCTTCACTCCGTAAGCCAAAATAAAAATAAATAAAATAAAAATCAAATAAATTCCAATGAGTCAAAATAAAATGAAGAAAAATAAAAGTAAAGCAAATAAAATAGGAACAACCAAGTTTGCAAGAGTTAGGTTTTTATTTTTAAAAATTCTATGTGTTGTTTTCCTATGGATATAATTAGGTTTTAAATTCCTAGTTAATTTTCGTAAATATTTTTCCTAAATAAAATAAAATGATTTATTTAATGATTTTTAATTTGGCCAAAAATCAGGGTGTTACACAAGTTGATCATCAATAGAGAACCTACCAGCTAGAATCTGCTCACCCTGTGGTATTTCTTCAATCGTGGTGAAATTGACACGACCAACCTTCACCTTGATGTTCTTAGGTGGATTCCTTTGCTGCCTAAGACCTTGTTGCTTGAGAGCGCGGTGCATAAGTTGTCTTCAACCGATATGGACAATCTTGAGCTATATTGCCCGGACGACCACAACCGTAACATGGTGGTGGAGCATTCAGCCGTGGAGCTGGAGATGAAGCCTGTCGACCTTGCTGATTCTGCTCGTTGACAAGACGGATGGCACAGGAATGGTTCTTGTTGGTGAGACGGCTGATAACAATTTGGATATGAAAGCATTGCGTGATAGCACCGTCCTGGTGGCGAAGTATACACTAGCCTGGACTTGGGTGGTCTTCCAATTCTCGTTTCAACTACATGCCTCTTCCGATTCTTCTCGGCTTGATGCACACGAATGGCATCCTCAAGAATGATAGCATCGCTGACGAATTCATTAAAACTAGCAGCCCGATTGAGAGCGATCCGAGACTGCAACTTAGTGGTTAGTCCCTGCTTGAAACGAGCTATCTTCTTACCCTCGGTGTCCACGTTCTCGGGAGCATACTGTGCAAAACAGTTGAATCTTTTTGAATAAGCATGAACAATCATGTCACCTTGCTTCAATGCTAGAAACTCGTTTTGCTTTTGGTTCACGAACCCTTCATATATATGATGTTGCCGAAAGGCCTTGGTAAATTCAGCTCATGGGACCGGATGACCTGCCGGTAACATGGCCTTATAGTTCGTCCACCATGCCCCAAGCAATTCCTTCTAATTGTTGGACGACAAAGAGAGTCTTCCGATAATCTGTGCATGGTAGGAGTTCCAATTTCAACTCAATAGTACGCAACCAATGCTCTGCTTCCATCGGATCTCCTTCATCCGAGAATTTAGGCGGACAAGTGGCCATGAAATCCGAATATGTGACCTGAGTCGGAGGAGCATGCTGATCTTGACCACTAGCCTCGTGGGGCCGTATTTTGAACGAGTTGCTAAGCTATCGGACACATAACACACTTCCGGGGTGTGTGGCCAAGAGATCACCTCCAAGGCGGTTCACGGTGTCATCCAGCTTTGTACGCGTCCACTAAGAGATCTCGCTAACCTAGAGGAGTAAACCCTCCACTCAAGCAGCCTCACCCTCTTGTGCCGGATGGCTCGGAGACCTCGTCTCTTCGCCACGCCTCCCCTGGGACTGCCGGTATTCCCCGGCCACAGCCCCCTCTCCTTCGCGCGTACTCTACCGGCATCCACCGTATACTACGCCAAGCCGCGCCCATACTTGGCTCGTGGCTGTACGGTTTAACATGGATTATCGCTCCGAGAACCGGTCCTTATGTTTCAGGTGATAACAAACATGGGACTACCGGTACACCCCGGGCGTAGCCCCCAACCAATCACCCAAAACCCTAAGCCATGTTCCTAATTTATCAAGTTCATCATTCATCATGCGGGAAAATAAAAAGCAGCAACATTTAAGATTAACACCAACCCGGAGCATAATAAATTAGCATGCTAAGCAAATCTACCCATTTATCCAAATATCTACGTCCACGGCGACAAGGAATACAGGATCAATCAACACTAGTAAGTCCTAGCATAGGCATTCTTCAATTTACCTAAACATGCATTAACTACGCTATGTGACGGAATAGACGGAAATAGGTACAAAATGCGTCAAGGGCACTTGCCTTGGTCGTAAGGGGATGGCTGCTCAAACTCCTCAAACTCTTGATTTTGTAGATCCTCGTACTCCTGCGGCTCCGAGACGTTCTCAACTATACGCGTTTCACACGGGAACATACAAAGCATAGCAATAAATTAATATTGAGCATGCAACAAGGTGCAAAACAGTATGTTGATGCCCTAAATGCAAAGTACATGTTCTACGAGAATTTTGGCGCAAAAATCACTTAATTTGGAGCTACAGATCAAAAGTTATGCTAAAACAAGTTGTAGGGACCTAAACATAATTAACTATAGACTTGGAGGGGTAGCACGTAATTTTTCCTATAAACGAGAGGCATGCGCGCGTAATTTTCATTAAATTTAGGGGCTAAAATATAAATATTACTGTCCTATTGAATAACACTGGCTATTTTGCATAATTAAGGGCATGTACGCAATTAAATTACTAAACAGGGGCTATATTACAATTATACCTAGACACGTAAATATGTGCGCGTAATTTAAATCAACGGTAGGGGCTGAATTGCAAATTCACCATTATCCAGGGAATAAATGAATTAAAATAAATCTAAATTACCGTGCACCGGGTGCACGAGGCCCCGTGGACCACTGGTCCACGGTGGACCGATGACATACCCACGAAGGGGTATGTAATCCCGGCCCTTGGTGGCTCATCCAACGGTTCGGGGGAAGGGCGGGGCGGACGGACGGTTGCCGGCGGCCATCGAGGCGGCGGCGCCATGGGGAAAATGGAGAGGGGAACACGAGGATTCTTACCCGGGTGTCTCGCACGGATGGGGGCGAGTCGAGGTGGCCGGCAATGGCGGGGCAGGTGCGGCAACGTACGGCGGGGCGGCTCGTGCTTGTGCGGCGTTCTCCGCTCGTCGCGCGGGTCTTGGCGGGGGCGGTGGATGACGTGGAAGCCCGTCCGGGGGTCGGGCGAGGGCGGAGACGGTCGGGGGTGAGCACGCGACGGAGGGCGGCGGTGCGGATTGCAGGGCGGCGACGCTAGCGTGGGAGAGGGCGAGAGGGAGCTCGAGCGTGAGGTGGGAAAGGGGTGCGGGGCGTCCGCGGAGCGATTTTTATAGAGAGAAGGGGGAGGGGCGGCTAGGTGTGGCAATGGTGGTCAATCGGCCGGAGATGGCGCCCTTGCTTCGATTGGCATGGATCCGAGGCAGAATTGGTGGAATTGTTGCATGGTGGGGGATGGAAATGGGGCGGCAATCACACACTCGGTGTCGGGGCGCACGGGAGGGCGTGCGGGGGCCCTAGATTCGAATAGGGGAGAGATTTGGGGGCGGTTGAGTTGGGGGCGGCCGGAGGAAGAAGAAGGCCGAGGTGGGCCTTGCTGGCTGGGCTCTGGGCCGGGGAAAGAGAGAGAAAAGAGGGGGAGAGAGGTTTGGGCCCAAGGGGGGGTTCTTTGGGGTTTTTATTTTGTTTTCTATTTTCTTCTTTATTTACTATTGTTTATTAGGTAATTAAAAAGTCTATTAAAATTAAACTAAGCGTCATGAATATATGCATTAATTTAATTATTATTTATTTAAGAAAATAATTTGTAGCCCTTTTCTAGTGTAAATAATAGTTATTACAATTAACTTTTTGTTGATTTTTGAGAGTTGAAAAATAGGGTGTGACAATCCCTCACCTAGGACAAGTCAACTACCCCAAGTCACCGATATTCGTAACTAAAGCTTTTGATTGATAACTAGCAGTTACATTGCTTCTAACACGGACAAGTCGACATGAAAGATTTGATGCACTTACCGGACAAAATCCTTGCCGATGCCGCGAGAAAATACTTTGAGAGTTTGTGGCGATGCACCGAGAGTGGTATTAGATTGATTGGTTGTTCTTTACAATGGCCCTACCGGATAAACCTTCTAGAAATCCTAAGGCATTGGGCCACAACCTTGGGCTTACATATTGGGTATCATGGACGTTTTGGAGTTTCTTGTGTGCTTCATGAGCTATTGGGAAATCCTCCTTGCATGGTCGGTCGGGTTTCATGTCGGTACTCCTCATATAAGAGTCATTTTGTCATATTTTCACCTGTTTCCGCAATATAACACCAAAACGACACTACATGTGGAAATTCTCAATATTAAAGGTAAATTACATGATTACGATGAAAATATGGTACGATGTTGGTGGCTTTGGACATATAAAAGGTGTACGTAGGAACCACCAATAGACCTCTCCAGGGCGACGCAGCACCAAGCGCCGAGCGCGCCATGCGCATGGCAACATGCGTCGCATGGCACCGAGGCAACACCAAGGCAGCGGGCCTCTCCGGGCGGTGCAGCACCGAGCGCACGCGCGCAACTCCGAGCAGCGCGCGTGGCACCGGGGCAGCTCCAAGGCACCATGCAAGCCTACACGAGGCGGTCGTCCTCCTCTGCTCGTCTCACAATTGGATTTGTCCACCTCCTCGCTCCTCGCTGCACGAGCTTCCCGCCGTTGTCACCGCAAGAGCTCCGCGTCGTCCGTTGACACTCCCTTTGTGCCTGTTTTATATGTGAATATCATCCTAATTAGAGCATGATTGAGACTAATATAAGCCATATACCTATGAAATTAGCTATGTATTTGTATATGCATTGTTTTGAATCGACGTGAAAATGTGGCATTATGGAGGACATGTGTCGAAGACAAGAGAAAAGCCGGGAGAAAGAGCATTCCACGAGAGACGTGTGCTGATTGGCACATATGGAGATTGGTCCATCAAGGGTAGCCCATGGCCCATTCCACAATTATAGAATATTATTTGTACGAGATATTTGAAGATATTTATTTAGAGGAGATTAAGGAAACTTCAAGACTCAAACGTGCAATGTAAGACATTATCTCGAATATTATGATAGAGAGGGCCTACATGGAAGCTATGGAAGGCAAGACAACCTACTCGGAGGAGAGATCGATGAAGACATGACGTGTGTCGATCGGCACCGCCTTTGTGCCGTTCGGCACAATCTAGGATTTTCTACAATCGACTCTTCTACGAGCCTTGTCCATATAAATACTTGTAAAAAAAAAACCTCGGATAGACATAGGTCGACAAAGGAATTCGTGAGTTAGTCATCGGGGCTTATTCATCTAAGGTTTGCAATTAATTTATGTAATTATCTATTATGATGCTATCCAATTAGACTTTCCGAGTTATGATCTCAACTAGTAGATATCTTGTTACCCACATAGCTTTATTTAGGTAAATCATGTCTTCGACGTCACTAGATCGAAACTAAGCCATGCGTCGATTGGCACATCGGTGCGCCGATAGACACAACCCAACCTCTGCGCTGATCGGCACAGCCGAGTGTGTTGATGGGCACAACACCAAAACACGCTCAACCTGCAACTAACGGTAGCTTAGTTAGATCTTTTTCGTTAATAATATTCAATTCTCATTAGTCTCGATGAATGTGACATCCCCTCCGGGACACCCGGGAATCGGTACGAGAGGGACACTCGACGAAACGAGTTACAACGAAACATCATCTCATACAAGCCGGAGTATATACATCATGGTATAATACAACCAGGTTTTCGAAATACAACCATTGTACAGCGGAAGCATAATACATTAATGAAGTTTAACAATCTACGAGTCTTGCAGCGGAAACTTGAACTTGACAACAAAGACCACTAGTGTGATGTACTTGAACCCGTCGTACATCACGATACTCCTCGCTCGGGACGTCGGGATCTGTTCCCACTTGAGGGAACCACCCTCGGAACACGGCTCCTCTTCCGGACAGCTACCGTAACGATCGTGGAAGTACGACTCGGGTCTCGAAAAACATAACGAACAAACCTTGAGTATTCTAATACTCAGCAAGACCGACCCGTCAACATGGCACGCTAAGGCCGACGCCTAGTATGCAAAGGCTTTACGGTCGTGGGGTTTACTCCTTTGCGAAAAACAGCATTAAAGGGTGGGTCCTTACTTTCGGTATTTTAGCTCGGTATTAAGTTCATTAGCCTTGGGGTTTGCAACCTATCACTATTGCAACCAAGTTTGCAAGACAAGATAATACGAGATCATTTATCCTTTCAACCCTCATCTTCATCTTCCAGTATTTACTACGATGTGACGAGCTAAACAAGCGGTACTCATTACTGCGAGGGACAGCGATTCGAATCGATTTATACCAGTCGGCAAAACCCGACTACACGACGTATACACATCCCAGCGATCGTATACGACAACCTTTCCCGCTAGCACTTGACAACGAGACTAGACATTTCCAACTCCCCGGAAGTATGGCGACTCCACGACTATCCTCGTGGTCGACCCATCTCCCTCCCGTGAGACTATCCTCTCACCGGCAGCCGATAAAGAGAGGCGGCTACGCTACATCTCCGGGGCGATAGGGTACATCAGCTTGCTGGGCCCATGATACCAGCATGTAGTGCGGTACGTTCAAACTTGTTCAACTAAGCCGACAACGGTACGGTCCTTGACCGACACGGACGGGGCTACCACCTTGCAAGACCTCATCTCCGTCTTGCCCTTTCTCCTACGGGGCCCGTCCGGTCTCAACTTCATTAACACCCTCATCCCATCATCTTTAGTGTCAACACATAAACGCTTAAAGCCTCCATGCTTTAAGTGCCCTAACCAGCTACCGTTGCCACTATGAATTAAGCTTAGCCTCTATCGAGCTACTGTACCGAGTATAGCGAGAAACAAAGGGAAACCTATCTCATGCATCTAGGGTATCAAGCAACTCCTATAACCTAATGCACAATCACGACTCATTACTTGTGATACAAGAAAAGACTTTAAAACATAGGTGGGATGCACCGGGGCTTGCCTGGATTCGAGTCGGAGTTAGCTTTCTCGTGCGTTGGGTGACTTCGAAACTTCCGTCTCCTTTCTCGACCTCGGACGGAACCTCAATCACGCCGGACCCTAGGTCGACCAACGATGACGTTGCGAATCAACGATCATGCATGCATGAATGTACATGATATGATTATGCAAGGGTTTTCCTTAAATACGTTCATTAACCAACAATTACTGATCCATTATGTTCGGTAATTAACGACTAACAATTAACAAATAATCATGCTCGTTAATTAATACTTAATCCTGGTCATTAATTAACAATTAAACTTGTTTATTAAGTAACAAGTACTCATGTTCATTAATTAACAATTAATCATGTCCATTAATTAACAATTCATGATTAATCCTTAATTAACGATACATAGGGTACTAAATTGGGATCACATGAAATGACGGTGTTTCTGTAGAATTTTTGGGAAATAGTTTTCACAAACACTTTCGTCTGCAGTATCTCTAATTTTTAAAGAAATTTATTTCTCAAAATCAAACAATAATTAGCATAAAATAATAGGTTTTCTTAATTAAAGGAAAGGTAATTAATTAAACCATGAAATCATAATTTCTCAAAATAGGTATTTGAATACATAATTAAATAGAAAATAATTTTATGAGTCTAATGAACTTTGTTTGGTATTTTTCTGATTTTTGTGGAATTTCCTACGAATTTTGCAAGTTTGGACAAATTCTGAAAATAAGAGAAATTCGCAAAAGGAAAAGAAGTAACCTTTGGGCCAAATCCGGTCAGCCCATGGGCAGGCGGCCCGAGCGCGCGTGCAGCCCGGGCGCGCGTGCGGCCCGGACCTGCGCGGCCCAAGCCGGCTCATCCTGGCCGGCCATGGCGAGTGGCGGCGGAGGACGGCGGCGGGCCGCCGGAGTGGCGCGGAAGGAGGGGAACAAGTGGACGGCTTGGCCGGAAGACTCCACGCGACACGGCCGTTCACGGGGCGGGGTTGCCGGCACCGGAGGGTGGCCGGAGAGGGACCGGCGGCGAGCGACGGCCTGGAGGAACCTTCGACGGCGGGCGTAGCTCACCCCGCTTGACCAAACTTCGAACCGTTTGCTGCGAAGCTTCACGGGACCATGAGCAAGAGCGGCACGCCGTTGGTTGAGCTCGGGGATGGCCGGAAGATGGACTTCACCGGTGAGCGAGCCGGCGGTACATCGAGCTGAGAAAATCGGATCAATCCACGGAAACTTATGAAGAAAACTCGAGGGCGAGCTGCTGGCATGATGAAGAGGAAAGTGACGCATCTATGGGAGGAAGAAACACATGAATTGATGCACTGGAGAGAGAGAATTTGAAGAACTTCCGGTGGCCGGCGAGCTCACATATCTTGGCGAAGAACGGGCTCGATCTCCGGTGCTAGAGGGAGGGAGCGCGATTGGCGGCCATGGGGAGGTGCGGGGCACTCGTGCGGAGCCGCGGGTGGTGACGGTTCGGGCTGGGGAGAGGCCGGAGGCTGGCCGGACGGCGAAGAACGAGAGGGTGGCGGTGCTCCGTTGCGAAAAGAGAGAGAGAGACGAGCGTGGCACGGGGCTTTATCCGGGAGAGGGAGAGGGGTGAGGTGTCCTGAGTAGGCTGGCTGCGTGGCACGAGCCGGAGGGAAGCACGCGACCGGAGGACGCCGCCGCGTGGCCCGGTGGCGAGGCGGTGCGGGAGGTCGGCACCGTTACGTGAGAGAGGAGGAAGAAAGGAAATTGGCTGGTGGGCTAAGGCCGTTTTACCAAAACGCCCTTCGATTTTTATTTAATTGAAAAGCGAGACTTCCAAAGCTCGAAAAATTATGCGAAAAATCAGGGATGGAAATGAAAACATTTTGAATCTTTTTCCTTATTGGCCGGAGTTCAAATTCCAACTAAATTTTTGGATTTAAAATTCGAGTTTAAATTAAAAAGAGGAGTTTTCATTATTTCTTGTAGACATTTTTACGAACTAAAATAATTCCGTATCAACTCCATAAATCTTTTATTTTTATGTTTAACCAACGAGAAAATGTTAAACTCCATAGTTTACTTGTATTTAATTTATCTTTTTAAGTTCTTAATTTAACTTAAGTTAATTTGTCATTTCATGTGTATTTCTTAACACAAAAGTAAATATTTTCCCAAATGCACATGATGACATGATGATGAATGCCATGCAATGCACTTCGATTGTTAGGGTTGTTACAGACCCTCCCCTTATAGGAATCTCGTCCCGAGATTCACGATCGAAGCGACTAGGCGTTGGTACTAAAGATCTCTCGGTAATTGGATCGGAGAAACTCCTCTTGTTCCTAAGTAGCTTTCAGCTTCGAGGAATTGCTCCGCGGAGTTTTGTAGAACCAAATGGTTTGATGTCGAATCACTCGATCCTTGGTGTCGCGCACTCGATCGGATGTTCAGCGAGATGTCAATCTGGTCATGACTCGTTCCACCTTTCTTGTCGGTATATCCATCGGTGGTTTCAAACATGTCTTCGGTTGAGACCCGTGGAACACCTTGTGGATTTCCGTTGATTGTGCTTGGTAACTCCAAGCGATATACAAGCTGCTCCACATCTTCCTTGAATTTGAAAGAGTTCAATGTAGCGTGGAGCTACTTTCCTTTGATTCCAGATTACTTGGACATCTTTGGTAGGAGATACTTTGAAGATAGACTTGATCTCCGACCTTGAATACTAACTCTCGACGTCTTTTATCCGTATAACCGATCCGTCGAGATCTGACTCTTTTGGGACTCTGTTGAATGAGGCGTACTTGCTCTTCGGCACTCCTTACTATATCCGGTCTGAATATTATTCTCTTCCCATGTTCGACCGTTTTAACGGTGTGCGACAGCCACGACCGTATACAGCTTGAAACGGTAACATTCTAGTATGTTCTTAATAGCTGTTGTTATTTAAGAATTCTATTACCGGTAGGCATCTTTCCCAATCTTGATTGTAAGCTTCGACGCACATCTTCTAGATATTTGTTGGTTCTCTCTGTCTGTCCATCTCGTTTGAGGAGAATAAGCTAAGCTTCGATCCGAGATGATGGTCTTGGGTACTCCATGTAGGCGAGTTCACGAGCGACGTATAAATATGTATATTGCTTTGCCGTGTAGGTAGCGGATACGAGGCGTGAAATGAGTAGATTTAGTTAACCCGTCGTCAATGACCCCAAATGAAGTATGCTTCCGTGGAGTTAACGGTAAGCCGATGATAAAATCCATACTAACATCTTCCCATTTCCATTACGGATTACTCAAAGGTTGGAAGTGGACCTGCTTGCTTCGGATGGTTTGCCTTTACTCGTCGACAAGTGTCGCACTCATTGACATACCCAGCTATTCTTCGTTTCATTCTTGTTCACCAAGATTTTTCCTTTAGGTCTCGATACATCCTGTTGGTTCCGGGATGAATAGAATACTCGGATGTATATGCTTCATCCATTATCTTCTTGCGAAGTTCCAAGTCCCTAGGCACTACTAGCCTATTCTTGAACCGAGATAACACCTTCGTCATCTTCTTGAAAACACTTGACTTCTCCATTTTTGAGTCGTCTTCGATGTGTTCCATACCCACGTCCTTCTTCGAACTGCTTCCTCTTCTTCGCAAATGGTAGGAATAAGAGCCAATGACTCAATACTCCATATGGAAGAATCGGAAGATTAGGCTCACTCATTTCTTTTTTTAGATGCTTCCGTCAATAGTCGGGCGATGAGACCGTTGCAACGAGCTTTTCGACTCAAGGCATCGGCTACGACGTTGGCTTTCTCGGAGTGATAGTGAATCTCGATCTCATAATCCTTTATCGGTTCTAGCCATCTTCGCTCACTTCAGCTCTGTTTAGATCGGATCCGCTTGAATGAAGATTTGTTTGAGACTCTTGTGGTCCGTGTATAGATGTACCAAACATTTCCAAGAGATGGTGTCTCCAGCTCTTCAATGCTAGAACCACAGCTGTTAATTTCCAGCTCCTTGGGTGGCATCCGATACGGTCTTCTCGATATGGATGCGGTCCCGGGTCGGTTCAAGCTCTATCTTGAATTCTACTCGCCCGATCCGGTGGTAAACCCGGTAAGCCTTCGGAAGAATAGTTTGGAAAGAAGTTAATCGAAGCCAATCTCGTCCATGAAGAGGAGAGTTCGGATGAGCTGCAAAAACATCTATATCCGATCTGCCTTATAATACTTCATCCATCTCATGCCAGGAATCGCATCCAATTCTTGCCCGTATAAGACTATAAAGGAGGTGGAATCATCCTTACGACTCAACTTCAATAGTATCTCCGTAGTACTTTGATCAGCCATGTCTTGTGACCCTTTCGGAATCTCCTTGAATGTGGTAAAGTTGACATGACCAGTCATCATCTTATTTTTACTTGCATGATTCTCGCTTTGTTGGTGCGACACCTCCTTGAGCCAAGTGGTCAAGACAACCATCATTATAGCATAGATGATCAGCGGGTTAGGGTGTCGAGGATAAGGACGTATACTCAATGAGTCCGATTGTCGTACCGCTGAACGGGAGAACATCTGTTGCTGATGCTTGAGGTGGCCGGTAAGAAATGGAACCCGATGGTCGAGGCTCGAACCTCCGATCTGTTGCAGAAATGTAGACTAGATAATAGTTGGAGAGTACCTTACTTCCTTATTCACTGGCTGCTATCTTCTTAGTCGTCTCTTCTTGATGAGCACGAAGAGCATCCTCCATGAGTATAGCTTCACTTACAACTCATTGATACTAACGCCTCGATCCCAATTTAGAATGTCAAGGTATTTGTTGTCAATATCTACCACTTTCATGCCGAGATCAGAAATCCGCACTTATTCAGGAGTCAAGAGATTTATAAGAGGTTGGTGAAAGTCAATGATGAAGGAAAGATTTAACTGGAATGGTGGAGCTTATGGAACAACATGGATTACCA